>OY728147.1:762566089-763954755 GCA_963277665.1 Viscum album | reverse complement strand
GAGAGATACAGTGGGATGCTGTATCGACCATTGTAATACTAACCGATTATAATGGAGAAACCATGTTGGGGCGTATAACCAACATGGCAAGGACGTAGGCCTTTGGTGCCGAACCTTGTAAATCCTTGTGTCCTGTGCCTTTACATTTACTGCATCACTCGAGGAAAGGCTGAGAGATACAAGAAGAGTGGATCGAGGCTTTAACCAGCCATAGAGGTTTAATTGATAAGGAATCAATTAGTAAAAAGTTTTAAGGGATCACTGATTCACCCCCTCCCCCTCTCAGTGATTCACACTGATCCGGGCACTTCAATTGGTATTAGAGCGGAGGTTACCTCTAAAAGATCCAAGGGAGTCTTTATGAAGTGCAGATTTGAGGAAATGAGCGACCAGCCTCAAATGGAGATATCTGCCAAGACTCAGAAAAATAGAAAGAAGAAACAGGCCAAGAAGATGAAGAAAGCTTGTCCTAGCTGTGATGAAGTTGGAACAATGAAAGATCTTCAAAGTGCAATCGAATATCTTCAGAAGACAGTCCCCAAGTAAGTGGCAATGTGTATAGCTATAGGCATCCTTGATCTTCAAGGAGAAAAATTACAGCTAGAAGAAGAAGCCAATACAATGGAAGATCAGTTGGATAAAAGGGTTGGCATAACCAACACTCTCAGAAAGATGCTGAAGGCTAAGGATGAAACAGTTTCTCTTTGCAATGATAGATATGAAGATACTTGTGAAGAACTGCAAAGAAGCCTTTCTGAGAAAGAAATCTTTATGATAATGATCAAAGAAGTTTTCCATGCACTGGAAAAATTGCACAGAGTTTCAATGGTTGGCAAAGATGCTCAACTAGAAGACAAAGTCAAAAGGGTGAAGGAGCTTGACAACTCAATGCTTGAAATGAATAAGGTTCATGAAGACCAGATGAAACAGCTGGAAGAGAAATGGGAAGGAAAGCTAAGAACTGTTGAGGATGAGAAGAACTCCCTTAACATGAAGTGTTTAGAATTAGAGGTGATATTGAAAAATCAGCAATCACCCAAAGCCAAAGCCTCCCAGACAGCTGGAAGAAGAAATGTTGCCACTCAAGTATGCTTTGAGAAGGATGATTCTAAAAGAAAGACATCCTCTAATAAAAGGGCAACAAATTCTAAAAAGAAGGTACCATCCATCCCATATTGTACTCATGCCTCTAAATGTGTTTCCACAAAAAGTGTAGGATGGAAGAATAACTCCTAACAAGTATGGATGAAGACAATGAAGAAAGAGAGCTCTCCTGAAACAACACAGCAAGTCAAGAAAAGTACCCAACAATCAGAAGGACTGAAAAGGTCAAGATTTGTGGGTCAGTGTTGGTGTTGTAATAAGTATGGGCACTGTGCAAAGGATTGTTGGTACAATCCACTGAATGTTAAAGCACAAAGGAAGCCCATGCCAAGGGGGAGCAAGCCAGAAGGAAATAAGCAACATCCACAGGTCCAGAGACATCTGTTTACTGCTAACAGATTTGGATTTCTTGACAACATCTGGGATGGTTGCAAAAGTGGTCAAAAGAATGATACATGTCAATCTCCAACTGTATCCAAAGCTGGAAAGAAGAAAAGATCGCAGAACCTGGCTCATAAAGAATCCTTGGGAAGCAAGAAGGAAGTTGAAGATGATCCCAAGAAGGTTTTGAAAAAGGAAAAGAAGTCCTTGAAGTCTAAATCCAAGAAGGGTGATGCATCCAGAAGGACCATCAAGAAAACATGCTTCTACTGTGGAAAGAAAGGTCATACCATGGATCTTTGCAAACAAGCCATGGAAATCAATAGAAGCCAACTGAACTCAAACAGACAATCAATCCAAAAGAAGCAGAAGGGATTGATTGAAAACAAGTTGCCTAAGAGAGGTAGCTTGACAGCATCAAAGGAACCATGTGAAACTTCCAGAACTGAGGCCACACTTCCAAATGACTCGTTAGTCATATGGCCAAATCAATTGCAACTTGCCAGAGAACCGCAAAGAGCTGAAGATGAAGTTCTCGCAATTGCTAAGGCAAAAGGGAAAAAGAAGATTTCACATGAAGATGTGTTGAGATCCACACCAGCACAAACATCATTGATGATCAAATGTGCAAGTGTGAAGAATGGTGAAAATGGGACATCTCAGTTGAGAGAATCTTCTCAACCTTGTTGTTCACATTGATGAACCAAGGAGGTTCCATCTTATTCCCTAATCACTTGTATTTTCATGTGCTAACACTGCAGGGGATTGAAGATGATGATCATTCTCAGCTGGAGGATGGTTTGGAAGGAATAGAGTGCACCCCTTGAGGGGGAGCCAATCTGGAGAAGATGATATTTTGGGATTTAATATCATCTTGAGAAAAGTGAAGGTATTCCAATCATACTTTCATCCCTTGTTTCGTAATTGTATTCATCATGACAATTGAGGGGGAGTATTGATTGAAGACAAATGGTTGAAAGGGGGAGCTTTATCTTTGCACTGAACTTTCTAATGAGTTTTGTGAAGTATGTGCAGGATTTAGCAATTTATTGTTATATCTGAAAAATTTTAAACCCCTAAAGCATGATATCACATGTTATAGTGAATGTGGATAGCATTGAGTCCCTTGGTTACATCACTCTTGTTTTCTACATCGGGTTAGCCCAAGTAGACTAAGAGTTGATCTACTGAAGGTTCTTTGCTAAAGAAGAACATGTGACATCATCCCTCTCAGTGTTTTTCAAGAAAATACTTTTCAAAGGGAGGAAGATATTTTTTGGAAGTTAACCACACCACACCTTTGCATTTGATTGCCAATAAGGGGGAGAAAATATTGGCACACATATTGACCCATTCATATGTGCTGAAGGAGTGTATTGACAACAAATACAAAGGGGGAGATTGAAGTGCATTGTGTTGCATTTGTTGTCAATGAGGAATGAAGTTGTCTTGGAATGAATGGATGTCAAGGAATGTCAAGATGTGAATGAAAAAGGTTGTGATGGTGATGGTGATGAATGGAGAATGGCCATGGTACTAAGATGCATGTCACTTAGGAGATTCACTAAGTGACATAGGAGATGATGGTTGAAACATTCTCTAGTAATATCTGACGATTGTTGAGCTACTCTTTAAGTTCAAATAACTTGTATCCTGATGATACAAAGTCACAACAATAATTGAAGACCATGCATTGTATTGACAATGCATGAGGAGCTGAATTGAACCATCCATAAGTTCTAAGTGGATGAAGTGGTTTTAATGAAGTCCATGCACTAACTCTTAGTGCATGTGAATTGAAAAGGTTCCAATTTGATCTCTGATTAGATCAACGAAGCACATTGAAGAATTATGTGATTAAGGAGCTCAGTTGAAGATGAAGACCCTTCGTGAATTCCATTCCTAAGTGATGAATCAATGTTGAAGAGAATTGTAGGAATTCTAATGAAGAAGAAGATTGAGGAAGTTTGTGGAAGAAGCATGAAGAAGGAATGAAAAGAGTGGCATTTGGCATTTACACTTGGTTACTTTGTTTGTATACAATGTACATAGTGTTTCCTCAAGAAAAAAGGAAGCCACCAAGGGCCAGCCTTAAGGGTTCAACCCCAAGGCACTTGTGGGACTCGAGGTCGCCACGCCCAAGGGGGATCCCATGGGGCCAGCCCGAGAGGCCAGGGCCGTGTGTAAGCCCCGGGCCACGTAGGAGAGTGTCAATCCCTGCGTAGAGTGAGCGCGAGGAGCGCGCCCGAGGAAGCATAGTGGGCGCCAGTGGCGCGCCCGAGTGGCAGGGGTGGGCGCAAGAGCGCGCAAGCAGAGAACACGGTGCGGGGCGGCACCGTGGAGGGAGAGGATTCAACCGAGCGGCTGTAGGGAGCGCTTGGGTGATAAGCCGTGTGAAAACAGGAGGCCGATTCGATGTGGGATGCGAAATTTTTCCGCGGAGCGAATCCCAGCCGCATGATTGATCGCGCGTGCGATCCGAGCCACTCATCTAATCGCGCCATTCGCGATCTGATCCAGGCCGTCCGAGATTATATGATCACCTGATCCGACAGCTCCCCGTCCGTCCTCAACCTTGGGCTCGCCCGAAGCCACCCGTGACTTCCGTTCGAACCAGAGGCCATCTCGACGATGGTTCTTGAGTTCCCGGCCACCATTGCCGAAGCCGAAGGCTCCATTGAGCCCGTCTAGACCTACTGAACAGATCCATGTCTAAAAATATGCTTGCATGCGACAAATGAGGATTTCGAAGTTCGGCCGAGGCAAGCAACGCTGTCGAGGCCATGAAGGGTTTATGCCTCTGCATGGATTGTCTTAAAATAAGTTCATGCGTACGTTTCCATGCACATGCATGAAAAGGAAAATAAAGAAGGAAAACCCGCGGTGAACCGAGAAGAAATAACAAGATTCACAGAATCTTGAAAACCCGAATGTTGCAAGGATTTGAGAGATATATCCCGCGGAAGATTTGGCATTCCTTTGCCTATAAAAAGAGAGCCCGAGCCCTCTTAGAAGCTGGCTGAAGTTTTGTTGAAGATCCGTCGTCCCGTGAGATCCCTCTGCCTCACGAAGAAAGAAGCCCCGTGCAATCTATTTGCACGGCTGAATTCCTCGGTGCCATCCTTGGCCCGAAGGAGTCCCTTGCGCGCAACTCCTTTTCATGACAAGAAGAAGAGGTTAGGATGTGCGGTAGAACCTTGCGCACCCCCTCTATGCACCGTGCCCCCTGCGCGGTAGCACTTGCGCGCCCGCGGTGCCTTGCACCCGTGGCTTGTGCGGCCTAGAGGCCTTGTGCACTTGCGCGTCCAGCTACACCTGAGGTGAACTCGCACCTTGCGCGCCTTGAAGAGGAAGTGAAGTCTCGAGGCCGTGTGTGCTTAACAAAAGAAGAAAAGGGCCGTGGCAGTGTGTGTGCAAGTGGGTGAAGTGAAGACCACACATTTTTGTGTGTGTGCAAACTTGAAGAACCACCTACGGCCCAAGTGTGTGCAAGAATAGAGGAGTAGTCCAAGCTTAAGTGTGTGAAAAACGTGGAACAAGTTGTGTGTGCTAAACAAGCGAAGGCTGAACCTTATTGTGTACCTAAGTGGTGTGTACACACTAAGAAGGAGAAGAAGAAGGAGACTCTCACACTAGAGTATAACACACTTCTAAGTGTGTAACCAAATTGAATAAAGTGTGTGAAGTTTGAGAAGGTGTGTGTGCTTAATAAGAATACACCCTTTGTGGGTTTATCACACCAAGACAAGAAAGAGGGGAGTGCATGCATGCATGCATGCACGTGCACACGTAAACAGTGCCAAATCAGTGGTGTGCATCTGAGTAGTCCAAGACCAAGAGTTCTTGAAGAATTTGAGAAGCCATGCAGTCAGTGCATGAGGATTCAGAGTTGCCATGCATTCAGTGCATGAAGTTGTTTTGAAGTAAGACTGGACCAGACTGAAGTTAAAGATATCAGTTGTCTGAGTATTTAGTAGTTGGAGAGAAGCGAGGTCATCCTGAAGAAGGAGATAAAGCCTGAGCTAGACGAGAAGCCCTGATCAACCACAAGTGATCATAAGAGAAGAGCAAGGCCAGCATCCTTTATCTGAGGCTGCGGAAGATACTTGAAGAGCTGAACAAGAAGAAGAGCTACTCGTGTGACTCGAGGAGCCAGGAGAAGCCCGCTGTGAGACTCAGGGCGGAAGAAGTCTTCAGTGGGATTCTGGAGCAGGCCAGTGGGACTCTGGTAACACTGTGGGACGCAGTATAAAGACCCTCCTGTGGGACTCAGGAGAGATACAGTGGGATGCTGTATCGACCATTGTAATACTAACCGATTATAATGGAGAAACCATGTTGGGCCGTATAACCAACATGGCAAGGACGTAGGCCTTTGGTGCCGAACCTTGTAAATCCTTGTGTCCTGTGCCTTTACATTTACTGCATCACTCGAGGAAAGGCTGAGAGATACAAGAAGAGTGGATCGAGGCTTTAACCAGCCATAGAGGTTTAATTGATAAGGAATCAATTAGTAAAAAGTTTTAAGGGATCACTGATTCGCCCCCTCCCCCTCTCAGTGATTCACACTGATCCGGGCACTTCAACTATTCATATTAATATTCATAAGGGTATTTTACTATTCATAAAAAAACAAGTTGGTTCTATCAGACTACAAATAACTTACTGGTCACAACAGTTGATGACTATTTTTTGAAACTCAAAACACATAAGTAGAAAATTTAAATTTAATGGCATGGTTATAACTTTCTCCTATAATGTTTTTTTTTTCAGAGATACTTAGTGATTCATGAAATATAGTCTATATAATGAATGGAAGGTATTTAAGAATAACATACCATAAAATGTTTTGGGCTTTACATTATTCCCTCCTTCAGAAGTTTCACCCTTGAAATTTTGTGTATAAATCCCACTAAAAAGATGTGGGTGGTTCTTATTCATAAAATCATCAGGTTCCCATGTTGCGTCCTCCATATTATGGTTCATCCAAAGAACATTTACCAGATGATTCATCCAATTTTTCAATACATGTTTTATGGTATCAAGAATCTTGATAGGTTGTTCACAATAAGAAAGATCAGGCTCATGTTCTTTTTCTTCATAGGTTAGTACATGTGTTCGTTCTGTAATGTATTTCCATAATATTGATACGTGGAACACATTGTGAACTTTGGAGAGACTTGGTGGCATTTCCAAATGGTAATATATAGCTCCAATTCCATCCAAATTTTCAAAAGGTCTGATGTACCTAGGACTTAATTTACCCTTCTTACCAAATTCTATAATACCCTTCCATAGAGATACCTTTTTGAAAACAAGATATCCTAATCAAAATTCAAAATCCTTCCTTTGGTTATCAGCATTTCTATTTTCCTACATTGAGCTTTTTTTATATGGGTTTTGATAATCTTCACCTTTTCTGTTTTTTCCTCAACAGGTTCTGGGCCTATGAGCTTTCTTTCACCAACATCATCCCTGGAAGTTGGTGTATGGAATATATTTTCATATAACGCCTCATATGGTTTCATCTAAATACTTGAATGGAATATATTTTTATAGTAAAATTATAAATGAGGGAAATATTGATCCCACATACCTTTAATGTCAAGTGAACAAGACCTCCAAATTTTTTCTAAAGTTTGAATAGTCTGTTATAATTGTCCATCAGTTTGGGAGTGGTAGGCAGTTCTCAAATGAAGATCAGTATCAACATTTTTATGAAGACTTTTCTTGGATTTTTATGTAAAATAGGGATCACAATCAAAAACAATTGATAAGGATATACCATTAATACTTACAAGTTCATTAATATATAGTCTTGCTAAACGTTCAAGTGGTAAATATTCTCCTTTAGCAATAAAATGTGCTGATTTTTTAAGATGATCAAAAATGACCCATATCACATTATTATTTATTAGATTCATTAGTAGCCCAATGAAAACTTTTGTCATAATATCATCCCATTTTTACATAGGTAGATGAAGGGGTTTCATGACTCCTTCGGGATGTTGTTTTCCATTCTTCACTTGTTGAGAAAACCAAACATATCGACACACAATCAAAGATATCCCTCTTCATATTTTCTCACCATAAATGTTCCTTTATATCCATATACATCTTTGTGCTACCAGGTTGTATAGAGAAATTAGAGCTACGATCGTCATCCAAAAGTTCTCTCTTTAGCTTAGGAATTGCAGGAACACAAATCCTCTTTCCAAATTTCAAAATGCCACCTTAATGAAAGTATTCAATCAAATTATCATCATTTAGAGATTTAATTTTCTTTTGAAATGCCTCATCATCAGTCTGAGAACAATTTAACCTCTTCGATCAACATGGTTTGGCAACAATTTGAAAAAGTAGTTATGTCTTACCATCTATGATAATTCTCATATCTATCTTTACTAGATCCATGAACATATTATCCCTTTAAACTCTCATCTTGTTAAAAATTTCATGGTCCTTTCTACTCAAAGCATCTTCCACCTTATTTTTCATCCCCGATTGGTAGTGTATTTTAAAATCATAATCCTTGAGTAGCTCAAAACATCTCCTTTTTCTCATGTTGAGTTCTTTCTATGAGAAGATATATTTCAATTTCTTATGATCCATATATATCTCACATTTTTTCCATAGAGGTAATGTCCCCAAATTTTCAAAGAAAATATTACCACTTTTAACTCAAGATCAAGAGTTGGATTGTTTTGTTCATGAATTTTTAGCTTCCTAGATGTATTGGCAATCACTCTATCATTCTGCATAATGACACAGCTGATTCCTTTCTTTGATGCATCACTAAAGATCACAAATCCATCAGTCACTGATGGTAGAGTCATGATTGGAGAATTCACTAATCTTATATTCAATTATTTAAAACATTATTCACATTACTTTTTCCATATGTACTTAACCCCTTTTCATGTGATCTTGGTCATTGGGTTGGCTAAATGGGTGAAGTTCTGAACGAAACGCCAATATTAATCTGCTAAACCAATAAAACAACATACCTTGGTTATGTTCGTTGGACTAGTCCATTCTTAAACATTCTTTTTATTTACATGATCAACAAATATTCCATCCATAGAGACAATTTATCCATGGAATGAAACTGAGTTATGCCAAAATCCACACCTTCTAAACTTCCCATATAATTCATTTCTTCTAAGAGTTTTTAGAATAACCTGCAAGTTATTCTCATGGCCTTTGTAGATTTTTGAGTATACCAAGATATCATCAATAAAGACTCCAAAAATTTCATCAATATATTCCTTGAAAACACAATTCATTAGATCCATGAAAATAAAGGGTGAATTAGTCTGTCCGAAAGGCATCACAGTAAACTCATAATGCCTATAACTGGTTCAAAATGTTGTCTTTGGAATATCTTCTTTGCACATACAGAGCTAATGACATTCAGATCGAAGGTCAATATTCAAAAAATATTATGCTCCATGAAGTTTATCAAATAAATCATTAATTCATGTAAGAGGATACTTATTCTTTATTATAATAGCGTTGATTTCCCTGTAATCAATTCATAGCCTCATGGATCCATATTTCATCATGACAAATGAGGATATAGGATTCCCATGGAGAAACACTAGGTCGAATAAATCCATTTCCAATAAATTCCATGAGTTTTTTCTTTAGCTCTAATAATTCCACAGTGTCCATTCTATAGGAAGTCTGTGATATAAGTATTGTGCCAAGAATTAAATCAATAGATAACTTAACATACCGCTCTAGAGGATTTCCAGGTAAATCCTCTAGAGATACGTCAATGTATTCTTTCACTGTATGCAAATCTTCAATTTGATGATTTCATTCCTCACCCATAGATATTGTATTTTCTTCCTCTCCAAGAATTGAATTCAGAATATCTACTGGGGTAGTATCTAAATAAGAATCATATGGTGAGGTTTTTGCAATAATGATAATCGATTCTACACCATTTTCAAAAATTGTAACTTCCTTCTTCTTGTAATAGATCTTCAAATCATAATTTAATTTCCAACTAATATTGAGAATTATTTCAAAGTAAATCATTGGTATGATGATAATTTTATAAACTAAATCACGTTTATGTGTCATGAGTGGGGCAGATCGACACACCTTTGTTACAATGATACATCCACTAAAGGTTTTGACTAATAACTCCTTTATTAAATCAAATTGGACATGTATAATTTTCTTGGAAAAATAGGAAGACATAAATGAATGTGATGATCTTGAATCAAATAAAGAATTGGCTATGCTTGAGGAAACAATTAGAGAACATGCCTCCACATCATTAGGATCTTCAACCTCTATGGTTGCAATTTCATAAGCTTTCATTTACTCTTGTGGCCTTTTCTCAGTCAAATTTCTTTGGTGCTTAGGAAAATAATTTCCATAGTGTAATATCACTCTAAAATTTTAGCATTGAACATCATCGAATTATTTATTTCCCTTTTATTCATTAGATTTATGACTCTTTTCTCCACACTTATAGCAGACTCCCATTTCTTTCAAGCATTTCCCAGGATGATTCTTTCTACATTTATCATATAATAGGAATTCCTACATTCCCTTGTTCTTCTTTGATAGTTCACATTTTCCTTGGTTATCAGAGTAACCTATATGATCTTGGTTTCTCTTGAAAAAATTTGATCTAGAAAATTCATTCTCTATTTTGATGACACTTGATACAATTTCATCATATGATGAAAATGTTTGAGAAGCTAGTTCCCTTCGAAGAATTGGCTTAAGACATTAAAAGTAATGATCAATCTTGTCTTTGGAGTCTCGTACGTAATCTAAGGCATACCTGGCTAGTCTTGTGAAGGTAGCTACATACTCTTCAACATTGTCTTCTTCCATTTTCGTTAAGATAATGAATTTCCCCTTCATTTCAGTTCATTGTTCACGTGGGAAATATTTATCAAAGAATGTTTCCTTAAATGTAATCCATTTCATATATTCTATTTCTTCTTCCTCATGGGTCCTCTCAATTAAATATCACCATTTATTAGTGTCACCATTGAGATAATATTCTATCAGCACTACCTTTTCATTTTCATTGCATCTTAATTCCATGAATATCTTTTCAACGGACTTTATCCACTACTCAGCTACCACATGATTAGTAGTCCCACTAAAAGATATTGGATTGTGCCACATGAAACGATCCAACATAGGTGTAGCATGGTCATTTATCACAACTTGGGTATGTTTTCCCAATATGTTCATGATATGATCTGCTCCAACACTGACTATTTTGACCTACTCAGTGGAGAAATCCCTACATTTCCCATGAGTATTGATTCCCATTTTCCCATTTGTCACCATCTATAAATAATGGAATACACTAGATTAGGTTATGAATCATAATTTATAATCTTAACTAGAAAATTAGTTAGCATAAGTTAAAATTCTATGCATAGCTAATCTCATAAACATGGTTTCTATGAGGAAAAATTTACATTAAAATCCATAATAATGGCTTCCAATTAAAATGTGAATTATCTGAAGAATATCCTCCCAATAGTTTCAATACCAATTGTGCATAAACGCCCATTTTCATGTACCAGGATACCCCGAGTCATGTTCAAAACTCCTTGTTATATTTTTCACTCTAAGGTACATTTGTGCCAAAGCCACCTCTACCTATTTGTATCCAGACATGGATGTATTTTATAGAAAGATGTGCATAATCTATCTCTTACCAAAATTACAAGACATTATTCTATGTTTGTACTCAAATAATACCTTAGGGCTTAGTTTCCTAATCTATATTTTCTAATCTAGTTTTTGAGTTTACTACTAAACATCCTCTAACACCAACTGTAACACCCTGGCCCTTATAGACTGGAGTCGGTGCATTACTTGATACATTAGAATGGTTAAAAAGAAATAAAATCTACAATTAATTATCATTTTAGTAGTCTTGATGAAACTATATACATATAATTAACACAAATTAAATTGTAAAATGAAATGAAATACAATACATAACAAAAACTTATAAACTGCAACCACATGAACTCAATAAACAGTCCCCTCTTCATAACCTATTGAAGGTAAACAGATGAAAGGGCTGAGATCAAATGATCAATAAGGGACAAAAATAGTGGAAGCATGAATCAATAATTAGTGAGTCATAAACAATTTTACATAATCAATATGGCATGGTGAATAAATGGAAAACACACACCATTAATAAACTAAGTCTGAAACTACATCCATAGATTTGTTCATAGTGAAAACCTAATGGATAGTAATGACTAATAATAAATAATGATATATGATTATTAATTGTATATAATGTATCTATAACATGATACCATTATACCATCAATATTGTTTCAGTATGTGGGTAGAAACCCGTCTGATTTTTTGGAAACAATCTCGAAGGGTTTGTCGCCAACTGATTCATCTCATTAGACTTGTCGATGCATGGAGGGGATATAGCATGCCCCTACCATCTATATAATTCTAAAGAAATATTTATTCATATATTTAATAAAAGGTCAATCTTCCTTCTCAATATATATATATATAGTGTAGAGGATACATATTCATCAATATTTCTAAAGTTAAAACAACATTCCAGAAAAACACTGTATGAAAAAGGGTATACGGCTTAATACAATACTCATATCCATTATCCAGAATATAAATATATAATATATTTACAATTAAAAATTAAAAATCATCTCAAATGGGAATTATACACACCACATAAGAATGATTAGTTTCACAATACCAAGTAAATGGCAATAAAATGGAAATTGAGACAAAGTCTCCTACCATGTTGTAATAAATTGAGTCGTATGACCAAAAATTAATCAAAACGAATTGAATCATAGAATATCCGGAATATAAATAGAATCATGATAATAGATAGAAAATTTCAGTACTCAAAACACCACATGAAATAATTATGTGTCGAACAATGGAAATCTCACGGAATTAAAACCGATATAAGAAACCCCTTACCTTTTGCCCTAAAGTGTTATTTGACTGGTCTTAATGACCTGAATAATCAAATTTATACTAATTAATTAATATTTATAGAACCACCTAAAATTTTAATTTATTATTTATATCCTTATTAGGTTCATATGGGTCAAGAGGTTCAATTTTATTATTTTGGAATCATTTTCATCCTTGGTTTTCATGATCAGCATACTTGTATTTATGAATGGAAGTTCATTTGTAATGTGGTAAATCATCCAGAATTGTTAATATATATTATTAGTGACATTTATTCAGATAAAAATGACCTTATAATTATTTTTTTATACCATGAGGATGAATTTTTTGAAAAAATATAACGATAAACGCTTGATTTACTTGGCAGTTTTGTGCATAATGAACTTGTTTAATATTATTATTTTATATTATGAGTGTGTAAGGATTAATAAAAATTTAATAAGATTAAATACAAATATTATGATCTATTTGAACCATAAAAATGGTTTTATGACCATAATTGAAGATGGTAATGAAAATTGAGAACCCATTGTGCTTGAATGTGATAAATTAACAAATATCAGACGGTGTTTTCATTTTTAGTATAAGAGGAGGGGGAAAGAGATATGATGATGAAATATTCCATTATAATAAGAGAATTAAACTTCATATAATTTACTGTAATTAACATATATTTTTTATGGGGGAATATGAGGAAGGAATAAGAAAATAAATGAACTCAAAATAAAAGAAAAAATTGAGAAATCCCTCATGAAACTTTGGCATCCTAATGGCATCACATAAAATTGCCTAAAATAGTTTGATGAGATAGAGGGGGTACCTCATAAATATTACATAATAGGAACATAAATTGTAATATTAAATGTAATATCCCAAAATAATCCAATTTAAAATAAACTAGAAAACATAAAATGAAATCTTTAGGAAAAGAGAATGGTGGTAGATTCCCTTACCTTGAAGAGTAATACCCAAAACCTGAAGGTTGGGACCTTGGGGCCTGAGGACACATTTTGAGGATTACTAGGGAGGTAAAACTAATATATATTTGAGTATTGTGAATTTTTAATTAAATAAAATGAAGGGATTAGTGGGTATTTATAGTAAATAAGAGAGTTTTTCATTAATTTAAAGTGACACCTCATTAGTTTTTTTTTGAAAACGCATGGTTATGCCCATGGAATTTTCCATGGTTTTAGCCACTTGGGATACCTAATGCCATATTTTATTGTACACAAGTCAACTATACTTTTATATTAATTATTACATCATTATGATGTCATTAACCTACTAAATACTCAAAAGTGTATTTTTACTATTCATGAATAATTAATGCATTATAGAAAATTACTAAAAATTAATCCTAACAATTTTTTGACTTGTAAAATTCAAAAATTAACTCCATTTTTTAAAATAATTTTCTAAATATTTTTAATTTAATTTTTATGTATAATAATTATTTATTCAAAAATAACATTTTTTAATCTATAACTCATTTTTCAACATCTTGAGAAATTAATCAGCATCTCACTACCATATAGCCATAAGAAAAAAAATATGGTTAAATATTCCTAAAGATAATATTAATATTCATAATGTTATGTTACTATTCATCAGGAAAAGAAGTTGATTCTATCAGAATCCAAATAACATACTGGTCAAAATCATATGTGAAAATTTTTTGAAACTCAAAACACGGAAGTGGAAAATTTATATTTAATGGATAAATTATAACTTCCACCTGTAAAGTTATATATCATAGAGAATTAGTTCATCATGAAATATAGGCTATCTAATGAGTAGAAGGTATTTTAGAAGAACATAGCATAAAATGTTTGGTGTGTTACACATAGGGTGTGGAAAAAAATTATAATTTCTACTAGTGTAGCACAGTGGTTAAACAGGGTCATCTCACATTAGGAGAGAAACAGTCAGTTAAATCACTAATTTCCAATTCACCTAAACTAATTGTTTTTTTTGTTGTATTTAATTAATATCATAATGAAATGAAATGAAATAAAAAGATTAAATATACTTCCAATTACAGAATAATATTAGTACAGACAAAACATGACCTTTGTGATTTGGGTTGTGAGTTACATAATTCTCTTTGTTTTTTTAGATTAACTTTTATAATTCAATTTTGAGAAGTAAATCCTAAATTACTATTCTTTTATTTAATGGTTTGAAATATCAAATGAATTTAGAAATATTAATTCCACCTCCTCATGTAATCAATGTTGATTCCACATCTCTACCAAAAGTGTGACATCTCCAAGGACATGGCTCCACTGTATGTCATTTCATCTACTAAATGACTCAACATCACCATATGAATATCTTGTATCTATTAGAAAGGAGGGTAAATATTCAATAAAATGATAGAAATGAGTTTGAGATCGGTGTTGTGGTGGAAGACTGCCACACACATTCACTTTCACACATGATCATCAAAAACATAATTAAACATATGAATTTAAGTATATAATGAATATAATTTCTCTATACCTTCCATGGGATAATCCTCAGGTTATCCCCTAATTTTGGAGAGTAAGAGTTCATGGTGGAATTAGAAAAAAAAGAAAATAAGATTAGGGATCGATCGAAGATGAAAAACTGTACACTTTAATAAAAGAAATTAATATTTTACATGGAAAGGGAAATTAAATTAAAAGGAAAAGAATAGAAGTTAAAAATACTAAATCAATAGCCCTAGTCTCTCCTCTCTAGTTCATGCTACACTAGAATGCTTTAGAAGGGAGGCAGAGGGATCCTTTTATAGGAAGCATTTTTTGTTAAACAATTTCACATTTTTGCCTAGTAAATGGGTGATTCAGGAATTCCTTTCATCAAAAATGTTTTTTATTGTTATTTTGGTCATCTCCCATAAAAATTTAATCTTAATTGGTTGTGTCTATATGGTGTTATGGATTTTTTATTAACAATTACTTTTTCTGGTAGAAATTTCTAAGAAGCTATATATCATCCAATTTCAATCTTAATGGATGAATCACCACATGAAATTCATTTATGAATCAAGTATATGTGTCCTAGTTCAAATAAAATTGAAATTAACTCCATTGGAAGGGTGTATTCTCATTTAGGCATCTGTTATGAAGGTGGGGTCCACACTGTATGTCTAGAAAATTATCCAAATTCAATGAATTTTCCAGACCTCTAGATGTTTGAATCATCTCTAAGACCTAAAGAAAATGATATAGAATATAAATTGGGGATTCATACACAAAAAATCCCACAAATTGGATTAATATTTTAAACATTATTCTGAAAATACCATTGTGGCAAAATTCTGTCAAAAATCCAGTTTTAACCAATTTTTACATTTTTTCCTCAAAACACACCATAAATAGAAAATTGATGAAATAATCTCATATTGATAAATATAATTGGATTAAATCATTTAAATATATATAAAAAATTATGAAATTATTAGCTTTATCAATTCCCCCTCACCTAAACCATCATTGTCATCAAGCATTAAATCTCAATATTAAATTTGAAAGGGCACCAATGTTGCCAATAATCAAATTTCAATGCAATTAAATAAAAAAAATCAATTTCTGATCAAATTTTTAAAAATCGACGTGAAGAATCAATTCAATTTCTGATTTTTTAAATAAAAAATGTATTCATGTATTTTACTTTTTCCCTTTGAAAAATGATGGAAATTTTCATTTCATTCATTCAAGCTTCAAAATTTATTATTTTTATACACACCAAGTCATGATTTAACTCACATGAATATTTTCCCTCATCGATCATGATAAAATTAAACAAGAGTTATTATCATTTAATGAGAACATGACCTATATAAATTTTCTTGTAAATGAAATAATTTCTCCACTTTGTAAAGAGAAAAGACACATAAAATCATGAGGACTTTCAATAAAGGTTCAAATGAGTTAAAGGATTAAGGTCTGTAAGATTTTATGTGTTAAAAATTAAGAATCATGGAGGAGGTTTATCTATAAATTACAATAAATGATATCAAAATTAAATGTGTAATTAAATTATCCCATTCAAATAACTGATAAACACTTCTCCGAAACTCAATCTAAATGTGCTGATCAAGTAAGAATAATAAGTGATGTGTGCACCCTCTTGAATACTGTATTATTTTTGTTTTTTACTTTTTTTTAGATTTATTATTAGATCTAACATAACATCCATCACCTAACCACATACTAATAGAAGATCATCAGTTAGGAAAATTTTGATTTCTGGTTTTCCCAAATTAGAACCCATTGTTTTCATTTTTTCTAATTTCAACTTTTTTATTCAAGAGGGATAATAGTAAATAGCACCCTAAATTAATCAAAAACCTTTATTTATTCCATAAATAAGTACACCCACACTTCATACTTGCAATTTGAATAATCCATTCCACCATGATTCCCTTCACCCCACATGTCAACATTAAAATATCGTGAAAATTCCAAGAGTAGGGTAGGAATGGATAAAAATTTCTTCAAACATGGATCATCCCTATATAGGTCACTCAGGGTCTCTTTGGGATAAATAAAGATTGATTTAAATGTGGTCTTTATGGATAATGTATTTTCAAATGATTCTTCAATCAATTTAAATGTGTTTTTGCAGAGTTATAGCTCTGACAAGTTTCAATAGGTTTTCTGGCATTTAACATGTCCCAAGATCACTCAAGAAATATGCTCAAAATAAAATAAGAAATATTTAGTTGATAAATCTTCTTGGTGATGGGAATTATTATTTAGAACAATATCTCATTGCATGGATAATAATAAAAATCTATTTACATGAATTTCAAAAAATCAAAGTATAAAAAATGTTAGGGAAATTTCACTTACATAAATCAATTAATCCCTCCAAATAATGTGTCTTAAATTTAATATCCATGTTTCATTTTAATAATATAATTATTAATTTTATTCATTTAATTTCATTAACATTGAATTCTAAAACATGGGATCACTGGATTCTTAAGAGACTTTTATGTCCTAGATAATTCAAGTAAAGAATTAATTTAAATGTGGGAAAGAAATTCATAGCATTAAATCTAAAAACGTGTTCTGGAAAAAGAATTTATGGTGTTTAAAAGATAATCATAAAAATTTAAATCCATTTTTAAATAAAGCTTCATTCGTATTCCCCCAATGTTTTTGGCTTCCTTTTGCCATCATGATCCTACAAAATAAAATTACTCAATTAATCATAAAGAACATTTCATTTAAGCTCAAAATTAAATGAATGAGTGGGTCTCATCCTAGAGTAATCAAAAAAATAATTTGATATTTAAATTCCCATAAATCATTTAATGATAAATCTTGGTATGATCTCTCATGTGGTCCATTAATTTATACTACCTCTAGTGGGTAGTACCGATTGTCATCCAAAATCTGATGGTGGTTTCATTTTCTTTGACATGAACCGCCACATGTGGATTTCCCCATCTTATGTATATTTTTTATTATTGAGGAGGACTCCATGGATTGATTATACTAGATCATCCCCCTTTACAATGTGGTATAACTTTCATGGTGGTGGTAGTGTGGAGAATAGATCCTCCTCCTCCTTTGTTGCTAATTTTAAAATATCTTCATTTCCTCACAATGTTGGATTTATATTTTCTTTAAAATGAGATGCCTCTCTCTTAATTTCCTCTGGCTCAAGAACCTGGATCTCTTAATGTTGGGGATCCTCAAATGTGAGTCTATCAAAATCAGAAAGCTCTAGGTGGTCCTCATTATGTACCCATATAGCTTCATCTTCTTCCTCTATGTAATAAAAAATATTATCTTCTTCTATATAATAAAAACAAGAGGGAATAATGTACAATTCAAATTCAATAAAACTAGAAGAGATAGAGTCAAAAAAAATTCAACTCCATCATTCAGTTCAACTTCAATCTCTACCTCAGTGGTAAATTCCTTTTCATGTAGACTCTCTGAGGATGGTGGTATATAGTCAGTGTAACATACGATTGCCTTGATCAAGTATGTTATCTAGTTATCTAAGTTTAATTTTGTTTCAAATCCTTTATATTTCATTTTTTTGGACTTTCTTCAGGCCTCAAAATAGGTACAAGTCATGTACCTAAGGTACATGTCATGTACTGGGTGCTGGATTCAGGTCGTGAATGGGGAGATCATGTTGTGAGAAGGTATGCATTGTATACCTAAGGTACACATCGTGTACCTGAGGTACATGTTGTTTAGGCATTGAATAAATTATTTTTAACCCGAGGTGACTGGTTTTTTGGCGTACATATCCAACATGTCCAACATGACGTGAATGAGGGGTAAAAGTCGTGACTCAGCCCGTTCCTAGGTTAATGTCACACGTTCTTCTATTTCTCTCAACCCATTCTTCTGATACTTCATTTCTCTCGATGCTAGACTACTGCTATGTGGAGGTGTCTTAACTACTAGATCAATTCTATAGTCTTTGGATCATTTGTTTTGATCATGGTTCATTTTTTTGGGGTAAGCGATCTACCTACTTCTCCATTTCTATGGATCATGGTGCCATCCTTGGATCCCAATGTCATTATCTATTGAGCTATGTTAAGGTTTCTTCTTTTTTTTCTAGATTCATGGTGAGATATTATTCTGGAGGTCCTTCCTTAGTAAGTTTTGGTGTGGTGGATGTATGTTCTCGAGGTACATGGGTTTTGATCAATCCATCAACCCTTTTCCTTCTAAATTGAATCTATACTAAGGTTTTTTGGTGTTCTTCTAGGGTCTCTGTTGTGTTTTTGGTTGATGTTGTTGGGTTTCATTGGTTTTGGATTTCATTGTAGGTGTGTGTGACTCAAACATTGAGGTAGGTGGTTCCATCTTTAGCATATGATAATAGTCATGTTTTCTATTGATTTATAAATTGATTTGTAAAATTTGAAATTATTTTATTATGTGTGTGGATAGATTTTTTCTTTGAAAAATTAGTTTTCCCTAGAATTTAGATAAATGTAATGAAAAAGGGTGTTTTCAAGGCATTGAAATGGATTGTGAAATGGTTTTGGAATAAACTGTGAAATTGAGAACATGGGTTACCTTGGGAACTTAGGTGGAAGGTTTATCTTTAGGAAATCATCCATCATTATAATTATCAAGGAGTTTTGTCTTGGAGAATTCATTTGTTTCCTAGGATCATTTATATAGGGGACGTATATTGATATTTTGGGGGGTTTACTCATGGGGTATTCCTCTACTTCCAGGGCCCATTATTATAGGATCAGTTTTGTGCACCTAATTATTGTTGTATGAGTAGTATGTGTCCAAGAAATTTAGTATTCCTTGGTGTTGTGATACCTGTGCTTATAGTTTTTTACTGTTATGATTTCTCAGTTATCCTTGATATAAATATTATGCTTGGGATAAATTATATGGAAAAGATACTTTGAATCAGATATGCCTACTTTTGATTAGAACTATTAAAAAGGGAAATGTTTACCATGATTTCTATAAAACCTCTTTACTGTTTATCCTTCCACGTTTTAAATTAAAAATAAGCATACATTATTTGTTACAAGAAGACTTGTTATAGAACAACTGGGTGGGATTCTACTAAACCTATTAGCTTACACCATGTTAACCCCTTTAGTGGTATATAGAATTTTTTTTTCTTCTATATTAGGGAAATCCAAGGTGTTATAGTGAGGTGGAAAGGTTAGTATTAGATGGGATAGGTAGCTAGCGGTGAGATTCTAATAGTTTGCATGTGCCATCATTTGGAGAAGATATTATTTTTAGTCCTTTTTAAATGGTTGGAATTATTTATTAGAGTTGTCTAGAAATTTTAATGCTGTTTCTTTTCTACTATATTCTTATAGTTATGGAATATATGTATATCTTGTTCACCTTCTGCAATCTCTTTCATTATTAAATATGTATGCCATGTGGTTTTTCGGTTTGGGAGAAATAATATGCACGGTTTTTTTGTTCGATGACCAGGAGCTTATCGCCAACTCGTGGGGATTGGTAACTCCCTTTGAGTATTTGACAGATCAGGTTGGGATTTGAGTTTGAGGGCAACTTGTGTCGGTTCATTATAGCTTGGTATTAAATGCTGGTTTCTCCACCAAAATCATTGTCTTGAGATGTTTTTTAGATTGAAGATAGGATTGTAGAGACTTGAGAGGTATATTTTGATATGTTTTTGGCCATCTATTTTTATTATGATACTCATTTTTCCATGTGATGTCCCAATATGTGTCGCTAGAATTTGTATTTCTTTTAAAATCTCAATTTTTTTCTTATGGGTTTTCTAGTTTGAATAGAGATTGGATCTATTGTCTAATCATTCGTATGTTTCAGTTTGTAGAAGTATGCCACTGAGACTTACTCCTCGAGTTCCTATGGAGGTTGAAACAAATTACACACAAGAAAATCCCCTTATGTATCATAATCTCATGGAGACTATCATTCGACCAGTCTGTGCTTTCGATCAGGATATACCATGAGTTTAGAACATAGTGGTTGAGGTATACCTAGGAGCCGGAGGAGAGAGAGATCGATTATGGGATTTATTTCATGAGAATCCATCATCTTTTAAAGGGATGATAGAACCTCAAGAGGTGGAGGACTAGATGGATAGGATCTATTGGATCTTTGACTTCCTAGATACACCTGATAATATTACGGAAAAGTGTGGAGTGTTCAAGATCTAGGGTTCCAGAAAGTTTTGGTTGGATTTTATGGTCATGGAAGACAGAAATGTCGGTGTTGATTGGAAGGGTTTAAAAACCCAATTTTTTCCATAGTTTTTTCCAAAGTCTCGGAGTTTGGATAATTAATTGAAGTTCATGTCATTACAATAGGGAGGTAATTTGGTGTCATCCTACAGAAACCTTTTTTATGTACTTGTCTATTTTTCTCTGAATGTGGTAAATAATTATTAGCTGAAGGCACATAAGTACCTACAAGATTTGCATCTAGACATTAGATCTCATGTGTTAATGTTGAATCTCTCTACCTATGCAGAGACAATAGATAGGGAAATGATGGTAGAGAGGAACATGTAAGGCAAGGTTGATGTTACATCCTCTTCTCTTCCAATGGGTGACAACTTTAGTGGCATGCATAGGAACAAGAGGAAGTGGAAGGACCATTGAAGAAGTGGTGGAGGTTGGTCATAACAGTAAGCCTCCTTTGCGGGTGGAAGTGTGTCTCAAACATGCTCCTAGTGTAAAAAGTGAGGACACACAATATGTTATTATACTATTACCACAAATATTTGAAACATTTTTGGACGTGTGGGTCCTTTACATCATTTATATTAGTCTATGAATACAACACTTTATGGTCAAGGTTTCTCTACTCCAAAGGCTACTATGGTTTAGTTAGAATCTTCAAAAATGATAGGGCTCTAGCCACAGGCCTTAGGAGTGAATCATTTACACACATTAGATGAGGGTTGAATGGAATTTGATGTAGGTCCCACAATAGTGAGAGGTATGCTCCTTATTGCAGATTTAGTAGCTATTTATTTTTTTCATATTGCTTCCTCTCACTAATTTATATCTACATTCTTTGTTGATATTCTTAAACATCCTATGAACCTCATACCCTTTGAAATGAAATTAGAGACACCTCCTGGAAAGAGAAGAGATAAAGTGTTTCTATTTCTTTCTTTTTCATTCATGATTTTCGATACAGAGTTGGTCTTGGATTTCCTCATTCTTGATCTAAACTTCTTGACATCATCATCGATATAGATTTTCTTATCAATCATTGAGTTGAGGTTGATTGTAATTGTTGGCATGTTTCATTTCTTATTGTTGATGGTAGGTATCATGTTTTTCGGGAGGAGTGGGATCCATGATCACGTCATGCAGGGCCTTCCCACATAGATCTTAGGATTTTTTTGTCTTCCATTGTGTTTGATCCCGATAATGTTTATTCTATTGGTGATATTCTTGTTTTTGTTTGATTAATTCATGATGCCTTACCAATCTATTTCTTCAGTTTACCTCCAGGGAGGGATGTAGATTTTATGATTGACTTGGTGCTGGGAAAACAGGTGATATTGATTCCTTCTTATATCATGTCACAAGTGGAGTTGAAAGAACTCAAGATTCACTTGGATGACCTATTGAGAAAGTCTTTTTTTTCTCCCTAGTGTTTTGACTTAGGCACCCCCTATTCTCTTTTCCATTAAAGTGTATGGTTCACTTTAGTTGTGTTTGTACTATTTAATGTTAAACCAGGTCATGGTTAAGAACCAATATCCTTTTTCTCATGTAAGTGATTGGTTTGATCAACCAAGAGGGAAATTTTTTTTCAAAGACTGGTCTTTGGTCAAGTTATCTTCATCTCAAAGTCTGGTAGTTTGATATACCGAAGATGACCTTTATGAGGAGGTATAGACATTATTAATATCTTGTGATGCCTTTCGATGTGACTAACTCTCCTATAGTTTTCATGGCTTTGATGAACCAGATATTCCATTAGTATAAAAAAACTTTTGTGGTAGTTTTCATGGATTATATTATGGTTTATTCAATGTTCAAGTATGAGCACGAGCACCAGTTGAGTTTGGTTTTATAAATTTTGAGGAATCTTCATCTGCATAGACATATTTCCTACTGTATTTTATGAATTCAATAAGTGGTGTTCATGGGGTTCATAATTTCTAAGCATAACTTATTATTTAGTACAAATAAGGGAAAAGTTGTATTGTCCTAAAAGGAACCCCAAAATGTCATTGAGATAAAAATATTCCCTGGTCTTTTGGATATTACTAATAGTTCAATAAGGTTTTCTCCAAGCTAGTGTCACCTTTGACTTCTCTTACCAAGAAAAAATTTAAATTCTCATGGGATGGAAAGTTTTAGTCTTTTTTCAATGAACTAAAATGACTTCTGACATCGAAACCTATTTTGATCTTACTTGAGCCTCATAAGGGGTATGTGGTGTTTTGTGATTCATATGGTACTATTTTAGGATGTGTGCTTATGAAGGATGACCATTTGGTGGCTTATGGATCTCGTCAACTCTGGAAGCACAAGAAGAAATACCCCACTCATCATTTAGAACATGTTATGCTGATGCATGCACTTAAGTGTCAGCAGCACTATCTCTTTGGGGATAAGTACACAGTCTTCTATTATCATAAGACTATTATCTATAGATTTTCTAAATAATACATGAATCTCAAATAGATTTGATGGCTAAAATACGTTCAGTCATTTGACTTTGACAAAGCCTACACTCTAGGGAAATGGAATGTGGTTGTAGATTCTCTAACGAGAAAGGTACCATCATAGGCTATTCAATAATCGAAGGAAGAGTTGAATCATTGGGTTATTTTTCTGGAGTTTCACTTGGATACTCAGGAGGATGTTTCTATTATGGTTATTTCTAATGTTAATTTGTCATGATCTCTCCTAGATTCTATCTTGTGGAGTCATCTGTAGGATGATGAGTTTCAGAAGAATCAGGAAAACCTTTATAGTGGAGAGACCATTCCTGGTTGGTAAATTTCTTTAGATGGAATACTTGTATTCAGAGATCATGTTGTCATCCCAATAACTATAATAAGTTCAATCATGTTTTATTGTCAAATCTCTTCATGTTTCGTTCATCCAGGCTCTACAAAGATTTATTATGACATGGTAAGATGATTCTTGTGGTCGGGTATGAAGAGGTAAATTGCATACTCTGTCTCCCACTATTACACTTACTAATGTATAAAGGTAGAGTAGTTTAAACCCTTTGGTTAGCTTCATCCTCTTTATATTCCAGTTTGGAAATGGTACAAGGTTTCCATGGATTTAGTAGTTGGGTTACCATGGATGCCCTAATGGAATAATGCAACTTGGGTGGTTTTTTATCAGTTCACAAAGTCTAATCATTTCATTCTAATAAAAGATACCACTAAAGTTGATTATATGGTTAAGCTATATGTGCACAATATTGTTAGTTTACAGGGGATTCCTTCTTTCATTACCTCGAATAGGGATCCTAGGTTTACCTCGAGGTTCCGGAGGACTCTTCAAGAGGAAATGGAGACTCAGGTCAAGATGAGCACAAAATACCCTCCATTGATAGATGGCCAAAAGGAGCGTGTAATTTTGATACTAGAGAATATGCTTCATGCCTATGTCTTGGATTTCGATGGATCATGGGATAACCATTTGGAGCCAGTTTTTTTGTTTATAACAACATTTATCATTCATTGATCAGAATGGCCCCTTTTGAAGCATTGTACAGACACCAATAAAAATCACCCCTTTTTTGATTATAGGTGGGAGAAGTATCCTTGGTTGGACCAAGTCTAGTTCAGGAGACATCGGTATAGATTTAAGAGGTGCGACGATGTCTGGTTACTACCCATAGTCAACAAGAATTATATGCAGATTGGCGGCATCGTCCATTGGAGTTTTCCAATGGTGATTGGGCTTTCTTGATGGTTTCTACATTTTGAGGTCACTACTAACTTTTAAAATATGAAAATTTGGCTCCAAGATATTTTGGACCTTTTGAGATCACTGAACGACTCAGGTAGGTAACTTATCTGTGATAATTTATCACTCTTTTGATGGGAAATCATGGTGTTTTCCTCATATCTCATATCAAAAAGTATCACTCTAATCCCACTTACGTTCTGAGTTGGGAATTAATTGAGTTAGATCCACATGCTTCAATTATTGAGGAAATATTTGAGATTGTTGAATCTCAAGAGAATGTCTTGTGTGGGAAGTTGATCCCATTGGTCAGAGTTCTATAGCAATAAGGATTGGATTCTCATGAGACTTCGGAACACGAGACATTATGAGGGTAAAGTTGCCTCATATTTTTCTAGGGATTATGTCTTCTACATGACATACAAGGGAAGAAAATTTATTTTGGTGGGAATATTGTAACATCATGTTACCTTGATCAGGTATGTGTTCAATTTTTCTATGTTTTCTTTTGGTTAAATGCCTTTATAAGTCATTTTCTGGAATTTATGTAGGCTGTAGCACATGTACACATCATTTACCTGAGGTACACATTGTGTACTGGGTGTTGGATTCATTTCACGAATGGGTAGATCAATTTCTGAATATGTACACATCATGTACCAGAAGTACACATCGTATAGGGGTTGAATTGTGGTTTTTTAACCCAAGGTGATAGGTTTTTTAGCATACTTATCCATCGTAGCCTACAGGACATGACCAAGGGGTACACGTTGTGACTCGGTCCACACCCAGGTTAATGTCATGTATTATGTAGTTTTTCTCATCCCTTTCTGCTCAGACATCATTGCTCAAAACCATAAACTACTCCTAGGATATTTGTTGAGGCATATTAACTTCTGGATTGATCCAATCAGCTTTAGGAATTTTTTCTGATCATGGTGCATTTTTTTCGGGTAAGTGGTATTCCTAATTTATTGTAGCTATATATTATGGTTCCATCTATGTATCTGGTTATCATGATCTTTTGATCAATGTTTTTGTTTATTCTTGGTTTCTTTTAGATCTGTGGTGATATATTATTTCAAAGGTCGTCCCTTGGTTAGTTTTGGTGTGGCAGATGTCTGTTATTGATGTACTTGGGATTTTTTATATCCACCAACCCCTTTTCATCTAAATTTAATCAATACTAAGTTTTTTAGGTTTAGTTCTACAGTCTCCACTAGTGTGGTTTGTTGACGTTTTTGGTTTTGTTGGTTTTGGATTTTGTTCTGGACATGTGTGACCCGAACATTGAGGTAGGTGGTTTTATCTCTGACCTATGATAATAATCCTATTTTCTACTACTTTATAAATTGATTTGTTAAATTTTTTGTGACTATTTGGTGTGTGTGGAAATGATTTTTCAATAAAAAAAAATTTTCTTGGGTTTTCGATAAATGGAATAAAAGTGGGGTTTTTAAAGCATTGAAATTTATTTTAAACAGTTTGAAATGAATGGTGAAATTGAGCACATGGGTTACCTTGGGTAAATTGGTGGAAGTTTTGTCTGGATTCCATCATCCATTTTTGTTTTTATCATGGACGTTTGTCTTAGGGATTTCCGAAATTTCCTAGGATTGTTGTTCTAGGGGACTGATATTGAAATTTTGGGGGGTTTACTCATGAGGCATTTCATTTATTCCTAGGACCATTTTCCTAATATTAGTTTTATGCACTTGATTTTTATGGTATGAGTAGTCTTTGTTCTGGACCTATTGTATTCCTTGGTGTTGTGATAACCGTTCTTCTATTTTGTACTACCTGGCTTTCTGAGTTGGCCTTTGATATACATGTTATGCTTTTGAAAAATGATATGGAAAGTATTCTTTGAAATGGATATACCAAATTTGTTTAGAACTGTGAAAAAAGAATATTTTTACCATGTTTTCAATATCAATGCTTTACTGCTTATCATGAAATAATTTAAATTATAAATAATCATACAAGATTTGTTATAAAGATACATTTTGTGGAACACTTGGGTGTGATCCTATTAATCCTTTTATATCACACCCATTGCACCCCTTTGGTGGTACGTAGACCTCTTTTGGTCTTCCTATGTAGGGAAAAGAATGGTTCCATAGTTAGGTAGTGAGATTTGGGTCAGCTGGGGTGGGTATTTGGTGGTGAGATGGTGGGAGTTCATCCATACCATAGGTTAGACTAGCTGTTGTTTTTAGTCCTATGCATTTTGTTGGACTTGACTTTTAGAGTTTTCAACTACTGTTATAGTTTTTCCTTTTCCACAGTTATATTATTGTTATGGAATATATGTATATCTTGTTCATCATACTCTATTTCTTTATTTCATGTATATATATTCCATGTGACTTTTCATGTTATGAGAAATAATTCCCTCAGTTTTGTTGTTTGATGCCCAGGTACTTGTCGTCAGAATATAGGGATCGGGAACACACATTGTGTATGTGATGGATCGGGATGGGTGCCATGTTTGTGGGAAACCTAGGTCAGTTCATTACAATCAGTCTCCTCTATCTTGAATTGATATTCCTCCTCCTGGGTGGTGTCTTTTTTTTGTGCTGCTAGCTATTCTTCTTTTCAAGGCTTGGGGAGATCAATTTGTTCCTGAAATTCATTCCAGAAGTTGTCTAATTCCTATTAATCTCCCACAATTATCTTAGTACGGAATTCTTTTTGATCTATCTATAGTAAAATTGGTTTATTGAGTATGAATGAATCTTCAATAACCTACGCATTTACCTCTTCTTGTTTATCAATGATGATTGGTGAATTTTCATTCACCTATACCCCAGGTTCTTTCTCTGACTTAGGGTCGGGTTGCTCCATCAATGTATGAACATTGTCAAATGGTTTCCTATTTTCCTCCCCATGTCATCCAAAGTATTTCTCTTCCTTTCCACTTGGTCATTTAGATCACTTTAATCAACTAATGGTTCTTGATAATGCACCTGCAAGTTATCTTCCCACACATAATAATTAGAATTTTAATATATCATGGAAACTATTTTTTAGATTTTTTAAAGAAAATAATGAACAATATTTAAAAAAAATTGTGAATTTTTTAAAAATTGATATAAATAACTACTTATATCCTTAGCAACAGTTCCAGTTTTGATGCATGCCAATAATATGGTGTGGAAAAATAAAATTTCTACATTTTTCTAGTACAGTATAGTGGAAGTCCAGGGTCGTCTCACTTGAGGAGAAACACAATCAGTTCAATCACTAATTTCTATTTCACATAAACTAATTGTTTTGTATTTTTTATTTAATCTATGAAAAAAATGAAATGAAAAGATTAAATAAATATGAAATTATTAAATGAGATTATTAAATAAAAAATATGGACTATATGGTTTGGTTTGTGAGTTACATCATCCCCTTTGTTTTTGTTTAGATTAACTTTGATAATTCAATTCTGAGACCTCATTCATAAATTACCATTCTTTTATTTAGTGATGTGAAATACTGAATTCATTTAGAAATCATAATTCCCCCACCTCCTATAACCAAGGTTTATGCAACATCTCATCCAAGAGTATGACATCTCTTAGGATTCTGCTCCATTGTATGCTTTTTCATCCACTTAATGGCTCAACATCACTGTATAAAGATCTTGTATCTTGTAGAAGGGATAGAAAATATTTAATAAAAGAATAGAGATGATTTTGATATAATTTTAGTGGTGGAAGACCGCTACACCCATGCACATTCACTCCTGATCATCACAAACATAATTAAACATAAGATTGTGTAGAATGAATAAAATTTACACATACTATCTCCAGGACAAGCCTCGGGTAATCCCCTCATTTGGAGGGTAATAGGTCATGGTGGAATGAGAAGGATAGAAAATAATATTAGATATAGAAGAATAAAAAGAAAAAAACATTAATAAAAGAAATGAATGTTTTACAGGAAAATGAAAAATAAAATAAAATTAGAAGAAAGAAAGTCAAAAATCCAAAAGTAGTAGCCCCAGGATCTCCTCTCTGAACTGGGATACTCTAGAATTCATTGGAAGGGAGGCAGAGGGTTCTTTTTATAGGTAGAATGTTTCCTCGAAAATATTTCATATTTTTTCCAATAAATGGAAGATTAAAGAGTTCTATCCTTCAAAAAAGTTGTTCATAATTATATTGTTCATCTGCGCTAAAAATTTGATCTTGATTGGATGCAACTAGAGAGAGTTATGGATTTTTTTTATTGAAAATTACTTTTTCTAGTTGAAATTTCTAGGAAGCATCCTTCAAAGTATATCATCCAATTTCCACCATATTGGATGAATCAATCCATTAAATTAATATAGGAACTACGTATATGTGTCATCATTCATATCCATTTTCAATAAAATCCATTAGAGGTGTGTATCCTAATTTATAAATCTGTTCCAAAGGTGGGGTCCATGCTATTGCCCAGAGAAGATCCCAACTTCAATGAAATTTTCAAGCATTAGATATTAGAATCAGATCTAGGTCCTACAAAAAATGTAGTGGAAAATAAATCCACTATTCATAAAAAATAATCACTCAAAATGGATAAATTTTTTAAATGTTATTATAAAAATACCTATGTGACCAAATTCTATTAAAAATCAAGTTTCAACCAATTTTAACATTTTTGGTGAAATCACCCCACAAATAAAAAATTGATGCAATAATATCATATTGATAAATTGGTATGGATTAAATCACTGAAATATATATATAATGATGAAAATATTATCTATATAAATTCCCCCATACTTAAACCACACTTTCCCTCAAACATAAAATTTTAAAAATTAAATTTCAAAGGGAACCAATGTCACCAATATTCACATTCCAAAGCACTAAAATAAAAAAAATCAATGTCAAATCAAATTTCAAAAATCAAAACTTGTATCAATTTAATTTCTAATTATTTATAGAATAAATTAATTCATGTTTTTTACTTTTCCCCTTTGAAAAATGGTGGATGTTTTACTTTCATTCATTTAAGATTCCCAATTTATTATTATTATGCATCCCAAGTCATCATTTATCTCACATGAATCTTTTCTCTCCTCTATCATGATACAATTCATGTAGATATATTATCATATCATGAGAACATTATCCTTAAACAATATCTTTAAAATGAACTAATTTCTCCCCTTTTTAAAAAAATGAAACATGAAATCATGACGTCTTGTAATAATGGTTCAAAATGACTCAGAGGCTTAAGGTTTGTAGGATTTTATGCTTTAAAAATTAAGGCTTAAGGAGGAGTTATATCTCTCAAGTACAATTCGTTATATCAAAAGTAAAAACTTAATGAAATCCTCCCATTCAAAGTAGAAATACACATTCCCCAATACTCAAAGTAATGGTTATGATAAAGTAATCATAATTACCGACTTGGGTGCCCCCTTGAATATTTTATTTTTTTTAGTTTCGTATTTTTTTTTATTTTTTCCAAAGTTATGATTATTTAAAACCTTATATCCATCACCTAACCACATACAATTAGAAGATTATAGTTTTATAAAATGGTGATTTTTGGTTTTCCTAAATCTCAACACATTTCATTCATTTTTATATTTTCTATTTTATTATTCAAGAGGGGAAAAATAATAAATAGTATACTGAATAAATCAACAACCATTATTTATTACCACAATAATAACCCCCATACTTCATCGTTTCAATGTGAATCATCCCTTATACCATGATTCCTTTCACCCCCACACTTCAACTTTAAAATATCATGGAAATACCAATAGTAGGGTAAGAAGGGATAAAAATGGATTGAAACATGGATCATCCCAAATAAAGATAATTCAAGGTCTCTATGGGATAAAGAAGGATTGATGTATTGGTGGTATTTAAGGATAATGGATTTTCTAAAGTTTTATCAATAATTTTAAAAGTTTTTTCGAACAGTCATATCCTTGACAAGTTTCAATACATGTTTTGGAATGTGACATGTCTGAAAATCACTCAAGAAATATGATCATATTAAAATAGGAAATATTTGATCATCAAATCCTCTCAGTAATGGGAATAATTATTTGGGAGAAACATTAATGGCATGGATAATAATATAAATTAGTTCACATGAATTTTAGAAATTCAAAGCATGAAAAATTGTAGGGAAATTTCATTTTCATTAATCAATTAGTACCTTAAAATTATGAGTCCTCAATTTAATATCCATTCTTCATTTAAATAATCAAATTATTCATTTTATTCATTAAATTTAATCTACATTTAATTATATAACATGAAATAACTAGATTCATAAGAATTTCATATCTCATAGATAATTCATGTAAAGTATTCATTTAAGTGTGGGAAACCAATTCTTATCATTAAATCTCAAATAATGTTTTAGACAAAAAAAATTTAAGGTGTTTAAAAGATCATCATAAAAAGTGAAATACCTTTTGAAATAATTCTTCGGTCATATTCCACCAATGTTTGGGGAATCCTTCTTCCATCAAGATTATACAAAAGAAAATTAGTCAATTAATTACAAGGATAATTTCATTTCATCTCAAAATAAAAATATGGATTGGGTTTCATGGTGGAAAAATATAAAAAAATTAACTTAAATTTAAATTACATGAAAGAATATATAAGTAAATCTTTGTATGATCCCCCATGGATCTCTGAATTTTTACTACCTCTAGTGTGAAGTACCAACTATTATCCCAAATCTAATGGTGGTTGAATTTTCTTGGACCTAAACCACCAAATGTGTGTTTCCACAGCTTGTCATTTTTTGTACATGTTGAAGAGGACTCCATGGATTGAGTGCACTAGATTAGCCCCCTTCGTAATATGGTACGGATTTCAAGGTGGGGGTAGGATGAATAATGGAACCTCCAACTCATTAATTTATACTTGTTCAACATATTCTTCTCCTTCCACTGTTGGATTTATATTTTCTTTAAAATGAGAATCCTCTATTAATTTCCTCAGGCTCGAAAACTTGGTGCTCTTCATATTGGGGCTCCACAAATGTGTGTCCATCAAAATCAAAAAGCTGCATGTGGTCCTCGGAAGGTGCACATCCAGCTTCATCTTCTTCCTCTAAGGCATATAAAATATTGTTTGATTCTGTATAATCAAAAAAGAGGGATTGATGTACAATTCATATCTATTAAAATTAGAAGAGATAAAGTTAAAAAAAGTTTCAACTCCCTTAGTTGGTCCATCTTCAATATCTGCCTCAGTGGTTAGTGTCTCTTGGAGTAGACTCTCTAAGGATGAAGGCAAGTAGTTAGACTCCTCCATATTGACATAAAATTCCACCATTTGGGTGGTGTATTATTTCAATGGTTATACCTATTATTAATTGCATGTCTTGGGGATATAAAGGAGTTCCTCACATTCATTCAAGAAGTTTCACAATTCCTACTTATCTCCCATATATATCTTAGAAGGGAAGTATTTTTAATCAATCTCTAGTAGAATTGGTTTAGTGAGGATGAAAGAATCATCAGGTACCTCCACATTTTCATCCTATGCTTCTTCAATGATGAGTGATGAAATTTCTTCCACCACCACATGAGGTTCTTGATATGACTTGGGGTTGGGTTACTCCATCAATATACTGACCTAGAGAAAATCTATTTCCATTTTCCTCCCCAAGTCATCTATAGTATTTCTCATCCTTTCCACCCAATAATTTAGATTTGTATAATCAACTTTAGGTTTGTGATATTGTACTTCCAATATTTCCATTCATAGTATTTTGAATTTGAAAAAATCATATAAAAAGGTTTTATTATCTTTTTTTAAATAAAAACAAAGAAAAATATTTTTAAAATATGTGAATTTTGAAACATTGATCGAAATAACTGCTTATTCCTCCTGAAATGGTACCAGTTTTGATGTAGGCATATCATAGAGAATGGAAAAAAATTATATGTTATACTTGTGTTGCACAGTGGCTGACCAGGGTCGTCTCACTTGAAAAGCAACACAGTCAGTTTAATCACTAATTTCTAGTTCAACTAAAATAACTATTTTTTTTGTTTTTATTTAATCTAAGAAATAAATTAAATTAAATGATTAATGTAAAACATCAACCCCAGAAGCCCATAGTTAGTGCATTATTACGTATCATTGGAATGATCATAAAAGAACCAGTCTCGAAATCCCGATTAGTTTAGTATCCTTGGAAGAACTAGATATAATCATAAGGTTTACATTACATCATAAAATGGAAAACTAAAACAACATTGTTTCCATAGACAACACTAAGATCCCATAGACTATCCCTGTAGGTCAGTCATAATATACTTCTTTTCATCCTAGGAAAAAGAAAACATAGAAATGGGTGAGCTCAGATGCTCTGTAAGGATAACATTATAGCAGAAATTTTCGTAAATAAGAATAATCATTTAAGGAAGTGTAATAGACTAAAACAAAATCCTTTTAAACTTTTACTTCAACATAATAAGGAAAAGATAAAATCAAATAATTTCATTTACTTATTCACATTGATATTATACTAGTCTAATAATCACATGCAATATCAGTATCCACTTTTATAATGATGGAATGCATAATGCCAGACTTTCATAACCACATAGTCAACGCCTTATGCCAAGACTACAAATAAGATTTTGTCAAGAACTTTTGCCAAGACACTAGTTTGTATCATGAGTCCTACCGACATATCAATGAGCTATATCAGTATCTACCCTTCACTTACTAATTCCAATGCATTCCTCATATGAAAATTTGAAACATAACATAAACATTTGTATTTAAACTAGCATACGAAATGTCAATACTTTATCCACAAACCATGAATGGTATAAAAATAACACATCCATAGACAAACATAACTCATTCAATAAAATATGGAAGATTTTATTGTAACAGATTAACCTCAATCAAGAATAATGAAGGATATTTATATATATGAAAATAATCATCAACACTATTTGAGAGGAATATCCCCCTTTTTCTTGAAAACATTTAAAAGTCACACTATTTGTCAAGAAGCCGTTTAAAAATAGATTTTTGAATCAAAGTGTCCCATACCAAATTGAAACTATTAAAATAAATTTTAATTTTAAAACATTAATTTCCATATAAATAAATCATTCGAACCATTTTTAAAACATGGACATTAATGAGAAATATTTAGAATAATTAATCTTTAAAGAATTTTAAATGATATTTTATTTAGAGTTACTAACCAAAAGAGAGAAACATGAATATAAATAATTGAGGTAATAAAAACATTATAATATCATGAGAATAATGGGATTCATGATATACTATTTCAAAGTACATTATATACACCATATTAAAGTGAATTGGTGTATAACAACAAAGAAGTCTCAATGGAATGTAAATTGAGATGAAATCTCTTATACAGACAGTATCATTAGGTTAAGGATAAATCAACGACATAATAATGTGTGAAATATATAAATACACTCAATATTATTGGATATTTAGTGTAAATCAATCAAAGTGAATTCACACAAATCTATGTAAAAAACACCAATGAATTGGATGTGTAACTCAATAAATGGAGATTGAGTTAAAATTACTCTTATCAAGTTCATATCAATGACTTGAGAATTTATCAAGGGAGTGATTATGTGTATCAAAATTGTATCCATAGAAAGGTTAGTGGAATTTACTACACAAATAATAAATAGATATTCCACACATAATCATGGAGTAAAATAATCAATGAATTATTCGTAAAGCCCACTTAATGGAAATTGAAATTTGAAATTCCCTTACCGATTTGGTAACTTATGAAACATACAACCCATGAAAGAAGGATAATACAATGAAGATCTAAATAACCATAAATTAAAGTATATTACACCAAGAATACAATCATGGATAGTACATATGCCACACAAAAAGAAATAGTGGTCAATATAGTATTAATCTAACAGGAATAAAAAGTGAGGTTAAAAACTCTTACTTCATTGTAATTAATCGAGTCGTATGACCAAAAGTTAAAAACCACAAAATGGATAATAGAATGCCATGAATATAAATATAATCATGATAATATATATCAAATGGCAGTATAAAATACTACACATCCAATAAATAAGTGGCGAACAATGGAAATCTCACAGAATTAAAAGTGAGATAAGATACCACTTACATTTTACTTTTTCCTTGGTTGAGGGTAGATTAACCTCCTGTATAATGGTGAAATAATTTTTATTAGACTATACAAGAATAATATATATTAATATGATATCATATATGGTCTTTTAACAATGCTTTGTTAATAATATCTTATTATTATCATCGTTTCGGGTGTTAACGGATTCGTTTTCCTTTAAATTATATGTTATGTGAGTCATATTTTTTAGGGATAGAATTTATCTTATCCATATCCAGAATGATATAATTTCTCTAAACCTTATTTTTAATCATAAAATGAAATTTATTCTTGAATGGATATGATGGTGAATGAATCTCATCGCGTTCGTGGAGATGGTAATCCGTACGTACGCACGGGTGACAATATCATTCTTTTGATATTAAAATAATATATAATTGGGTGGTATATCATATATGAAGAATAATTATCATGTTATATTTATTATTTACATCAATTACACATAATTATTTTACCCATACAAATAATAATTTATTGAATAACAATTACACCACGACGTGGAGATGGTAAGCCGTACGTCCGCACATATGGTGACATGTCATTCAAAGGATATATAGAATAATGAATATGGTTGTACCATACTCATAATAACATCACAGTATATATAAGTACTGGACTTATTATTTTATAATGTAAACAACAAATAAAGAGGAAGTGGGAGAAGAAAGGGGCTTGAAAGTGGTGATGAGATATTTACCTCTTCTTCGGGTTCTTCTTTTTGATTTGATCAAAAGGGATCCTTAGGTTGGATTTCTAACGAAATTAAGGCCTATAAGATTAATGAAGGATAGTTGGGAGGTTATTGTGGTACGGTTTGGCCTATACAAATGGCTTTGAAGGTGTGAATTAGAGATAAGGGGGGTGCCCTTTTATAAGAGGAGTCAGGGGGCCGTAGGAAAAGCTAGAAATATTATTTTATAATAAAATCATTATCAGTTTATAATGGCTCCAAAGTGGGTTATTTAAAGTCTAAGGTACGTATGGTTCTAAAACCACTCAACCAATAGGTTTTAGATAGGATCGGGTCACTATATTAACTTTATCTTTAGGATTTAACTCTTAGTCAAATAGTTTGTCATTTACCATGTCTCTTTGTATTTTTATATTATATGGTTAATAAACATTCTATATACTTCCAAGTGAACCCCAAGTGGTTCATTAGTTATACACATATGATTATATAAGTCCTTTTTCTGAACCTTATATTTTTAGAAATAGAATATCAATTAATAATATAACATTTTTTTTAAAAACTCTTTTATGGCAATTTTGACACTATTTGGTATTTTTTTTGCTAAAGTCATTACAGCATTATTACTTCGAATAAAATTCATATAACCAACCATAATAAGTCATATTAACCTTAAAATTTATTTTAATTCATAAAAAGTCTCAAATTACATTTATTTGGATATTTATAATATCAATTACTTTAATATTTCATTAATTAGGTAATTACTGGATCATCATTGTGAAATAAATAAATTAAATTATTTAATGTCTAAAAAATATAAATAAAATACTATTATTTAGGAAATATTTTTATCTTTGAAATTAATATTTATAGTAGAATGTATCTTATGTGTAACCATATATTAAAAATTTTTTAGTTATTAAACCATGATTTTAACTCTTTTTACTCTTCTTTGAATTAAATAATAATAAATGTCCTAATCAAATACAAGTGGACCAAAGTGGTTCATATTTTATTATTAAGTTTTTTTTGGTCGAACTATACTTATCCGATAAAATTAGGACATTTTTTTGGGTAATAATAATATCATTTTTACCCTTAATTACCCTATTTACTTGTAACTGTGGTAAATAAAAGTAAAAAGTTACTATTCACCAAAAATTATTTTCATCTTATGCAACAAAATTTTACTTAATTATATCAACCTTCTATCTTTTATTTTTGAAATTCCATTCACAGAAGTGGTAAAATTATGTTTTTTGTGAATTTGCAAATTCTCCTAGGGGTGGGTAAAAGAGGATGAAAAATTCAATAAAAATTTTATATATCTAAAATTATTATAAACTGACTCCAATTATTTACATTGAACTTATATATGTATTATGTATCTATTTTTACATAAAATAAATCTAAATAAAATAAATAATTATTTAAATAAAAATTCGGTTTTTAAACAATAACTTTGTGTTTTTCACTATTCATCAAAAATTGAAAGTTTTCAGAAAAATACCAAGAATCCACCCTAAGCTAATTTTGATATTCCGAATCCAAAAAATGAAGTACATTTTGAAAGTTAAAATTTATAAAATTTCAAAAAAGTTGGTATTACTATTCATAACGGCTAGTTTGATTGGTTGTGGTGTGTTAGAACTCGAAGTTGCGCACAATACACACTATTGTATTATTCAAAGAGAAGCGTACCGTGGAAGCATGGGGTGTTACAATTAAACAATCATGAGATTAATGAATAATATTAGTAAATAAAGAACATAGACTTTATGGTTTGGTTTGTGGGTTTCATAATTCTCTTTATTTTTTTAGATTAAGTTTGATAATTCAATTCTGAGACCACATTCATGAATTGTTATTCTTTTATTTAGTGGTTTGAAATATTGAAATAATTTACCAATATTAATTCAACCGCAACATATAATCAATGTTTATAGAACATCTTTACTAAGATTTTTACATATCTTGGGTCCTAGATCCATCGTTTGTCGTTTCATCCACTAAATGGAACAACTTCGCCATATGAAGAGCTTGTATCGAGTAGAATGGTGGGAAAAGATTTAATAAAAGGATAGAAATTAGTTTAAGATCAGATTCAGGGTGGAAGGACTCCACACCCATGTAAATTCACTTTTTATCATCACAAACATAATTAATCATAATAATTTTAGTGTTTAATTAATATAATTTCCACATACCTCTCACGAGCCAAGTATCGGGTCATCCCCTCATTTTGGAGGGTAAGAGGTCACGGTGGAATAAGAATTAATGGAAATAAGATTAGAGATGGATGAAGAAAAATGAAACACTTTAATAAAATAAATGAATGTATTAAATTGAACTAAAAAATAAAATAAAATAAAATAAAGAAAGATAAAAATTCTAAACAAGTAGCCATTGGCTCTCCACTCTGGTCCAGGCTTCTCTGGAATATTTTGGAAGGGAGGTAGAGGGATCCTTTTATAGGCAGGTTTTTTCCTCTGAAATATTTCATGTTTTTGCCCCATAGATAGAAAATTAAGGTTTTCCACCCTTCATAAACGTTTTTCGTCTATATTTTTGTAGTCTCCGCTCAAAATTTCATCTAGATTGGATGAGTCTAGATAGAGTTATGGATTTTTTATTTTAAATTAGTTTTTTGGGGAGAAATTTCTAGGAATATTATTCCAAAGTATATCATCCAATATTCACATTAATGGATGAATAACTAAATTAAAATCTTTTAGGAGTCTTGTATTTGTATCCTCATTCATATAAATTTGTAATCAACTCCATTGGAGGTGCTTATCCTGATTTATGCATCCATTATGGAGGCGGGGTCCATGTTGTCCGTCCATAAAATTCCCAAACATAAATAAATTTTTTGAACCTCTATATGTTTGAATAAGCTCAAAGTCATGAATACAAATATGTAGAAAATAAATATATGATTCATAATGAAAATAATCACTCAAATTGGACAAATATATCAAATGTTATTATGAAAATACCCCTGTGGAAAAATTCTGTCAAAAATCCAGTTTTGACCAATTTTTACATTTTTTCTCGAAACACACCATAAATAAAACATCGATGCAATAAGATCATATTTATAAATTGGTTTATATTAAATAGTTTAAATAAATATAAAAAATTATGAAAATATTATCTCTATCAGACAACCTATCTCAAATGATGGTACACATTAAGATGGTGTTCCTCACAGGCCATTGGATTGACCATCTGATTTTGAAACCACAAAACATAACTCTCATATAGTTTTGATATCTTAATAGTCTACCAAAAATTTCATATTGACCTCATCTCCAAGAATTATGAATCATATTCCAACACCTCTTCAACTATCTTAATAAAATTAGTAATGAAAAAAACTGGAAATAAAACTACAATATCACCTTGACCATCACATTCCAAACGCATGTCAGCTATGACTGACATCAACTACAAATGTTCTAAATATTATTTTTATAACTGAGAATTTGTATTTCTCATTAATTAAGAACCATATAATTTTATTTACACAATTTATACCTCAATTCAAAGTAAAACATTTACAGATACTCCCTCCATCTACTTTGTTTCAAATTCAAATCTTTTTATGATAAAATATGTTTCACTTCTTATGATCCATAAAAACTATAAATTTCTCATTGAAATGATAATGATGCCAAATATTCATATCATGGAATTCAGTAGATATATTAAAATATAGTTTTGGGTGGTTATTCTCAAGGAACCTTAACTTTTGTGATCCATACACAACCAAAACACCTCCTACATGAGAAGAAATCCCAACTCGGATACTGAAGCATCACAATACACCATGTACACTTTTTTTGGTTCTGGAAACACCAAGATTGATTATAATGTATTCTGACCATTAATTTCAAGAAAATAAATCAAACATTCATTGTTTAATTTTAATGGAACATTATTTCTTATCAAATCTATCATCAGTGAGCCTAGTCGTTTAAATCCATGAAAAATTGTCGATAATAACTAGTTATACCAGGTTAAATGAATATCTCAAAGATTTTATTTGGATGTTTTGAAGAGATAATACTCTAAATCATCTCTAGATCCATAGAAACACCTTTCATAGAAACAACATGGACAAAGAAAGGTACCTCTTATATCAAAAAATCACACATTGATAATTTGGTATACAATCGACGATCTCTCAAGATTACGAACACCATCACTAAGTATTTCTCATGTTTTGTGCTTGTCCTTTAATACACCAATATTACATCCACAAAAACTACCACAAAAGAATATATATCCCTAAAATATCTGATTCATCAATTCCATAAATATTGTTGGTGCATTCATGAGATAAAAGGGCATCACCACATACTGGTAATGGCTATATCTAATGCTGAACAATGATTTTAGAATATCCTCCTTCTGCACTCGAAATTGGTGATATACTAATCATAAGTCAATTTTGGTGAAATAATGAGATCCCATTAATTTATAGAATATATAATAAATTTTTGGAAGTGGATATTGATTCTTTATCATAACATAGTTTATCTTACAATAATTAACACACAACTAAAGTGTTCTATCTGCCTTTTTAAAAAACAATGTTTGTGCTACCCGTGAAGGCATGCTAGTTCGAATGAACCCTTTGTCTTCCAAATCTTCCAACTAAACATTAAATTACCACAATTTATTTGGTTTTATCCAGTAATATGGAAGGAAAATAAGACTATTCCCTGGATAAAGATCTATCATAAACTCCACTTACCTTCTGGGTGGAAACCTTGAGAAATTTTTAAGAAAAATGTCTCGAAACTGATAAACAACCACTTCAAAACTACACTTCTCAATATATTACATCAATTGAAAAGTTAAGGTCACAATATTGTACAATATTCTTCCAACCATTGGTGCCAACAATCCCATTACACCCTCTTTTACATTCATTTCTCCTCTAAAGAGATGCTTGACACCATCATCAGTCATGAAACCAAACATTTATGTATAATAGTCAATGTGAGCCTAGAACATTGTCATCCAATACATACCCAATATTTTATCATATACATCCATCTCAACCATAGATAATTCCCATATCAGCTATTCTCCAACAATAGTTATATAACATTATCTAAAAATAAAGTATCGAGATTCTCATTGATTACAGGGAGTTTGATATTTCAAAATAAAAGGAATTATCTCAATATTTAAACTTATAAAATAAACCACGTGATAATTAATTAAGGAATGAGATAAAATTATATCAAGAAAATATTGAATAAGTTTCAAATTCAAATGAATTATACCTCTCATCATTGATCATCCAAACCGATCATCCACCATAACTTTTTATCCACTATATTACTACTTAATCACCACACATTGTTCATTGTTAACATATTGAAATTTCTCTTGATGATAAGTCATGGTATTCCTATAATCATCATGTTTAACTCTATTATTTGGATTAAAGGTATTCTTTTTCCCACACCCTATCGAAGTATAAGACGTCTATAACCCTTGAGAATTATCTCAAACACCCTACCCTTGGATCATTATGACAATAGTGATAATGATTCCCCATCTAGTTGAAATTATGGAATGATATAGTTTGTGTCATACACTCTCACAACATGTATATTAGATAGCCACATTTGAATAATCTTGGCTTTATCTTAGGTTTTAGAGAAAGATTCATTGATCTAGCCATTGGATCATGATTCATACCCCCACCATTGAAATGGGTTCCCTCTTTCCACTTTCTTCATACATTAGAGGTCCCACAATATCACATAGGTACCAACATACTTCCCCAAAATGTAGCTCCTAATACATCTCTTTACACCACTATTTATTTATTTACCATCTCCATATAATCTGTTACATAGAGAACCATAATCATTGAGTGAATTTCCTCCCTAATCTTGAATTCAAAAATGTATGCATTCAAGGATTCCCTAGAGGAAACGTTGGGTGAAAATAGGACTAAATTCATAAATTGAACTTCATAATATATAATATAATGGTTTAACTACCTCATGTTGAAAATTTTCATCATTCATTGAATTCAGAATGTGTGAGGATAGAGTAGTTTGTTAAACAATTATTTGAAATCCTTTCATCCCATGTCTTGGACCAATTAAGCCTGAATCGCTAAGTCCCAACACTAGAGTGAATGATCCTCCAACATGTACATTTGAAACTTCAATTTATTCTTTTTTGGTGTTCCTATAAAATAAAAAATTCATTTTATCTTTCATCCACACCTATACCTTCTCTGCTTCCAAATCACCCTTAAATATGGGTGTATTTTTCTTCTGAAATTGAATGCATTGGTTGGAATTACTTGGTTCATCCCTTTGGTTCCCTCTATCCAGAACTTGAAATTATTTGACTATACTTAGTACCAGATATTGGTTCACCTGTGTCTCAAGTGAAACCACATTTTTGGAAATTTTGTCAAGTTGTTTTCTATTACATTGATCGGGTGACATTTTCTATCCACACAAAAAATTCCATGAGTCTCACTCTCTAGAAACTAAATGAATAAAAAATTAAAATTATATCACATCGCAACTATCGCAACCAGGATTTACACAATTAATCATTTATCATGTTCAATATTTTTTTAAAATATCCACCATTTTTCCAAAAATCAACCTATTTTCAAAATACCACAGCCATTCTCTTTTCAAAATCTCACCAATGAATAAAATTTCCTGATATTTTAGAAAACAACACGTTTTTATCAAAACATAAATCATTACTCAAAATAAAAAATAAAATACTAGTGGGATGTCATTTAAACAATGCATTCCTGGCTCTTATCATTGGCTAGCCTTAGGAAAATGAGATTATGCTTCTTTAAGTGTCTCTACAACACTTTTTTACCCAACTCCTTGGTTACTTTATGTTCAGTATAAAAAGGTATACTATGTCTTTTTGTGATATACATTTCATGTACCAAAAATCCTTCTTATTTATACCATCCCAACTCATGGAATAAGATATAATGAATTTCAACACTTAGACTGACATAAATGATAAAATTTCCAACACATGGACCAAAATAAGCGGATTCCATTTATCCCAAAATAAAAGATAGACCAACCATGACATATACAACATGTAACATCTCAAACCTCCACATTGGTATGTGTCGAGGCGTGATTGATGCATGAACTTAGGCAAAATCCAAATGATGCCAAAGTCTTGCAATAAATGTCAATGGATTTATAACATTGGTGGATGATTTTCCATTTTTTAAATAAAATAACAAAACCAACATACCATAACCAACATCACTATCGGACGCATGATAATAATGTAATACAACTCAAGAAATACCAAAAGAACATCAATACCAAACCACCATAAGACCAAAATCAGAGTACCAAGTGGAAGACTAAAATAAACAAACACAAATAATCCAATATATAGCTACTAATATCCACACCATGATCCAACCACCAACACCACAAGACAGACCAAGCATCATGATGTACCACTAATGAAATGAGATGATTTACCTTTATCTGTGTCTCGATAAGAAACATCTACAAAAGATCTAAAGTGTCAAAACAAGGTTGAGTAATAACATTCAGTAGGATTTCCCCAAATAACTTCCCAACTCAATCCCCTAACATAGAAAAGGATAGACAATTTATATAAAACTATTTCAATAGTTCAATAAGTTTTAACAAATCCAAAAAATTACATTCAAAAATAATTTTCTAAAATAAATGAATTTCCAAGGAATTAAACCAAACAATTCAATAAAAAATTCCTCTAATTATATATTAACATAACCCATTCCATTTTAAATAACTATACACACAAACATTAACCACATAAGGCTAGTGTTACCTTTGACGGTGGAGTTTCACGTCGATGCATCATCTATTTGAAGGTGGTACTTCATGAAAATATAAATCCCATTCGACTCAAAATTAATCACTTAAGCTAATAATCATAACAAAAAACATTCCTAAATCCTTTCAATAAAACCAACATTTTATTTAAAACACATTTCCATGCATTAAAACCACACTACCACTTTAAAGACAACATTTTAAAATCAAAAAACTAATTTCACTTTCACCGACTCACCCAATTTTTTCCAATTCCTTAAACCGTCAACAAAGAGACCATGCTAACAAACATTTCACCACAATTTCAATAGAACCATCCTTTTATTGAAAAAAAAATCCCATAAACATAAATTAATAAACCATTTTAAAATCAACATTTTAAAATCATGGTACCAATTTCACTATCCAGAAATATGCCAAATTTCTACAATTTCATAAAATATCACTAAATAGGGATTCCTTAAAGAAGTGAAAAAAAATCAAAATCCATTTCATGTAAAAAACAATTTGAAATCAATCCATCTAGTTCTAGAAAGAGGAGTTGAATGTGAAAACACAAACCTTGAGGGATTGGGCCAAAATTAAAAACAGCACAAAACACTCACCAAACTGGGTTAAATTTTTATAAATCATCATTAGTTATTTTCCCCTAACATAAAAAAACAAATATAAGAATTATTAGAATAAAAATACTTAGCTCTATCCGCAATTATACTAGATCTAAAAAATGGGAGAGGGAGAAGACTGGATCTACGAAATAACATGAAAATCTACCACCAAGAAGACTTCACAATGAGATTTGGGCTTCAAAGCATCAATAAATTCCTTCGAATTGATTCCAAAAAAATGTTAATAGGTTCCCTAGCCTTTGGGAAGAAGAAATCCTAATTTAGGTTTGAAAGGGATCCAAAATGAGGGGTTTAGGGTTGAAAACGTGCTAGATCCGATTTTTAAAAGGTCCTAATTTTAAATCGTGCATTGTTGGGTAAATTGTGTGATAACCCTAAACCAACCACTAATTCAAGGGTCACCACACATGGTTGACCCTCACAGTATGAAAAACCATGTGCCAATCATGAAAAAATAGTATTCCCTTACCTACACGGTTTCTTTTGGGTGGCCACACGGTCATTCCAACTTTGCTTCATAACTGTACACCAACCCAAATCCCCTTGCCTCATTGTACACGGTTTCCTACATGAGTTGCACAGTTTTAAGTAACCATGATTAAACTATGCATGAATGAAAAAACCCAAAAAAAATTACAATTTTTTCTAAACTCTCCCGAACTTTACCCAACAACGTTTTTTACGTAAAAAGGCATAAAGAAAGAGTTACGTAGTAAAAAATGAGGAGTTTTACAAATGGTGTTCAACTCACCCAAAAAATATGGAAAGAATAATGAGCTTACCTTTGTGAATATTGGGACTTTAATCATCCATATCATCATACTAATAAATATTCTGACTTCACAATAATGAAAAGTCCTCTAAAATTTTTCAGAAAATGAATTTATGTGGAATTCCCTTTATATCATCTAGTTCTATCTTTTGTGGTGCTTCACTAATACATTTTCCTCTTCCATTACTTCAAAGAAACTATGGAATAAACTTTTATGGTTTCATTTGTATACATATTTTTCATAAACATTTTGATCATACCTTCAAAAATAACATCATCTGTCTAAGTAAACTTCCAGGATCCACTGAATTCATTGTTGTGCATCCTCATCTTAGTTCACCAAATAATTTAGATAAGCATCCAACCCTTAAAAATTTTATCTTTCAATTACTCAAGGTCATTGGGAAAACTAAAAACCTGGAGATTTGGTGTTTAGAATCATGGTAGACCTTCTAATCATTCACTATTTCAATCTCCCTTAGGTACCTCTACTTATAGTGTTGTGACTTTTAATTTGACTTCTTTTTATTCTAGTAAAATTAATGTTTTTCTCAAGAAACCTTATTCTAGAGGTTTAATATCATCTTCCAATCTTATGATAAAATTGAATTAGCTTAACTAACTAATTAAATTGAGTAAAAATAATTTTTTATACATGAAAATTTTCATGGTTTTATCATATTGAACATTTTGAAATCCCTTTGAGGTGAGTTCAAATCATCATGCCTGAAGGAATACTCATTGATCTTTTAGTAACCTAAGTACCGGTCTTCTAGTAATCCCATGATCTTATTTTGTAACATATATTCTCATTGATCCTTTCATGTTTTAGTTAATAGAATTTATAACCCCATGTTCACCTAAAACTCAAAAATATTCTTTCATCCATATTTAGTAGAACATTCCTCCATAAACTACTGACAATAAATACAACAACTTCACCAATATAGAGGCTCTTTGGTCACCCCCTTTTGATTTTTCCATAACTCTTCCTCTAATCTTTAGTATACCTAGTTTTCCATCAAACCATATCCTTTCTCAAATATAAATTTCGTAGAACCACATTTTTGGATATACCAATGTTTTGAGAGAATTCCATCCCTATGTGACAAACAATATTTTGACCAAAAGTTCAATGTGCTCCCACTCATTTCATAATAGTAAAAAACGCTTCATTTTTTCACCTAATATTCTCCACAAGAACTGAATATTCTGAGTTTATAAGAGTTGCGAGATTCTTATCCACCTTTAACAATAGAATCCAATGCATGGTGGGGGTAATTTTTTATTCCTTTGTTAACTGATAGTGGAAGTTTGAACGTGAAATTTTAATGTTAATTCCCGAAATAATTCCCACAAAAATTCATTATTAAAGATATAATAAAATTGATCATTTTTTCTAAAACACTCTAGATTTATTTTTTCTGTAATGAACATTGTCCTCAATAAAATGGAACTTGATGTCCAAATGTTTTGATCTATAGTATTGTACTAGTTTCATTGAATTATTAATTACACATTGATCATCATAGAGAATTTTTAATAGATTTTAAACATTCACTTTAAAGTCTCAAATCTAAACATTCATCCAAATCTTTTAAGTGAGCATGTGTGGTAACAATATATTCTGAATTTTTTTATACTCATATTTACTAATTTTTGTTTCGCATTATGATAATAAATAGAACTATCTCTTAAAATGAATTTTCTTCATTTAATTTTTTTAGTCAATGGAATATCCATTCCAATCAAATCCCTAAACATAATTATGATCAACTCATTAACTCTTTAATGAAATAAGAAAACATTTGATGTTCCTTTAACATACCAAAAATCTCATTTAGCAGCCTTCTAATTTGATTCCATTGGATTACTCTGATATATGGCACACAATGTGCCTCAATACATAATATTTGGTATACATACAATTATATAGTGTAAATGTTTTTTTATCTTTATGATATCTCTTTGATTAAAACTTTTATTAGATTCATTATTGCTCGTATTTACTCTCACATTAATAGGATTTTCAAATTCTTTGATTCTTCCATGTCAAAATTCCTCTATAACAACTTGGAATACTTTTCCTCTAAAAGAAATATATAAGTTCCATTTTGTCACAAACTTGTTCTGGTAACCTAGTAACCTGATAACTAAGATGGTCCTAATATGACCTGAAGGGAATTCCTAATCCCCACAGGTTGGAAACTAGCACATGGATTCATTCAAAATGAAATTGGGAATGAATTTTCCAAAAAATGAGAAAGTAAGAAAAACAATCCAATATTCATATAATAAAAATGCCAAAGGGAGAACTATATCAGAAGTAAAAAAAAGGAATAAACATCCCATTATAAAACCACAAGTTCCGTAAACATAATAACAATCCAATTCCTAACAGACACAACTCTCAAATACCAAGTATCAACAACTAAAACAACCTCCAAGTGCTTCTTTACCCTTTCTTGAACCTGGAAGGGGATAATCTAAAAATAAGTGAAGGTATGGGAATGGTGTGATCTATAATCCTAGTAGGGTCTCATCAAGGATTCCATAATAATATTCCAACATTTAATTAATGAAAAAAAAATTCCAATTTTAAAAATAAATAGGTATGGAAGTATAAAATCGTTTTTAAACAAATCATTCTTTACATTTCATGTGATGGTAATACATTAAACAAATGAATCATTAAATTTTTTTTAAATAGTTTATATAAATTTAAAAGGAAATTATAAAATATTTAACAATAAAAAATGGCATATATTTCAAATATAAACAACCAAGAGACATGGTTTTGTGCCAAAGGGTATGATAGTTCTAAGATATGGGAACCTCACACTCTCGTAGGTGAATCATGACAATATGTGTATACACATGTCCCTTTGTAACTGATCAAAGAGGACATCATAACCATCTTATTGGGTATGTGACGTGCTGCATATGTATTATCGTTATTGTGAATCATAGAGTGTTGTCTGAAATAATTCATTATCTACTTATGCATTCATGTTCTTGAATAATTTATTACAAGTTTATTTTAATTCTATATAAAAAAATTCATCCCATTCTTCCATTTCAAATATACAAATTTTTCATTTAAAAAATAAAATGGGTTTTTAATCAAATAATCCCTTTTCCATGATAAAACCAATGGGTTTATATCAAAACCGTTTCTAAAATTTTTATTAAAATACACACTTGAAGTAAATTTACTCAAATTAGTTTCACTAATTTAACTTCAACAATTTAAGTCTCACAAATTTCCATCAATTTCACAAAAACATTGAAATTCAATGGAATTGTGGGTTTCCCCAATTCCATGCCAAGAAAATACTAATCCCCAATTTAATGGAATTGGGTTTTTAATAAATCAATTGAAATAAATATAATTAAAATATACATATTAAATTGAAATCAACCTGTTGAATTTAAATCAAGTAATTTAGGGTAAATCAAAATTGATCATCATAAGAGAATAACCATCCTTGGGATCATGGGATCACAAAATGTCATGACCTAATTCGAAAAATCCATTAAGGATGTCAAAAAAGGATCCAATAATATAACCTAGGTTTGAGATCCAAAATATAAGGTATTAGATCAAAAAAAACACGGTGATCTACAAAACCCTAAGGAGAAGAGAGAGAGAAATAGAAAGAGAACGGGAAGAGGAAACCTACAGGGAAGAGATCAAATGTCATTAACCTAGATTTGATACAATTATGAAGGGTTGCAGAGGGGCCAAAATCACAACTTCAAAGACTCAATGTATGGATAAAATTCTAAGGCAATATACAGGTCCACTGGGCACCAAAAAGATAGTTTTAAAATTTTAAAAATTAATTTTTAGAATAAAAAATCATGTACACTTCGTTACCTGGTATAAGTTGCATTGTTAAACCAATTGTGAACCCCTTTATGTCTATTTCATGGTTTATACTAGGTAGTCACATGGTTCTTAAAACCATTCACCAACCATAAAAACCCTCAATACCTCGGCTTTCATGGATTTCACTACTAGGGATCATGGATTCCCCAAACAATGCGCTAACTGTAAATATCGATAAACTTGAAAAAATTTCAAATTTCCCACCCAAAAAAACCCTAAAAAATACTAACCAAAGAATTATCAAAGTATGGGTTTAGTAATAGGATGTTAAACATTTTTATAACCTCTATCTTGAGATATAAATTCAATGTACCAAGCCACAACATTAATTACTCGTTCATCTTCCTGATAAATCCATACATTCATGATCATAATTTTAGGATAATATTATATTATCATTATAAATAATTATTATCCTTGTTAAAGAACCATTTCATATTCACATTTATGTTGATATAAACATTTCACTTTAAAAAATTCAATATTTTCAAGAAAATATCATATTTAATGGACGAGGAATGTGTGTTTTTCTTAAACCCATATAATGATTTATTGAGTTTATAAATAATTCTCTAATACTTAAAAAGTTTAAATATATTTTGTTTATATATGAAAAATTCTTCTCCAAGGCCATGATTCAAGAATATTGACTTAAAATTCATTTGATAAGACTAATATGTAAAACAAGCACTAATAGCCAAAAACATTTAGATGGCCTTATTCCATAATTTAGGGTTAAAAGTTTCTATAAAATCCACACCTTCCACGTATAAATATCCCCTTATAACCAACATTGACTTATTAAATTAAACATCTTCCTTTTAATTGAGTTTATTCCCAAACAACCATTTAGTTACAATAAGATTTTTTCCATATAGTCTTAGAACATGTTCTTCAGTCTCATTATTTCAAATTTAATATGGCTTCTCATTCATGGAATTTGACCATTCCAATTGATAATCTACTTCTCATACTGAATAAGGGTTGATATGATAGATAAGTGTTATTTAAATCTTAATTATTCTGTTTATCCTCATCAGAACTAGATCTTCACAACTTTTCTTGATACTCATAGGATAAACCTAATTTTGTATTGTTAATAACTTCTTTTTCTATTTCAGTTAGAATTTTTCTATCACTTGATTCATTAGAAATTTTTGTTCAATATAATACTCCAAACATCCTTCCTTTTCAATAGTTATTTCAAAAAATGGTCTTTTAACATTTTTTTCATCATATTTATCCTTTTCTCCTTCTTTTTTATTGAATTTATTATCAATAACTTTTACATCATAGGAATCTATGATTTTGTTTAATAATTTACTCTAGAACATCTTTATTATTTTATTGGTTTTATAACCACTAAAAATTCCTTTTTATTATCTTTCATCAAATTTCCCAAAGTTTGAATTTTATATCTTGATTAGGCTAGGACTTACAAACACTTTGAAATTTTTAATTGTTGGTATCTTATTATTCCAAATCTCATAGAGGGTAATATCAATTTTGGGTGTTACATTTATTATAAACTTGTACCATAATATCTATACTTTCTCTATAGAAGAAATTAGATTTTATACTTCACAAAAAATAGACCTTCCCATTTCAACTAAACTCCAATTTTTCCTTCACACAACCCCATTTTATTGTGAAGTATAGGTGAAACTCTATTGATATTTTATGAAATGTTTAAAAAAATGGTATTTGAAAGTGTTTTATGTAAACCCATTTCTATTATCCATTCTAATATTTTGAATGTTTTCACAAGGTTCTTTTCTTAGCATTGATAAAAAGTATAAAAAAATTATTTTTTCAAGGACCACAACATCCCCCTTTCTCATTTCTCATGACACACATTCTCAGAAATTTCCACTCCCCAAACCAACATCATAAACCCCCAGCCCCTGAACAATGCTTGAACCCCCCCCCCCCCACCATTTATCAATTTTAGAATGACTCCCCCTAATACTCCACCAATCATGTTTTGTTTTATATTTTACAATATTTCTATTTATTCGTATATATTGATAAGTGTGTGGTATATACAACTATACACACAGCTAAAGTTAATTAAATATTTTATATATAATATTCCATAATATATATTAGAATATTAATATACATATTTGTGTGTGTTTTAATACTGATATATATGTATACATAAACATTATATATACATTTGTATAAAAATAAATATATTTTTATATTTTTATAATGTATAAAAAATGGATAGATTTCATTTTAAATAAAATAGATAATAATTAATTTCATATAATTTAATGTTTAATAAATAAATACCAAGGAATCTTAATTTTTAGAGAAATCAAGAAATTTTCAGTAACCTGAGGATTACACGTCATGTAATGGTTACACAATGTGAAACTGGTAGGTTTTTAGCTTTTTTTTCTTGGACTATTTTTCTTATTCAGGAGTGGATTCTCTCTATCTTGTTCATGGTGAACCCTATGTGACCTAAAGATAATTTATATCCCTCTTTTCCTTACTTTGATTTGTTGTTTTTGGTGGTTGTTGGTTGCCGATCTATAGTGAGTGTTTTCTCCTTTCCCAAAGTTTTTATTTTGTTCTTATCAGGGGAATTCACTATAGTGTTATTTCTTTTGTTTAGGAGGTGTTGTGGGATGTGTTTTAATGATCTTTTATATGGATTATGTTGATCTATTATTTTCCCATATGCGATTTTGGTTAAAGGTCTTTCTTCTTTTCCATGTGATGTGAAGCGAGTCGACAAAGCCTCTTTGAGGTAGGTAATCCCTCTTTTCTTTTTATTATGTATCATGTGGGAGGGGTTCACATTTTTTATCTATGGTATATTTTGTTTTGGCTTAATTCAAGATAAAAAAGGGTTAATTGAAATTGAAAGAGGATGGTGAATGATTCACATGCTTTTATAACTCTAATATTATTGTGATATTGTGATTATACACAATGAATTCCCCATTAAAACTTGTGGTCATTGGGGGATTTATTTTTATAGAATGATATGTGTTGTGGCTATTTTGTTTTTTAAAAAAAATGTAAAATCACCTCAAAATGTAAATTGGTTAACCTATTATATCTGGATAATGAAATGGATCCCTATGGATTATGGATTATGTCATAAAACCTCTAAAATAAAGTGAAATGTGATAACAGTCCCTTTTTTAATCTATAAAATTATCTTGAAGTATTGTGATGTGTGGTCATGCTGAGGGGATGTGACGTGTGGTTTTTATGCATTGTGTGGTTGTTGTGTGGTTGGGGCATGTGGGCTACTGGGTAATGGTTTTTGGGACATGATTTTTGGATGGTGAGGTGATAGTTTTTTTTTCATGCTTTGGGGTGCCAATGTGATGGGTGTTTGGTCATGCTTTGAGGGTGGTTAGGTGATGGTTTATTGGCCATGCTTTGGGGGTGCAAAGTGGTGATTGTTTGGCTGTACATTGGGGGAAGCGAGGTGATAGTTGTCTGGATGTTCTTTGGGGGTAGTGAGGTGATGGTTTTTTAGACATGCTTCGGGGGTGGTGAGGTGATAGTTGTTTGGTATGTACTTTGGGGGTGGCGATGATATGTTTCGATGTGGACGATGAGATACTTGTTATGTGTGGTTTCGTTGTGTGAGATTACCTGGTAGTGATGGGATAAATGTTTATTAATGATTGAAATTGTTGGGGATGATTTACTTAATGTGATGGATGTTATTAATGAATAAATAAATGATGGGTTATATGGTTAAATATGGTTGATGCTTAATAATGAAAAAAATGGGGTGGATGATGAAATTTGAAGGTAACGTGAATGTGTCCTATGTCTTGTGGTGTTGTTTTCTTCATTTAGAGTTTGCAACAAAAGTGGGGATGTTATGAGTTGGTTAGTGTTTTATTGAGAACTTGTTGGGTCATCTTGTGTGTGGATATATTTATATACTTGTATATCCCTATTTATTTATATATTCACCAGACCCATGTCAAGAACTATGTGACGATACCCGCATAATCTCATGAGGGGTGTTTTTTCCAATATCTAGATAATAAGGATATATGGTTGTCCACCCACTATTTTTCCCTCTCTCTTCCATGTGAATATATTTTCATAGGATATGATGTCCATAAGTTTTTCAGTTCCCTAGGTGATGGCCCATGTGTTTTTAGGTGAGATGTTATATGACTGTTCTTATGGGACACTAGCCCAGGCATTTTCAGGAAAGTTTTGATATGGCTGTGATTTTTGGGTTGTGGCCTAGGTGTCTTCAAGGGAGATATGATATGACCGCATTTTGGGGAAGCTTATAGTGGTGTTCATGCCTGTTAGGAGTATGGAATGAGGTTGATTTCCTTCATTATTATTATACCCTACTACTCTGGTTATGGTTGTGATGTGATGGTGCAGGTGTCTATGGGTGAGATGTGGTGTGATTGTGCTTGTGGGGTGGTGGTCCAGGTGTATGTGGGCATGATGTGATGCGACCATACTTGTGGGTTGGTTGTATATATTATTATAAATAGTGGGGAGAACCATGATGTATGATGTTGGGTTGTGAGATATAAAAATTAGCGGGAAAGTGGTGTGGGTACCCTTTATCAATAAGCTTCATATTATGTTATTATACATGGATTTAATTGTTGGGTAAGAATTCATTGGTGAGGTTGAGATGAATTATAGACCTATTTAGGTGCTATTGGTTCTTTTGTTGGATCACAGGTGCATTAGTTTGTTTCTTTCACATGTGTATGAGAGACTTCAGTTTTCCAACAGTGTATACCTATATGCTCACCCTACATAAATAAAAAAATTCTGGTTTCCAATAGGAATGTGTGGATCGAGCTAGACATTACTAGCTCAGACATTTGGAAATTTTTTGTGTCACTAATTTATCTTTTCTTTTGGGTATTTACTTTAGAGACTTTTGTATGTATCTGTTTTATTTTTTCACTAATTTTGGTACAGTTTCAGTTTCTTTTTATACAATGTCAGGGAGTTTCTTGTGGATTATTCATCTTATCTACTGATCCTATATTATTATAGATGGTATTTCCTCCCATTTCATGATATTTTTATAACCTCATTGATATAATCCCACCCAGGGCCTACTGGAAGCTTGAATCAGGGGGTCATTACCTCTATCCCTTCATTATTGTATCTTTTATGGGAGGGGGTCATGACAGAGTCATATCAGAGGCTGGTTATTGAGAGATAAAATAGAGTTTGGAGTTAGGAACAGTGCGGATTTAATGGTTTTGTATATAAAATGGTTCAGTTGACCTTTGTGTTGGACATAGGCTAGGGAGGTCGGAAAGGACATAGGATTTTAGGGCCCCTTGTGATTTAGATCAAGGACTTTGATCTTATTAAACAGCCATGTGAGATTTAACTCCATTCATGGTTGAGACCTAGGAGTAGTATAAGAATCATGATTTATTGTGTTCATGTTTGAATGAGGTTATTTTCAGATTGATAAAATGAATCATATGAAATCTTGATAAAATATCATACTACATGGGATTAAGAAATATTTGTTTTCTCATTCAGATATGCATCTTATTCTTTCTCTGCATGTACCTCAAGAAGATGAGGTTCAGTATGCTAATATGGTTGATTTTTGACAGGTTTATCCAATTGAAGAGGATGATAAGTGAGGAAATTGTGTGATTTACATTGACAATCCTTTAGTAATTACAAGGCTAGTGTTTTGGATATAGAGATAGAGGGACAGTCAATGGATAATGAGATATATTTTAGTTTGATTTGGGCCCTAATGAAGTAATTAGTCCCTTTAGCAGTGAGTTATATGCGGGGAGATGTGCATTAGTGTTGGACATTGTATCAAGGTGAGAAGGAGTTTGATGTTTCATGGGTTGAATTTCATAAATAGTTATGGATAAAATTTCTTTCATCAACCATGAAGGAGTGAAGAAGTTGGAGATTCTTTTTTTTCATTTGGGGAGTATGTCAGTGTGGTACTTATGGATCTAGATTAAATACATTCTATGTTTTTTCAATATCTTCTAATAGATGATGAGTCTTGTGTGATATATATTGAGGAGGCACTTGGACCTTCTATTCAGTAAACAGTTACTCATTTTACAGTTTCTATGTATCTGGAGGTTCAAAAGAATGAGAAGGTTATCGATTGAATACACACATTATGAGGTTTTTCTCGAGAGGGGAACCAGTAGGGTTTATCAAGGAGAAGATTTTTTAGTGGAAGGTCTCAGGCACCAAGGACATTCAGGTTTCAACCAGTGGGGATTCAACCTCAGTAGATTCCTTTATATCCTTCTGGGGCCAATACTTTCTATGAATTTCCTAAGGAAATCATATTAGAGTTATTTTCATGTGGTTTTCATGGACATTGATTGAAACGGTTATCACTATTTCTTCAATCTTGGTTTGGTGGAGGTGGTATTTTTTAATGCCATCCTCAATAATAGTTTCCATTAATACCATAATAACAATAGAGACATTGGGTTTATTCTCTTAAAAGGGGATATGGAGCAGGTAGAGGTCGGCCTTAGGATGTGTCTTGTGTTTGGGGAACTCAAACTGAGCGTACTCATGAGGTGGTTGTCATCATAGGTGTAGAAAAGATAGACCTGTTCAGTTTCATGTAGTTAAGGAAATAGAGCTAGAGAGTCTATAGATAGTTTGAGGAACAATAAATTTATTGTCTTCCCTTGATAGTTCCTTGTTTGATTCAGGATCTTCATGATCCTTTTTTTCACCTTATCTAGTTCATACTCTGGGACTAGGTGGAGGTATGTTTTCCATGACCATATTGTTGACTACGCCATTCAAAGTCCAACCCATCTTTTTTTTGTGTTTCAGGGTTGTAGACTGAAGATAGGTCCACATCAGTCTTCTAGAGATCAATTTTTTTTAAAGATACATCCATAAGATTCTATCCTAAGAATTGATTAGTTATATTGAACATGTGTTGTTATCTTCATCTTCTGAAGGGGATTTGTGTTCTCCATTATAGATGGACAACATGTGGTTTTTACTGATGAGAAAGGTTTTCAGGTTAGAATTTGGCCTATGGAGCCCCTTCTTAGTTTGGTGGTTGAGTTATTGAAGGAAATAGTGTACTATGGAAAAATGGATGTTCCCAATGGTGGTGGAGGATTTATGGATACTTTTCCTTAGGAGGTTGTGAAACTACACCCTCGATGTTATGTTGAGTTCAAGATAGACTTTTAGCTAGGTGCTTCTCTGATTTAGATGGATCCTTATCATATGGATACTTTTAAATTTTGGGAGTTGAGGATTATTTTGGATGATCTGATGGATAGGTTTTTCATCCAACCTAGTGTTTCAACTTGGAGTGCTCCAATATTGTTCACTAAGAAGGTGGATCGTAGTCTGAGGTTCTGTATAGAAAACCAAAGGTCGAATCAAGAAAGGATCAAAAAATCTTACCCTCTTTTAAGGATATATGATCTTTTCTACCATCTAAGAGGGGTGAGTTGGTTTTCTATGATTGATTTGCAGTTTGGATATCACCAATTGACGGTGAAATATAAGGATGGTCTAAAGACTAGATTTAGATGCCAGTATGGGTAATTCGAGTTTATTGTCATGTTGTTTGGAGTTAAAAACTTCCCATCTATGTTCATGGATCTTATAAAATATGTGTTATATGAGTTCCTAGACCAGTTCATAGTTGTATTCATCGATGATATCTTGGTCTACACGAAGTCAAAGGAGGATCATGTCAACCATCTCAATGTTTCTTTGTAGATCCTTTGACACCACTGTCTTTATGAAATGTTTTTCAAGTCTGATTTTATAATTCATGAGGCACATTTCCTTATACATTTTCTATATTTGTAAGGTGTTGTAGTATACTGGTCAAAATTTGACGCAGTTGTTTCTTGGGAAGCATGAGAGTAAATTGCCAAGGTTTGCAGTTTCCTTGGTCTTGGAGGCTATTATTAGAGGTTTCATACCTATTTATCTTGAGTGGAAACCCCATTGATAATATTGAACAAGAAATACTAAGATTTTGTTGTGGACTAATGTGCTAGGAATCATTCGGTTACTTGAAGGTGAAGTTGGTCAGTACTCCAGTGCTTTAGTTTCCAGAGGAGGGTGGGTTGTCTGAGGTGTTTTGTGGCACTTCCAATTGGGATGAATTTTGATTTAGTATATGGAATTGATCTCTTATAGATCTTTTAAGTTACTTCCCCGTGATTTTAACTATTCCACCCATGATTTGGAGTTCGTAGTGGTCTTTTTTTGATGAATTTTGACATCCTTACCTCATTGGGGAGCTCTTTTTGGTCTTCACAAATCACAATAATTGTAGGTATATCATTTCATATCATGATTTGAATGTAAAATAGTGGATGTTGATGAAGTTTATTTAGTATTATGATTTTTATATATCCTACACTTCATTAAGGGGTAATGTTTTATCCAATGCTTTAAGCAGGAAGTCACAAAAAGGTGTTATTCAGGATTTTGGGGATGTTTGGAGAGTGATGGAGGAGTGGGAAACCTTGTAATTAGATGAAAGGTCGGCTGATAGTGGAGGTTTATTTTTTTAGTTGGTATTGACCCTTTATATATGCAGAACATGGAGGAGTCTCAGTGGGGTGATTCAGAGGAAGAGATGATACATGATCATGTTGTTTATGGTGATTATCCAAAGTGTTGGTTGTAGGATGGTTATAACTAGATGTTATTTCTTGAGAGACTGTTATTTTCGATAGTGATGATTGAGTGAATCCTTTTTGTGTTTCATATCTCATCATTGGAGATACATACTGAATTTTTACTAGATTTATCAAGGCAAGAGGATGTGGTTTTTTTGCCTAGGATGAAGTGGGTGGTGGTGGAGTTTATGTTGAAGTGTTTGGTTTTCTAGTATGTAAAGGCCAAAAATCATGTTTTTGGTGGTTTTTTTAGCCTTTGGACATTTATGAGTGGAAATGGGATGATATATCAATGGAATTTTTCATAGGGTTTCCCCAAGATTAAGGAGGTTGTGATGTTGTCTACATAATCATTGATCAGTTCATGAAATCGATCAACTTCTTAGTGATCAAGGAGTTGAGCACTGTGAATGCTTTGGTTAAGAGGTATGTGGATGAGGTGGTGCAGTTTCATGGAGTTTCAAGTTCCATTACCTCATATCAAATTTTATTTTTTACCTCTTGTTTTTGGAGGGTATTATATAATTATTTTGGCACTCAGTTATGCCTGAGTAATTCTTTTCAATCTCAAATTTATGGGTAGATAGATAAGAATATCTAGATGTTGGATCATTTTTGTGGGAATAAATTTTGGACTTTGGGGAATCTTGATTATGATACATTCCTTTGTTCAAGTATTCATACAATAATAGTTATCACTCATCAATTGGTATATCTCTGTTTGAGTATTTTTATGCGTAGATGTGTCATTCTCCGTTGTGGATGATGGAGGTTGGGGAAGTAGTTATTCTTAGTCCCAATGTTGTGTTCAGAATATTAGAAAATTTTCAGATTGTTTAAAAGAGAATGAGAGTAGTGAAGGACTGGCAGAATTATTATTATGATCATAGGAGTGAGCCCTTAGAGTTTGAGGTTGGGGACCATGTGTTCCTAAACGTTTCCCCTTGACGTAATTCCATGATTTGTATGTTTTGGGAAGTGTAGTTTGTTGGTTTTAGTGGTTATTGGTTTAGGTTATTTGGAGGTTTGATGGTTGGTTTTGGGCGTGTATAGTGGTGAGGTTGTGTGAGATGTTTTTTGTTCATTTATCTTGGCATGTTTGGTGGGTGGTATCATTTGACGTATGATGAGATCCTTGAACGGTATCTCATATGGTGGTTAGTTGAACCCCTTTCCTTTCTAGGTTTGGTTTTCATTCTTGAGGATGCGAATCATTTGAGAGGTATCTTCTGTAGTATCTTTTGCCTTTTTGGACCATTATATTGTCATTATTGGGTGTTAGAGGTGTCTGAGAGGAGACCAGATGAGGATCTGTGGAGGCAGAAGGTACAGGGGTGCTACTATAGGGGATTCGCATTGTGTAATGTTTACATGGTATGTAAAGGTGGTTCTCATTTTTTATAGCCGATGAATTCACATATATTAAATTGGATAAGGGTGATTTATGAAACAAATACATGTCATTTAAATTCAATTCATGATGTGTAATAATTAAATGCTGAGGAAACTGAATTTTCAGAGAAAAATGGAAATTTTCAAAAACCGAAAGATTACACATGGTGTAATGGTTACACAACATGAAATCAGTGATTTTTTAGATTTTAAGTTCTTTTATCAGTTTATTTTTCTCATATGTCCATGGATTCTCTCCCTCTCATTTCAAACAAACCCTAGGCACCTCGAGGAGGATTTCTAACCATAATCTCCTTGATTTGGTCAATTGGTTCTTGTGGTTATTGGTTGGTGATCTGCAATGAGTAAACTCTACTTTCCCCATGATTTTCTTTCATTATTCTCTTTTAAATTCACTATAGAAATGTTTCTTTTTTATAGGATTTGTGGGATTCTTTTTTATGATATTTGATTCTATGTAGTTTGATCCTCTTTTTTAACATGTTTTGTTATGTTTACGGGCGTTTCTTCTTCACCTCGTGGTGTTTCGTAAGCCGATAAAGCTTCTTTGAGGTAAAGAATCACCCATTTCACCATATTGTGTTTCATGTGGGGGGGTATTTTTGTTTATTAAAAGAGAAATAGTTGAATTGGATTAATAAAAGACCAAAAATTTGTTAATTGAAATTAAAGGGGGAAGGGGAATGATTCACATTATTTTGCAACATTGATATTATTGTGATATTGTGATTGTATAGGCTGAATGCCTCACTGAAAATTGTGGTCTTTGGGGGAATTATTTTTCATGGATAATATGTTTTGTGAATTTTTTGTTTGTTCATACTGTTGTGATATCATCCTAAATTGAAACTTTTCTAACAACTTATATTTTTCTAATGAAATTAAAGCATTAATATTATTTCTTGTGTGATAAATCCCCTAAAATAAAGTGAACTATTACAAAACTCCTTTTTTTAATTTGTAAAATGATCTTGATGTGTTGTGATGTGTGTCCATAATGAGGGTGGTGATGTTTGGTTGTGATGCGATGTGCGATTTTTGTGTGGTTGGGGTGTGTTCTGCTAATGGGTTATGGTTGTTTGGCCATGCTTTGGGGGTAGTAAGGTGATGGTTATTTGGTCATGCATTGGGGGTGGCGAGGTGATGGTTGTTTTTTCATGCTTTGGGGGCAGTAATATGATGGTTGTTTGGTCATGCTTTAGGGGCGGTAAGGTGGTTATTGTTTGTATGTGCTTTGGTGGTGGTGAGGTGATGGTTGATGGACTGTGCTTTGGGGTCGGTGAGGTGAGGGTTGGTTGGTAATGCATTGAGGGTGGTGAGGTAGTGGTAGTTTGGGTCATTCTTCGAGGGTGGCAAGGAGAATGATTTGATGGGGATGATGAGCTGCTTGTTATGTGTGGTTGTGTTGTGCCAGATGCCCGAGTAGTGATGGAATAAATATTTAATAATGATTGAATTGGTTGATGTTAGATTTGGTTAGTGGGGTGTAAATGATTAATGAATAAATAAATGATAGTTTATGTGGTTAAATATGGTTTATTATTAATAATGAAACAAAAATGGGATAGATGATGAAATTAGCTGGTAACATGAATGTGTCTTGTGTCTTGTTGTGTGCTTTTCTACATTTAGAGGTTCCAACAAAAGTGGGGATGTTGTGAGTTTGTTAGTGTTTTTTTTTTGAGAACCTATATGATGGGCATGTTTATAGCTATATGTGTATACCTATATATTATTTTTGATTTATATACGCACCCCACCCATGTCGAGAACTGTGCATTGACACCCACATAGTCACATGGGGGTGTTTTTCCAACATCTTAGTGATGAGGGTGGATGGATGGTGACCCACTCTTTCCAACACTGTCTTATAGGATATTATATTTTCATAGGTTGTGATAGATTAAGGTCTTATGTTTCACTTGGTGATGACCTAGGTGTCTTTATGTGAGAGTAGATGGACCATGTGTTTTTTCCAAGATGTGATCGTACTGTGCTTTTGGGGTGGTTCCCCTTGTGTTTTTGGGATTTTTTTTTATATAACCATGTTTCTAGGGTGGGGGCCCAGGTGTCTTTGAGACATATGTGATATGACCATGATGTGGGGTAGTTTTTAGTGGGGTTATTTGATAGTAGGATATGGGAATGAGGTTGATTTCCTTCATGTTCATGATACCCTACTACTATGGTTATGGTTGTGATGTGATGGATAAGGTGTATGAGGGAGAGATATGGTGTGAATGTGCATTTTAGGTAGTGTCCCAAGTGTCTGCGGGTGTGATGTGATGTTATGGGGCATGTGGGGTAGTGGTATATGTTATTCAGAAGAGATGGGAGCACTTTGATGTATGACATTGTGGTCTGAGAGAAGAAAATGAGTGGGAAAGTAGCATGGGGTATCCTTTATCAATATGCTACATATTATATTATTATACCTGGATTGAATTTTTTAGTGAGCATTACTTGGTGAGGCAAGGAAACATAGTTGACCTCTTTTGATGTTTTTCGTTCTTATTTTCACTCATAGGTTCCATAGTATACATCTTTAAAATGTGTATGAGTGAATCTAGTTTTCCTAATAAGCATATATAGATGCTCTTCCTATATAAATAAAGTGATTTTTAGGTTTACAGGAGGTTACATGGATCACGATGGACATTACTAGCTTGTACTTTTGGTATGATGTTGTTTCTATAATTTAGCTTTTCTTTTGGGTATTTACTTTGGATACTTTTATCTATACCTATTTTATTTATACATGCCTTGTGGGATGGTTTCGGATTCTATTTATATTATGTCATGAATTTTCTTATGGATGATTCATCTAATATATTTCCCCTATATTATTATAGGGGATAATTTCTCCCATTTCGTCATATTTTTATAATCTGTGTTATTCACCAACATGGGGCCTACTGGAGTTGGGACTCGAGGGTCATTATCTCTCTCCCTTCATTTTGGTGTCTTGGGTGGGAGGGGTTTTTGACATAAAATGCTTGGGTTTCTATTTCAATAACCAATTCCATTTGTATATATATGGGTGTTCTATTTATTTACCATCATATTAAAAAAAATTACTTCCCTAGGTGAACTTTTCAATGCCCTTCTTGATTTTTTCATTAGAAAATTTAAGTTCATTTTCTTCATTTAACAACATTGTCTTCTTTTCCTTTTCAAAAAATATATCAAATTTTAATGATTTAAAAAAATCATTTCATTTCCTAATATGTTTATATTTATCCATTAGTTCATTAATGGTTTCTTCTATCATATTACAGTATTTGAATAAATAATCAATAAAAATATCATATTCATCATGTTTTTCACTTTCATAAGTATCACAAATAGTATTTTTTCTTCCTATGTAACTCCCAAAATGTATGGATTTTCCTCCTAATGAGAACCATTTCTAGATGATTCTAAATCACTTGAACTATCCTATGAAGAACTAAATGTTTCCTTCATGGATTTCTTATGTTTCATTGCATGATTCTCATATTTCTTCTTGTACCTCAATTTCCGATAATCAACATTGATGTGTCATTTTCATTTTCAACCATAACATGTAACTTCACCAATTTTATCATCTTTTTACTAGTTTTCTTTATTATTTTATTTTTCTTTGAAATTCATATTTTAGATAACTTTTTCTACATGTATAACTACTTAAATATTTTTTTAGTGGAGTCATCTCCTCATCCCTATCGTATTCACTATAAATTCCACTAGTGCTCTCTTCTTTGATTGCCTCTATAGCTATTTCCTGAGATTCGTTTAATGCGATTTAATTTTTGGGTTCATCGACTTCATCATTCACTTTATGTTGTAATTCATGCATCATTTTTCTTCCAATCAACTCATTTATTGGTCACTTTCTTACATCACATGATTCACAAATGGATATAGTAGTGCCTCTTCATCTTCGAGATAACCATCTAAAAATCCCCAGAACTTGCAAGTTATCATCAATAGTTTTTTCCAGTGCGTGCATAATGTTTGTAATCTCATTAAAACTAAGATATATATTTGAAATAGGCTCATTAGGTTTCATCTTAAATGTATCATACTTAATGGTATAGGTATTTAATCTAATTTCCTTAACATTAGATGTTCTATCATGATATAGAACTAAAATATCCCAAATTTCATAGACTATAGTACTTGTAGATATTCTATTAAATTAACCATATCCTAATACATAGTATAAAGTTTTCACTGCTTTATAGATATAACATAATAGGTTTTAATGGAATCACTCCAGTCTACTCTGAGAACTTTTTTCGTCTTGATCTTCTATTACAATCCAAATAACAAAACCCATACTCTCAAGATGAATTTTTATTTTAATTTTCCACTAAGACAAGTTTTTTCTATTAAAATATGATGGTTTTTTTATATCATTGTCTTAAAATATATATTTTTCCATAATTATAAAAGTTAAATAATAAAATAAATTATAGATCTTAACTAGGAAACTTAATAAGGGTCTGATATGAAAATAAAAATATCAAAACTCAAAAGTAATGAAAAACAGACAGAGAGAGAGGGGTGAAATTCGATGCAAGCCTAGCTCTAATTGTGTTTTAATTTATCATCAGATTTCTATTCACTTCTCAATGTCTTATTTAAGTTATAAGATCATAATAAAATATAATAATTATTCTCTCATATCTTTTAGTGATTCATAAAAGAAAACAAAGTGTCATAGTTTTTGAAATTGATCACCATCACGTGTGTTCTCCGTTTTTTTGGTTACCATCATTTGAAAATATTCTACCTTTAAATAAAGAAATTATTCCTCAAAATATTTATTGAATAATAATCATTAAAGATCCTTGAATTCAATATGAAATCTGAAAATATTAAATACTCTAACACTACGTTTAATTATTCAAAGATGGATATTGTAATATATTAATTAAATATAATTTCATTTAGACAAAGTAACTTGATTTATACAACATCATATTGATACCAAAAATTGATTCAAAACATAGGAAAAAACTCCAACTATTTACCTTGATAGGTTTTACAGTCTCTTGGAATTATCATGTGATCACTGGTTCTTTCCAATTCACCAATGTGAATCATTAATCTATGTGGTCTTAACCAATTCACCTATATATATAATTTGACTTTTTGGTTCTAACCAACTCACCCATGTGAATAATTTCCTTATGTTGTTTGCTCCAAGTCAACTACATGAATCATTTGGATATGTGGATCTGAATAATTCACCAACATGAATCATTTGATTATGTGATTTTTATTTCTTTCTAATTTCCTTAGATGGTTGATTCTTTATAACTTTTGGTACTCGAAGACATAAGTTTGCCTCAAAAAATTTCTAAAATTATAACTATAGCTGATATAGTTGATGAAATATAATGTTTGGTAACTCTATTTCTCTTATAGTCGCTTCGTTAACTCATAAAGTTACCTTTCACTTAATGTGTTTGTGAAATTTACACCACATTTAATTGATTAGACATACAGTAAATCCACTTATTCTTACATTCACTTACATCCTTAGTGAAATAATTATGAGTTATAGATTTATTCATCCGGTCAATTGAATCTTTCTTGATGTTGATCAGGTACGTAGAAATATTTCACTCATCTTGACACACAATTTATTTTTTATTCATGTGTTAAGTTGAGTTTCTTCAGGTGGTAGATTTTTGTCTTTATGATTGCTTTTAAACTTTGGAAAACTTCATATTTGTCCAAAAAAACTTGCTAATTTAGAATATATAATCCATTAATAATAAAATAAACATGATTTTAGATCATAAAAAAGTAATTCTTGGACTAAGCCAACAAGATTATTCCAAAATAATGTGTAGATTTTCATAAAGCTCATGTCTATTCAAAAAAATATAGCAATGAGGATGTCTTGAGAATATGATGTATTATTTTTTAAAGACATGGAAAACATATTAATCTAGAAAATAATCTAGGAGTTAGTAGAAAGGGGTTATAAACTCGATAAATCTTGAAAACTTCAAATTGTACAAGGTTTATTTCAATGGGTGAACGAAACATTGTTTTTCAAACCATACAAAATGATAAAATAATCTCTAAAAAAGTTTATGTTTGGATTTTATTATAATTTTATTAAAATTATTTTTATTTAATCCATTTTTGTCTAAAGTGTTTTTTTAGAATGTGAAAAAATATCTTTTATTTGTGCTCATATGGTGCAATAGTAATTGGATATCATTATAATATGAGGAATTAATGTGTTATTTTTTGGCATTTTATTACTTTAATCCGTTGATCATTTTAGTTCTCTAATACCCTATGTGTAAAAATATTTGTAAATTCAAGGAATGTTTAAATTTTCCAATTAGTGTAGGGGTTGAATTTTGAACTGGGGTTCATAATTGAATATTGAATATTGAGACCCCTCAAAGGATGTATTTTTTATGTGGATTAGGTGTCTAATGGTGGCCAAGAGTAGTTGGGGACTTCGAAATGAAGTTGGGCTAGCCCATACCAACCCACTGACTAGCTGATGGCATAGTATCAGCTAGCCAATATGCTTAAATGGAGTGAAAATTATATTTTTTTTCTCTCCTAATTATTTTTAGTATACATCACTCTTACTTACCCCCTATTTCTCATGCGTACCAAGGGCCATGTCCCCTCTATTTCCTTTTTTCCATTAACAAATAGGGGTATTACTTTAGAGTTTTTTGGTGATCCTTGGTAAGTATCCAACTCTGGTGATCAATTCTTTATCCCTCTTTATCTTGTTTTAATTTATAATCTCTTAAACTATGGATTTTATTCTAATTCCACTAGATCCAATTGAAATCATCCAAACATGATAGGGATTTTAGTATCCCTAGGTTTAGGGAATCCTAAGATGTCATTGGCATTAGTTTCACAGTGATTCCAAAAGGTATGTTACTTTTCTAGATATTTCATAGTCTTTTAATAGAATTTAAATTAAATTGATTGTGTTTTTGGTGTTTTAATTAGGGTTTTGGCTAGCCTTGGGTCTAGGTGTGTGTCAAGGGTGTCTGATACCCCCTTACTCGATGTTTGGATGGAAGATTAAGGCTCAATGGTTTATTCAAAAATATGAGAATATTAAATTTAATTAATTAATTATAAATTTAATAATAAATTAATTATTGATGTTTAGTTTTAGATATAGGTTTGAGTGCTTATTCAAGACTAGAATGAACATCATAAGTCTTGGTTGAGCCTGGATGGGCCTTGGTAGAGCTGTCGACCCTTGTAAATAAATAAAAAAGATTCATTATAGGTAGGTGGTATTGTTACTTAATCTATGGAAAAATGTTGTTCATTATATGCATGTGAATGTGTGGTCTCTCCACTATGGTGTTTGGCCTCTATGATTAATTGAATTGTTTTTGTTAGTTAAATGGGTTAGTTTAATTTGATTTTTTGACTCATGTGAAATTACTAGGATCATAAGTAGTAATGTTCCTAGGCTACCATAGACCTAGTGGATTGGACGAGGTGACTTGGTCATCGATGGATAAGAAATAAACTAGTGTAAAACCTTGACACTTGAATCATTTTAGGGGTGTTAATCAAATGATGTTGGATAGATGATACTTTGTGGCCTTTCTTAGGTTCCCTTGAGATTAATTTTCCCTAGTATGTCATATCACGAACCTTATGACATCGTGGACCATATACTATATGGACTAGGTTTGAGTGAGGGGACTGACCACTTGAGACCCTTGAGACTTTGAGATGGGCTCTGATGAACCTCTCTTGGACATTGCTAGTGAGGTTTACTGAGGGAGGTTTTGGGGAGAGTGTGTGTGCTCAAAAAATTGTCGATGGGGATGATACCCTATGAAAGATGATTGGTGACCTAGGACTCATGTAAGTCTTGGGACCCTAGTGGGTAACCCTTGTGACATGTTTACATTAATGAGAGGGTGTGTTTTGGATGTTATATTGGGAGGCACAATCATAGTGATGTTCTCAGAGACACCTCGACACTAGCTGAAGCAAGTACGCTCAATCGAATTCAAGGATTGAATGATCGACACTAGGTGTGACTTGGTCCTTATTTGAGGTTATGGTGGTTTTCACATTCCATGTAATGCACTCAAAGATATTTTAGCATTATGATAAAGTATGTATTCTTTCTTATTTTTTTTATTTATTTCCAACTGTTGTTTATTTATTTTGAGCATGTCACATTCACATAACACTGCATTTCCAGTTATGTATGGGACCGCATTGATGGTTCCTTATTGATTTTTTTACTCACACACTACTTATGTGGCCCTAGAACCTAGGTACTGGAGTAGATTTACACTTGTTGTAGGCACAGGTTAGGTAAAGGTCTTGGATCACACGATCAAGCTGGAGCAGCTCAAGTGGGATTTGTAATTTGGGATGAGGTGAGGGTTGGGGACCATAGTGGAACCTCCAGTACCATTATTATATTATTATTTTATTCTTTTAATTTCATTCTATATATTTGTTTGGACTAGTGGGATATCTACCCGGTTTGATTGTATGAATTTCTCTGAATTCCATGTTGTAATTTTTGGATGTTGGATTATTTTATCATACTATAATTATGTGATATTTTAGATGATGTTTCATTTATTTCCCATTATTTCACTATCATATATTGTGTATATAACCTCTCCATATTACCTCTATAGACCCCCTCTACTAGTCTTCATCCTATGACATTTGGGGAGGCAAGCCTAAGACCACGTGGTAGTCTAATCCGGCTACGTTTCAGAGTAATCCAGTCAAGGAAGTTACAAATTTTGTTTCAGCGGTGTTTGAGGAATGAAGATGCTTGGGATTTCTTCATAATAGAATAAAGGAAACAATATTTAAATGAATATATGAAATTCACAAAATTTTTCAACATATATTATTAATATCAACTAGAGTTTGGTGTTTTTATAGTGTATCATCGTGCCCATACCTACATCAATTTCTATATAACATGTTTTGAGCTCCCACCATCCCCCCTCTCTCTCTTAATTTATTATTTTTTTGGAATTTTAAATAATTTCAAATTTTAACATATCTATTTATATAAATATTCTTATTTTTATAAAATATTATCTTTAATCTTTATTTTTAATTATTTTCATCAAATATGTTTATATAAATATTATTATATATGAATATTTGTTTAATTATATTTAAATATTATATATAAATGTCACATTTTTATATATATAATATACCTATATTATGAAAGTATAATTTTTATATACTTCTTATTATATTATAAAATTTTTTTTCTAATTATTTTGTTTATATAAATGTTTCATTTTCATACAATAATACGTACATAATAAAAACATAATAAAATTACATATAATTTCATAAAATAGATGTAAATAATTAAAATAAAAATACAATCCACACTTCTTAAATTTTTTTATCTAAGATTATTCATATAAAATCAAATGAAATTGGAGTGATAGAGAAGACACAAAGAGAGAGGGTTATAAAATTGATGTTGAGATATTCAATTGTGACACAAAATCCATCATTATAAGTGCCATTCATTTATTATGTGCTTTACAAACATACAGTGAAATTTCCCATAAAAATAATAGCAATGAATCTTTTTTTCAATTCAATTATTCGTCATAATAAATATTTTTAGTGATGGATATTTTATCACAATTCTACACCACTAAAAAGTTTTTTGGTTGAAACTACATAAGTTATGGTCATCTCAAGATTAACCAAGATTGGTGAATGCATATTTCTGTTGAATTTCATGAATTTTATATGATGATCCTTTATTCTCATCATTAATCTCTTAAAGAAAAAGTATTAGACCTTTTAATTATTGATTTGAAATATTTAATATCATAATGTTACTAAACCTATATTTTGTGGCATATGAGAATTCAATCTATAAAACAAAACGATACATTGGTGATCATAGAAAATCAAGTATACATATGCAATTTCCTAAATCAAACTTATCAAGGAAACACCTCAATGTATTTATGTGTTATCCATGATTTTATGATTTAGTGAATTAAATCTTGACATTAAAGTAAAATTTCATTATTGTATTCAAATAGAATCAATAAACCAATATGATCCCCACAAATATAATGCTTGAGAAAAGATTTAAAATGAAGAAGGTGAGTGTGGATTATCGTGTGTATGGATATCCCCAAAGAGAAACCAAAGATAAAAAATAATATTAAAATCATAACATAGAAACCTATAATTCACCAGATCAATCAATGAATAAAAATTTATATGCTTAAGGTTTGTACCATGTTCCTCATTGGGTGATCACGAGGTGCTTAGAAATCAATGGGATGGGGATGAAGTAAAATGTGAAGAAATAGGCATTCCAAGATTCCTTTTATCTCCATCTCTCTCATAATCCTCTAAAAATTAGGTAGGGGTACTATTTAAAAAACAATTCATATAAGATAACTCTGAATAAAAACATGGGGTACATGTGGTGGGAGGTTTTTACATTATTAGTCTATTTCTCCATCTGCAAAGGAATAAAAAACAAACAAATTAATATGTTTTGTCCTAATATTTCTTGAGTTTCTTTCACTTAATATTATATTTATAATGCTATATGAATTAAGTGAATAGAATATCTATATCCCAAGGTATAAAAAATTTGATAAAGGTAAGTCCAAACTATCTTAAACAAAAAAAATTCACTGCATGAGCCTCCATCTGGTCACCTGTTTCTAGATTCATCGTTATCTCTGATTTAATGAATTATATCCCCATGACCTTAGAATCCAAATTTTTTTTCCAATTTTAATCATTACTGTGAAAGTTATAGAAAAAATGACACATTATTTTCAATTTGGCCCATGAAGTAAAATATTCCAATTTCATGCTCAAGTCCAAAAACATATTCAGAATAAAAGAATATGGACAAATCATAAGTCATGGGTATATTTTTTTCATATAAAATAATTATTTTTAAAATAATCAATATAAAATATATCAAGTCCATACATGATCCTAATATATGTGGTAACATTTCCATTTTGAATGTGTTTTCAAATAATGAATTAAAATTTCATGTAGAATGAAAAATGATTTAATTTTGTGATACTAAAACCCATATAAAGTGTAAATCACATGTACAAGGGTGAAAAAATATGATAAATCATTACATGACCATACCATTACACCAAAACCTTTTCATTCCCAGAAAAAATCACTCTAAAAAAGATTAGAAAATTTAATCATGCAAGCTAGATAAAATGACAAAATATTTTACATATAGTGGAAAAGCCCCTCATTGGAGTCTTTTTAAAAATTATCATTATCCAATTAGTTTATTTTAATAAACATGAGAATTGAAAACTCATCAATTGTGATAATTTGAAATCCAAAGTGATGGGACTATTATAAGAGAAATTCACCCACAACTTATCCATGCCCTGAAATCACTTCATGTGAGTGTGTGTAAACCATTTATTAGTTTATTTCCCTTTTTTCAATTCAATGAATTAAGGATAATTTAAAAATATATATATTACTTAGTTATTCCGAATTTGAAATTCTCTTATTCTTCATAACTAATGGCTAACAAATAATTTTGAAATGTTGAGCAACTAATCTCAAAGCCAGCCCACAAGATCTTGATTGAAATATATCAATATGTTATACATTTGTTCACTCCCCTATATATATAAATATATAATTTTTTTTAATGTAAAAAAATATTTGGATAATAGATAACCATAGGAAAATTCAGAATCATATTAATTAATAGTCATGTACTTGGCTGATGTAAGAAAAAAACTATGTGGAAGCCTCAAGGAAGTCTCTTTTGTTTTCTTTAACATACATTTCTTCATCGCATAAAAAAAGAAAATTACCTGAATATGGATGTGTGGGTGATTATATTTAATAACACAATCATGATGTAGGATAAAATGAAAAGTGTTTCTAACTTAGCAAAGGTTTCATAACAACAGAACCATTAATATCATTAATAAATTACCAAGTTTCCAAATACAACCTTGAAGAATATTTTTTATTTATGTATAAAACTTGAAAGAAATACTTAATTACCACATGTTTAATAAATTTAAACATGTATATAAACTTAGGAAATGTGTTTCATTGAAGCATGAAGAATGTATCAGAATTTTCTCTTATGTAATTCTTTGTTTTTAGCACACAAAATACACTAAATGAAAAAACATTTTTTTTACTTTTTAATTAAAATTAATAGGAAAGAGTGATGTAAATAAAGTGAAAGAAAAAGTTTAGAATTAAGAATAAATATAAATATATAAAAAGATTAAAATAAGTAAAAACACAAATTTTGTTATTAAGTATTAAAATTTTGATTAAGTAATGGGATATATTAAAAATAAGTTTTTGAAATGAAATAAGTGAAGGAATTGGGTGTGTGATGGAAGTGTGAAAAATATGTTATTTAAAGTTTTTCAAAAAGATCTATGTCATAACACCAGATCTAGAAAAGAAGTACTCAAATCATAATCCAAGATCTCCTTTAAATTAATTTATGTCTAAAAATATAAAAAAATAGTACCTTAGTTGAATGGGGTTATCCCAGTGCACTCTACTCATCTCTGGTTAATTGTAGTTAAAATTATCTAAGAGTGGATCCCTCTGGATAATCCAAATATTAACCATATCACATGTAATATCATTCTTTAATCTTCATGTAATATTGTGGGAGAATCAAGAGCTTTATGACCACAATAGAAATACAGATGAATCGAAACTATCACAACCTCCTACGAACACTTATTATTCAATATAATCTCTTTGTATTGTGATATCTTATAATGCGATATAAAAAAAATTTAATCATCCATTAATAAATTATTTATATTTTCTTTATTATAATGGATAGAATTTATTTTTTTACCATGACCATTGATTTAATTAAGGCACTACTATCCTAGTCAAGTGGCCAATGATATCTTCTTTCCTTATAAAGTGAAAAATCCTATCTTGATCATTCAATAAATTTTATACCACCAATGATGCACCTAACAAAAGGTACCTCAAAAAACAAATAAATTAATGTTTTTATCATGAATAAAAATAATTTACAGAATTATGTACATTCATAAATATATCATGTCAAAATACAAATACACATGTTCATAGATGGGAATATCCAATGATTCTTAAAACATGTGTTATTTCATTTATTGGGTGGATCCGCATGGTCTCCTCTAATTGAGAACATCAAGTGCGATATTCATGAGATGAAGTCTCAATGATTATGATCCTCCAACACCTGATAGTCAAACATCATCTATACCACATTATTATGATGTATTTAGACCATATGAATAATGTTTTGGATTATTTTCATAATATGTTAAGGTCCTCATTATAGTTCATAAATCCTATAAACTTTTATACAATAAATATTCCAAGTAAATTACCATATGAATAGTTTGATTAAAATTAATAACACTATTATGATAAGAATAAATCATGCATAACTGTCTATATACATGATATGGTAATCAAAATGTACTATTTAAGTTGGGTCCCGGGCACCCAAACTCACAACACTCCCACTTACACTATTTCCAATTAACCAACCATAAAACCATTTTTTTTCTCACATAATAAACATGTTTTTATCACGTTAAGGATTTAGTTAGTAGACCTATCATATTTTCCTACACGGATACTCAGTTATATTTGATTTCACCTCCCTAAGTAAAATCACTCAAGAGATTATATCCAAATGTATATTCCTTTTTTACACTATTATACCATTGACATCATAACCAGTACCATTGTCATAATATCATTAAAAAATATCTTCTGATAACATCTCACCTTCTTGAAACAATTACAATATTTGGGATAAATATATATGTTAATACTACTTCCTTAGCTATATTAGGAGCCTAAAAATACTTTTTATTGATAGATATATCTACCATTAGATTTTATGATCTTATATTGCACATTTCCTTATCCAATCAGTGATACTATATCTATTTGATGTATAGGAAGGCTAGACTGTGTCCCCTTGGTAACTATTTTTCCTTCTTCTCCAAGCACTGGGAATTTATCCATTGTACATTCTCAAGTTCGATTAGATAGTTATAATTTCATCCTTAAATAGTTCTCCATGATTTATTTAATATTTTCCCACAATGATTTATATATAAGAAACATAAAACCTATGTACATATCATGGAATATGTGATAGAAATAATAGTTGGAGAATATATAGTTATTGTCATCATCTTAATCTCCTCCTATCACTTAGAAAAGTTTTCTCAGAGGGATTAATTCCATATGAAATAAGAAGAAATATTATTGTAAAGACCCGTAAATTCCAAGGAAATTTTTTTTTCTTAATTTTCTTTGGAATTTTACAAGAATGTAGTTTCTAACGGTGCCTGATTCTGAGGCCCGATGTGCCCGGAATCAATTTCCAAAGTTTGGCTCGGGTACGTTCAGTAAACGAACGAGCAGGTTTTTCTAACTTTTGAACCGGTTCTCGGAATCGAATTCTGAGGGCACTGATGGAATCGTAGCGCCGGTTTTTGCTTAGAAACGCCTCTTCCAGAGTTGTGTTTGCTCGGGTGTGGTTTTTAATTTTCGGGCTTAAAGATTAGAAATAAAATAATTGTACGACAAACATTATTTTATTTCACTTTTGCTGCTTGGAAGCCACTTGAATCCACTTAAAGCAGGTTAAGATGAGTTGTTGCGGATAGGGTGCTATCAAAAAATATCCTACCCTCTTGGTAGGATATTTGTGAGGTGGGACCCGCACGAGCCCCACCATTTCTTTTCCACTAAGTAACGCACCCGCAAAAACCCGTCATTATGAAAGTCAACTGACGCGTTTTCTTAATTTCTTAACGCACCAATTAATTGGGCGGTTTTCTTCGTTGAATTAATTGGGAGGTTTATTTCGTTGGATTAATTCTACAAATTAATGGGTTATTTCTTATCTCTTTTTCATTTCTTAACCGGTTTGAAACTCGTTGGCGTAATAATAAAATAAGGCCAACACACCTTCCTTTGGAAAGGTTATGTTAAACCTCTGAAGAATCTCTAAGTATCTTCATCCTTCTTCGCGAAGAACGCGAAGAACGCGAAGAACGCCGGCCTCCGACGAAGAACGCTGAACCTGTGGAGATCAGTGACGTGACTTCGTGTACCGCGACGCCGACGATTCTCCCTCTACGACGCTTCTTCCGCAACGATCCAATCCTGCGACAACCTTCGATCGACAACGACAAGATCGTCGACGCGACGCCCTTCCGCGACGCGACGCTCCACTTCTTCCGCGACGGTCAATTCCGCGAACAACGCACGTCCGATGAGGTAGGGTTTTTAATTGAGAATAATAATACCCTTTTTTTTCTCAGATGTTTCCTTTTGAAAATAAAGAACGTGGATCAACTCAATACTAAGTTAATCCGCGAGAATTTTGGTTATGGGATGAGTATTCTTAATTGCGGAAAATCAGTAGGGATTTTTTATTTTGGAATACCTTTATATTCCCGTGAACGTTTCTTTAAAATTAAGGAACCAGTTTCATATGAACAATTTTAATTTATTAAAATTGTTGTTTCATGTGTTGAATAAATTCTCCCGTTGATATTATCTAACGCGGATGGTGCGGGCCAAACGAACACGACTCGACAACCCTCCGTAGATTGTTTTTTTGATGCATGGATCGACGGGCGACGACAAACGAGGCCGCAAGGTGATTTTGAGGCCTCCGCAGTGAAGGTCGGGTCCCGGGAGGACCATAGGCAAAGACGGTAGGAGAAACGGACCACCGAAGCATGTCCGGTGGTCCGCGGAAGGCGGCGGCGGCGGCGCGCCGCCGGAAGGGAGGCGGCCAGCGAACCGCCGGTCTCAATTAGCGGCGAAGGGCGGGGGAGCCGCGCACCCCGCCCGCGATTCGGCTCGGCCACGTTGGCCGAGCCGCGGCCGGCAGGTCGGGCCGGACCGAGCCGGACCAAGCCAGACCGAGCCGGGCCGGGCCGGGCCAGGCCCAGCCGGGTCGGACCCGGGTCGGGTCGGGCCGGGTCGCCCCGGGCCCAGACCCCCGTTTTCGGACCACTTTCGGTCAAATGCCCATATCTTGAGCTGTAGACCTCCGATTGACATGCCGTCAGCGGCAACGCGATCCTTGGATCGAGACGGTCGTTTCTGTATATCAAACTCAAGGTTTCAGAATACTTTGGTTTCGGCCGGGTTGGTTCGTACATGAAACCAACCGGGCACTCGGAGCGGAAACGCTAATATCTTGAGCTACGGACGTCCGATTGACGTGCTGTCAGCTTTGGTAGATTCCTCTAGTGAGACGGATCTTTTGGCTTACTCCCCTAGAGATTTGGATGCCATCAGAGTACGGTCGGGTTGGTTCGCTCACGAAACCAACCGGGCCCTTGGAACGAAAAAGCCAATAACTCACAGACCGGGCGTCCGATTGACGCGCCGTCTGCCTCGTTGTTTTCCTCTAGTGAGACGGATCTTTTGTCTTACTTCGCCAGAGTTTTGGATGCAGTTGGATAGTGGCCGGGTTGGATTGTACCCAAAATCCAACCGGGCCCCTGGAACGGAAAAGCTGATATCTTTCAGACCGGATGTCTGTTTGACGAACCGTCAGCGGCGTTGGTGATCACGTTGAGAAAAGGTCCCTATAAGTATACCCTATGAGTGTTCGGGGTATATTTGAGTTACAACCAGACTGGTTCGCACACGAAACCAACTGGGCCCCAGGGACGAAAAGGCTAATAACTCACAGACTGGGCGTCTGATTGACGCGCCATCTGTTGCGTTGAGACCCCTATGACGAGGCGGTCCTTTGAGATACTTCTTTGTGGGACTTTGTGATACTTGGAGTATCGACCAGTAGCTCGTGGAGCGGACCCTCCCGGAGACGAGCGTGCGGAGTACGGAGACCGTGTAGCCGGCTGAGACCTGACGACTGCTTGACCGACTCGACTTGGAGTGAGTCGACTAGCCCAGTGGACGGAGCACCCGGTATTTGGCAACAGACCCACGGCGGAGGGAGCACCCGGTAGTTGCCGCAGACCTGTGGTACTCGACAGGAGGAGTACCTCTGTTGGCTATTGGGGGGAGCGCCCGGTATTTGGCGATAGACCCACAGCAGACGGAGCGCCCGATAGTTGGCCGCAGACCTGCGGTACTCGACAGGAGGAGTACCTCAGCAGTCTTAGGTTAGTGAGCAGTACCTCGGAGTCGTGACAGGACCACTGTACACTCCAGAGACGGAGCTCTTCAGCAGTTACGGTTTCGATAATGAAAATCCTGGTTTGAGCTGAATCTTTTGACCTTTGTGTTTACCTCATGATTGAGATGGGTCACTTGCTAACTTAGGTATATGTATGGGCATATACTTGGGTAGTGGTTATCCGTTGATTTCACAATCCTTGTGTTTCCTCATGATTGAGATGGGTTACTTGATAACTTAGGTATATGTATGGGCATATATCTAAGTAGAGGTTATCTGTTGAGATCTTCTTGTGGTTATCCTTGTTGGTTTAGTGAGACCTTGAGGGTCTCGGGGTCCCTACTGAGTATCGTTATACTCACCCCTGCACGGGCTATGCTCGCACCTCGTTGTGTTGGTTGCAGATGACGGGCAGTGTTGACGGAGGCCGAGTGTTCGAGGACTGGTCAGTACCCAGAGGTGGACTACAGGACGAGTCAGTACCCGGAGGTGGACTACACGATGAGTCAGTACCCGGAGGTGGACTACACGACGAGACGACACACAGAGGAGGTTGACGGACAAGAGCGTGGAGGAGGCTATCTATACCTACCCTTCAGGTAGGATCCGTGGTGGACAACCAGGAGTTGTTCAATCTGTACCTACCCTTCAGGTAGGATCCGAGGAGGATGACCTAGGAGCTGCTTCCTTCTTCCTGCTATTTGCCTCTTTGCTATTGTACCTTGTTCAGTTGTAGTTGTACTTTCCTTTGGGTTTGTATTCTGGCCCATTTTACTTTTCATCATTTCTTTTGTACTTAGTGTTTTGCTTCCGCATGTACTCTATGGTGCTTGTTTTCTTTTATAAAGGCAATGTCTTCCCAGTTATCGGGATTTACGCCTTTGGTGCTAGTCGCCAGCCCCTGGCCTATGGAAGGAGGGCTTGGGGTAGTCACCGCATGGGCCCCGAGGACGGGTCGTGACAAATTGGTATCAAAGGAGTTCGGTTCTACCGCATAACTTATAACTCTGATGTTTCTTTCCGTGAAGCAATAGTGTTAAGAGTACCGAGTGTGGTTTTCAGTTTAGGGAGTCAAGTTTTGGTGCGGGCGGCCGACGTATCCATGCACCAAGACCCTGACAACTAATTTCTGACTTTGTGCACAAAAACACTGATTGCGTGTGTGTTTCCAGAAGTTTTTAAATGTCAGCTCAAACCAGGTCAGCTCACTAGGTATAAACGTTTGACCGTGTCACGTTGTTTCTTTCAGGATGCCTTTTCACGGACGACCAGCTAGAACCCGGAGGGATGTGCGTGCTGATAGCCTGCCGAGCGATGAGGCTTCGGTACAGGGCCCTCTTGCAGTTGAGGCACCAGCTGAGGCAGCAGCGGTACTACCATACGTTGGGCCACCGATGCCACTAGCCCCAGCAGTAGGCGATGCACGCTACTTGAGTGCGCTGCACGAGTTCCAGCGCCAGAGGCCACCCAGGTTCCGGGGAGAGACGGACCCGCAGACGGCTGAGGATTGGCTGGAGGTTGTGGTGAGAGTCTTCAGGCTAGTGGGGACGCCGACAGACTTTATGGTGATCTTTGCTGCTAGCCTCCTTCAGGCAGCAGTAGGCAGGTGGTGGAGCCACTTGTTCAAGTTTTGTGACGGGATGACCTTCGCTTGGGAAGACTTCGAGACCTTCTTCAGGGTAGAGTTTGTGGCAGTAGCTCTACACCCCGAGCGTGTACAGGAGCTTCTGCCTTTGCTGTAGGGTTTTCGATCAGTTGCCGAGTCATCTGTGGGAATAGACAGATGATGCAGAGGTCCAGGAGGACCAGACCAGCTGTTGGACGATCTCGGGTTTTAGGACCGGTGGTGCGAGGCACCCGGGGTGGGAACAGAGCTAGGCATGCCAGAAGCAGGTTGTGTTACTCATGCGGCAGAAAGGGTCACCTGGCACGTGACTGTCTGAACCCTCGTACAGTTGATCAGCGGGTGTTGGAGGAGCCACCGAGACAGAAGTAGCGGCTGGTGCTTGAGCAACAACCGAGCAGTGGACAAGGCAGTAGAGCTTCGAGAGCAGGTGGACAGGAGAGGAACTAGTGGATACGTCCTTTGTACTTCTAGTTCCATGTTGCTTTTGTATTCGTGTCTTTGTGCTATGAGCTGCAATAATAAAAAGACAATTATCTTTGTTTGCCTTCCTGTCCGTTTTTTTGGTTGATACTGAGTGGTCCCGGTTAAACTATTGACTTGACCCTCACTTTTGAGATTTCTACTGGAGGAGACCCAGTGACCTCACACTGATGCCGATTGTGTGACTCGACCCTTGGAGGCGAGCGTGACAGTTGGATCTCTTGGTAGTTACATCGATGACTTACGACGTCATCCATGGCATGGATACATCATTCATGTTGGGGTTGACTGTATTAGGCAATGAATGTGGTTCATCCAGGGGATGAGACCAGATTTCTCTTATCGGAAAAGAAGAAATCATAGCAGCTCTTTTGAGACTAGAGATGGTCTGGGTCATCCAAGAGCGGATGAAGACTGCACAGTGCAGTAAGAAACAGGAAACCGGTGCCAGTCTTAGAGACTCGGGCGTGTTAAATGTTTCAAGAAGTGGAAGCTTTAAGGATATATGAGTCTGCGAAGTAGCAGACATGGAGGCAGAGCTAGGAGATCAGTATGAGGTGGTGTACATCTTAACATGCTACAACCACCCGCCTTTGTTATCCCCTCCAGTCTCAGGGAGCTGGAGGGCGGTGGAAGAGTGCGGCTGCGTGCGGTCAAGGATTATGATCCAATGGCTCTAGAAATGATTCAAGGGACAGTCTGTGTCCACTACTAGTTACTGTAGTAAAGGACGTCGATATGAATCATTCCTTGCTATCACAAATCTTGTTCCAGACCTAGAGTTTCCGGTAAGCCGTGGACTTGACCCTCACGTCTAGAGATACCTTGGGAGGAGACTCGATGATCACACTTACGCCGACGGTGTGGTCGGACCCTCGAGGAGAGAGTTTCGGTTGGAATCTCTTGGTGGTAGCGTCGAGGCCTTACGATGTTAGTTTAAGTATTGAACAGGCAATAACTGTTCATACTCAAATTGGCGGTTTTAGGAAAACGTCGGGATGGGTTTTCCTTGGTCGGTGAAAAGGAAACCCCAGGCAGCATGGGATAAACTCTTTCACAAGAGGGTGTGACTGATCACTCTTGAGTCAGTCAACCATACCCTCGTGACAGCAGTCTTTTGAGTTCCAGTTCTAACAGTAAATGGAGACCTCTGGAGTTCGAGGATGACGATCACGTCTTCTTATGGGTCTCACCTCGACGAGGTTTATGGAGATGTGGCTAGGGAGGCAAGTTATCTCCGAGGTTCAACGGACCTTTCTAGGTCCTCACCTGGGTAGGCGAGGTGGTTTACCGCTTGACCCATCCACCTTAGTTGCACCAGGTGCACGACGACTACCACGTATCTCAACTGAAGAGATATGTTCTCGACCCTTCGCATATCATTGACCATGAGGAGCAGGACAATGGTGATGGGGTTACTTCCACGGAGGTTCTAGTGGGGATCAAGGATCGACAGGAGCGGACCCTACGGGGACGATCGATTCATCTAGTGCACTTTCTTTGGCAGCACGGGAACCTCCAGGTGAGCACATGGGAGCAGAAGGCTCAAGTGCGTGCTCAGTACCGCCTTTGTATCCCTAAGTTTGTGGTGAAGCTTTACGGGGATGTAAAGCCCTGTGGTAGGAGTAATGTAAAGACCTGTAAATTCCAAGGAAATTTTTTTTCTTAATTTTATTTGGAATTTTACAAGAACGCAGTTTCTGACGGTGCCTGATTCTGAGGCCCGGTGTGCCCGGAATCAATTTCCGAAGTTTGGCTTGGGTACGTTCAGTAAACGAACGAGCGGGTTTTTCTAAATTTTGAACCGGTGCTCGTAATCGAATTCCGAGGGCACCGATGGAATCACATCGCCGGTTTTTTCTTAGAAACTCCTCTTTCGGAGTTGCGTTTGCTCGGGTGTGGTTTTTAATTTTCGGGCTTAAAGATTAGAAATAAAATAATTGTACGACAAACATTATTTTATTTCACTTAAGCCGCTTGGAATCCACTTGAAGCCGCTTAAAGTAGGTTAAGCTGAGTTGTTGCGGATAGGGTGCTATCCAAAAATATCCTACCCTCTTGGTTGGATATTTGTGAGGTGGGACCCACACGAGCCCCACCGTTTCTTTTCTGCTAAGTAACGCACCCGCGAAAACCCGTCATTATGAAAGTCAACTGACGCATTTTCTTAATTTCTTAACGCACCAATTAATTGGGCGGTTTTCTTCATTGAATTAATTGGGCGGTTTATTTCGTTGGATTAATTCTACGAATTAATGGGTCGTTTCTTATCTCTTTTTCGTTTCTTAACCGGTTTGAAACCCATTGGCGTAATAATACAATAAGGCCAACACGCCTTCCTTTGGAAAGGTTATGTTAAACCTATGAATAATCTCTAAGTATCTTCCTCCTTCTTCGCAAAGAACGCGAAGAACGCGAAGAACGCGAAGAACGCCGGCCTCCGATGAAGAACGCCGAACCCGTGGAGATCAGCGACGCGACGCCGTGTACCGCGACGCCGACGATTCTCCCTCTACGACGCTTCTTCCGCAATGATCCAATCCCACGACAACCTTTGATCGACAACGACAAGATCGTCGACGCGACGCCCTTCCACGACGCGACGCTCCACTTGTTCCGCGACGGTCAATTCCGCGAAGAACTCACGTCCGAAGAGGTAGGGTTTTTAATTGAGAATAATAATACCCTTTTTTTCGGATGTTTCCTTTTGAAAATAAAGAACGCGGATCAACTCAATACTAAGTTAATCCGCAGGAAGTTTGGTTATGGGATGAGTATTCTTGATTGCGGAAAATCAGTAGGGATTTTTTATTTTGGAATACCTTTATATTCCCGTGAACGTTTCTTTAAAATTAAGGAACCAGTTTCATATGAACAATTTTAATTTATTAAAATTGTTGTTTCATGTGTTGAATAAATTCTCCCGTCGATAATAACTAACGCGGATGGTGCGGGCCAAATGAACACGGCCTGACAACCCTCCACAGATTGTTTTTTTGATGCATGGATCGACAGGCGATGACAAACGAGGCTGCAAGGTGATTTTGAGGCCTCCACAGTGAAGGTCGGGACCCAGGAGGACCATAGGGAAAGACGGTAGGAGAAACGGACCACCGGAGTGCGTCCGGTGGTCAGCGGAAGGCAGCGGCGGCGCGCCCCGCTGGAAGGGAGGCGGCCGGTGAACCGCCGGCCTCAATTAGCGGCGAAGGGCGGGGGAGTCGTGCACCCCGCCCGCGATTCGGCTCGGCCACGCTGGCCGAGCCAGACCGAGCAGGACCGAGCCGGGTCGGGCCCAGCCGGGTCGGACCCGGGTCGGGTCGGACCCGGGTCAGGTCGGCCCGGTTCGGGTCGACCCGGTTCGGCCGACCCAGGGGGGGTCGGGCCGGGTCGCCCCGGGCCCAGACCCCCATTTTCGGACCACTTTCGGTCAAATGCCCATATCTTGAGCTGTAGACCTCCGATTGATGTGCCGTCAGCGGCAACGCGATCCTTGGATCGAGATGGTCGTTTAGGTATATCGCACTCAAGGTTTTGGAATACTTTGGGTTCGGCCGGGTTGGTTCGTAAACAAAACCAACCGGGCCCTCGGAGCAGAAACGCTAATATCTTGAGCTACGGACGTCCGATTGACGTGCCGTCAGCTTTGGAGGATTCCTCTAGTGAGAAGGATCTTTTGGCTTACTCCACTCGAGGTTTGGATGCCGTCGGAGTACGGTCGGGTTGGTTCGCTCACGAAACCAACCGGGCCCTTGGAACGAAAAGGCCAATATCTCATAGACCGGGCGTCCGATTGACGCGTCGTCTGCCTCGTCGTTTTCCTCTAGTGAGACAGATCCTTTGTCTTACTTCGCCTCAGTTTTGGATGCAGTTGGATAGTGGCTGGGTTGGATTGTACCCGAAATCCAACCGGGCCCCTAGAACGGAAAAGCTGATATCTTTCAGACCGGACGTCCGTTTGACGAACCGTCATCGGCGTTGGTGATCACGTTGAGAAACGGTCCCTATGTGTATACCCTATGAGTGTTCGGGGTATAGTTGAGTTACGGCCGGACTTGTTCACACACGAAACCAACTGGGCCCCGGGGACGAGAAGGCTAATAACTCACAGACTGGGCGTCCGATTGACGCGCCGTCTGTTGCGTTGAGACCCCTATGATGAGGCGGTCCTTTAAGATACTTCTTTGTGGGACTTCGTGATACTTGGAGTATCGACCAGTAGCTCATGGAGCGGACCCTCCCGGAGAAGAGCGTGCGGAGTACGGAGACCATGTAGCCGGCTGAGACCTGACGACTGCTTGACCGACTCGACATGGAGTGAGTCGACTAGCCCAGTGGACGGAGCGCCCGGTATTTGTCGATAGACCCAAAGCGGACGGAGCGCCCGTAATTTGGCCGCAGACCCGCGGTACTCGACTGGAGGAGTACCTCTGTAGGCTATTGGGGGGAGTGCCTGGTATTTGGCGACAGACCCACAGTGGACGGAGCACCCGGTATTTGGCCGCAGACCCACGGTACTCGACAGGAGGAGTACCTCAGCAGTCTTAGGTTAGTGATCAGTACCTCGGAGTCGTGACAGGACCACTGTACACTCCAGAGACGGAGCTCTTCAGCAGTTATGGTTTCGATAATGAAAATCCTGGTTTGAGCTGAATCTTTTGACCTTTGTGTTTACCTCATGATTGAGATGGGTCACTTGCTAACTTAGGTATATGTATGGGCATATACCTGGGTAGTGGTTATCCGTTGATTTCACAATCCTTGTGTTTCCTCATGATTGAGATGGGTTACTTGATAACTTAGGTATATGTATGGGCATATATCTAAGTAGAGGTTATCTGTTGAGATCTTCTTGTGGTTATCCTTGTTGGTTTAGTGAGACCTTGAGGGTCTCGGGGTCCCTAATGAGTATCATTATACTCACCCCTGCACGGGCTATGCCCGCACCTCATTGTGTTGGTTGCAGACGACGGGCAGTGCTGATGGAGGCCGAGTGTTCGAGGACTGGTCGGTACCCGGAGGTGGACTACACGACGAGTCAGTACCCGGAGGTGGACTACACGACGAGTCAGTACCTGGAGGTGGACTACACGATGAGACAACACACAGAGGAGGTTGATGGACCAGAGCGTGGAGGAGGCTATCTGTACCTACCCTTCAGGTAGGATCCGTGGTGGACGACCAGGAGCTGTGCTATCTGTACCTACCCTTCAGGTAGGATCCGAGGAGGACGACCCAGGAGCTGCTTCCTTCTTCCAACTGTTTGTCTTTTTTTTGTTGTACCTTGTTCAGTTGTAGTTGTACTTTCCTTTGGGTTTGTATTCTGGCCCATTTTACTTTTCAGTATTTCTTTTGTACTTAGTGTTTTGCTTCCGCTTGTACTCTGTGGTGCTTGTTTTCTTTTATAAAGGCAATGCCTTCCCAGTTATCGGGATTTACGCCTTTGGTGCTAGTCGACAGCCCCTGGCCTATGGAAGGCGGGCTTGGGGTAGTCACGGCACGGGCCCTGAGGACGGGTCATGACAATTATCTCTTGAATTTTACCATCATCTACTTATCAATGCTTTGTCGATCTAGGTACCTTCAATTTGTCTAAGAAACCCCATAGTCCAACATCAGTAGATATTGTTCCCTAGAACATGGGTTTCTATATTAATTCAATCTTGTATAAATTTTTTGCAATTATTCATAACTAACTATTATAATAATACCTATTTTCTATATGTTATATTGATATATTACTTGTAAAACAATTTTGTTGTACCTCTCGTACCCCTCGTGGTTTAATTTTCATGATCACAATCACTCTCTTATTTATCTAATCTTGTTTTAAGTGTTTTTGGATGATAGGCATGATTTCAGGTTGCCAAGGAATTGGGCCAAGAAAGCCAGAAGGTAAAAGTGGACTGATTTCAGTCCATCGGCCAACCAGTGGATGACCACCGGCTAGCCGGTGGAATCTTGACAGAAGGAATCCCCTCTGTCTAGACCACCGGCCAACCGGTGTCCCATCACCGGCCAGCCGGTGGAACCCAAACAGAAGAGGTTGCTACTGTCTCAGCACCGGCCAACCGGTGGCCTCCTCACCGGCCAGCCGGTGGTGCCTGGGCAGAAGACCTCCCCATTTTCCAAAGCACCGGCCAACCGGTGGCCAAGCACCGGTCGGCCGGTGGAGCCAGTCAAACTAGCCGTTGGGCTTTGACCAGCCTGCTCCCAACGGCTCTGAAGACTTTTCCAACGGCTCCGAAGACCCTGAACGGCCATATGAGGGTTCCCCCTCTATAAATAAAGGAATAGGAAGCCCCGGAACATAAGTGGAACCATAACCAAGCCAACGGAAGCCAACGGACACATTCTTCATCATTTGGCAAACCTCCGGCAGATTCCTTCAAGGAACCTCAATTGCTCCAACCCACTTCCACATCCAAGGAGCACCACCATAGAAGCTTGGAAGCGCTCTTCATCAACTCCAATCAATCCATTGGCGCCCAAGACTTCTCCACATTACGGTTTTTCTTGTTTTATTATTTTGAGCATCAATTTGGGTTTGTGCCTACAAACCCCTCTTTCTCTCATCCTCTCTTTGTTTGGGTTTTCACACCACCTTCAAGGTGTGAAGAGGTTAGTCAAGCCTTCCCTTTAAAAGGCTTGAGTCATAGGTGATCTAGCCTTCACCTGTAAGAAGGCTAGTGGGTTCTTTCTCAACCATTAAAAGCAAGCTGTAATAGGTTCTAGACTACCTTAAAGTCTAGTGGGTTTCTTGCTAAAACCATTAAAAAGAAAGCGGTAGTAAATCTCTCAATGGTTGAGTTGGGAGCGGAGACGTAGGCTTTGGTTTAAGCTGAACTCCGTTATCAAGTTTTGTGTCTTTCCTCTTTTATTTCCGCTGCACTTTTTACTTTGATTTTAAATTGTTAATTTTTTTTAAAAGGCAATTCACCCCCCTCTTGCCATCACTCTCCTCCCCAACTAATTTTTCTCCCACTAAATATTTTTATACACATGTAAAAATAAGCATTACATAATTCAATACTTCTTTGATCAAGAAATTGATCCTTGAAACATTTATATAATAAACCTAGTAATTACCATGACAAATCAAATTATAATACATTTTGATATCTATATTGGTGTAAAGTTTTCCACATAGTTAACAACATGACAAATCTTATACTATTAAAAACCCACCTTTATTTAAAAATAAGATATTTTATGATCTATATGTAGATATATCTTGAATAACCTTTTAAACCTAGTATGTTTTACATCATCTTTAGAAACTACCAATATATAAAACATAATTTTCTAATATGGAATCCATTTTATAAAGTTATATACATTTACCAATTTTATATTATTTCCATTTATTATTTTTACGAGAAGTATTACATACTCTTAATGAATAATATATCACCAAAATCAATTATTATTCAACCATATATGGGTTATTTTTATCTTTATCACACTGCTTGTCTCCCTTTTCCATGATCTATTTTAAAGCTTTTTCCAATTATAACTTGTGGTTAATATCAATCCTTGACTTTACAAAAGTCCAAATTGCTCCCACTATCTCAAATGGAGACGTACACCCTTCTATTAAAAATATATACTTTAACTTGAATATGACTTTTCTATATTATGGATTTAGGTAATATCTATCTAAACCTTTATTATAATTTATTGAGATGCACTTTTCATTTTTTCTTGATGAAATTTTGATTTTAACTTAGTCATAACAAAAACATTGCATCTCAATGCATATATTTTATGACCAAATGGATTTTATTCATATTATAACTAATATGATATCCATTTTTCATTATAGTTGGAATAGGTTAAGTTTCAATGCCAATATTTTCAAATTATGTATCAAAAGTAATAATAGAATACTTTAATGACTTATAATATGCATTATTGATCCTCCTTTTGTAAACATCATGTATCTAATATGTATAAGTAAATTTGAGTTTATGAATAATCACCACTATAAATGTAATCATCGATGAATTTTTTGTTAATATATTTTTTATATTGCCTCACAAAATAATCTCTTATCATATTACAAATATAATTATATATTTTTCACTACATTCCTTGAGCCTCTTTAAGGAATCTCATATAATTCATGAATTTTCTTCTGATTTCACTTGAAATAGTTCACATGTAACTTTTCGAAAAAAATCTAGAATAATTATTGATTTTTATCCTTTAAAACTAAAAATTTTCATTGCCATTATACTATATAAGAAAGTATATAAACTAAGAGTTTCAGATCAAAGTTTCTAGAAGACTTAGTTGATATATCATTGAAATTAAATTTTGATATTAATTGGCCGTGTATTATCATTCCATAAATGGGTATTATTTGATTCTTGTATTTTTTATTCATCATTAATCAATAATATTGGACATGTGTGATTTAAGTATAATTAGAATTTTCATTAAGTATGGTATACCACAAAAATATTAATTTCAAACCGGAAATAATGTACCATGGTATCAAAAATAGACACTTAGATAATATATTGGTAAAATAAAATATATAAAAAAATTTGATGATTCCCAAGAATGGGGGAAACACTAAGAGAGGGGGGTGAATCAATAGTTTATTTTTAAAAATTTATTTAAATTTACATAAAAAACTATTAATCTTTTCAAGTATATGAACCATTAATGTTTTAAATATAAATTTAAACTACCTATAGAAATAAACAAAATAATAACACACATAATATTTTTAAATTGTTTATCCCTGACAAGGGAACCTACTTCTTATTGTGATCGAGATATTCTACCCATAAATTTTCAACAATAATGGTTCTAGAAGGGATTAGTGTTGACCCAAGAGTGAATCCCATACTTATGTCTTCAAAAAAACATGATTTAATAGGTCCCCAAAAGTTACAATATAAGAAATAATCCTTCCATCCTTCTGAATATCAAGACAACTTCTACTAACAAACATCAATCAGCGAAACGATGAAATCAAGAACTTGTATCTGTCAGTTTTACAACATCCAAAATTCTCATATCAATAATATCTTTCTTAAACCTATTATATCCTCTTTTTAATTAAGTTCATAAATTTTATGACATTCTTTTCTTAATTTAAATAGAAATCTCAAATTTCTTAAGCTGGATAAGGTTCTCCAACTTATATTGTTGGGAATAATATTATAAATATGAGTAATCTGTGGTTTTTAATTTGAATTTCCAACCCACAAAATTCTTAATTCAATGGCCTTAAATGTCTTTTTATGATATTGGGTTTTAACCCAGCTAAAACTCTCACAAATCATGGTGTTAATGGTCTTCAAATCACATACAAAATTCAGCTCAAATCATGAGATTACATTTTTAATATTCAGACATTAATCATCTAAATCATCATAATAATAAATATTTAGACATCATGTGAATTAAAATTCCCCTATAATAATTTAGAAAAGGAACTTTTACAAAATTATATTTTTATCATATAGTTCATATTTTACCGTTGCATCACTCATACTTTTTATACCTTCATTTCTTCAAACAAACTATAGAAAAACTCTTATTCTCATATATTGCATAAATTTTTTGATGATAAATCATAAAATGACATCATCATCTGACCAACTAAAATTCCAGCATCCAATGCTTTCATTGTTGTGCATCATCATCTCTATTCACAATAAAAGTTAGTTTAACTTCAAACCCTTAAACACTTATGCTTTTTTTTAATCAAGGTCATTGGGATTACTAACACCCTAAACATTTTGTGTTTAGACTCATGGTCAATCTTAGGATCAGACACTAATTCAATCTTATTTTGGTACCTATACTATTCTTATTTTGAATCCTACATTCACTTCTTTATATTCTAGTAAAAATAATGTTTTTATCAAGAAACCTTCTTTTAAATATTCAATATCTTTTTCTAATATTTTGATCAATATGAATTATCTTTATACATCAATTACTTTGAATAATAATGATATTTGATATATGAAGATTAGAATATTATTATCTAATTGGGCTTCTATAAACCCATTTGAGGGGAGTTCAACTCATCATGATTGAAGGACTCCCCTTTGATCTTTCAACACCCTTACTTGTTGTCTTCTAGTAACCTCAAGATAATCTTTTGTAACCTGTATTCTCCTTGAATCTTTAAATATTTAGTTTAATAGAAGTAGTAACTCTATGTTCACCTGAAACTCAAAAATATTCTTATATCTAAGGTCACTATAACATTTTTTTCATAAACTAATGACATAAAAAACAACACCTTAATTAATCTATAGTCTCTTTAGTCTCCCCCTTTTGATTTTTTCTCAATGATTTTACAACTCTTCAGAATACTCATCCTTCCATAAAACCATATCCTTTCTCAAATAGAAATATCTTAGCACTGCACTATTGGATAAACCAATGTTTTTAGAGAATTATATCCCTAATTGACAAGCTATGTTTTGACCATATATTCAATGTACTCCCCCTAAATTCATAATAGTAAACAATACTTCATTTTTTATCCTCATTTTTTCACAAAGACAGCCTCTCCTAAATTTAGAAGATTTGGGTGTTTCTTCTCCTCTAAATATAAATTACAAGGCATGGTGGGGAGTACTTTTTGTATTCCTTAATTAAGTAATAGGGGAAGGTTGAACATGATGGTTCAACCTTAATTCTTCAAATATTAACCTTGGAATTTATTTAATAAAATTATATTCAAATTTATTCTTTATTGTTTTATAATCTAGATTTATTTATTTTGAAGCATCTTTATCTTCAATGAAATGGATTTTGATGTAAATATATTTTAGTCTATAGTTTTGTACAGTTTCTCTAAAATACTAATCACACATTGATCGTCATAGATAATTTTCATTGGATTTTCAATGTTCACTTCCAAGTCCACCGACTAATCTTACATCTATATAATTTAAGTGCAAGAATATGTGGTAACAATATATTCTAATTTTATTATACTTGTATTTATTGAGTTTTGATCCTTATTATGATAATAAACAAAACTATCCATTAAAAATAATATTACTCTTGAAAAAAAAAATTTGGTCATCAGAATCTCCATCCCAATCAGCATCCCCAAACCTAAGTAAGTTCAAGTCATTACATCTTTAATATAATAAGACAATTTTTTATATTAAATTAATATTCCTCAAAACTATTTTAACATCCTTCAAGTGTTATTCCTATGGATAACTCTGATATATGGCACACAAAGTGTCTTAATAAAAAAAATATTTGGTATAGATACAATTAGATAGTGTAATATTTTGTTTAAATTTTTAATTTATCTTTGATTAATACATTTATTGGATTCACCGTTGCTCAGATTTACACCAACATAAATAGGATTATTAACTTAATTTTAGTCATCCATGTAAAAACATCCTCTACATATCCTTGTTATACCTCTCCTATAAAATAAATATATGAGTTCCATTTTGTCGCGAGCCAGCCTAGGAACCCTGGTAACCCGATAACTGAGTAGATCCTAACATGGCATGAAGGGAGTTCCCAATCCCCATGGATGGGTGAATAGAACTTAGAATCAAAAAAAATAATGTGTGAACAAATTTTGAACAAACATTGTGGAATAAAGATAAAAAATTCAATATTCATAAAAGAAAAACTCCATATGGAGAACTATAACAGAAGTAAAATAGGCATAAACATTTAAAAGAACAACCATATGTACCAGAAACAAAATAACCATCTAAATTCCAGTGGAAACAACTATCCAATTCCAAGGATCAACTACTAAAACCTCCTCCAAGTGGTGCTTTTCCTTTCCTCGAATCTGGAAGGAGATAATCTACAAACATGTGAAGGCATGGGTAGGGTATAAGCTAAAATCCCAGTAGGTTCTCATCAATGATTCTATAATAAGATGACAATATTTAATTAACTAAATTAATATTTTAGTTCTAAAAATAAACATGCATGATCTTTCAAAATTATATTTAAAAAATAATGTTTTATATTCTAAATTATGCAAACAAATAAAAAATAGATCATTAACATTTTTATTTAAAACAATTTATATAAATTCAGAAGGCCTGTATAAAAAGTTTTGTAATAAATAATGGAATATATTTAAAATATAAACAACCATGCAACATGGTTATGTGCCAAAAGGTACAATAGTTCTAGACTATGTGAACCTCGCAGACTTGAAATTGAATCCCAATAATATGTGTATACACATGTCCCTTTGGCACTTATCATAGAGGACTTTATCACCATACTGTTAGGGTTATAACGTGTTGTATATGTATTTTTAGTGTTATAAATCATATAGTGTCATTCATAATAACTTTCTAAATACATGGGATTTCATGTGCTCAAATAGCAATCATTAATGGGAATTTTATTTTAAGTATACTTACAAAAATTTATCCCATTCTTCCTTTTCAAATATGCCAATCTTCCATTTAAAAACCAAAATGGGTTTTTAATAAAATCATTCCTTTTCCATGATAAAACCAAAATATTATTATCAAATCCAATTGAATCAATTTTTCAAATACAGCCTTCAAATCAATTTCATCAAATAATTTTCCAAATTTGAATTAAAATATTTAAATCTGACAATTTTCCATCAATTTCAAATAAACACCCCAATTCAATGGAATTAAAGTGTTTCCCAATTTTATTCCAAAAGAAATACAAATACCCTATTCAATAGAATTGGGTTTTTAATAAAAAAATTAATTACAATTTAATGGAAATCGTGAAATTTAATTTAAATAAAAATAATAATTTAAATTAAGCAATTTAGGGTAAATCAAAGTTTTCCATCATAACGGAACCACATACATAAATATTATGAGATCTTAAAATGTCAAGACCTAAAAAGGAAAATCCAATGAGTAATTTTGACAATGAGGATCCAAGACTGAAAACTAGGTTTAAGATCCAAAATATCAAGGATTATATTTATCAACAAAACGGCAATCTACAAAACCCTAAGGATGAGAATAGAGAGGGCAAGAGAAAGAGAAAGAGAAGAGGAGACCTATTGGGAAGAGACAAAAAATATCCACTTTTTGAGGGGTATAAAGGGTCGAAAATCACCTTTTGGGAGTCTCTAAGGAAGAATAAAATTATATTGGATCGTACAGCTCCATCAAGAACATAAAAATTGTATTTTGAGATTTTAAAAATTAATTTTCAGATTAAAAAATCCTACACATATGGTTTCCCAGGCAGAGTCGCATGGTTAGATGAATTGTGTACCCCTTTTTTATAGGTTCATAGTTTCTACTAGTTAGACACGACATTTTTCAAACTTTGTTCCAACCGTGAAAACCCTCACTGCCTCATTTTTAATGGTTTTCACTAGTAGGCCACAAGGTTTTCCCAGTGGGTGCACCAACCATGCATAGCCCATGAACTTCCAAAAAAATTAATGTTTCCACCTAATGAAACACTAAATGAAACCCAACCATGGAATAAAAAAATGAAGGGTTTAGGAATACATGAAAATAGTATTATAATGTTACAAATTTTTTATAACTTTTATCTTGAGAAAGAAATTCAATTTTCCAAGCAACAAAATTTTAAATAACACCTTTAATTTCTAGATAAATCCTTAAATTCATGATCAATATCATAAGATAATATTATATTATAAATATAAATAATTATTATTGGAGTTCCATAACTTTTCATCTTTGCATTTATGTTCTTATAAACCTTTCCTTTATAAAAATTCAATATTTTTTACCAAATGTCAAGTATAAAGTACTAGGAATGAAGATTTTTCCTCAACCCAAAAAATATTTGTTGAGTTTATAAACCATACTCCCATACTTATCAAGTATTAATACCTTGGATTTTTCTACGTAAAATTATTCTTCAACATCAGCATTCATGAATGTTGACTTAACATCCATTTAATAAACCCAATGTTTAAAACAAGAACATATTGACAAAAACAACCATATGGTCTTATTCCTTTTGGAAGGGTTAAAAGTTTCTATAAAATCAACACCTTCCACTTATAAATATCCATTTTAAACTAACCTTACTTCAATACATGAATCTTATCCTTTTAATTGAGTTTATTCTCAAAAACCCATTTAGTAACAATAATATTGTTTCCTTGTAGTCTTCGAATATGTTGTTGGGTGTCATTCTTCCTAATTTAATCTAACTTCTCATTCATGGGATTTGACAATTCCTAGTGATAAACAACTTATGTTACTGAATAAGTTTTAATATTATAGATAAGTGTTGTTTGATTCTTCATTTTTATATTTCTCTTAATCTGAACTAGATATTTATAATTTTTCATGATATTATTCGGTTCAACTTGATTTTGTAATGTTCAAAACTTTTATTTTTTGCTTTTGGTTGAACTTTTTTATCACCTGATTAATTTGAACAAGCTTGTTTAGTATAATACTCTAAACATCCTTCCTTTTCAGTAGTTATTTTAGATGATGATATTTTATCCTTCATTGTTTCATCAGATTTATCCTTTTATTCTTCCTTTAGATTGAATTAAATTTCAATAACTTTAACATCAAAAGATTCTATGATTTTCTATAGTCATTTGTTCTATCACCTGTTGCTTATTAGATTGGTTGAGTAACCCATAAAAATTTCATCTTCTAATTTCTCATCAATTTTACCTATGTTTGAATTTTTTATCATCATTAGGTAAGTATATCCAAACACATTGAAATATATTGTTGTTGGTTTCTTCTTATACCAAATCTCATACAGGGTAATATCTATATTGGGTCTTAGTAAACATTTATTCTAAACATGTACTGCAATATATATAGTTTCTCTGTAGAAGAATTTAGAGATTTTATATTCCCCAAAATATTCCTTCCCATTTCAACCAAACTCTTATTTTTCTTTTATAAAACCTCATTTTTTTAGGAGTATAGGAGGAACTGTATTGATATTTTATGAAAAGTTTAAACAAATGGGATTTGAATGTGTTACATGTAAACTCCTTTATATTATACATTTTTTTTAATGTTTGCACTAGGTTATTTTTTAACGCTGATAAAAAATATTTTTTTCACACACCACAACATCCCCCTTTCTCAGAACTCATAACCCCCTTTCTCAGTGGTTTTTACTCCCAAACCCACCATCACGCACCCCCAACCCATGCTCAATGCTCGTGAACCCCCCCCCCCCCCCCATCAATTCCTAGTGCTAGACTGACTCCCCAAAATACTCAACCAATCATGTTTTGTTTTATATTTTACAATATTTACATTTATTCATATATATTTAGATGTGTGTGATATACACATATTGTAACGTCCCGGCCTGACTCTCCACTAAACCGGTGGTCGGAGCGGTATCTACATGACATCAAGTGCATCTCCTTATACGCCAAAGGTTTTCGACTTGCAGTGAGGGTATATGGATAGTCAATGGGGATACTATACCCTCATATTAGAGTTCAATAATAGACAATGGAAATAAATAGCATAAGAAGTATAATAAATGATAAAGTAGCAGAAGGAAGATTTTATAAATCTTGTACCAAACAAATGGCCAATGCCAATTATACTGCATATTCAAGCATGACATGCTCATGGTACGAAAATGGAAAACAGTGAACAAAACATCATTCTTTACATTCCAGTACAGAAATAAATAAGAAGTGACTCAAAACCCTGAGGGAGGTCTCCTCAAGTATCCCGAGCTTCTTCTTGGTCATCTGCTCTTATCACCCCAGTAAATAAAAACAGCACAATCCTGTAACCAAATAGAATCTACTCGGGTACCTTAGGGAAATGGCGGCCTGAGTAGGGTGTGAGATATAAGTCTTAGTAGTCTGGGACCACCGATGTCTACCCAAATCCAGACATTTAATAAATAATTTAAACCATGTGAAAGCATGCATAAATAAAGTAAGCAGTACAATGTAACTATATACCCATGTACCTGCTTCGGCCCACAGTTGTTGTATGAACCAACATTATACATTTTTCGTGCATACTCAACAATCATTACATGATAATTTTCATTTATCAATTATTCAAAACTCATTAAATTATGAATGTCTTGAGATTCTGCCTATGCCCGACATCACCTGTATAAGTCGCTCACCACAGATGTCTCTAAAGACCATATATGTAATCAAAGTAAAGACTAAATCCAAGCTTATTCACTGGCTTGGATAACGCATCATAAGATATTAAATTTAATCTTTCATATACTATGTCTGAGCCCATCCACTAAAATAGTGATTCACTCCTAGGTCCATCCACTAATAATGATTCACCAAATTCATTAATAATTATGAACCCTTTCTCATATTCAATTCACAAATTGTTATGTCATAATACTTTTCATTAACCATTAATTCATTTCATGTACAACCAATTGGACCCATAGTGTAATGGAAAATAATGGGTGTAGAACATCATGTCTAGCACCCTCATGAGTATTTGAAGCGTCATTCCTGATCTCATAACCCATGGATATTTGGAGCATCAGTCCATATCCCATAAAAGAACATTTTCAAGAAAGATGGGTATAGAACGCCATGTCTAGCACCCCATGAATATTTAGAGCATCAGTCCCAATATCAAAAATTGTTTATCAATCATACATATATATTTATCATTGGTGTATAATTCCATGTCTAACATCCCAAAACCATCCATTAATTAATTCATAAATTAATTAATCCAAATCTATTTATTAATTCAACAACTAATTAAAAAATAAATCTCCCATAAAATAAATTCTACAATCAATTAACCATTACACATCTCAATAGTTAATAATTAATTATCAATTAATTAATCTTAATTAACTATCCCAAATATTTAGCAACTCTAAACCCATCCACTAAAATAGTGTTTCATCCAGGACTTTAACAATTAACATGCACGTCATAAACATCTCAAGTCAAATATGATGAACAAGGATCATATATTTAGAAACCATCTCATATAGCATATCATATTTTTAAACAACTCCATCCTAAAAAACTCAAGGCATGGAAAATAAACATGTATCCAAAGGTATTATTGGCCAAAAGTCATAACAATCAATCAATTCAAAATCTTAAATTAATGCATGAAAATTGATTAATTCAATAATTAATTAATTAAATCATATATCTTTAACCAGTTCATCAATTAATTAGCCATTTCCCATTTTTCATATAATAATAAATCTATCCATTAATTTTTACCAGTTTCCAATTTATATTCTGAACATGTCAAAATATGCAATATTCTCATTATTCAGAAAATGCCACAATTTTTTCCAACACATGACTTGCTAATTAATTCTTTAATTAATTACCCTATTACTCGTCCTTCCCCACGAAAATAATTTAACTATTTAATCATATCAATTTAACCAAATTAGAAATACAATCTTAAAACCAACACATGATAAAGTCCTCATTTATATCACGTGGGTGACATCATTTAATAAAATAAAAAGTGGCATTCAATGACTAACCATATATCAGCACTAGTAAGAAGACATATGAGAATCCAAAACACAACAAGAATGATATGACATTACCACTATCTAGTAGTTTATATTTAATCATCATTTCAAGAAAACATAGCAGCTCCGTAATCAAGTAAACTCACATTATCAATTTATTTAAAGAATCTAATAGTAATTCTTAAATAAAGAGATAATGATTTGGAACCCTACCTTGGGGTGGAACCAAAAAACTCTGTACTTCATCACATATTGGTAACCAATTATTGTTGATCCACAGTCGCACGCACACCACCATTATATATATATATATCTAAAAATATATTTACACATGCGCACACCCTGCAAAAAAATAGCAAATAACCAAAACAACTTTAGAAGACCAAAATCAATGCATCAAGTTTCACACCCACCGTTAGATACTAAGGACTCAGATAAAATATTATACTTCCATTTAGGTGGTGAAAAACCAAATAATGGAGTAGAAACCTTACTCAAACCAAAGGCGGGGAAGAAAAATGGGTTCATCTGCTTCTCCCTATGCAAAGGATGTTGGATTATGGACCAAAGGACCCCAAAACACCATTTTCACACCTTAATAAAGGAAGAACATTGAAACATGGTATTTCCGTCAAACCCTAAAATCAGACAAACAAAACTGAGTACTGAAAATGCACTGAATCGCCAAAGCAATGAATAAAACCTCCAAGAAAATATTATCATGAATAATCATGACAACCCATGGAATAATCAGTCGAAAAAATCACAGACAGTGGACCCGAGAAGGGGGAGGTCATATGCTACAGCGGTTCAGCCCGAGGTCAAAGCGCACTACTACAGGAGGTCGTTTGGGGGGTCGCACGCTACTGTGAACCACAACTGGGGGAGGAGGTTCCACCATAGGGGTTAGAGGAGGCTTGGCTGAAGGATTTTTTTCCATGTAGAAGAGCTGCATGCCCAAGGTTTCGGCATGCCAGCTGTTATGTCACACTGCAAGGAGGATCACCCGGGGGTGGGTTGTGCACTACTGAGTCACACCGTAGGGAGGAGATTGTGCTGCAAGGGAGAAGCTCTGACCATGGAGGAGGTGAGCAGCCTTCTGGTTCATGCATTGTGGAGGAGGAATAGGGGGTCTCGGCTCCTTGTGCATGGAGAAGAAAGAGGAGGGTCCTCCCCTCTCATTTATTTTCACTCAAAAAAAATAAAACTATATAAAACCCCCTTAATTAATTTGCATTTATTCAAAAATCATTTATGATAATTATAGAATCTATTATTATTACCACCTCTTTCAACATTCATTCCTTTAAAACCAAAACCCCTAAAATAAATTATTATTATTATTAATTACAAAAAAACATAATAAGTTAATAATAATTATAAATATAATTATAATAATATTCATAATAATAAGAATCATAATACCGTTATTATTATTTCCATCAACCTTCATTTATTAAGACCATAACTCTCTATTTATTGTAACATCATTAATGATAAAAACTCCAACTCATAACCTCTATTTAAAAAAATGTTTCTTCATTAACTTTGAAACCTCTCATTTAATTAAACGTTTCTTTGAGAATCTCAAAAGCCACATTTAATTATTTTAACATTTATTGAATCAAATAAACACAATAATAATAATAATAACATCATTGTTATTATTATTCCAAATTTCATTTAATTAAAACCAAAAATCACAAGTTTATGAAAACATCGTTAATATGATATTAATAAAAAAATCCAACCCATAACCTCCATTTAATAATAAATAGTACTTTATTTATTCTAAAACATTTCATTTCATTAAAACGGTTCTTTGATAAACCCAAAAGCCACATTAATTTCTTCAACTATCATTTAATTAATTCTTTTTCATTCATTTAATTAAAAAACCACATTCATAATAATAATAAAATAGTTATTATTATTATTAAAACATTATTTTAATTAAACGCAACCTATCATATAATCTTATTTAATTAAATTAAATAATTTATTAAATACTGTAAACTGCATAGGTTGGACAAAAACTGTGTGCTACCTATGTAGATCCATTAAAGTGGACTTTTCTAGATCTGGTGCTCTCGAGACTCATCGGGACACATCCTAAAATTATTGGGTAATTATGCAAGTCTAAAAATGACACCTTTACGTATTCCCACACTAGGAATAAAATTCTGGAGCTCAGTTTAAAAATAGACTCATTGATAAACCAGAAAAAAATCTAAAACCTTCGTATTTTAACCCGGTTCAAAATCACGGGGCTTTACAATCTACCCACCTTAAAAACTTCTCATCTTCGAGAAGCCATTGGGAACCACTAATAGAATAATAGACCTACCTAGGTCATTTAATCCTGTTATAACTAACATGATTCATTTGAAATGTCAAACGCACATTTAACCCTTTACAAGACTAATGTTTAAACCTTTAAAACCAGAGCCAAAGCTCACTTTATAGCTTAAAAATTGAAACAAGGATTATATTTAATACCATTATAGGGACCTTGTCAATGAAAACGGTTGAATCTTGATCAAATAACGGAAAAGGTTGTGCATGTTTCCCTCAAAAGATGTCGCAGACCCAAAACCCATATTCACCCTTTATCTGATGACGTTCCTTTAAAACTATTCAAAAACCATCTGTATGTATAACAAAGTCTTTACCCGACCTCTAGTGAAATTTCCAAGGCAAGCCATCATAAGGCTATTTTTAAAAAAAAAATGTGCCTCAACACGAATAAAGGAATCACCTAAAGAAACCACGCATCAAACAACTACCCAAATAACAACCACTCATCAAGCCCAAAAACATTTAAACTGTAGTGCAGCATAACACCAATGTTATCTTAGTGTCTCCATGACGAGGTCAAGATAAGGTACATGCTCATCATATTCAGAAGAGCGCACTAAGAGAAAACCATGGTTATTAAGAAGATCAGTCAAACTACTATCAGGAAACTCTGTTCTAAAATGTTGGAATATTCTAACGAAACATTTAACAAAAATGATGTGACACTACCCACCTTTTCATTTTCCATGAAGTTGAAATAAGAGATCATCCCCTCACCGGCGTTCTATTTCAGAACATTTAATGCATGTGTGTGATGTACCAAGAACCACAATCACCATATCAAACATTGATCAAAAAATCCGTAGCAAAAACCTATTGGTGTTCCATAACACCGGAGTACCAAGAAATCCTTCTAATATGTGGGAAAAACTTACTTTAATGGCTTAGAACATTATAAGGGTACTACCTACCACGGGTTAGCCCCTTATAAAACATAAACGTCGACCCTCTCTCTTGGTTGTGCAAAACTGATATAACCAATGAAAAAATCCCATTTTTCTTTTATCCATATTAATTAATTAATTCTAACCTTTTAACATTAGAATAAATTTAGACAAACACACAAGTACATTTTCACAATAAGTCACTTGGTTTTCAAAACAACACCCTATGTAAAAATAGACATTCTATCACAAAAATCCTCTTTAAACATTTCACATACAGTGTTATACAAATATAAACAGGCAATTTAGCATCTAAATTTCTTTTACCGAAAAGGAAACCTCTGAGGGTCCCATTAATTCAATCCGGGTTCTTTGAAAAGCAACCCAACAATAGTTCATATCAATAAAAACTCAATACTTTTACATTTATAACCATTTTTAAACATACTATGGTTATATACGGTTCAATCACATGGGTGGCCATTAACCAATTGATAAGTCACCCATACACCTAAAGGCTGGCATTTGGCTCCCATTTATCATAATCAAGATTCATTTAACATTTTAACTTTAGCAGCTCTTTCACACATCAAAACATCTATATCATGTTATTATAAGAAGTAACACAACAATATGCTATTACACAGAATCATGACACAATAAGAAAACATGCTAATAATTGAGGCAGTATGGCATAAAGTCACTCAATCATGTTAAATCTATCACTAAAACATGTTATTTATAGAGGCATGAAAAATCAGATCAAAACATGGCATGGCACCCAAGGAACAAAATCCAAATTAGCAGGAATCCTACAAATGAAACTGCAAGCCATGTTACATGCATGGAATGTGAATCTCTACATGATTAAGATCATGAAGGTATGAAACATCCTTTCCCTATCAGGCCAAGAATTTTTTTTCAAAATTCTCAAAATCAATAAGCAGCAGAAAATACACCAGTCACTCAAGGTGAAATCATACCAACCGTAACCTTATATACTACAATCATCAATTCACATCCCTGGCCACTTGGTCATTTCCCATACATGGGGTGATTTTTTCCATGCCCGACTACTATACCAAGTGCCTACACATTCCTATTCTCATGTCTACCAACCCAAAACAGAAAGACAAATGGGAAAGAACCCTTTGATACCACTTTGTAATGTCCTGACCCAGCTCTCCACTAAACCAGTAGCTGGAACGATCACCACATGACCTCAAGCGTGTCTCCCCGTATTCTAGAGGTTGTCGACTAGCAGCGAGGGTCTATGGATAGTTATTGGGGATACTATACCCTCATGTCAGATTTCAATAATAGAAAATGGCAATAAATAGCAGAAGCAGTCTAATAAATGATAAAGCATTGGAAGGTAGATTTTCTAAATCTTGTACAAAACAAATGGCCAGTACTAATAATACTACAGATGCACGCATGACATGATAATGATAAAAAAAAGGAAAAAATTGAACAAAATAGCATTCTTTACTTTCTAATATAGAGATAAATAAACAATGATTCAATTCCCCAAGGGCGGTCTCCTCGAGCATCGTGAGCTTCTGCTCGGTCCTCTACTACTATCACCCAAATAAATGCAAATAGCACAGTCATGCAAGAAAATAGAATCTACTTGGGTACCCCAGTACAATGGCGGCCTGAGTAGTGTGTGAGATATAAATCTCAGTAGGCCAGGACTACCGTTGTATACCCAAAATCCAGGAATTTAATAAATAACTTAAACCATGTGAAATCATGCATAAATAAAGTAAGCAGTACAATGTAACTATATACCCAAATACCTACTTCATCTTTCTACTGGTGTCTGAACCTGCATTATACATTTTTCATGAATACTCATGAATCATTACATAATCATTTTTATTAATCAATTATTCAATCCTCATTAAATTATGAAAGTCTTGCGATTCACCCTACGCCTGACATCCCTCGTATAAGTCCCTCAGCACAGTTATCTCTAAATACCATCTAAGTAATCAAAGTAAAGAGTGAATAAAAACTTGTGCTTTGTCTTGGATAACACATTATAAGATATTCAATTTAATCTTTCATATAGTATGTTTGAAACTGTCTAATAAAATAGTGATTTTATCCTGGGTCCATCCACTAACAGTGATTCACCCAATTCATTAATAAGTCTAAACCCTTTTTCATGTTCAATTCATAAATCATTATTTCACAACAGTTCTCATTAACCATTAATTCATTTCATGTACAACCAATTGGACCCATAGTCCAATGTCAATTAATGGGTCTAGAACATCATGTCTAGCACCGTCATGAGTATTCGAAGTGTCAATCCTTGTCTCATAACCCATGGGTATTTGGGGCATTAGTCCCTATCCTATAAAAGACCATTTTCATGGAAGCTGGGTGTAGAATACCATGTCTAGAACCCCATGAGTATTTAGAGCATCAATCCATATCTCACAACCAGTTTATCAATCATACATGTATATTAATCAATGGTTTAGAACTCTATTTATAACACCCCAAAACAATCCATTAATTAATTCATAAATTAATCAATCCAAATCCGTTAATTAATTCAACAGCTAATTAACAACATAAATCTCCCATCAAAAAAATCTACAATCAATTAACCATTCCACATCTCAATAGTTAATAATTAATTATCAATTAGTTATTCTTAATTAACTATCCCAAATATTTAACAAGTCTAAACTCTTCCACTGAAATAGTGTTTCATCCAGGACTTTAACAATTGACATGCACATCAAAAAACAACTCAAATCAAACATGATTAATAAGGCCCACATATTTAGCAACCATCCCACATAGAGTATCATATTTTTTAAAAAATCCATCCTAAAAAAACATAATGCATGAAAAATAAACACGCATCCAATTTTATTATTGGCCAACAGTCATAACAATCAATCAATTCACAATATTAAATTAATTCATGAAAATTAATTAATTCAACAATTGATTAATTAAATCATATCTCTTTAACCAGTTCATCAGTTAATTAACCATTTACAATTTATCATTTAATAATTAATCCATACATTAATTAATATCAGTTTCCGATTTATATTCTGAACATGTCAAAATATTCAATATAATCAATATTCAGAAAATGCTACAATTTTTTCCAAAACATGACTTGATAATTAATTCTTAAATTAATTACCCTATTACCCATCATGTCCCATTAAAATCATTTAACTATTTAATCATATCACTTTAACAAATTATCAATACAAGATTAAAACCAACACACGATCAAGTCCTCATTTATATCACATGGTCGGCATCATTTAATAACATCAATAGCATCATGCAATGACATATCAAATACCAGCACCAGCAAAAAGACATATGAGAAGCCAAACCACAGCAAGCATGATATGACATTACCACTAACCAGTAGTTTATCTTTAATGAGAATTTCAATAAAACATAGAAGTTTTATAATCAAGGAAACTCACATTCTCAATTTATTTAAAAAATACAATATGAATTCTTAAATAAAGAGATAAAGATTTGGAGCCCTACCACACGGTGGAACAAAAACACATTGTACTTCATCACATGTCAGCAACCAATTACCATCGGTCTATAGTTGCACACACACCACCTTTATATATATGTATATATATATACATATATATCTAAAAATATATTTACACTCACATGTGCCCTGTAAAAAAAATCAAAAAATTACCAAAACAAATTTATAAGACCAAAACCAATGCAGCAAGGTCTGCACCTACTGCTAGATACCAGGGACTCAAATAAAATATTATACTCCCATTTAGGTGGTGCCAAACCAAATAACAAAGTAGAAACCTTACCTGAACCCAAGGCGGTAAAGAAAAATGAGTTCATCCACTTTTTACTAGGTGGAGGATGTTGGGTAATAGGCCAAAGGACCCCAAAACACCATTTGCACACCGTAATGATGGAATAACATAAAAACAAGGTATTTTTGTCAAACCCCAAAATTGGCCAAACCAATCGAGTACCTAAAACGCATCAAATCACCAAAGAGATGAAGAAAAATGTCAAAGAATATCATTACATGAATAATGGGTATAAACCCATGGAATAATCGGAAGAAAACATCACGGATGGAGGACCTGAAAAGGGGGAGGTCATGCACTATAGTGGTTATGCCCATGGTCGAAGTGCACTACTTGAGGAGGTCGTCTTGGGGGGGTTGTACGCTACTATGAACTATGACTGGGAGGAGGATGTCTCACCATAGGGGGAGGAGGAGGCTCGGCCGAGGGAGGTTTGGCCATGGAGAAGAGCCAAATTCCTAGGGTTTTGGTGTGTCGGCTGGTGTGTCGCACTGTAAGGAGGATTGCCCTGGGGTGGGTCACGTGCTATCGGGTCGCACCATATGGAGGAGATCACACTGCAGGGGGAAAGCTCTGACTATGGAGGAGGGGAGCGGCCCGCTAGTTCATGTGGCATGGAGGAGGAATGGGGGGGTCATGCCTCCTTGTACGTGGGGAGGAAAGAGGAGGGTCCTCCCCTCTCTTTTATTTTCACTCAAAAAAACTAAATAAATCCCCTTTAATTAAATTTCATTTATTCAAGAATCATTTATGATAATAATAAAAGCTATTATTATTACCACAACTTTCAACATTTATTCCTTTACAACCAAAACCACCCAAAATAAATTATTTTTATTATTATTAATTATAAAATAACCATAATAAGTTAATAATAATAATAAATATAACTATAATAATATGAATAATAATCATAATCATAATATCATTATTATTATTTCTATCAACCTTAATTTATTAAGACCATAACTCCCAATTTATTGTAACATCGTTAATGATAAAAACTCCAACTCATAACCTCTATTAAAAAAATTCCATTAACTTTGGAACCCCTCATTTAATTAAATTTTTATTTGAGATGATCAAATGCCACATTAAATTCTTTTAAAATTTATTTAACTAAATAAACACAATAATAATAATAACATCATTATTATTATTCTAACTTTCATTTAATTAAAACCAGAAACCCCCAGTTTATTACAACATCATTAATATGATCTTAATGATAAAAACTCTAACCCATAACCTCCACTTAAAACCCACATTAATTTCTTCAATCGTCATTTAATTAATTCTTTATCATTCATTTAATAAAACAACCACAATCATAATAATACTAAATTCATTATGATTATTATTAAATAATTATTTTAATTAAACACAATCTCTCATATAATATTACTTAATTAAATTAAATAATTTATTAAATAGGGTAAACTACACAGGTTGGACCGCAACTATGCACTGCCCGTGTAGAACCATTAAAGTGTAATTTTCCGGATCTGGTATTCCCAAGACTCATCGAGAAACCCGCTAAAAATTATCACGTAATTACACAAGTCCAAAAAACAAAACCTTTAGGTGTTCCAACACTCAAAATAAAATTTTGGAGCTTGGTTTAAAAACCATCCTATCGATAAATTGAAAAAAAAATCGAAAACCTTTGTATTTTAACCCGTTTTAAAAACATGGGACTTTACACGTATATACTCACACTTATATTTATTTAAAAATTTTATATATTAATATTCCTATATATATATATATATTAGAATATAAATATAAATATATTTTTGTTTATTGTTACACACATATATGTATATATAAACATTTTATATACATTTGAATAGGTATATATATTCATATATTTTTATAAAGTATAAAAAATGGTTAGATATTGTTTTAAATAAAAGGGATAATAATTACTTTCATATGATTTATATACTTTTTTTGAAATTAATTTCTAAAATATGTCTATATTATGAGATGTAAATTTTATACATGATATAGATATTTATATGTCTATACATTTACATATATATATTTATACATATTTACATGTAATTGTGTATTTATATATACTTTTTTATAATTTATTTATAATTATATACTATAAATACTTTTATATACTAGATTTATTGACAATGATATATCTATAAAAGTATATTTATATTATGTATATCCACAATAGTGATGCACATACACATACACATACATATTTATATACACACTTACAAATTTCAATTTCTCACATGCACCTACCAATATTTATATATATATGTATTTATTAACATATAATAGAATATTCATATAAGTATTTTTTTTATTGGATCACACATGTTTATATATAATCATTACTTTGATAGGTAGATATATATACATATTAATGAATTTTTATTAGGTAAATAAAATGGATAATTTTTTACTCTAAATAAACTGAATAATAAATATTTATTTCCATTTAGTTTATATATTTTATAATAAATATTTATTTAAATATTTTTAAATGTGTATTTATAAAATTTATTTATAATAAGTATATATAAGAAAATATGAAAATATTTAATAATAAATAAAACTATAAGATGAAAACCCATAAAATTTCAAAACCATAATATCTATATGAATGTAATTTATGAGAATAAATTCATTCTCTATTAAAAAAGGACAAGAAGAATATTTTAAAAAAGTTGAAATACTATTCAATAATAAAAAATTTGAATATCCCAACTAAAAACTCAATTTTGGTGGCCTTAAGGGTGTTTGTTAACCTTGAAAAAATATTGATTGTGGTCCTCCAAATGAACAAGGAGTATAACTCTTCACATGATTGAATTTGATATGTGGTAGAGCCAAAACGGACACCCAGATCAAAGGTTATGGTCTTCTAAAGTTTGACTCATGTTTCCAATTTATCTTAGACCATTCATTAATTCCTTTAATTTTTATGTCATCCAATTTTCTCTAAATGAGTATTACTCGATAGTAACTAGAAAATTATTATTTAGTATTATTTTTAAGTATTTTCTAATCCATTTTTCACTAAATTTATTATATATTAAGTGTAAATGTGTATTTAGCCTCATCTAAATCATATTTAAAAATATATATTATATTTATATAAATATTAATATATTATTTCTAATGAGATATAATTTTTTAATGAAATACAACCTTTACCGGTGCTAGTAAAAAGATACTGGTAAAGGCCCCCCATTATCATCACTTCTTTAATAGTGCTGATAAAGTCCCCCTTTATCAGTGCTTTTATTATATTTCATATTTTCCATGTATTATTATTAAATATTACATGGAATTAATTCATGACTAAGAGCTGACACGGAGTATGATTCCAAAGCCCGGGGTGCCCAAAATAAATGTGTGAAATATATTAAATATATTAATTAGAATACACCCTTGATTTTCCTAAAAAATTGAATAATGTCTAAACGGGTTCTTAGATTATAAATATAAGGGAACCATTACATTCAAAGTAGCCATTATAACTTGAGTGTGACCAAACATCGGTCAGCACAAGTCAACTGTGAAAGGTAGTTTTTGGGCAATTTAATGAATAAAATAATTTAGAGATTATTTTATTTTATATTTTTTTTATGCTCTGAAACAACATTAGTTTATTCTAAATAAACCTATAATCAAGGATCTAAGTTTATACTCATAACCCTAGAATTCCCTAGAGGCTCTAGAGAGGAACCTGGAGAATTCCCTTAGTGGAAAACGACGACGAATCATCGATTGGAGATCGAAGGATGTATTTATTGATTGATATCTCTAATGATGATGTTGTATAAATCAATCTTCTTCAATGAGAAATCCAATTCCCAAGTATGTCATGTTGTTTCGATCTTTCGTTCTCATTTTTTGATTCAATGATGAACGCAAACCAACCAATGAATAGGTTGGTCCATGGTTCAATCATTCTTGTAGGATGGGATTAAACTATAGTATTTATGGGGATGATTATTGTTTGATTTATTTATCATTATTATAGGAATAGATCGAGACTGAAATGAACAATGGACGAGGAATGTTCCTCGAGTTTGTTTTCTTGTGTGTATTTTTTCTTCCTCATATGTTCTGTGTATTCTTCGTTCTTCATGGATTAGGAATGATTGATCTTTTCACCTTCTTTTCTCAGCATAAGGATCCAAAATTGATGAGTCAGCATCAGTACAACCTAACAAAGGTGCTATGATGATGGAAAAAGATGAATCAAAGCAATTTGGGAGATATCATTCTTTGGGAGATTTACATGCAGGTGATAGGAATTAGATTTCGGAGTCGATTGAAGGCTCAAAATTCACCTATTTGTTCTTATGATGATAAGGAACCCTATATTTGCAATTTCAAGGTGAATGGATCACTAAAATGAGATTGGGATCATCATCTGAGTTGTAGGAAGGAAAAATAGAGGATTTTGGAAAATCGATAAGAACATGGCATGTATTCCGTAATACATGGCATGTGGCCCCCACTGAAATGGTGGATAGAGTTTAGTGAATAAGTTTCATGTCACATGGAATATGAACCCTATCACATGGAATATAGGCCCAACCCCCGAGACTCAACATGTATCTTAGAATATACAATTACACAAAATGAAGTACATGTGTTGACTATACTGCATGTACTCCCCCAAATAGTTTGACCTGAACTAGTTACATGGACTACCCTTTGTATTAGAATAGGGGAATAGAAACATGGGTTAACATCTTGTACTACGACATGTCCATGGTATATGAGCAGACCCTAGATATAAGGACATGGTGTGTGACCCATTCTACATTTCATGTAATCCTTTTCTACATGGCATGTTCAATTGACACAGGAAGTTGTTCAAAGCCAGTACCCAGGGTCAAGGGACACAACGTGTGACACTAGTATATGTCATGTACCCCTTTATAAATGTCTAGATTCTCTTTTCCATTGTATCATGTACAAGTTTCATCAGTAATCATTCCCTTGATCGTTTCCCTGAAGGTTGGTGTGTATTGTTTCCTACACATAGGATTATGATCCCCTAAGAAGGACATCCAAGATAAAGTTGTTGTAATCCCCTGAGTGTCTCAGAGGAGATCCTATATTACTTCCTTGTTTGTTAAGTAGATTCGTTAGTATTTATGTGACTAACTTCATCGGGCATTGATCCTTTAATTAGTGGGTTAATCTATATAGAGTGTTTGTATCACCCCATAGACCTGGCTTTGAACCTCATCTGGTGTATCATGTATCTCTTCAGATATATCAGTGTATCTCTCTCATGGAGGTTCTCTATAAACAATACTTATCAAATGGGAATCATCAGTGCTGTTAGACTCAGTATCACATTCTCTCAGATGATTTCATTATAGAATATTCGATCTGAATCCCTAGTGGTTGTAAGAGATAATTATGACCTACCTCTAGAATACATGTCTTGGCTTGAGTGTATCTGGATATCCTTGTTATTTATAGTAGAATTACACTTGTGTATAGCTGACTACATATTCCCTTTGTGTATTGGTTTTTTTGGGGGCGTCCTACTGAGTATTGTTATACTCACCCTAGCATGGGATTTTTCTTGCACGTTTCATGTCTTGTGCAGATGAATGAACTTTTATGGATTCATAGGAGGAACAGAACCAGGACTAGGATTGGACTGTAATTTGTGATTTCAGACAATCTGAGGTGTTCTTTCGGCTTCAGTTTGCAGTCCTAGTACCTTTTTTATAGGTTGGACTTTTTGGTTTATAGGATTTTTTGGTGGGATTTTATTTTCGCTTAGTTTACTTTACTGCACTTTACTTCCCTGTCGTACTCTATTGGTTGTGGTTTAGTGGTATGCATGCATTTGTTTCTTAGTAGTTTTTTACATTTCATCATTTGTGGGATTAGATATGTTTTTGTGCATACATGTACATAGGAATTTCCTCTCATGATAGTGATATACATACTCGTTGTTAGTCACCAGCCCCTATCCTATTAGATATGGACTTGAGGAGTCATGGCATGGGGCCCATTGTGATGGGTTTCGATATAGTGGTATCAGAGTGGTCGGTTTTACATTAAGATTGGGAATCTATGAGATTGGTTTGGGGAAATAGTGTTAAGTGTTTCCAGATTAGATTTCAAGCCAGAGACTCTAGTGTTGGTACAGAGGCTGACATATCTATACACTAGGACTATAATAACTATCTTTTCAACTCAGTACATGAGAAAAATGGTTGTAGGGGGTAAAATGGCACATTCACCATATAGGAATGGTTTTTTGGTTTCCATGTCCATGAGTCAGCTATCCAGGTATCATCATTTATTGTGGGGCATCCTGTTTTCTTATTGGATGCCTCTGTGATGCATACAACTAGGACTTAGCAGATGAATCATAAGGAAGAACCCCTCAGTGAAAAGGATTCAGTATAAGGACAAGATTCCTAGATATTACATCCTAGTGGTGAACTATCCATACTTCCACCTGTGTAACTACATGAGGTACTTTTAGAACCAGTAGATGAGGAGAGAAGGCTGAGCATGCTTCATGAGTTTTAGATATAGAGACCCCTTAGGTTCTGAGGTGATACCAACCATCAAGCAGTTGAGGACTAGCTTTAGTCAGTGACCTAAGTCATCCATAATGTCAGGAAACTAGGTGATCAAATGGTAATCATGGCAGCGAGCCTTCTAGAAGGCTCAGTAGGAAGATGGTATAGTTTGGCTACCTAGACTCATGATGAGGAAACAATTTCATTGAAATAGTTCAATCGTCTCTTTATTGAAGACCTATCACCATTTATTCTAAGAGTTTTGCATATATGTGAGAATCTTTAGCTCTAGAATGACAGCTTGATAGTGGATGATTATTCATCAAGGTTCCCCAACCTTTTTAGGTACTCAATGGATATGTTTAGAGATCAGTACTTCAGGGGTAAGAAATTCGAGTGAGGTCTACGTAGATACATCCAAGCAAACATTATCCCTCTATGAATTCCTACTTATGATGGGGTTATTGAGTGGGATTTGGTGGTTGAAATAATCCTGGCTGAGCAGAGACAGCCAGTGATAGTCAGCAGTGGACAGGTAGGTGCAGAGATCTTGGTAGTAGGGAGCCGATGTAAGTCTTAGGGATTCGTACATGGTATACATTTAAAGCGGAGGTCACATGATATAGGATTTGTATTCCAAGGTTCACATGGTGGATCCAATCATCCTAGAGAGAGGCATTTCTACACATGTGATGGAAGGGGACATATCACTCGAGATTGTCCAATCCACCATGCTACTGACAGGGCGATAGTGGATGGACCGCTAAGGCAGAGGAAGTAGCAGGAGCAGGAAGATTGGTAGGGTGGGTGATGTTGAAGAGGAGCTGGGAGAGTAGTAGGAGGTGTTTGATGTTTCGACTTGCTACCACCACCACCCCCAGGTGATCTGTGACAGGCTTAGTTAGGTGAAGGATAGGGGCAAGGATAGCTACATGTGGTTGAAGCAAATGACTCAGGGGCTCCAGGACTGATTTGAGGTACAATATATGTCTTTTCTACTCTATCTTCTATACTAATAGACACATGTGAAATTCATTCCTTTCTCACCACATATCATTTATGAGACCTTGAGATTATGGTTGAACTGCTGAATAGATCCTTACGCTTGGAGACAACTACTATAGGAGACTTAATGACCACACATATATGCTGACAGTGTGACCTATCCCTTGGAGGTTATAGTTTTAGTTGGAACCCCTTGGTGGTAGTGTTGAGGCCTTATGACATTATTCGTTCTATAGATTGGTTATCTTCAGTCCATGCCTAGATTGATTGTTTTAGACTAAGGGTGTTGTGTGTCAGTAGCAATGAAACATGGTTTTACTTTTTTAGTGAAAAGGAAACCCATGAAGCATAGGATAGACTCATGTATTTGAAGATGCATTCGATCACTCTTCACTTTTATAGCTTGACCATCGATGTAACTGATGTTATGAGTTTCCAGTTCCCAGAAGTAGTGGCAGAGTATGAGGACGTCTTTCCTAAATATCTTCTAGGATTACCTCCTCACCATGATATATATTTCTATATTTATTTACATTTTATGATGGCAATGATATATACACCCGTATATTAGATGGCTCCCACAGAGCTTTGTGATCTGAGGGTTCAATTGGAAGACTTGCAGGGGAAGGGCTTTGTAAGACCCAGTGTATCACCTTGGGTAGCCCCAGTTTTGTTTTCCAAAAATACATATGGGAGATTTAGGTGGTGTTTGGGCAACCAATACTTGAACCAGGTGACATTAAAGAACATGTATTAACTATCGAGGATCTATGTCTACTTCAATCAATTAATAGGGTCATGATGGTTCTCAAAGGTTGAACTCTAATCAAGCTATCACCAGCTACGCGTACGGGATGAGGATATACCAAAGATAGTTTTCAGATACCATTACAGTCATTATGAGTACTTGGTGGTTCCCTTTGTTTTGATGAATTCTCCAGAAGTGTTCATTGGACTCATGAAATGGATCTTTCATCCTTACTTAGATAGGTTTTTAGCGGTCTTCATCGATGATATTCTTGTGTACTCGACTTATGAGGAGGAGCATGTGAGACACATAAAGATGGTGATGTACATACACCATATTTATGAGAAACTCTCAAAGTGATGATTATGGGTTTATTTGGTACACTTTCTGGGACATTTTATCTCAGTAGATGGAGTGGCAGTAGACCTAGCCAAGGTTGTGGTAGTGTTATCATGGGAGCTACCTAGGAGCGTGATAGACGTGTAGAGATTCCTTTGGATGGAAAACTATTATTGGAGATTCATACTTAATTTCTCTAGGATATTATAACCTATGATTTTTGTGACCTAATATAAGTATCCTTTTGTGTGGATAGGTAAGTTTTAGAAGGCTTTTCAGCAGTTGAGGTAGATTTTGACAAGCGCCCTGATCTTGAGATTGTTGGAGGAGGGTGTCGAGTATGTAATGTTCTGTGATGCATGAGGAACTGATCATGGTTCAGTTATGATGTATAGGAAAGAGGTTATTTCTTATGTTTAACTCTATTTGGGACCACATGAGAAGAAATACGTGAACCATGATCTTAAGTTGGTTGTGGTAGTATTCTCATTGAAGATGTAGCGACACTGCCCGATGAGCGAGTGGCTTATCATCTAAACTAATCATAGGAGTCTCAAGTATATCTTCTCTTAGAAGGATCAGAACTTGAGATAGAGGTTGTGGCTGGATTTCATCTTGGATTATGACTTTGAGATTTTCTATAATCCTAGGAAGGTGAACGTGGTGGTAGATACTTCTAGTAGAAGATTGGGTACATAGTTGTTGGATGAGGCATCAGAGTAGTTGGCATCACTATAGTTATCCATTGTGGATGGAGATGGGGGATCATACCTCTAGTCTATGGTTGTTACCCCTACACTCTTATATCGATTTGGGGAGGCACATCTTGAGGATACTAATTGTGAGACTCTACATGCTTAGATATCTATAGGACATGCCACTGATGGATATTTGAAAGGTGGGTAGAACATTGTTCTTTTTAAAGGACACATAGTAGTACCAGTGTTGTTGAGAGATGATGTTATAGAGGAGTTTTATATATCTCTTTTGGAAGTATATCTAGGTGTGGAAATGATGTACTAGGACTTGCGACATAAGTTATGGTGTCCTGGGATGAAGAAGGGGGTTGCAGAGTTTGTCTATTGATGCCATACTTGTCAGCAAGTGAAGGCTAACCACAAGGTTTTAGCAAGTCTTACTCAACCCCTTGAGGTGATAGAGTGGAAGTGGAATGGGATATCCATGGACTTTGTGGTCGTTTTACCATGTCCATCTAGGGGACATGTTGTTATCTTAGCGATCGTTGACCAACTCACCAAGTTCACCCACTTCCTAGTGATCTAGGAAAAGAGTTTAGTAGAGAGATTAGGATGGATCTAAGTGAAAGAGATAGTTTAGATTCATGTAGTTATATTGAATATTTTTTTAGATCATGGTGATCATTTTACATCCTGGTTTTGGAAGGGATTGTGTGAGGAGTTTGGGACTCAGTTATGGTTGAGAACAACGTTTCACCCCCAGACGGATGATCATACGGAGTGGTTGTGAGGATCACTAACCCCTGGTGGAGTTTTCATACAAAAAAAATTTACCATTTCACCTTTGGTATGGAACTATTCGTGGATCTATACGGGTGACCCTGTAGGTCACCACCTTTCTAGAATAACCTAGGAGATTCAGCACTTAGGGGCTCGGAGTTGGTGCGAGCTACCACTGAGAAGTTGAAAATCATACAAAATAAGATGAAGACTACATAGAGATGTCAGAAGTCATATTCTAAATGAATACAGAGGCCTTTGGAGTTTGAGGAAGGATATCATGTGTTCCTTTAGGCCTCAACTCAACATTTCTTTCTGATATTTGGTTGGGGAAGAAAGTTATATCCAAGGTTTATTATCCCTATTTAGATACTTCTTAGAGTCAGAAAGGTGGAATACCACCTAGATCTACCCACACAATTTCACCAAGTACATGACGTCTTCAACATGTCTTAGCTGATGAGGTGTGTGCATGAACCATCACATGTCATCGACTGGGGAGAGCTAGACATTGAGGATTTGTAAACTGTTGTTGAGTACCCAATAGAGATTGAGGATTGGTAAGATATAATCTTCAGTGGGAAAGTGATTCCCTTGGTGTGTTTCTGGTGGTAGCACAAGAATATCTAGTAGAGAACATGGGAGTGGAAGACTCAGATTCATGCACAATACCCACATCTTATTTTTTATCCTTGTTTTTGGATTTTTTGGGATGTAAAGACCTAAGGAGGGAAAATTTAGTGTCCCATATTTTCTATGTATTATTTTTAAATATTATATGGAATTAATTTGAGATCATGCATTGAGATGGTGTGAAATTCTGAGGCCTGGGGTTCCCTGAATAAATGTTTGAAATATATTAAAGATATTAATTATCATGCATGCACACTTTTCCTAAAAAAGTGGAATAACCACTAATGAGATGCTTATATTAGAAATATGAGGGAACCATTGCATTCATAGTAGTGATTTTACCCTAGGCATGACCTAACATCGGTTAGCACTAGTCAACTATGAAAACTAGTTTTGGGTCATTTTAATGAATAAAATAAATTAATACTTTATATTATTTCTTCTATTTCATCGAAGTTGTGACAAAATGGTAGTTTATTTAAAATAAAGCTAGAGGCAAGGATCCAAGGTTAGACTCATAGCCTTAGAATTCCTTGCAGGCTCTGAAGAGGAACCTGGAGAGTTCCCTTAGTCAAAAATAAAGATGAAACTTAGATAGAAGATCGACAGACGTCGTTATTGATGGATCGTACCAACGGTGACAATGTGGTAACTGAACTTCTTCATTGAGCTATCCAATTCCCAAGTAGGGAATGCTATTTAAATCTTTCTTTCATATTATTTGATCCAATAATGAACATAGACTCACTAATGAATAGGTTGATCCACAGTTCGATCATTCTTATAGGATGGGGTTAAACTGTGGGATTTATAGGGTTGGTTATTATTTGATTTCATGATCATTCTTATAGGAATGGATCAAGACAAAAATGAACAATGGTCATTGTATGTTCCTCGGGTTCATTTCCTTATAAATATCCCCTGTATGTTTTGTGTGTTCTTTGTTCTTCTTGGATTATGAATGATTGATCATTGCACCTTTTATTCTCGGGAAAACTATCCAAAATTGAAGATATGACCTCAGGATGACCTAGTAGAGGTGAAATTGGGATGGTGATAGATGAATCAAAGTGATTTAGGAGATATTGTTCTTTAGGTGTTATACATACAGGTGATCGCAATTAGATTTCGGAGCTGATTGAAGGCCCAAAACTCAGCGGTTAATTCTTGTGATGATTAGGTAACCAAGGATTTGTAGTTTTTTGGAGAATAGATCACCAAAATTAGATATGTATTATCTACCTACCCATGTAGAGGAAGAGTAGTAGATTCTAGAAAATCACAAAGGAAAAGACATGTATTCTATAATACACAGCCTGTGGTCCCCACAAAAATTGTAGCTTGGTTTTTGGGAGTCAATTGCTTGTCACATAGCATGTAACCCCTATCACATGGAATGTAGGCCCTCCCTCGACACTCAGATTGTATCTCGAAAGATACATATACAAGGGGTGGAGTACACAGGTTGACTATATGGTATGTACTCCCCCACACGGTTTGACCAGAACTGATTACAGAGACTACCCCATTTACTGGAACATGGGAAGAGACACACAGGTTGACACTGTGCACTCAAAAATGGCCAAGTTACATGAGAGAGCACCATATAGAAGGAAAAATTGTGTAATCCTTTCTAAACACTGTGTAATCCTTTTCTAAATGACATTTTCCATTGACATAGGCCGTTGTACGAGGGCATTACCTGAGGTCAAGGAACGCATCATTTGACCCTACTACACTCCATGATCCCCTTTTTAAATGGATTGATTCTCTTTTCCACCATATCATGGTCAAGTTTCGTTATGGTTCATTCCCTTGATCATCTCCTTGAAGGTTGGTGTGTATCGTTTCCTACTCAAAGGAATATGATCCCTTCAGTAGGACTTTCATGATATAGTTGTTGGAATCCCCTGAGAGGCCTAGAGTGGATCCTCTATTCCTTATTCATGACCTAGGTAGTGTATTCTATATTGACGTGACCAACTACACCAGTTTTAGATCTTCTACTTAGTTTTCTAATCTAGATGAAGTTGTTGGTATCACCCCATGGCCCTAGATTTGATCCTCATATGATGTATCGTGTCTCTCTTCAGACCTATCAGTGTATCTCTTTCATGGAATTTAAGGATGAACAGTGATTATTGGATGTATTTCATTAGTGTTATCGGTCTCAGGATTACACTCCCTCATATGAGTAATTTTTGGAATATTTGAATTAATTCCCTAGTGGAGGTATGTGGTAGTTCTGATTTGCCTCTGGATTGTGTGTATAGGTTTGAGTATATCTAGAGATCCTTATTATATGTTGTAGACATACAATTGTGTAGAGATGAATTTATCTTCCATTTTTGTACTTATTTTTAGTTTTGATGTGTCATACTGGGTATTATTATACTAACCCCTTCATGGGATTTTCCCACACATGTTGTGTCTTGTGCAGACGAGTGACCTTTTGACAGATTCATAGGTGGACCATGACCAGGACCAGAACTAGATGGTACTTTGTGATTTTAGACAAGCTGAGGTGTTCAAATGACTTTAAGCAGTAGTATTAGTACCTTTTAATTATAGGTTGAACCTTTTGGTTTATAGAATTTATTTTTTGTGGGCTTGTATTCTGGTATAGTTTAATTTACATCAATTTACTTCCCTATTGTACTCTGTTAGTTGCAGTTTAGTGGTATGCATTCATTTTCTTCTTAGTGGTTTTTACATTTTAGCATTTGTAGCCTTGGATATGTGTGTGCACATACAGGTACATAGTAAATTCCTCTCATGTTATTGATATGCATACTCTATGCTAGTCACCAACCCCTGGCCTATTAGATGTGATCATGGGGAGTTGTGTCATGGGCCCCACTAGAATGGTTCATGAAAACTTTCTTGTTAGTACTAATAAAGAAACCCCTTTATCAATGCTTTCTGATTATCAATGATAAAGGAGCCCCCCCCCCCCCATTAGTGATTTTCTATTAGTACTAATAAAGGACCCCCTTTATCAACACTTTATTTTCATCACTAATAAATACCTTCTTTTATCATTTCTTTTTTTAGTAAAGATAAAGAACCCCTTTATCAACACCTTTTCTAGCGATGTTAAATTGTTTCATTATCAGCACTTTTAAATAATTCAAATAAATCCTAGCACTAGATAAACCCAAATTTATAGTTGTGATCAACACACATATACACAATCAAATCATGACAAACAAATATTTACAACAACCTAATGGTAAGAAACTTTCTACCTCAAGATTGATTCCAACACCAATATCTTTAAGAGTCGATAACCAAATTACTCCTATGCACCAACTAGATCAATCCCACATTACAAGAATCCTTATAACCAATCCCAAATTATCACAAAAGGGATTATAGGATGAGATTCAGAAATGATATGAAAACATGGGATTAGATAAGAAATTCCTCAAAATATAAAGGATTAAAACCCTTTTGAACAGGAGAGTAACTCCCCTAGAATCTCAAAGATTTACTCCTCCAATGTCAAGGATAAAGACAAGAGTTTAGGGGATGAATGTGAACTTATATATTCCCTAGATTTTCCCAAATTTTGAAAGGAAAATATAGGAAGAGATAGGGTTTTAGGGGACATTATAATTTATAGGCAAATTGGAAAAATAGGCATCACGATGCTACACATAGGGCCACACCATAATGAGTCCCAAATTATCAATAAATATGAAGCATGGTAAATGGATAGCTACAATGGGGTTGGTAAGAACTGTATTCAAGAAAAATAGCATAGTCTAAAATGAGATCCTATAAACCTAATAAAGATACCATGCCATATAAGAACCACTACGCTACAAAATTCCATGTATATTGAAGAAGTCCATGATGAATCCCAACACTATGGCCTAGTGACCCTAAAATTGGTGGTACTATCCAAACTCCACTTTCCAAGAAAACATGTTGCACCAAATTCTCCATGCCAAATCTATTCCAAAACATAAGAACCCCCAAAATTGATGGCCATTCCATAGTGCCCCACCCATGCCACAACCACACCCTCCATAACACAAAATAATCCTCCACACCACTACGCTGGCATGAAACTGAAATTTTAACCCAAACCATCTAAAAAACTCAAAATAACATTTAAGGTATGTCAAATCTTAAATTAACACACCTTATAAAATTTGAGGGTGTGGAAATAGTGTTCATACCATGTACAAAAATATTTCTTGAAAATATCCACCTCTTTGAACCTTAACTAATGATATACCAATCTAAGGTCAATATTTGAGAAATATTGAACTCCATGGATTTGATCGAACAAATCATTGATACTTGGTGGTGTATACTTGTTCTTCATCATTATTTTATTATTATCACAATAATCAATGAAAATATGCATCTATCAATCCTTATTTTTTATAGAGGACTCATACACCCCCATGATGAAGCACTAGAGTGTATAAAACCATTGTTTAGATGCTTTTGTAGCCTCTTTTTTAATTATTCCAACTCAATGAGGGTAATTCTATATGGAATATTTGATATATGTATGGATTCAGGTATAAGTTCGATTGAAAATTCAACCATAGGCTCTGGGGGAATAATGAATAGTTCATTCGGAAATACATCAACATATTCTCATCCAATGGCCATGTCATCAATGTTAACTTTCTCCCAAATCATTTGAGTTATAATTACTTCATTACTAGGTATCATGACCCATGTAATATAATTTACCTCCCAAGGGAGTCTAAGATCATCCTTGCATTGATATTTGATAACAAGATGGTTCAGGATATGAAATGAGATATCTTTATCCTGACAATTGACATGTCCACCATATAGGGATAGTCAATCCATACCGAATATCGTGCCAAATTCAACCAAGAATAGAAGAACTGTATTTTTAGAAAATATTTTCCTCTAAAAATATATTAAATTTATTAAAATTTTAGATGTTTTGGAATTTTTAAACTATTTTAAATATTAAAAACATTGTTTTTTATAATGTTAATTAATAAATAAAAAATTTGTATTTTTAAAAAAAAATAGTAATTCACATGAAATTTATATTTTATAATGTTATTATTTTAAAATAATTGATACTTATTAAATAGTAATTTATATCATTTTTATTGGAATGTTTTTTTAACATAAAAAAAATGAAAATTTATATTTTTCTAAAATATAAATACAAACCATTATTTTTTATAAGCATTGAAATTTATTAATTTTTCATTTTTTTAGTTTCATTAAAGTATTTTTTTCCTTATTTTTAGAAATAAAGTTTGAAATTGCTATTTTTTGTATTATAATTATGGATTTTTTTTAAAATTTTAAAAAACTATAAATTTACCATTTATCCAAACACAAAAAATATTTATTATTCATCCCTCAACACTGGTCTCCCCAAACCCTAATCTTCTACAACACTCCCCCCCCCCTCCATATGACTCTGTGATCATGAGAGACACAATGTGAATCTTATCAGTCCTCCCCCTAGGTTGGCCCATCCATGTATCTAGAATCTCTAATGTTCATTTAGTCTTATCGTAGGGATTCTTGTTTGTCACATCTCCATTCCAGAGATGTGTTGTTGGCTATTTTTTATTTGTCATATTTTTATGTTCATATGGATTCTCCAATTTCTCTAAAATATTTACGTTGATCTCTAAATTTATGAATTATTACCACTTGACAACCCTTTTTCTCTAAAATATCTATGTTGGTCTATTTTTTAGTTTGTACTTAATAACCATTTTTATACCCTTACCTATACCCTTTTGATTTCTTACGTGATCAAAATGAGGCCCACCTATCTATGTCTATATAAACACATTGAACTCAATCATCTATGCAGACTCAAATTAATAGAGTTTGAGAACACTAGAAGAATCCCTCCAATCAAGACTATTCCTGATTTGGATGAGGAGATGCTTCTAGATAGAATGGATGCATTTAGTGCAAGTTGTGATTTTTATCTTTTCAGGGGGAGATAGTGACATTAGTTAACACTAATGAATCTAACCCTTATTTTTATAAGCTTCAATTTACAGACTCTTCTTTCAAAACTGTAATATTATATTATGCAAAGTTAGGGAATCCATATCCAAGAATCTTGTAGATCAATGGGATGTTATATGTTCTCGGAACTAGTTCTCATTTTGTTGACTAAGTCATTTCTTCGTATTACCCTACTTTTGTGGTGTATGACTCTTTAAAGGACTATTGGGAATCTCTACCTGACCCCATTATTATGATTTTCTGAGTGATAATTTTGTGATAAGGTTGAGTTATTTATTGAATTTCATTATTATAGATACTACGGAACCCTCCTCTTGGGTTTTTGTTGTTGATACCCAAAAAAATAACATGTAGAGATCGTCACCCCGCACTGAAAAGTTTTTATCTATGCCTGACCCATTTAGCTACAAAATAGTTGCAACATATGATGACTTTATGATTTCATACAATAAACTGGATGGGATAATAGTTTATTTTCTTTATTTTAATTTTTTTCTTGTTTGGGATCTAATTGTTGATCATATGAAAAAAAATTACAAGGGATGTTTTTGAATTTCTCCATAACTATAACAATGGTAAAATGTGTAGTGTGTGATTTTTTTATCATGATGAATTCTATTTGGCTATAAGTGTATCCATATTTCAAGATAATATATTAGAAGAAGCAGATAATAAAAGAGTATACCCTAGATTTTTTGTTGATAAATTGTGTCCCCATATGTACAAGGATAATACCATAAAGGATAATAAAGAACCCTTCATATTTATAAATGGGTTTATCATGTATGTTCATTCTCTAATTCATTTAGTGGTTACCATTCTATTTTTTTCTGTTTTCTTTTTGTTTTCACCATATCTTTGTAAATGTGAATTTCATTTACAGGGTCAGAAGATTTGGAAAAATGTGCTTTAGAATCCAAGAATCTTGAGAAAAGCTCCAAAAAGGCAAGGGCTATTTCGGGGATCACATCCAGTGAAGTTATGGATTCCAAATTCATTAGGTATGTTTTCAAGTTTTCTTTTTTCTATTTTTTCAGAATTTTACGGATATCCTTTTTTGTCTGATCATATGGCATTGGAGTACCCAAATTTAATTATAATATAAAGCATTTATGTGTTTTTTTTGTATTTTAATTTAATCTTGGACCATTAGAGATAATTTTCATTGGTTCTTGTGAGAGGAAGATACTTGAGCTTTCTTAAGAGGTAAAATATGGTAAAATGAATATACCAAAATCCCAAAGTCTTTCAATTTCTATTGTCAAAATTAGCTAGTGTTTCATGTTTTTCTTGTGAATCACTATTCTCATCCCCTCCTTATGTATGACATTTTTTGATCTATATCACTATCTCTCACTCTCACTCTCTTTTAATTGGCTAAATTTTTGGATTTTTAAATATTTTAATTATTTATGATTATTTTTTAAGAATTGTAATTATACCAGGCATATTTTTGAATTATTTCATTATTATTTAGTTTTAGTTTTTAAGATTATATTTGATTTATGATCTTGATATGTGAAATAAATTATAATATTTATTTTTGAATTATATATATTTTCAAATAAAATTATGTAATTAAATTTTATTTTATCATATAAACTCAAATAAATATTACCTTTTTACCCTTTTTAATATATTGAATTTTACATAATTAAAATGTTTTTAAATATTCATGTAAATTTATGATATCAATAAGTATTACATAAGTAAGATATATTTCAATTTTAGTATAATTTTATAAGTTTTAAATATCTTATATTTAAGCACTATAAATATATTTATAGTAATTTAAATATTCTATAAGCATTTGTTTTTAAATATGTTTGTATATTATATTATAAATATGATTTATTAACATATATAATGTGTTTATATTATGAAAATATAATTTTTTTCATTTTTATAATATATTTAAATTTATTATCTAATTATATTATTTATATATATTTTTTGTTTTAATAAAAGAATACTTATATAATATAGATAAAATTAATATAATTTTAATTATAAAAAAATGTAAATAGATAAAATTAAAATACATTTAACAAAGTCTGTGAAATAGAAGAAAGACTCATCTAAGAAGTTATTATCAAGAACAACCTCAATACCAACATATGTCTCCAAACTAAACTCAACAACACCAAGAGGAACCAGAAAGAACAAAAATAACTTGAGAGAACAAGAGACCCAAAATAGGTCTCCCCACCATTTAAAGAATCACCAAAATGGTTTAACATGAGGAAATCATCCTACCAAAACACATCTCTTCAACTCAAGGAATTTACTTTGGTTACAAGGCATAATGAAGCATCCATGATTCGAAATAGAAGCCTTGGGGAAGGATATATCCAAAAATAGCTCAAAGATTACCCATAGAGGCAATGATATAAAGATCTATCATTGGTTTAACCATTCGCAATCATGGTATAGAACATATAAGGATTTCAACCTTGGTAAAGTACTCATCAGTAACCTTGTATTTCCAACATCGAGCCTCAACCCATGATGGGCTCATCGAATCATCATGAATTCACCAAGTCTTAGTTACTTGATTACAACCCCATATTTTATCAAAGACCAATCAGAAAGAAGGGTCTATCACTATCCATGAAGTATGTTACTAAATTATGATATAAGGGTCTATCAATTTCCATAAACCATTTATTCTATCATTTCTTTCACACAACTCTCTATACAAAGGATCAATAATAACAAAATAATTCAAAATCCATTTCCTTTTCTAGAATGACTTCATGAGATAACATGTGTCGATTCAGATTCTAAGTGGAGTTGTTTAAAAATTCATTTAGGGGTTTGTAAATAGTAAATCACAATAATAGAATAAAATAGACTTAAAATATTAAAAATGCATGCAGTATCTTGAAATAAGGTATGATAGTATGTTTTACCATATTACTCAATAATAATGGAAATCAATTTAATCAACCATATAGATAACTTGTTCGACCAAAAGAACAAATTTTTGAGATACGTTAAGAATATACAAATAGTAATTTTTATATAAACTTATAAATAATAAGATACATCAATTAAATTAAATAACTAAAACAAGATATATAAAATTAAACATAGAATAATTATATATAGTTAATCATTTATAATTCATGTCTAATATAATTCAATTTATCATAATTCATTGGATTTTTATATATGTTACCAAACTAGTCTTCAGTGCCAATGAATTCAATATTGATATCTTCTTTTTGAAAACGATCCATCAAAAAGTGATTTTTTATATCAATATGTTTAGTCATAGAATGAGATACCTGATTCTTAGAAATTTTAACATCACTTTTGTTTTCTTAATTTATAGGAATGTGTCTAAATTGATTCCTATAATATAGTAATGTGTGTTTCATCCAAATAATTTGTGGCCAAAAACTACTAGCAGATACATATTCATATTCTATATTGGATAATATGACAAAGCTCTACTTCTTACCACACCAAGATACTGTAGACTTGACCAAAATGTAACATGTTCTAGATGTGTTTTTTCTATATAAATTACAACAACAAAAATCACCATCATAATATATAACTAATTCAAAATAATGTCCTCTTGAATAAAATAGTCCAAAATTAATTTTATTTTTATGGTATTTAAGAATAATTTCAACTTCATTTATGTGAAATTCCATGGGGTTTTCTTGAAATCAAGCACACACTTATATATTATAAAAAATATAAGATTGAATAGTAGTTATGTATAGTAAACTCCTAATCGTACATCTAACGGTTGTTTGGTCAACTCATTTTCCTATTTCATCCAAATCTAATTTAAATATTCTAGTCATAGAACTATCACTACCTTTTTTTTATCCATACAAAATAATTTTAAAAGATATTTTTGTGTACTTGATTTTACATAGAATAATTCCTTGTTTTGAAAATTTTAAAATCCAAGGAAGATTTTTAACACTCTAATTAAACTCATTTCAAATTCATTTTACATCATTTTAGAAAATTCTGTATATGAGGAGTTTTTGGAGGATCTAAAATATTATCATAAACATAAATTGAACCACTAAAAAAAGTTTTAATTTTTTTCATATAAATAGATAAGGATCATTTATTCCTTTTTAAAAACAATTAGAAATTAATAAAGAGCTTAAACTATCATACCATGCTCTGGGAGAATATTTTAAACCATAAAGAGTTTTAGAATGTTAAAAAATAGAATTTGGAATATCGTTTTTTTTTAATTCTAGGGGTCTTTTAAACAAAAACACCACCAAAAATATAACCATTAAAGAACTCACTCTTGAAATCCATTTAAATTAGTTTGAAATTAATATGTATTGTATAAGAATGTAGTATTATAATGCCTTCAATTCTATATATAGTGGAAAAGGATTCTTCATAGTTAATTCTTTCTTATTGAGTATAAAAGTATGCAAGTAATATAAAATTATTTATAACTATAGTTCTAGATTCATCAACCTTATTTATAAATACCCATTTAGTTCCAATATTTAGATAGTCTTCATGTCTTTACAATAATTTCCAAACATTATTCCTTTCAAACAGATTTAACCCTTCTTCTAAATCCATGACCGAAATTAATCATTGATAGCTTCAGTAATTATTTTAACTTCAAGTTTTGACAAGAAAGATTGATGTTAAATCGGGTTTCTAATAGAATCTCTAGTCTGCATACCTTTATATAGGTCTCTAATGAAAAATTCTAAATGGATGGTCTCTAATAGTTATAATGGTTTTAGGAAAATAAGTATTTCATTCTTCCTAGTATTACACAAGTTTAGGATGGTTGGATTGGCCATCATTGTGAGATTCAACTAGTGAATCTACAAATTGGTCATGATTTTTTGGGGGTTATTGATATTAAAATTTTAAATACCATCCTAAATGAATTCTAGAGAATTTTTAGGCTCATGTTGATATATTTCATTAAAAGTGACATATATAGATTCTTCCATAGCTTTGTTTCTTTTATTTAATACTCTATAAGATTTTTTAGAGGTTGAATAACCTATTAAAATACATTAATATCTATTTAAAAAAAATCCATATTTTCTTTTTCATTAATAATAAGGAATTTATATACAATGATTTTAAAGTAATTAACATTAGGTTTTCTAATATTCCATAATTAATAGGGAGTCTTCTTTAAAAGTGGTTTGATAGAACCCTATTAATAATATAGAAAATTATATTGACAGCTTCATCAAAAAAATAAATAGGTAAATCATACTTATTAATCATAATCTAGGAAATCTCTTGAAGTTTTCTATTTATACTTTCAAAAACTCTATTTTGTTGAGGAACTTTAGTATCACATAAATTGTTATTATATCCATATTTTGAGTATAAGGTCTCAAAGTTGTGATTCTTAAACACACATCCATGATCACTTCTTATGGTCTTAATGTTAATACTGCTAAGGTTTTCCATAGACATAACATATTTTTTAAATCATCTACATGCTTCACTTTTGTAAACCAAAAAATAAACACATGTGAATCTTGAATAATCATCAATTATCACATATACATAATTTTTCCAACTAAAAAAAAACTCTAGATGGTCGAAACAAATACATGTGAATAATTTATAAGGTTTGATATGTAGAAGCCTCTTTCATTGGTTTTGAAAAAAAAAATTGTTGCTTCCCTTTATGAAAGGGATTTCATACGTTATCTCTTATAAATTCTAGTTTTGGTAAATATATAACTAAAAATTTCTTATTAAGCTTCCTAAGTGAGTGTATATTGTAGTGGCCTAGTCTACTATGCCTCAACCAAGATTCTTTATGGAATACACTTAAGAAATAAATAATTTGAGAAATCAAAGAATCTATATTAACAATATTCACATTATCATTTCTTAAAGCTGTAAATTATAAATTATGATTTGAATCATAAATCATATATACAAAAACATGAAATCCATCATCATATAATTTATATATAATAAAAAATATGTATTTTAAACAATCAACATTCAATACTTTAAAATTTATAACATATTCAAAATTATTAATTTATTCAAGGATCATAATTTTTCCTTTAGAATTGTCACCAAAAGTGGTGTACACACCATCAACTTAAAAAATATTCTTGAAACTCAAGAAGTCTCAATTAAATTTTGGGCACATACACTATCCATTTACCATAAGTTCTTACTAGTACACATCAACCATTTTTTCTATAAAAATTTAACTAAGAAATAAATTTTTTACCCATATTTTCTTGGGTCAGGAAATTTTATCACATAATTATTGAGGAATAAATACTTTATTAATAGATATATCAATAGAAAAATTAATATTCCTAGAAATAAAGACCTTTTGTGAGAAATATACATGAGTTTTTTCCATAAATAGATGATTTATAATAAGAAATAAAAATATTTTTTTCAATTATCCTTGGTAAAAGCCTATTGTAACCTTCAAATATTTTGGATTATATTTCCCTTTACATAAATTATATTTCATTAATCGATTGAGTTACACAAAACACCAATTTTAAACAAACTGTGATATGCTATTAAAATATTTTTGTTTAAAATGTGAACATTATAACCTAGTCATTCAATTGGCGTGTTTGAATAATATTAATTAATTTAAGAACTATATATATATTTATAACAAAATATAAATTTATTTATAAATTATTAATAAATAATAACCCATTTCTTAATAAATTCATTTTATTCTTCAAAAATATGTTTCCATACAAAAATGGTTTTTAATGTTTTTATGAGAAAATGTTATAAGAAATTTTTTTAACTTTATAAATAATAATTATAAAAAGGATATAATTTTTTATATCATTATATGAAAATTATAATATTGTGAAATTTTTGGATTTTTCTAAGAAGTTTGATTTTTCGAAGAATTGTAATAAAATACTCATTTTTAATGATAAATATATTTTCTTTAAAATATTTCTACAGTCAAATACTATTTTATATTAATTTTAAAATATTTTTACTTACTTTATGTTATAAATAATCCAATTTTTCTTCTTTAAATAAGTTTTAGACTTTAATTTTTTGTAAAAACATTTTTATATTTATAAGGCATTTTTCCATAAAAAAACTATTTTTCATCACATTTTATAGGTTTAATTTTAAATTAAATTCTAAAACTTCTCTGAATTATATATTCAAAAATGGATTCCATATTTTTAATCATGAGGTCCAAATTTGTAAAATATTTCACTCTTATTTTTTGGTCATTATGAATAGAAATCATAGTGAATAATTTTCACAATGGTAAGGGTAAACTGGTAAATAAGGTTAAGAATAACATGATAAAAACTAAAAATAACCCTAACACTTGACTTAATTTTATTGGATGGGTATATATCATATATAATCATATAAGGTTTGAATATATGTTCTATTATATCCATTTTTACATGATTTTGACTTTTATAAAATTTATGTGAATATAAAGCCAAAAATGTCACATTCTCACTTTTAATAATTACAATATTTTTGACCTAGGGATAAATATAGTATGTGTCTAGTTATAAATATTAAATTAAAATATGAATTAGTTAACTATATCATAGTAATTTATTTTTAATATTTAGTGAATAAGTAATTACCTTAAATGCTTACACAATGTTGATGCAGTAATTATTTAATTAACCAAAAAATTAAATAAATGATATTAAAAATATTAAAATTAATATATTCAAGAAAATTAATGTGATAAAAAAATTATAAACTAATGAAACATTTTATTTATTTAATTTTATAATTTATTATAATTTAATTTGTAGTCTTCATGTTATTAATGTCAAAGTAATTAATAGTTCTAAAAATTGACATTAAGGATATTTTATAATAGATAATATTTTATTAAATGATTTAAAATTCTTAAAAACTTATTAATTCATAAAATTGATTTTTATAAGTATTTAAATATTAAAAATGATTCATTTAAGGTCCAATTTTCCTTTTATAGTAACTATTGACCCCCAAATATTAAAAACCTTATGACCACGATAATTGTCAAAAAAGGTTAATACCAAAAGGATAATGGTACAAACCAAGTATAAATTTGACAAAATATAATTGAATGATATTATTTGGACTTATATTCATTATATTTTACAATTATATCTATTTTTAGCCTTTTTTAATAAAAATTAATTTATATTAATTAAATATTTTATGTAATTCCAAGAGTACCCCTCCCCTTACTTATAAAAGGGGATGCCTTCTCCCTTATTTATCACATCTATTGGTCACTTTGGTTTGGCCAATATCTATCCAAATACCTTCTCAACATCACACTAAATGTTTTATATGTCTTAAATTTGGTATAATATCAACATTAGTAGGTTTAAGGTGGAATGACAAGTAGGTTTTTTAAAAGGATGTACAGTCTTTAACTGAATATCTTAGTATTATTTCATATAACACCACAAAAAATATCATTTTAAAACATTATAAATGGTAATATATATATATTAAATATAATTATATTATATTATGATATCTATATCACCTAGATACATCTCATCTCCCATAAAATGGGAAACAAAATCATCATTCGTGTGCATGGTGGACAACTGCCTCGCGAACTGATGTAATTCTTTTTCTACGACTGCCTCTCATGAATGGTTATAATTATGGATTTAATAAATATGAATTTTATTCATGATATTAATATTATTTTTGAAATTTTAATTATAATTTACCTTTAATTCTATTCATCCATAGAAAATTGAAATAATGTTTATGCATACGTAAGACCTAGCATTTCTATGAATGGAGTAATTCATTTTTATCTCTAACATTAATGGATGAATATAAATATATATATATATATATATATAATTGACATATATTATGTTAATAACATGATTATAATTTTTTTTGAATATGTAACAATTATCAATTTATAAATACCAAACCAAAACATGCACGAAAAAACAAATCAATTTTCACTATAATAGTGAAGTTAATAAAAAATTGTTAATAAATAGGTGGTAAGATATTATAAGAAAATAATATATGGAATAATATATATGATTATGGTTTTGGAATACATTTATAATAAACCTATATTTATTGTACAGTATTTTCTAATGAGTATGAAGAAAGATAAGACTTAAGATATGAGGTCTCTATAAACCACCCTTTATAATTAGTTTATGAACATTCTCTATCTAACATTGTTTCCATCTCTTTGATTCTATGAAATAATTTTAAATTTTTTATATATATCTCTTATATATATACATATAATATTTTACCACAATTTTATGTTGTAATACATTCCATATGATTAATTCTCAAATTCAGTCTTTAAGAAATCGCTTTTGACTGTGATATGAGGTAAGATAATGGAACCCATTATCTTTCAATGTTTAATTCTTATGTTTATACCTTATGAATGATATTCTTTTTGTGGAACACATAATCATGAACATTTTATTATGGGCATGACCAGATATCACACTAATGCATTAGGTAAAGCTTTACTCTCATGATATTTCATGTACGAGATTAGGGAGTAAACATAATCCCTTATGGGACTATGTCCACCATGTTGTCTTGGAAGGTATCCTTGACTTATGTTTATGTCATGTTTAGTGTTTCTTCTACATTTCATTTGTTTTCATGATCTTATGAAATAATGTTCTCTGTGTTATTCTCACATATGTTTTATCATGACCCATCTCCTTTTTTACATCATGTTATATCTTTAACAGACACATTATGTTTCCTTGTCATGTTTATTCACTTAGTGGGATTTAAAAATCAACACTTTTTTTTATGTATTCCCTTTGTTATCCTATGTGGTTTTAGGATCTCAAAGGAATTTAAAAGCTCATAATAAAGATTAAAATAAATATATCATGTTTTAGTTTCTTTTTTGATATATTATGAATCTAGTCTTCCAAATAAACTAGGCCTCATGACTTTTGAGTCTTATTTGTTATATTTTATGTTAAAAATTATATAATGTTGTGAATAAAATGTAATGTCCTCTATTGTAACAACCCAATATTTTATGAAATTTATTTTCAATTTAATTTAATATTTTGACATTTTTCACATTACGTAACACTAAAAATAGTTTTTCACTAAGTTATACATTCCTTTCACATTAAACTAGCTTGGAATATGTTAAAATCAACACTAAATTCGCATACATTACACATAACAACAGGGTTAGTGTACATTACATGCAAGATTGACCTTCCTTGATGGCTTGTATTACACGCAAAACCAAGTGCTACAAAACTATAATATATAAATAAGATATTATTATAATGAGACATAACCTAGTCGTTAAGTTGATGGATATGAATAGTATTAACTAAATTATTAAAATATATGGTTTACACAAATATAATGTGAATTCATAGGTTACCAATTAATGAATATGAAAACCGAATGAATATAAAGGAAAATATTATTATAGTTACAAAGCTATTTAAACCTAGTAAATTTAATTAATTATAATTGTTAAGTGATATTGATGTAATACATATGTTATATATTCAATCAAATAGTTTTCATATTCATACAATAGATTTTATAGACATAATATAAGAACAAACCCAATTTTATGCTTAAAATCCTATATTTTTATTAGGGCATTTTTTGCCGCCATTTAATAGAGAACCCATTTTAAATACAATTTTTGGAACATTTATATATTTAATATATCAAAATAAACATAATATTTGTAATTGATACATAAAAATTAGGTTAGGATAAATTTTTGGTATTTTTAGGTAAGGTTTTATCTTTTAATGAATAGTTAAAAATATTGGATTTTAATTCAAAATTGATTGTTCATATAATTTATTTATCAGGTTAAATTATTTATTTAATTGGTTTAATAGTTTAGTTAGATAATTTTTTTACAAATTAATCCAATTTAGGTCATTTGAAACAATTTCAAATTGAAATTGGATATCAATCATTTGAATATTTTACATTAAAAACCTACAGTGTCATCCCGTCAGCGGGATTAATTTTAAATCAAATTTTGACACTTTGTAATTAGAATTTTGAAAAACGGATTCCATATTTAGAATAAGAATAATTTATATTTTCTAGTAATTTTAACTTATTTTTTTACCAAAAATATTATTGAATCTAAATAAAATTAATTATATTGGTTAAGAGAAAAATTGGGTTAATAAATTACTAAACCTTAAATATAAGACCCAAAACTACTTATACACTTCTAAAAAACACATTGGATTCGCATTATTAGTTAATTAACCTTACATTATTTAGTTTTTTTGGTTTTTATGATTTTTTTAGGTATGAACATGTGCACACTTATCTTGTTTCCAAAAATTCCAAGTCTTTTCACTTTTCTATAAACAACCACCACCTCTACCCACTTATCACACCTCTAAAACCTTTTATATTCAGGAAATATCTGCCCAAGTAGCGCAAAAACATCCATTATTATACCTTGAATCCTCACTTTGGGTAGAAAGACTCTTAAGGAATCCTTTTGGCATAACCCAAGAGGAGTTACCCGGTTTAGAGGTAATGTTTTCTCTCAAGCTCATTTCCTTTATTTTCCTTTTACACCCCCACAAATCTCTTTATTCCATTATTTTATTAAAACACAAGTATAAAAAAATATACCAATATTTTGTTATGAAAATCTTTTTAAATACACTTACACACTCCTCTATCTAATGGGTATCGAACATGTCGTTTCTCTGTACGGTGAACTACTACCTCACGAAACGATGATTGTTAAATTATCCTTGACCAAAAATCATGGTTACCATTATGGTGGACACTATATATATATATATTTCATATATTAAATTTATTATTTCTTTAAAATTCTGTATTATGTTTACAAAACACATCTATTTACTTTCCATTTTATATAATTACTATAATTTTGTTTCTGGAAGTGTGGACTTCTTCCCCCTCAAAGTGATGTGATTAATTCACAAAATACATGGAATATAATAAGGATGGGTTTAGTGAAATTATATGATATATATGAAATTATAATGTTACTATTATTATATTATATTCATATACACTTATACATATTTTTTTTCTTTTTTTCAATACGATAATTAAAATGGAAACAACATTCATGCATACGTACGGATTACCGTCATCATGAATGGTGTATTTAATTTAATACTTCTTTGTTATTTAGATTATTATACAATGAATATATTGTATATTCATTGTATTTATATCATTATCTACATTCTTTAATCATGCTATAATTATAAGGACCAATGATATAACAAATTAAGACACACGTGGAAAACAAAGAGAATATTACCTGAAGTGAAACCTTAACGTAGGATCGTTAATAAGATGGTAATATAATGTCATAATAAAACCATATATGGTATTATATATAAGAATATAATTCTGAAAATGATTTATAATAAACTTATATTTACTATACATAAATCTTGTATTAGTATAAATAGAGTCAAGACATATGGTTAGTGGATTTCACCTCACTTTTAATTTCCATGAGATACATGTTATGTTCACCACTCTTTCCTTTTGTGTAGTGTATTTAATGCCCATTATTTTATTATTTTTATATTACACTTAAATTTATTAGTATTAACGTGTCCATTTTATGATCCTTCTTTCATGGGGTTTATGTTTCAAACTTTACCAAATCAGTAAAGTAGTTTTGTCTCAATCTGCCATCTTTGAGACTCAAGTTTTACTATGCACCTAAAATGTTTATTTGAGGTGTATATAATTAAATTTTAAATATCATGAATATCAATATTTTAATGATATTTTAAGATTCATTAAATTCCATTTTTAGAGAGTATAATCCCATGTTATGAAGATATTATGAATTATTGATACAATCTCATCGATTTTCGAGATTGTTTATAATTATGATTCCTTTGATGTAATCATATGATAAATATCTCAAGAACACTCATGAGTTTTCTTATCCTATGTTATTTAATGATATATTCATGTATTGGTACCATTGTCTACTCTTTGGTACAATAGATAATTAAGAAAGTGTTTTTAATATATCCCGACTTTTCCCTTTCTTTGGTCAGAAATATATGTTTTCTAAAAAGGGTTTCCAAGAATATTATAACATTCTTCTATAATATCTAAAAGAAATTTTTAACCTTTTTTTCTTTTACCAATTTCTACAAAGATATATTCTTGTTTCTTTCTGAATAATTCATTTTTATAACCCTTTTACCATTCAAAATGAATGTTCTTTTTCCTCGTACGACATGTAAGGATTTACCTGTTATCATTCCTTTGAAGCTTACATTGAATTTTTTAAAGGTTAATCATTAATAAAATTTATTTAAAACTAAATTTCATCGAAAATTATTTTAAAAATGGTTTCAAACTTCTTTTATATGTTTTCATGGAAATTTATTTTCAAAATGTTTTCAATACATATATACATGTTTTCAAAGTGTTTTCAAAGAAATGGTTTTTAAGAAATTTTCTTTCATGGCATGCCTTCACCAAGATGACGGAAGGGATAGTGTACTGTTGTACGCTTCCTTATTCAAGTTGAAGGAGAGATAATGACCCCAAAGTCCCACCATCAGTAGGCCCCAGAGTGGAGACTAGAACCAAGGGTATAGAATCAAACGTAATATAGAAGGAATTACCCTTTTATAGAACAAGATTGGGATATAATATGGAAAATCCCAACAAATACAAAAATTGAAAGTAAATGTAAATCCAAAAAACTATTCTCATATGCATGTTCAAAATAAACTGATAGAAATTACAAGAGAACTCTGATGAAAAGTACCAAAATAAAGAAAAACAGCTACAACAATTGTCTCGATCTATGAGCTAGTATAGTCCGGAATGGTTCTCAAAGTCATCATAGAAACTAGAAAGTAGTTTTATATACATAGGGTGGGTATACATGTATACTTAGTAGGGAAAACCAAAGGCTCCCATGCATAAGTGGGAAGGAATTCTAATGTCCTATGAGAAATATAGATAACCAAAACACCTAGAAAGGAAACTATCCACCCAGCCTCACCAAGGAACACTCCCCAAATAAATCAAGTAAGGTAAAGTAATATAATAGCACATCAATATTTTGGTACCTCACACTGCTTTCCCACTGGTTATTTAAGACATCCTACGCATCAGACCTCCCCAACAGATCCCACTATAGTCACCTTGTCATCCCCAACAACAACCATATGGCCCATCCCAACCACACATCCCACCCACAGACACCTGGTCCACCGCAACCACACATAACCATGTTCCCATAAACCTGGGCCACAACAACCGCTTCCACACCTAAAGACACCTGGGCTAGAACAACCCTTGCCATGCCCAAAGATACATTGGCCTCATCACGAAGACACATGGGAAACAAACTGGCATGCACACACCTGGTCCAACCAACAAAACACACCCTACCCAAGGAGTCTTGGGCCATAATAAACTTTAGGTCATCACAGCCTCCCTGAAGGATCTTGGACTACCTAGAAGATGGACCATAATGGAGCTAAAAACTATCCACACATAAGAATGTTGGGAAAAAGACCATCCCCCATGAAATAGGGGTGTTCAGTACGAAGTTCTCAACATGATTGGGGTGTGTATAAGAAATACAAGAACCAAACATTGTACATATAGGTAATAAAACACTAATCCCAACCTAAGGTTTCCATAACATACAACCAGCCCATTCACAACCACTCTTGATGTTATCCCTACATGTGCAAATACACAACAGCCACAACCAGAGAACAAACCATTTCTGGAAAACAATCCCCCATTATACCTATTCTTGTTATTGTATTCAGGTGATTTCATTTAAATTTTTCCCCTACTATCATGAAACTAATATGCATAACCATAAGGCATGAACAACAACTGAAACAAAACAACCAAGTAGAAATTTAAGCATTCACACCCGGTTCTGTTGTAAAGTAACAACAAAAAAAATGGATTCGTGAGATCCCTCAAAGTACTTGAACCAAACCAAGCCTCAGCATATTTTCTCCAAACGGCCTCAGATCCAAAAACCAACCACTTCTCAACAAGAGATTCTATTCCCATCTACATCACCCCACAATGCATCAAACAGAACAACCATACACATCACCAGAATAGAGAAAAGGGGTTTTTAGATTTAATAGCACCATTCATTAAGTTCCTTCCTTCCATTTGGTTGATTAGGGGGATCACATAGGGATTATTATTCATTAGGTATCCATTTAATCAACCAAGTTCACATGATTAACTATTTTCCATGTTATGGCCATGTATACACGAGATGATCCAGAAAACAGAGCTTTATACGTGCACAAGAAATTACCACCAATAGCCACAATTTTTAATGGAAATAATCCCATACAATTTATAATATAAAGACAAAGGTAATAGATCAATGTCGACATCATAATTCCCACCCCTTTATTCTTTAAAAAGGATTGTTCATTATCTTCGTTAAAGTTGTTTTTATCAACATCCCAAAGGATCATCATCATACCCCCCCTTTAATGATGAATAGTTAAATAGAGAATAAGGAAAACCCCCTACTTGGATGATCAATGATCGATGCTTCCTCCTCTCACTAAGAATTGTTGTCATGCGAGCTGCAGAAAAAACTCCATGAAGGCTGAGCGGGAAGGGCTCTAGCATGGGAGCACAACTCGTCTCTTATAGACTTCAAGCAAATCTATAAGGAAAAAAAGAGATAGAAGAAGATTATCTTGGTGATAAAGGCCTGATCCAAGAGTTATGGGATATTCCATTTCAAAGCTCTTGAAAAATGGGTCGTGGCTTGACCACGTGGGAAGGCGGTTTCACACGTTTTGTTTATTAAACCGCTCCTAATAGTTATGAATTTTAAGGCATGACTGGTGGGATTTGAAACGGCTTAAAACTACTCTAAATGTTTCTTTTAATAAGTTTTACAGTCAAAGGAGGCGTTGCGAGAGGGAAATTGTAAAGAAACCCGATACTCCATGGTGGTCAATCGGGGGAGCTGATCAGTGAATTCGATCAGTGAAACTGATCAGTGGAACTGATTAGGGGAGATGATTATTGAAACTGATCAGTGGAGTGGATCAGTGGAGATGAGCAGTGAAGCTTATTAGTGGAGCTAATCCATGAAGTTGGTCAGTGGAGCTGATCAGTGAAGCTGATTGGTGGAGCTGATTGGTGGAGCTGATCAGTGAAGCTAATTGGTGGAGATGATCATTGAATCTAATCCGTGGATATGATCATTAAAGTTGGTCAGTGGAGATGATTAGTTAATATGATTGGTGAAGCTGATTGGTGGAACTGGTCGGCGAAGTTGATCGGTGGAACAGATCGGTGAAGTTGATCGATGGAGATTATTAGTGAAGTTGATCGGTAGAGCTGATCAGTGAATCCGATTAGTGAAGCTGATGGGTGAAGATGATTTGTGGAGATGATCAGTGAATCAGATCAGTGAAACCGATCAGTGAGACTAATCGGTGAGACTGATCAGTGAGACACTGATCGGTGAGACTGATGGGTGACACCACAGTGACATGTTTCCACTAACACCGATCCCCGAGACAACCAAATTTTGACAATGTAATGGACCAAGAATGTCTGGTCCATTATATCTGATACCACCCAAACTATTCACTTCCTTGATAGTTAAGAGTAAACCCAAAGAAAAGAGAGGGGTATGAACAACCACCTCGTAAGATATCTCTCAATTACAAACTACACTGAGTTATTCCAAGGCTGGAACAAAACCTCAACATCCATAAATACATCTCCACAGCTACCACACTAAACATACATACAAAACCCAAGGATCACATTGTCCTAAAACATGAATCATTGGGTTATTTCTTCTATGTCAAGATACTATCTTCTTTGGGTGGCATTGACTCTCCCACACATGTTTAATCACATCTACATTAATACATCTTGATTAGGAATCAGGTTCTCCCTTCCCCACACATTGGGATTTTTCATATACATTCAAAAAGTAAAGGAAACAACTCATCTAATAACTAAAAAATATCTTCATTACATCACAACAAGCCACACAAACAAGAACATCAAGGAAGGATCAGAATAGAAACTCAAAACAACTCTGGGTACTAGGTGCACATCTGAGCTTCTCGATTCCAAGTAGTCTCCTCTGGCCATTGTGCCTCCACAACACACAAACCAAAGGGATGGTCCATCCAAAAATAACCTTCTCCTTTTGATCCTCAATCCTTACTAGTTGATCCATGAACGTACCATCATTACATATATCTAACTCTCCCCAATCAATGACGTGGGGTTTATCAGGTAGATATCGACGAAGCTTGGAGACACGAAAAATGACGTGGATCCTTTCCAAATGAGGTGGAAATGCCAGCTGATATTCCACCTCACCGACTCTCCCCAACACTTTTAAAGGCCCAATGAACCTATTAGAGAGATTTATCCCCTTGTTGAACCTTCACTTCCCACGTTAAGGGGAAACCATCAAGAACACATGGTCTCCAACCTCAAACTCCAAGGGAATCCTCCTATGATCGGAATAAGACTTATGCTAGTCCTATGCTACATTAATCCCCAAACTCCCAAGATGAACCTTCTCTGTTGTGCTCTACACTGCCTCCCCAACCTCGGTCCAGCACACAGGCGAATGACACAGCCTCCCGTACAAGGATTTAAATGGTTCCATGTCAATAGTAGAGTGATAACTGTTATTGAAATCAAACTCTACTAATGGTAAATATTTTACCCATGATCCCCCAAAGTCCAAAACACATGCCCATAGAATATCATCCATTATATAGATGGTCTGTTCTATCTTCCCATCTATTTGGGGGTGGAAAGCGATGATAAGGCGTAACCGTGTGAACAAACGTGTTTCAATCCCCTCGAGATTCATGAGGTAAACTATGCATCCTGATCTGAGACTATGGACCTCATAACTCATTGAAAATTCTCCACCTCATCCACATATATCCGTACTAAGTCATTCACCACACTCGACTCCTTGATCGCTAGGAAGTGAGCTGATTTCCTCAGCCGGTCTACCACTACCCAGATAACATCACAGCCTCCTTGAACCTTGGGTAATCCTGTGATGAAATCCATTGATATGTAATCTTACTTACACCCGGGGACATCTCAAGGATGCAACAACCCTCTTGGGATGTGGTTTTTATCCTTCACATGCTGACACAATAGGAACCTTTCCACAAACTCTGCCACTGCCTGTTTCACCTTGGGCCACCAAAATTATTCCCTCAAGAATCGGTACATCTTGTAAAATACTAGGTGTATTGTTACGGGTGAGTTTTGAAACACACTGAGAACATCCTCATGCATAGTCTTTGGGACAAGAAACTTCCTATGAAAAGTATCTCATTCTGACCATCCTTTGACCACCCTTCCGGAGCATTGCCCTGGTCAGCCCGATCGTGCATCACTTCACTCCTTGTGTCTCCCCACGGAAACTCCTCCACCTCCCACAACATAGAGGATTGCACTGTCATCTAAAATAGAAAACCTCTACCACCATCCACCCTTGCATATAGGTGTAATTCAGTGAACTCTTCCATAACTTTTCAAGATTACATAGATTCCTGAATAGCTTCCCTATGAAAATTTCTACTCAAGGCATCAACCACAATATTCTCCTTACCTTCAGTGTAAGAGATCTCGAAGTTGTATTCCTAAATAAACTCCACCCACCTTCACTGTCGTAAGTTCAGGTTCCGCTAGGTAATTTCACCACAACATAAACATGAACACTACTGCTTCAATATCTAGGTCATGGGTGGTATAGCTATGATCATCAGGATGTAACTTCCTTGACCCATAATAGATCACTCCTTGCTGTTGCATCAGCACACACCCCAATCCAAGACTAGAAGCATCACAAAACACCTCAAACAACACCTTTTTTTTGAAACCATTGCACTGGAGCACTGACCAACCTTTCCTTTAGATATTTGAAATCTTCCCAGCACTGCTCACTCCACCTAAAGGCCTGGTCCTTTCTGTTCAAAGTTGTGAAAGGATCTGTAATTTTAGAGAAGTTGGGTATGAACCTCCGATAATAGCCTTCTAGACCCAGGAAACTATGAACCTCCATCACATTCTTATGTGCTTCCCAAGAAACAATTGCTTCAACCTTTTAAGTATCCACTGATACCCCTTGATGAGACACCACGTGTCCAAGGAAGTTTCCTTATCTCAACAAGAACATGCACTTGGACAAATTCACATAGAGCTGGTGGTGTCGAAGGATTTCCAAGACCATCCTGAGGTGCTCAGTGTTCTATTCCTCTGATCTTGAGTGGATCAGGATTTCATTGATGAACACAATGAGAACTAGTCTAGGAACTCATGGAAAACAGACTTCATGAGCCCTATAAACACAGTAGGTTTGTTCGTAACATCAAACAACATGACTACAATCTCAAAGATCCCATACTTTCACCTAAAAGCAGTCTTCGGGATACCACCGTCTTTCACCCTTAACTGGTGATACCCATACCGTAGATCAATCTCAGATAACCAACCCCCCCCCCTCAGCTAGTCAAAGAGATCTTTTATCCATAGAAGAGGGTAATAGTTCTTTACCATTACCTCATTCATTCTCTTGAAGTCTATGAATAGCCTAATACCACTATATGACTTCTTTGCGAACAACAATGGAGCACCCCATGGTGACACGTTGGCTCAGACAAAACCCTTATTCATCTTATCGTCAATCTGAATTTGCAAATCTCGCAACTCAGAAGGTTCCATCTGATAAAGAGCCATCGAAATCGGATGGGTACTTGGTTGTAATTCTTTCCCAAACTCAAAATCACGTCAGGGAGGTAGAGTCTCAACCTACTTAAGAAAAATTTCCATGAACTCTCTAAAAACTCTCTAAACTTCTATCATCTCATCATCCACTGATTCTGCTCACAGCTCATCCAACTTAGAAAGAAGAGGCTCCACATGCCGGCTCCCCACCTAACAACTCTGTTTGCTGAAAAAATCCACACATTGGCCATCCTTGTCTAAGAACATGACTCTTCTCTAGAAGCATTCAATAATATCGTACCCAAAAAATAGCTTGTCAGTGCCTAGGATGACATCATATGGCAGCATTTGTAGTAGAAGGAGATCCCCACAAGACTGATGTGACCCCAACATGAGTCTACATCCCTGGAAAACATCAAACAGGCTGGTCTGACCTCCAAATGGTGTTCTCAACATTAGGAGCATGGAAAGAATATCTACATCTAGACCCATGTCAAGGGATAGACTGTGTGAAACCAAGGAGTAATAAACTTCAGAATCAAACAAGGAACGGTCAAGAGTGCTAAACAAACTAATCGTACATCGAACGATTGTCGGCCCTATTGGAATGGTTGCCTCTGCGGAGTGTAACGGCCCATTCCCAGCTTCTCTTCGTCTCGGTTTTCGGCCACCTCCCAGACCATAACCTATTCAAGGTCCCTGAGGAGTTCCCTGAGGTCATCCTATTTTGGCAATGTCCTCCCCCGAAAGAGTGGCATCTCGCTGTCCCTTCTACTGCTGCTGAAAAGGTCTGGCTAGAAACTACAGCTAGTGAGGTGGGTGCTGAACCTGTCCACCCACATTATGCTGCACTTGGTCTAGTATTTGATTCCAAAGGTTCCCACAGCTGCCACAGATAAATAATCTCATTCCTTGGCTTGTAGAGAATGGGCAAGGATAAGGAGATCGAAACTGGAACTATTGAGGCATGCTCCCCGCTGGCCAAAACCTGGAAGGCCCCGATGCTAGAGGTCTGCTACTAACGGTCTTCCCCTTTGACAAGCTCAACAAGATCCTCTCTCACGGAACACCTCCTAGTATGTGCATGATCTCTACAACCCCATCCTTCTTCTTAACCTCCAAGTATGTCAGTATAGCAAAAGGAGTAACAACATACTAGAGGAAAGGTCAGAGTGCCTCCTCTAAGAGTCTTTACCGCGACTTCTCATCCGGGAAGAGGTATGGAGTAAAACGAAGGAGATCCATAAACATGATCTTCAACTCCCTTACTGACAACCTCTATTGCTGTAGGGAGGTAATCTATTTCCACTTATCAACCTTCATCATAGAAGAAATTAATTCATCCCATAAATCCTTCTCGAAGTCCATCCAAAAAACCTCAGACACATCCTATCTTCAAGGTAGAGTGTCCACCACTGACACGCTGCTCCCCTCATCTGTCTGACTTCCAACCAAATACAATACTCTCTCGAAGCATCGATCATGGTAAATTTGTTCACCATCTCCTCAAGCTATCCCTCTATCTCCAAGTCAGAAACACATCCCTTTTACTTCCTGAGGGTCTACTACTGGAAAGAACATAGAGTCTACTTCCACTTTTCATCCTCTTCCTCTCGTTCAATCCTCTATTGGTCAGCCATATCATCCTCCTAGGCCTCGATTTCCTTCACTATTTGTGAACGTCGTCTAGGTTACATAGCCTCAAGGTAAAGAAGGAATTCCCAATCCTGGGTAGTGTATAAAATTCCTTTTAAATTTTTCTTAAACTTTTTATTTGTTTTAAATTCACAAAACACCCAAGACACATCATAACACAATTTATTATGATTCATGTACCATTCCTAGGGTCTCTACCCAGTAATTAGGGTATCCTCACTTGGTTATTCGGTAAGTCCAAAGTCCTTGCATCAGAACACAAGGGGCCCTAAAATACCCTATCCTAGTCAATCTTCCCTGGACTATTTCACACACCAAGATTTATTAACACTATTTCCCTACAATCCCCTACAATCCTCATTGTTCCTAACCTGAACTCCATCATATCTCTCAACCATGACCTCTGATACCATTCTGTCACAACCCACCTTCACCAAGTTGAGGGAAGGGACAGGGGACTATCAGACCCTTCCTTTTTCAAGTTGAAGGAGAGATAATGACCCCCGAGTCCCACCTTCAATAGGCCCTAGAGTGGACACTAGAGCCAAGGGTATATAATCACATGAAATATAGAAGGAATTCCCCTTTTATAGAAAAATATTGGGTGATAAGATGGCAAAACCCAGCAACTCCAAAAACTGAAAGTAAAATTAAATCCAAAAATCCATTCCCATATGCATGATCAAAATAAACTAATACAAAAGTAAAAGATAACTCTGATGAAAAGTATCAAAAGAAAGAAAAAAAGCAACAAAAATTTTCTCAACGTCTGAGATAGTAAGGTCTAGCATGGTCCTCAAAGTCCTCCTGGAAACCTAAAATCAGTTTTATATACATAGAGTGGGTATATAGGTATACATAGTAGGGAAAAACAAAGTCTCTCATGTACAAGTGGGGAGGAATTATAATGACCTGTGAGAAATAGAGATAACCAAAGAACATAGCAGGGAATCTATCCACCTAGCCTCACCAAGGCACACTCCCCAAATAATGCAAGTTAGGTAAAGTAATAGCAATAGCACATCGATATTTGGGTACCCCACACCGCTTTCCAACTGGTTATTTAGTACATTCTATGCATTAGACCTCCCCCATAGATCCCATTACAGTCCCACTACCACCCCAAACAACAACCATATGGGCCATTCCAACCACATATCCAACCCACAAACACCTAGTCCACCACAACCACACTTAACCATGCTCGCAAGCACCCAGTCCACAACAACCACCACCATTCCTGAAGACACCTGGGCTAGATTAACCACTATAGTGCCTGATGAAACCTGGTCATCATCCCAAAGACACTTGGGAAACAAACCTTCCCACACATACCTAGGCTAACCACCACAACACACCCTGCCTAAAGATGCTTTGTCCATAATAAACCTTAGGTTGTTATACCCTACCCGAAGGATCTTGGGCTACCTGGGAAAGGGAGTAGAAAGGAACTAAAAACCATCCACTCATAAGAATGTTGGGAAAACAACCTTTCCCATGAATGGGGGTTTTTGGTACGAAGTTCTAAACATAGGTGGGGTGTGTATGAGAAACACAAGAACTAAAAATTATACATATAAGTAATAAAACACTCATCCCAACAAAATTTTTCCAAAACAAAAAATCATCCCATACACAACCACTCTCATTAATATCCCTACATGCACAAATACATAATAGCCACAACCATAACACAGCCCATTTCTGGAAAACAAACCCCCATTGTACTCATTTTCATTATCATATTTAGGTGATTTAATTTAAATTTTTCTCCATTACCAGACATCTAACAGGCATAACCATAAGCCAAGAACAAAAACTGAAACAAAAAACCAAGCAGACATTTAAGCATTCACACATGATTCTCTGGTGAAGTAACAACAACAAAAGGGGTCTGTGAGATCCATCAAAGTACTAGAACCAAATCAAGCCCCAACATACCGGATCCATATAACCTCAGTTCCACAAACCAACCACTTCTCAACCAGAGATTCCATTCCCATCCATGTCACTCCAAAATGTTTTAAACAATGCAATCATACACATCACCATAATAGAGCAAATAAGTTTTCATATTTAACCACACCATTCATTAAGTTCCTTCCTTCTGTTTGTTTAACTGGGGTGATCACACAAGGATTATTATTCATTGAGTATCCATTTAATCAACAAAGTTCATGTGATTAACCAATTTCCATGTTACAGCCATGTATACATGATATCATCCAGAAAAAAACTTCATTAGTGTATAAGAAAGGACCACCAACAGCCACGATTTTTAATGGACATAATCCTATAAAATTCACAACATAAAAACAAAGGTAACATAGAAACATTGACATCATCATTCCCACCCTTTTATTATTTAAAAAGTTCCATTCATTATCTTTATTAATGTTGGTTTTATCTACATCCCAAAAGATCATCATCATACCCACCCTGCATGATGCCTAGTTAGAAAGAGATGAAGGAAACCCCCTACTTGGATGATCAAGGATCGACATTTCCTCCTCACAATAAGAATTGTGGTCGCGTGAGCAGTAGGGAAAACACCAGGAAGGCTAATCAAGAAGGGATCCAGCATGGACGCACGACTTGTCTCCTGAGGAAAGACTTCAAGCACATTCAGAGGGAACAAAAGAGACTAAGGAAGTAGATCTTGGTGAGAAGGTCCTGATCCAAGAGTTACGGGATATGTTGTTTCATAGTTCTTGAAAAATGGGTCATGTCTTGACCACACGAGTCGGCAGCTTCACATGTTTCATTTATTAAACCACTCCTAATAGTTAGGAATTTGAAGTTATGACTGGTGGTCTTTGAAATGGCTTAGAACTACTCAAACGGGGGTTTTAATAAGTTTTATGGTCAAAGGAGGAGTTACGAGAGAGAAATTGGAAGGAAACCTGATACTCCACGGTGGCCAATCGGTAGAGCTGATCAGTGAATCTGATCGGTGAACCTAATTAGTGGAGATGATTGGTGGAGCTGATCGGTGAAACTGATCACTAGAGAAAATCCATGAAACTGATCAGTGGAGCTGATCTGTGAAGCTGATCGGTTGAGCTGATCCGTGAAACTGGTTGGTGGAGTTGGTTGGTGGAGCTGATCGGTGAAGCGGATCGGTGAAGATGATCCATGAATCTAATCAGTGGAGCAGATCGGTGAATCAGATTAGTGGAGCTTATAGGTGAAGTTGATCGGTGGAGCTGATCCATGCATCGGATCAGTGGAGCTGATCAGTGAAGCATATCGGTGAAGCGGATCCATGTAGCTAATCGGTGGAGCTGATCAGTGAAGCGTATCAGTGAAGTTGATCAGTGAAACTAATCCGTGAAGCTAATTGATGGAGCTCATCAGTGGATTTGATCAGTGGAGTGGATTAGTAAAGCTGATCGGTGGAGTCGATCGATGAAGCTGATCGGTAGAGCCGATCAGTGAAGCAGATTTGTGAAACCGATCGGTGAGACTAATCGGTGAGACCAATAGGTGGAACCGATCGGTGATAATGATGGGTAGAACCAATCAGTGAGACTGAAATGTGAGACCAATGGGTGACACTATTGTGACATGTTTCCACTGACACTGACACCCTAGAACACCAATATTTGATAAAGTAATGGACCATGAATGTCAGTTCCATTACATCAGATACCCCCTAAACTATTGTCATCCTTGATAATTAAGATTAAACCTAAAGAAATGATAGGGGTTCAAACACCCACCTTGTAAGATACCATTTAAGGACAAACCACATCGAGTTATTCCAATGCTGGAACAAAACCTCGATATCTAGTAACACCTCCCCATAGCTACCACCCCAAATAGCCAAACAAACCCTAAGGGTCACATTGTCTCAACTAATAGATCGGGTATTTATTTCCTCCATGACAAGATATTATCCCCTTTGGGTGGCACTGAATCACCTGCACGGGTTTAATCGCATCTATGTTGATGCACCTTGACTAAGAATCAGGTTCTACCTTCCCCACACATTAGGAATTTTCGTATACATTCACAAAGTAAAGAAAAAAAATCATCTCATAACCAAAAAAGTTCATCATTACATCAAAACAAGTTAAAAAAACCAGAACATCAAGGAAGGCTTAGAACAACAACTCAAAACAGGTCTAGGAATTCGGTGCACATCTGAGCTTATTACTCCCAATTACTCTCCTCGAGGCCACTATGCCTACACAACACACAAACCAAATGGATTTTCCATCTATGAAGCACCTTCTCCTTTTGATCCTTAGTCCTTAATGGTCACTCCAAGAACGTGGTGTCATCCCCTATATCCAACTCTCCCCATTAAATGACATGGGAGTCATCATGTAGATATCAATGAAGTTGGGAGATGTGGAAAACATTGTGCATCCTTTTCAAATGAGGTGGAAATTTCAGCTCATATAACATCTCATTGAATCACCCCAACACTTTAAAAGGCCCAATGAACCTAGAAGAGAGCTTGCTCCCCTTTCTGAACCTTTTCTTCCCACATTGAGGGGAAACCTTCAAGAACACATGGTCTAAAACCTAGAACTCCAAGGGCCTCCTCCTACGATTGGAATATAACTTCTGTCGGTCCTGGGCTTCCTTAATCCTCTGAAACACAAGATGAACATTCTTTGTTGTGATTTGAACTACCTATGGGCCTAGAATACCTACCTCTCCAACCTAAGTCTAGCACACAGTTGAATGATATGGCCTCTCGTACAAGGCTTCAAACGGTGCCATGATAATAGTATAGTTATAGATATTATTGTAAGAAAACTCTACTAAGGTAAAATGTCATACCCATGATCCCTTGAAGTCCAAAACACTTGCCTGTAGCATATCCTTTAACGTCGGGATGGTTCACTCTGTATAGCCATCTATCTGGGGGTGGAAAGCAGTGCTAAGGCATAGTTGGGTGCCAAAAGCATGTGGAAATCCCCTCTATACTCATGATGCAAATCGTGCATCCCGATCCAAACCTATAAACCTAGGAACTCCATTAAACCTCACCACCTCATCCATGTATCTCTGTGTTAAGGCATCCACCACACTCAACTCCTTATCACTGGGAAGTGAGATGATTTCGTGAGCTGGTCTACCACTACCCAGATAGCATCACAGCCTCCATGAACCCTAGGTATTATTGTGAAAAAATCCATTTAGATGTCATCCCACTTCCATTAGGGGACATCTAAATGCTACAACAAACCCCCTGGGACATGGTGTTTAGCCTTCACCTGCTGACACACTAGGCACCTTTCAACAGACTTTGCCACTTCTTATTTCACCCTAGGACACCAATATTATTCCCTTGGGTATCGGTACATCTTGGAAACTCTTGGGTGTACCACTAGGGGTGAGTTATGGAACCCAAAGAGAACTCCCTTAAGCATCATCTCTGAGACAGACAACTTCCCATGGAAAATCATCTAATTATGACCATACTCCGACCACCCTTCTGAATCATTTCCCTAGTCAACCAGATCGCACATCACTTCAATCTCTAAGTCTCCCCACTGAGTGTAATGCCCCAACCCCAGCTACCCAGAGTCGGTGCATTATTGTGTAACATTGGCATGATTACAAAAGATCAAGTCTTGAAAGACCGATTAGTTTAGTAGCCTTAGAAACACTATATACATTCATAAATGTTACATTATATCATAAAGTGAAAAACTAAAATAACATGGTCTCCATAGTCCACACTCATATCCCCTTCCAACTATCCCTATAGGTCATTCATAAAATACTTCTTCACATCCTGGAAAAATTAAAACATTGAAAGGGGTGAGCTCAGATGCTCATTAAGGATAACAATATAGCGGAAGCTTTCATAAATAAACATAAACATTTAAGGCAATGTATAACTAAAAAAAGCCTTTCAAACTTGAACTTCAACATAATATGGCAAAAGTAAAATGATATAATGCCATTTACTTATTCACATGGATATTCTACTGGTCGAATAATCACATGCAATATCAATAACCACTTTCATAATGATGGAATGCATAATGCCAGACTATCATAACCACGTAGCCAAGGCCTCATGCCAAGACTACAAATAAGATTTTGTCAAGGCCTCATGCCAAGACACTAGTTTGTCTCATGAGACCTTCCGATGCATCGAGAAGCTATAGAGGGCTCCACCCGTCACTTATTAAGTCCAATGCATTCCTCATATGAATAGGTTTAAACATATCATAAACTATAACATAATCGTATCACATAAAACATGCATAAAGGAAACATAACATTTCCACATTTCAATCAAAAGATATCAATACAACACATTTATATAATAAAAACACTTTCAAAACCATTTTCGATACCAAAATAAAAGAAAATTAGAACTTGGTATTTATTTTTCATTTAAAAAAATTATGGCTTGTAGAGGAAGCTGAAACTCAAATAATGGTCAAGGCGGCGGAGAAGTCGTTGTCACCGCATACGTACGACAAAAAATACATTCCATTTTTTCATTTAGTAAAACGATTCGTATAAAAAGATTCATTTTGAAAAAAACATAAAAGTCAAAGGGGTTTATACACCGTATAAAGGAAAGTTGTGTATAAAACCAAATATGCCTCAATGAAAGGAGATTGAGAAGAAGTCCCTTACAAAGATCATTTTTTTAAAATAAAATAGATCTATTATGTGTATTCACTATAAGTACACATAAATAATGTATAAATACAAGATACGACATAATAATATCATGATATAATTTGAAACTAGTAGATTAACCCAAAGAATGGAAATTGGGTTAAGAAGTTCCCTTACCTCGTGTCCGACTTGACTCAATCATTCTTTAACCTCTTGAATAATAAATAGAGTTAATTTATACTTGATTAAGAACATTTTTCAAGTTCATTATTCCTTTTATATACCTTATTACCATGTTATGAACATTATGTAATTATTTAAGTTAATAACGGTCGTTTTGTCGATCTTTGGTACTTGAGTCAAAAATAAACTTCTTATAATTACAAGTTGTTCATGTGGTAAAATATCCATTATATCTAGAATTATGTTCATGATGTAGATATCATATATATCATATATATCCATTATATACATGCATTTATAATATTACATAACATTTAGAGGTAAGAAATTAAATGCACCGTTCATGGAGACGGTAATCTGTACGTACGCATGAACGCTACTTTCATTTCTATTTCGTATTTAATGGATTTAAAATATAATTATATAAAGGTATAATATAATTCCAGTATAATATAATGTATAATACCATTTAATCCATCCTTTATACATCCCACATATGGAATTAACGATTCAAATCACTTTGAGGGGGCGGTAGTCCGCACTTCCTAAAATGAAAATATCGTGTTTACCCATAATGGAAACCATAAAGCTATGACATAAATGAAAAATACAGAAGCTTAAGTAAAACATAAACATATTATATATCATATATAAATATAGTGACATCTTAATGGCCACCTTTGAAGGTGTTATATGAGTGTTGAACAATCATCATTTCGTGAGGCAGAAATTCGCCATCCACAGAAACAGTATGTTCTTTAACCATTAAGTGTAGGTGTCTGTAAGTGTAGCTGGAATATTTCTTATAACAATATCCTAGTATATTGAGGATACTGGTGTTTTTAGACAAAAAATTAATAAAAAGAGTTTAGGGGGTTGGAGAAGCAAAATAAAACAAAATAACATAAGAGAAGACATTACCTTAAAATCGGGTAACTCTTTTTTGATTTGAGCCAAAGGCTTCCTTGGGAAGAATTCTGCCCAAAGTGAGGATTCTATGAGTAAGAGATGTAAGTTGGGAGAGTATTTGGGCAGAGTTTGGCCGAGCCAAATGGCTTGGAATGTGTGAATAAGGTGGTAGTGGTGGGGACCTTTTATAAGAGGAGAGGAGGGGCACTCTTGGAAAGTAATGAAATGTTACTTTATTATATAATGAGTTTCGGATTTTAAAGGTCCCACACTTATATATTTCGAGTTTAAGGTGATAAGGGTTCGAAATATACCCATCCAATAGGTTTTTGACCTGTGTAAGTCTTAGATTTTACATTATCTTTTTATTTTATTTAAATCGTTAATTAATGAGGTAATCGCTGCATCATCATGGTGTCATAAATAATTTAATTTATTTAATGTCTAAAAATTATAAAAAAATTATCATGATGTATGAAATCTTTTTATATTTCTAATGAATATTTATAGTAAAAAATATGACTTGTATAACCCCATTTAAAATATTTTTTAGTAAAACAACTCATGTTTGTGACATTTTTATTTTAACATTAAATAAAAAGTTTTTAATGTCATTTTCCTACCAAAGTGGCTCCATGGGGTCCCCAAGTTTACCCATGGATTTTCTTGGTCTGCCACGACTCATAAAATAGGGTTAAGACAAGTGTAAAAGTAATTTCATATTATTTTATAATATCATTTTTACCTTAAATTTCACTAATTACCTTTAATCGTGATTAATTAAACTTAAAAGTTACTATTCACCAAAAATTATTTTAATCCCATTGAACCACATTTTACTTTATAATGACAACCATGTATGTCGGATTTTTGAAAATCAAATCACAGAAGTGGTAATGTTTCATTTAAACAAAAAATCAGTTTTTTAACTACCACTTAGTGGTTTCACTATTCATTAAAAATTGAAGTTTTTCAGAACAATGCCAAAATTTCACCCTAAGATATAATTGATATTCCGAATTCAAAAATGATGTCTATTTTACAAAATTACAAACATATAAGTTTCATTAATTAATTTAATAATTAATTCCCGCTGTCACAACAAATAGCGTGTTTTTAAGAATATATATCAAAAGATTGACAATTGTTTATGTCCAATTTCAAGGTGAAATTAATTCTAATGACCACCATTGGATAAAATGGTAAAAATATATTCTAATTACACTTTAAAACCACTCTATAGTATAATTTATCACTATAATTTATTTTTATTAAAAAAGTTGTTTTTAAGTTTTTTTCACTATTCATAAAAAATTGGAAGTTCTAAGAAAAACACCAAAAATTCAACATAGGCTAATTTCGATATTCTAAATCCAAAAATGAATTCCATTTTGAAATATAAAATATATATAATTTCAAAAGGTGAGTATTACTATTTATAATGGCTATTTTGATTGGTCGCGGTTTGTTAGAATATTGAACTTGCGTACAATGCAAGTTATTGCATTATTGAAAGAGAAGCGTATCGTGGAAGCTCGGGGTGTTACATTCTCCCCTCCTTCAATAAATTGCATCCTCGCAATTTGAATTTTTTCTTTGAAAATAAAAGGTTGAAAATAGAAAATACCTTTGTGGAAAACCCACATCAGAAATAAGGTTAATAAAATTTAGCCTTAATAAGAGGGAAAGGGAAATGAAAAAGTCACCACCAAATTATGATCTTGATAAGGAGAACATTGGTGTAAATTAGAGACATATAATTGGAGGAAAACATAAATATTTGTAGGGAGTTATTTAGGTCATCAAACACAAACAAGTGTAAAATTGAGGGCCTCAAAGCCTTCAATCTATGTTGATTTAAAATATTATCAGTTCAACAAGACATAAGGTATTAGGATAAGACATTTTTTGTTTTAATATCCCTTTACTAAAGTTTAAGAATTAATTTATTCATATAATAAGAGATAGGTATATATATTTTTATGTTTGACAAGTAGAGTTTCATCCTTCAACTAATTTCTACCACAAACTCATCTTTCACTCAAAAAGATAATAGAACTCAAAAATATTATATTTATCCTAATCGTACAAGGTTCAAAATATTAACACATGCCATTCAGATTAGGAAAACTATTTTGTAACAAATAGGGACATCCTGTAGGCTAGTGGTAGGTAATAAAGGCCTGTCGCACTATGGTTGTGGGTTCAATTCCTACAGCTTTGTCCGACGCAACGGGTTATCCCCCAACCTATAGGTTGTCCTTTTTCCTAAAACAATAGTATTATAATATTCCAAAAATAATATTCAGAAATGTTTTAACTGTAAACAATACTATACAAGGTTCAACTTAATCCATTCCAACCTTTATAGTTTTCCAAAATTCTTCTGTCCAACTCACAGTCCAAATTTTATAAGGAAGGTAAACATAATGAAGATCCTTTTTTCCGCGTAACAACATGTGAACACCTTCATCATGTATTCTTTTAAAACACTGCAACATCTTGAATTACCATAAATCCTTATTGATTACATTCATGATCCCTTATTCCTTATAGAATACTAGATATACTCCTTCTATCCAAAAATGTATAGAAATCATTAATCTGTTTCAAGGAAGTTAAGAATATCCAATATAATTTATCCAAATCAATCATGTATTATTCCAAAATCACTATCTCGGTATCAGAACCATATTATGGTTTATATTTCTCTCAACCATATATTTTCCAAAAATTTAACCTGTTGTGGAGTCACTTTTCTTGGTTCCACAAAATCTCAAGTCCTTGATGAAATAGTACTACAGTACAATCCTTATATACTCTATAATTATTATAACCATTACATCATTGATACAACACTCAAATGACAAAATTCATTAATAACAACATAAGAACTCTAATCATTCCTCCTCATCTGTGGTAGTATCATAACTTGATTATTATCCAATAACATCATTTGGGGCATACTCTGATGATTTGGACATTGGTTTGCATAGTGTCCCCACTCCTTGCAGATGAAGCATTGTACATTTGAAACCTTTTTCTTACCCTTGCAGTCACGCACTTAGTGTCCTTTTTCTCCACACTTATAACAAACTCCCATTCCCTTCAGGCAAGTTCCAAGGTGTTTCTTCCCACAGTTATCACATATTGGAAAATTCTTATTTTCCCTCGTCCCTTTATCCATCATTATCTCTTCCATCCTTTTCTTCTCTTTCATCCCTTCAAATCCATAAGACTCAGATAATTCTTTACTTATCTTATTAACACAAGATATTATTTCTTCATATGTTGAGAACACATGGGAGACCATTTCCCTTCTAAATGTTGGCTTAATACCATGAAATATATGATCCTTCTTACTCTTTGGATCATACGTATTGATGGAGTTCACATTCCTTTTACTTGGCGCCATTTCTATACAATGGCATAAACTAGGTTAGTTTATGAATTGCAATGAATAATTCCAAACTTGTAAAATACTTAATGTAAATTGAACGGTTTATGCATATAATCCATAATCATAAAAAATGTTTTCTTTGAGGAAGTATATACTCATAAACCCTTCATAATGGTTTGTAAAAAAATTGAGAATTATCCTAAGCATATCCCCTGAGAGTGTCGTAACCAAGAGTGCAGTAAGGCCCATTGTCGTGCACCAGTTCCCATTTGAGTCTAGCTCAAAGCGGTGTTTTCGGGTTTTAACCCTAGGTACATCTATTCCAGAGCCGCCTCTACCAGCTCGTATCCAGACAGGGATGTATTGCTCGGAAAACTCACAAAATCTCTATAATACCAAAATTCTAGGAAGTTATTCTATACTAATCCTCAAATTCTATCTTTGGGATATGTGCTCTAATCAGAGTTTATCTAAATCTAGCTTTCAAGGTTAGTACTAAACTGCCTATGATACCAACTATAACGCCTCGACCCCAGCTAACCAGAGTCGGTGCATTATTGCCTAACATTGGCATGATCACAAAAGATCAAGTCTCGAAAGACCGATTAGTTTAGTATCCTTGGAAACACTAGAGACATTCATAAACGTTACATTATATCATAAAGTGAAAAACTATAATAACATGGTCTCCATACTCCACACTCATATCTTCTTCTAAATATCCCTGCAGGTCATTCATAAAATACTTCTTCACATCCTGGAAAAATTAAAACATTGAAAGGGATGAGCTCAGATGCTCAGTAAGGATAACAATATAGCAGAATCTTTCATAAATAAACATAAACATTTAAGGAAATGTATAATTAAAAAAGCCTTTTAAACTTGAACTTCAACATAATATGGCAAAAGTAAAATGAGATAATTCCATTTACTTATTCACATGGATATTCTACTGGTCGAATAATCACATGCAATATCAATAACCACTTTCATAATGATGGAATGCATAATGCCAGACTATCATAACAATGTAGCCAAGACCTCGTGCCAAGACTACAAATAAGATTTTTTCAAGGCCTCATGCCAAGACACTAGTTTGTCTCATGAGACCTGTCGATGCATCGAGGAGCTATAGCGGGATCCACCCATCACTTATTAATTCCAATTCATTCCTCAAATGAATAGGTCTAAACATATCATAAACCATAACATAATCGTATCACATAAAACATGCATAAAGGAGACATAACATTTCCACATTTCAATCAAAAGATATCAATACAACACATTGATATAATAAAAACACTTTCAAAACCATTTTCAATACCAAAATTAAAGAAAATTAAAACTTGGTATTTATTTTTCATTTAAAAAAGTTATGGCTTGTAGAGGAAGCTGAAACTCAAATAATGGTCACGGCAGTGGAGAAGTCATTGTCACCGCAAACGTACGACAAAAAAAACATTCCATTTTTTCATTTAGTAAAACACTTCGTGTAAAAAAATTTCTTTTGAAAAAAACATAAAAGTCAAAGGGGTTTATACACCGTATAAAGGAAAGTTGTGTATAAAACCAAATATGCCTCAATGAAAGGAGATTGAGACGAAGTCCCTTACAAAGATAATTTTTTTAAATAAAATAGATCTATTATGTATATTCACTATAAGTAAACATAAATAATGTATAAATACAAGATAGGACATAATAATATCATGACATAATTTGAAAGTATGAGACTAACCCAAAGAACGGAAATTGGGTTAAGAAGTTCCCTTACCAAGTGTCCGACTTGACTCGATCGTTCTTTAACCTCCTGAATAATAAACTAGAGTTAATTTCTACTTGATTAAGAACCTTTTTCAAGTTCATTATTCCTTTTATATCACTAATTACCATGTTATGAACATTATGTAATTATTTAAGTTAATAACGGTCATTTTGTCGATCTTTGGTACTTGAGTCAAAAATAAACTTCTTATAATTACAAGTTGTTCATGTGGAGAAATATACATTATATCCAGAATTATGTTCATGATGTAGATATCATATATATAATATATATCCAGTATATACATGCATTTATAATATTACATAACATTTAGAGGTAATAAATGAAATGCATCGTTCATGGAGACGGTAAGTCGTATGTATGCATGAACGCTACTCTCATTTCTATTTCGTATTTAATGGATTGAAATTATAATTATATAAAGGTATAATATAATTACAGTATAATATAATGTATAATACCATTTACTTCATCCTTTATACATCCTACATATGGAATTAATGATTCAAATCACTTTGAGGGGGCGGTAGTCCACACTTCCTAAAATGAAAATATCGTGTTTACCCATAATGGAAACCATAAAGGTACGCCATAAATGAAAAATACAGAATCTTAAGTAAAACATAAAAATATTATATATCATATATAAATATATTTACATCTTAATGTCCACCTTTGAAGGTGTTATATGAGTGTTAAACAATCATCGTTTCGTGAGGCAGAAATTTGTCATCCACAGAAACATTATATTCTTTAACCATTAGATGTAGGTGTGTGTAAGTGTAGCTCGAATCCTTCTTATAACAACATACTAGTATATTTAGGATAATTTTTTTTACAAAATAAATTAATAAAAAGAGTTTAGGGGGTTGGAGAAGCAAAATAAAACAAAATAACATAAGAGAAGACATTACCTTAAAATCGGGTAACTCTTTTTTTATTTGAGCCAAAGGCTTCCTTGGGAATAATTCTTCCCAAAGTGAGGCTTCTATGAGTAATAGATGGAATTTGGGAGAGTATTTGGGCAGAGGTTGTCCGAGCCAAATGGCTTGGAAGGTGTGAATAAGGTGGTAGTGGTGGGGGCCTTTTATAAGAGGAGAGGAGAGGCACTCTTGGAAAGTAATGAAATGTTACTTTATTATATAATGAGTTTCGGATTTTAAAGGTCCCACACTTATATATTTCGAGGCTAAGGTGATAAGGGTTCCAAATATACTCATAAAATAAGTTTTTTACAAGTTTAAGTCTTAGATTTTACATTATCATTTTATTTTATTTAAATTGTTAATTAATAAGGTAATCGCTGCATCATCATGGTGTCATAAATAATTTAATTTATTTAATGTCTAAAAATTATAAAAAAATTATCATGATGTAGTAAATATTTTTATATTTATAATGAATATTTATAGTCAAAAATATTACTTTTATAACCCCATTTAAAAAATTGTTTTAGTAAAACAACTCATGTTTGTGACATTTTTATTTTAACATTAAATAAAAAGTTTTTAATGTCATTTTCCTACCAAAGTGGCTTCATGGGGTCCCCAAGTTTCCCCATGGATTTTCTTGGTCGTCCATGACTCATCCAATAGGGGTAGGACAATTTTAAAAGTAATTTCATATTTTTATAATATCATTTTTACCTTAAATTTCACTAATTACCTTTAATCGTGATTAATTAAACTTAAAAGTTACTATTCACCAAAAATTATTTTAATCCCATTAAACCACATTTTACTTCCTAATGACAACCATGTATTTCAGATTTTTGAAAATCAAATCACAGAAATGGTAATTCTTCATTTAAACAAAAAATCAGTTTTTTAACTACCACTTAGTGGTTTCACTATTCATCAAAAATTGAAGTTTTTCAGAACAATGCCAAAATTTCACCCTAAGCTATAATTGATCTTCCAAATTCAAAAATGATGTCTATTTTACAAAATTCCAAACATATAAGTTTCATTAATTAATTTTATAATTAATTCCCGCTGTCACAACAAATAGCGTGTTTTTAAGAATATATATCAAAAGATTGACAATTGTTTATATCCAATTTCAAAGTGAAATTAATTATAATGACCATCATTGGATAAAATGGTAAAAATATATTCTAATTATACTTTAAAACCACTCTATAGTATAATTTATCACTATAATTTATTTTGATTAAAAAAGTTGCTTTTAAGTATTTTTCACTATTCATAAAAAATTGGAAGTTCACAGAAAAACACCAAAAATTCAACATAGGCTAATTTTGATATTCCGAATCCAAAAATGAAGTCCATTTTGAAATAAAAAATATATATAATTTCAAAAAGTGGGTATTACTATTCATAATGGCTATTTTTATTGGTCGTGGTGTGTTAGAATCTCGAACTTGCGTACAATGTAAACTACGCATTATTGAAAGAGAAGCGTATCGTGGAAGCTCGGGGTGTTACACTGAGACTCCTCCACTTTCTACAATAGAGAGGACTTTAGTGTCATCTAAAATAGACATCCTCTGCCACCATCCACCCTTGTATCCAGGTGTAAGGCATATAAATCTTCCATCACCTTCCCAGCATCCATAGATTCCCTAACAGCTTCCCTCTACGACTTCATGCTTAAGGTATTGGCCAAAACATTCCACTTATGTTCAGTGTAAGAGATATCAAAGTCATAGTCCTAAAGAAACTCCACGCACCTTCACTGTCACAAGTTCAAGTTCCACTGGGTAAAGATTTACCTCAAACTCTTATGATATGTGAAGACCAAAAAGTGTTCCCTAATGAGGTTATGTCTCCACAACTTCTACACGAACACTAATGGTGAATGCTCTAGGTCATGGGTGGAATAGTTACACTCATGAGAATGTAACTTCCTATACCCATAAGAGATCAATCCTCACTACTGCATCAGCACACACCACAATCCAAGACCAAAAGCATCAGAAAACACCTCAAACAACACCCCTTCCTCTAGAAACCTAAGAACTATAGAACTGAATAGCATTTCCTTCATATTGATGAAAGCTTCATGACACTTCTCACTACACATGAAGGCCTAGTCCTTTATGGTCAAAGTTGTCAAAGGAGATGTAACTTGAGAGAAGTCGAGTACGAACTTCCGATAATAGCCTACCAGACCCAGGAAACTATAAAACTCCATCATGTTCTTGGGAGATTCCCAAGATACAACCGCTTAAGCCTTTGAAAGATCCACCACTACCCCTTGCTGAGACATAATGTGTCCAATAAAGTGCAGTTATCATGTCATGAACTTTCACTTGGACAACTTCCCATAGAGCTAGTGGTGTTGAAGGATCTCCAAGACCATCCTGAGGTGCTTAGTGTGATCCTCCTCTGATCTTGAGTATATTAGGATTCTATTGATAAACACAATGATGAACTGGTCTAGGAACTCATGGAAAATAGATTTCATGAGCCCCATGAACACAGTAGGTGCGTTCATAACACCGAACGGCATGACTACGAACTCAAAGTTCCTATGCCTACACCTAAAATAAGTCTTCAAGATATCATTGTATTTAACCCTTCAATGGTGGTACCTATACCATAGATCGATCTTAGAGAACCAACCTTCTCCCCTCAACTGTTGAAAGATATCATCTATCCTCGGGAGAGGGTAACCGTTCTTGACTGTTACCTGATTCAGTCTCTGGTAGTCTATGCACAGCCTAAGGCCACTATCTTTTTTCTTCATGAACAAGACTGGAGCACCCCATGGCGACACACTGGGTTAGAAAAAATCATGCTTCATCAGATCGTTAATCTGAATCTACAACTCCTAGAACTCAAAAGGCTCCATCCAATAAGGAACATTTGAAATCAGACGGGCACCAGGTTGTAAGTCTATCCCGAACTCAACATCACATCAAGAGGGTAGATTCATAACCTCCTTAAGAAGAACATCCAATAACTCTCTAAAAACTCCCAAAACTTCCATCTTCTCAGCATCCACTGATTCTACTAACAACTTCACCAACATAGAAAGAAGAGGCTCTACACACCGGCTCCCCACCTGACTACTCTATTAACTGACAAAATCCACACGTCATCCATCCTCGTCAGAGAACATGACTCTTCTCTAGAATAATATGATAACAACATGCAGAGAAAACAACATTTAAATGCCTATGAATACATCGTATGTCAACATTTTCAACAGAAGGAGATCCCCAGTTGACTGATGTGTTCCCAACATTAGTCTGCATCCCCAAAAAACATCAAATAGGATGGTCTGACCTCCAAATGGTATTCTCAACACTAGGGGAATGGAAATTCTCTCTATATATAGACCTAAGGCATGGTCTAGACTGGGATAAAAAAATAAGTGAGAAGATCTATAATTAAACAAGGCACAGGCAAGAGTGCTAAACAAACCGATTGTACAACGAATGATCTCTGGCCCCACTGGAACTGCTTCCTATGCTGCGTGTAACTGCCCATGACCATCTCCTTTACCTCTTGGATATCGGTTGCCTCCCTGAACATGCCCTAGTTAAGTCCCATGAGGAGCGCCCTTAGGTCGTCCTCCTCTACCACCATCCGCCTAAGAGGTGCGGGAGCTTGTTGTCCCTACTACTACTGTTGAAATGGTCTAGCTGTAAACTGCTGCTGGTGAGGTGGGCGTTGAACCTGCCTACCCCCACTGTATTGCACTCATTTTGGGAACTAATTATGAAGGTCCCCACAGATTCCATAGATAAATTATCTTGGTCCTAGGCCCATAGAGAAGTGGCAAGGACTGGTAGATCGAAACTAGAACTGTTCAGGCATACTCCCCATTGGCCGAAACCTGGAAGGCCCTAATGTTGGAGGCCTTCTACTAATGGACTTCCCCTTTGACGAGCTCAACTGGACCCCCTATTACAGCACATCTCCTAGTTTGTGCATCCTTTATACTACCTCAACCTTATTCTGAACCTCAAAGTATGTCAGTAGAGTGAAGGCAGTAATAGTATACTAAAGGGGATGTCGGAGTGCCTCCTCTAAGCATCTTTCCCATGACTCCTCATCCGGGAAGAGTTCTAGAGAAAAACGAAGAAGATACTTGAACTTGATCCCCAACTCCCTTACCAACATACTCCCTTACTATAGGGAGAGCATCTATTTACTCTTTTTAGCCATCATTATAGAAGAAAGGAATTCCTCCTAGAACTCCTTCTCGAAGTTAGTCAACAAAACCTCAGTCTCCATCCTCTCTCTAAGGTAGAGCATCCACTACTAACACGTTTCTCCGCTCATCTGACTAACTACCAATAGAACCCAGTACTCTCTCAGAGCACATATCAAGGTAAAGGTGATCGCTAACTCCTCAAGCCATCCCTCTATCTCTAAGTTGAAAACACTTCCCACATACATCCTGAGGTTTTTCTGTTGGAAAGTGCATAGAGTATTCGGTCACTTGTCATCCTCTTCCTCTCGTTCAATCCTCCGTTGATCAACTAGATCGTCCTCCTGGGCCATGATCGCCCACAGTACTTGTGGACATCTTCTGGGTGCCATAGCTGCAAGGTAAACAAGGAATTCCTAAGCTCGGGTAGTGTATAAGAATACTTTTAAATTTTTCTTAAACATTTTTTTATTTTAAATTCCCAAAACATCCAAGTCACACAAGAAGACAAGTCATTATGATGCATGTACCTTTCCAAGGGTCTGTACCATGCAATCAGTGTAGCCTCACCTGGTCATTCAGTATGCCCAGAGTCCTTGTATCTAATCACAGGGGGGCTAAAATCCTAGGTCTTAGCCGGTCTTCCCTGGCCTATTTCATCCACCAAGATTTCCTGACATTGTTTCCCTACCATTCCATGTAATCCTCACTATGCCTAACCCAAACTCCATTTTATCTCTCAACCATCAACTCTAATATCATTCTGTCACGAACTGCCTTCACCAAGATGAGGGAAGGGACTATGGACTGCTTAACCCTTCCTTCTTCAAGTTGAAGGAGATATAGTGACCCCTAATTCTCGCCTTCAATAAGCCCTAGAGTAGCAATTAGCACCAATATTATAGAATGACACGTAATATGGAAGGAATTACAATTTTTGTATAACCAAATAGGGATATGAGATGTTAAATCCCAACAACTCCAAAAACTAAAAGTAAAAGTAAATCCAAAAATCTATTCCCATATGCATGTTCAAAATAAACTGATACAAAGTACAAGGTAACTTGGATGAAAAGTACCAAAATAAAGAAAAATAGCAACAACAATTGTCCCAATGTTCGAGCTAGTAAGGTTCGGCATGATCCTCAAAGTCCTCATGAAAACCTAAAAGAAGTTTTATATACATAGAGTGAGTATACAGGTATACTTAGTAGGGAAAACCAAAGGCTCTTGTGCACAAGTGGGAAGACATTCTATTTCCCCATGAGAAATAGATATAACCAAAACACCTAGAAAGGAAACTATCCACCCAGCCTCACTAAGGAACACTCCCAAAATAACGCAAGTTAAGTAAAGTTATAGCAATAGCACATCGATATTTGGGTACCCCGCACTACTTTCCCACTGATTATTTAGGACATCCTATGCACCATACCTCCCCCACATATCCCACCGCGATCCCACTATTTCCCCCAATAACAACCATATGGGACATCCCAATTGCACATCCCACCCACAGACACCTAGGCCACGACAACCACACATAACCACACCCACAAACACCTGGTCTACAACAACCACTACCACTCCCAAAGACATCTGGTCCAGAATAACCACTACCACACCCGAAGACACCTAGGATTCATCTCAAAGACACTTGGGAAACAAACCTTCCCACACACACCTAGGCCAACCACCACAAAAAACCCTACCTGAAGAGTCTTAGGCCATAATAAACTATAGGTCATCATAGCCTGCCCAATGAATCTTGGGATACCTAGGAGAGGGAGTAGAAAGGAGCTAAAATCCATCCACTCATAAGAATGTTGGGAAAAAAACCCTCCCCCATGAAATGGGGGTGTTCGAAACGATGTGTTCTACATGGTTGGGGTGCGTATAAGAAACACAAGAACTAAAAATTATACATATAGGTAATAAAACAGTCATCCTAACCTAAGGGTTTCGAAACAAAAAAACCAGGTTGTGAACGACCACTCTCATTGTTATCCCTACATGAACAAATAAAGAACAGTCACAACCAGAGTATAACCCATTTCTAGAAAGCAATACCCCATTGTACACATTCTCGTTATTGTATTGAGGTGATTTTATTTAAATTTTTCCTCCACTACTAGGACACCAATAGCATAACCATAATCCAAGAACAACAACTAAAAAAATGAAGTGCACATTTATGCATTCACACCCAGTTATCTTGTAAAGTTACAACAAAAAAGGGATATGTGAGATCCCTCAAAGTACTAGAACCAAACCAAACCCCAACATACTATCTCCACATGGCCTCTGATCCAAAAAACAACCACTTCTCAACCAGATATTCAATTCCCATCCACGTCACCCCACAAGGCGTCAAACAGAACAACCATACACATCACCAGAACAGAGCAAGGCAATTTTCAGATTTAATCACACCATTCATTAAGTTCTTTCTTTATATTTTCTTAATCAGGGTGATCACACAAGGATTATTATTTATCGGGTATCCTTTTAATCAATTAAGTTCATGTGATTAACCATTTTCTATGTTACATCCAAGTATACACAAGATCATCCAGAAAATAAAGCTTCGTTGATGTGAAAGAAAGGACTGCCAACGGCCATGATTTTCAGTGGACATAATCCCATACAATTTACAACATAAAAACAAAGGTAACATAGAAACATCGGCATCATCATTCCAACTCCTTTATTCTTTAAAAAGGTATGTTCATTATCTTCTTTAAAGATGGTTTCATCTACGTCCAAAAGGATCATCATCATACACACCCCGCAAGATGCACAGTTAAAGACAGAAGAAGGAAAAACCCCTACTTGGATGATCAAGGATCAACGTTTCTTCCTCAATCCAAGAATTATGGTTGCACGAGTAGTAGTAAAAACTCCACGAAGGATGACTGGGAAGGACTCCATCATGGGTGCACAACTCGTCTTTTGAGGAAGGACTTCAAGTGCATCCATAGGGAACAAAAGAGGCTAATGAAGAAGATCTTGGTGATAAATTCCCAATCCAAGAGTTACGGGATATTCTGTTTCAAAGCGCTTAAAAAATAGGTGGTGGATTGACCACGTAGTTGGGCAGTTTCACACGTTTCATTTATTAAACTACTCCTGATAGTTAGGAATTTTAAGGCATGACTGGTGGGATTTGAAACAGGTTAAAACTTCTTGAACATGGATTTTAATAAGTTTTATGGTCAAAGGAGGCATTACGGGAGGGAAACTGGAAAGAAACCTGATAATCCACAGTGGTCGATCAGTGGAGCTAATTAGTGAATCTGACAGGTGAAACTGATCGGTCGAGCTCATAGGTAGATCTGATCAGTGGAGTTGATCGGTGGAGCTGATCAGTGGAGCTGATCGGTGAAATTGATCAGCGGATCTGATTAGTGAAGGTGATCGGTGGAGCTGATCAATGAAGTGGATCGGTGCAGCTGGTCGGTGCAGTTGATCAGTGAAGCTGATCGAAGAAGCTGGTCAGTGTAGAAGATCAGTAAAGCAGTTCGGTGGAGCTGATTAGTGAAGCTTATCAGTGGATCTGATTAGTGAAGCTGGTAGGTGGAGCAGATAAGTGAATCTGATTGGTGAATCCGGTCGATGTAACAAATCGGTGAAGCTGATCAGTGAAAATGATCTAAAGGTTTCATTTATATCCTTTCTATGAATGGGTTATGCTTAATTTCATGGTCTTTAAGAAACACATTTATGCTTCATGGAAAATATTTTTATAGAATCTATTTCTCTTTCACAAGTTACACTTTTAATGAAATGATTATGAAACATGTTTCTTTCCACATGTTATGATATGTTTCCATGTTTATGATACCCATTTCATTTCATGGGTTATGATATGTTTATTTATGATATTGTGGAACATTTACATATGATTTTATCTTGTGATGGTTAGTACCTATATATCACTCTAATGTATTGAGTAAATATTTATATCTCATGATATAGACAGGGCTAGAATGAGGGTCGACTCATTTTAGTAATACAGGGCTAGAATGAGGGTTTACTCAGTTTTGTAAAACAAAGTTGGAATGAGGGTTTACTCAGTTCAATAATATAGGGATGGAATGAAGGTTTACCCTTTTCAGTAAAGGAATTTTTCCACTAAGATGGTCTTGATAGTGATTCCTAGGATACTACAGAAACCTTATTATATGATTTACACAATTCCATTTCTTATTCGTGTATTATTCTTTCATGGCTTATGTCCTTTATTTCATTATGATTCATTTCTTATGAACTTCCAAGATTTATGTCATAATTATTTTTTATGATATGTGATATGAAGGTTATGATCTTCTAATGTTTTGACCATGTGATCATACCCCTATGCTCATGTTTATGCTTACATGTCTCCCTTGTTTACCCTTACTGGTCATTTGAGCTCCCCCCTTTTTATGTTTCCTTCCCCAGGTTATGAAATATCTAGTAAGTATGATGTGTCTAAGAAGGGTTCTAGTTGTGAAAAACCTAGTTGGAGATAATTTAGCTCACTTATACACCAGTTTTTATGTTTCCCAGTTTCCAAAGGCACTAGACCAATCACGGTCTTTGGGTATCTATTTTTAAATTTTTTAAGTATTCTGAAAATGTAATGTAATGTTTATGTTTGAAAATCTAGGGTCACTATAGTTGGTATCTGAGAAAAGGTATAGTTAACCTTTTCAAACTAGGATGAGAAAACTTTATTGTGATCCTTATGTATATTTATAAGTATATGTCTAGGGATGTCTCTAATGATAAGTATAAGGATGAGTTAACATTTAGGAAAATATCCTGGAATTTTGGTAAAGGATAGAGTGAATGGTTTCCTATAAATACATCCTTGTATGGATACTAAAAGTGGATATGGATATGTAATAGATGTACCTAGGGGTAACAACTCTGACAAGATGTTCTGATCCTGACTTAGGGTAATCTGGTACAAGAAAATTGGCCTTGTTGCACACCTAGTTTGACCCTCCCGAGGGATATGCTCTGGAAATTCACAAACTCTTAACAAATCATCATGAAATATTTAAATACATTTTGTCTATTAATATCATAGTATAAGCATAGGGTGTCATAGATTAAAAAATGTGACATTATTTAGACATCATATAAGTAATTATTTCAATGACTATGTGATTTTATACTATGATAAGTAATGCTCACACTATGTTTCTAGATTTAGTCAATGGAAGGAACCGAAAGGAAATAGAATAATGTTGAATAATATGGAAGATTTTCTAATGAGAAGTCAAGTGGGATAAACACTGGAGTGAAAGATGTTGTAATCATGCCTAATCAGTTTTCAAGGAACATGATTAACAATGTTTAACTCAACAAACTCTCTCACTCAACAAGGAAGAGAAAGAAGGAGTTCTCTAAGAGTTCAGGTAATGGATACCATGGAAGAAAGAATATTTGGTTTCATTTATGTCAACAATTTGGATATAATCATATACATCATTTTCTTAGAGGAACAACAAAATGTTTTGACTTTTGGAAAATAAGGACACAAATCAAGTGACTATAAGGGAAAAATGAAAATTTTGGTTAATTAAATAGATGATAATATTGTACTCCTGAAGACATCATCGAATGTTAATTATTTTTTGTGTGGTGTATATTTTCATTATGTAACTCAATGTACCAAGAGGAAAATTCTTGAAAAGAATTAGTAAGGTACGATGAGTAATCATCACTTTCCTGATGATGAAGAGACTACATATGAAATTTAAAAGGAAAGAGGTATTATGTAATAGGATTAGGTAGCATTTTTTATGGATTAACGATAAAGTAATATAATTTTTTATGTATTTGGATTAAAAATTTATGAATGAAGAAATATAAAAGTATTTTTCTAAAAAATATCACTCCGTATTTACAAGTTTATGTTGGACTAGTGAAGTGATTTAATGACAAGGTTATATTTTGACTAAGGTAAGGTAACCCTTATTATGTTCTTTTTGTTAAGATAATGTTGTATGGATAAATATATGTAGGATATGAATAAGTAAATTGGAAAATATATATTACCTTGGAACTAATTAAGGACTTGTTGATAAGTGGTTTATTGTATCACTGATGAAGATTACAACATTTTTTTATTTAAGGAATAAATCTAATATACTTTTAAATGTGAAAGAATGCATGTTTTCCAAAAGTAAATTTGGTAATTCAGGTTGTTACCAAGTTTCAAGGGAATATAAAATATGGTTATTCACATGTTTGGAATGTTAAAAAAAGTGTTAATCTGTGATTTATAGAGGAAACAATGTTAATCCGATTTCATTACCCTCATTCTAAATTTTTGGATTCTCATCCTTGAGAAGGGTTATAAGGTTAACCGTCTATGAAGAGTTTAAGTTTAACTTCAGATGAAGTATTTATTCATTAATTTTAAATAAAAAACCTTGGTTAAAAGGCTATTTAGTGATTAACCTTATTTCAAGGTTGTATATCTTTAATAATTTGTAAATTATATTCATTATGTTTTAGAAAAGTACATCATGTATTTCAGGTGGTAACCAATAATTTCTAGAAAGGTCGTGGGTCTTGAACCCATAACCGAAGGATGATGAGGGTTTCACACCTACCAATAGCCTACACAATGTCATGGTTAATGTATAATTATTTTTTATAGATAAATATAAATTATTAATTTTTAGTGTTACTATTTATGTTTATAGATTAATTCATAATGATTTTTAAGAGATAAATAGTTAGACTTTTCATTCTTTTTGGGGCCTTAAGATCCATTAAAAGTGTATTTATGGACATTCCTTCCTTAAGGTAATAGATGTATTATAAATTGAACAAATCAAAAACAATGTCTGAAATTTTGTTTATATAAATATATTAAGAATTACTCAACTTTATGAAAGTAATCAAAAATTGTTGTCCTAATACCTTAATTTTCATTGAGCAGATGGCCTTTAAAATCATAAGAGATTTATGACTTTGAGGCCCTAAAATTTCCTTTGGTCGTTCACTTGTTTGAGATTGATGACCTCAATAACTCCCTATAAATATTTACATTTTTCCTCTATGTCCAATATTTACTCCCAACCAATGTTCCCTTATGTGCAAACCCAGTTATATATTACTTTGGGTAACTGTTATGGTTCCAAATTTCCCTTTTCAAGGGAAGATTTGGTATCCATTTTTACTATGTGGGTTTCTATTAATGAAACACTCAAGTATTAAACCTTTGATAACCCAGGAGAATTCTTAGAGAGAAATTTTTTTAAGGGGGGGTAGAATGTAACACCCCGATATTTTGTGAAAAAAGCAAATTAATTTAATCTTTTGAAATTTTTCACTTCATGCAACACTGAAAATAGTTTTTCACTAATTTAAAAATTCCATTAACACAAGACTAGCTTGACGTATGTTACATGCAACACTGAATTGGAATATGTTACATGTAACAACAAGGTTAGCATACATTACATGCAAGATTGACCTTTCTTGATGTCTTGCGTAACACGCAAGACTGAGTGCTACATAACTATAATATATTATTAATAATGTTATTATAATGAGATATAAGCTAGACATTAAGTTTGTGGATATGAATAGTATTAACTAAATTAAGAAAATATGTGGTTTACACAAATATAAGATGAATTTGTTGGTTACCAATTAATGAACATGAAAACTGATTAAATATAAATGAAAATATTATTATAGTCACAAATCTATTTAACCTATTAAATTTAATTAATAATAATTGGTAAGTTATATTAATTTAATAAATATGTTATATATTCAATAAAATATTTTTTATATTCATCCAATAGATCCTATATACATAAGATAAGAACAACCCCAATATTATGCTTAAAAACCGATATTTTTATTAAGGCATTTTTTACCACCTTTTAATGGAAACCCCATTTAAAATATAGTTTTATGAAATTTTATAGGTTTAATAAGTCAAAATGAACTTCATCTTTGAATGTGAGGCATAAAAAATAGGTTAGTATAAAGCTATGGCATTTTATGTAATTTATCGTCTTTTAATGAATAGTTAAAAATACCTGATTTTAATTAAAAACATCCTTTTCATATAATTTATCTATAAGGTTAGATTATGTTTTTAATTGGTTTAATAGTTTAGTTTGATAATATTTTTTCCAGTTAATCCAGTTTAGATCATTATATCCAATTTTACATTGAAATTTGATATAAAAACTTAACAAACTTTTCAATGTTTTTACTTTAAAAACCCGCAGTGTCGTCCTATCAGCGAGATTAATTTTAAATTAATTTCTTCCACTTATATGATTAGAATTTGTAAAAATGGATTTTATATTTTGAATCATCATAATTTATAATTTCGAATGTGTTCAATGTAAATTTTTTTCCAAAAATAGTAGTGATTGTAATTAAAATTAATTACATCAGTTAAGAGAAAAAATAGGTTAATAAAGTACTAAACCTTAATTATAAGATCCAAAATGACATAAACACTTATCCAAAACCCATTTTATTAAAATTATTTGTCCATGAACCTTCCATTATTGATTTTTTTTGTTTGGTATTACTTTTTTTAGGTACGAACATGTTCACACCAAACATGTTTCCAAAAATTCCAAGTGAGTCCTTTCCCTTTCCTATAAAATGCCACCATCTCTACCCATTCCTCACACCTATAAAAGATTTTAGGTTTAGAAAATATTTTCAAAATTAGGCTCCAAAAATTCACCCCCCTTGAACTTAAATCCTCTCTTTGGGAATAAATCCTTTCAAGGAGGCCTTTTGGCACAAACCAAACAGAGTTACCTGATTTAGAGGTAACGTCTTCTCTCAAGATCTTTCCTTTATATTCCTTATCCACCCCTCCAATATCTTTATTCCATTATTGCATGAAAACAAAAATATATTCAACATACTTGGATGTTTTTATGAAAAGGTTTAGACATAAACTTATACACACCTCTATCAAATGTATATCGAACATTATGTTTCTGTGTACAGTGAACTACTGCCTCACAAAACATTGATTGTTCATTTCTCATTTACTACCAATAATGGTGGACATTATGATGGAAAATATTTTTATATATGTAATATATTATATTTATTATTCCACTAATCTTCTTTATTAATTTTAAAACACACATATTTTTACTTTCCATTTGGTGTAATTATGATAATTTTGTTTGAGGAAGTGTGGACTACTGCCCCCTCAAAGTAATGTGATTAGTTCACACACTACATGGAATGTATTAAGGGTGGGTTTAGTGAACTTATATGATATGTATAACATTATAATTCTAATTTTATTATATTATATACATATAAACTTATACTTATTTTTTGTTCTTATTTTCAATAGGATAATTAAAATGGAAACAGCGTTCAATCGTACATACGTCTTACCATCTCCATGAATAGTTTATTCCATTCCATACTTATTTATGATATAGATTATTGCAATATAAATATAATGGATATAAAGTATATTTATATTAGTTTCTACATTCTGGAATCAAGTTATAATTATAAGGACCAAAGATATAACAAATTAAGACACTGGCGGAAAAAAAAGTGAATATTACCTGAAGTGAAACCTTAATGTAGGATCATTAAAAAGAGGGTAATATAAGTTCATAATAAAACCATATATGGTATTATATGTAATGAATTTGATTTTCATGAATTTTTTTAAAATTAATAGAGAAAATTCTTAGAGCATGTTCTGAGATGGCATGAGATTTTGAGGCCCGGTGTGCTCGAAACAAATCATCGAAAACAGTTTTGTTTTTAATTAAAACGTGCATGCAGTTTAACTTTGAACTGGAATAATGTATAAAATGGTGTTTGGATCAGAAATTTGAGGGCACCTCTATGTTGGAAGTAGTGGGTTTACCCTAGGCATGACCTAACATTGGCCAACACTGGTCAACTATGAAAAGTAGATTTTGGGACATAAGTGTAAATAAAAATATTAAATAAAATTATTTTATTTTCAAATCCAAATAACTCATAAATGGTAACTTGAATTGAATATCTGAGACCATTTTTGAACACTAATGGGTTGTTTTCCTTAGGGAGGGTCTAACCTCATCCAATGTGGGCCAGACAAAAAAGTTAGTTTTTGGATGTAAATGCCCTTAAAATATTTAATAAAAATATTTTATTTGACATTACGTGGTGACAGAGTGGAAGTTTCCTTTTGTAATACGCCATTTCAGAGACTCAAGGTTATCTTCATAACCCTGTAGTTTCCCTGAGGCAATGAGAAGGAGGTTCTCTCACCAATGATGATGGTTTGGAGATCGAATCTCAGATCTTTCATCCACGAGTCGACGAACTACATGACGATGAAACTTTGATCTAAATATTCAAGCAATAAAAACTCAAGGTAGGGTGTGAGTTTTGTTTGATTTTTCCTTCCCCATTCATTATCCCCATGATGAATTTCAATTAGTCAATAGACATGATAATCCACAGATCGTGTGTTATATAGGTTGTGTTGTTTCTGTTGTGGGGATTATTATCAGGTTGAATCATGTTAGAATTGTTTACCTTTTCCCTATTAATTTTATATTCTTACATGAATGGATCAAGGCCATTCAAAACATGGAAAAGATCTATGCATCTTGGGAGTTCAATTTCTTTGCCTCTTTCCCCCATTTTTCTTCTCATTTTTCATTGGACGCATCGATCCGAAATGGGATCTAAGACCGAAACGATGCATGGTGGTGGCAGTGTGAGATGGAGATTGGAGACGGTGGATCTGGCCATTTTGGGTGAAGTGCAATGAGGCAAGGCCACCAAGGAGGTGGCTGGTAGCACGGTCGGGCCATACGGAATAGGAAATAAGGCAGTCGGTAGGGCGGCAGAATCCCGCAGTCCAGATAGACCATGGTGGTGGGATGACCCACTACAGGGGGGTGCAGGTGAAGGTGGAGGAGGCCACAAATGGAGGAGGCTACTAGCGGCGGGAGCCCAATGCAGCAACGGTTGTGCGTGGTGGCAGAAGGTCGTAGTGGTGGAGGGACGCGGCTCGCTGGAGTAGTGTCAGATGGAGAACACATGGTGGAGCCACAGGTGTGTGCTAGTCATGCGGGCCATCAATGCAATGTGGTTCTCCTATATTGACCGGGGTGCCAGCTAGCATGCGGTATGCTGACTTTATGGGCCAAGGAGGGGTTTGGTCAGCCGGGCCACGTCTGGTAGAGGAGGGATGGGCCGTATGCACTGGGTCATGTCGGATGGACCTATCTGCTCTAGTGGCCCAATGGGCCAGACCCATCGGGTCGAGCCAGTTTGGGCTGACCCAGACCAAACCGGGTCAGGTCAGGTCGTCTTGGCTAGGTTGGTTTGGATTAGGACTTGTTTTGACCTATTTTTTCTAAAATGATCATAACTTTCAAATGAAAGGTTTGTTTGATGAGTCGTCTCTGGAATTGGGACCCTTGTGAGAATGTGGTCCATTAGAGCTACTCTAAGAAAATATTTGTGCACTTTGGAACACTACATTTGGCTTTTGGAATAGGTTCTCTCAGGACAAGCATGCTATGAATGGAATCTAGTAGTTGTATGAGACTTTGTGTCAACAAGACTTGGTGTCTACATGAATTGGTGTCTGCACGACATGGTGACCTTGTCAATTAGAGGTGGTATAAACCTTCAATGATCGGTGTGTTTGTAACACCTGAGATTTTTATGAGAAATATTTTGTTTTTATACATCATCAATGGAATCTTTCACTACACACAACACTATCTTGGCTTACTTTACATGCAATCATGGCCTTCCTCGATAGCTTGTGTTGTACGCAATACCGAGTTTCACTAAACAACGATATGATATTAAAATATTATTAAAACTAGCCTTTATAAATAGTAATAACCACTTTTTGAAATTTTATAAATTTTATTTTTCAAAATGGACTTCATTTTTGGATTCGGAATATCGAAATTAGCCTAGGGTGAAATTTTGGTATTTTGCTGAAAACATTCAATTTTTGATCAATAGTGAAAACACTATGTTACTATTTAAAAACCGACTTTTTATTTAAATAATTATTTATTTTATTTAAATTTATTTTAGGTAAAAATTGATACATAATACCTATATAAGTTCAATGTAATTCATTGGATTCATTTTATAATAATTTTAGATATATAAAAATTTTATTGAACTTTTGACCATCTTTTACCCACCTCCTATGAGAATTTACAAATTTAAATAAAGCTTAATTTTACTGCTTTTGTGAATAGAATTTCAAAAATCTGAGAGACACGGTTGATGTCAGTAAGTAAAATGTGGTTCAATGAGTTGAAAATAATTTTTGGTGAATAGTAACTTTTTACTTTTATTTACCACAGTTAAATATAAATAGGGTAATTAAGGGTAAAAATGATATTATTATTTCCCTAACACATGTTATAATTCTATTGGATAAGTGTAATTCGACCAAAAACAACATTAGGGATAAAATATTACCCTTTAGGTCCACTTGAATTAGATTTGGACATTTATTATTAATTTATTTAAAGAAGGGTTAAAATAGTTAAAATCAAAGTTTAATAACTAAATAATTTTTAATATAGGGTTATACATAATATAAATTCAATTATAAATATTCATTAGAAATATAAAAATATTTCGTACATAATGGTATTTTATTTTTAATTTTTATACATTAAATAATTTAATTTATTTATGACACAATGATGATGTAGTAATTATCTTATTAAAAAAATATTGACATAATTGATGTTATAAATGCCCAAATAAATTTAATTTGAGACTTTTTATGAATTCCAAAAAATTTCTATGTTAATATTACATGTTAGTATTTATTTAATTAACTTTGTTTGAACTAATCATTCTGTTTTGATTTTCACAAAAATAAATTACCAAATAGTGTCAAAATTGACATAAAATAGTTCTTAAAACAAATATTATATTATTAATTGTTATTTTATTCCTAAAAATCTAAGGTTTGGCCGAATTACTTAGATAAGGTTATATATATTAATAATAAACAACTTGGGGTTCGTGTGGCTTGTTATAGTAAGTTTATTAACCTTATAGTGTAAGAAAAGAAGAAGACACGGTAAAAGTTAAATTATCTAACTTAAAGTTAAATCTAAATGATAAGGTTAAAATAGAAAACTAAACTTGTCTAAATTCTATTGGATGAGAGAATTTCGACCCATCCCCACCTTATATTTTAAATAAATCAATTTGGATCTATTAAAAACCGAATATGACTTTATAATAAAATAATATTTTTAGTTTTTCCAAAGGTGCCCCTCTCCTCCCTTATAAAAGGGCACCTCCTCCATCTCTTCCTCACACCACATTGAGCCTTCAAGCTCGGCCAACCCCTACCAAATTCTTTTCTCCAATACCCTAGAAACATCCTAGAGGTCCTAGTCTTCTTCAAAGACCAATTTTAGTGCCCTAAGAGGAGGTCTCAAAGAGGCGCTTCAAAGAAGAGGTAATGTCTGTTACCGATTATTTCAACTTTATTTCTTCTTCCACTTCTTCTTCTTTAGTTGTTTCATTATGAAGTAATAACATCAGTATCACTCATATAATTATATGTTATTATAAGTATAAAACAATCTTATTTCACTATCTATCCATCCTACGGAAAATGAAATCACCGCACGTGCGTACGTACGGAATACCGTCTCCATGCCGTGGTGTAATCTATTTTCCACCACCACCTTACTTGGATGGGTATAATGATGTAAATAATGACTATATATATGATTATTGTAAATTGATATTGATTCTAAAATATTATACATACACTCCAATACAATTCCACGATCATGGGAACGATATCATCGCTCGTGCGTACGTACGGAATACCGTCTCCACGATGTGATGTGACTCGTTCTACATGATATTCATTGCATAATGATTATATAAATGAATTTAATGAATAAATATGATATATATTACACTAATACCATTCTGGAAATTAGGTATCCATAACCTAAAGAGAAGAATCATAATTTATTCGACAAAACACACATAAGAACAAAAAGTAATAAACACCCGAATAACCAGTAGCAATGAAATATTACAAGTAAGAAGCTAAGAATATGACCATATATGATATCATAACAATGAGTATGATTTTGGAATAAGTCAATGACATTATTTAAATTATTATACAGGAGTTTCGGACACTTACGAAGCAAATCGGACCTAACGTAAGGGAAAATATCGCAATCTCATTTTTTTATCTGAGATTGTTTATACTTCAAAATTTACTGGGGAATATTTATCATCCACATCCATGTTTCCTCAATAAGTAATATTTATATCCTGCTAAAATTGTTTAAATCCAATTTTACCCTTCGGTGAGTTTTTAGTAAAAGATATGAAAGGAATATTTTGTCGTTTTTCATACGAGATACTTTTTGACTTTTCCAACATAAGTACGAGAAGAATGTTTTTTTAACTTATACGGCATGAATGGATTTTTAAAACATTATTTCCAAGAAGCATCATTTAAAAGTTTTCAAGTTTATTTTTAATCAACTTCTTTTAGTTTAAAATTGTATGACATGTTATGAAAGGAAAAAATGTTTTTGAAGTAGAAAGGATATTTTCCTCAATAATGGAGTTCAAGTGTTTTATCAAAATTATTTTCCATCTAAGATAATATAGGGTTTTGTTTCTATCCCTATTTTTTACATTTATTTTATTATGTTATGATGGAATTATTTTTATGATTTCCTTTTATCTTATATGGATTATGTTATGATGGCATGATGTTTAAGATTCCCATTTTTATTACATGGGTTATGCTATGATGTATGGTTTATGATTTTGTGGCACACATAAGAATGGTATCATTATGAGATGGGTGGGACCTATATCTCCCTCCAATGCATTGGGTAAAGATTTATATCGCATGATATAGACATGGCTGGAACGATAGGTTAATCCGGTTCAGTGAAACAGGACTGAAATGAGGAGTGAACTCGGTTCAAAAATGGACTTTATCTGCTAAGATAGTCTTGGATATGAGTCTTGACTAATAAGAAATGATTCTCTATGATTATGTGTGTATGCCACAAAGTTTCATGTTTTAAGTTATGATTATTGGGATTACATTTCACTACTATGATTTACCCCATGTTATGAAATTATGATCTCTTTTGCAGGTTAAGATTTCCAAAATGTTATGTACTTATGAATATGATGTGATTGATATTTCTTTTGTTTACCCTTACTGATCATTTGATCTCACCCTTTTGTATGTTTTGTTTCCCCAGGTCAGAAAGAAGGTTATTAAGTAGGATATTCCAAAAGGGACTCTAGATATGATGAAATAAATGGGAGACAATGTAGATGCTTTATGAACCGGTTGTTTATGTTTCCCAGTTTATAAAGACTCTATACCTATATGGTCCTTTCCTGGTTTTGTTATATGTGTTAATAAGTTTACTTCAATTCTGAAGTAATAATAATGTATGTAAAGTATGGGTCATTATAGTTGGTATCAGAGGAAATATATTGTAACACCCCAAGATTTTATGAGATATATTATTTTTAATTTCTTTGATCTTCTATTATACACTACACCAATATTAGCTTGTAGTATACGTAACACTATTCTTGGATCGTGTTACACACAATTTCAAGTTCGCAACATTGAGTGAATATATATATATATATGTGTGTGTGTATATATATATATATTAAATGTATAAATGAAATATGGTTGTATTATATTATACAAAACAAGAAAGAAGTCTTGCAATACACGCAACCCTGACTTGGCTTGCATTACACGCAATCGTGACCTTCCTCGATAGCGTGTGTTGTATGCAATATCGGGTTTCACTAAACAATAATATATGGTTATAATATTTTCAAGAACTATCCGTTATGAATAGTATTAACTAAATTTTTAATTTTATAACATTGTTATTCATCTTACACATTTTCTAGAACATGGTATGAGAAAAAAATAAATTTTTCGGGAAAAATAATTATTTTTCAAAAAATGCAGTTTTGCGGCCTTTTGATGGTGCACCCACTTTAAATCTATTTTTTTGCATGTTTATAAGTTCAATTTTACAAAATTAAATTATAATTTTGAATTAGGATATAAAAATTTACATTGGATAAAGTTTTGATATTTTTCTGATAACTTTCATATTTTAATGAATAGTAAAAACACGCTATATTTTAATTAAAAACAACTTTTTTCATCGTAATAAATTATATAGTTAAATTATAATATTTAATGGTTTTAAAGTATAAATAGAATATATTTTTACCATTTAATATAATGTATGTCATTAGCATTAATTTCACATTGAATGCATAGGTAAAAACATTTCAATCTTTGGTAATGTTTTAACTTCTAAAACCCGTTTTCTTAACAACGGGATTAATTTTAAATTAATTAATGAAACTTATGTGTTTTGAATTTTGAAAAATGGATTCCATATTTGGAATTAGTGGGTCCAAATTATGTTAATAGGGTACTTTTTATTTTTGGGCATTATGAATAGTAACTACGGTAAATTTTATTTACCATAGTTAAAGGTAAATCGGGTAATTAAGGGTAAATATATGATTATAAAGTTACCTTAACACCTGCCAAAATATTATTGGATGACTAAAAGTCGATCCATATCACCTAAGAGTCGGATTAGATTCATTTTATGGACTTTTGTCCATGAAAATAATTTAATTATTATTAAAACCAAAGAAAGTGATAACATGTCACTTTCTTAAATCTTATAAGTATAATAATTTTAGTTTAGTGATAAACATCATGAAACTTAGTATATAAATAGTCTCCAGAAATATAATACAATTATATACATCATATGAATTTATTTATTATTTTTAGGGATTATATAATTATCATTAAAGGTGACATAATAGTGATGTTGAAATTATTTTATTAAGAGAAATATAAAATAAATGGTTTTTAAAATATTAAAATAAATATTATATGAACTATTTAATGTGCTCCACTAATTTTATAGATAAATATGACATGTCAAGAATCTATTTAATTTTTTATTTTGAATATATCCTCTTTGTAGATTTTATTTAAATTCAAATAAATGAATAGTGTCATAATTGACACTATTGTTATTTTATAAAAATAACATATTATTAAATTGTTTAAAAATCACAAAAATATTTAAAAATTATAAATTGAAATTTATATAGTCTAAAATGTAATATAGTATCCAATTATGGAAAATTAACAACACATACGTGATTATTTATAACCATTTAAAATTTATAATTTTATTACCACAAATAAACTTAAATAGATTAAATAAGGATAAATCAAAATGATAAGGATTAAAATAAGATCAAAACATGTCTAAATTTGATTTGTTGATGATATTACAACCCTATCGAAATTAATCTTCGAATTGAGTCATTTTTTTTGAGGTTTTTATGTGTGGTTTGAATTTATATTAAACTAATATTTTTGAGGATTCCAAAGGTGCCCCTCTCCTCCCTTATAAAAGGGCACCTCCTCCATCTCCTCCTTACACCACTTTGAGCCTTCAAGCTCGGCCAAACCCTGCCCATTTCACTTACCCACTTCCTTATAAACCTACTAGAGGTACTGGTCTTTTTAAAATACCAACTCTAGTACCCAAAGATAAAGTTTAAAGGAGGCACTTCGAGAAAGAGGTAATACCTTCTATCGTTTTCTTCAAGTTCCATTCTTCTTCTACTCCCTCTTCTTTAGTTGTTTCATTATGAAGTAAAAACATAAGTATCCCTCATATATTGATATGTTATTATAAATATGAAACAAACCTATTTCACCTTATATCCATCCTACGGAAAACAAAATCACCACGCGTGCGTACGTACGGAATATCGTCTCCATGCCGTGGTGTAATCTATTTTTCCACCAACACCTTACATGGATGGGTATAATGGTCTAAAGAATAACTATATATGGTTATTATAACATCATACTTATTCTGATATATTATACCATCCACTCCAATTCTATTCAATAATTATGGGAACGATATCATCGCTCGTGCGTACGTATGGACTACCGTCTCCACGACGCGATGAGATTCATTCTCCATGTTAACCATACATGAATGATCATAAAGTTTATATAATGAATAATAATGAAATATATGAAATAATAATTCTACTGTATTTATGTATATATATATATGTGTATTCCATCTATTTAGTTTCATTTAATTCAATAAGGAAACGAAAACCGCGTTCATGCGTACGTACGGCCTACCGTCTCCATGAACGGTGTATTTCATTCCTTTTATAGATCTATAATATATGTGTATATGATGAATATATATTATATATAAATCATGTTTTAATTTCTGGAATTATATAAATCAGGATATAAGTAATAATATCTAGAACAACAAGTCGAAACACATAAGATAAATGAAATGATTTTACCCAAAACGCTGCTTTAACATGGAATTTACAAAAGAATGAGTAATATAAAGTCATAAGTGAAACATATATGATATCATAACAATGAATATGATTATTTAATAAGTCAATGACATTATTTAAATCATTATACAGGAGGTTTGGATCCATACGAAGCATATCGGACCTAAGGTAAGGGATAATTATTCCAATCTCATTCTTATCCAAGATTGTTTATTCATAAGTATTTACTGGGGTTATGATTATTATCCATGTCCATATGTTCTCAAAATGTTTTCATAAAATGTTTAGTTTTCTTCCATGTATGTTTAAATTCATTTTTACCCTTTTCTACTTTTACCACATCGTATGGAAGGAATATTTTTTTACGAGGTACTTTTTTGACTTTTTCGGAAAAAATACGAGAAGAATGTTTTTTTAACTTATACGGCATGAAAGGATTTTTACGGTTTTATAAAGCCTTATTTTCATGAAGCTTCCTCCAAAATATTTCATGACTATTTTCAACAAAATATCTTTATTTTAAAATTTCATGACATTTTGTGAAAAGAAATTGATTTTGAAGAAGAATGGATATTTTTCTTAAGAATTCATTTCAAGTGTTTTATCAAAACCATTTTTCCATATAAGATGACATTATTTTATATGTGTATGTTTCAAGTATAATGTCTCTATTATTAACATGGTTTCACTTTTCTTTTTATGAAATTATATCCATTTATTTTATATGGATTATGTGATGATGGGATGATGTTTTTGAAACCCATTTCATTCGTTGGGTTGTTATGAATGATGTATGTTTATTTTTTGGCACAAGTAAGAATGATTTCATTATGAGATAGGTGGGACCTATATCTCCCTCCAATGCATTGGGTAAAGATTTATATCTCATGAGATAGACATGTCTGGAATGATAAGTTAATCCGGTTTAGTGTTACAGGACTGAAACGAGGAGTGAACTCGATTTAGAAAGGGACTTTGTCTACTAAGATGGTCTTGGCAGCAATGTCTTGGCTACTATGGAAATCATAACATGTGCTGAATGGTTTCCACAATTACATGTTTTTTCCATTATATTTTATCATGGTTGATGTTTCATTATGATATATGCCTTACGTACTTCCATGATTTATGTCTTTGCTCAAGATTTTGATGTTTAAATTTCATGTTCAAGTTTTTTCTTTCAAAATTTTATGGATTGTTTTATGTTCTCTATGTTTACCCTTACTGAGCATTCGAGCTCACCCTTTTTATGTTTTATTTTTTCCAAGAAATATAGAAAGTTTGTAGGTAAGAAAACAAAAATGTGAAGATCGTTATGGGAGTTGTTGAAGATCTTTCAACATGATTAGAAGTTTATATTCCAAGTTTCCGAAGACACTAAACTATTACGATCCTTGTGTGTCTGTTTTTGTTATGTATTAGGTATTCTGCAAAAGTAATTTAATGTCCATGTACGTCAAGATTCGGGTCTCTACAGTTGGTATTAGAGGAACGGTTTAGTCAACCTTTGGAAACTAGGATGCAAAAACGTTAATGAGATCCCTAGAGATATATCTAAGGTATTTCTAGGGATATCCCTAAGGTTAAGTATACGTATAGGTTATAGTCCTAGAATTGGGCCAATGATATTAGAATTAAAGCTAAGATGTTATATATTGAAGGTAATCCCCCTTTATTATGTTGTTTTCCCTAGCATCGTATTTGCCTCTCATGCTATTATTTTTGGGTTTTAGACGATGGCTGGAACCCGAAGGAACCGTGTTGATCAATGTAATGGACAATGCAATGATTGTCCTCCTAACCAAACCAATGTCATGTGAGATGGAGTGCACAATCTTATTTCTATACTTACACAAGCTATAAATCATTCTATACTTCAAAATGAGCAGAGAAAGGAGAAAAATTCTGTTGAATCCTTCATGAGGTAGCGTCCACCTTCATTCAGCGGGTCTTCTGATCCCTTAGTGGATGAACAATGGATCAGTACCACTAAAAATATATTTTTAGTTCTACAATGTTCTGAGCATGATAAATTCATCTTAGTAGTATATCATTTGGAAGGTGATGCTGATCAATGGTGGAATCTTATCAAGAATATGAGGCAAAGAGATGAAATCGAGTCCCTGGAATGGGATGAGTTCATGAACTTGGTTTTTAGTAAGTACTTCCCTCGTATTCTTAGAACAAAGATGGAAAATGAGTTTCTTGAGCTTAAGCAGAAGGATGATTAATCTGTTGGTATATACGAAGTGAATTTTACAAGACTTTCAAGGTATGTATTTGGCTTTATCATCCAACCTGAAAGTAAAGTTGATCAATTTTCCAGTGGCTTAAAACCAAGTCTTCGAAGGGCATTAGCTATAAGAGACTTCAGTAGCTATGAATAAATTGTGTGTTGTGCTATCAAGGTAGAACTGTAAGTTGGTGTAACATATCTATCTCATGGTTTTGACAAGAAAAGAAAGATGGAGTTCAAGGAGAAATCTCATAAAAATGGTGAAAAGAAGATGAATGTTTCTCTATGATCAAAGTTTGGAAAGAAGCATGGTGGAGATTGCCTAAAAGGTACTAGGAAATGTTTTAAGTGTGGAAAAGAAGGTCATCGAGCAACTGAGTGTCGAAGTAATGGAAAAAGGGTTTCTAATTATGTGAATAAATAAAAGACTGCAGAGAACGCACCACCAACACTTCAATGCTTCAAGTGCAATGAAATGGGGCATTATGCTAATCAATGCCCTAATCCAAGGGTTAATGATGATCGACATGAGCAACCACTTAAGGAAAAGGACAAAGGAAATTCACATGCGATCACTATTGGTGATTTTGAATATGACAACGATGTGGTGGAATGATTAAGTGTTTATGTAATGGGATTCCAAAATAATGTTGTGGAATATTGGAATATTTATGTATTGGTATATTGTGGTTTTCAATAATTTTATGGTACCGGTAACCATGGAAAGCGATTGATATATTTTTGTAAAGAAGATGATATGCGCATAATGGAGGGATGAGGAGAAAATGAAATATTTGACAGTATTCATGATCTCATGACTGATATAAGGAAAAAGTTATATCATGGTTTGAGTATATAGAATTTTTGGATTTTGGTATGTGGAAAGAGTTAACTTTTGACAGCATTCATGTTTTCACTAAGGTTCAATGGGTATTCATTTTTCAAGAGAATACATGATTAAGGTATTCACATGATTGGAATGTGACCAACAAGATATATGAGGGATAAATGATGATATTCACATGCTTGTTATATGACCTTTTTAGTAATCATTCTCTTTATACTATAAGTTTGGAAAGAAGTATTTTGGGTAAGCCTAAAGATTAGAATGGATTATGTTGGACATAAGTTAGTATTGATTAAGGCTATAAATTTTTCGATATTATTAATGGAATGTTATAGTAATGTAGTTCTAGAAAAAGGAAAACCTGCAGGACGGGCGATAGCCCATCGCATCGGACAAGGCTGTGGGAGTCGAACCCACAACCGAAGTGCGACTGACCTTTATCGCCTACCACTAGCCTACAGGAAGTCCCTGGTTAGTAGAAACTAGTTTTATTTTATTAAGCGCCATGATAGATGAAGTGTAAGTCCATTTTAGCAACCATATACGAATAATCTCAGCATAGATTGACTTATGTATATTTAATAAATTGTGCTAAACTTTTTGAGATAGAAATAGATGGAAGACCTATCATTCTATCGCATAATCTGGTAACACTTCACAGAAGAAAAATTCAACTTCATTTGTTTAAGAGATAAAGTGGAAATTGTTAGAGGCATGAGAAATTGTGAGATTGTACCAAAATCAAGTAAGAATTTATTTTAATTCAAAAATTCTTCAACATTAGAGAAATTATCTTGAAAGCCAAAAATGTTTTCCTAGTGCTCTAATATTTGATGAATCAAATGGTACCTTAGATCATCACAAATTTATGGCTTTGTGATTGATGACTTTTTCATAGCCATGTTCTCTACCACTCTCCATCAGAACTTGATGGTTAGATTTTTCTTCCATATCCATATTTTCACCTATGTTATCTAATATGGAAACCTAGTGATGAGTTACTTTGGGTAATCGTTACATTTCTTACTTTAGTTTTTAAAATTAAGTTTTAGTATTCTTTTTTATGATGTGGGTTTCTATGAATAGTAAACGATTTATAACCCCTATGAATTTCGAGGAGGAAATTCATTTTAAGGGGGGTAGAATGTGACACCCCAAGATTTTATGAGATATATTATTTTTAATTTCTTTGATCTTCTATTATACACTACACCAATATTAGCTTGTACTATATGCAACACCGCATTAGATTGTAGGATACGTAACACTATTCTTGGATCGTGTTACGCACAATTTCAAGTTCGCAACATTGAGTGAATATATATATTTATATATATATATATTCAGTGTATAAATGAAATATGGTTGGATTCTGTTATAAAAAACAACAAATAAGTCATGCACTACACGCAACCCTAACTTGGCTTGCATTACACGCAATCACGGCCTTCCTCGATAGTGTGTGTTGTACGCAATATCGGGTTTCACTAAACAACGATATATGGTTATAATATTATCACGAACTAGCCGTTATGAATAGTATTAACTAAATTTTAAATTTTATAACATTATTATTCATCTTACACATTTTCTAGAACATGGTATGAGAAAAAAATAAATTTTTCGTGTAAAATAAGTATTTTTTAAAAAATGCAGTTTTGCCGCCTTTTGATGGCGCACCCACTTTAAATCTAGTTTTTTACATGTTTATAAGTTCCATTTTACAAAATAAAATTATAATTTTGAATCAGGATATAAAAATTTACATTGGATAAAGTTTTGATATTTTTCTGATAACTTTCATATTTTAATGAATAGTAAAAACACGCAATATTTTAAATAAAAACAACTTTTTTCATCATAATAATTTATATAGTTAAATTATAATATTGAATGGTTTTAAAGTATAAATAGAATATATTTTTACCATTTAATATAATTTATGTCATTAGCATTAATTTCACGTTGAATTCATAGGTAAAAACATTTCAATCTTTTCCATTGTTTTAACTTCTAAAACCCGTTTTCTTAACAACGGGGTTAATTTTAAATTAATTACTGCAACTTATTTGTTTTGAATTTTGAAAAATGGATTCCATATTTGGAATAAGTGGATCCAAATTATGTTAGTAGGATACTTTTTATTTTTGGGCATTATGAATAGTAACTACGGTAAATTTTATTTACCATAGTTAAAGGTAAATCGGGTAATTAAGGGTAAATATAAGATTATAAAATTACCTTAAAACCTTCAAAAATCCTATTGGATGACTAAAAGTCGACCCATATCACTTAAGGGTCGGATTATATTCATTTAATGGACTTTTTTCCATGAAAAGAATTTAATTATTCTTAAAACCAAAGAAAGTGACAATATGTCACTTTCTTAAATATTATAAGTATAATAATTTTAGTTTAGTGATAAACTTCATGAAACTTTGAATATAAATAGTCTTCAGAAAGATAATAAAATTATATACATCATATGAATTTATTTAGAATTTTTAGGGATTAAATAATTATCATTAAAGGTGACATAATGGTGATGTTGGTATTATTTTATTAATAGGAATATCAAATAAATGGTTTTAAAAATATTAAAATAAATATTATATGAACTATTTAATGTGATAAACTAATTTTATATATAAATATGACATGTTAGAAATCTATTAAAAATTTTATTTCGAATATATCCTCTGTGTAGAATTTATTTAAATTAAAATAAATTAATAGTGTCAAAATTGACACTATTGTTATTTTATAAAAATAACATATTATTAAATTGGTTAAAAATCACAAAAAAAATTTAAAAAATATAAATTAAAATTTATATAGTATAAAATGGCATAAATTATCCAATTATGGAAAATTAACAACACATAAGTGATTATTTATAACCATTTATAATTTATAATTTTATTACCACAAACAAACTTAAATAGATTAAATAAGGATAAATCAAAATGATAAGGATTAAAATAAGATCAAAACATGTCTAAATTTAATTTTTTGATGATATTACAACCATATCTCATCTAATATTCTAATTGAGTAATTTTTAAGGTTTTTATGTGGGGTTTTAATTTATATTAAACTAATATTTTTGAGGATTCCAAAGGTGCGCCTCTCCTCCCTTATAAAAGGGCACCTCCTCCCTCTCCTCCTTACACCACTTTGAGCCTTCAAGCTCGGCCAACACCTGACCATTTAACATCCACACTTCCTTAGAAACCTTCTAGAGGTACTGGTCTTCTCAAAAGACCAAGTCTAGTGCCCTAAGATAAAGTTTAAAGGAGGCACTTCGAGAAGGAGGTAATACCTTCTACCGTTTTCTTTAAGTTCCATTATTCTTCTACTACCTCTTATTTAGTTGATTCATTATATAGTAATAACATCAGTATCCATCATATACTTATATGTTATTATAAATATGAAACAACCCTATTTCACCTTCTATCCATCCTACGGAAAACAAAATCACCGCGCGTGGGTACGTACGGAATACCGTCTACACGCCGTGGTGTAATCTGTTTTTCCACCAACACCTTGCATGTATGGGTATAATGGTGTAAATAATAAGTATATATGGTTATTATAACATCATACTAATTCTGATATATTATTCCATCCACTCCAATTCTATTCAATAATTATGGGAATGATATCATCGCTCGTGCGTACGTACGGACTACCGTCTCCACGACGCGATGAGATTCATTCTCCATGTTAACCATACATGAATGATAATAAAATTATATAATGAATAATAATGAAATATATGAAATAATAATTCTACTGGATTTAGGAATATATATATGTATATCATCAATTTAGTTTCATTCAATTCAATAGGGAAACAAAAACAGCGTTCATGCGTACGTTCGGCCTACCGTCTCCATGAACGGTGTATTTCATTTCTTTTATCGATCTATAATATATATGTATATGATGAATATATATTAAATATAAATAATTTATTACATTCTGGAATTATGTAAATCAGGATATAAGTAATAATATCTAGAACGACAAGTCGAAACACATACGATAAATGAAATGATTTTACCCAAAACGTTGTTTTAACATTGAATTTACAAAAGAACGGGTAATATAAAGTCATAAGTGAAACATATATGATATCTTAACAATGAATATGATTATTTAATAAGTAAATGACATTATTTAAATCATTATACAGGAGTTTTGGATCCATACAAAGCATATCGGACCAAAGGTAAGGGATAATTATTCCAATCTCATTCTTATCTGAGATTGTTTATTTGCAAGTATTTACTGGGGTTATGATTATTATCCATCTCCATATGTTCTCAAAATTTTTTCATAAAATATTTACTTTTCTTCCATGTATGTTTAAAGTCATTTTTACCCTTTTCTACTTTTACCACATCGTATGGAAGGAATATTTCTTTTACGAGGTACTTTTTTGACTTTTTTGGAAAAAGTACGAGAAGAATGTTTTTTTTAACTTATACGGCATGAAAGTATCTTTACGGTTTTATAAAGCCTTATTTTCATGAATCTTACACCAAAATATTTCATTACTATTTACAAAATATCTCTTTCTTTAAAAATTGCATGATGTTTTGTGAAAAGAAATTGATTTTGAAGAAGAAAGGATATTTTCCTCAAGAATTCATTTCAAGTGTTTTATCAAAACAATTTTTCCATCTAAGATGACATTATTTTATATGTGTATGTTTCAAGTATAATGTCTCTATGATTTACATGGTTTCACTTTTCTTATTGTGAAATTATATCCATTTATTTTATATGGATTATGTGATGATGGGATGATGTTTTTGAAACCCATTTCATTCGTTGGGTTATTATGAATGATGTATGTTTATTTTTTGGAACAAGTAAGAATGATTTCATTATGAGATGGGTGGGACCTATATCTCCCTCCAATGCATTGGATAAAGATTTATATCTCATGATATAGACATGGCCGGAACGGTAAGTTAATCTGGATCAGTGTTACAGGACTCAAACGAGAAGTGAACTCGATTCAGAAAGGGACTTTGTCCACTAAGATGGTCTTGGCAGCAATGCCTTGGCTACTATGGAAATCATAACATGTGCTGAATTGTTTCCACAATTACATGTTTTTTTCCCATTATATTTTATCATGGTTGATGTTCCATTATGATATATGCCTTACGTACTTCCACGATTTATGTCTTTGCTCAAGATTTTGATGTTTAAATTTCATGTTCAAGTTTTTGCTTTCAAATGTTTATGGATTGTTTTATGTTCTCTATGTTTTCCCTTACTGAGCATTTGAGCTCACCCTTTTTATGTTTTATTTTCCCCAGGAAATAAAGAAAGGTTTTTGGTAAAGAAACAAAAAGGGGAAGATCATTATGGGAGTTGTTGAAGATCTTTCAACATGATTAGAAGTTTATATTCCAAGTTTCCAAAGACACTAAACTATTAAGATCCTTGTGTGTTTGTTTTTGTTATGTATTAAGATTTCTGCAAAAGTAATGTAATATCCATGTACATAATGCTTTGGGTCTCTACAGGTATAGTCAACCTTTGGAAACTACAATGGGAAAGCCTTAGTAAGAACCCTAAGGATAAGTCTAAGCATAGAACACAATCTTAGTGTTTTAAAAATGGCCATGAACAACCTATGATAAGACATTAAGTGTGAAATTTTATTCTTGATTATGTGGTTTTCCTATTATAATTAGTGTTTATCACACTATTCATCTTGGTTTTAGTCAATGTTTGGAACCTGAAGGAACCGTGTTAATGCAGAATGTGGCGGGCAATGCAATGATTGTCCTCCTGAGAAACCAAATGTTATGGGAACTGGAATGAAAAATATTGTAGCCATGCTCAGACAACTTTCTCAATCTATGAATCATGAAGGACTTCTAAACAAGCAAAGAAAGGAGCAACATCTTGTTGAATCCTTCATGAGACAGTGTCCACCCTCATTCAGCGGGTCTACTGATCCATTAGTGGCTGAACAATGGATCAATACCACTGAAAAGATATTTTCAGTTTTGCAATGTTCTGAACATGATAAAGTCATCTTAGTAGTTTATCATTTGGAAGGTGAATCTGATCAATGGTGGAATCTTATCAAGAATATGAGGCCAAGATATGAAATTGAGTCCATGTAATGGGACGAGTTCAAGAACTTATTTTTCAATAAGTACTTCCCTCGTATTCTTCGAACAAAGATGGAGAAGGAGTTTCTTGAACTAAAGCAAAAGGATGATGAATCTGTTGGTACCTACAAAGAAAATTTTACAAGACTTGCAAGGTACGCTTATAGTATTATTATCCAACCTGAGAGTAAGATCGGTCGATTCTTTAGTGGCTTAAAACCAAGTCTTCGAAGGGAGTTAGCCATAAGGTACTTCAATAGCTATGAGGAAATCGTTCGATGTGCTCTCAATGTTGAGATGGAGATTGGAGTAACCCATCAGTCATATGGGTTTGATAAGAAGAGAAAAATGGAATTCAAAGGAAAATCTAAATAGCACACTGAAAAGAATATGAGTTTTCCCTTATGCTCAAAGTGTGGAAAGAAATATGGAGGGATTTTTCTTAAAGGGACAAGTAAATGTTTCAAATATGGAAAGGAAGGTCATCAGGAATTTGAATGCGCAATGATGGGAAGAAGATATCTAGTGATGCGAACAAAGAAAAGGCTACACAGAGTGCACCTCCTACACTTCAATGTTACAAGTGTAAAGAAATGGGGCATTATGCCAATAAATTCCCTAATCCAAGGGTTATTGATGATGATCGACATCAACAAACTCTTAAGGCTAAAGACAAAGGAAAGTCACATGCAATTTCTATCAGTGATGTGGATTATGATAATGAAGTGGTGAAAGGTACACTTACCATCCACTCTAAAGTAGAAAATGTTTTATTTGATTTTGGATCCACCCACTCTTTTATTTCTAATAAATTTTCTAAGGGTATCGTCGTATTAACTCAACAATTATATGTTGGGTTAGCCGTGAAAACCCCTAATGGAACAACAGTCGCATCAAAAGATTATAATTCTTCTCTAATTGAAGTTTGTGGGAAAGTGCTTCCTGCAAATCTTGTGATCCTTCCTATAGTGGAATTTGATGTGATTCTTGGCATGGACTGGATTTCTCTATATGGATCTCATATCAATTGCCAAATAAGGGAAGTCACATTTCATATTTAAGATCAATCTATGATCGTCTATCGATGCAAGGATGAACATAACCTTCCAGTAGATATTTCTTCCATCTTATGGGTCTTGATTCCACTAAATGAAGGTTATTTATCTCAAATGGTTGGTGAGAAACACATGATTAAGAATATGCCCATTGTACGGGAGTTTGATGATGTATTTCTAGAGGAATTTCTGGTTCTTCCACCAAATCATGAAGTTGAGTTTTCAATGGAACTCGTACCGGGTGCTTTACCTATTTAAAAGACACCTTATAGAATGGCCCCAATTGAGTTGCAGGAATTGAAGAAGAAACTCCAAGAGAATCTTGATAAAGGATTCATACGCCCTAGTGCGTCACCTTGGGGAGCACCTGTTCTATTTGTTAAGAGGAAAGATGGATCAATGAGACTCTGCATTGATTATCGAGAACTTAACAAGATCACTATCAAGAACAAATATCCTCTCCCACGCATTTATGGCTTATTTGACCAACTACGCAGAGCTCAATACTTTTCCAAGATTGATCTTCATTCAGGGTATCATCAATTAAGGGTCAAAAGGGAGGATATACCAAATATGGATTTCCGTACAAGGTATGGATACTATGAATTTATAGTGATGTCATTTGGTCTTACTAATTACCCTGTTATCTTCATGGATATGATGAATAGAGTCTTTAGAGACTATCTTGATCAGTTTGTGGTAGTCTTTATAGATGATATTCTTGTTTATTTAAAGAGAAAGGAAGAACATGAAGATCACTTGAGTATTATATTGAAGACCCTGAGAAAGGAAAATATTTATGACAAATTTACCAAGTGTGAATTTTGGCTTCAAAATGTTTCATTTTTAGGTCACATAATCTCAAAAGAGGGGATATCTGTGGATCCAGCAAAAAAAGAGGTTATCGAAAGATGGTCGAGACCAACAACAGTAACTGAGATCCAAAGTTTTCTTGGTTTGGATGGATATTATCGATGTTTTGTGAAAGATTTTTCACGATTATCTAATCCACTCACAAAGTTGACTCGGAAAGGAGTTAAGTTTGTTTGGAAAAAGGAATGTGAAGAGAATTTCAAGGAGTTAAAAAGAAGGTTATCCAGTGCACCTGTGCTCACACTGCCTTGTAGTGGAGAAAGGTTTGTGATCTACAATGATGCATCCAAGAAGGTATTGGGGTGTGTTCTCATGAAAAACGATATGGTGATAGCTTATGCCTCACGACAGTTGAAAATCCATGAGAAAAATTACCCAACTCATGATTTGGGGTTAGCTGCGGTAATCTTTGCATTAAAGATTTGGAGGCATTATATTTATGGAGAAAGGTGTGATATTTATACTGATCATAAAAGTTTAAAGTATATTTTCACACAAAAGGATCTAAATATGCGCCAAAGAAGATGGTTGGAGCTGATTAAGGATTACGACTGCTCAATTCATTACCACCCTGGGAAAGCAAACAAGGTGGCAGATGCATTAAGTCGACAAGACCATGCTAGCTTATCCATGATGAGGATCACAAAAGATCCAATATTTATGGATTTACAAAGGATGGATCTTGGAATTATAATGGAAGGGGAAAATCGTATCTTTCTCAAATTAATGTTCAACCATCTATACATGTAAAGATTAAAGAGGCACAGAAAGAAGATGTAGAGTTACAAAAGAAGGTGAGAAATGTTCCTGAATTCAACCTTGATTGTGATGGAATAATCTGGTTCAGGAATCGGGTTTGTGTTCCTTACATCCCCTAATTAAAGAAGGAACTGCTGGATGAGGCTCATAGTTCTTCATTCTCTATTCATCCTAGAAGCATAAAGATGTATAGGGACCTGAAAGAGTACTTCTGGTGGGATGACATAAAAAAAGATGTTTCTGAATATGTCTCTCGATGATTGGTTTGTCAGCAAGTTAAAGCTGAGAGACAGAAGTCTAAGGGGATGTTACAACCATTACCCATACCTTAATGGAAATGGGAAAACATCACTATGGACTTTGTCACCGGACTTCCAAAAACATCTAAAGGCAATAATGCTATCTGGGTCATAGTTGATCGTCTTACAAATTCGGCACACTTCATTGCTATTAGAGAAGATTTCTCTCTGGATCAGCTTACCAGGATATATGTAAAGGAAGTGGTAAGATTGCATGGATTACCACTTTCTATTATATCTGATCAGGATCCGAGGTTTACCTCAAAGTTCTGGCGAAGTCTTCAGCATACTCTGGATACAGAGTTGAGTTTCAGCATAGCTTATCATCCTCAGACAGACGGTCAGTCTGAGAGGACAATTCAAACTCTAGAAGATATGTTGAGAGCTTTCTCTATGGATTTGAAAGGTGGTTGGGATCAACACCTACCTTTGGTGGAATTTTCTAATAATAATAGCTTTCACTCCAGTATTCAGATGGCTCTTTATGAAGCTCTCTATGGAAAGAAATGCCGAACTCCAACTTGCTAGGATGAAGTTGGGGAAAGAAAGCTATTAGGACCTGATCTTGTTGATGAGATGGCAGAAAATATCTAATCTATTCAACAACACATAAGAGTAGCTCAGAGTCAACAAAAAAGTTATGCTGAAAACCGAAGAAAAGACCTAGAGTTTGAAGTGGGTGATAAAGTGTTCTTACTAATATCTCCTTGGAAGAGAGTAATGAGATTTGGAAAGAAGGGAAAGCTAAGCCCTAGGTATATCGGTCCTTTCGAAATACTGGATCGTGTTGGGAAGGTAGATTACCGATTGGCGCTTTCACCAAATCTCTCTCAAGTTCATGATGTGTTCCATGTATCTCTCTTGAGAAAGTACATACCTGATCCTTCACATGTACTCGGCTCTTAAGTTGTACCGCTCGAGCAAGATCTTTCTTATGTAGAACAGCCGATAGAGATTCTGGATCGTAGCCAAAAAGTTCTACGAAAGAAGACCACTTGCTTGGTGAAATTTTTATGGAGGAACCACCAATTAGAGGAAGCTACATCATAGCTTGAGGATATGATGAGGGAGATGTATCCTCATCTGTTTTTTATGAAGTGAATAATTTCGAGGGCGAAATTCATTTTAAGGGGGTAGAATGTAACACCTGAGATTTTTATGAGAAATATTTTGTTTTTATACATCATCAAAGGAATCTTTCACTACACACAACACTAGCTTGGCTTGATTTACATGCAATCATGGCCTTCCTCGATAGCTTGCATTGTACGCAATACTGAGTTTCACTAAACAACGATATGCTATTAAAATATTATTAAAATAGCCGTTATGAAAAGTAATTACCACTTTTTAAAATTTTATAAATTTTATTTTTCAAAATGGACTTCATTTTTGGATTTGGAATATTGAAATTAGCCTAGGGTGAAATTTTGGTATTTTTCTGAAAACTTTCAATTTTTGATGAATAGTGAAAACACTGGGTTACTATTTAAAAACCGAATTTTTATTTAAATAATTATTTATTTTATTTAAATTTATTTTAGGTCAAAATTGATACATAATACCTATATAAGTTCAATGTAATTTATTGGATTCATTTTATAATAATTTTAGATATATAAAAAGTTTATTGAACTTTTGACCGTCTTTTACCCACCTCCTAGGAGAATTAGCAAATTTACATAAAACAAAATTTTACCGCTTTTGTGAATGGAATTTAAAAAATCCAAGAGACACGGTTGATGTCAGTAAGTAAAATGTGGTTCAATGAGATGAAAATAATTTTTAGTGAATAGTAACTTTGTACTTTTATTTACCACGGTTAAAAGTAAATAGGGTAATTAAGGGTAAAAATGATATTATTATTATCCTAAAACATGTCCTAATTCTATTGTATAAGTGTAATTCGACCAAAAACAACATTAGGGATAAAATATTACCCTTTAGGTCCACTTGGATTAGATTAGGACATTTATTATTAATTTATTTAAAGAAGGGTTAAAATAGTTAAAATCAAAGTTTAATAACTAAATCATTTTTAATATAGGGTTATACAAAAGATAAATTAGACTATAAATATTAATTAGAAATATAAAAATATTTCCTACATAATGGTATTTTATTGGTAATTTTTAGACCTTATATAATTTAATTTATTTATGACACAATGATGATGCAGTAATTATCTTATTAATGAAATATTGACATAATTGATGTTATAAATGCCCAAATAAATGTAATTTGAGACTTTTTATGAATTCCAATAATTTTCTATGTTAATATGACATGTTAGTATTGATTTAATTAACTTTTTTTGAACTAATATTTCTGTTTTAATTTTCACAAAAATCAATTACCAAATAGTGTCAAAATTGACATAAAATAGTTTTTAAAACAAATATTATATTATTAATTTTTATTTTATTCCTAAAAACCTAATGTTAGGTCAAATGACTTATATAATGTTATATATATTAATAATAAACAACTTGGGGTTCTTTTGGCTTGTTATAGTACGTTTATTAACCTTATAGTGTAAGAAAACAAGAAAACTCGGTAAAAGTTAAATTATCTAATTTAAAGTTAAATCTAAATGATAAGGTTAAAATAGAAACCTAAACTTGTCTAAATTATATTTTATGAGAGTATTTCGACCCATCCCTACCTTATCTTCTAAATATATCAATTTGGAGCTATTAAAAACTGAATATGACTTTATAATAAAATAATATTTTTAGTTTTTCCAAAGGTGCCCCTCTCCTCCCTTATAAAAGGGCACCTCCTCCCTCTCTTCCTCACACCACTTTGAGACTTCAAGCTCGGCCAACCCCTGCCAAATTCTCTTATCCAATTCCCTATAAACATCCTAGAGGTCCTGGTCTTCTTCAAAGACCAATTTTAGTTCCCTAAGAGGAGGTCTCAAAGAGGCGCTTCAAAGAAGAGGTAATGTCCGTTACCAATTATTTCAACTTTATTTCTTCTTCCACTTATTCTTCTTTAGTTTTTTCATTATGAAGTAATAACATCAGTATCACTCATATACTTATATGTTATTATAACTATGAAACAACCCTATTTTACCATCTATCCATCCTACAGAAAACGAAATCACCGTGCGTGCGTACGTACGGAATACCGTCTCCACGCCGTGGTGTAATCTATTTTCCACCACCACCTTACTTGGAAGGGTATAATGGTGTAAATAATGACTATATATATGATTATTGTAAATTTATATTGATTCTGAAATAGTATACATACACTCTAATACAATTCCACGATCATGGGAACGATATCATCGCTCGTGCGTACGTACTGAATATCGTCTCCATGATGTGATGCGACTTGTTCTACATGATCTTCATTGCATAATGATTATATAAATGAATTGAATAAATAAATATGATATATATTATACTAATACCATTCTGGAAATTATGTATCTATAACCTAAAGATAAGAATCAGAATTTATTCGACAAAACACGCATAAGAACAAAAAGTAATAAACACCCAAATAACAAGTAGCAATGAAATATTACTAATAAGAAGCTAATAATATGACCATATATGATATCATAACAATTATTATGATTTTGGAATAAGTAAATTACATTATTTAAATCATTATACAGGAGTTTCAGACACTTACGAAGCAAATTGGACCTAAGGTAAGGGAAAATAACACAATCTCATTTTTTTATCCGAGATTGTTTATACTTCAGAATTTACTGGGGAATATTTATCATCCACATCCATGTTTCCTCAATATGTAATATTTATATCCTTCTAAAAATTTTTAAATCCAATTTTACCCTTTTGGGAGTTTTTATTAAAAGATATGAAAGGAATCTTTTGTCATTTTTCGTACGAGATACCTTTTGACTTTTCTGACATAAGTACGAGAAGAATGTTTTTTTAACTTATATGGCATGAATGGATTTTTAAAACATTATTTCCAAGAATCTTCCTTTACAGGTTTTCAATTTTATTTTTAATCAACTTCTTTTAGTTTAAAATTGTATGACATGTTAAGAAAGGAAAAAATGTTTTTGAAGTAGAAAGGATATTTTCCTCAAGAATGGAGTTCAAGTGTTTTATAAAAATTATTTTCCATCTAAGATAATATAGGGTTCTGTTTATATCCCTATTTTTTACATTGATTTGATTATGTTATGATGGAATTATTTTTATGATGTCCTTTTATCTTATATGGATTATTTTATGATGGCATGATGTTTAAGATTCCCATTTTTATTACATGGGTTATGCTATGATGTATGGTTTTTGATTTTTTGGCACACATAAGAATGGTATCATTATGAGATCAGTGGGACCTATATCTCCCTCCAATGCATTGGGTAAATATTTATATCTCAATAGATAGACATGGCTGGAACGGCAGGTTAATCTAGTTCAGTGAAACAGGACTGAAATGAGGAGTGAACTCGGTTCAGAAATGGAATTTGTCCACTAAGATAGTCTTGGATATAAGCCTTGACTACTAAGAAATGATTCTCTATGATTATGTGTGTATGACACAAAGTTTCATGTTTTAAGTTATGATTATTTGGATTACATTTCACTACTATGATTTACCCCATGTTATGAAATTATGATCTCTTTTGTAGGTTAAGATTTCCAAAATGTTATGTTCTTATGAATATGGTGTGATTGATATTTCTTTTGTTTACCCTTACTAAGAATTTGAGCTCACCCTTTTGTATGTTTTCTTTCCCCAGGTCAGTAAGAATTTTATTAAGTAGGATGTGCCAAAATTGACTCTAGATATGATGAAATAAATGGGAGACAATGTAGATGCTTTATGAACCAGTTATTTATGTTTCTTAGTTTCTAAAGACTCTTTACCTATACAGTCCTTTCCTGGTTTTGTTATATGTTGTAATAAGTGTACTTCAATTCTGAAGTAATAACAATGTAGGTAAAGTATGGGTCGTTATAGTGTTGACCCAGATTCTATGGGTGGATTTTAGGCTTTGTGTGCCAACCTCGATGTTTTGTGCACCTACACTAATGCTTTGTGCACTATCAACACTCAATACACAGCCATCAATGCTTTATGCACCAACACTTACACATTGTGTGCCACCGATTCTCTACACATCATCGACACTCTATGTGTGGTCAAGATGATAAGTTCTAAGGACTTATAATGACAATCCCTCTTCATGATTTAGAATTATACCTATGTGACCTGAATTTACTTTCTGTACATTCCTTTGCAGTGTACTTGGTGTACTCTTCTTCCTGGTGTACTTGGTGTAATTTCCTTTGTGGTGTACTTGGTATAAATTACATTGTGGTGTAATTAGTACACTTTCCTTAGTGAAGTACCTTAGTAGTCTTCCATAATGGTGTATCATCCTAGTGTTCCTTAGATATGTACCTTCATGGTGATCCTTTGTTGTGTACCTTTATGGGATTCCTTAGTGGTGTACCTTCATGGTTATCCTTAGTGGTGTACCTCTGTGGTCTTCTTTAGTGGTGATCCATAGTGGTATACCTTCACGGTGTTCCTCTATGGGATACCTTAGTGTTGTAACTTCATGGTATCCTTAGTGGTGTACCTCTATGGTATTCCTTAGTGGTTTACCTTTGTGGTGATCTTTTTGGTGTACCTTCGTGGTGATCCTTAATGGTGTACCTTTGTGGGCTTCCTTAGTGGTGTAACTTCATGGTGATCCTTAGTTGTGCACCTTCATGGTCTTCCTTAGTGGCGATCCTTAGTGTTATACCTTCATGTGTTCTTTTGTGGGCTTCCTTAGTGGTGTACCTTTGTGGTGATTCTTAGTGGTTTACCTTCGTGTTCTTCCTTAGTGCTGATCCTTAGTGGTGTAACTTCATGGTTTTTATTCTTGGTCTTCCTTAGTGGTGTAATTTCATGGTGTTCCTTCATGGTATTCCTTGTAATATTTCCTCGGCTGTGGTTTTACTTTAGGAAATACTTCATGTATTTCTTAGTGGTTTCCTATGTGGTTTTGGGGTATCCCCCTGAGTATTGTTTTACTCACCCCTACATGGGATTTTCCCGCACATGTCGTACCTTATTCAGACGATCGATGCATTGATAGAGCCCTAGGTGGATTAGGAATAGGTGGTTCATAGAGTGATCAAGTGGACGTGGTGTGCTCTATGTCTTTAGATAGCTTCCCTAAAACTACCCTTCAGGTAGGGTTTTATGTGGGTGAGTTTCAGGAGCATGTACTTTTACTTTGACACACACTTCCTTTTGGTGGGCTTGTATTCTCACCCTGTTTACTTTCTATCATTCCTACTATTGTACTCTATGGTTGGTATCTTAGTGTATACATCCATTGTTTCTTGGTGTTTTCCTTTTCAGAATTTGGGATTAGAGATGTCTGTGTTTGTATAGGTACTTAAGAAAATGTCTCCCATTTTGTGGGATATGCCTACTTTGTGCTAGTCACCCACCCCTATCCTATCAGATGTGGGATTGGGGTAGTCACTATCATGAACCAACCTGGGTTACCCCAGAACCGGTCACCCGAGCCAATCCATGGTAAGGCCTGAGAGGTGTTCCTAATCCTCCTGAGCTGGCAACTAGCGCCAGGGCATCGATAGAGATGATGGGAATGATTTCACCCAATAAAAATAAATAAAAGTATAGAAAATAGTAAAGATAAGCACATAATAATTAAACCAAAAAATAGCTAAACAAGAACTAAAGAAGATAAAACTAACCAAACTCGACGTCTGAATTAACTCTGTGTGACTCCACGGGTCACTCTCTAACTCAACGATCAAATGTCGCCCAAGGTGAACACACCCAAGTCGTAACATTCATAAGGAATAAAAATAGAAATGAACTATAAGCGTGAGTATTAAAACTTAGTAGGCTAACCCGATATATATTCCCAATGAAATTCCTTTAAAATAAAAGAAACACCCATTTTCAAGTTTAAACTATAATGTATAAAAGTAAGGTTTTCATAATTTTACTACAAAATAATGTACGATTCATTTCCCTCATTCATTTCTTAAAAACCCATGTCATTATTTTAGTGAGAAATTATCATTTCCTAATGTAAAGTGATGTTTACATTTTTAATTTGCACAGAAAGAATAAAATACCTTTCTTTGAAAATAGTTTTCATAAGCCACATTAAAACCACACATCACTTTCCAGTAAAACATGACACATGAAAGTGCTATAGTAGTTACACAACAAGGGTATTGAAAATAAAATATATGTACAAGTAACACATTTAACACTATAATCACTAAGAATGACTAGACATAGGTGAACCCAAGAGATCAAGAATAATCTTGAAGACACCAATACATAATACCTCTTCCTCATTGAATTGTCACACACGATGAAATCAAAACGCTTGTCCACCCTTTCATAGGTAGGCCAAGGGAAAATCCTAGAGCAATGAACCCAAACATATATATCTACTATGGGCCACTGGTTAGTACCATTACCTAACAATACGAAAACCATTCTAATAAATTCTCTCAATATGACAGGTTCCTATGCCTCGTGTATTTAAAAAGGGGGGGCAACTGTTGCCAAAAAAGCATTCAATCATAGTATATATATAATAATAAATCACAAGGGGCATCACCCTGAGTCACTCTAAGGACCGATATCATTCCATTAATCAAAATAATATAAAGAGTCCAATCTGAGGCACCCTTATAATGGATCATAGGGATTATTTAGAAAGGAAATCCCATTTATTATATATATACAATCATGGAATGATAAACATCCACATGAAGTTTTCATAATAAACAATTTCACCATTTTTCACAAGGTTTCCAAACAAGCCTTAAACCATTTCTTTTTCATAAACCGACATTTACCATTAACACAGAATCCACATTCTCTAAAGAAGGAAAACACATCATCTCCACCCCAAAACATTGATTAATTCTCTCAAAATATTTAGATTACATTTCCCAGGTCACAAATGTTTTTATAAAAGTGTCAAATGGCCATTTATCAATAACACATTATAAAACACCCTAAATATCAACACCCATTTATTAACAAAACCAAAACCCCCTTTAAAAATCCAAAAAAAAGACCCCTAAATTTTATTTTGAACACTGCCAATACTTGGATTCAAACAAATCATTTTCCATTACAATTAACACATAAATTCCAATCATTAAAAAACTATCATCACATGTCAAACCACTTTAAAATCCAGATACACACTTCTTTTAAACATAAAAATACTTGGAACACTTTCAAGAAACCCAAGATCACCAGTTCATATCAATCTAGTTTAATGCCACAATTAATCTTCCTTTTAATTTGAAACCATTTAAAAAACTATAAAAAACATTTATCAACATACACATGCACTTTTTTTAAAGGGGTTCAAACACACCAAAACACCTTGAAACGAAAAATTCTTTACAAAAATGAAAATTGGGACATTTTTCAGTGGCACATGAAATGTTTATCAAAACAGTTTCTAATTAACACTCAATAAGGTGCCAAAAACAAATTATATCTAAAAAACTTATTTAAATTATTAAATCAGGTTCTAAGAGTTACAAACCAGGGGGTAAACAAATGAAACATTTAATTAAACAAATAGTGTGCGCAATTATAATAAAATGACTTATTTTTTAACAAAATTAGAATTGAACTACCAATTTGAAAAATAAATAAATTATCCACAAGTTAAAAAATAAAAATTAGCACATATATAGGGTTTGAATAGTAGGAAATATATGAAACTTAAATTCTAAAATGTAGTTCAATGGGAACCTACCTCGAAACCAAGGCGCGATAACAACACCCACCCGGAAACACCTCGTACGGGTCCTAAATCGCTAGCTCTACCAAAAAAACCTTAACAATACAAAATGAAAGAAAACAACCAACAGATCAGGGTATACTAGAGGGAATTTTCATTAGAAGGGTAGTGGCCCTCTAGTTAGAAAGATGTCGTCAGGGGGCAGGAAGGCCATAACAACGCCGGCAGGGCGCGTGCCGTTAGGTGCGATGCTGTCAAGGAGAACGGTCATGTAGAAGGCCAGCCATGAGGTAGAGGAGAGGGAATCAGGGGGGTTTCAGGTCATATGGATAGGCTTCAGGTTGTATAGAAAGGTTATGGGTATGCTAGAGATGTTTTGGGTCGGTCGGAGAGGTTACGCGTCATCCGGAGAGGCTGCGGGTTGGCCAGAAACATTGCGGGTCGGCCGAAGAGGTTGCAGCCACCGAAGGAGGTCGGCCAGAGGAAGGCCTCATGGGAGGTGGGATCGCCGGCTGGGGATGTTGTGCACCAAGAATGAGGTCTGAGGGGGTTGCGCCACTGGGAGAAAGAGGCAGTCGGATAGGGGGAGCAGTACCAGTAGGGGAGAGGACGTCGGGTTGCGGTGGTGCCAGTGCAAGTAGGAGGGGCACTTCATTAGGCTGCTGCGATGGGAGGGGGATGGGGAGGTTGGCGGCATTTGGGGGTGTTGGGTCACAGAGCAAGGAGAGGATCCAAGGTCCGGTTGGCCGTTGATCAGGGGTAAATTGAGAGAGGGGAGGCGGCTGGGAGGCCAGCGGCGTGACACATGATAGGGAGGGAGGAGGCTCGGAGGCTAGCGATAGGGTCGCTGGTGGTGGTGCCCGGCTAGAAGTAGAGGTGTGCAAGAAGATGGCACCACACGCACAGAGGACTAAGGGGGATAGGGGGCAACTGCGTAGGGAGGAAGAGATGGGGATCTAACAAGAAAAACCTAAAAAGAAAAGAAAAAATTTAATAATAATAATAAATAAATAAATAAATAAAACTAATCTAAAATAAAATAAAAAGAAAACTAACTATAATTTTAAAATCCTAATAATAATAATAATAATAATAATGTTAATAATAATAATAATAATAATAACAGTAATAATAATAATCATCATCATCATCATCATCATCGTCATAATGATAAAATAAAAATAATCAAGTAATTCGTATCATTTTAATAATGATAAAATTCTTAACAATAAAAATTTTAAACCATGAAATTAATGTTTGTTTTAATTATAAAAATTATTTATTTTCATTTTTCGTGAACGAACGGTCACACAGTTTCCAAGGCGAATCCGCACGACTTCCATATTGAACATTACCTATGCTAACAATGACATCAACACCAAAAAAGAGAACTTTTTTAACATAACTCAACAAAATAATTCGTCCAGGACTCACCTGAACCCCAGTAAAATTTATTTAAGGAAGAAAATAATTAATTAAATTAAACACATGTGTTGGGGTGTGACAATTCTCCCCACCATAATTCTATCCACCCATAGAAAGCCACAATATTATCCATTAAATCAATCAACACCTAAGGATTTCACATAAACACGATCCAACATCTTAACCCCAGGACATTCTATCAACCACCAACGGGACTTAACCATATTGACGAAAATAAATCACCGGTAGAGGGGAGGTCTGAACAGACTCCCCACTATAAGAACTCAACTAGCACTTGATAACAACTTAAGATAAAACCTAAAGAGACGGTGGGTCTCCCCTCCATAAATAACCAACCTATACACAGCCAAACAAAAATCCATCTTTGACCTACATCAGGCCTTAATCAAGATAAAAGACGCACAGAAAGAACATTAAAACCACTCACTCCCATCAAAAATGGATAGGAGATAAACTGAAAACTTCATAAAAACTAAATACCCTCACCCCATGGGAGGGTAGGCAGGGCCCAGTGATTGGATCAATGAAACTACGATGAACAACTACTCACTACTCATCAGTTCGGGATGGAAACAAACCAAAGTTGCAACTGATTCACATGGGTGGTCCACTCAAGGCCAATGATCAGCAACTCAAATCTAAAAAAACAAAATTATTGACAATTCATGAGGGATAATTCCATAACACTCTTGCGACCAAAGGGAATTTACAATGAAGTAGAACCACAACAAAAATGCTAAAACTATATCACTGCATAATAGAGTCACAACCTTAACCAAGATCCATAATATTCATTCTGGGTTCCATACTACTCGTCGGCTTCACTCTAAGGCCTTTTGGATGGAGCTCTGTTGAATGAAGCATCTCCTACCATACAATCAGGTTCTGATAATCCTAATAAGGAACATAAAACTTTTGATTTGAAAAATGAAAGGAAATTTTTTTTGAAATAAAAACCATGATGGAATTGAAAAATGGAGTTAATCAAAAGAGATAGGATATTCCCATACATTTCAAAACCCAAAACATGATCAGTACAACTGCAATGAAAAAAAATCCCTTATACTAAAAGGAAACTTACACAAGAAACTTTAAACAAAAAACAAAAAACACATCACTTATGAGAAATTCCACCATGGTGCTTTCTATCAATGCCTTGAGAGAATCGTTGCAAGTGACCCAAACATATGAAATCATGACAGGGCTTAGGAGTACTTGGGAATGACGGCCTCTTATGACCGAGTTTTCTACACTGATAACACATGAGGATCTCTCACTCTGAATAGGTTGAAAAAATTCTCAAGTCCTTTTTATTCTATGACTTTCTCCATCAACTTTCAATCGCTTCCTCGTCTCCTTTCCAAAATCCTTGCCACCACTCCTAAGAATTGAAGTATGGAGGAATATATTGATCACTCCCTTCATCATGGATTCTACATTAAAATATTGTCTCAACACATAGACAAATGAAGTTAGGTTGAACTATGACACCTTCGACTATAGATTAGGACGGAGACCCGCCGTGAAACTTAGAGCCTTCATGGATTCATCTGTGGCACACCCTGAATCATAAGGTACTAGCTCCACAAAGCACTGGAAATATTCCAACATGGATCTATCACCCTACTACTGATAACACATCTCCATCCCCTTTCTCACCCTTTCCTTCTCATAGAAATACTAATGAATGAACACAGCCTTGAAAAACTCCCAAGTAAGCTCTTGATAGGGCTTGTTCTGAGACACTGACTTCCACCACATCCATGGTGAACCTTCAAGAATGAAGGTTTCAAGCTTAACCTTCAACGACTTGGGAAACTCAACGAGGTTAATGTCCCATTCGATCTTTTTCATCCACTCCTCTGCTATGGGAGGGTCTGTTTGACCATAAAAGAGAGGTGGATCTATATTTCGAAACTCAAGCATAAAATCCATAGGTTGATCAATAACACTAAAATCACTCATCAAAGCTTCAAGGGGGTAACTTCTAGACAATAGAAGTCATGAAACTAAATAGGGACAAATAAATAAATAAAATCCTCAAAATCAAACATCGTAAGGTGATAAGATCTAAACAGAACAAGACAAGCTATCATAACATTAAAACTTTCCTTTTAAAAACATCTCTAATTTAAAACAATATTGGTGGGTTAAACCCTCTCCATTGGTATTCTTTAGAGCCTCACTCACTCGAATATTTATGTGCCACCACGGGCATCCATCCTCCATACCAGACATCCATTCATATTTGAACATACCACTATGCATGTGAGCACCCATAAGAACACCAAGGCCAAAACAAAACAAATTTATTTTCTAAAAACCAAATCATTCACCCCATTTATTTTAAAAAATATACAAATTAAACATGTCATTTCAAACAACCATTTTTTCAAACTAGATTTTTTTGATTCAAACAAATTTCATAAGACAGAGGAGACCCAAAATAACTCCAATAGGGAACTAGTGTCGGTGAGTGACTTAACCATATGGTTGGAGAACTTATGTCAAACACATCACTGACATGAAGATTCTTTTAAGACCATTTTCTTATCTCCACATGGCTTTCTACGTCGTGCAGTCTCACGAGGACTATTAGCCCTATACCCTTTGTCATATCCTAATCACAAAATATTTCATAAAAAACATAAAGAAACTAATTAAACCAAAATTTCCATGGAAACTTGAGGATCAGAACAAGAAAGAGTCTGCACCGCTCTTCCTGCACCTACCACTTGAGTCCCGACAATCCTACTCCATCTACCTTGACATCCCAAATAATAAAGGCCGCTCTGAAAGGAGAGGTCCTCTAAGAGCCGACATTCTCTGATACCATTTTTTCACAAACCAACTCAAGTTGACCCTGAACCGGTCACCTAAGATAATCCGTGGCATGACCGGAGAGGCATTCCTGATCCTCTCGGGCTGGTGATAAGCACCAGGGCATTGATAGAGACAATGGGAATGATTTTTCCCAATACAAATAAATAAAATCCAAGAAAATAGTAAACAACAGTGGAAAATAAATAAACCAAACAAAAAACTTAACAATAACTAAAGAAGATAAAAATAACAAAACTTGATGTCTGAACTAACTCTGTGGGACCCCTCAGGTCACTCTCGGACTCAACGATCAAACACTTCCCAAGCCAAACACGCCCAAGCTGTAACCTGCACAAGGACTAAAAATAGAAAATAAATATAGGTATGAGTATTATAACTCAGTAGGATATCCCAATATCTATTCCCAATGAACTTCATTTAAAATAAAAGAAACATCCATTTTCAAGTTTAAACTACAATGTATTCAAGTATGGTTTTCTACATGTTACTCAAAAACAAAGTATGAGTCATTGATCTCATTCATTTAAAAAAACAAGTCATTCTTTTATTGAGACATTATCATTTCCAAAGGGAAAGTTACATTTTCATTTTCAATTTGCACAAAAAGAATAAAACACCTTTCTTTGAAAATAGTTTTCATAAGCCACATTAAAAACACACATCACTTTTTAGTAAAATACTACACATGAAATCACTACATTAGTTACACAACAAGGGAAATGAAAAGAAAATATACATACAAGTAACACATTTAACACTGCAAGCACTAAGAACGAGTAGACATAGGTGAACCCAGGAGATAAAGAATAATACAAAAGACACCAATACATGAGACCTCATCGTCATTGACATGTCACACACGATGAAATCAAAATGCTCAAAATGCATGGCCATCCTTTCTCAGGTAGGATGAGAAACAATCCCCTAGAAATGAACCCAAACATATCCTCCAACTATAGGCCACTGGCCAGTACCATAACCTACCAGTACCTCAATCATTATCAGAATATTCTTTAAATATTTAAGCTTCCTATGTCTCATGTATTTAAAAATGGTCTAGGCCAACCAATGCCAGTCAAGAATCCCATCAAAGTATATATAATAATAAAGCACAACAGACATCACCCCTGACTCACTCCAAGGACCGATATCATGCCATTAATCAAAAGAACATAAAGATTCCAATCTGAGGCACCCTTATAATGGATCCCAAGGATTAAATAGTAATTACATCACATCCATTATATACATACAATCATGGAAATATAAACATCCACATGATGTTTTCATAATAAACAATTTCACTATTTTTTTTACAAGGTTTCCAAATGGGCCTTAAACCATTTCTTTTTCATAAACTGACATTTATCATTAACACAAAATTCACATTTTATAAATAGGGAGAACACATCATCTCTACACCAAAACATTGATAAATTCTCTCAAAATATTCGTATTACATTTCCTAGAGCACAAACATTTTTATAAAAGTGTCAAATGGACATTTATTGACAACACATTCTAAAACACCCTAAAACTCAACACCCATTTATTTATAAAACCAAACCCCAATTTGAAAATCAAAAAATAGGACCCCCAAAATATCATTTTGAACACTGCCAATACTTTGATAAATTCAAACAAAACATTTTTCATTACACTTAGCACATAAAATGCCAATCGGGTACAATCCATCATCATATGTCAAACCACTTTAAAAGCCAAATAAACACTTCTTTTAAACATAAAACTACTTTGAACACTTTCAAGAAACCCATGATCTCTATTTCATATCAATTCGGTTTAAAGCCAAAACTACTCATCCTTTTAATTTGAAACCATTTAAAAACACTATAAAAACATTTATCAACATACACATGAACTTTTTATAAAGGGGTGTAAACACACCAAAACACATTGAAACGAAACATTATTTACAAAAATGCCAACCGGGACATTTATTAGTGGCACCTGAAATGTTTGTCAAAATAGTTTCTAATTAACACTAAAAAAGGTTCCAAAAACAAATTCTATCCCACAAACTTATTTAAATTTTAAAATAAGGTTCTAAGAGTCACAATCCCGGTGAAAAACTAAGGAAACATTTAATTAAACAAACAGTGTGCGCAATTATAAAAAAATGACTTCATTTTTCACAATATCTGAATTGAACTACCAATTTGAAAAATAAATAAATTATCGACAAGTTAAAAATAATAATTAGCACATATATAGGGTGTGAATAGTAGGAAATTGATAAAACTAATATTCTAAAAGGTAGTTCAATGTGAACCTACCTAGAAAACAAGGCGCGAAAATAACACCCACTCACCTTGTGTAGGTCCTAAATAGCTAGATCTACCAAAAACAACCCTTAATATACAAAAACCTTAAAAAACTAAAGGAAAGAACATAACCAACGGATCAGGGTATACTAGAAGGAAGTATCACGGGAAGGGTGGCAGCGCGCTAGTTTTAATGACGTCGTCACGGTGAGGGAAGGTCGTAATGACGTTGGTAGGGAGTGTGCTGGTAGGGGTGGCGCTGTCAAGGAGAAGGGACACACGGGAGGCTACCCGGGAGGCGAAGGAGAGGGATTCAGGGTTTTTGGGTTAGCCGAAGAGGCTTTAGGTTGGCCAGAGAGGTTGCGGGTCAGCCAGAGAGGCTGCAGGTCGGCTGGAGAGGTTGTGGGTTGGCCGGAGAGGCTGCTGGTCATCCATAGAGGTTTCAAGTTGGATGGAGAGTTTTTGGATGGTGAAGGAGATCATCCAAAGGGGGTTTTCGGCCGAAGGAAGGCCTCGCCAGAGATGGGATCACAGGCTGGGGCTGTTGCGCACAAAGAAGGAGGTCAGAGGGGGTTGTGCTGCTGGGAACAAGAGGTAGCTAGACAGGGGGGTGGTGCCAGCAGGGGGAGTAAGTCGGGCTACGGCGGTATGGGTGCAAGCAGGATGGGCGCGGTATCAGGCTGTAGTGAAATGAGGGTGACGGGGAGGCTGATGGTGTATGGGTGCCCTAGGTAGCTGAGCAAGGAGGAAGGATTTGGGGTCCGGTTAGCCGCTGAGTAGGGGAAAACTGGGATAGGGGAGGTGGTCGGGAGGCCAGTGACGTAGCATGTGACGGGGAGGGCGGAGGCTGGGAGGCCAGCGATAGGGTCGCTGGTGGTGATGACTGGCCAGAAGTGGAGGTGTACATGAAGATGATGTCGCATGCAGAGAGGACTAAGGGGGAGAGGGGCGGTTGCGTTGGGAGGAAGAGATGGGGGGACAACTAGTAAACCCTAAAAAAATAGATAAATTAATAATAATAATAATAATAATAATAAATAAAACTAATCTAAAATAAAATAAAAAATAAAACTAACTATATTTTCAATATAATTATAATAATAATGATAATAATTATTATTATTATTATAAGAATAATAATAATCATAATCATAATTATAAAATAATAATAATCAAGGTATTTGTATCATTTTAATAAAAATAAATTCTTAACAATAAAAATTTTAAACTACACAATTAATGTTTGTTTTAATTACAAAAATATTTATTTTTATTTTTTTAGAACGGACGGTCGTGCAGTTTCCCTGGTGAAGCCGTACGACTTCCAAATCATGCTTCACTAGTGCGACCGACAACATCGAGACCAAAAAGTGCACTTTTTTAACATAACATAAAGAAATAATTCATCCCGGACTCACCCAAACCCCATCAAAATTCATTTAAGGTTGAAAATAATTAAATAAATTAAATACACAGTTCGGGGTGGGACAGTCACAACATGGGACTTACTGGGATGGGTTGTGACAGAGTGGTATCAAAGGGGTCGGTTCCACTTTAGGAGAAGGAGTCTATGATATTGGTTTGGGGTTATAGTGTCGAGTGTTTCGATTTCAGCTTTCATGCTAGGTAATCCAGTGTCATTGTGGCAGCTAACGTATCCATACATTAGGAATCTAGACACCTACTTTTAGACTTGGTACATGAAAAAAATTGTTGTAAGGAATAAATGGTACATGAATCGTGTAGGATTTTGGGTGTGTTCCCATGTCCTTGAGTTAGCTTACCAGGTATACTCTATTGACTATGGTACATCTTGTTTCACTTCAAGATGCCTCCATGCAAATAGCCAGCCAGAATTTTGTTACATCATCACAAGGATAATTCACCTAGTAGCAAGACATCAGTATAGAGATTTTTACCAGAGATAGCACCTCCAGGTGGGGCACCAGCTATGTGTCCACCTGTAGAGTAGCACATGATACCCATAGTACCAGAGGATGAGGACCACAGGTTGAGCACCCTTAAAGAGTTTCAGCAGAAAATACCCCTCAGGCTTCAAGGAGAGCCCAAAACATAGGCGAATGAGGAATTTCTTAAGGTCATGACTGATTTTTTCATCTAGTCAGGACACTGGCATATTAGAAGGTGGTCCTTACAGCAATTCCTCTATGTGTCTCGACATGGTGATGGTTGGGTTAGTTACCCAATTATATGATGAGGCGACTCTTTTGTGGATGTGTTTTGAGAATCTTTTGAAAGTGGATTCATAACCTTATAATATATAGGATATTCATGTCCAGAAGCTTCTATATCTCTAGTAGGATGTAATGTTGGTATCTGATTATTCATCGAGGTGTGCTGAACTTTCTAGGTACTCGATGGATATTATACATGACCAATTCTTTATGGATCAGAACATTGATAAAGGTGTTCTTATAGACATCCAAGCTAGATTTATTCCTATGTTCATTACTACTGATGCTAGGGTGCTAGAGAAAACCTTTGTGGTTGAGAGTCCCTTATTTGAGAAAATTCGATTTTTAATTTTTTAGTAGTGGGCAAGAAAGACCAGACAGATCCGCAAGGTGGCGGACATGGTAGAGGAGCTGAAAGAGCACCAGAGTTGATATATATTTTGACATGTTACCACCACCTCCCCCATGTGGTCTGCACCAGGCTTAGGGTGTTGGAAGATAGGGTAGGGGATAACTTCTTGTGGTTGGGAAATATGACCCAAGAGCTCCATGAATGATTCAAGGTATGATATCTATCTATTATACCTTAGCTCCCATATTGATAAACACAAGTACTATTCAATCTCCTCTTACTACAAATCTTATTTGAGGCTCAAAGAATCTAGTACAAACCACTACCTTAACCCTCAATGTTGGAGATTCTTACTGGAGGAGACCCAATGATCACCCACTGGTGCCAAGAGTATGACCAGAATCCTAGAGGTGAGAGTTTCGGTTAGGATCTCTTGGTAGAGGCATAGAGGCCTTATGAAATCATTATTGGTATGGACCTATTATCCACATTTCAATCTCAGATTGGATATTTTAGGAAAATAGTGTGGTGTATCTATAGTGGTGGAACAAGGTTTTATTTGTTAGTGAAAAGTAAAACCAGGAAGAATGGGATGGGCTCACACAAAGGAGTGTGTATCCGATTTCCCATTAATTGGCTAGTATAACTGTCAATGTAGTGATTGTTATGAGTCCTCATTATCATGCATTAGTGGTAGATTTTTAATGTATCCAGCGAAGTTTGAGACATAGTTGATGGGTAGGGTTCCTCCAACACTATGACTTTGGAATTTTCTATACTTCAAGAAGGAGAATGTGGTAGAATATGTTTTTAGTAGGAGATCTTGTTCATAGTTACTGAATGAAAAATCATAACGGTTTTCCTCATTATAATTATCCTTAGTGGATGGAGATGGGGAATCTTAACTAAAATCAATGGTTTTCACCACTCCTCTCTTACAACGAGTCAAGGAGGCATAACTTTAGGATGCCAATTATGAGACCCAATGTGCCCAGATGTCCAGTGGATATACCCTTGATGTACATTAAAAAGGTGGGGAGCACATCATTCTTTTCAAGGGACGCATCATAGTACTGGTGATGTTGATGGTGGAGTTTTTGAGTTAGTTCCATACATTCCCTTACATCTATGGGAACTCTTTGTATGGGAAGGCTAAATACCATTCTTTAGGGTCGAGAGCCTGGTTTCTATGGTAGTAGTGGACACCTATAAAGGAGAGATACATCAGGATATGCATGTGAATGTCAGGGAGAACACTAGAGATGAAAGAACAGGTTGAAGCCAGGCTTACTTGTTAATAAGAATATTGGGTTCTAGTTTGAATAGGTTCTTCATTTATCGACTCACCAAGTCATCCCAAAACATATCAGGAGGGAAGAAGAGATCTGTAGAGTTCTTGGTATGCCTCTACATGTAGGAGATAGTTTGACTCTATATAATTCCATCGATAATAGTTTTGAATCATGATGCTCATTTTTCATCCTGGTCATGGAGATCAAGGATTGAAAGGGGAGGATACTTCATGGATGAGTGATTCCTTCAGTTAATTCTTGGTGGTAGTACAAGGATATCAAGAATAGAACATGGGATCGGGAGGCTCAGGTTCGTGCTCTATTCACTCGTCTGTTTAATTAACCCTTGGAATGCCTTTTGGGGATGAAAATTGTAACGCCCCGACCCCAGCTACCCAGAGCCGGTGCATTACTTCGTAACATTGGCATGATCACAAAGGATCAAGTCTCGAAAGACCGATTAGTTTAGTAGCCTTGGAAACACTAGATACATTCGTAAGTCTTTCATTACATCAAAATTAAACAAACTACAAAAAAACATGGTCTTCATAGTCCACACTCATATCTTCACTGATTATTCTTGCAAGTCAGTCATAAAATACTTCTTCACAACCTGGAAAATTTTTTAAACATTAAAAGGGGTGAGCTCAAATGCTCAGTAAGGATAACAATAATGCGGAAGCTTTCATAAATAAACATTAACATTTAAGGCAATGTATAACTAAAACAAAAGCCTTTTAAACATGAACTTCAACATAATATGGCAAAAGTAAAATGAGATAATGCCATTTACTTCTTCACATGGATATTCTACTGGTCGAATAATCACATGCAATATCAATAACCACTTTCATAATGATGGAATGCATAATGCCAGACTATCATAACCACATAGCCAAGGCCTCGTGCCAAGACTACAAATAAGATTTTGTCAAGGCCTTGTGCCAAGACACTAGTTTGTCTCATGAGACCTGCCGATGCATCGAGGAGCTATAGCGGGCTCCACCCGTCACTTATTAAGTCCAATGCATTCCTCATATGAATAGGTTTAAACATATCATAAACCATAACATAATTGTATCACATAAAACATGCATAAAGGAAACATAACATTTCCACATTTCAATCACAAGATATCAATACAGCACATTGATATAATAAAAATGCTTTCAAAACAATTTTCAATACCAAAATAAAAGAAAGTTAAAACATTGTATTTATTTTTCATTAAAAAAAAGATGGCTTATAGAGGAAGCCGAAACTCAAATAATGGTCACGGCGGTGGAGAAGTCATTGTCGCCGCATAAGTACGGAAAGAAAAACATTCCCTTTTGTCGTTTAGCAAAACGCTTCGTATAAAAAAGATTCCTTTTGAATAAACGTAAAAGTCAAAGGGGTTTATACACCGTATAAAAGAAAGTTGTGTATAAAGCCAAATATGCCTCAATGAAAGGAGATTGAGACAAAGTCCTTAAAAAGATCATTTTTAAAATAAAATAGATCTATTATGTGTATTCACTATAGGTACACATAAAGAAAGTAAAAATACAAAATAGGACATAATAATATCATGACATAATTTGAAAGTAGGAGATTAACCCAAAGAATGGAAATTGGGTTAAGAAGTTCCCTTACAAATAAAATATATCTATTAGGTGTATTCACTATATATACACATAAAGAACGTACAAATACAAGATAGGACATAATAATATCATGAAGTAATTTGAAAGTAGGAGATTAACCCAAAGAATGGAAGTTGGGTTAAGAAGTTCCCTTACCTCGTGTCTGACTTGACTCAACCGTTCTTTAACCTCCTGAATAATAAACTAGAGTTAATACATACCTTATTAAGAACCATTTTCAACTTCATTATCCTTATTATATCACTTATTACAATGATATGAACATTATGTAATTATTTAAGTTAATAATGTTCATTTTGTCGGTATTTGGTTCTTAAGTCAAAAATAGGCTTCTTACACTTACATGTTGTTAATTTGGTCAAAGGTTCATTATATCCAGAATGGTATTCATGATGTAGATATCATATATGTCATATATATCCAGTACATACATTCATTTATAATATTACATCACATTTAGAGGTAAGAAATGAAATGCACCGTTCATGGAGACGGTAAGCCGTACGTACGCATGAACGCTACTTCCATTTCTATTTCATATTTTCTGGAATGGAATCATAATGATATGAGAGTATATTATAATTCCAGTATAATAACATATATAATATCATTAACTTTATCCTTCACACATCCCACATATGGTATTAACGAATCAAATCACTTTCAGGGGGCGGTAGTCCGCGCTTCCTAAAATGAAGATATCGTGTTTTACCCATAATGGAAACCATAAAGGTATGCCCAAAATGAAAAAAACAGAAGCTTAAGGAAAACATAAACATATTATATATCATATATAAAAATAGTGACATCATAATGGCCACCTTTGAAGGTGTTAGATGAGTGTTGAACAATCATCGTTTCGGGAGGCAGAATTTCGCCATCCACGGAAACCTTATGTTCTTTAACCATTTGATGTAGTTGTGTGGAAGTGTAGCTCAAATAAATCTTATAACAACATCCTAGTATATTTAAGATACTGGTGTTGTTACAAAAGAAGTAAATAAAAAGAGTTTAGGGGGTTGGAGAAGCAAAATAAAACAAAAGAACATGAGAGAATGATTTACCTTAAAAAGTGTAACTCCTTTTGAGTTGAGCCTAAAGGCTTCCTTTGAAAGGATTCTGCCCAAAGGGAATCCTCTAGGATGAGGAGAGGGATGTGGAGAGAGCAAATGGGCAGGGGTTGGCCGAGCCAATGGCTTGAAGAGTGTGTTAAATGAGGTAGAGGTGGGGGCCTTTTATAAGAGGAGAGGAGGGGCACTTTTGGAAAGTAAAGGAACATTACATTATTTGAAAATGTGTTTCGGTTTTAAAAGGTCCCACATTGATAGAATTCGTGGATAAGGTGATAAGGCATCGAAATCCACTCATCCAATTGGTTTTGGCCATGTGTAGTTCATAGATTTTATATTACCTTTCCATTTTATTCAAATCGTCAAATAATGATGTCATCGCTGCATCATTATTATGTCATAAATAATTAAATTTATTTAATGTCTAAAAATTATAAAAAAAATACTATGATATAGGAAATCTTTTTATCTTTCCAATGACTATTTATAATCAAAATTTGGACTTGTGTAACCCTACTTAAAAATTGTTTTAGTAAAACACTTTATGTTAGTGTCATTTTCACTTTAACATTAAATAAAAAGTAATTTATGTTATTTCCCAACAAAAGTGGATCCATGGGGTCCCCAAGTTAGGCCATGGCTTGTCTTGGTCGGCCATGACACAACCCATGAGGTTGGGACATGTGTCTAGGTCATTTAATATTATTAAAGTATTATTTATACCTTAAACTACCCTAATTACCACTAATCGCGATTAAGAACTTAATAAGTTACTATTCACCAAAAAAATTATTTTTATCCCATTGAACCACATTTTACTTCTTAATGACAACCATGTATGTCGGATTTTTGAAAATCAAATCACAGAAGTGGTAATATTTCATTTAAACGAAAAATCAGTTATTTAACAACCACTTAGTGGTTTCACTATTCATCAAAAATTGAAGTTTTTCAGAATAAGGCCAAAATTTCACCCTAAGCTATAATTGATATTCCGAATTGAAAAATGATGTCTATTTTACAAAATTCCAAACATATTAGTTGCATTAATTAATTTTATAATTAATTCCCGCTGTCACAACAAATAGCGTGTTTTTAAGAAACAATTTATATCAAAAGATTGGCAATTGTTTATGTCCAATTTCAATGTTAAATTAATTCTAATGACCACCATTGGATAAAATGGTAAAAATATATTCTAATTATACTTTAAAACCATCAAATATTATAATTTATCACTATAAATTATTTTGATTAAAAAAGTTGTTTTAAGTATTTTTCTCTATTTATAAAATTTTAGAAGTTCTCAGAAAAATACCAAAAATTCAACATAGGCTAATTTCGATATTACGAATACAAAAATGAAGTCCATTTTGACATATAAAATTTATAATATTTCAAAAAGAAGGTATTACTATTCATAACGGCTACTTTGATTAGTCGCGGTGTTTTAGAACTCGAAGTTGCGTACAATGCAAGCTATTTCATTATTGAATGAGAAGCGTATCGTGGAAGCTCGGGGTGTTACATTCTCCCCTCCTTCAATAAATTGCGTCCTCGCAATTTGAAATTTTTCTTGGAAAATAAAAGGTTGAAAATAGAAAATACCTTTGTGGAAAACCCACATCGGAAATAAGGTTAATAGAATTTAGTCTTAATAAGAGGGAAATGGAAATAAGAAAGTCACCACCAAATCATGATCTCGATAAGGAGAACATTGGTGGCAATTAGAGACATATAGTTTGAGGAAAAACGTAAATATTTGTAGGGATTGATTGAGGTCATCAATCACAATCAACTGTCAAATTGAGGGCCTCAAAGCCTTCAATCTATGTTGATTTAAAATATCATCAGTTCAACAAAACATAAGTTATTAGGATAACACATTTTTTTTTGTTTTAATATCCCTTTACTAAAGTTTAAGAATTAATTTATTCATTGAATAAGAGATAGGTATATATATATATGTGTGTTTGACATTAGAGTTTCAACCTTCAACTCATCTTTCACTCAAAAGATAATAGAACTCAAAAATATTATACTTATCCTAATTGTATAAGGTTCCAAATGTTAACACATACCATTTAGATTAGTAAAATTATTTTGTAATAACCGGGGACTTCCTGTAGGCTAGTGGTAGGAAATAAAGGCCTGTCGCACTATGATTGTGGGTTCGATTCCTGCAGCTTTGTCCGACGCGACGGGTTATGCCCCACCCTGCAGGTTGTCCTTTTCCTAAAACTATAGTATCATAATATTCCAAAAATAATCTTCATAAATTTTTTAACCTTAAAAAATACTATCCATGGTTCAACTTAATCCATTCCAACCTTAATAGTTATCCAAAATACATCTGTCCAACTCACAGTCCAAATTTTATAAGGAAGGTAAACATAATGAAGATCCTTTATCCCACATAACAACATGTGAGCACCTTCATCATGTATTCTTTTTAAACATACTGAATTACCATGATCCCTTATTCCTTATAGAATACTAGATATACTCCTTCTATCCAAAAATGTATACAAAACATCAATCAGTTTCAAGGAAGTTAAGTATATCCAATATAATTTATCCAAATCAATCACGTCTTATTCCAAAATCACAATCTCAGTATCAAAACCATATTATGGTTTATCTTTCTCTCAACCATATATTTTCCAAAAATTTAACCTACTGTGGAGTCACTTTTCTTGGTTCCACACAATCTCAAGTCCTTGATGAAATAGTACTGCAGTACAATCCTTATATACTCCATAATTATTATAACCAGTACATCATTGATACAACACTCAAATTAAAAAAAATCTTTAATAACAACATAAGAACTCTAATCATTACTCCTCATCTGTGGTAGTATCATAACTTGATTATTATCCAATAACATCATTTGGGGCATGCTCTGATGATTTGGACATTGGTTTGCGTAGTGTCCCCAATCCTTGCAGAAGAAGCATTGTACATTTGAAACCATTTTCTTACCCTTGCAGTCACGCACTTTGTGTCCTTTTTCTCTACACTTATAACAAACTCCCATTCCCTTTAGGCAAGTTCCATGATGTTTCTTCCCACAATTACCACATATTGGAAAATTCTTCTTTCCCCTCATCCCTTTATCCATCATTCTCTCTTCCATCCCTTTCATCTCTTGCTTCGCTTCAAAGCCATAGGACTCAGAGAATTCTTTACTTATCCTATTAACACATGATACTATTTCTTCATATGTTGAGAACACATGGGAGACTATTTCCCTTCGAAATGTTGGCTTAATACCGTGAAAGATACTATCCTTCTTACTCTTTGGATCATACGTACCGCTGGAGTTCACATTCCTTCTACTGGGCGCCATTTCTATACAACGGCATAAACTAGGTTAGTTTATGAATCAAAATACATAATTCCATACTTGTAAAACACTTTACATAAATTGAACTATTTATGGATATAATCCATAATCATAAAAATAAATGTTTCCTTTGAGGAAGTATGTACTCATAAACCTTACATAATGGTTTGTAAAGAAAATGAGAATTATCCTAAGCATATCCCCCGGGAGTGTCGTAACCAAGAGTGCAGCAAGGCCCGTTGTCGTGCACCAGTTCCCGTTCGAGTCTAGCTCAAAGCGGTGTTTTTGGGTTTTACCCCTAGGTACATCTGTGCCAGAGCCGCCTCTACCTTCTCGTATCCAGACAGGGATGTATTGCTCGGAAAAGTTATAACATCTCTATAATACCAAAATTCTAGGAAGTTCTTCTATACTAATCCTCAAAGTCTATCTTTGGGCTATGTGCTCTAATCAGAGTTTATCTAAATCTAGCTTCCAAGGTTAGTACTAAACTGCCTCTGATACCAACTGTAACGCCCCGACCCCAGCTACCCAGAGCCGGTGCATTACTTCGTAACATTGGCATGATCACAAAGGATCAAGTCTCGAAAGACCGATTAGTTTAGTAGCCTTGGAAACACTAGATACATTCGTAAGTCTTTCATTACATCAAAATTAAACAAACTACAAAAAAACATGGTCTTCATAGTCCACACTCATATCTTCACTGATTATTCTTGCAAGTCAGTCATAAAATACTTCTTCACAACCTGGAAAATTTTTTAAACATTGAAAGGGGTGAGCTCAAATGCTCAGTAAGGATAACAATAATGCGGAAGCTTTCATAAATAAACATTAACATTTAAGGCAATGTATAACTAAAACAAAAGCCTTTTAAACATGAACTTCAACATAATATGGCAAAAGTAAAATGAGATAATGCCATTTACTTCTTCACATGGATATTCTACTGGTCGAATAATCACATGCAATATCAATAACCACTTTCATAATGATGGAATGCATAATGCCAGACTATCATAACCACATAGCCAAGGCCTCGTGCCAAGACTACAAATAAGATTTTGTCAAGGCCTTGTGCCAAGACACTAGTTTGTCTCATGAGACCTGCCGATGCATCGAGGAGCTATAGCGGGCTCCACCCGTCACTTATTAAGTCCAATGCATTCCTCATATGAATAGGTTTAAACATATCATAAACCATAACATAATTGTATCACATAAAACATGCATAAAGGAAACATAACATTTCCACATTTCAATCACAAGATATCAATACAGCACATTGATATAATAAAAATGCTTTCAAAACAATTTTCAATACCAAAATAAAAGAAAGTTAAAACATTGTATTTATTTTTCATTAAAAAAAAGATGGCTTATAGAGGAAGCCGAAACTCAAATAATGGTCACGGCGGTGGAGAAGTCATTGTCGCCGCATAAGTACGGAAAGAAAAACATTCCCTTTTGTCGTTTAGCAAAACGCTTCGTATAAAAAAGATTCCTTTTGAATAAACGTAAAAGTCAAAGGGGTTTATACACCGTATAAAAGAAAGTTGTGTATAAAGCCAAATATGCCTCAATGAAAGGAGATTGAGACAAAGTCCTTAAAAAGATCATTTTTAAAATAAAATAGATCTATTATGTGTATTCACTATAGGTACACATAAAGAAAGTAAAAATACAAAATAGGACATAATAATATCATGACATAATTTGAAAGTAGGAGATTAACCCAAAGAATGGAAATTGGGTTAAGAAGTTCCCTTACAAATAAAATATATCTATTAGGTGTATTCACTATATATACACATAAAGAACGTACAAATACAAGATAGGACATAATAATATCATGAAGTAATTTGAAAGTAGGAGATTAACCCAAAGAATGGAAGTTGGGTTAAGAAGTTCCCTTACCTCGTGTCTGACTTGACTCAACCGTTCTTTAACCTCCTGAATAATAAACTAGAGTTAATACATACCTTATTAAGAACCATTTTCAACTTCATTATCCTTATTATATCACTTATTACAATGATATGAACATTATGTAATTATTTAAGTTAATAATGTTCATTTTGTCGGTATTTGGTTCTTAAGTCAAAAATAGGCTTCTTACACTTACATGTTGTTAATTTGGTCAAAGGTTCATTATATCCAGAATGGTATTCATGATGTAGATATCATATATGTCATATATATCCAGTACATACATTCATTTATAATATTACATCACATTTAGAGGTAAGAAATGAAATGCACCGTTCATGGAGACGGTAAGCCGTACGTACGCATGAACGCTACTTCCATTTCTATTTCATATTTTCTGGAATGGAATCATAATGATATGAGAGTATATTATAATTCCAGTATAATAACATATATAATATCATTAACTTTATCCTTCACACATCCCACATATGGTATTAACGAATCAAATCACTTTCAGGGGGCGGTAGTCCGCGCTTCCTAAAATGAAGATATCGTGTTTTACCCATAATGGAAACCATAAAGGTATGCCCAAAATGAAAAAAACAGAAGCTTAAGGAAAACATAAACATATTATATATCATATATAAAAATAGTGACATCATAATGGCCACCTTTGAAGGTGTTAGATGAGTGTTGAACAATCATCGTTTCGGGAGGCAGAATTTCGCCATCCACGGAAACCTTATGTTCTTTAACCATTTGATGTAGTTGTGTGGAAGTGTAGCTCAAATAAATCTTATAACAACATCCTAGTATATTTAAGATACTGGTGTTGTTACAAAAGAAGTAAATAAAAAGAGTTTAGGGGGTTGGAGAAGCAAAATAAAACAAAAGAACATGAGAGAATGATTTACCTTAAAAAGTGTAACTCCTTTTGAGTTGAGCCTAAAGGCTTCCTTTGAAAGGATTCTGCCCAAAGGGAATCCTCTAGGATGAGGAGAGGGATGTGGAGAGAGCAAATGGGCAGGGGTTGGCCGAGCCAATGGCTTGAAGAGTGTGTTAAATGAGGTAGAGGTGGGGGCCTTTTATAAGAGGAGAGGAGGGGCACTTTTGGAAAGTAAAGGAACATTACATTATTTGAAAATGTGTTTCGGTTTTAAAAGGTCCCACATTGATAGAATTCGTGGATAAGGTGATAAGGCATCGAAATCCACTCATCCAATTGGTTTTGGACATGTGTAGTTCATAGATTTTATATTACCTTTCCATTTTATTCAAATCGTCAAATAATGATGTCATCGCTGCATCATTATTATGTCATAAATAATTAAATTTATTTAATGTCTAAAAATTATAAAAAAAATACTATGATATAGGAAATCTTTTTATCTTTCCAATGACTATTTATAATCAAAATTTGGACTTGTGTAACCCTACTTAAAAATTGTTTTAGTAAAACACTTTATGTTAGTGTCATTTTCACTTTAACATTAAATAAAAAGTAATTTATGTTATTTCCCAACAAAAGTGGATCCATGGGGTCCCCAAGTTAGGCCATGGCTTGTCTTGGTCGGCCATGACACAACCAATGAGGTTGGGACATGTGTCTAGGTCATTTAATATTATTAAAGTATTATTTATACCTTAAACTACCCTAATTACCACTAATCGCGATTAAGAACTTAATAAGTTACTATTCACCAAAAAAATTATTTTTATCCCATTGAACCACATTTTACTTCTTAATGACAACCATGTATGTCGGATTTTTGAAAATCAAATCACAGAAGTGGTAATATTTCATTTAAACGAAAAATCAGTTATTTAACAACCACTTAGTGGTTTCACTATTCATCAAAAATTGAAGTTTTTCAGAATAAGGCCAAAATTTCACCCTAAGCTATAATTGATATTCCGAATTGAAAAATGATGTCTATTTTACAAAATTCCAAACATATTAGTTGCATTAATTAATTTTATAATTAATTCCCACTGTCACAACAAATAGCGTGTTTTTAAGAAACAATTTATATCAAAAGATTGGCAATTGTTTATGTCCAATTTCAATGTTAAATTAATTCTAATGACCACCATTGGATAAAATGGTAAAAATATATTCTAATTATACTTTAAAACCATCAAATATTATAATTTATCACTATAAATTATTTTGATTAAAAAAGTTGTTTTAAGTATTTTTCACTATTTATAAAATTTTAGAAGTTCTCAGAAAAATACCAAAAATTCAACATAGGCTAATTTCGATATTACGAATACAAAAATGAAGTCCATTTTGACATATAAAATTTATAATATTTCAAAAAGAAGGTATTACTATTCATAACGGCTACTTTGATTAGTCGCGGTGTTTTAGAACTCGAAGTTGCGTACAATGCAAGCTATTTCATTATTGAATGAGAAGCGTATCGTGGAAGCTCGGGGTGTTACAAAAATCCTTAAGGTGGGTAGAATGTAATGAATTGGATTTTCCTAAATTTTTTATAAATTAATTGGTAAAATTATGAGACCGATCATTGAGACGGCATGAAATTCTAAGTCCCATTGGGCCTGGAATAAATCTTCAAATAAATTTCCCTTTTTAATTAAAAAACTTTGGTAGTTTAAAATTGAACTGGAATAACTTCTAAATGGGTGCCTGGATTAGAAATCTAAGGGAGCTTTTGTGTTTTGAGCTCTGGGTTTACCCTATGTGTGACCTAACTTTGGTTAGCGCTGGTCAACTATGAAAAGTAGTATTTGGTACATAATAGTAAATAAAGTAATTAAATATAATCATTTTATTTTAAAATCCCAACAACTCATGCATGGTAACTCTGATTTAAAATCTAAGACCACTGTTGAACTCGTATGGGGGTGTTTTTTTAGGTAGGTCATAAACATATCTGGTGTGGGGATGATGAAAAAGTTAGTTTATGGATGTAAACAAAATTAAAATATTTAATAAAAATATTCTATTTGGAGTTATGTGGAGACATAGTAGCAGTTTCATTTTTTAATAAGCCTTTTTGGAGACATAGGGTTATCATCATAACCCTAGAGTTTCCCTAAGGCAAAGAGAAAGAGGCTCTCTCGGTGGCGATGGTGGTTTGGAGATCGAAGCTCGGATCTGGCATCAGCGAATCAATGAACAACATGAAGATGCAAATTCGATATATGTCTGAAATTGATCCAAACTCAAGGTAGGGTGTGATTTTTGTTTGATTCTCCTTCCCCTTTATTTATCCCAATGAAGAATGTGGATTAGTCAACAAACAGAATAATCCATAGATCATGTGTTATGCGGGTTGGGTTGATCCTGTTGCTAGTATTATTATCGAGTTGAATCATGTTCAAATTGTTTACTTTTCCCCAATTTGATTTCAATTCTAACATGAATGGATCAATGATGATCTAAACAAGGCTAATATCTATTCAATGTGGGCATTCATGTTCTTTTCCTCTTTCCCCCAATTATCTTCCAATTCTTTGTTGGGCATGTCGATTCGGAATAGGATTAAAGAACACAGTGACACATGGTGGTGGCAGCATGAGGTGGTGATCAGAGACAATGGATATGTCCATTTCAAGTGAAGTAAAGTGAGTTGAGGCTACCAGTGGGGCAACCAGCGGTAGAGGTGGCATCAGCCTAGTGGCATGGCCGAACCGAACAAACCCAATAGTAAGGTCAGTGGTGGGGTGGCTGACAGCCAATGGTGGTGGTATCGTGTAGTCTAGAGGGACCGCGATGATGGGAAGACCCACGGAAAGGGGCCACAGGTGGAGGAGGTGAAGGATACTAGCTCAAAGACTGGTGGGGGGAGCTCATGGTGGCATCATCCATGGGTGGAAGTTGAAGGTAGCAGTGGTGGAGGGATGTGGCTCGTTAGATCTGTGGTAGAGAGAGAACTCATGGCAGAGCTGTGGGTGTCCAATTATCATGTGGACCAGCCATGAAATGGAGTCCTTCCACATTGACTCGGACTCCGGATGGCACGCGGTTATGTGACTGCATGGGCCATGGTGGGGAGTGGCCATCCAAACCGCGTCCGATGAATCGAGGTCGACCTATATGTAGTGGGCTAGGCTAGATGGAGAGGGTGTGGCCATAGTTTAGTATACCAATGTGCGTGGCCCACTAGGCTAGGATAGTTCGGGTTGACCCAGACTGAACTGGATCTTTTCAGGTTGGACGAACTGGGTCGGGTTGGACCCAGACCGGTTCGGGATCGTTTTCTCTAACATGATCATAACATTCAAACATAAGGTCTATATGATGAGTTGTCTTCAGCATTCGAACACTTGCATCGAGGTGGTCCTTTTGGGATACTCTAAGTGAATTTTTTTGGAGGTTGGCATACAAACATTGGATTTTTGAGTAGGTTCTCCCAAGAGAAGTTCACTATGAATGGATTTTGGTGGATGGATGAGAGTTGGTGTCAACATGAATTGGTGTCTACCTGACTTGGTGTCTTCACAACATTGTGAATTTGTGACTTAGGGGTTTTATGAAACATTGATGATCAATGCACCAACATAGATACTTTGTGATTCTTTGATACTCTATGAGAAAACCTCGACTCTTTGTGCACTGACACTGATGCTTCGTGTGCTATCGATTCCCAGTTCACCTCCATCGATGCTTCATATTCCAACAATGATGCTCTGTCTGCTAGCGATGCTTCATGCGTTATTGACACTCTATGTGTCATCAGGATGATAAGTTCTATGAACTGCTATTGATAATCAATCTTCATTCTTTAGACTTATACTTGTGTGATCGAACTATTCTTGGCATACTTTCCTTCGTTTTGTACTTGGTGTACTCTCCTTTGTGGTGTACTTAGTGTACCTTCCTTTGTGGTGTACTTTGTATAGTTTCCTTTGATGTGTACTTAGTGTACTTTACATAGTGGGGTACCTTCATAGTCTTCCTTAGTGGTGTACAATCATGGTGATCCTTAGTGGTTTACCTTCATGGTGATTCTTTTTGGTGTACCATTGTGGGAATCCTTAGTGGTTCACCTTCGTAGTGATCCTTAGTGTTGTACCTTTGTGGTCTTCTTTAGTGGTGATCCTTAGCGGTACACCTATTTGGGGGTCCTTTGAGGGATTCCTTAGTGGTGTACCTTTGTGGTGATCCTTATGGGTGTATCTTTGTGGTCTTCCATAGTGGTGTACCTTCGTGGTGATCCTTAGTAGTGTGCCTTCATTGTGATTCTTAGTGGCGTAACGTCGTAGGCTTCCTTAGTGGTGTATCATCATGGTGATCCTTAGTGGTGTACCTTCATGGTCTTTCTTCATGGAGATCCTTAGTGGTATATCTTTGTGGTGTTACTTTGTGGGATTCTTTAGTGGTGTTCCTTCTTGGTGATTTTTAGTGGTGTACCTTCATGGTCTACCTTAGTGGTGATCCATAGTAGTGTACCTTTGTGATCTTCCTTAGTGGTGTACCTTTATGGTGTTCCTTTGTGGTATTATCTGTATTATTTTCAATGTGGTTCTTTTCCTTTGTGGTATAATTCATGTATTTCTTAGTGGTTTCCTTTGTGGTTTCAAGGTATCCTACTTATTATTGTTTTACTCACCCCTGCATGTGCTTTTCCCACAGGTTTCGTGTCTTGTGCAGACGATTGACGTTTTGATGGATCCCTAGGTGGACAGAACCAAGTGGTGCATATAGTGATCAAGTAGACATGGTGTTATATATGGAGTCAAACATCTTTCCTACACCTACCCTTCATGTATAGTTTTCATCAGAAGAGTTTCAGGAGCATGTACTTTTACTTTGATACACTTTCTTTTGGCGGGCTTGTACTCTGGCCCTGTTTACATTACAAATTTCCTACTATCATACTATATGGTTGGTATCATAGTGTATGCATGATTTTTTTTCATGGTGTTTTCCATTTCATCATTTGGTCTTGGAGATGTCTGTTTTTTGTGTACAGGTACTTAGGGAAATGCCTCCCCTTTGTGGGATATGCATACTCAGTGCTAGTCGCCAGCCCTTGGCCTATCGAAGGCGGGCTTGGGGTAGTCACAAAACCAGCCCCACTAGGATGGGTCATGACATTATATATAAGAATATGGTTCTGTAAAATATTTATAATAAACTTATATTTACTATACAGTAATTTTGAATGAGTGCAAATAGACTCAAGACATAAGGTAAGGGGATTTCACCTTACTTTTAATTTCCATGAGATACATGTTATGTTCACCACTGTTTGATTTTTTGTGTTGTATGTACTACCCATTATTTTATTTTATGTATATTATTCATAAATATATTTGTTTCATATATCCATTTTATGATCCTTCCTTCATGGTATTTAAGTTTTAAAATTTACCAAATCGGTAAAAAAGTTTTGTATAAATCTTCCTTCTTTGAGACACAAGTTTTTTATGCACCTAAAATCTTTCATCGAGGTGTATATAATTCAATTTTAAATATCATGAATATAAATATTTTTATGATATTATTAGATTCATGTAATTTCATTTTTGTATATTATAATCCCAAGTTACCAAGATATAAGGGTTTATCAAGATCATCTCATCGTTTTTTGGAGATTGTTTATATTAATGCTTCCTTTGATGAAATATTATGATACATCTCTCAATAACACTCATGAGTTTCCATATACCATATTATTTTATGATATATTCATATATTGGTACCACTTTCTACTCTTTGGTACATAAGATATTTAAGAAAGTGTTTTTAAGAAAGCCCAACGTTACCCTCTCTTCGATCTGAAATCTATGTTTACTAAAAAGGGTTTCCAAGACTATTATACCATTATCCTATAATATCTAAAATAAATTTTTACCTTTTTTGTATTTTACCAATCTCCTCAAAGGAATCTTCTTTTTATTTTCTGAATAATGCATTTTTATAACCCTTTTACCATAAAAAAGCAATGTTCTTTTTACCTCATACGACATGTATGGATTTACTTGTCGTCATTCCTTTGAAGCTTCCTTTCCATTTTTAAATGGTTAATATTTAAGAAAATATTTTTAAAATTAATTTTCAAGGGAAATTGTTTTAAAAATGGTTTCAAACATCTTTTAAATGTTTTCATGGAATTATTTTTCAAAAAAAATTCAAGCCTTATTTATTAGATTTAAAAGTATTTTTAAAGAATTTTTTTCAAAAATTTTCAATATTATTTCATATGATTTAATGTAAAATGGTTTTCAGACCATTTTCAAGCTTTCTTTAAAAAATCAATGTCTTTTCAAAGAAAAATGTTTTTGAAATTATTTGAGGTTTATTTTATGTATTTTCATGGAATATGATTTTCAAAATTATTTCAAGTATTCTTTATAATTTATTAGGGTATTTTATAAGAAATTGACTTTTAAATGGTTTTACGTGTTAAAAATACTTCTTCAAATAAGAAAGGATATTTTCCTCAAGAATTTTTTTAAAATATATTTCAAAATTATTTTCCATCTATAATGACATATATTATTATTACTCTTTCCTTTCTAGGAAATGATATAATGGTTCTATTAATATCCTTTATATGAATGAGTTATGATTAATGCCATGGTCTTTATGAACCTCATTTCTCCATAATGGGTTATATGTTTATGGAATCCATTTCTCTTGCACAGGTTATGGTTTTAATGAAATGATTATGAATCTTTTCTCATTCCATAGATTATGATATGTTTACATGTTTATGATACCCATTTCATTTCACGGGTTATCATATGTTTATTTGTGATATTTTGGAACATATATGCTTGATTTCATTATGTGATAGGTGGTACCTATATCTCCCTAGAATGAATTAGTTAAAGATTTATATCTCATGAGATAGATGTGGTTGGAATTAGGGCTTACTCAGTTCAGTAATACAGGGTTGGAATGCTTACTTGGTTCAGTAATACATGGCTGGAATGGGGGTTTAGCTTTTTTAGTAAGGGACTTTATCCACTAATATGGTCTTGGTAGTGATTCCTTGGATACTATGGAAACCTTATTATATGATTTCCATGATTCCATGTCTTATTCATATTTAATGATTTCATGTATTATGTACATTATTTATTTATGATTCATGTATTATGAAATTCCAATATTTATGCAATGATTATTGTTTATGATCTTTGATATGCAGGTTATGATCTTATAATGTATTGATCATGTGATCACACCTCTATACTGATGTTTATGCTAACATGTCTCTCTTATTTACCCTCATAAAGAATTTGATATCACCCCTTTTTATGTTTCCATCCCCAGGTTATGATGATATGTAGTAAGTATGATATGTCTAAGAAGGTTGCTAGTCGTGAAGAACCTAGTGGGAGATAATGTAGATCACTTATTCCCTAGTGTTTATGCTTCCATGTTTCTAAAGGAATTAGGCCAATTATGGTCTTGGGGCATCTATTTTTAAAATGTTTTAAGTATTCTAAAAATGTAATGTAATGTATTGTTTATGTTTGAAAATATAGGGTCTCTATCTGTGCCTTCCTGACCGATTATTTTTTGGTTTTGGTTGGTGGAGGTGTCTTGGATGATACTTGAGGAGGATCTATGGATTCTAGAGCTACATGGGTGCTGCAGTAGGGAATTCACATCATGTAATGTTTACAAGACATGTAAAGGTGGTTCACATCGTATACAGTGGGTGAATTCATGGATTGTAAATCGGATAAGGGTGAGACATGAAACAAATATACATTTTATAAATACAATTCACATTATGTAATAAATAAATTCTAAGGTGACTTAATTTTCCACTAAAGCTATAAATTTTCAAAAAACCTGAGTATTACACTCCATGTAATGGTTAAAAGATTGGAAACCGGTAGGTTTTCAGCTTTTAAATTCTTTTCTTGGAAATTTTTATCATTCGACCATGGATTCAATCCATCTTGTTCTGGACAAACCCAAGGCACCCTGAGGATAATTTCTATCCCTCTTCTTCTCACTTCGATCAGTTGGTTCCAGTAGTTTTCAGTTAGATATCAACAGTGAGTGGTTTCTCCTTTCCCATTGTTTTTATTTTTTTCTTCTCATGTTAATTCGCTATGGAAATTTTGTTTTGGTTTTGGAGGTGTTGTTGGGTAAATTTTTATGATATTTGATTTTTTTAGGTTTATTCACTATTTTCTTGTGTGTGGTTGTGGTTTTAGGTGGGTCTTCATTTTCCCTCAGTGTGCAGTGAGTCGGAAAAGCTTCTTTAAGGTAGGTAATCCCCTATTTATCTTTATTGCATATCATTTGGGTGGGTTTTACTTTTTTATCTATGATATATGGTTTTATTGTCTTAATAAAATATAAAAAAATTGTTAATTTAAATTGAAGGAGGAAGGGGATTGATTCACATGCCTTTATATCTCTTATATTATTGTGATATTTTGATTGTACAGGCTGAATTCCCCCACTGAAAATTGTGGTTGTTGGGGGCTATGTTTTTTTAGGATGATATGAGTTGTGACTTCTGTTTTTATTGTGACTATTATGACATCACCATAAAATAGAAATTGGCTAACCTCTTATATCTGGTTAATGAAATGGATTCCTTGAGATCATGGAATGTGTGATAACACACCTAAAATAAAGTTAAATGTGATAATATCCCCTTTGTCAAATATATAAAATCATCTTGATACATTGTGATGTGTGACTGTGCTGAGGGGCGACGATGTGTGGTTGTGATGCGATGTGCGGTTGTTGTGTGTTTGGGGCGTGTGGTGCTAATGGGTGACGGATTTTTGGAAATGCTATTGGGATGATGAGGTGATGTTTATTTGGTCGTTCTTTTGGGTGGTGAGGTTTTGGTTGTTTGGACATGATTTGGAGGTGGTGGGGTGATGGTTTTTTGGCTATCCTTTGGGGTCGGTTAAGTGGTGGTTGTTTGGACATACTTTGGGATGGTGAGGTGGTGGTTGTTTGGTTAGAATTTGAGGGCAGTGAGGTGATGGGTTTTTGCCTTGCTTTGGGACAGTGAGGTGATAGTTTTTGTACTATGATTTGGGGTGGAGATGAGATTTTTTTATGTGGATGATGAGCTACTTATTATATGTAATTTTGTTGTGAAATATTCCCTATTAGTGATGGAATAAATGTTTAATGATGATTAAAATGGTTGCGGTTTGATTTAGTTAATGGGATTAAAATCATAAATGAATAAATAAATAATAGGTTGTATGGGTAAATATGGTTGATGATTAATAATGAAACAAATGGGTTGGATAATAAAATTTTATTGTAACATGAATGTGTCTTGTGGCTTATTATGTGCTTTTCTAAATTTAGTGGTTGAAGTGAATGTGGGGATGTTGTGAGTTGGTTAGTGTTTTATTGAGAACCTGTAGGGTGGTCTTGTGTGTGGATATTTTTATAAATATGTATATTCCTTTTTATTTTTATAGGCACTTGACCCATGTGGAACACTATGTGATGACACCCATATAATCACGAGAGGGTTTTTTTTCAACATCTAGATAATGAAGATAGATGGTTGGCTACCCACTATTTCTCTATCTATCTTCCATATTAGTAGATATGAACAAGTTGTGATGTTTGGAGGTCTTTTACTGCACTATGTGATGGCCCAAGTGTTTTTTGGTGAGATATTATATGATTGTTCTTGTGAGGTAGTGGCCAAGGCATTTTCCGGCAAGGTGTGATATGACCGTGCTTGTGGGGTCATGGCCTAGGTGTCTTTAGTTGAGATGTGATATGATTGTTCTGTGGGGAGGCATATAGTGGTGGTTATGCATGGTAATCAATCAGAAGTGGGGAGCTGTGTTTAATTGGTGTTTTTTGTACCTGGGTGAGCAGAAGGAGTTTGATGTTTCATGGGTTGACTTTTAGAAAGAGTTCTGGGAAAATTTTCTTTCATCGGCAATGAAGGAGTGAAGAGGCTGGAGATTCATTCTCTCTAGTAGAAGAGTATGTCCATATGGGAGTAAGGGATATAGCTTAAGGACCTTCTATATTTTTTCCTAGATATTTTAGTAGATGATGATTCTTGTGTGAGACATCTTAAGGAGTCACTATTCCCTTTTATTCAGTATGTGGTTACTTCTTTTACATTGTCTTAGTATTTTTAGGTTCTGAAGAAGGATAAGGTGATAGAAAAGATGCACTCATGAGGTGGTTCTTCATGATAGTGGAACTAGCGGGGCTCCTCGAGGATCAAGGATTTATTGGATGGTCTTAGGAACCATGGCCTTTGAGGTTTCAAGCTCAGTTTGGTGGAGGTGGTAAGTTTTAGTGCCAGCCTTAGAAGTAGTTTCTAGTGATACCATTTCAGAAGTAGAGGCAGAAGGATTATTCTTCGTAGATGGGAGAAGGAGTAGGTAGAGGCCAACCTCAGGGTATTCCTCGTGTTTAGGGACCTCAACCCAAGCATACTCATGGAGGTTGTTGTCAGAAAATGTGTATAGAAGATGGTGTGGTCAATTTCATGCAATTGAGGCAGTAGAACCAGAGAGGCTATAGATTATTTGAGGTATACTCAATTTTTTTCTCTACCCTTGTTGGTGCCTTGTTTGATTTGGGATCTTCACACTTCTTTTTTACACACGCTCTAGTCCATACTTTGGGACTAGACGTAGAGAGGTTTTCCATTCTTGTGTTGTTGACTACACCATTAAAAGGACAAACCATCTTGTTTGATGTGTTCCAGGGGTGTATACTGATGATGGGGCCTCATAAATCTTGTTGGTGTCTTTTTTTTAATAGATGCATCCATAAAATGTACTATTAATCATCTATTGGTTGTATTATGAGTGTATTGTTGTCTAATTCTCCCATGGGAGAGTCATTTTCTCAATTATGGATGACCAGTGTGTCACAAACCAGCCTGGTTTGACCCCAAACTAGTCACTTGAGTTGATATGTGGCAAGGCTCGAAGGGAAATCTCGATCCCCACGGGCTGGAAACTAGTTCCATGGAATCAATATAGAAAAAAAGGGAATGATTTCACCCAATAATAATAAATAAAATAATGGAATAAAATAGAGTATACCAATAATGAATATATATATATATATCCAAATAAAAATCAGTTATACAAAACCTAAAAATAAAAAAATTGTACAACGACATCCAAAATGAATCGGATGACCACAACATCTCCAAGTGACCCTGAGGGTCACCCTCTGATACCAAAACCAATCATCGCTCACAGTGATCGAAAACCAATCTCACCAAAGGCTAAAAATAGGAAATAACTATTGGAATGAGTATTAAAACTCCGTAGGCATGCCCGAACAAATCTATTCCTAATGAACCTTCTTTAAAATAAAAGTAACATAAACATTAGGTTTGAACTAAAATATATAAAAGTAATATTTTCAACACATTTTTTACACCTTAAAACCAAACACAATCCATTTTTCCTTTTTACTATTTGAAACCAAAACATTTTCTAAGAAGTAGCTATAATCATTTTAAATAAGGAAGATAACATTATATTTTAAGTCGAGAGAAAGAGCGAAAAGCACTTACAAAAACTTTTTCTTTAAACACTTGAAAACAATTTATCATTTTTGGAATAAATCCACATTGGTCAAGAAGTAAGAAAAATCATCATACAAAAGGGGAGATGGGAAAATATCACACAAGAGTATCTAACCAACAATGAATCACAATCATTCGCCATAGACAACTATGTTTCAATAGACATGAGTGAACCTAGAAGCTCATGAATAATCTAGAACATACTAATACATGTTGAATCACCCCATAAAATAATTCCTTACTTGATGACATTAATAATACCCTCACAGGATCATACATCCCCTACATGGTACAAACCGAGAGGCACAATCCCATAGTAATAATATATGACATATCCTCCTACTACAACCCACTAACAAGAGCATAATTTTTATGCTAGTGCGACAATCGTTCATAGAAAATTCACTCATTATGTCAGGTTCCCACATAATGATATATAATAGGGGTTATCCAACTAACACCAACTAAGATTACAATCACATGAATATATATAATAATAATTCACCCAATAGGAAACACCTAAGTCACCCCGGGGATCAATCTCTTACCTTAAAATTCATCGATCACAATGGAGTCCACATCATGGATCTCTTATTCTCCTCAAAGTAAATGGGTCTCGAGGATTTTACAATGAGGAAATAACACCCATTCAATATACACAAGTCAATGGGATTATCCTAGGAGGGTTTTCATAATAATCATTTCCATAAATTTCAAATAAAGTTCCAAATGGGCCTCAAACACCCCATTTACAAAGAAAACAAAACCATATTTTTAAAAATTTGTAAACACATTATTTTTTGTTTCAAAATCATTTATAAAATTCTACTTAGGTAATCATGCCACATTTTCAAACCAAATCCACATTAATCAAAATTCCAAATGGGCCACACAACACCATTACATGTCAAACCATTTTCCAAACCATGAAACATCTACCAATTTAAAATACAAAACATTTATAAAAACCATTTAAGAGACCCAAATCATCTTTTAAAAATCCAAAAATTCATTTAAAAAACAAAAAATTCTTTTTATATCACAAATTCCTCACATAGGCTAATTGGGCGTCTTATTAAATACTTGATGTGTAAAATTTGACAAAACAAATCCATTTATCAAAAACCAAAGAAGAATCACCATTTTGAACACCAAAAAATTATTCCAAAGATCACAATTCATTATTTAATATTCAATAAAGATGATAAAAACATGAAACCAATGATTCCTAAACTAAGAAAAGGAAAGTGTAAGGGAAACCTACCTTAAATCTCATTGTGCTTCAAAAATGCATAGTTAAAACAACCTATCAATGGTTCCAAAAGACATGAACAATCAAGGGAACCCATGAACCCACAAAAAACACCAAGAGAAATCATGGGAAACATGAAACCAAAATCCATATGACCATTAATGAAGAATATCTCAAGATAATATGGAAGAAAGAAGAAGTGGGAGAAGAAAGGAGAAGGAAGCCATGAGAAATCTTGGCCAAAACATGAATAAACCCCTTAGATCCACACTTTTGAGGAAGGAGGATGATTGAAGAACCAAGAAGGGGATCCCCTAGGGTTATAGGAACTATGAGGAGGAAGGAATGGGTTAACTGGGGCTGAAAATCCCAATAGGAAAAAAGATTCATTTCATAATTTTTAATGTCCTAGGCGTTGAGCACGGTTTGGCCTCACGGTTTGAAAAACTATGTGCCAACCATGAAATATGGTTCTATCATGACATATATCCTTCTTTAAATCTCACCAAATTGTTTTAAAAACCATTCAAAATCCATAAACCATCCCTCTGACCCCAACGCTCAATTGCACAGTTTCCTAGGTTAAGACACATTATTTCCTCTAACTGTGCACCTAAATCATGTAACATGATAAAAATACCCCAAAAACTCAAAATTTGAAACCATCACACCTGGAAATCGAGATAAAAACCAAGTCCCAAAAGATAAAGTAGATTATAGGTAAAAATTAAAAATATGGGTGAGAGAATTATCCCCACCATTATGATTTTCCACTAGAAAGCCACAACATATTCCAGTTGATTGATCAAATACTAAGGATTTCTACATTATCATAATATAACCACTAAACCAAGAACATATCAACCATAGAAAATTATAATTCAAGCCTATTTTTCAAAAAAACAAAAAAACTTAAACTATTTCCTTAGAAACTATGGGAGACTCGAGCCATGATCTCTATAACCATGCTTCGAACGGGATCATTGGGTTTATTCTAATGAATACCAACATTCACCAAAACCAAAAAGAACTAAAAATAATAAACTTAAAAAGAAGACACTTTATATCAGACTAACACCAAAAAAAATTGAATCATCAAAACATGAGGTCAAAACGAACTCCCCACCATTAGGAGACACTTAGCACTTATCAATACTAGGATAATCCTCAATGAGACCCGCGGTGGATCTCCCTACCATAACAACTGACTAGAATGAGCCGATAACATAGGTCAATATAGAAAATACAACATAATCCAACACAAGAACTTTACCACACTTTCTAACCACCCCCACTATATGGGGACCTTTGGAAATAATGTCTAGCCAAAAAATACCCAAACCACGATAAGGAAAGCCTACAACATGGTCATTTAGACCTCCCACTCCCCAACCAAGGTGAAATGAACTGATCCAAATCTCCCCACACCCCCAGTGGTTTTCTGAATGTGTTAAAATATTCACTATGAGACCTATTTCTGGAACCCTAATGTGTGAATAATCTACTTCCCCATATTTAGGATATAATGATCCCAGAATATAACTCTTTCTTTTGGTGCCACATGTAGTCACACGACACCTCAAGAAAAATCAAAAGATCACAACGCACTATGAAACTCAATTTCTTCAACAAATATACATCACCTAAATAAGGATTTAAAAGATTCACAAGTTGAACACACCACCACATAGGATGGAAGAATTTAAAACTTCTAAAAATGAAAACATACTTCCAATGAAACATGGATTCTCAATACATCCACAACATTCCCTTACATTTCAAGAAAAATAAAACACCAGCAGGAACAACCACTATAATATAATGAATGATTAAATAATAAAAATACAATACAATGGAAATGAAACTCATAAAAATGTAACTTTAAACCAGGCCTAAAAAAGCACCCTACTCTAACAATTGGTTTGTGGTGTCTTTTGAAGAGGTGGATCTGGCTCAATGATGCTTCCTGGCCACACCCTGATAGAGCCATTTTAAGTTACCTATGCATCTACAGACATGACATGACTTTAAAGAACTCAAACACAATGACTTAATATGACCACGCTTACCACAAAAATGATACATTAGGATCCTATGCTGAGAAGAGGATGACAAAATATCCATGGGTATTTTAATTCCACGGCCATCACCAACAAGTTTAGAATAATTCCCCATATCCTTACTTCAATTCCTTTCACCTTTTGAGGGAATTATGGAGGGATGACTACCTCAAGAACCTCCACCATTATAGCTTCATCATGAAGATTATGCCTCACCATGTCAAAAAAATAAATTAGATCGAACTCTGACACCTTCGACTACATATCGGGATGAATCACAAACTCAAAATGTCGATCCATCAAGGTATTGTCTGTGGCCCACTCTGGATTGTAACAAAAAAGATCCAAAAAATGATGAAAGTACTCTAGAAATGATCCATCACCTTGTTGTAAATATTAAATCTCCATTACCTTTCTCAACTTAATTATTTCAGAGAAATATTGTTGGATGTACAAAGCCTTAATGAACTCCCAAAAAAAGATATTTTGAGGCTTATTTAGAGACACTAACTTCCACCATTTCTAGGGAGGACCTTCAATCATAAAGGTAGAAAACTTGACCTTTAATAACTCAAGAAAATATTTTAAATCAAAGATACCTTCCATTTTTTTCATCCACTCTTTATATTTGATAGGATCTCCTTGACTATAAAAGAGAGGTGGATTTAACCTTCGAAACTCAAGAATGAAGCCCTTATGTTGATCAACTAGAATTACTAATAATGGAAAACTACCCATAGTTTCACCATGAATATCCATAGAATATTTGTTGTGGCACACACTAGGCAATAATAAAAACTAAGAGCTCAATCAAAATAAACTCATCAATAAGAATTCTCAAACTAAAAACACTACATAAATAACACTTCCCAAATCATGGGAAAACAAACCACACAACTACTATTCATTAAAAACATTATAATTTTCCTCTTGAAAATACTTTATAAAGAAAATATACTTGGTGGGTTTCAAACTCACCAATGGTATTGCATGGAACCTCACACACGCACACTCTTGTGCCACCCTAGGAACTCCTCAACTCATGTCAATTTGGGCACTCATCCACCCATAAAATCATCCATCCACTTTCCCAAACATATCCATGCATGTGATAACCCATGGAAAATACCGAATGTAACAACAAAATATTTGATTTCTATATTCACAAATCATTTCAAAATCTCACTCACCACCAAGACAAAAATCATTTTCAGACTTCACACATCAATACCTTTTCATTCTATCAAAAAATAAAATCTAATGTATTCCATCAAAAAAATCCAATTCATCCCATTTAAAAACATTTTTAGAAGTAAAAATAATCACATTATATTAGAAACCATTTTATTAAAATTCATCTCTTCTTATTTGGTGCAAATTTCCAAAAACTTTTTGGAAAAAAATATGAAAATTCATTTTTCCATCTTCCCAATACCAAAACATAAACACTTTTAAATCCAATTTTCACAATTCCAAAACTATATTCAGAATAAATTAAGGTTAAAAACAATTTAAAAGGAGAAACTAGTGTCGATGGGTGACTTAAACATATGGTTAGTGTCCATACGCAAATCAAACCACTGTCTCATAGAGTATTTTTGAACCATGTCCCTACATCAACACAACTTTCCAGACCCTGCGAGCTCAATGAGACCACTGGCCCAACTCCCACTTCATTTTACGAACACAAAAAAATCCACAAAAACCAAATAAACTATATAAAACAGGACATCCCATTGAAACCCAAGGTTCGGTATAGAAATTTTTTTCCAAACACTCCGTCATAACTACACCCCAATGTTCCAATAGTCCTTCTCCATATACCATGACAAATCCATGTAAAAAAGGGCACTATGAAATAAAGTTCCTCTAAGGGAAACCTACTTTTATACCATTTTCTCACAAACCAGATTGGGTCGACCCTGAACCAATCACTTTAGTTGATCCATGGAAACAACTAAATGGTGTTCCTGATCCCCAGGGGGATGGAAAAGAGTGTTGGGTTATAAATAATGAAACCAAGGGAAATATTTCTCCCAATAAGAATAAATAAAACAATAGAAACAAAAAGATAATCCCAATAATGAATATATATATATATATATATCCAAATAAGAATATTTTATACAAAAACTGAAAAACAAATACAAAAAAAACTGTACAACGGCATCCAAACTGAACCAGATGACCCCAATGCCTCCATGTGAACCCGAGGGTCACTCTATAATACCAAAACCAACCATCACCCAGAGTGATCGAAAACCAATATGACACTTGAACCAAAGGATAAAAAAATAGATAACTATAGCTATGAATATTAAAACTCAGTAGGTGTGCTCAAATAAATCTATTCCCAATGTACCCCCTTTAAAATAAAAGAAACCTTAACTTCAGGTTTGAAATAAAATATATAAAAGTAATATTTTCTACACATTTTTTTCCACTTTAAAACAAAACACAATCCATTACCCCTTTTTACCATTTGAAGCCACAATCTTTTTGAAGAAGGAACCGTTATAATTTTGAAGAAGGAAGATAACATTATATTTAAAGTGGGGAGAAAGGGCGTAAAGAACATAAAAAATCATTTTTTTTAAACACTTGAAAACATATTATCATTTTTTATAAAGCCACACTACTCAATAAGTAAGAAAAACAATCATACAATAAGGAAAATAAAAAAATATCACACAAAAATATCTAACCAACAATTCTTCATAATCATTCACTATAGAAAACTAAGTAACAATAAAGATGGGTGAACCTAAGAGATCATGAATAATCTAGAACATATTAATAAATGTTGAATCATACAGAAAATCATGCCTCACTTGATGAAATCAATAACTTCCTCACATGATTAACCATATACTATATGGTACAGATCAAGGGGCACCATCCTATAGCAATAAAACTCAATATATCCACCAACTACAGGCCACTAGACTGACAATAGTTACTATGATAGTGCAGAAATTATTCTTAAAAAAATCTCTCATTATTCCAGGTTCACATGTTAAGATATATAAAGCGGGTGATCCAATCAATGTCAACTGAGCATAAAATCACAAGAACTTATATAATAATAATTCGCATACAAATAATCAACCGATTCACCCCAAGGATCAATCGCTTAACTTAAAACTCATATATCGTAAAGGAGTACACACTGAGGATATCATAGTATACTCAAAGTAAATGGGTCATGAGGAGTCCACAATGATAACATCCCACCCATTTAATATACACAAGTCAAGGGGATTATCCAAGGAGGGATTTCATAATAATCATTTTCACCAATTTTACAAAAGTTCCAAATGAGCCCCAAACACCCCTTTTTCAAAGAAAAAAAACTCTCATTTCAAAAAGGTGCAATCATAGAATTTTTAATTTAATAATCATTTATAAAATTTCACTTAGGAACTCACACCACATTTTAAAACCAACTCCACTTTCATCAAAATTTCAAATGGGACACACACCATCATCGCATGTCAAACCATTTTCAAAACCATGAATATTCATTCGCTTTCAAACCCAAAACATTACAAAACCCCATTTAAGAGACCCAAACCATCTTTTAAAATTAAAAAAAATCATTTACAAAACCAACACTTGTTTTTCATATCAAAAATTACTTACAGAATCCAACCATACATTTTATCGAACACGTTGTGTATAACATTTAACAAAACAAATCTATTTATCACAAAACGAGGAAGAATCTTCATATTGAACAAGAAATTTTTTTTCCAAAGATCACAAATAACTATTTAATATTAAAATAATTTGTGAAAATCATAAAGATGATGATTCTAAATTAAAGAGGAAAGTGAAAGGGAAACCTACCTCAAATCTTACGGCGCTTCAACAACGCACACCCACAACAACCTTGCAATGGTTCCAAAAATAAAGAACAACCAAGGGAACCCTAAAACACAAAAAACTACAAAGATAATTCATGGTAAAGATGAAACCTATATTCACATGACCTAATAAGAAGAATATCTCAAGAGAAGATGGACGAAAGTGGAATATTTGGGAGAAAAGAGGAGAAAACCTTGAGAATTCTATCCCAAAACCTGAAGAAAACACTTATATCTACTCTTGGGAAGAAGGAGGAGTATTGAAGAACAATGAAGGAGATCCATTAGGGTTTTATGAACCAAGATGAAGAAGGAATGGGTAGATTGGGGCTAAAAATACAGATAAGTAAAAGATACGTTTCATATTTTTAATAACCTACGAATTGCATGCGGTTTGGCCACATGCTTTGAAAAACCATGTGCCAATCATGAAAGATGGTTCTATCCTAACACAGATCTTCCACACATGCTTTTTTAATGATTTTAAAAACAATGGACATGTCTTGTGCCATGCCTCTAACCCCAACCCTCAATTGTATGGTTTTTTAGGTTGAGACACACGGTTTCCTCTAACTGTTCACCTAAATTGTTAAACATGATAAAAACACCCCAGAACTCAAAATTTAAAACCATCACACTAAGAACATGACCTAAAAACCAAGGCCCAAAAGATAAACCAGATCATATGTCAAAATTAAAAATCTATGTTTGACACAATGTGTGGTTTTTGTTATTGAGAACGGTTTTCAAGTTGGAATTCATTGTGTGGAGCCCCATATGTCTTAGATGGTTTAGTTATCAAAGTAATCAGAGAATGTTGGGATAGTGGAGGTTCGCATCGGTGTTGGGGAATTTTTAGATGTTTTTCCAAGTTGGTTTTGATGTTACCCCCTCTATGTGATGTTGAGTTCAAGATAGAGTTGTAGCCAGATGATTCTCTTATTTATATGGATCCTTTTCAGAAGGAACCTTTAAAGTTATGGGAGTTTAGGATTAATGTCAATGATTTGATGTATAGGGGTTTCATTTGACCCAGTGTGTTAACATAGAGTACTGTAGTGTTGTTTAGCAAGAAGGCAGACAGTATTCCAAGGTTTTTTATAGACTACTAGTGGTTGAATCGGGTAAGGGTTAAGAACCTTTACCCTCTTTTAAGGATTGATGATATTTTTTACCATCTAATATGGTTGATTTAGTTTTATAAAATCAATTTATGGTCAAGATATAACTATTTGGGGGTGAAATATGGGGATGTTTTGAAGATTTCATTCAGATGCATGTATGGGCACTTCGAGTTTTTAGTCATGTCGTTCAGAGTTATAAACACCCTAACTGTGTCCATGAATATTATGAATTCTATGTTCCATGAGTTCCTACAATTTTTCTTCATCGTATTCATCGATGATATCTTGGTCAACATGAGGTCATATAAGGAGCAATTTGAGCATCTCAAAGTTGTTTTTTACATCCATTGACACTACCATCATTATATAAAATTGTCCAAGGGTGAGGTTTATATGAAAGAGGTATATTTCTTTGGACAGGTGGTGTCTTGGTAGGGTTTTTAAGTTTACCCATCGAAGTTTGAGGGGGTTATTTCTATGGCATCGCCCAAGAATGTTTCAGAGGTTGGTAGTCTCCATGGTCTTATGGGCTATTATTAGAGGTTTGTTCTTGATTTCTCTCAAGTGGGAACCCCATTCACAACATTGACCAAGAAAGACCATGATTTTCTATAGAATGATGTTCCAGGAAGCATCCAGTTACCTGAAGGGAAAGTTGGTCAGTTCTCCAGTGCTTCAGTTTCTTGATAAGGGTATGTTGTATGAGGTGTTTTGAGACACTTACCGTCTAGTATAGGGATGCATTTTGATATGGGAACTGATCTCTTATGGGTTCAGGAAGTCACTTCTCCATGAGCATAACTATTTCATGTAACGCCCTGACCCCAAAAACCCAGAGTCGGTGCATTATTTTAATACATTGGCATGATTACAAATAATCATGTCCTGAAAGACCGATCAGTTTAGCAATCTTGAAAAATATATTACATAAATGAACGTTACAATACACATTCAAACATAAAACACAACATAAATAATCCATTTGGAATTCCATTATTCCTCTAGCTTAACCATTTATATCAAACATAATACACTTCTTGGAATCCTGGGAAAACAAAACACAAGAAAGGGGTGATCTCATATGCTCATTAAGGGTAAATAATTTAGCAGAAACTATAAACTTTTAAGACAAGATGTTTAATAAAAACAACAACTTTTAAACATAAACTTGAACATAACAAAGAGAAAATAAATCAAACATTACCATATAAACATGCACATGTATACTCTACTAGTTGAATAATCACATGTAATAATTAATTTCATAATGAGGGAATACCTAACGTCATACATCATTACCACATAGTCAAGGCCTTGTACCAAGACTACGAATATTTATTTTCAAGGCCTTGTTCCAAGACACAAATTTGTCTCATGAGACCTACTGATGCATCAAGAGGCTATAGCAGGCCTCACCCGTCACTTACTAAGTCCACTGCAATCCTCATATAAAAATGTTGAAACATAACATAAACATTTGTATTAAAACTAGCATTATAAATTTCAATAATTCAACAATAAACCATGAAGGGTATAAATATAGAACATCCATATTCGAACATATCATAACTCGTTCAATAAAATATGAAATATTGTATTATAATAAATAAACCTTAATCAATAATAATATCCAGTAAAGGATGCTGACATAATTGAAAATGATCAGTAAAACGTTTTAAGAGAAATATACCTTTTTGTGAAATCATTTAAAAGTCACACATTTATAGAGGAATTCATTTAAAATATATTTTTGAATCAAAGTTTCCCATACCACTTAGAAACTTTTTAAAGGAATTAACATTTTAAAACAATCATGTTCATATAAATAAATCCTTAAAACCATTATGAAAACACATACATTAATGAGAAAGATTTAGAAGAATAAATATTTAAAACATTTAAAATGATGTTTTAGTTAAATAGTAACTTAAAATAATAATTTTAAAATTTCTTTTATGAAACATGGACATGGATAATAAATATTTCCCAGAAAATACTTACACATAAATAATCTCGGATAATAAAGAGATTGAGGAATTAACCCTTACCTTGCACTTTCCTTTGGTCGAAGGTACTTTTAACCTTCTGTATAATGATAATAGTATGTTATTAAATTATAAAAGAACCATATTCATATTTATTATATCATAAATGACTCATTTATGACTTTATACTACCCATTTAATAATGGTTTCCATGTTAAATTAACATTTCAGGTAATAATCACTTTCTTTATCGTACGTGTTTTAACTTTTTATCTTTTATCATATCATTTAGATAATGATTTACATACTTACAGAATATAAAACATGATTTATATATCATATATATTTATAATATAAATATTTATAATAGATAGATATATGAAACTGAAAGCACCATTTATGGCGACGGTAGGTCGTACGGACGCATAAACGTCGTTTCCATTTTCAAATCATATTGAATGGAAGTAAGTGAATATGATATATGTAAGTACATAAATACATATATATATATATAAAGTAGCATTATTATTTTATATATTACATACTTATTAATAATATATATTTTTATAATCATCGTTGAATGGTGAATGTGGAAATCATGCGTTGTGGAGACGGTAAGCCGTATGTACACACGAGCGACGATATCATTTCCTTAATGATTAAAAGGTGTGGAATTGGATGGTATATTAATTTTACAGAAAAATTATCATGTTGTTTTCATTATTTATATACATATTACTTATAATTATATCCATCTAAATAACATAGTGTTGAATTACAAATTACACCACGGCGTGGAGACGGTAAGTTGTACGTACGCATGCATGGTGACATTATCATTCATAGGATGGATAGAATAATGAGTATGGTTGTACCATATTTATAATAACATAATAGTATTTATAAGTTACTGGATTTTTTATTTAGTTATGGAAATAACAATGAAAGATAAAGTGGAAGAAGAAAATAACTTTGAAAGAGGTGATAAAATAATTACCTCTTCTTTGGATGTTTTCTTTTGATTAAAACAAAAGGGATCCTTTGGTTGGATTTTTGATGAAGGTAAGGCCTCTAGGTTAAAGTGAGGTAAGTTGGGAGGATATTTGGGCAGGGGTTGGCCAAGACAAATGGATTCCGAGGTGTGATTTTGATAGAAGGGGAAGTACCCTTTTATAAGAGAGGTGAGGGTTACTTTAGGAAAAGTTTGAAATATTATTTTATTATAAAATCATTTTCGGTTTATAATGGATCCAAATTGATTTATTTAGAAGATAAGGTGGGTATGGGTCTAAATAATCTCAACAAATATGTTTTATACAAGTTTAGTTCACCATATTAATCCTATATCTTCGATTTAACTGTTAGTTAAATAGTTTAATTTATACCATGTCCTCTTGTATTATTATAATAAATGGTTAATAAACTTACTATAAAAATCCAAACAAACCCCAACTGGTTAATTATTGAAATATATAATCTTATCTAGGTTCTTTGGTCAATCATTATATTTTTTAGAGTATTTTATCATTTAATAAAATAGTATTTTTTTTAAACTCATTTATGTCAATTTTGACACTATTTACTATTTGGTTTTTGTGAAAGTCAGAAAAAACATTATAAATTAGAAAAGAATTAGTTGATTCAACCCTATAAGGTCTTATTAACCTATAAAATTATTTTAATACATCAAAAGTCTCAATTTTATTTATTTTTTTATTTATAACATCAATTATTTTAATCTTTTATTAATAATGTTATTACTGCATCATCATTGTGTCATAAATAAATTTAATTATTTAATTTCTAAAAATTATAAATAAAATTACATGATGTAAGAAATTGTTTTATATTTCTAATTAATGTTTATAGTCAAATTTATATTATGTCTAACCCTATATTAAAAATGGTTTACTTATTGAACTTTGAATTTTACACTTTTAACTCTTTTTTAATTAAAAAAATAATAAATGTACGAATCTAATCCAAGTGGATCAAAGAGGTTCATATTTTTTTCCTAAGGTTTATTTTGGTCTAAAAAAACTTATCCAATGGAATTATGACATGTGTTAGGGTAATTATAACATCATTTTTACCTTTAATTACCCAATTTACTTTTAACCGTGGTAAATAAAATTCAAAAGTTACTATTCACCAAAATTATTTTCATCTTATTGAACCAAATTTTACTTAATGATATCAACCATGTCTTTAGTATTTTTGAAATTAAATTCATAGAGGTGGTAAAATTACATTTTATACAAATTTTAAAATGTGCCTAGAAGGTGGGTAAAAGACAGTTAAAAGTTTAATAAAATTTTACATATCTAAAATTATTATAAAATGTCTCCAATGAATTAAATTGAACTTATATAGGTATTATGTATCTATTTTGACTTAAAATAAATTTAAATAAAATAAATAATTATTTGAATAAAAAGTCGGTTTTAAACAATAACGTAGTGTTTTTCTCTATTCATCAAAAATTTAAAGTGTTCTGAAAAATAACAAAAATTACCATAAGATAATTTTGATTTTATTAATTAAAAAATGATGTCTATTTTACCAAATAAAAAACATAAATGTTGCATTAATTAACTTAAAATTCATTCCCATTGTCAAAACCAGAAAGCGGGTTTTTGAGAAGTAAAAACTATCAAAAGATTAATATGTGTTTATATCCAATTTAAAATTGAAATTACTTCCAATGAACAAAATTGGATTAAATGATAAAAATATAATCTACTTATACTTCAAAACCATTCAAATGTATAATTTAAAACTACAAATTATTTGAATTAAAAATTTTATTTTCAATTAAAATTTAGTATCTTTCACTATTGATCAAAATATGAAAGTTATCAGAAAAACACCAAACATTTATCCAAACTAAATTTTTGTGTCCCAATTCAAAATAAGAATTTAATTTCATTAAATTTAATATATAAAAGTGTCAAGTATTGGATTTAAAAAGGGTTCTCCATTAAAAAGTGGAAAAACTTTATTTTTGAAAAATATTTCTTTTATCTGAAAAATTGAATTTGTACTTATATTATGTCTAAGAAACACAAAAGATGAAGGTAAAAATTATATGGGATATGTATAAAATTCAAAATGTGGTTATTACTATTCATAACTGCTTTTAAATGGCTAGTTTGATAGGTCATGGTGTGCTTGAACTCGGTGTTGCGTACATCGCACGCTATTGTATTATTCAAAGAGAAATGTATCGTGGAAGCTTGGGGTGTTACATTATTCCCTCCTTCAATAAATTTCATCCTCTCAATTTTAAATTGTTCTTCTAAAATAAAAGGTTAAAAAATAGAAAATACCTTTGTGAAAAATCAACATTAGAAATAGGGTTAATAAAATTTATTCTTAAGAAGAGGGATAGGGAAATGAAAAAGTCACCACCAAATTAGGATTTTGAATAAGATAACCTTGGTTGAAATTATAGTTGAAGGAAAAACAAAAATATTTATTGGGAGTGATTGAGTTCATCAACCAAAAACAAGTGAATGGAAAATTGGGGGATTCAAAGCCATAAATCTATGATGATTGAAAATATCATCAGTTCAACAAAACATAGGCTATTAGGATAAAAAAAAATTTGTTTTAATATTATTTCCCTAAATGTTAATAATTAATTTATTAATAGAATAAGTAAAAATAATATTTGAAAAGTAGAGTTCCATGCATTAGCTAATTTCTACCACAAACTCATCATTCATTCCAAAAGATAATAGAACTCAAATATATTCTATTTATATTAATAGTATATGGTTCTTAAAAAAATGAATTTATAATTCATATATCAGCCCATTTTAAAATAAACTAAATTATAAAAACTTAGACATCACGTAGGCCAGTTTTAGGTGATGCACCCCTGTCACCCTTCGGTTGCGGGTTCAAGTCTTGTGGCCTTGTTGGACGTGACAGGTTGTCACCCGACCATCGGGTTGTCCTTTTTATAACAATCCAAAAATAATATTAAGAAATGTTTTAACCTTAAACAATAGTATCAAATGTACAACTTAATCCATTCCAACCTTTATAGTTATCCAAAATACTTCTGTCCAAACTCTCTCTAAAAGGTCTCTAAATTCAAAAATCAATTATAACATCAGATTCCCCAAACAACGTACAGTTCATCTTATTATCACATACTGAAAATATGAATACCTTCTTCATATTAAAACATTAATGAAAATAAAAGGTACCACAATACAGTCCTTATATATATCACATTTTTCTTATAACCAGAATATAATTCTTGGATCCAAAAACACAAATACATTAATTATTCCACTTCAACTGTAGTAACAACATAAGCTTGGCCTTGCTCCCTTGGCCTTTTATGAGGTAATTTTTCTTGGTGCTTATGACATTCATTTGCATAATGCCCCATTTCACTACAATTTTAGCATTTAACATTGACAGTCTCTTTCTTTCATTTGCAATCACGAGCCTTGTGACCTTTTTCCCCACATTTGTATGAAACTCCCATTCCTTTTAGGCAAGTACCGGGGTGTTTCTTACCACAATTATCACATAAGGGAAAATCCCTATTTCCTTTTTTCCTTTTATCTATCTCTTGATCCACCATTCTCTTCTTATCTTACTTTACTTTAATGTCATAAGACTTAGAGAATTCCTTTTCTATCTTGATAGAACACAATAATATATCTTCATATGATGAGAAGGATTGTGAGACTAATTCTCAACAGATAAATGGATTTAATACATAAAATAATCAATTAATCTTACTCCTTGGGTTACATATATAATTTGTTGCATGCATTTCTAACCTTGTAAAGTTATCCTCATACTTTGAAACATTCTCATCCTCTTTTTTCCTCAGACTCAGAAATTGTCTTTCCATATCTAATCGATCATCGTGAGGAAAGTATTTTTCTAATAAAATCTCTTTAAACTCCCTATATTATGTATTTGATACTTCTTCATCCTCCTTTTTTTTTGAATCAATGACCACCATTGATCTACATCTCCTATGAGGTGATAAACTTTCATGACAACTTTTTCCCTTTCGCTACTCCATAAATCATGAAATATTCTCTCTAAGGAACTTTTGCCTTGCTCAGCTACAAATGGATTTGTAGTCCCATTATATTTTGGTGGTAGTTTCCTCATGAAGTGGTCTAACATTGATCCTCCACATTTTGGATCAGGGTTCTCCATACCGGTAAGGTTGTTATTCATAACTTGAGTGAGTTGTCCTAGTATGGTTATAAGATGATCTACACCAGTTGTATCACCTACTCCACTATAATTATCATGATTAGGAGGGAAATACCTACATGTATTATGTGCATTGATATGGTTTTCATTCCTTCCACTATATTCCATTTCTAAACAATGGTATACACTAGATTAGTTTATAAATCACAATACATATTTCCAAACTAGTAAAATACCTTACATAAATTGAATAATTTATGCAAATAATACCTATTAATACAAAAAAAAATTCTTTGAGGGTGTATTTTCTCATAAATCCATCATAATGGTTTGTAAATAAAATATGAATTATCTTAATTATATCCCCCAGGAGTGTTGTAACCAAGAGTGCAGCAAGGCTCGTTGTCGTGTACCAGGATACCCCAAGCTAAGCCTGAAAATCCTTGTCGGGGTTTTCACTCCTAGGTACATCTGTTCCAGAGCCACCTCTACCTGCTCATATCTATACAAGGATTTATTGCTTTGAAAATACACAAAATCTCTATATTACCAAAATTCTAGGAAGTTCTTATATACAAATCCTCAAAGTCTATCTAAGGGTAATGTTCTATAATCAGAGTTTTTCTAAATCTAGCTTCCAAGTATTATAATAAAATTCCTCTAATACCAACTGTAACGACCCAACCCAAGAAACCCAGAGTCGGTGCACTATTTTTAATACATTATGATGATTACAAGTAATCAAGTCCTGAAAGAACAATCGGTTTAGCAGTCTTGTAAAATAGATTACATACATGAATGTCACAATAAACATTTAAAAATAAAACATAATATAAATAATCTATTGAGAACTCCATTATTCCCCAAGCTTAACTCTGCATATCAAACATAATACACTTCTTGGAATCCTAGGAAAACAAAACATAAGAAATTGGTGAGCTCAGATGCTCAGTAAGGATAAATAATTTAACTAAAGCTATAAACTTTTAAGGTAAGATGTGTAATAAAAACAAGAGCCTTTTAAACATAAACTTGAACATATTATGGAGAAAATAAATCAAATATTACCTTATAAACATGCACATGGATATTCTACTAGTCGAATAATCACATGTAATAATTAATTTTATAATGAGGGAATTCATAATGTCGGACATCATTACCACATAGTCAAGGCCTCGTGCCAAGACTACAAATAATTTTTTTTCAAGGCCTTGTGCCAAGAAACTAATTTGTCTCCTCAAACCTACCGATTCATCGAGAGGCTATAGCGGGCCCCACCCATCACTTACTAAGTCAACTGCATTCCTCATATGAAAATGTTGAAATATAACATAAACATTCGTATTAAAATTGGTATACGAAATGTCAATACTTCAACCATAAACCATGAAGGGTATAAAAATAGTACATCCACTGTCAAACATATCAAACTCATTCAATACAATATGGAAGATTTTATTATAATAAATCAACCTTAATCAAAAATAATATCGAGTAAAGGATGTTGACATGGTTGAAAATGATAAGTAAAACTTTTTGAGAGAAATGTACCTTTTGTGGAATCATTTAAAAGTCACACATTTATACAGGAATTAATTTAAAAGATATTTTTTTTAATCAAAGTGTCCCATAAAACTTTGAAACTTTTGAAAATAATTAACATTTTAAAACAATCATGTCAATATAATTAAATCCTTAAAACCATATTGAAAACATGGACATTAATGAGAAATATTTACAAGAATAATTATTTAAAACATTTAAAATGATGTTTTAGTTAAAGAGTACCTTAAAATAATCATTTTGAAATTTATTTTATTAAATAGGTACATGGATAATAAATATTTCCCAAAAAATACTTACACATAAACAATCTCGGATAATAATGAGATTGAGGAATTAACCCTTACCTTGAACTTTCCATTGGTTGAGGGTACTTTTAAACTTTTGTATAATGACCATAGTATGTTATTAAATTATAAAATAACCATATTCATATTTATTATATCATACATGATTCATTTATGACTTTATAATACCCATTTAATAATGGTTTCCATGTTAAATTAACATTTCGGGTAATAATTGCTTTCTTTATCGTACATGTTTTAACTTGTTATTCTTGATCGTATCATTTAGATAATGATTTAAATACTTACAGAATATAAAACATAATTTATATATCATATATATTTAGAATATAAATAATTATAATAGATAGATATATGAAATGGAAAGCACTGTTTATGGAGACGGTAGGCCGTACATATGCATAAATGATATTTCCATTTTCATATCGTATTGAACGGAAGTAAGTGAATATGATATATGTAAGTATATATATATATATATAAATATATATTAGAATTATTATGTCATATATTACATACTTATTAATAATATATATTTTTATAATCATCATTGAATGGTGAATGTGGAAATGAATCTCATCGCGTCGTGGAGACAGTAAGCTGTATGTACACACGAGTGACGATATCATTTACTTAATGATTAAAATGTGTGGAATTGGATGGTATATTAATTTTACAGAGAAATTATCATGTTATTTTCATTATTTATTTTCATATTACTCATCATTATATCCATCCAAATAACATAGTGTTGAATAACAAATTACACCACGGCATGGAGATGGTAAGCCATATGTATGCACACATGGTGACATTATCATTCATAGGATAGATAGAATAATGAGTATAGTTGTACCACATTTATAATAACATCAATATATGTATAAGTTACTGGATTTATTATTTTTGTATGGAAATAACAAAGAAAGAGAAAGTGGATGAAGAAAATAACTTTGAAAGAGGTGATAAAATAATTACCTTTTCTTTGGGTGTTTTATTTTGATTAGAACAAAAGGGCTCCTTAAGTTGGATTTATGCTCAAGGTAAGGCCTCTAGGTTGAAGTGAGGTAAGTTTGGAGGGTATATGGGAAGGTTTTGGTCCATCCAAATGGCTTTGTTGGTGTGATTGTGAGAGAAGGGGAAGTACCCTTTTATAAGAGAGGTGAGGGTTACTTTAGGAAAAGTTTGAAATATTATTTTATTATAAAATCATTTTCGTTTTATAATGGCCCCAAATTGTTTTATTTAAAATCTAAGGTGGGGATGGGTCAAATAATCTCAACCAATAGGTTTTATACAAGTTTATGTCACCATATTAACCCTATCTTTTAGATTTAACTCTTAGTTAAATAGTTTAACTTTTACCATGTCATCTTGTATTATTATAATAAATTATTAATAAACTTACTATAAAAATCCAAAATAACCCCAACTGGTTCATTATTGACATATCTAATCTTATATAAGTCCTTTTTCTGAACAGTATATTTTTAGTAGTATTTTATCATTTAATAAAATAGTATTTGTTTTAAAAACTCATTAATGCCAATTTTGACACTATTTATTATTTTATTTTTCAGAAAGTCATAACAACATTATTACTTTGAAAAAAATTCATTGAATCAGCAATAAAATGTTATATTAACATATATAATTCTTTTAATGCATCCAAAGTCTCAATTTACATTTATTTTAATATTTATAACATTAATTATTTTAATATTTAATTAATGAGGTAATTACTACATCATCATTGTGTCATAAATAAATTTAATTATTTAATGTCTAAAAATTATAAATAAAGTATAATGATATAGGAAATATTTTTTATATTTCTAATTATTATTTATATTCAAATTTATATTACGTATAACCCTATATTAAAAGTGGTTTAGTTATTAAACTTTGAATTTTACACTATTAATTCCTCTTTTAATTAAATAATAATAAATGTCCTAATCTAACACAAGTGGATAAAATTGGTTAATATTTTTTCCTAAGGCTTATTTTGGTCTAAAAACACTTATCCAATATAATTAGGACATGTTTTAGGGTAATTATAATATCATTTTTACCTTTAATTACCCTATTTACTTTTAACTGTGGTAAATAAATTTAAAATGTTACTATTCACAAAAAAATTATTTTCATATTATTTAACCACATTTTAATTACATATTTCAACCATGTCTTGAGGATTTTTGAAATTCGATTCATATAAGTAGTAAAATTATGTTTTATGCAAATTTGCAAATGTGCCTAGAAGGAGGGTAAAAGACGATAAAAAGTTTAATAAAATTTTATATATCTAAACTTTTTATAAAATGTCTCCAATGAATTAAATTGAACATATATAGATATTAGGTATCTATTTTTACTTAAAAATTTAAATAAAATAAATAATTATTTAAATAAAAAAGTCGGTTTTAAACAATAACGTAGTGTTTTTCACTATTCATCAAAAATTGAAAGTTCTTAGAAAAATAACAAAACATTAACCAAATATAATTTTGATATTCTGAATCCAAAAAATGATTTCTATTTTATCATATTAAAAACATATAATTTTCATTAATTAAATTAAAATTAATTCCCACTGTCAAAACCAGAAAGCGGGTTTTTGAGAAGTAAAAACTATCAAAAGATTGATATGTGTTTATATCCAATTTAAAATTGAAATTACTAAAAATGAAAAATAATTGGATTAAATTATAAAAATATAATCTAATTATACTTCAAAACCATTCAAATGTATAATTTAACACTATAAATTATTTGAATTAAAAAAGTTGTTTTTAATTAAAATTTAATATCTTTCACAATTGATCAAAATATGAAAGTTATCAGAAAAACACAAAAAATTTGTCCAAACAAAATTTTTGTGTCATGATTCTATAAAATAATTTAGTTTCATCAAATTGAATATTTCAAAGTGTCAAATATTGGATTTAAAAAGGTTCTCCATTAAAATGTAGAAAAGCTGCATTTTTGAAAATACTTCTTTATCTAAAAAATTGAATTTGTCTTTATATTATGTCTAAGAAACACAAAATATGAAGGAAAAAGTTATATGGGATATATATAAAATTAAAAATGTGGTTATTACTATTCATAACCACTTTTTAAATGTCTATTTTGATAGGTTGTGGTGCACTTCAACTCGGTTTTGCGTACATCACACGCTATTGTATTATTCAAAGTGAAATGTACTATGGATGCTTGGGGTGTACATGTCACCCATGATCTAGAGTTAGCAATGGGTTTTATTTGTACAGAAGTTTTGGTGGCCATACCTCATTGGGTATCTCTTTATGGTATTCATAAATCATAAGAGTTTTAGGTATATCTTTTCTCAGTGTGATCTGAATTTGCAATAGTGGAGGTCGATTAAGTTTATTCGTGATTATGATTTTAATATCTCATACACCTCTCTAAAGGGGAATGTCGTGTCCAATTATTTGAGGAGGAATTCCCAAAAAGATGTTATTTTGGAGTATAGGGGTATTTGGAGAGAGATGGAGGATTGGGAAACATTGTACATAGATGAAAGGGTAGTTGATGGTGGAGGATTCTTATTTTTGATGATAGTGAACCCTTTATTACTACAGCAGATGGAGGATTATCAATGGGGAGATTCAGAGGTAGAGGTTATGTGTGATCATGTTGGCCATGGTGATGCTCCAGAGGGATGGTCAGAGGATGATCGGAACTACCTGTTATTTCATGAGAGACTATTCTTTCCGGTAGTGATGCATGAAAGAGTTCTTCATGAGTTTTATAGATCAACATTGGTGGTACACCTAGGAGTTTCCAAGATGTATCATGGATTGAGGATGCAATTTTGGTGGCCTGATATGAAGAGGGTGGTTGTGGAGTTTATGTTAAATTGTTTTGTTTTCCAATTGGTAAATCCCATACATCATGTTCCTAGTGGTTTGTTGTAGACTTTGAACATTACTGAGTGTAAATGGGTTGATATCTTAGTGGATTTGATCATAGGGTTACCCCAAGCTCAAGGAGGTTGTGTTTTTTTGTGGGTAATCATTGATCAGTTGAAAAAATCATCCAACTTCTTAGTGATCAAGGAGTCGAGCATAGTGGAATATTTGGATAAGAGGTATGTGGATGTGGTGGTGTAATTGCATGGAGTTCCAAGGTACATTGTCTCAAATAAGGATGCATGTTTTACCTCACAAGTATAGAGGGGATTATAGCATTCTTTTGGAACTCAGTTATGCATTAGAAATTCTTTTCACCCTAATATGTATGGGTAGACAAATAATACTATCTAGATTTTAGGGGATATGTTTGGAGAATTCATTTTAGACTTTGGTGTAACTTGAGTACGACACCTTACTTTATTAAAGTTTTCATAAAACAATAGTTATCATTAATCCATTGGTATAGATATGTTTGAGTATTTTTATGGTTAATCATTTCATTCTCTGTTGTTCTAGATAGAGGTTGGAGAGGAAGTAGTTCTTAGTCCCAATGTGGTGTAGAAAACAACAGAAAATGTTCAGATGGTTCGAGAGAGGATGAAAGTAGTGCAGGACCAGTATAAGTCTTATGTTGATTGTAGGAGGAGGCCCTTATTGTTTTAGGTTGGGGACCAAGTGTTCCTAAAGGTTTCCCCTCGATGGAATTCCCTGATTTTTATGTTCAGGGTAGTTTGGTTTTTTTTCTACAGCAGTTGTTGGTTTGGGGTATATAGAGGTCAGATGGTTTTTTTTGGTTTTGTGTAGTGATTCGGTTGTGTGAGATTTTTTTTGGTCATTTGGCTTGGAATGTTTGGTGGGTGGTAGAATTTGAGATATGATCAGATCCTTGAGAGGTATCTCATAGGGTGGTTTTTCTGACCCCTTTCCTTTTGGGGTTTGATTTTGTTTCTCAAGGGAGAGAATCATTTGGGAGTTATCTGATGTAATTTCATGTACCTTCCTGAACCATTACATTGTCATTTTTGGGTTTTGGAGGTGTCTCATATGAAACTTGAGGAGTATCTATAGAAGCTGGAGTTACAGGGGTGTTGCCACAAAAAATTCATGTTATGTATTGTTTATATGACATGTAAAGGTCGTTCATGGCTTATACATCCGGTGAATTCATGACATGTAAATTTGATAAGTGTGATCCATTAAAAAAATACATGTTGTGTAAATTCACTTCAGGATGTGTAATAAATAAATGTCGAGGCAACTGAATTTTAAAAGAAAGATATATATCTTTATAAAACCGAGGATTAAACATCATGTAATGGATACACATCAGAAAACTGGTGAGTTTTCATATTTTAAGTTCTTTTGTTAGCTGATTTTTCTCATTTGTATGTGGATTCTCTCCCTCCCATTCTGTAAAAACCCTAGGTGACCCAAGGAGTATTTACAACCCTCTTCTCCTCAATTTGATCTATTGTTTCTAGTGGTTGTTGATTGGCAATCCTTCATGAGATCACTCTTCTTTCCCTATGACTTTCATTCGTTCTTCTCTTGGTAATTCACTATATAAATGTTTCTTTGTTTTGGGGGGATTTTTGTTCTTATTTTTTATGATATTTAATTCAATGTGGGTTGATCCTCTATTTTTACATGTTTGTTTGTGGTTACGGTCATTTATTTTTCATCCCATGGTGCGCAAAAAGTTTGAAAAGCTTCTTTGAGTTAGGGAATCCCCCATTTCACTTTTTTTCATGTAAGAGGGTTTTACTTTTTATTATTGATAGTAAATGGTTGTCCTAGATTAATCAAAGATAAAAATGGTTAATTGAAATTGGAGGGGGGAAGGGAATGATTCACATGCTTTTATATATTTGATATTATTGTGATATTGTGATTGAGGGGTTGAATGCCCAGTTATAAATTTTGGTCATTGGGGGTTTTTTTATGTTTTATGATATATTTTGTGACTGTTGTGACATCACCCTAAATGGGAAATTTTCTAACAACTTATATTTTTCTAATTAAATGAATACCCCAAGATTATATCTTTTATGATAAAGCCCCTACAATAAAGTGAAATGTGATATAATCCCCATTTTAAAATATTTACAATGATCATGATGTGTTGTGATGTGTCATCATGATGAGGGGACACAATGTGTGGTTATGAAGCGATGCACAAATTTTGTGTGGTTGGGGTGTGAGAGGATGATGGGTGATGGTTTTTTGGATATAATTTGGGAGTAGTGAGGTGATGGTTATTTGGTCATACTTTGGGGGTGGCGAGGTGATGATTGTTTGGTCATGCTTTGGGTGCAATGAGGTGATGGTTGTTTGGTCATGCCTTGGTGGTGGTGAGGTGGTGGTTATTTGGATGTGCATTGGGGGTGATGAGGTGATGTTTGTTTGGCCATGCTTTGTGGGTGATGAGTTGATGTTTGGTTTTCTATTCTTTTGGTTTGGTGAGGTGATGGTTGTTTTGGTTGTGCTTTGGGGTGGTGAGGTGATGGTTTGATGTGGATGATGAGCTGCTTGTTATGTGTGCTTGTGTTGTGTCAGATTCACAGGTAGTAATGGAATAAATGTTTAATAATTATTGAAATGGTTTATGCTTGATTTGGTTAATGGGGTAAAATTATTAATAAATAAACAAATGATAGGTTGTGTGGTTAAATATGGTTGATGCTTAATAACTAAACAAATGGGATAAATGATGCAATTGGTCGGTAACATGAATGTGTTTTGTGGCTTGTTGTGTAGTTTTCTACATTTATAGGTGGTAGTGAAAGTGGGGATGTTGTTAGTTTGTTAGATATTTTTTAAGAGCCCATATGATAGTCTTATGTGAGGCTATATGTATACACATGTATGTTACTTTTTATTTCTATACACACTCCACCCACACCGAGCATTATACACTGACACTTGCATAGTCACAAATGGTTGTTTTTCCAACATCCTGGTAATGATGATGGATGGATAGCTACCCTCTATTTCCCTCTCTCTCATTCAGGTGAGTAGATATTCAAAAGATGTGATGGACAGAGGTGTTTTGGTTCACTAGGTGATGGACCTAGTTTTTTTGGGTTATATTAGATAACCCATGTGTTTTTGGCCAAGATGTGACCTGGTTGTGCTTATGGGGTGGTGTCCTAGGTGTTTTTAGGTGATTTGTGATATAACCATGTTTGTGGGAGGTGGGCTAGGTGTATTTGGGAGATATGTTATTTGACTATGATGTGGGGTAGATTATAGTGGGGTTCATCCATATTAGGATGAGGTAATGAGGTTGATTTCCTTCGTGTTTACAATTCCATACTACTCTAATTATGGTTGTGATGTGATAGCCTAGGTGTCTAAGGGAAATGTGTGGTGTGACCGTGCTTGTGGGGTGGTATCTCAAGTGTTTGTGGTCGTTATGTGACATGATAGTGCCTATGGGAAGTGTTATATGTTATTCAGAAGAGATGGGAGTGACAAGATGTACAATATTGGGGTGTGAGAGTGGATAATTAGTGGTAAAGTTGTATGGAGTATCCTTTATCGATATGCTTCATATTATGTTATTATCCTTGGATTGAATTTTGTTGTTAGCATGCCTTAGTGTGGCTAGGATGGATAGTTGACCTTGTTAGGTTGTTTTGGTTCTGATGTTTTCTCAAAGGTGCCTTAGTATGATTCTTTCAAATGTGCATGGGAGGATACGATATTCCTAATAAGTATACATGTATACTTTCCCTACGTAAATAAACTGATTTTCAAATTTCTAGGAGGACTACATGGATCATGCTGAACATTACTAGCTCTTAAAATTGGCTAGTTGTTTTGTCACTATTTTTTCCTTAGTTTTTTTATTTACTTTGGAGACTTTTATCTATACCTGTTTAATTTATAGATGAATTGGGGATGGTTTCAGTTTATATTTTTTATTATGTCATGGAGTTTCTTGTGGATTATTCATCTTATCTCTTGATCCTACATTATTATAGGGGGAAATTCCTCCCATTTCATGATTTTTTTTATAATCAGTTCTAGTCACCAAATTAGGGGCTACTGGTGGTGGGAATCGGGTGTCATTATCTCCCTCACTTCATTATGGTATCTTTGGTGGGAGGGGGTTGTAACATAATAATCGTGGGTCCCTATTCTAGTTACCAATCCCTATTGTATGCCTAGGTGTGGCATATTTATTTAGCATGATAGTTAACTTTTAGCTTCCCTAGGTGAACTTTTCAAGGCCCTTATTGATTTTTTCATCAGTTAATTTAATTTTGTTGTTTTCCCTTGACAACTTTGTATTCGTTTACTTCTTAATGAAGAGATCACTTCTAAAGATGTAAAAAATCATGTCATTTTATTATATTTTTATATTTATCTTTTAGTTCATTAAAGGTTTCTTCCAACATATTACAGTACTTGAATAAAAATTCACTATGAAAATTAGATTCATCATGTTTTTCACTTTCAGAAGGAAAATAAATAGTATTTCTTTCCTCATGTGTAACTCCCGTAATGTACAGATTTTCCTTCTCATGAGAACCATTTATTGATGATTCTAAAACACTTGAATTGTCCTATGAAGCACTCAATGTTTCCTTTATGGATTTCTTATGTTTCTTTACTTGATCTTCTTATTTATTTTTGTACCTCAATTTCGGGCAATCAACTTTTATGTGTCATTTTATTCTGCACTCAAATCAAGTTACTTATCCAAAGTTATCATCCTTCTTCCAGTTTCCTTTATTAAAATATTTTCATTTGAAATTAATTTTTCATGAGAAATTATTCTACATGTAAAACTTCTTAAATATTTTTCTAGATGATTCATCTTGTTATCCCTATTAGAGTCACCATCACTTCCAATAGTGCTCTCTTCTTTGATTACCTCTTTAGCTTTTGATTGAGATGCTTTGAATGCAATTGATTTTGTGGGTTTATTGCCTTCATAATTAAATTTAATCTATTCTTCATAAATAATTAGTTTTCTAATCAATTCATTTATTGGTCACTTTCTTACATAATATGATTCACATATGGATATAGCAGTGCCTCTCTATCTATGAGATAAGCATCTTAAAATCCCCAGATTGACGACTTATCATCAATAGTTTTCCCACTAAATGCATCGTGTTTGTATTCTCATTAAACCTAAGATATATATTTTAAATAGGCTCATTAGGTTTCATCTTAAATGTATCATACATAAAGGTGTAGGTAATTAATCACATTTTTTAACATTATATGTTTTATCATGATACACAACTAAACTATCTAAAATTTCATAGACTACAAAAATTTTAGATATTATATTAAATTCATTCTATCCTAATTCATAGTATAAATATTTAATTGATTTATAGTTATGTAGGCACCATGAAATGTGTTCCATGTACTTATCTAAAAAATTCCCTCAACCAGGCTCAAAATATTCGCGGTGTGACTCTACATTTTTCATGGGGGTCAGTCACGGTAGCAAAGGCACCGACCTGAAGGGTCGGGGCCGCAGCATGGCACTAAGCCCAAGCAGGGGTATGGGGGCGTATCCCCTGTGGTATGGAACCATAAATTTAGATAAGTCCTTAAGGATGTTCCCAAGGTACTTGCGCGCAAATACCTACCCACCACCATGTTGGAGCTGAATGAAGTAATGATTTTTGGCTAAGTCCTCAAAGTGTCACCTTAGTCAAGACAAAACATCGTCAGCGTGCAAGGTACTTGCACGCCACATTTTGGCACACAAGTCAGTTGCGCACCCAATCTTTCTTCACCTAGGGTCCTATTTTTGCCTATAAATAGAGCCTTGGTGACTTCATTTGTATAGAAGAATTTTCTTGAAACCTAATTGCTGCTCTGGTCACCCCAGTGCTTTGCTCAAGTCTTCCTGAGCTTTCAATTTAGTTCTTCAACACCTTGAGTGGAGGATTTAAATGAGGGTCATTGGAATTAAGTCCTTTCAGTGTTTCAAAACCATAAAACTTGTGTTCATAAAGTGCCCAACCTCCATAAATTAGAAAAACTTTCGCACGACCTATTCCTTTCATAGGAAATTGAGCACCCCACTTCTGGGATTACCTGTGAATACTCCTGAAGGCATGAGACAAGTCTCTCCCAAGTATTACCATATAGTTTGTTCATCTCTTAAGTGAATATAAAGTTGCTTAAGTCTACTTTCACACCCATACTTGCACGCCCTTATCTACTTGAGTGCCCCTCTTTGATTCACTTACTCTCTTCAGTTTACAAGCCATCAAGCCTTCATCAAATCCATTCATGGAAAGGCCTATTCTTCCTTGGATCCCTTATCTGAAAAGGATTCTGTTGAGATCTCCACCAAAACCTCCTAACTTATTAAACCTTTGGGAAAGGAACATCAGCGTGTCTCCTATTTGGGTTTGTATTTCCACAGTTAGAGGCTTCCCACATTTGTTTTATAAGGGAGTTAGGATACATGGAATGTATATGGGTTTGTATATCCATAGTCACATGGACCTTTCTCCTAGGAACAGTTTTGGGAAGATCCTAGTTTGGAGGAGGGTTTGGGTCCTTACCTCTCCCTTCTCAAAGAGAAGACTTAGAACCTCAGGTCTCTGGTAGGGAAGGTATGGTTCACACTTTCTTTTCCATTTAATCAAAGGAGAAGTCTCCCTACCCTACAAGGATCAATTTTATGGAAACCATCCTTGTGTAATACCCTATCTTTTCTTACAGGAGGTAGTAATATTTCTCCTCCTTTCTTATTTGATGCCAAAGATCAGAGGGGAGATCGGTATAGGGACTTTTTGTTACCCATTCCCTCTCCCAATGTTCTTTGTCACCATGGGAATCCCTCCTGGTGTAAGCCCCTAAACATCATCCCTTCCTCCTTACATTGGACCCTTGTCCAATGTAAATAGAAAAGAGGGAAGGAACATCGCCTCTCCATCTTCCACAGTTGCCTCACCCTCATCCACACTCACTGTCATAGGTGTGCCCCCTTCCATCAGTGGAAGAGGAAAAGTGTGGATGCTTTTGTTGAATATTTTAAATTCTATTGTTTCTCAAAGCGAGCATGACTCATGTGGTCTTAGAGATTTTTCATGGTCACAAAATTTGCACAATTGAATAAACTACAATAACTTTGATTCCCACCATAATCAGGATACGTAAGAAGCCTTCTCAGGTCCCAAGCTCACTAGATGTCCTCTTCAAGAATAAAACTCTAATTCACCTAATTTAGGCATCCTCTTTAGGAATAAGCCCCAAATTAAATCCTCAAATCACCAAGGCATCCTTTTCAGGAAGTAATCCGAAATTCATTTCTCTAAAAGGATTTTACTCTCCTATGAGACTTATTAAACTACATGGTATTTGATTACCATATATATGGGATACGTAGGAAACATTCTTGAGGGTCAAACCCAATACCTTAAATCAACCCTTTTCTCCTTGGTCCATATTCTCAATAGGGTCTGATCCTACTTGGAAACACATATCCTTTCCAAGTTCCTTGGGCTACTTCAGCATAAGTCCCACACTATTTTTTAACTAAGAAACCTCTGCTTAGATGTCCATACCACATGAAATTAAACTATATGACTAGGTCCTTATCACATGACCTTAAAAGGTATGATGTGTCCCTTTCAGTGGAACCTAACTATGAGGGTTATGATTCCTTTTACAAGGATATGTAGGTAACCCATTTTATGGGAACGATCCCAAGATCAAACAAAACCTTCGTCTCCCTGGATGACAATAAATTTCAGAGTGCCCCACTGAGTGGATTAAAAACCAATACCATTATAATGATGATTAAAAGAATCTCTAAGTAGTATATGAGAGGATACCATTGATGGAGAACCTCAAATACATACGGATATCTCCATTAATGAAGAACCTTGAATGCATACAGATGATTTTAAACTTTTCACATGCTAAATAAGTGATTGGAAATTCCAAGGGATACTTATGATATACTTGGTGAATTAATAAGGATTCACGAATATATCATAAATTATAAATAGATTCCCTAAGTAGACAATAATACTCCCAAAAATGGTGTGATGAGTTCGACCTCCCATCCTCTCAACCAATGCACATTCTTAAGTATCGTGAATTTAAAAATTAATGAACACTTTCCTTTGGAAAGCAGGTCCAATTTGGATAAATAACTGTTGGAAGTTTCCAGTTCCATAAATAAATCAAATGGAAACCTCCTGGAAGCAGTTATTCTTAATACTAGAATACACATTTCAAAGAACTACAAAACAAAAATGGTAAACCCGACGTGAATCATTAACCAAGTTAATAATGTTACCCACCTATTAGGCCTCTATCAATTGATAAAGTAAAGATAGACAAAGAAATAAATCACGCATGTATTTATCTAAAAATATGTTGATTTAATGGAGTTTGTTGTTTTTTCAAGTTTTTCTCAGAATTCCCTTCACTTGAAAATGGTTTTCTTCAAGACAAAATATGTGAACTTCCCGACCGCTACTAAAGTTGGATCCCCATCCATGGGAAGGACGTCATCACCATCCCAACATCTTCAATGCTGGGTCTCTAATGTCCTGGTAAAGGAATATCATCAGCACTATACAATACTGAGTTTGGAGGCTTCTCGGCAGGCCCTCTAGGTCAATAACAATCCTTGATCATCTATCCAATGATGGCCAATGATCAAGAAGCAAATAGTGCCATCAACTGTCTTCAACCATTTCAGGTCCTTATCCATAGAATGAAAAAATTAATCCCTACCATAATACAAGGGAGGTGGATCAAGAGGACACTCAAGACCTCAATTCAAGAATGCAAGAGTCCTTCTTGGGGAATCCCACCAGAAATTTCCACCAGCATCTGGACATTTGGCCCAGGTCTCTCAGACCCAGTCATGCAAGACGAACCATTGGGGACAACTTCTGGTCAACATGGAGTAGGTTCTTACCTCCACCCCTTCCAAATAAGCCCATTAACCTAACTTGATGTCAACCAACGAACGAGCACATACACCCATCCATCATTTTTTTGCTTTCCAGCAGACTCGTCTGGCAGTAACCCACCAATCCCACTAGATAAATCCGATGGAGTACCATTAATAGTAAAATACACCTAATTACAAGTTATCAACCAGTCAGTAGGCTTATCTGACTGTATTTAAAGAATCCCACCAATCTAATGTGGTGGAAACTAGTAAACAGAAACATACACCTGTTTACAATCACCAATTCTACCAGCAGTCTCTTTTTCCAGTATTGAAGGGATTATATCAATCATACTTGATGGGAAAATGCCAGCAGACATATACACCTTCCAATGTTCATCAAGTCTGCCAATAGTCTCATTTGGTAGCACCCAAAAAAGTCAGTCGGAAATCTCCGACGACAAATTTGGGGCAGACCCAACTCTCTGGCCCCATACATGAGTACTGTCAATACCCATTGATAGGAAAAGGAGGATAGGAGCAGGCACATACACATACTCCAGATACAGAATGGACATATATTCTTTTTCCAACTGCTGAAGTCACCAAACACATCTTATCAATGGTGAAAGGGAAAACACAAATCCCTACCCATATTCTGGAAGCATTCCAGAATATTATAACAACCACTTCAGTAGTATCGAGGAAATAGACACATAAATCTGTCCCCACACATGGGATGACACATCAACATTCCATCTCGGAACAGATACACACCTCAGTTTTAGTCCTGGAGCATCATGGGGAATACTCCCCCATATCATACGGACAACATGATCGGGAACATACACCCTTTCCAATTGAAGTTAATCGGTCTGTTCTGGTAACCAATCCAAGGTAGGCACATACTCCTTCCCATTATATTCACCTTTCCCAGAAATTATCCCCAACTAAGTATAAAAGAACATCCAAGAATAATTCTCTCCAATCACTATTGGGAAATTAAGAGTCACTCTGTGATTCAGATCCTCTTAATGTTGGAGTTCTTTAAGCCCTCATACATTTATCTATTTCAGTTCAAGATCATATCTTCTCATTACCAAATTATGGGAGTGGTAGTAGTAATTCTAAAGTTCCTCATTAGAAACTTCATCATGAAGGCTTGTATCGTGAAAATTTGGTCAATCCAGAGTGCCTATCTTTGGATGAGAGCCAGAGAAACTCTCCATGTGGCCAGAAGACCAAGGAGCAAGAAGGTTTATCCCTTGTTGTAATCCACTATAGTGATCCTCTCCATGATGTCATTCACTATGAAAGTCCTCTCTACATTAGTATTTCTCATTGTCAATAAAATTATATAATTGACAATGTAGCGATGAGAAATCCATTTTATCTCAAGGCACTTGCAAACACAAGGTCAGTCATGTCTGATGCCTTTTCATTGACAGGTGAAACACTTTCTCAATCAGAAGACATCTTAAGGGAACAGTCATTCTCTGAACCTCCCTTGGGTCATTTATCTTCTAATACATAGCATCCACTTTGGTCAGACCAAGTGGATAAACCTCTAGTGAAAGATGATGAAGATGTGTTGAACATGAGGAAACAATTAGTTAAGGGAGAAGTACTAGTCATGTTCTGTCCTTTGGAAAATTCTCAGTATAACATTCCAGAATTGATTGCTGAAGATTGCATTCATGATATCGTCCTCAGCCTATAGAAGACTCTTTATCATTTGAAAACCAAATTATTACCATATGATGAATATCAAAATCATGTAAAGGTAATAGAAGGGTTGCGACGCCAAATTGACTTGGCATCTCTCTCAGTTTCCCAACATCCAAAGGTTGAAAAAGTAGGGAATCCTTCTACATGCATGTATCAATGCTATAAAGAGGATATGGCAGTTAATTTTGGATTCCACATCTAGTTTTGGTATTAGAGGATGGGGTGCACGTGGATCATTGCATTTCACTACACTCCAAAATTAGCAAATTCCACCAAAAGTGGTCTCATGAAATGTTATTGCCCACGGTTGGCCAAAATCAGTAGATTTTGTAATTAATTGAATGTACGCTCAAGAATAGGCCACAAATAGCTCTCATTAGAGTCATGCCCAAAGAAAAGAAGTTGTTGAGTTACTTTTACATCAATCATCTGAGAATATTGACCAGGTGTCCCGCTTAGAGGATGTCAGCCATTAGATAATGCAAATGTTTGAAATAGCAAAGCAATCTTCCAAAATAGTTGATTTGAGTGGTTATCAGATAATGCACCCAGGTAATTTATGAACCATCATTTGCTAAATCAGAAGAGTAGTTGCACAAATTTCAGCCATAGATGTTCAAGAATCACCCCAACTTGCAAGGCTAGGGGATCATTTAATTCAACCATCAAATTAATTAAACAAAGTTCAAAGATTTGAATAAGAATAACATGAATAGCCCCAGACTGTAGGGATGGGGGATTTTCACATCTACAATCCCATCCTCAATGGAAGTTAGTTTTCTTCTAATTAGGGAAAAATCCATAAGAAGAGCGTACAACTGAACTATCTGAGGATTCCCTTCGGGTAACTATCCACCAAATAGTTCTCAGTAATTCATTATATAGAAGAACAGAGTCTCATGGAAGATACAGAGGGAGAGGATCTTACAAAAATACTAATAGAATTCCATCAAAGCAATATGCGTTAGGGAATGTCATTAACACCACAACAGAAGATACTCTAGAAAATGAGTTTAGTTCAGGGGAATCAGAAGATGAAGTTCTTGTCCATAATACGTTACATAGTGAGGAAAATGAATAAAGTGTGTGTACCTGAAATCATAAGATTACCCAAAATCTAGGTATGCCTTTAAATAACCAACTCTCACCCCTCCAAAAGGCATCTAACAATAGAAAAGGCAAAATTCAGATTTCATCTCACTTTTCCACTAGAGAAGGTCAATTTTTTTCTTGAAGAATGATTTTCATGGTAAGAAGAGGAAATGAAGGAGTTGAAGAGACTCAATACAGAGTTACTTTGAAGAAGAATTTCTACTAGACATACTCCCCAAGAAGGTCCTCAACTTGAAAATCATGTAGGATCTTTTCAGCAAAGAGAATTTGTTGTAACTAAAGATGTGGATAATTAATTCCCTCCACTGGGTACACAATCAAGGTAGGATCATACACATCATGATAGGCATGTTCCTGTGGGTTATCCAAGGAAAATATCAGCACCACCATTAGTGGTTTTTCCGGTCATTGCACCATCTCAAGATCCAGTTGCTATACCTTCATAGGTTCTAGCTCATCCATATATTCCTCGAATTCTTATGAACACAATTGAGGCATTAATGACTCGACTGGAAGTTATGGAGGAATGATGTGCACCAGTTCAGCTGAAAAATAGAGCTTACCCTAAATGGGTGGATGCAATTCCTCCCCCACCAAATTTTTTGAATACCACATTCCCAATATTTAATGGTTCTAGATATCCGTAACAACACTTAACACATTTTGTTTCTCATTTTGATCCCATTATGGGAACTCTTCAACAACAAGAAGTAGTAAAGATTAGGTGTTTTGTTCACTCATTACAGGGAACAGCTTTTGTATGGTATACAAGTTTACAATATTGATCAATTACTAGATTGGAAGATCTTTGTTAGAAATTACTTCTTCAATTTAACTCAATGATACCAAAGATGATAGTTTTTTATCTTACCAATTTTAAACAAAGGGATAATGAAAGAGTTTCAAATTTAATTGCGTGATATAAAAGAATAACATATTTCTTAAGTCTAGAACTCCCTCAAAAATAATTGCTGCCAATTTATGTGGAAAATATATGTGATTAGTTACACACACCATTGATCCCTATAAAATACACAAGAGGGTTTCAAGACCTTACTTCAATCGCTAAAAATATAGAAGACTCTGTTATAGAAACTAAGTCTAAAACTCATGTAATTCCATCAGCTCCGGGGAGGAGGATAAGAAAGGAAGAAGATGTTATAGTTACACTCAAGTAGGCACATGTACCTGCTTCTACATCAAGACCTTCATCATATCAAAGGGCTCCGCCTATTGAGCATCAGCAACAATGACCGCCTTGTCAAGATGATCAAAGTGATCAAAGGTGGAAATAGTTTGAGGAATTAAAGTACAACATTTATTCTTTTCGGAATAAACAAGTTCCTGGTTACTTTATCTGAGATCTGGAAAACAATTTGGTTCTTTTCCCAGACCAAAGAATCCAAATAAAGAAGGATATGAAGATCTTATAAATTATTGTCCCTTTTACTAGAAGTTAGGGCATCCATCTAAGAATTTTTTTTTTTCAAGGACCTATTGAAAAAGATGGCAGATTCTGGAAAAGTGAAACTAAAAAGTTCATCAACTCAAGTAGCATGTGTTACCACAATTTATTCAGAGGAAGAAGGAAAATGGAAGAAAGTAAAAAGTAAAAATGTGTATAAATATGATGATTGGATGATCAGGAAAATGATCAACTAGACTCATGCCATTTTACGAACACAATTGAAACAACTGATTGTGTCTTCTACCACTCCTTCCATAGAAAAACCACCTTCATCAAAAGGTTATTCCTCAAAGAAGTGAAGTGATCATAAGGACAAAGAGAAGTCAGTAGAAGATGAGCTCACGTTAAGGCCAAAGTTGTCCTTGAACCTAGAAGATTTCATGCCATCTGTTTCAAAAGCATGGGAACTGCCTCGCAAAATGGAATAATCAAAATTAACCTATCAGGCAAAATCTCTGTTAGATGAAGAATGGATCTTTAGTTCTGTTAACGTTATCCATTTAACGGATCCTTATGCCAATGGTGATTCTGATTATAATGATCTTGAATTCTTTATACCTAATTGGGGAACCATAAGAATAGGATAGGGTCGAGGATACTGGGGAAGATGTGGGAATTATAGAAACCACCATTTTAACTCTACTCCTGCTCGAACCATATATGCAGCAGAAACTCTTGGACGAGCCCTTCTGTGGGATCTATAAGAACAAGGAGTTTCTTCCATGTAAGACAGGTTTAGTTCTGAGATGATTATTTTGGAGGTACGATTAGAAGTCACATTGTCTTCCTCTCAACAAGTGAATAGACCTAGTCAGTCTAATATACCAAATCCAGGAGTATTTCCAACTTCTAATCCGACATAGGGTACATCTACATAAAAAGCATAAACTTCCAAAACACCTGAAAAATTGCATATTCATGCTGGAAAACATAGACCTTTGAACCAAAAGTATGATGTCTTGAAACAATTGGACCAAGTACCAGCCAGGTTATCAATTATGGATGCTTTTAATCTATCAAAAGATCTTCAAGAAGCACTCATTGAGGCTTTGTCAAGTCCTAAAGAGTTTGAAACAGAATTTGTTGTTGCTGAGGTTTACCATATAGAGAATGATCATGCATAATGTCATGCAGTCATATCTTTTACAGATTAAGACGAAGATGATGTTGTACATGGACATATTAGACCCCTATATTTTTTTGGAAAATTCAATGATGTAGACTTCCAACGATCCTTCATTGATAATGGCTCTGAAGTCAACCTCATTCATGTTTGTACACTTTTTCAATTAGGCCTAACAAAATATGACTTATCTCCTTCGACTTTAGTGTTTCAAGGATATGATAAGAATGAACAAGAAACTCTGGGTGAGATTACACTCAGAACTCAGTTTGGAGATCTTGTGTCTAATTCATATTTCATGGTTGTTCGTCAGGACACAACCTTCAATATTCTTCTTGGAAGGCCTTGGATGTATCAACTTGCAGCCATACCTTAGTCATACCACCAATGTCTTAAGTACTATTTCAATGGTCAAATCGGGACATTGTATGGTGACAAAGATCTGTTCAAAACATGTGAATCTCAATACATTGAGGTATAATTTTATCACAAAAAAGGAATGAAGTCCATGAAAAAATAAATAACCAGAGTTAATGATCTGAATGGACTAGAAAAGATCCCAGCAAATCTATTCATACATTTGAGTATAGATTATGTGCTACCCATCAATTAAGTTGATAGGGTAAAACCAAATCCAAGAACTCATCCAATATCTTCCATAATGTCAATTTTGGCAACTGATCTTGACAGCATGGGAGAGATTAGTGATTCACTAAGTAGTGATGGAAGCCTAAATAGAGATTTTTTAATTTCATCTTTTGAACTACAATAAGCCTCTACTTCATCAATCATACTATAAGAAATTGTAGCAATTCTAGAGGAAGACAAAGATGTTCATTCTTAATCCATCATCTCCTCTTTATTACCACGGTAAGACCCTTCATCATCAGTAGGGTCAGATATGGTGGCCTCTTCTTCAGGATGTTCAAATACTGACTCCCCCTCTAACTCTGGGAGTTTTTCCTCGTCATCTACTATGCATGTAGAAACAGAAGAGGTAACACGTAATGAAGAAGAAGAGGAAGATCTTGGGGATACTCCTCAAGAATTTTAGGAAGGTTTCTCTACCAACGTGGATGATCTCAGAGAAATAAATATGGTTATAGAAGAAGATCTACACCCACTATAATTTGTGCGGACATGGCCTATAAAGAGAAAGAGGTTTATACTTAATTTCTAAAGAAAAATCTAGATATATTTTCTTTGAATTATAAAGAAATTCCAAGACTTAATCTTGATGTATTCACCCATCATTTGGTTTTTCCAGAATAAAATCATGGATTCAAGAAAGCAGTAAGAAGAATACACCCAACTCATACCTCTAAAATTGAAGCTAAAGTTGATAAGATAATAAAGTATAACTTTTTAGGGAAGTTAAATATCCCAAATGGCTATCCAACATTTTCCCAGTGAAAAATAAGAATGGTAAAATTAGATTTTTCATTGATTTTATAGATCTTAACCAGCATTGTCCTAAATATGGTTTTCTAGTTCTGATTAAAGAGCTTTTAATTGATGCAATAGCTGGTTATGAAGCTCTTTCCTTCATGGATGGCTACTCTAGGTATAATCAGATTTGTATCACCCCAGAGGATGAAAAATCTACAGCCTTAAGATCCCCTCAAGTTCTGTTTTTCTATTGGTTAATTCCCTTTGGTTTAAAGAATGAAGGCACAACATACCAACGTTCCATGCACCATATCTTCAAACCCTTCATAGGAAATTTTTTTGAATGTTATGTGGATGATTTGGTGGTCAAATCTAGACAAAGTTACAATCACTTGGCTGATTTGGAGACTATATTCCATAAAATTTGGCAACACAATTTAAAGATGAACCCCTTGAAATGTGCTTTTGGGGTAACCTCAGGAAAGTTTCTTGGCTTCGTTGTACATCATCGTGGTATCAAAGTTGATCCTGAGAAAAAAAAAATCAATCCTTGGTATGTCACCTCCTCTAAATTTTAATTAATTAATAGGAAACCAAGGACACTTGGCCTATATTTGGATCTTTATCACCAATTTTGCAGGAAAGTGTTTACCCTTCAAAAATATTAATGAAGAAGGGAGACACCTACCAATGGACTAAAGACTGTCAAGAAGCATTTGATACCCTCAAGAAATATCTCTTGAGTCCACCAGTATTAATTCCACCTATTTAAGGAAGGCCATCTATTATTTATGTGACATCTTTAGAGTGATCATTGTGTGTCTTCCTTGTTAAAAATAACGATGCTAGGAATGAAAAAATCCTTTACTATCTGAGTCGAACTATGCTTGATGCAGAATCTCGATATTCAAGTATTGAAAAGTGCTGCCTAGAATTAATCTTTGTAGTTAATAAATTGATGGACTAACTGCAACATCATGAGGTCCAATTGGTATCTATTAATAACCCACTCAAATTTATCCTCAGTCTTCCTATGCTTATAGGGCGTCTAGCACAGTGGTAAGTTATTTTGCAACAGTTTGATATCCAATTTGTGCCTCAAAAGGCAATAAAAAGCCAAGATCTGGCCAATTTCCTTGCAAAGTATCCATCTGTAGAAGATACATCATTAAATACTAAACTTCTTTATAAAGATGTCTTCTCTATTTAGGATAATTCCTAAACATGGGAAATGTACTTTGATGGTGCTTCCAGAAGTCCAATCGAGAAGATAATGGAAAACCCTAAACTCAACAAAGTTGGGTTAGGAATTGTCCTTATCTCCCCGAAAAAGTCAGTATTTCCTTATTCCTTCCTATTATCAGAAGGAAAAACCAATAATGAGGTGGATTATCAAGATCTCATTGCAGGTTTGGAATTGGCACTTCAGGTGAAAATGAATCACTTGAAGGTAAAAGGTGATTCAGAATTGGTAATCAAGAAAATCAATATAGAATATTTTATTAGAAAAGAAGAGTTAATCCCTTTTTTTGAATACATCAGAGGGTTAATGTTTGGATTTCCATCATATCCAACATTGTCTTATGACCTGTGATCACAAAATTCCCAAGAAGATGCCCTGGCTAATGCAGCTATAGCCTTGGGAGATCCAAATTGGGATGAGATTGTAATTATCATAGCCCATCATCATGTGGTATCACCTTTTGTTCAAACAATAATGGAAGAAATTAATGAAATTTTCCCTATTTTTGATCCATATGGTCATACCATGGGATGGAGAACATTCTTCATTGAATATATTCAAAATGGAGTAATTCCACTGAATAGGGCTGAAAAAGAACAAATTTGGCAACGAGCAGCCAATTTTACTCTTTATGACAGTACAAACCACCAAAAGATCCACAAAAAGTGAGGATTTGATTAAATCCTCTTCAGATGTATTGATGGAGAAGAGACTGCAACTTTCATGAAAGAAGTACATTCAGAAGGTTGTGGTTCCCACTAGTCTGGGCACAGACTCTCTAATCAGATCCAAAGGATTGGATACTTTTGACCTTCAATGATGCAGGATTGGATAGATTTCACTAAGAAATGTTATCCCTGCCAAGTGCATTCCAACTTCATTTAGAAACCCCCAAATTTTTTACATATAGATAAATACTCCTGTCTATTTTCCAAATGGGGAATGGATGTATTAGGGCCTTATCCTCTAGCTACAGCTAAGTAGTTCAAGTATATCCTTACTATTACTAACTTCTTTCCTAAATGGGTCAAGCCAATACCTCTCAAAGAAGTCGGAGCCAAAAGCATTGTTAGTTTTGTCAAAACTAACATCATCACCAGATTTAGTGTCCCTCGTACTATATCGATGGACAATGGAACCAATTTTCATTTGATTGAGGTAAAGAGGTTATGTCAAGAGCATAATATCAAATCCAACCATTCATCTCGCTATCATGTGGTGGCCAATGGACAGATAGAGGCCTTCAACAAGACCCTATCAAATATACTCTAAAAGATGGTGGATAAAGATAAAAAATAATGGCATGATAAACTTTTGAATTCTTTATGGTCTTATCAGACAACTACTTATACTACCACCCAAACAACTCCTTATTCATTGGTATATAGAACTGAAGTAGTTTTTTCAATTGAAATGAAATTTCCTTCACTCATAGTTGCAATCTGTTATCAGTTTTCTACATATGAGAGGTCTCAAAAATGGTTTAATGAGATGGAATGATTAGACAAGAAAGATTGCATACTTTGCATCATTTAGAAGTCTATTAGAATAGAATAGTGTGATCTTGTAACAAAAAATTTCACCTCTGTTCATTTATTTGAGGATAATTGGTATTGGTCCTTAGGAATCCAATGATACCAGGGAAGAAACCTCCAAAGCTTGATCCAAAGTGGGGAGGACCTTATTCCATACATAAGGTCTATTCAAATGGAGCTTATGCCTTAAACTCAATGGATGGAGAGCTTATTACAACTCCAACCAATGCGATATTCTTAAAGAAATACTTTGTGTAGTTGTACATATCGTCCTCACTACAAGACATAAAATTTCACAGTACAATGTCCTCACTGCAAGACTTAAAACTGCGTTGTACAATGTCCCCACTACAAGACTAAAAACTGCACAGCCCCCATGTCCTTAATACAAGACTAAAAAAATATATAGCCCCCATGTCCTTAATGCAATAATAAAAACTGCACAGCCCCCATATCCTCACTACAAAAGTAAAAACTTCACAGCCCTTATGTCCTCGTTGCAGGACTAAAAACTGTATAGCCCTCATGTCCACGCTACAAGACTGAAAACTGCACAGTACAAAGTCCTAGTTTCAAGACATTAAACTACATAACAACCATAATAATTCATGATATATGACATTAAAATGCGTAGAATCTTTATCCTTGTTGCATGATGTTAAACTGCATGACATCATTTGTCCTCGTTGCACGACATTAAACTGTACGACTAACATTTTCTCTATTTTACATTAGAAGCTTCCATAAGCAAACATCATTAACATCATCACTACTCCTTAGTATCACATGGGTCCCTATCTTTCCTATGTATGAGTCATATCTACATAGAGACCTTATTTCAAGAACTATGTATGGATTGATTCTCATTTTCAATGAGATACATAGAGATGCCTAAATCTCTAATTTTGGGCCCAGACGCAATCACAAAATCTTCTTATTTTATTTTCTCCTCCTATATATGAATCATATCTATAAAGAGTTTTTCCTTATGATATATGATTTGGACCTTATGCCATTTTATGTCTTAAGTTTTACCATTCTCTCAGAACATGTAAAAATACCCCATTCTTCATGTCAAACTCAATTGGCATGAGGAATGATTGTTTAAAGAACTGCATATGGATTGATTCTCATCTATTTGAGATACATAGAGATGCCTATATCTCCAATATTAGGCTCATCCACGATAAAAAAACCCCTTTATTCCTTGTATAAGAATCAAACCTGCATAGGTAATGTTATAAGAACTATGTATGACTTTATTCTTTCCTTCAGCAAGACACATAGTGATGCTTGGGTCTTATCCCTAGTCTAGTTACAATATGTCTTTCTTTTTCACATCAATTCATCTTCATCCTTACCACATGATGTTAAAACTGTATATAAATTTAACACCCCCATTCTTCACCTATGACACCTTTTTATTATAGAAGAAACCCTTACTACTCCTTGTTTCTCACATCGAGCATTGCTCAAGTGGAATTAGGAAATGAGTAAAAGGATTATTTATTTAAATGAGGTGTTTCAATTCCTTATGGGGCTTCAAATGTTCTCACTACATGACTTAAAACATCACATCATAATATTAATTCAAAAGAAACAAAGAAAGTATCCATTTTACATATGTGTCAAATCTATGTAAAGGACATCAAACTCATGGCCAATATTTATTCACATATTTATCATTTGCATTAACCAAAACCTCCTTCCATATTTCACACTCTTAATCCTGAGTATTTCCATATCTTCATAATCTTTCTTACAATTTTTTGTGACAGAGTTTCTAATATTTAAGAACTCTTTTTCCAGACTATGCAGTACGTGCCCTAAGGTGGCCTTGCATAAGTTGCCTACATAACAGGCCTATCAGTTAGAAGATTCCACTATTTGGCTATGCAGTATATGACCCAGTTGACCCTACATAATACAAACCCCATAACAGGTTTTTCAAATAATGGTAATTTCGTTCTAGGTTATAGTTTCTTTGTCCCATTCAAACTTTGATGGCAATATATAGGAATCTGCATTAAAATAGTTATTCAAGTATATTTGTACCATTATCGTTCTCTAGATCTGAAAGTCTTTAAGACTATGGTTTACACATTTTTCTCTCCATGTGTTCAATGAAATATGAAATAACCTTGGAACCACTTTTCCACATATCACATATTATTTCCATTTCTGATCCTAGTTGTATGACCTAAAACTACAGACACCACACCTCTTATATTTGGGTCATACCATCGTAGAAATACTATTCCTCTGATTCTTTGGAAATCTTGGTTGTAAATACCCTTTCCATATTCATATACCTTTCTAAATAAACCAAACTCTATTCTTTAGAAAATATGAATCTCTATAAAATTTCTTTGGCTTTTAGCAGTAGAATGTCAGATATTTCAGATCTCTTTTTCTTGACTATACAGTGCGTTCCCTTAGGTGTCCTTACATAAGTTACCTACATAATAGGTTTTTCAGTAAAAAGATGCCACTATTTGGCTATGTAGGATATTCCCTAGTTGTCCTTGCACAATAAAACCCCCATAACGGGTTTGTCAAATAATGGTAACTTCGTTCTTGAAAAAAAAAGACTTCCTATAATGCTTTTATCCCTTTTTCCATATCATCCATTAGATTCATAAATTCTTAAATCATAGTTTATGATTTTTCATTCCATACTTGGATATGGTATTATATTTCTAAACAAATTTTCAATAAATTAGGAGAGTCTCGTACCTTTGGTCAAAGCTAAATACCTTAAATTAAAGCCACACAATGTCCTCACTGCATGACTTAAAACTGCACAGTACCAATGTCCTTACTGTATGACTTAAAACTACACAGTACAATGTCCTCACTCCATGACATAAAACTATATAGTAAAATATCCTCACCGCATGACTTAAAATTGCACGGTAGTTTCCCTATTTATGACATATGTCAGCATAAAAAACCCTTTCATTCTTAAAATTCCTTTACTTGGAAAAACCACCCACTGTGGTCTTGAGTCACCCAAATCTTTTTTTCCCTTGTCTATCAATAGAAAAATGTTAAATTCCTAAGAGATCTTTTGTTTGAATACGCAGTATGTTCCCTTAGGTGGTCTTTCATAATTTTCCTACATAACGGTCATGTTAGTCAAAAGATGACACTATTTGGATATGCATCAAATGCCCTAGTTGGACCTTTATAACACAAATCCCTAAATGAGTTTGTCAAATAATGGTAATTTTTTCTTGTTGGGGACTCCCCTTATGTTGATATAGGTTTTAAATTTGGTGACCATAAAAATTATGGCTCAATATTCCCCTTGGAAATATTAAAATAATATTAAATCAAGTCTTAGCCACTGAGTGTTGTTTGGGATCTAATTTAAAAATTTATGGTCACAGGAATTCAACCTCAAATACAATCCCTTTATAGTACAACATGCATGAATCTAAACTACCAACAACAAGATACAAGGTACTCACTAGATTGGTAACCCACAAAGAGTACTCTGAACAAAAATCGAGTCGCAGATCACTAAATGTACATTTTGTATGATTTATGTAATATTGAGCAATAAAAAGTCAAAAGATGCAATGTTTTTGGGGTTTCCAAATAACCCTAGTAAAAATAATACTATTCTCTCTAGGCCCCATGGCATAGGAAAAAATTAGAGCATCCATTTAAACATGATGTAGATCCAAATATAACCAAATGATTTTGGAATGCATCAAAGTTCCCTACTTTTACCTTAGAACATGATTCTTTTCATTCCGAACGAATCAAATTCTAATAGGGGCATTTATAGACACCATGAAATGTGTTACATGCACTTCTCTGCAAAATGTCCTCAACCGGGCTCAAAATATTCATGGTGTGACTCTACGTTTTTCATGGGTTCAGTGATGGTAGCGAAGACATTGGCCTGAAGGGCCGGGGCTATAGCACAGTAGTAAAACCAAACAAGGGTGTGGGGGCGCAGCCCCTGTGGTATGGAACCATAAATTTGGATAAGTCCTCAAGGAGGCACCCAAGGTACCTGTGTTCAAATACCTATGCGCCACCATGTTGTAGGTGAATGAAGTAATGATTTTTGGATAAGTCCTGAAAGTGTCGCCTTAGTCTAGAAAAAACACCATCGACGCACAAGGTACTTGTGCCCCACATTTTAGCATGCAAGTCACTTGTGCGCCCAATCTCCTTTCACCTAGGGTCCTATTTTTTACTATAAATACACCCTTGGGGACTTCATTTGTATGGATGAATTTTCTTGAAACCCAATTTCTACTCTGGTCACCCTAGTGCTTCGCCCAAGTCTTCATGAACATTCAAGGTGGTTCTTCAACACCTTGATAGGATTATTTAAATGGGGATCATTGGAATTGAGTCTTTTTAGTGTGTGAAAACCAAAACACTTGCGTGCCTAAAGTGCTCAACCTCCATAATTCAAAAACACTTGCACACAACCTATTCCTTTCATAGGAACTTGAGCACCCCACTTCTGGGATTACCTGTGAATACAATTGAAGGCTTGAGACAAGTCTCACCCAAGTATTACCATATAGGTTTTTCATCACTTAAGTGAATATAAAGTCGCTAAAATATACTTGTGCGGCCATACTTGCATGCTCTTATCTACTTGATCATCCCTTTTTGATTCACTTACTCTCTTTCATTTACAATCCATCAAGCCTTCATCAAATCCATTAATAGAAAGGCTTATTCTTCCTTGGCTCCCTTGTCTGAAAAGGATTCTGTTGATACCTCCACTAAAACCTCCTAACTTATCAAACCTTTGGGAAAGGCACATCAATATGTCTCTTATTTGGGTTTGTATTTCCATAGTCAGAGGTTTCCCACATTTGATTTATAAGGGATTTAGGATACATGGAATGTATGTGGGTTTGTATATGCACATTCACATGAAAATTTCTCTAAAGAACAGTGTTGGGAAGTTCCAGGTTTGGAGGAGGGTTTGGTTCTTAACATCTCCCTTCTCAAAGAGACGACCCGAAACCTTAGGTATATGGTAGGTAAGGTATGGTTCACACTTGATTTTTCATTTAAGAAAAGAAAAAGTCTCCCTCCTCTACCAGGATCAATTTTAAGGCATCCATCCTAGCATAAGCCCCTATATTTTCTTGCAGGAGGTAGCATCATTGCTTCGCCTTTCTTCTTCAGTGCCAAAGATCAGAGGGGAGATGGTCACTGGGACTTTTTTTTACCCTTCCCCTCTCTCGTTGGGCTTTGTCACCATGGGAAGCCCTCCTTGTGTAAGACCGTAACCTTCATCCCTTTTTCCATACATTGGACACTTTTCCAATGTGAATAGAACAGAGGTAAGGCTCGTTGCCTCGCCCTCTTCCGTGGTCGCCTCTCCCTTGACCACTCTCGTTGCCATAGGTGCACCCCCTTTCATCAGCAGAAGAGGAAAAGTGTGGATTCTTTTGTTGAATCTTTGAAATTATCTTCTTTCTCACACTGATCATGACTCACATGGGCTTAGATATTTGTCATGGTCACAACATTTGCACAATTGATCAAACTATGAGAAATATGATTCCCACCATAATTGGGGTACATAGGAAGTCTTCTCAGGGCCCGAGTTCACTGGACGTCCTCTTTGGGAATCCAACCCTAATTCCCCTAATTTGGGCATCCTCTTTAGGAATAATCTCCAAATTAAATCCTCAATAACCAAGGAATCCTTTTCCGAAATTAATCTCAAACTAATTTCTATCAAAGGACTGTACTCTCCTATGAGACTTATCAAACTACGTGGGATTTGATTCTAATATATATGGGATATGTAGGAAACCTTTTTAAGTTTCAAACCCAATACCTTAAATCAACCTTGTTCTCCTTAGTCCATATTCCCAATAGGTTCTAATCCTACTTGGAAACCCATGTCCTTTTAAAGTTCCTTGGACTACTTATGCATAAGTCCCACACTATGTTTTGACTAAGAACCTTCCTCTTAGATGTCCATACCACATGACATTAAACAATACGACTAGGTCCTTATCACATGACCTTTAAAGGTATGATGTGTCCCATTCAGTGGCATTGAACTACAAGGGTTCTTATTCCTTTTACAAGGATACGTAGGTAGACCATTTTATTGGCATGATCCAAAGATCAAACCAAAGCTTCGTCTCCCTAGATGACAATAAATTCCATAGTGCCCCACTAAGTGGTTTAAAAACTAGTATCATCATAACGATGATTAAAAGAATCTCTAAGTTGTATATGAGAGGATACCATTGATGGAGAACCTAGAATACAAAAAGATATCTCCATTAATGAAGAACCCTGAATACATTTAGATGATTTTAAACTTTTCACATGCTAAATAAGTGATTGAAAATTCCAAGAGATACTTATGATATACTTGGTGAATTAATGAGGATTCATGAAAATATATTAAATCATAATGAGAGTCCAAAAGTAGAAAATAATTCCCCCTAAAAGGGTGTGATGATTCCGACCTCCCAACCTCTAGACCAATGCATGTTCTTAAGTATCATGAAGTTCAAACTTAATGAATGTCTGCCTTTGGAAAGCATGTCCCCTTTGGGTAAATAACTATTGTATATTTCTAATTCCATAAATAAATCCAATAGAAACTACCTAGAAGAAGTGATTCTTAAAACTAAAATACACGTTTCAAGCAACTACGAAACAAGTTACAACATAAGTAATTTTACTAGAATCACTCCAATATACTTTGGAATATTTTGGTTTTTTCTATTGATCTATTATTATAGTCCAAATATCAAATCCCAGACTCCCAAGATGATTTTTTTTAAAAAAATCATTGAGCATAGTTTTTTCCATTAAAATAATATGGTTTATTTATATCATTTGATTAAAATTAAGAGTTATACATAAGTATAGAATTATAATAATAAAAAAACCATAGATCTTTTCTAGGAAACATAATAATGGTATTATATGAAAAAAAGGCATAACTCAATAGTAATGTAAAACAATCAAAGAGAGAGGGGTGAAATTCAGTGCAAGTTTCAAACTAATTGTGTTCTGATGGATCATCAGAGTCCTCTTCATTTCTCTATGTCTTCCTTCAATTTTGAGAGTAGATTAAATTATCATAAATGTTATCTTAGATCTTTTAGTGATTCATAGTAGAAAACAAAGTGTCGTAGTTTATGAAATAGAGAACATTCACATGTGTTATCTTTTTTTGTGATCACAATCATTTTTAAATATTCTACCATTAAATAAATAAATTCTTCCTAAAAATATTCCTTGAAGAATAATCATTAAATATTATTGAATTTAGTTTGAAATTTAGAAATATTAAATTCTCCAACACTGCATTTAATTATTCAAAAATGGATATTGAAATATATTCCTCAAATATATTTCCATTTATACATCATCACTTTAAGTAAACCATATCATCAAGATACCCACAGTTGATTAAAAACTTAGGAAAAACACCAATTGATTCCATTGACTGGTCATGCAATCTCTTGGAATGATCAAGTAATCACTGGTTCTTTCTAATTCACTAATGTGAATCATCTAGCAATGTAGTTTTAAATAATTCACCTACATGAATCAATTGGCTATGTGGTTCTGAACAATTCACCCATGTGAATAATTTTCCTACATGGTTCTGTATAATTCACCTACATTAATCATTTGACTATGTGGTTCAGAATAATTCACCTACCAGAATCATTTGGTTATCTGATTTTGACTGATTTTTGATTTCCTGACATGGTTTCTTCTTTACAACATGTAGTCACTCAAAGACATACAGTTGCTTCAATAATTTTTCAAAATTACAACTATGACTAATATGGTTGATGATATATAATGTTCTATCAATTTTTTTCTCTTATAGTAGCTTGGATTACTCTTTTAATTACTTTTATATATCTTTTTTTCACTTGAGGAGTTTGTGAAATTTCCACCACAGTCAATTGATTAAAAGTACGTTCAATCCACTAATTCTTACAAATGCTTCCATCCTTAGTGAAATTATAATAAGTTACATATTTCTTCATCTAGTTGATTGAATCCATATTGAAGATGATCAATTACTTAGAAAGATATCACTCAATTTGAAACATGATTGATTTTTTGTTTATGTAGTCAGTTGAGTTTCTTCATGTGGTCAATAGTTGGATTTAAGGTTTCTTTTACACTTAGGAAATTTTTCATATTTCCCCAAAAAACTATTTACTACTATAGAATATATAATACATTAATAAACAAATAAACATGATTTGAGATCATTAAAAAATTAATTGTTAGGCGAATCCAACAAGATTTTTCCAAAATAAAAAGTAGATTTTCATCTCTTAGGTTGATTAAAAAAATTATATCAATGAGGAAGTCTTGGGGAAAAGATATATTTTTTTATAGAGACATATAAAGCATATTAATCCAAAAAATAATATTGGAGTTAGTAGACAGGGTATGTAAACCTCATGAAGCTTGAGAAATTCAAATAATAGTATCTTTCGTTCAAAGGGTGAACCAAATATTTTTTATTAAACCTTAGAATATAATAAAATAATCTATAAAAAAGTTTTTTTTTTATTCGGTGTAAATTTTTCTGAAATGATTTTGATTTAATCCATTTAGGACTAAAGTTTTTTTAGAATATGCACTAATATCCATTGTGTGTGCTCATATGGTGAATGATTACCCATATATAATTATAATAAAAATTCATGTGTTATTTTTTGGAATTTAATTACTTTAATCCTGGACCATTTCTGTTCTATAATACCTTGTGTGTAAGAATTGTTGTAAATTTAAATAAAGTTTAAATTTTACAATTATTGGAGGGGAAAAATTTTGAATCGGGATTCATAATTGGATTTCAAATATTTTGAACCCTCATAGGATGTATTTTAGATATGGATTGGGGTCGGATGGTGGTGAATAGAAGTGGGAGGGCTTTGAAAGGAAGTTGGGCTAGCCCGTACTAACCCACTGATTAGTCGGTGGCCCAGTATCTACTAGAAAATTTTCTTAAATGGGGGGAATTACATTTTTTTCTCCCCCGTTTATTTATATTGTAAATCCCTCTTCTCTCCCCACTCCTGATCATGTGAACCAAGGTCTAAGTCCCCTCCATTCCCCTCTTTTCCCTTGATAAATAGGGGTTTTCCATTAGTATTTTTTGGTGATCATTAGAAAGTGTCTTCCTTTGGTGATCAATGATCCCTACCTCATTCTATTGTTCTAATTTATTATCTCATAAACATTGGATTTAATGTAGAATACACCATATCTTAGTGGAATCATCTCTTCATGATAGGGCTTCTGGTCTTCCAAGGTTGAGGGGATCCTAAAATGTCATCTGCACTTAGTTTTTTGGTGATTACATAAGGAATTTCACCTCTATAGTTTTTTCATAGGATTTCACTAAAATATTTATTAAATTAATTGTGTTTTTAGTGTTGTAGTTAGGGGATTTTCTTTTCCTTGGGTTTAAGAGTGTGTCGGGGGTTGTTGATATCCCCTTGCTCGATGTTTTGATGGACGATTAAGGTTTAGTGAGTTATTCAACAATATGATACTTTTTAACTGAATTATTTTATTATAAATGTTATAATAAATTAATTATTTATGTTTAGATTGAGCAAGAGGTAGGGTGATAATGAAATATTAGAATGGATACCATCGGGCTTGGTCGATCTTGTACAGGCCTTGGAAGATCTTTCGACCCTTTCAAATAAATGGAAAAGCTTCATTTTTGTTAGGTAGTCTTATTACATAACTTATGGATTAATATTGTTTACTATATACATGTGGATGTGTGGTATCTCTACTATGGTGTTTTTCCCTTATGTTTAATTTAATTCATTATGTTAGTCAAATGGGTTAGTTTTATTTGATTTTTGGACTCATGTGGAATGCCTAGTATCATAAGGAGTAATGTGCATGGGCACCACAAACCTGGTGCACTAACTGGGATGCCTTGGTCATCAATGTTCAAGGCATGAACTAATGGCATACCTTGACACTTGAACCCCTTGAGTAGTTTTAATCAAATGAACTGGGACATAGGATACTCAATGTCCTTACTTAGGTTCCCTTGAGGTTGATTGACCATAGTATGTCGTAGAAAAACACTTATCACACCATGGATCATAGAATATATGGACTATGGTGGGGGTAGTGTACTGACCACATGAGACCCTTGAGACTTTTAGATGGGCTCTGATCCATATCTCTTGACCATCGCTTTTGAGGTTTACCTAGGGAGGGTTTGGGGAGGGTGTGTGTGTTTATTATATTACTGATGGGAATGGTTCCATCTAAGAGATGGGTGGTGACCTGAGACTCATCTATGTCCTAGGACCCTAGTGGGTAACCCTAGTGACATGTTCACATTAATGATAGGGTTTGTTAGGCCTATTATATTGGGTGGAAAAATCCTCACGATGTGTTCAGAGACACCTCAACACTGGCCAAAGTAGGTATGGTCAATCGGGGTTAAGGACTAGAAGATCGAAACTAGGAAGTTAATTGGTCCTCCTATGAGTTTATGGTGGTTTAATTAGTCCACATGACGTGCTCAGGGATATTTCATCATTAGGATGAAGTAGGTACTATTGCCCATTTTTTATTTGATTCCATCTATTGTTTATTTATTCTGAGCATGTCACATTTGCATATAACTACATTTATAGTTTTGTATGGGACCACATTGGTGGTTCCCTATTTAGTTTTGTACTTAAACTCTACTCAATTGGCCATGACACTTGGGTACTCAAGTTGCTTTACACTTGTTGTGGGCATAGGTTAGGTCGAAACATGGGATCACATAATCGAGTTGGAGCAGCTCAAATGGGATTTGGAATTTGGGATGAGGTGAGGGTCAGATATTTTAGTGGAGCCTCTAGAACCTTTATTCTATTTTTATTTATTCTCTGATTTTCATTTTGTATACTTTTTTGACCTAGTGGGTGATCGGGCATGTCAAACTGTATGAACGTCTCTGCATTCCATGTTGTAATTGTTAAATATTTGTTTATTTTTTCAAACTTTGATTATGTGGTGTTTTGGATGATGTTTGGTTTATTTAACATTATTTATCACTCTGATATTAATGGTATAACCACCCCACAGTACCTCTTAGACCCTTAATACTATTCAGCAGCCTCTTGCATTCAGGGAGGCGTGTCTGAGGTCATGTGGAAGTCTGGTCTAGCTATTATTCAGAGTGATCCAATCTGGTATGTTATAAGTTCTATTTCATTAATGTTTAAGGGATGAATATTCTTGATCATTCTTAAGAAATGAAGAGGGGAAAAGATAGTTAAACAAATCTAGTAAATTCACAAAATCTATCAAAATCAATAATCAATATCGACTGAAGTTTGATGTTTTTGTTGGGAATCACTATGGTTATCCCTTCCTTGACTTCTATATGACATGTTTTGAGCTCCCTCCCTCCCTCCCTCTCTCCCTCTTTTAATTTATTATTTTTTTGGAATTTCAAATAATTTCAAACATTATCACATTTATTTATATCAATATTTTTATTTTTTATAAAATCATATCTTTAATCAATATTTTTAATTATTTTTATCAAATGAATATATATTGTAATTATATATGGTTATTTTTTTAGAATTTTAATTATACCATTCATATTATTTAATTATTTAAATTTTATTTATTTTTATTATTTAAAATTATATTTGATTTATGATTTAGATTTGGGAACTAAATTCTAATATTTATTTTTAAATTAATTTTGTTTTAAATTTAAAAAATATCATTAAATTTTATTTTATGATTTCGAATAAAATAAATATTTTGTTTTTACATTTTATAATATATTTAATATTACATGATAAATATGTTTTTAAATATAAATATAAATTTATTGTATTAATAAATATTACGTAAGTATGATATAGTATAATTTAAATATATTTTAAATACCTCATATTTAAACATTGTAAATATATTTATAATATTATAAATATTATATAAGAATTTCTATTTAATTATATTTACATATTATATATAAATATCACATTTTACATATATAATATATTTATATTATGAAACTATAATTTTTATTCCATTTTTCATTATATTATAAAACTTATTTTATAATTCTATTTTTTATATAAATTTTTCATTTTATTAAAATAAAAATTAAATAATACAAACAGAATGAAATTTCTTTTAATTTCCTAAAACAAATGTAAATAATTAAAATAAATATGCAATATACACTTCTTGAATTTTTTTCCTCCAAGATTTATTGTATAAAATCAAATGAAATGAGAGTGAGAGAGATGACACAAAAAGAGAGAGTTATAAAATAGATGTTGATATATTCAATTATGACACAAAATCCATTGATATAAGTGCCAGTCTTTTATTATATGTTTTTCAACTATACATTGAATGTTCCCATCAAAATAATAGCAACGAATCACTTTTTTCAATTCAAATATTCATCATATTTAATAATTTTAGTGATAGATTTTGGTATCACAGTTCTATATCTCTAAAAAGCTTAGTGGAGACAACTTCATAAGTCAAGGCCATCTCAAGCTTGACCAAGATTGGTGAATGCATCTTTCTATTGAGTTTCATGAATTTTCTATTGGGATCCTTGATTCTTGTCCTTAATATCGTCAAGGGAAATTTTCAGATATTTTAATTCTTGATTTACAACATTTAATTTCATAATGTTACTAAGTCTATATATAGTGTAATATTAGGATTCATTCTATAAAACTATGTGATTCATTGGTGATTGTAGAGAATCAAGTATACATGTCCAGTTTCATGACCCAAACTTATCAAGGAAACACATAAAGATCTTGAATTGTTATCCATGTTTGTAAATTTTAGAGAATTAACTCATGAAATTAAAGTGCAAGTTCATGAGTTTATCCAAATAGAATCAATCAACTAATATGATCCCCACAAATATAATTCTTGGGAAAAGATTAAAAATGAATAATGTGAGTATGAATTATCATGTGTATGGATATCCATAAAGAGAAACCAATAAGGAAAATAAAAGATAAAAAACATAACATACAAACCTATAATTCACCATATCAATCAATGAATACAAAGTTAGATGCTTAGTATTTGCATCAAGTTCATCATCGAGTGATCATGAGTAGTTTAGAACTCCATCAAAATGGGTGGAAGTAAAGTATGAAGAAATGGGAATTCCTAGATTCCTTTTATCACCCTTTGTCTCGTCAGCCTATAAAAATTTGATAGGGGAACCATTTAAAAACAATTCATATAAGATATCTTTGGTGGAAATACTATTTTTTGACCAACTATTTATTGAGTTTATTTCACTTAATTCCATATTTTCATTCCAATTGGAATCAAGTGAATCGGATCTATATATCTGAAGTTATGACCTATTTTATGAAGGTAATTCTCAACTATCTAAAAAATAATTACTTCACTCTATGACCCATCATCTAGTCACATGTCTCTGGATTTATAAATATATTTGTTTTAATAAATTATAGCCCCAGGCCCTTAGAATCCAACAATTTTTTTTCAATTTTAATCAGTGTAGTGAGAGTCATGAAAAAAACGTTCTTTATAATTAGGACAACAATTTAAAATATTCTAATTTCATGATCAAGGAAAAAAACATATTCAGCATAAAATAAAATGGAAAAAACAGAAATAACGGGTGAATTTTTTTTCATATAAATACTTATTTTTTAAATACTTGATAAAAAATATCAAGTCCATCCATGATCATAATATATGTGGAAACATTTCTATTTTTAATGTGTTTTAAAATAATGAATACAAAATGTATGAATAATGAAAAAGGATTTAATGTTGTGATACTAAAACACATATAAAGTGTAAATCACATGTATAAGGGTGAAAATATCTGATAAATTATTTCATGGTCATACCATTACACAAAACACCTCTTCATTCCCTCATAAAGTCACTCCAAATTATGATTAGAAAATTTATGCATGCTAAGTGGATGAAATAAAAAATAATATTCTTGATATGGTGGAAAAGTCCCTCACTAGAGTATTTTTAAAAAGTATCATTATCCAATTAGTTTTTTTCAATAAACATGAAAATTGAAAAGTTATAAATTATGCTAATTTAAAATCTAAAGTGATGGAACTATTACAAGTGAAATTATCTCACAACCTAAGCGTGTCCAAAATCACTTCAAGTGAGTGTGTGTAAACTATTAATCAATTTATTTTCCTATTTTCCATTCAATTATGTAAGTATAATTTAAAAAGATTATATTCTTTAGGTATTAAAACTCTGACATTTTCTTATTATTTATAACTAATATCTAATAAATAATTTTGAAAAGTTGATCATTTGATATCAAAGCTAACTATCAAGATCTTGATATAAATATATCAATATGTAATATTTTTTTCACTCCCTTATATATATAAATTATTTTTTTTTATTTTTTTTAAATGGTAAAAAAAATATTTAGATAATATATAACTAAACATAGGAATATTTATAATCATATTAATTAATAGTCATTCACTTGCTTAGTGTAAGAAAAAAAAAATGTGGAAACCTCAAGGAAGTCTCTTGTGTTTTCTTTAACATACTTTTGTTGTCATATAAACAAAGAAAATTACCTGATTATGGATGTGTTGAAGATTGAATTCAATAACACAATCATGATGCATGTTAAAATCAAAAGCATTCCTAACTTCTCAAAGTTTTCACAAAAACACAATCATTAATATGATTGACTTATTAACAAGTTTCTAAATACAAAATTGAAGAATATTTTTTATTTATGTCCAAATATAGAAATAAATTATGTATTACCATGTTTTTATTCAGTTTTAACATGTATATAAAATTTTGAAATAAATTTCATTGAATCATAAGGATGGCATCAAAATTTTAGGTTATGTAATTCTTTTTATTAGCACATTAAATACACTAAACAAAAGAAAAAAATTATTTTTTATTTCAAAAGAAAATGAAGGAGAGAGGTAAATAAAACTGAAAGAAATTTTTGAAAATTAAGAATAAATATAAAAATATAAAAGAAGTAAAACAAGGAAAAACACACATTTTATTATGACTAATTATTGAAATTTTTAGTAAGTAATGGGATATGATGAAAATAATTTTTAGTAACAATATAAGTGAAGGAATTTCGTGTGCAATGAAAGTGTGGAAAATATGTTATTTAAAGTTTTTCAACTAGATCTATGTCATAACACCAGATCTAGATGGGCATTACTTTATTCTTAATCCAAGATCTCATTCAAATTAATTTAAGTTTAAAATTCTAAACAAAATTGTACCTTACTTTAATGGAGTGATCTAAGTGTACTCCACTCATCTTTGGTTTATCATAGTTCAAATAATCTATGATTGGATCCCTCTAGATCATCAAAATATTATCTATATACTTTTTAATGGAATTTTATGATATTCTTGTGCTAGTGGGGAAGAATAAAGAGCTTTATGACCCCTATAGAATTACAGATGAGTCACAACTATCACAGCCTCCTAGGAACACTTATTATTCAATATAATCTCTTTGTCTCATTATATCTTATAATTCAAGATAAAAAATTTGTATCATCATCATTTAATAATTTATTTATGTTTTTATTATTATAATGGATAGACTTTATTTTTTTTACCATGACCATGGATTTAATTAAGGCAATACCATCCTAGACAAGTGGCCAAAGATATCTTCTTCCTTTCTAAAGTGAAAACACCTATCTCAGTCATTCAATAAATTTTATACCACTAATGATTCACCTAACATGATATATATCACAAAACAAATTCAAGGTTTTTATCATGAATCAAAATACATTTTTGAATGTTATACATTAATAAATATATCAATTCAGTATACCAATACATGTGTTCATAGTTGGGAATATCCAATGATGCCTAAAACATGTCTTATTTATTTTAGTGGGTGGATCCTCATGATCTCCTCTCCTCAAGAACATGAAGTGAGATATTCCTGCGAAGAAGTCTCAATGATTATAATCCCCAACACCTAATAGTCAAACATCATCTATGTCTGATAAATATAATTTATTTATACCATATGTTGTATTTTTATGATTTTTATCATAATATGTTAAGTTTCTTATTATAGTTCACAACTCCTATAAAATTTTTAGAAAATAAATAATCCAAGGGAATTACCATGTGAATAGTGTGATTAATATTAATAACCCCATTATGATAAGTATAAATCATGCATAAATATCTATATACATGATATAGTAATCGAAATGTACTAGTTAAGTACGTTCCAAGGCACCCAAACTCACAACACTCCCACTTACACTAGTTCCAACTAACCAACCATCAACCTATTTTTTGACAAAATAAACATGTTTTTGTCATGTTAAGGACTTAGTTACTAGACCTACAATATTTTCCTACATGGATACTCTGTTATATTCGACTTCACCTCTTGAGTAAAATCAATCAAGAGATTATATCAAAATGTATATTCCTTTTTTTACATTATGATAACATTGACATCATAATTGGAACCATTTTCGCTATATCATTATAATATATATTGTGATAACGTCTCACTTTATTAGAACAATTCTAAAATATGGGACAAATATACATGTCAATACAACCTATTTAATTGTATTAGGAGCCTAAAAATACTTAGTATTGATATATATCTCTACCATTGGATTTTATGATCTTATATTGTACATTTTCTTATCCTAGAAGTGATACAAGGTCAATATGATCTGTTAGAATACTAGTATATGTGCCCTTGATAACTAGTATTTTTTTTTCTCCAAGCATGTAGAATTTATCCCATGTACGTTATCAAGTACTATTAGATATTTCTAACTACTACCATAAATAGTTATCCATGATTTATTTAATATTTTCCCACCATGATTTATATATAAGAAATGTAATATATATTTTCATATCATGCATATGCGATAGATGCCATCACTAGAGCATATGGAGTTATTCTCATCATGTTAATCTCATCTTATCAATTATAGATGTTTTCTCAGAGAGATTAATGCCATATGAAATAAGAAAAAAATAACTCTTGAATTTTACCCTCTTCTCTTTATCAATTACTTTCTAATGTATGTACCTTGAATTGGTCTAAGAAACCCCCTTGTCCAATCTCAGTATATCTTGTTCCCTATAACATGGGGTGCTATATTAATTCAATCCTGTATAAATTTTTCAAACTTATTCTGAACTAACTATTAGAATAATACATATTTTATATATGTTATAATAATATATTACTTGTAAAACTATTTTCTCCCACTAACCACTTTTATATACATGTAAAAATAATCATTAAATAATTCAATACCGCTTTAATCCATAAATTGATCCCTGAAACATTTATACAATAAACCAAGTAGTTACTATGAAAACTCAAATTCTAATATATTTTAATATATCTATTGGTAAAAAGGCTACAACATAGTTAACACTGTGACAAATATTAGACTATTAAAAACACATCTTGTTATATAGGAATCCATTTTACCATTTATATGTAGATCATAATGAATACCCATTTAAACCAAGAAGGTTTTACATCAGCTTAAGATACTACCAAAATAGTAACTCAATTTTGGCATATGGAATCCATTTTCTAAATTTATATACACATTAAAATTTTATATTATTTACATTTATCTATTCTTTATAGAATAATTATTAATTATTCTCAATGAATAATATATCACCAAACTTGGTGATTATACAACCATCTATGTTTTGGTTTTATCTTTCTCACACTACATTTCTCTCTTTTCCATGATCTATTTTGGAGTATTTTTATAATGATAACTTGTTGTGCATCTAAATCCTTGATTTTACCAAATTCAACATTACTCCCAATATCTCAAATGGAGACTTTCAACCTTCTTGTAGAAATATACTCTTTCACTTGAATATGAATTTTTTATCTTATGGATTTATGTAATATCCATAGAAACTTTTAGAATAATTAATTAATAAGTATTTTTTGTTTTTTATTGATGAATTTTTTTCTAAATTAGTCTTAACAAAAACATTTCATCTAAATGCCTAAATTATATGACCTAATGGATTTTATTCATATTATAACTAATATAATATCCATTTTTCATTATAGTTGGAATAGGTTAAGCATCAATGCCAATATTTTAAAATAACGTATCAAAAGGAATAATAAAAGAATTTAATGACTTATAAGATGCATTATTGATCCTCCTTTTATATACATCGTGTCTCTAATATGTATAAGTAAATGTGTGTTTATGAATAATCACCATTATAACTTTAATCCTCGATGAATTTTTTTTCAAGATATTCTTCATTTTACCATCCAAAAGCATCTATTATCATCTTAACAATATCATTATATACTTCTCAAAATATTCCTTCAGCCTCTTAAATTAATATCATAAAATGTATGAACTTTCCTCTGACTTCACTTGAAATAGTTCACACGTATCTTTTCAAACTAAATGTAGATGATTTAGGTATTTTTTTCCTTTAACACTAAAAAATAATACGTTCATTATACTATGTAAGAAATTATGTAAAATAACTAAGAGTTTTATCTAAAATATTCTAATCACCTTATATTATATGTCTTTAACATTACATTTTGATATTAATTGACCATGTATTATCATGCCACAACTAAGAATTATTTCAGTATTGTATATTTTATTCATCATTAATCGCTAATATTGGATATATGTGAATTAAGTATAATTAAACTATTCATTAAGTATGGTATACCAAAAAATATTAATTTAAAACATTAAATAAAGAACCATGGTATCAAAAATCAGCACTTAGATAATATATTTTTGGCATAAATTATATAAAAATTGTGTTTATGATGCCCGAGAATGGGTGAACCATTAAGATAGGGGGTGAATCATTGGATTATTTTTACCAATTTATTTAACCATACATAAACCTATAAAACTTTTCAATGTTATGAACTATTCAAGTTATAAATCATTCTTTCACCTACCTATATAAATAAATATAATAATAACACATATGATATTTTTAAATGGTTTTCCCCTAATGAGGGAACCTAATCCTTGTTATGCCCAGGATATTCTACTCCTAAATTTTTAACTATAATGGATTGGTAATGGATTATCATTGACCTAAAAGTGAATACCATACTTATGTATCCAAAAAAGATGATTGAATAGGTCCCCACCAGTTATAAGATATGTTAAAAATCCATCAAACCTTCTGAATATCAAGACCGCTTGTGCTCATAATCATCAGTCACTAGAACAAAGACATCTTGAACATGTATATTTCAGTTCTACAACATCCTACCTTCCCATATCAATAATATCTTTCTTCAAACTATTATATCGTCCTATTAATGCAGTTTGGGGTATTTGATGATATTATTTTCTTAAATTACTCAGCAATCTCAAATTCCTTAAGCTAGACAAGGTTGTCCCACTTAAATATTTGTGTGTAATCTGATAAATATGAGTAATGTGTGGCCTTAAATTTGAATTTACAACCCACACAATTCTTAATTCAATGACCATAAATGTATTTTAAGGATATTGGGTTTTTGACCCAGTCATAACTCTCATAAATCATGGTGTTAATGGTATTCAACTCACCCACAAAATTCATCTAGAATAATGAGATTCCCTTTTTGAAGTTTAGACTTTAATCATATATATCATCATAATAATAAATATTTTGACTTTACAGTAATTAAATGTCCTCTATAATCTTTCAAAAAAGCAAATTCTATATAATTCTCTTTGTATCATCTAGTTATTCCTTTATCGCTACATCACTCATACTTTTTCTTCCTTCATTCATTCGAAAAAACAATGGAAAAACTATTATGCTTTCAGTGATATACATATCTTTCATAAAAATTTTGATCATACCTTAGAAAAAAACATCATCATCTAACTAACTAAACTACCAGCATCCAATTCATCCATTTTTTAACATCCTTATCTTTTTTCACCAAATAAGTTAGTTGAACTTCCAACCCTTGGACGCATAAGCTTTTCATTACTCAAGGACATTAGGATGACTAAGACCCTAAAAAATTGGTGTTCAGACTCATGGTTGATCTTTTGATCATCCTATATTTCAATATTCTTTATGTACCTTTTCTTCTGGTGTTTTTCACTCATACTTTCACTTCATCATCTTCAAGTAAAATTGATGATTTTATCAGGAAACATTCTTCTATAGATTCAATATCTTATTCCAATATTCAGATCAACTTGAATTAGATTGACCCATGAATTACTTTGAGAAATAATGAAGTTTGATACACTAATATTATCATAGTATTATCTGATTGATCTTCCAGGAGACCCTTTTAGGGGAGTTCAACTCATTATTCCTGAAGCACTCCCCTTTGATCATTCAGTGACTATATTCTAGTCTTCTCATAACCTCAAGACCTTATTTTTAACCAATATTCTCACTTATCCTTTCAATACTTAGTTTAATATAATTAGTAACTTCCTTTTCAAATGAAACTCAAAAATATTCAAGAATCTATGGTTAGTAGAATATTATTTCATAAACTACTAACAAAAAATACAACACCTTCTCAAATATATAGGCTCTTCAATCTCCCCCTTTGTATTTTTTCACAATAATTTCAAAACTATTCAATATACTCACCTTTCCATAAAACTATATCCTTTCTCAAATAGAAATTTCTTAGCTTCACACTATTGGATAAACCAATGTTTTGAGAGAATTTTATACCTCGGTGAAAAGAAATGTTTTGACCATAAGTTCAATGTACTCCCCTCAATTCATAATCATAATCAACACTTCATTTTTCATCCTCTTTTTTCACAAAGACTACATCTTCTAGATTTAGAAGAGTTGGGTGTTTCTTCTCCCCTATAACTGTAGAATCTAAGGCTTGGTAGAGGTACTTGTTTTATTCCTTCGTTAAGTGAGATGGGAAGGTTAAACATGAAATTACAACATTAAGAAAATGTTGTAATTCGTGATGAGATCCTATAAACCTGAGAAAGTGACCACGCCACAAGGGAACCACTGTTCCAAAAAATTCCATTTTTATTCAAGAAGGCCATGATGAAGTTCATTAATATAGCGTAGTGACCTTGAAATTTGTGGAACTATACAAAATCCACCTTCCAAGCCTTCACATCACACCCAATGATCCATGCCATATCTATGAAAAAATAGGAAAAACCACCAGAATTTATGGTCATGCCACAGTGACCCAACCATTCCACAACCACACCCTCCATGACATAGAATAATCCTCCACATTACAGCGCTGGTATGCAACTAAAATTTCAACCCAACTCCTCTAACAAGTCTCAAAACACCATTTAAGGTATTTGAAAGCTTAAATTAATGCACTGTATAAATTTTAGGGTGTGGAAATAGTGTTGATACCCACCTATTTGACCCTTAACTGATGATATCCTGATCAAAGGTCAATATTTGATAAATATTGAGTTCTTCAAATTTGATCAAAAAAATCATCAATAAAGGGTAGAAAATACTTGTTCTTCATCGTGATTTTGTTAAGCTCACAATATTCAATGAAAATATGCATCGATCGATCCTTATTTTTTAAAGAGGATTGGTACACCCCCATGATGAAGCATAAGAGTGTATAAAACCCTTGTTAAAAATTATTTTGTATCTGCTTATTTAATTCTTCTAAATTAGTGGGGGTCATTCTATATATACTCTTTGAGATATGCGTGGATTTAGGTATGAGTTCAATTAAAAACTCAAACTTAGGCTTAGGGGGTAGAAAAGACAGTTCATCTGGAAATACATCAAAATCTTCGTATCCAAAGTCCATTTCATCAATGTTAACTTTTGCCCTGATCATTTGAGTTATAAGTCCTTCATTGTGAGGTATCAATACCCATGTAATAAAATTTTCCTTTAAAGGGAGTCTGAGATGATCCTTGCATTGATATTTGATAATAGGATGGTTCAGGATATAAAATGAGATCACCTTATCTCGGCAATTGAAATGTGATCTATATAGGGATAGATGATTCATACCAAATATGATTCTAAATTCAATCAAGACTAGAAGATGTAGATTTGTAGGAAATATATTCCTCTACACATATATTAATTTTATTAAATTTTTTAACATTTTGTAATTCTTTAATCTATTTTATATCTTAAAAACATTGTGTTTTTTAAAACATTGTTTAATAAATAAAAAATTTGTTTGTTTTTTAAAAGAATGTAATTTATATGAAATTTATATTTTACACTTTTATTATTTTTTAAAAATTTATGTGATTTAAATAGTAATTTATATCAACATTATTGGAATGTTTTTTTAACTTGCGAAAAATATAAAGTTATATTTTTCTAAAAAATAAATACAAATAATTAATTTTATAAGCATTGAAATTTATTAATTTTTCATATTATTTTAGTTTTTTTGTTTCATTAATTTATTTTTCTCTATTTTTATCAATCAAGTTTGAAATTTATAATTTTTTTAATTATAATTATGTATTTTTCTTTAATGTTCTCAAAAATTATTAATTTACCATTTATCCAAACACAAAAAAAAAATATTCTTCATACCTCGATGTTGGTCTCCCCAAACCCTAACCCCCTGCAGCACCCCACCCCCCAAGACTCTGCGATCATGAGCAACACAAAGCGAAGCCCGCAACTCCTCACCACATGTTCACCCCGCCCTATATCTGGAATCTATGATTTTCCTTCTGTCTCATCATAGGTCTTCATGATTGTCACATCTCCATTCTATATATGTGTTGTGGGGAGTTTTTTGTTCTCTATATTTTTGTGTTCATATGGATTATCTGATTTCTCTAAAATCCTTGCATTGATCTCTAAATTTATGAATTCTTATTGTGATTGTATTGTTGTTGTCTATTTTTGTTTGTATATAGATTATTATTGGGTGTTTTGTTAACGCATGACAACCCTTTTTCTGTAAAATCTCTACACTGATATTTTTTTTTAGTTTCCACTTAACAACCATTTTTATACCCTTACATATACCCTTTTGACTTGTGTAGGTGATCAAAATGAGGCCCAACTATCTATGTCTTTATAACCACCTTGAATGTAGTTATCTCTACAAAATCAACTTAACAACATTCGAGCACACTAGAAGCATCCCTCCTCTTGAGACCATTCTTGATTTGGATGAGGATATGCTTCCAAAAGGAATATATATATTTAGTAGAGGTTATGAGTTATATCTTTTCATGGGGAGAAAGTGACATCATCTAACACTATTTATTTTAACCCATCTTTTTATAAGTTTCAGTATATAGACTCTTATTTCAAACCTATAATATCATCTTATATAATGTCATGGAAGCCATATCCAAGCGTTGTGAAGATCAATGGGAAGGTTTATGTGCTTAGAACTGGTTCTCAGTTTGTTGATCACGATATTTCATAATATTCCCCTACTTTTGAGGTGTATGTCCCATTAAATGACTATTGAGAATCTCTACCTGACCCCCTTTTTATGATTAATGAAGAGATAATCTTGTGGTTAACTTTACAACATTTTGTAATTTCATTATTTTGGATATTGCAAAACCCTACTCTTGGGATTTTTATATTGATAAAAAAATGGAATATATGGAGATTATCACAACACATTGAATTTTTTTATCTTTTCCTGACCCATTTAGCTGCTAAACTATTGGAATATATGATGAAATACTTATTTCATATGATGATATGGATGGGCTGGATATTAATTTTCTTGGTTTGAATTGTTTTCCTATTTGACATTGAATTCTTGATGAGTTGAAAATGTTTTTTCAAGGGATTCTTTTGGCTTTGTCCATCACTTTGGCAATTTGAAAATGTGTAGTGTGTATTTTTTTATCATGATAAATTCTATTTTTCTATAAGCATGGTCATCTTTCAAATCAATATATTGATCTAAATGGATAGTAGATGAGTGAACCCTAGAGTTTTTATTGATCTCTTGTGTCACCAGATGTTCAAGTCTAGTACCATCAAGGCTAATAATGATCTCTTTGTATTTATAAATGGGTTTATAATGTTTTCTCATTCTCCAAATCATTTAGTGTTGTCATTTTTGTTTTTTTATTCTTTTTTGGTTTTCACTATATCTTGTTGAATGTGAATTTCACCAGGTCTCAAGATTTGGGAAATCATGCTTTAGAATGATCGATTCTTGATTAAATATCCAAGAAGGCAATGACTATTTAGGGGGGTCACATCCAATGAAGTTTTGGAATCCAAATTAATTAGGTTTGGTGTAAAGTTTGTTTTTTCATTTCTATTTTTTCTAGAATTTGTGTTGATCTCTTTTTTTGTGTGATCTTATTGTGTTGGAATACCCATATTTAATTATAATATGAAGCATTCATTTTTTTAAAATTTTCAATACTGTAATCTTGGACAATTGAAGTTTCGTTTCATCAATGATTGAGATAGGAAGATGCTTGAGGTAGCTTAAGAGGGAAACTATAGTTTAATGAATATACCAAATGCCCAAAGTCTATCAATTTTTATTGTCAATCATAGCTATAGTTTCATGTTTTTACCGTGTATCACTACTCTCATCCCAACCTCATGTATAACATGTTTTGAGCTCTCTCAGACTCTCTCTCCACCTATCCCTCTATCTCTCTTGGTTCTAATTTTTTAATTTTTTTGGATTTTTAAATATTTTATTTTTGATTTATGATCTTGATATGTGAAATAGATTCTAATATTTATTTTCTAATTACATCTATTTTCAACTAAAAATATATCATTAAATTTTATTTTATCATTTAAACTAAAATAAATATTTCATTTTTACCAATTTTAATATACTGAATTTTAATTAATTTAAATGTTTTTAAATATACATATAAGTTTATGGTATCAATAAATATTACATAATAATGATATATTAAAATTTCAATATAATCTAATAAGTTTTAAATATTTAATATTTAAGCATTATAAATATATATATTTATTTTAAATATTATATAAGTATTTTTGTTTTAATATATTTATATATCATATTATAAATATTGTGTATTTAAGTATGTAATGTGTTTAAATTATGCTAATATATTTTTTCATTTTTTATTATATTGTCAAATTTATTTTATAATTCTATTTTTTATATAAGTGTTTCATTTTAATACAAGAAAACTTAAATAATAGAAAAAACATAAAATAAATTTTAATTAAAATAAATAAATATAAATAAATAAAATAAAATAAACATTTAACAAATATTGAATGGTGGTATCCAAGATTTTTCATGCATAGAGTTGTAAACTTTTGAGATAAAAAATCCATCATTATAAGCTTAACGAGGATAGACATACAAAATCCATCGTTATAACTTGATGAGGATAGATGATTATATCATTCAATTTAGATTCATGAATTTTTAATTTTCATCCTCATCATATTTAATTACTTAAAGGTAAAGTGTTAGAATCCATAAAAAATGTTTTTTTTTTTGAATTTTAATCGGTGTAGGGAAAGTCATAGAATAAAACTAGACATGGCCATAATATGAATCATAGGTAAATTTTAATTCATACTAAAAGATTATCTATTAATACCAAAATACCAAATCCTTCCAAAAACATATTAATACGATATCTATTTCATTTTGAATGTGTTTTTAAAAAATTAACATAAAATGTATATAGAACTCAAAAGGCTTTGATAGTGGATGTACCTTCATCTCATGAGGATGGTCTCCCCAAGACCAAACCATCTACAGTGCTTCCACTCTTTGTCTGAATTTGGAATCATGAGCAACCCAAAGTGAAGCCCACCACTCCCCCCAACCCCTTTCTTTAGTAGAGTCTTCTTCTATCACTCTTAAGCCCTAACATCTATACATCACTCTCTATCTACAAGTTTTTCCCTCTATGCATCTAACATATCTAATTTCCATCATGTATCATCTTACAGATTACTTTTTTTACATCTTCATTCTAGAGACGTGTTAGCTCTTTTTTAATTATTATACTTTTGTGTTCATATGGAATCTCCTCTTCCTCTAAAATATTTTCACTGGTCTCTAAATTTTTGCATTATTATTGAAATTTTATTGTTGTTGGCTATTTTTTATTTTAATAAAGATTATTTTTGGGTGTTTAATTACCACTAAACCTTTTTTTCTATAAAATCTTTGTACTGGTCTATTTTTTAGTTTCTTAATAACAAAAAAAATTCACTATTACATCCACCCATTTGACTTATTTATGTGACAAAAATGAGACCCAAATATCTTTGTTGTTCTAACTTTGGACACAGTTATCATTGCAGTCTCAACTTAATAGAGTTGGATCTCACTAGAACCATCCCTCCTCTCAGTATTGTTCTTGATTTTGAGTAGGAAAAGCCTCTATAATTAATGGTTTCATATTGTGAAGATTATGTGTTATATCTTATTGGGGTAGAAGAAGTGGTATCATTTAACATTTCTATATTTGACTCTATTGTGTGTAAGTTGTAGTGCACCAACTCTTCTTTTCAAACCTATAATATTATCTTACAAAGTTAGGGAAGCTATATCCAAGTATCATGCAGATCAATGGGAAGGTATATGTACTTGCTACTAGATCTTAATTTTTTTGTAACAAACTGACCCAAAATACCATCCAAATAGTCATCCAAACAGATTATCCATTGATCTGAAGGGCATTCCCAATTTCTATGGGCTGGTGACAAGAACTCACGCATAAAAAGTATAGGATGTGAATTATTTTTTCCAACTACTACAAATATAAACTGAAAAATAGTGGAAAGAAAATCCAAGGATAAAAAACTATGACATCCAAAAGAAATGATACTAGTATAAAGGTATGTAAATGAAATTCATAATACAAAACCATAAATTCATCAACCCAAAAACTTTGTGAAACAATTGGATTGCTTTCTCCACCAATCACCACCAACTCCAGAGTCCTGATGAACAAGTACACTCACCACATCCAAGTGGCACTTTCCATTCCTCCAAACCTAACATAAGAAAATCTAAAAATTTCCATAGGAAATGGTAAATTGTGAGAAAACAAATATCATTGGGATTTCACCAAGTCATTTCATAATAAGTATTTAATATATAAACTGAGTGTGCTCAATTTTAGAAAAAATATGGCATGAAAATCCTTTCATAATTCATATAAAAACACGATTTTTCAAATCATTTTAATAGATAGTTAAAAAAAGGTACAAAAGTGTGTTTCCATTTAAAGGAAGCTTAACTTAGAATCATTTCTAAACATGAAAGAGTATAAAATTTTATCAGAAGATGCATGAATAATAATTTCTATCAAAACTAACATGAGTAGAACAGTTCATAACATTAGCTTGTAAAATAATTTCCAATCATAAAACCATGGTTTAGAGACCTAAGGGTAGTTTATATAGGTATTATCACACATCTTGGTGAATTAAAACTTCCATTTTTCATAATAAACATACCTAAAGTTGAAAACAAGAAGATCCATAAGGACTTATCTCCCTGCCCTCAAGTATTTTAATTTGGGTCGCCATCATCAACTCGTTTCTAGGTAAACCCAATACATGTCTAGTGTGTGTTCTTCCTGCATAACTACCTAGTCTCCCATGTGCTTCGAGATAAATAAAAAATTAAAAGGGGGTATCATTTTTTAAAACCTTCATAAATAATTTCAATCAAAATTTTATTTGGCCCTGATTTCATGTTTCCAAAACATGCCTTCATTTCAAAATCCAATATCAAATTGTTTTTATCAAAAACATAAGTCTTTATTTAAAAAATCAATATCAAATGGTTTTTTTTATCAAAATTCCTTGAATAATTTAATTTCAAAATCATAAAATATCTCCCGCATTTCTATTTTAACAAAAATTTACTTCAAGTAGTCATTTTAATTCAAGATCATTTTTTTGAAAATAAACAATAAATGTTCAACACCCATTGTCATGGGTTTTCATTAAAAAAAACATTCCATTTAAAAACTAATATTCAATTATTTAAATCAATATTTTAGAATATAATTGGAAACCAACATAAAATAATAAAAATCATGGGTTTCAAATGACTGAGATTGTTGTACGAAATAACCTACCTTAATTATAAAATGGGAGAACACCCAATGAGGGATACAAAACTGATAATAGAGAAGATCCACACCCCATTATCCACACATGATATATGGACACCAATTACTCTCAAAGAATACATTTCAATTCCAAGACAGAAAAGATTCAGGTATATATATATACAAAAGTAAATAAACTAGGCATAGTAAATTTTAAAATCGCAAATTAAAATACACATTTAATTTTCCATTTTAATTGAATAATGAGTATTTAGGGTTTGAAAACATTTAATATGGAAGTTACAATCTTTAAAAAGGGTTAAAGAAACATTTTATACAATTTATATCATTTAAAAAGGATTGAAATGGCATTACAGGTTGAGAATGTGGAAGAAGAAATGAGAAAGAGGGTTTTAAAATTATTTTACTCAAAAAGGACAGTACGTAAGGGTAACATGGTTTACCCTTACATATCTCATATGAATCATGTAAGGGTAAGAATATTTACCATTACGTTGTCCACACACCCCAGTTTACCCTCACGCAAGGTTGTTGTACCCTTCCACAACCATTGGAAAAAAGGGTTTACCTTAATGCAGTACCTAGGTTACCCTTATGCAAGACCCTTACATGGGCCAATACCCTTAAGAGAGACCCTTACATGAGCCAATACCCTTATGTGTTCCAGTACCCTTATGTGATACCCTTATGTAGCATTATTACTCTTACACAGTGATAAGTTTACCCTTACACAACACATGATACCCTTACGCAATGAGGCCCTTAACTTTATGTAGGTCTCGGTACCCTTATGTAGTGAATATAAAAGGGATTTACCCTTATGAAACCTAGAGAAAAACGATTTTACCCTTACACAACCTATGTAAAAAAAATTTACCCTTAAATAATTTTCTTAAAACAACTTTTACCTTTACAAAACACCATAAAAGATAAGTAATTATAACTTTTATTAGATATAAAGGATTTTCACATAAAGAGACATGATAAAATAAATCAAATAAAAGGATTTATTTATTATAAAAAATATGTTATAATTGTCTCCACCATAAGGTTTTTTACCCCTAAAAAGGTTCCCATTTTAATGATAGACAAATAAAATACTAAAAGAGCCCCCACACTCAACTCGTGAGGTGGACAGTCCACAAAATAGAAGAAGACTCTCCCACAAAGCTATTATCAAGAAAAATATCAAGACCGGAACATGCCTCCAAACTAAACTCACCAACATTGAGAGGAACTAGAAAGAACCATAATAACTAGAAATAACTTGAGACATATAATAGGTGTACCAACCATTTAAAGATTCACCAAAATGGTTAACATGAGGAAAACATCCTACCAAAACACATCTCTTCAACTCAAAGAAGCAAAATTGGTTACATGCCATAATGAAACATCCAAGAGCTAAAATAGAAGACTGGTGGAATGAAATATCCAAAATATCTCAACAATTCCCCAAAGAGGAAATGATATAAATATCCATCATTAGTTTAACCATTTAAATTAAAGGTATAGAACAGATAATTATTTCTACCTCAGGAAAGTACTCATCAGTAACCTATGATTTTCAACATCGAGCCTCACCCTTTGATGGGCTCATTGAATCATCAACAATTAATAGTCTTAGTTACTCAATTACAACCACAAATTCTATCAAAGTCCAATCGAAAAGAGCCCGAAACAACAATCTCAATGCAAAAATAGGGAAATACACTCTCGTAGATGAGATAATCCATTGTATTAAGTGTTGGAGTTTGTTAACTAGAACCAAATTCAATGTACTTTATGATAAACATGTATTCATATTTTGAATATTAATAAACTAATTATTACATCATGATTGTTCTTCTACATGACATAGAATGTGATAATGTCCCAAGAGTAGTTGTCGTGCTAAAAGGACAAAGTGGTTCTCTAATATGATGAGAACTCGGAAGTATTATGACACTATTATTGAATATATATGTTATATGGATGGATGATATCATTTTAAGGGACACAAATGATATAGGCTATCAAGGGTGGAGACTCACAAGACTTTAAGGAACATTATCATGGTGTACATCCTTGGTAATATCCAATGGGATATTATGAGAATGAGACCCAATAGTAAAAAATCCACATTTATAAGTGTCATTGGATGTCACTATTTTCGAATGTTTGTATTGGTACTTATATTTTAGGATTATTATTAATGGATATTATGAGTCGCGTACTTTGATGTATAGAATAAAACTGTAATGACATATGTTCATGAAAGGGTAGGATACAATGGGTGTGTCACAAGTAATATTGCATTAATGAAAAATTCAAGAAAGGATTTATCCCGTATGTTAATTAACAGAAGTTAATATATCATTCCTTTTTATGGAAATTATATAACCTAAATAAATTCATGGACATGGTGTTCTATAGGAATGTTCTATTTTTGTAAATTCAAAGAAAGAGATATCGAGCACATAGGTTGATGGCACTGGCATGCAACCTGCTCGATTAGATATATTGTGATAAAGGGATTATATTACAAAGAAATAATTTGTATGAGGTCGCATGTCATTGTATAATTAACTTTGTTATCTATAATTGCCTTATTATGTTGCTAGATTCAAACCTTGGACATTAGGTAGGTTCCCCTAATGCCATTGAGAAAGAGTCCTAGAGGGTCAAACACATAATATATCTGAGATCTCAGTTAAATAATATAATATTTATTATTTAATAGGTTGAATAAATATTATTCACATACATGGTTAAATAATTATTCTTGTTTGCTTGATCGTATTTATTACATCACTAGTTATTTGAGAGAATATATTAAGAGTGGAAAATTTAATAATTTTTTATTTTCTATTTAGTGAATATAATATTTATATATTTATTGGAGAATAATGCAGAGATATTTATTTAATATATAAATAGATATTATTCAAGGCCCAATAAATATTTTGGAGGATTGGTGGACTGAGTTTAAGGGTTTGGTGAGAAATAATAAAATTGAATATTATTGTATTAAATTATATTTAATTATAATTTGTAAGTTAAGAACATGTCAAGAAATAATAATAATAATAATACTATTATTATTTGACATGGGGTTTCACTAGGATTAATGAAATAAATAAGGAAAGTTGTGTAATTATTTATTTTATCCCTAGAAATATAAATACCCGATTATATTATTTTTCTCATAGCCTAGCCAGTACAATGTTGTTGTGCACAACAGATTGGAGAAAACCCTCTCAAGACTAGAGAGTTACTCCTTATCAAAGAACAATCTCAAGAACAAGAGTGATCCTCCTTCAACAGATCATGGATAATGCTTTCGAAGTGGCTCTTAAGGTGATTGAAGGAGGATGACACAAGCATAAGGATCTTCTGTGATAGCACACAGGGACTCATTCAGTGACGTCTGAATATTCTTGGAACATGTTTGGATCACCGCTAGAGGAAATCTACACTTGATTTCTATAATGCAGTGATGGTGCATTGTAGATTTGTGATTGGACGCATCAATTAATAAGGAATAATCTTGGAGGTAATTATTTATTTAATTAAATTAATTATAAATAATATGTGTTGATCACCTCTCTCTTGGTTCTGGGCTTCTAACCCTTGCTTGTTCTTTGATTCAATTATATAGATCACTTCATTTATAAATGCATAGATCTCAGATTAATCATTGATAATGAAAAAAGAAAAGTTGGGTAGCACCCTTCCCATTCTTTTGTTGTGCCCAGAACCTACATTAGGATTGAGCTCTAACCATTAAGATAAAAACAAAAGCACACCAAGGAACAAAAACCAACCCGAATTACATCTGATACTAACCATAGAATCATGAAGAATTTTGAAATACCACAACCTCAAGTACCTGAAGGTTCTCAACATAAGATCCTATTCCATCTCCCTTAGCACAAAAACCACAGAGGACTAAAACTATTTAAGAAGAAGGATAATTATTCAAGGGTTCACATACTCAAAACACAATCATAAAGATCTTAATAAAATGAAACCATCATCATAGTCATAACCAACGTCCATAAGAGAACATACCTAAAAGATATAAAGTAAGCCACAAGACATACCCAGTATAATAAGGTTTCCAAGAACTTGTTGTAAGGGTGTAGCCCAATATTTTTTGGATGAATATGGGTTGAATGATAGTGGTCCATACTCTACAGGAGGCCACAACTCTCATGGATTAACCTCTACAGTCAGGTCATTGGGGGTTTCATGGGGCAATGCGCCCCGGGATCGGGATTCTGGGGGCCAAAGGCCCCCAACACAAATTTTAAGAAAGTAGAAATGATCATTCACTATAGTAGTATGGAAATACTATAGTATTATATGAAAATACACTGTATCAGTGTGAACTTTGGCACCAGTCACTGTATAATCTTAGTCTTTTAGAGACAATAGTATATTTGTGTCATGGAATTCCAGCCACTGTCACTATGGAAATAAGATATTTTGTGGTTGTAGCACTATAGCACAGTGGACTTACTGTTTGGTTGGTGTAACAGTGCGTCATCTTCTTTATTGTCTCATTTGAGCTAAGGTTTTCATGTTCTTGAAACTCTAAAAACTCCTTGTAATTATTCTCTGGAATATAGTGATATTTCTACCTCTACATGGATGTAGAGATCATTTCCCAAACCATGTAAATCATTATATTTGTGTTCATCTTTTTTTCTTATTATTTAGTTATTCTTCATCTGCAAACTTGGTTTTCACTGTGACTCCCGACATTTTCACAATAGAACCAATGAGATGCAATAGGGAAACCCCACTTTAGGCTTACACAAATAGGTGAATGTGCATATTTATTTATATATAACCCATAGAGTAATGTTCAATATTAAGGGAATGATAAATCTCAAATTCATGTCCAGGATATCATGAAAAAATGACTCTTACTTTTAATGAAAGATTTTTTATATTAGTGATATCCCCATAAAATTGAATTCCATTAGATTTAAACTTCTCTAACTAAACTCATAAAAACCAAGTATTCAAATAAGTATAAGAGAACATGTAAATGTATCTAACTTTACAATTTTTTATGGTTTTACTCATATGAATTTTGTTTATTTTATATCATAAAAATCACATGTACTTGTGAGATTTTAATAATTTCAAAGGAATGTAGAGTATGAAACAATAAATTTCATCAAAATATTTCAATATGATAATGGATCTAAATATATTAATGAAGTGTTTAAGACATATATTGATAAGAAATAGATCAAAGATGAATAGAACCCCATACACACCCTAATAAAACTAAGTTTCTCAGAGGAAGAATCAGATCTCGGTAGTCATGGGAATGCTACCAGAGCATGAATTTTCAAAAATAATCCTCAAGACAATCCCCAACTATAAATGTATATGTTCTAAATTGATTCCTGATATAACACAATTCAATCAAACTATCATATAAGTTATGGTTCAAAATGAATACATGCTTTAATAATTTTAAGGTGCTCAAAAACCCATGCTTTATCCAAATTAAAGGAAAATATTTGGGATATATATGATAGAGTAATGCAGGTATATTTATTGGGTATAAACTCTGTGGAATAATTTAGTGGTGCTACAAAAATATTCTATGGAAATGATGTATAAATTTGATGTAGTTGTGTTGGAAAATAAAATTTTTTTCATAGGAACAATTTCCCAATGATGATGTTAAAGATGTTAAAGAAACAAAATAAAATGACATTTTTTTCAAATTGGGGTGCTCAAGAGGGGGTTAATTGAGAATCCAATGAAAATTTTAATTGAAATAGTTTTAAAAAAAGTTCCCTAATTTAAAAAACACCTAGTTAACTAATAAGGTAGTATAACAAATTTTTTGTGTTGAAATAACCTATCAAGAACATGATAAAAAACAGGTAGAAAAACATGAGATTATACTAATCTTTTGAGATTATTCTACTCAAGTAAAATAATAGATATAACACTTGTAAAAAATTATCTATCAAAATATTGTTTTATTAAAGTGATTTGAAAAAAAATTAAAAGAGTAATAAAAACTTAAATAACACATAGTAGAAATAAAAATAAGAGGTTTGGTCTCAATATGAGACCCAATCCTCTCTACATGAAAATAACCCACTATTAAATATGTTTATTAATATAAATAAGATGATAAATATCCTAAATCAGGTTGACAGATTACAACAACACACAAGGCTATCCAGGTTTTCACTAAGCCTCTTCCACAGTTGTTATAGGAATATAGTGGTGAACGAAATTAAGGAATGTGTATCTGAGTACTCTTGGATGTAGTACAAGAGTATATTATAAAAATATATATATAGTAATTAAATCACATATCACAATTAAAATAAAACATAGATATATATATATATTTCGATTTAGCTTTCACACTGATCGAGTTCCAGTTGATTAACATCATTCTTTTGTCTTCTCAATGCTTTTTTTTAGTCCTGAGAGCATATGAAATGATCGTAAATGTAATCTCATATCTTTCAGTGTTGTACAATAGAAAATAGAGTGTCATAGTTTATGAAATAAAGTACTATCATGTGGGTACTCTTTTTTCATGATTGTGATCCTCTGAAAATATTCTCCCTTTAAATAAATAAATTATTCTTCAAAATATCCATTGAAGAATAATCATTAAAGATCATCAGATTCAGTATGAAATCTAAAAATATTATATTCTATAACACTTCATTTAATTCTCCAAATATAGTATTTGGAATATATTACTTAAATGTAATTCTAGTTAGACACAATCTATTGAGTTCTACCATAACAGCATGATACAACATGGTCGATTCAACACTTAGGAAAAAACTCTGATTGATTCCCTTAACTAGTTGTATAGTCACATGGACTGATCCTATGTTCATTGGTTCTATCCAATTATCTTATATAAATAATTCAATTATGTGGTTTTGATCAATTTTAATATTAAAATAATTTTCCTGTGTGGTTCTAACCAGACTACATGAATCATTTTTCTATATAGTTCTAACCAATTTGCATATGTGAATCATTTAAATGAATGGTTATAACAAATTCTTTTACGTAAATCATTTGGACACCTGATTTTTGAATAATTTATAACTTCCTAGCATAGTCACTTCATTACAACATGTGGTCACTTGAAGACCTATGGTTTCATTAATACTTATTCCAAATTCCAACTCTTACTGATACAGTCGCTAATATGTAACATGTGGTTCCTCCATTGTTCTTGTGGTTAGTTGGTTTACTCTTTCATTCACTTGATTTACTCTGGTGTTCACTTAAGTATTTTGAGAAATTTTCAACATAGTCAATCGATTAGTCATACAGTTAATCCACTTAATTTTGTGGTTTCTTCTATCCTTAGCAAAATTATACGGAGTTCTGGATTACTTTATGTAGTCAATTGAATCATTCTTTTAGTTGATCTAGCACTTAGATATTTTTCACTTATTTTAAAACATGATCACTTTTTTCATGCAGTCAGTTGAGTTTCTTCATGTGTTCAATTACTGGCATTACAGTCACTCTGGCATTTAGAAAAAAAATTATATTTGTCCAAATAAAACAAGTTTCTTCCACAGAACACATAATCCATTGATAATAAAATAAAAATTATTTGATATCATTAAAAAAATAAATTACTAGACTAAGACAACAATATACCTTGTTTTTATGATCTCAAATTATGGAATAAATAAATAAACAAAGGTTGTTGATAAATCATTTTAATAAAGGATTTTTTAATAAATCATTCAACAATACATTATTTACTACCCCTTTTGGGATTATCTAAATAGATTTCATGTTGTTGTTTGGGAATTTTGATGTAGACATCAAATTGAAATTATATAATGTAATCCTCGAAATAAATTTTTTATTTTCAATAAAATCTACATTTATTGGTTTAATGGGAACCCTCACAAAGATCACCAAGCATAAAAACATGATAAAAGTAATATAATATTACTAAATTCAAAAATAGCTACAACTATTTGACTATCTAGATCAACAAAAAATAAGAAAAACATTCTAAATTTAGAATCATGCATGAATAATATTATATGTTACCTCAGTCCAAGCCTCTCACTTTAATAGAATAAAAAATAAAATCATATACCCATAGAGTCAAACTGATACTTCAAGAACAAGTCTCTGAATCATGATCTAATTTAGGATAAAGGTAATCTTGAATATTCCCCATTACACATCGTGTTTGAGGGGTCATAGCTATATTTTTATAATAGTTCCCAAATATTATTTCCATGTTGAATTCAGTGACTATCTTCAATGTTAGAGGTGATATGTTCCACTACCTCTAAGTAATCATCAATGGAGAAATGTTCATGGTCAATTTCCTAAAAAATGTTTTGAATCTAGGATTCAAACCACTGCTCACTTGGATCATCAAGTCCACAAGGATGTTTCTCTTCTAATAATCCAACACACTTCTCCCAATTTAGTCTGATGTTGACATGGGCGATAATGAATTCCTTAGGATATGTCTTTCCAAATTATAGGTTCTTGAATTATGGAAGTATCAACATGGGCTTTCCCTTTTTCTATAAATAGAGCAGTATGTGTAGGGGTAGGTCTAAGAGAAGAATAATCTCTTGGAATTATAATTCCTTTAAATATGGGACTGATATGCTTAATATCCTGAGGAATATTGTGACCAAAAGGTTTTGTAAGTGTTTTAGAACCTGGATTGGTAGTCGTTGAAGCACTGATCATAGGGAAAGTTGGATGAGATATAATTATAGTGCTGGAAATAAAGAGTTAAGGCTCTAAAACTTAAGTGATATCAGATACAACTCAATATCTATACTCTAAAATTTATAGTAATTCATCCTTATCAGCTATAAAATGATTCAACATAGGGTCCATGACCAAAAAAATTTCCATAACTAACTTAAAATATTGGGTTAAAGGTGTCATCCTTAAGTATTTAACCAAAGATCTAAACAAGGTCCTAAGATTTTACTTGGTGAAAATCCAACTTAGGTAATACATGATTACACTTTTAATAATATATTTATTATTTCTAGTATAAATTTTCTCATCATGAATCATATCAAAAAAATTACCATGAGTACCTAGATCCATTTTCCTTAAATCCTTAGAGTCTTTGAAATTTGTCAAAAGATTCTAAATCTCCTTATGTAAAATCCTTCTAATAGGATCTTCATCAAGATATTCAAGAGGTGTTGTAGGAGGAAGAGAATGAGTTTTGGATGAACTTTTTAAGGCATTGAGATATCATTGGTCTAGCTTAATAAATATATCATTAAAATATTTTTAGAGAGTTCCAACTTGTAATATGAAACTTTCAATCTCATGAGATATATAATCAAATTTAATAAATAGCTTCATCTAAATATGAGATGCAACACTATTTGTAAGAATCATATTAAAGGCACTGAGTCGATTATTTAGGTGTAGGAGTTGGATTTTCAAGGCCCGATGATGCAAGGGAAATTAAAGTGGTTGAATGCTATAGTGGGCGCCCATCTTGCTTCATTAAAGTAACAATGGATAATATCTTTCATAGATGGAGAAAATGGTTCTATAATCTCACTTATTAAATCCCAAACATGATTTTTAAATATTTTCCCACATGGTTTCATGAATTTGGAATCCTTTCCCACATGGAGATTTCTAGAATGGCATATGTGGACATTAAAGTCAAATCTGGTTGGATATGCACTCAAAGTCGAATCTGATGGGCTATAGTTGGAATGATATGTGCTAATTTTCCACAAATTCATTGTTAGACTTTAAAGTTTTTTAATTTAAGGGGAAAAGGTATGAATATTCTTTATGAATTTAGGGTATTAGGTCATTGACCTTTTATGTCACCCCTTGGATATAAATAGACACCCCATTGCATTGTATTCTCATTCAATTTTTCATGAGTGAAACTCTACAAGTTTATTCTATCCATTATGAGGATTAGTTCATTCTTCCATTAATCTTGTTCATCATTTCCTTGTCAATCTACAAGTTAGATTGGTGATCCAAGATCACAAAGCCCCCAATTATGTGCCTTAACCCAAGTGCATTGTTGTGTGGATTGGATATCACAATCCCACTTGATTGTTATATCTGATTATTAGGTCACACTCATTATAGTGTTGATTTAATACTTGTATTCACTATCAATACCCATCACATTCCACTTTTACAAAAATCGGATCCTTCATCTGGCACTCTACGTTGTGAAGATCGGGCCACCCTGTGCGTCTCTCATCAGTTGGTATCAAATCTCCAATTGAAATGATAGGAATATACCAACCATTTTTTGTTCCATATATCCATTACCATTATCATCATTCCTTATTATCCAAAAATTCAAAAAAAACCCATTTTCTTTGAAAACCTCCAGAATTGGACTGTGTTATGCAAGATTGAAATATTTTTACATTGATCCAAGTATTCATCCATATTCTTTTCACATTTAATTCTCTATATGTGATTTTTATCTGAAAAAAATAAAAAAATAAAATTCTCTCAACTCATCATTTTGTGATCTCTAAAATTAAATACATCCCTTATTTAAGATATATCAAAAAAAAGTTCTTTACTCACCATTCATCATATTTTTCGTTAAATCTACAAGAAAAATATGAGAAAATTATAATATGGTGATGAAGTAAAATAAAGAAGAAAGTGATGTATGGAAATGGAATGTGATAATAAGGTAAATCACAAAGAAGTAATTGTATCCCCTTTTGGGGGAGATTTGACCAAAAAAATGAAAAAAAATGATACAATTACTTTTGTGTGCTTTACATTATTAGCATATTTCATTTCCATACATCACTTTCTCCTTTATTTTACTTTATCACCATATTATAATTTTCTCATATCATTATTAATTTTTCTTATCTTACACAATCATGAAAAACTCACATTCCACACCTTTCTACCCCTTTCCACCTTATTACCCATATTTTCAACCCTCTTTTCCACCCCTTACCAGTTTTAAACTCTTTACCACTCAAAAGGGTTATGGTAGACAATCCCCTAACACAATCTTGACTTGGAAAGGATTGGTGCCACATGATAACCTTAAACAAGGTATTAGATTTCATAAGATCTTGGGATTTGAATTGGGTGTTGAGAGTGGAGAGAAATTAAAAATATATATACATGTGTGTTTGTTTATCTTGATTGTTTGAGTGTGTATCCTTGTGTTCATGAGTGTGTATATCTTGCATGCACTACCACAAAAATAGTTTTTCCCAGTGCCACACTTTTATCAGTGCTAACGAAAAAGCGCTGATAAAGGGGGGTACCTTTATCAGTGCTAAAAAAAGCGCTGATAAACGTACCCCTTTATCAGCCCTTTTTTTAGTGCTGATAAAGGTACCCCCCTTTAACAGCATTTTTTTAACGTTGTTAAAGGTCCCCCCCCCCCCTTTATCAGTGTTTTTTCGTTAGCATTGATAAAGGGGGTCTTTATCAACGATTTTTTTAAAAGCGCTGATAAAGGGTCTACTTCCAAAAAAAATTCATTAAAAAAAATATATTAATATTTAAATATATATATAGTTATATTGATATAAATATAATATATATATTTTTAAATATAATTTTTAATATATATTAAATAAGTAAAATATATAGAGTTACACTTAATATATAAGATATTTAGTGAAAATGGCTTATCAAAAAATTAAAAAAAATATTTTTTATTAATAATTTTCTAATTATTATGGAGGAATAGTCATTTAATAACAATTTGAAGACCCAAAAAATTAAAAAAATTAAAAAAAATATCCAAAATATGTTGAAAACACAACTCGAACTTCAAACGGCCATAACTTTTGATCCAGGTGTCTGTTTGAGCTCTACCACATATCAAATCGATGCCTGCGACGATCTCTATGTCATTATGACCGGGACAATCCCGGTCATGGTTTTTTAAAGGCCAAAATAGGCCCAGAAGGCCTCCAAAACTGAGTTTTTAGTCGGGGTACCCTGATTTTTTAACATGTTATGGATTTTCAGCCTCGTTTAAGGGGGTATTATTGGATTTTTTTGGTGGGGACTGAATTTATTCCAAGGTATTACATTCATATTGATATTATGTCTTTGAAATTTTATCATTTTTATAATGAACTGCTATTTATAATCAAATATATAACTATATGTACATATTTTTTATATATTCACACATAAAAATTTAATTATAAATATAAATAATAAAATATATTTGCATATAAAATATATTATCTTTATCTAAATAATAAATAATATCCATTTTATTTAAAATACAAATATATGAATATTTATATACCTATATATTAATCTAACTATATATATATATATATATTAATCTAACTATATATATATTAATATAACTACATATATATATTAATATTACTATAAATATATATATTAATATCACTATAAAGATATATATTAATATAACTATATATATATATTAATATAACTATATATATATTTATATAACTATATATATATATATATTAATATAAATATATATTACTATACGAATAAATATAACTATATATATATATATATATATATATAATGAAATGTAAAACAAATCAAAATAGAGGAGTGGTAAGGGCTTAGGCGCGCAGAGGGGGAGGTCTCGAGTTCAAAACCTGGCGGAGGCAGGGGCGCACGTGCATGGGGGAATATGGGAGATAGTGCTGATAAAGGGTGGAGGGGGTGCGTGGGGGCGCTGGAGGGGGGAGGAAAAGTGCTGTAAAAGGGGGGGGCTCAAGCGCTATAAAAGGCCCCCCGATTGGCAAGATTTTTTTAATTTTTTTTAATTTTTTTTATTTTTTTTATTTTTTTTAACTTTTATCAGCACTTTTAAAAAAGCGCTGATAAAATGGGTCCTTTATCAGTGCTAAAAAGGAAGCGCTGATAAAGGAAGCGCTGATAAAGGACTCTTTTATCAGCGCTAAAACAAAGCGCTGATAAAAGGGGTCTTTATCAGTGCTTTTTGGAGCACTGATAAAGGGGACCCCCCCTTTATCTTTGCCGGCTTTAACAGTGTTTTTCTAGCACTGATAAAAGGGGGTTTTATCACTGATAAAAGGGGTATTTGTAGTAGTGATGCATGAGTGTATATCCTTGTGTGTGTGAGTGTGCATATCTTGTATGCATAAGTGTGTATCCTTGTGTGTCTGAGTGTTTACATCATGTGTGTGTTAGTGTGTATATCTTGTTTTTGTGTGTGTCTTCTCATGTGTGAGTGTGTTTGTGTGTGTTTGTGTGTGTCACTATTTGTGTTCTCCCCGTGTGTGTTTGTGTTTGTATAGCATATCATGGTAGAAGATTTTGGGAAGTTAATTGATCATGAAAGTGTTGAAGTAAGTCTAAGTAGATCTCCCACACCCAAACCTACACCACTCCAAATGAAATATTTTGTTATCCATTTCCATAATCTTATTGATAGGAAGTTGGAGGTGCTACATGAGAGGATTGACAACCTGAAAAATCAACCAAACCCAAGGTTGATCCATGATAACTCACGACGCACTCTGTAACCACGCCTCCCCCACATCATGGAGGAGGATATGGAAAACCTTGATGGGGATTTTGAGGATTTCCCACAAAAGAGGAGGTTGTTCCAATAACCTATAATAAGCCAAAGTATACCACATGATGATGAAATTCTTGGGAGGATCACGGTGAAGGTAACTTTTTTCAAGGGAAATGCGCTTTGGAAGAATACTTGGAGTGGGAGATGTAGATCGAGTAGGTGTTTTCATGTCATAACTATTTTAAGGAGAAAACGGTAAAACATTCAGCCCTATAATTAATTTATTATGCATTAATATGGTGGGATCAAGTTCAAAATTAGAGATCCCATTATGGAGGACATTCTATTCATACTTGGGAAGACATGAAGTTTTCCATGAGGAAGTGATTTGTTCCCTCACACTACCATAGAGATCTCCACAACAATATTCAATTCCTCACACATGGGAGTAAGATTTTTGAAGATTAAAACAAGGAGATACAAATTTACATGATTTGAGAAAACGTTGAGGAAGATCTGGAGGCAGCTATGGCATGCTTCTTACATGGGCTCAATCGGGAGATTTCGAATCAAGTAGCAATGAACCACCATATGGAAATATAGGATATGAGCCACCAATCTACCAAGAATGAGAAACAAATCAAAAGGATGAGAAACATGAGGAAACCAAATAACTATTTCACTCCTTGGAGAAATTCTTGGAAGTATATTGGACAACCATCAAAGTAAAAAGAGGTGGTTGATCACAAAAGTGAAACTACTAGAAATCTGAGCTATAGACATGGATTTATATACACATTTTATAAAAATCATGAATATATCTAACTTAAATCCATGATCCTAAGGATAGTCCAAAATGTACCCCCCACCCATCTGGCTTACTCCTCCCCATCCCCCTCCCCCCCTCACGATACCTCAAGATTCTTCTTCCCTCCCCCATGATCCCTCCCTCGTGATCCCTCCTCCCCCCATCCCCCTCCTCCAACGTGGAATCCCCACCAACGTAGCTCTGGTGCACCCATCCCACCTCCCCATCAACGTGGACTCCCTACCTCCCTATCTACACAGCTCTGACGACCCCCCACCTCACTGAAACCCTTCTTCTCCACAGTAGCTCACATTTTCTCAACGCTACTCTAATGCGGCTATACCACCTTCAGTGGTCCTCCTCTGATGCGGCCATCCCACCTCCCTGAGATCATTCTCCTCTGATGTGGAAACCCCACCTCCATTTGATTTCTTCAATAGGTTTTCATTGACTTCAGATCTTTGACCTCTCTGATTTTCACTGGTAAGATTTATTTGTTTTGATTTCTTATATTCTTAATTGTTAGAATTGTCTTGGATAGGGTTTAGTTGTTTTGACTTATTTCATAAGATTTGATTTCTTTTTTTTTGTCTAATTTTCATTTGGTTTGTTTCACTATATTTATATTGATACAAAAGGTTTGATTCCAGTAATTCTTTGACACCATTCATTAGTCCAAATACAAATCATTTCCGTCCATATTTTAGATTTAGTTTCTTTATTAGCTAAACTAGTAACTAAAGAAGATGTGATTTGTGAGCACATTCACCCATTGGATTTCGTCACCCTTGTAAGAATTAAAAATTTAAACCAACATTTAGAAACAATAATTCACAATAGGATAGTTTTTCCTCTATTTATGTTTTATATTGTTCTAGATGAAACCAGTTAGACATGTCTCTTGCCTAATCTCCAATTCCACCGTAAGATTTTCTTTATTTTCATTGGTACTTAATATATATTACTTATATAAATTTTCCATATTATACATGATGAAATAATTATCCTTTTTTATCATGATAGAAATATATTCATTACAAATCTCTTTCCAAGACTGCTTATTTTATCCCCATATAGGTCATAGAGGGTACACTATATTTGGCATTTAATCAATTTTTTTCCTTCAATTAATTTTTTCAAGATAGAAAACTCATTATTTACTAGATAAGTTTGTTCTATATCATGTTTCCTTATTCCAATGGACTTCTTCTCCATCCACAAGGGTTATTGTGACCAATACATAAAAGATAACTTGGACTTCTCTTTCTGATTTCTTTTTTCATATCTATCTTGCACCATAAATATATTTTTGTAAAAAGTGGATTTTTTCATTCTTACATTCATGAATCCATCTAGTTATGATATTATAGAATCTTAACCTAATATCCCCATCTCTTTCGTGACTATAGTCGATTTAGAAATGATCAGTATTAACACAAATATAAAAACTCCAAAAAAAATCATACCTCGTGATGTGTTATTTGGTTAAAATCTGGTTGAAGTAGATGTTTCCATACTGTTTAACTCTCTACCTTCCTTATACACACTCATATAGGTTTTATTCCTTCTATAAAAACATCACTTAATCACCATTTTTTTTTTTGAGTTCCTATTACATGAGTTATACTAGATATATACTACATTTTTATAGAAACCCTATTATTGTTCTTCATACTAATTGTTATAGTTTTCAAATGAGTTTATTTAGTTTTTTGAATCCTTCTTATGATATAAATATAATCCTTAATATTATTAATCCATATATCCTTCTCCTATAGTTGTCCTTATAAATTCTAAATTCCGGAATATCTTTCACTTTATGTTATGTTAATTTATTCTTCATGCTATTCCTTAGAGTCGATCATGGATATCTCATGTTTAAACCTCATTCATATTCATTAATTCTTGAAAAAGTGACTCAATAATATCACATTTTCATTAAATTTTATTTCCCATATTTTAGATGGTTTTCCTAAATTCTTCTATGAGATCACGATTCATTTATTCTTCCACTTTCAAAACGTTCAATTCATTTTCCAAGACATTAATTTTCTATTGTGGGTTGTACCAACAATTTATAGATTTACCACATGATTTGGTTTCCTCATATTTAAAATATTGAAGTGATATATAATATGTATTTTTATATTTTAATGAAGTATCTTATATATGGTTAAAAAAATATGAAAAATGAATCATTTTTTTTTACTAGATAAAAGTATCCAATTTCTTGGTTTCCCTATTCTTTATATTATTAATTTGAATTTAGACAAATTAAATTATTCATTAATTAATTGATAGTCATTAGAAATAACCCATATTACCTTCTTCAAGATATATTTTTTACCATACAATTATTTTGTCTTTATTTACATGTCTTTGGAAAGCTTGTAGTGATCTAAAATTTAAAATAAATTTTATTCTAAATAATTTTTCAATTCCTTATTATAATGATCATAAATTTTAATATTTCATTGATATAAATCATAAAAATCCCCATATTGACTTTAAAATAAATTCCCATCCAATAAAACATGGTAAGTAATTCCGATATATTCATCAAAATATAACAACAATTCATTTTTTCAACTTAAAAAATTGGTTCCCATTAAATATATGATCCTTCATTAGTAAATAAATATATATATTCATCATATATTCACAAACTATATATGTTTTGTTGAATAATCATAAAACCTTTAGGTTTTGATACCACTTTTTGGAACTGGTTACAACCCGAGTGGGGGGGTTAGGATGTTACCAAATTTTATATTTTATCTTTTCCTTATTTGTTTTAATCACTTAGCACATTATTCTCATGTTAGTAGGAACAATAATTCAACAAATTACTTCACTTGAATTCACCCATACCACACACCATACACATATTAAAAAATAAAAGATCACACGGATTCACCTTGACTAGTTTTTCATTTATAATAAACTATTTATTTAATTTTTAATAGATGTCTAATGTATGGACACCCCATTCCAAAATTTCGGAATAATTCCACTACTTGACTTGTTGAAATTTATTGGGTGAATTTGTTACCATGGTTTATACATTGATTCCTTAGAACTATTTTTTAGCTAATGGTTTTTGATAATTCCATGCCATGAGCCGACTCTTATTCTTGGTTGAGGGGTGACTTTAGTTATTTTGTATAAAAATGGTATTAGAAGACTCTATTCTATTTGGGTAGTAATGTATGTTTGAAGATTATATTTTAGAAACTCAAGAGGTAGGTGTACGAAAATCCTAGATAACACTTCTCCATTTAGAAACTTTATTTACCATGGGATTTTTGGTTTTGAGTCTCTAAATTTATGTTTTCTTAATTGTTTTAGGAATATATTGATCTATATTTATAGATTTTTTGTTTTTATTTAATTGATATGGTTAATTTAGAGGATTTAAATATTTAAGGGTGAAAATATGAGTTGTAATAGAGGTTCAACAATGGTTTTCATGATCTATTAATCCATGTGGAGACTGTATTCATTATTCTAAAAATATCTCAATAGGGGTTCAACAGTTGGTGCTCAATCCACCAAATTGTGTTGTTAAACCATGTAGAATAACTAACCCTTATAAAATTTATATTTTTGACTTCATTTTATTTTTCTTTGATTTTTTTCTTGTGTGATTATTAATATTGATGAATTAATGGATTATTGAATGAGGTTTTGGTTCCATTTAGTTTGATTTTAAATGCATTTTGAAGGGTGGGTGTGAGGGTGCAGTGGGTAGTGTGGATTAAGGGTGGGGGTGGGTGGGGGTGGGTGGGGTAGTGGGGGTTTAGGTGGGGGTTTAGGGGGGTAGTGGGGGTGTAGGTGGGGTGGGGGTGCAGGTGGGGGTGGGGTGCAGGTGGGGGTAGTGGGAAGTGGGGGTGCAGGTGGGGGGTGCAGGTGGGGGTGCAAGGGGGTTGGGGCTAATGTAGGGGCTAGTGGAAGCTGGGGGGAATGGGGACGGTAGGGGCTGAGGGAGAAGGGGGGGCTGGTTCAGGTGGGGAGCTGGTGTAGGAGGGGATGGGGGTGAAGGTGAGGTGGGGGGTTTAGGTGGATGGGTTGTAGGTGGGAAGTGTGGGTGCAGGTGGGGTGGGGTGGGAGTGCAGGTGGGGGTGCATGCGGGTAGTGGGGTTGCAGGTGGGGTGGGTGGTGTAGGTGGGGTGGGTGGGGGATGTAGGTGGGGGTGGGGTGCATGTGGGGGAAGTGGTAAATGGGGGTGTAGGTGCGGCGGGGGATGGGGGCTGGGGGCCGGTGCAGGAGGGGTTGGGGGCTAGTGCTGGGGGATGGGGGATTGGTGCAGGGGGTGGGGGAAGCTGGGGGGACTGGGGGGAACAGGGGGGATGGGGGGACTGTTGTAGGGGGGATGGTGTAGGAGGGGATGGGGGAATGGTGTAGGGGAGGGGTAAAAGTGGGATAGAGGGACTGGTGTAGGGGGGTGGGGGTAACAGGGGTTGGGTGGGACTAGTGCAGGGGGCCTGGGGGTAGCAGGGGTGCAGGGGGGCTGGTGCAGGTGGGGGTGGGGGTGGTGCATTAGGGTGTGGGGGTGGGGCAGAGGCTGATGTAGGGGGAGGGTTTGGTGTAGGGATTCTTCATGGTTATATCTCTTTATTTTTTGGTTGAAACACAACACTTCAGCATGAATATTTTTTCTATTTGATTCACTATACATCACCCTCAAATTCCTTCTTCATTATCATATTAGATCATAAAATCCACTTGAAGTTCAATGATGTTCCTAACACTTTCGAATAACTCTTGCATCACCCGATGTATTTCTATAGTTGTCCATAATCATCAAAAAAATATAGATAAAATTCCATAAATCACAATATAATTCCCATACATCAAACCAAATTCACACACATGGAAAAAATTTATTACATAGTTCATCACATAGACAAGTTTTTTACATTGTTAGATTCACTTATTTGAACCTCTTCATGCAACCAGATTATCTTACATCATTCATATATTAACACTGCCTATGTTTCTAGTTTTGGATATATAAACTCTATCATATATCTAAATTCACTTATGTTTTTGTAATTCCTTACATTTCTCATTTTCATAGTCGATTTTAAAAATGTGGTCCTTTTCTAAAATCATGCATGTGAGAAATAGCATATGTGGGTACTTATATTTTTTTAAATTCCTCTTACACTTCTACATGTTACTTGAAATGATTCCATATATTTCCATGGATTTCATACTTCATGGATGAGTTCATAATTTTTTCAAGGGCTACCTCATATCATTCTTCATATATATGATCATTGTATCTTTATTCCAAACTCTATCACCACCCTTTGACCTCCACATCTCTTTGTCAATAAATTTTGCAATTATATCCATAATCTCAATTTTATAACAACTTCAAAATCCTCCCTATCCACCTTTTCAATGATTCTAACTCTATTTAGGTGTTTCCCCCCTCTTAGAAACAATTATCTGCATATTATTTTATTACTTTAGATCTTCCTTGGAAATTAATTGCTTCTTGGTTGAGTAAAATTCCTCTTCTATCTTCCATATTCTATTACACTTCAATTCAAATTGAGTGTTCTTATTTTTCTTGAGTGTCTATCCACTAAAAATGTCTTCTTTCTAATTATCATGAGATCTTGTCCAGTATGAAACTTTTACTGTTCAATTTAGATTTTATCTGAGCGATGGAGTCTTTAAGGATCGCTTTATTTAATTTTAACCTTCTATCATTCTCAACTAGATTTTCCATTCATGTAAACAACTCATCTCTCTTGTCCTCAAAAGTTTAAAATTCCTTTGATTTATGGCCCTTCTCATTAGAATAAACCTTGAAAATCTTCACTTTGGAATACATTACTTCAAATTTATAAAATTTGGAGTCATTCTTCTCCCTTAGATCAGTAACCACTAAAACTATCCTTTTAGTGAAGCATTTTAACTTTCCAACTTCTATTGATATCACCTTGATCTGAACCTCTCATTATAACTTCATTCCAAGCTCCATCACGACTCTTTGTCCACCACATATCTTTGTCAAAAAATCTAATATATATATATATATATCCATAGGATATATTTTCTCACAACATAAAACTCCTCCTCAACTACCTTGTCAACATGTCTAACTCACTTTAGGGGTGTCTATAAATCTCCACATCTTTTCAACAAATCATCTTGGGAAATGTCCACACATTTTGTCAAAAGATACAACACAACCCACGGGGTGTCAAATGGTTTCACTATCCCCTCATATCATTCATGTATCCCATCAATAGTGGAGAAACCTAATCCATTATGGAATACTCACAATATATAGAATAATATTACTCCAATGCTTTTATGGTGTATGTATTGAATTACATTGGATTTCATTTGAGAAAAAATACTTTATTAACGATCATGTTATTTAGTATTGGTATGTACTTATCAATATGAATATGTTTTGATCATTTTTTTGTTATGGAGTCATGTATCATTTATCATATACAGTTGACACACTAATAACATATATATAAAAAGTCGTTATATCTCACTTTTTTCCCATCATTTACTTACAGGTGGATACTTATGATGAGGTTGGTTCTATCAACCTCCATTGTAGGTAGAGAGTTTGACATCATATTCAGGTAAGGTTTATTCTATTTTTATTCATTGTCTCAATTTTAATTAGGTTTTTTTGATTTCTGGGTTACTTATATTTTTGAAGTTCGTTTTGGATCTCATTGAGGTGGATTCGAGCTGTCGTTGGAAAAGGTGACTTGAGTTCAGTTCTATCCACCGCCATCTAAGGTAGTGAGTTAGACATCTGATTTAGGTAAGGATTATTCTGTTCTTATTCTTTGGATCAATTTTAATTTGACCTTTGTGATTTTTGGGTTTCTTATATTTTTGCAGGCATTTTGGATCTCGTTGAGGTGGATTCGATTCGTTGTTGGTGAAGGTGACATACATGTGTATACATAGGTAGGCATATACATATATAAGTTACCCATTTATATATATTTAGTCATTTAAGTATGAATATATATATTGGGGATGGGTTTTTGTATATATAGATATGAAAAATGCATACGCGTGTAAGTGAAAATGTGTATATGTTAAGTATAAACATATATATAAGGACCCCCTTATTCATATTTGGCCATTAAAATATTTAAATAGGGGTTAGGTGTCCTTATATATATATCAAGGTGCATATGCATGCAAGTAGAAAAAAAGGAAGATTCGAGTTGTCGTCGTCAAAACCAGCGCACGTTGAGGTTGAGGTAGGTTCCCTATGCCTAACCCTTTAATTTTAATTCTATAATTTCATGATTGTTTTAAAAATATTTTTTCTTTATTAGGTATTAAAATTAATCTCCATTAGTAATTATAATCTTACCACAATCACCAAAACACCCCTTAGTAATTAACTATGGTGTGGTTGCATTTTCATTTCACAAAACCCTAAGAAATTGTTTCCATATCTTCACTATGGATCATAATTACCTTGATGCGTCTAGTGTAATCACAAAGTTAACTTTATATAGTTATTGAAAATCATAGATAACCCTTACATATCCACAATCTTTCTCATATGACCTTTATAGGTAACAAATTATCTTGATATAGTCTCCCTTTATTTAGTGTGGCCCTTATGTATGTCCTGAATGACCTTTATATAGCTTAGTATCACCTTAACTAACCCATTGATTCTTTCCTTACCTTTATACAGTGCTTAGAATACCTTTACATAGGTAGTTCAATCTCCAAATGACCTTGATGCAATGTTATTTCACCTTTATATAGGTCTCAAATTATCTTTATTCATCTACCTAATTTTAGTGGAACCTTTATATAGAGCTTCAATTACATTTGTACATCTACTGAATCCCTAACTTACCATTATATAGGATTCATACTACTTTTATAAAAGTATTTTACTTAATGTATTACCTTTATTTAGTCAACATAAATCTTGATTAAACTTTACATAGGTAACAAATTCAACTCAAAATGAATTCATATGATTCTCAATCAATCCCAAGGACTTCAAACCTCTATAAAATGATGTATACATGGTTTCTTCACCCATATAAACTTGTATTTTTATTGAAGATCAATTAAAGAATCATCATAATTAAATTTATAACTTTGTCTCAAACCTCTTTACTTGAGTTCTTCAAGTTGTATCCTTACAACCCATCTTACTTTAACTATACTTCTTTAAAAAATTATTGAAAATAAATGAAATTTCTTGATTTGGGCACTTCAATATACCCCTTTGTATTTTTTTCTATTCCATTTTAAACCTATCCAAATTCAATGAAATTCATGTCCCCCTTATTTCATTTAATGACCTTCATGTTAGTATAAATAAAATAAAGGGAATAATGATGGGTTACATTTCCATTTAGTTGGAGAACAAAGTTTGAGGGATGCTTATCAACCAGTATCATCTATACTTCACAACTATATCATTGGGGATACTCTTCATGATTTACCTCTAATTTTATTATCATTCTTCTTTGTTAAAAATCTAGTGGACTCACTCTTCTCAACAGGCTTATTGTATAGGACATATTTTATTTCATGAGAAACAAAGGCACATGCATCCTTAGATGATAGCTTCATCTTCATAATCTTTTCCTTTTGTTTAGGTAGGAATGTAATATAGTGATTTTCATGATGGACAACGACCTTTCATCTCCCATAGAACTTCTTATGTTCATCCATTTTTCTTCTTATGCTTTCATCATGAGAAAAACATTATGATTCCTTTAACTTTCCATCTTAACTAGTATTTTTTGGCCATATTTCAATCTTCTTCATTGATCTTACTCATATTTATCAATCCATGGAGTCTTATTTTCTAATTTCATAGTTTCCATTTTTTCAACTTGAGATTATTGTTATCTCTCACATACTTACTTCTTTTATTTATAATATCCCCCATTACTTCGAAATAATTCCATAATAATGACATATTAAACCTAAAATTTTAGGCGCACTGTCAAAAGGCTCTACAACACTAGCAGTAACCATTAAATCTTGATCTATCAACATATTGCTGAGTTAGTCTGTGTAGGGGGTGAAAGGGGTGTGCAGGGGGTGTCCAGGGGTACATGGGGTGTGCATGAGGTGTGCAGGGGGTGTGCAGGGGGGTGTGCAGGCGTGCATGGGGTGTGCATGGGGTGTGTAGGGGGGTTTATGGGGTGGGTAGGGGGTGTGCAGGGGATGTGTAGGGGGTGTGCAAGGGGAAGGGGAGGGGTGGGTAGGGGTGTGCATGGGGTGCATGGGGTGGACAGGGGTGGTGTTTAGGGGGTTGTTTAGGGGGTATTCTAGGGGTAGGTTAGGAGGGTGTGTTGTGTTATGTTGCAAGGGGAAGGGGAGGGTACAAGTGGTGCAGGGGGGTGTAGGGAAGGGGGAAGGGGGTGTGCTGGGTTTTGTTGCAGGGGCAGGGGGAGGGTGTAGGTGGTTCTAGGGGTGTGTAGTGGGGTGTGAAGGGGGTGTGAATGAGGTGTGATCAAGGGGTGTGAAGGGGGGTTGTGTAGGGGGGAGCATTCAGTGGTGATGTGGTATGCACTAAAATCACTAAGATCTCACATCTCTATAATGGTTCAAGATTAGGTACTCTTATGACCATACTCAATTCCTTACAAAGTCAGAAGACATTTTAATACATCACAAGGGTAACTTCCTATAGAATTAATTTTTTGTATCACATCTAATGGTATATATATCCTTAATAGTTCATGGATATATAGGTCTCTTCACCCGAAACACTATCTTGTCTTTTGTATTTTGGTATGAATAGATACTATTTTAAAATCTATTGTGGTTTTTCAATCACCTCTATAAAGAAACCTCAATGAAACACCTTACATGTTCCTTAATTCCCCTAGAACGTCTTCACTTGTTTGTGAGAACATCAATCAAACTCGTTATTCTAATTTTTAGCTCAATGTTAAAAGGATACCAATTCTTCATGACATCCAAATGCTCATTAGAAAGACACATTTTTCTTAATTTGAATTCTGGATCCTAAATATTCCCCCTCTTTAGATCTCTATATCATTATGTCTTATGAAACTACTAATAGAATATTTAAATATAATACCTCTATTTCATTTCAATTTAATTATTGGGATTGAATTTTCATTGACTATGACATATCCAAGTATACCATGTAGTTAATGGGATATTAACGTGAATTTTAAAATCAATTAATCGCTTGTACATTAATGAAATAACACCCATTCTTTAAATCTATATAAAAACTATAATTTTATTGAAATTACTTTGATTTAGAATGTTATTCTATTCTACGAAATGCAATTACCCTTTCTGAAATCACTACAACATGGTCTTGTCAACTAAAGTAAAACATCGCTATATTAGGTTGGGCAAGAACATGGTAAGGAATACAACATCATGGACACTTTTTTTGACTAAATACAAAAAATCATTCTTGAATCTAATATCTCTATGATCTCAATATTATCTTCTTTATAAACTACCCATGATCTGTTATATGATCTCGTTACATACAAAAATGAATACAACCTGGGAAAATTACTATGGCATAGTCTCCTATAGGAATGTAGATCCATAAAATTTTTTATTTCTTCTAAATTCATAACCTCTATGAAACAGGGTGTGTCTAATACATGGACATCTACACTTATAGTGGGAATTCAACATAAATATCTCTTATGTATTATGGAAACCTAAAATATTCCAGTGGCACCAATACTCCGATTAATTAACTCTACATCATGGTTTATTTTTCTATACTATATAATGAGAGATATGAGTCCCAAATTGGACTTTTATTTGGAAATAAAGAATTATATACACCCCCCCCCCCCACATACACACACATCACCTTGTGTTGTGTTTTTTTCACACATATTATCATGTCCAGCAGCTTTTTCTCTATAAAATAATGTCCTCTCAATAACCAGTAGTGGATAAACTATGCTGTTTTTATGGAATGGGGAGGCTTTTTCATGGTTTTAAACCATAGCTATAGTCTTATAGACATGGTTTCAAACCATGGCTATAGGGATTGTGTGGCCTAATCTTTTTCCACAGTTTTTAAACTAAGGCTATAGAGTTGTTTCCATAGTTGAAACTGTGGCTATAGTGTAGAGACCCGAAGCTTGACGTACATGGACATTACATTACTTTTGCGGAATACTTAGTACATAACAAAAACACACACACAAGGATCGTAATAGTTTAGTGTCTTTGGAAACTCGGAATATAATCTTCTAATCGTGGTGAAAGATCTTCAACATCTCCCAATAAAGATCTTCCCTTTTTTTTCTTACCTAAAACCTTTCTTTAAATCCTGGGGAAAAGAAAGCATAAAAGGGTGAGCTCAAATGCTCAGTAAGGGTAAATAAAAGAAATATCAATCACATCATTTTCATAAGAACATAACATTTTGGAAATCATAACCTGCAAAAGAGAGCATAATTTCATAACATGGGATAAATCATAGTAGTGAAATGAAATCCCAATAATTATAACTTAAAACATGAAACTTTGTGGCATACACACATAATCATAGAGAATCATATCTTATTAGTCAAGACTCATTTCCAAGACTATCTTAGTGGACAAAGTCCATTTCTGAACCGAGTCACCCTCGTTTCAGTCCTATTTCACTGAACCGGTATAACCTACCGTTCCATCCATGTCTATCTCATGAGATATAAAATCTTTACCCAATGCATTGGAGGGAGATATAGGTCCAACCCATCTCATAATGATACCATTCTTATGTGTACCACAAAATCATAAAACCATACATCATATCATAACCCATGTAATAAAAATGGGAATCTTAAACATCGTGACATCATAAAACAATTCATATAAGATAAAGGAATTCATAAAAATATTTCCATCACAACATAATCAAATCCATGTAATAATAGGGATAAAAATAGAACCCTTTATTATCTTAGATGGAAAATAACTTTGATAAAACACTTGAACTCCATTCTTGAGGAAAATATCCTTTCTACTCCAAAAACACTTTTCCTTTCTTAACATGTCATAAAATTCTAAACTAAAAGAAGTTGATTAAAAATAAACTTGAAAACTTGTAAAGGAAGATTCTTGGAAATAATTTTTTAAAAATCCATTCATACCGTATAAGTTAAAAAAACATTCTTTTCGTACTTTTTTTGGAAAAGTCAAAAAGTACCTCGTATGAAAAACGACAAAATATTCCTTTCATATATTTTACTAAAAACTCACCGAAGGGTAAAATTGGATATAAACTATCGTAGAAGGATATAAATATTACAAATTTTGGAAACATGGATGTGGATGATAAAATACACCCCAATAAATACCAAAGTATAAACAATCTCAGATAAAAATGAGATTGTGATATTTCCCTTACCTTTGGTCCGATATGATTTGTACGTGTACGAAACTCCTGTATAATGATTTAAATAATGTTATTGACTTATTACAGAATCATACTTATTTTTATGATATCATATATGGTCATATTCTTATCTTATTATTAGTAATATTTCATTACTACTTGTTATTCGGGTGTTTATTACTTTTTGTTCTTATGCGTGTTTTGTCGAATAAACTCTAATTCTTCTCTTTAGGTTATAGATACCTAATTTCCATAATTTTATTAGTGTAATATATATCATATTCAATCATTCAATTCATTTATATAATCATTATGAAATGAAGATCATGTAGAACGAGTCGCATCACATTGTGGAGACAGTATTCTGTACGTACGCAAGAGTGATGATATCATTCCTATGATCGTGGAATTGTATTGGAGTGTATGTATACTATTTCAGAATCAATATCACTTTATAATAGTCATATATAGTCATTATTTACACCATTATACCCATCCAAGTAAGGTGGTGGTGGAAAATAGATTACACCACGGCGTGGAGATGGTATTCCGTACGTACGCACGCGCGGTGATTTTGTTTTCCATAGGATGGATAGATGGTTAAATAGGGTTGTTTAATACTTATAATAACATATCAGTATATGAGTGATACTAATTTTATTACTTCATAATGAAACAACCTTAGAAGAAGAAGTGGAAGAAGAAATAGAGATGAAAGAATCGGTAACGGACATTACCTCTTCTTTGAAGCGCCTCTTTGAGATCTCCTTTTAGGGCACTAAAATTGGTCTTTGAGGAATACCAATGCCTCTAGGATGTTGCTAGGGAAGTGTAGAGGAGAAATTCTCAGGGTTTAGCCGAGCTTGAAGGCTCAAAGTGGTGTGAGGAAGAGGGGGAGGAGGTGCCCTTTTATAAGGGAGGAGAGGGGCACCTTTGGAATAACTAAAAATATTATTTTATTATAAAGTCAAGTTCGGTTTTAAATAGCTTAAAATTGAGTTATTTCGAATATAATTTGGGGATGGGTCGAAATCCTCTCATCCAATATAATTTAGACAAGTTTAGGTCATTATATTAACCTTATCTTTTAGTTTTAACTCTTAGTTAATTAGATTGACATTTACCATGTCACTTTGTATTTGTATATTATATAGTTAATAAACTTACCATATACATCCAAGAGACCCCAAAGTTGTGTTTTATTAATGTATATAACCTTATCTAAGTCATTTGGCCGAACCTTAGATTTTTAGGAATAAAATAACAATTAATAATATTATATTTGTTTTAAAAACTATTTTATGTCAATTTTGAAACTATTCAATAGTTGATTTTTTTGAAACTCATAACAGAATTATTACTTCTACTAAAGTTAATTAAATCGATACTAACATGTCATATTAACCTATAAAATTAGTTTAGTTCATAAAAAGTCTCAAATTATATTTATTTGGGTATTTATAACATCAATTATTTCAATATTTTATTAATAGGATAATTACAGCATCATCGTTGTGTCATAAATAAATTAAATTATTTAATGTCTAAAAATTACAAATAAAATACCATTATGTAGGAAATCTTTTTATATTTCTAATAAATATTTATAGTCTAATTTATATTATGTATAACCCCATATTAAAAATGATTTACTTATTAAACTTTGATTTTAACTATTTTAACCCTTCTTTAAATAAATTAATAATAAATATCCTAATCTAATCCAAGTGGGCCTAAATGGTCATATTTTATTCCTAAGGTTGTTTTTGGTCGAATTACACTTGTCCAATAGAATTAGTACATGTGTTAGGGTAATAATAATATCACTTTTACCCTTAATTACCCTATTTACTTTTAACCGTGGTAAAAAAAGTAAAAAGTTACTATTCACCAAAAATTATTTTCATCTCATTGAACCACATTTTAGTCCTTTATATTAACCGTGTCTCTCGGATTTTCGAAATTCCACTCACAGAAGAGGTAAAATTATGTTTTATGAAAAATTCAGTTTTTTAACTACCACTTAGTGGTTTCACTATTCATCAAAAAATGAAAGTTTCCAGAAAAATACCAAAAATTAGATCTAAGATATATTTTATATTATGAATTCAAAAATGATGTCTATTTTATCAAATTCAAAACATATCAGTTGCATTAATTAATTTAAAAATTAATTCCCGTCGTCAAAACAAATAGCGTGTTCTTAAGAGATAATAACTATCAAAAGATTAACACTTGTTTATGACTGGTTTAAATGTGAAATTGCATCCAATGACCAACATTGTATTAAATTGTAAAAATATATTCTAAATATACTTTAAAACCACTCAAATTAATAATTTATCACTATTAATTATTTCGATTAAAAAAGTTGTTTTTAATTATAATTTAGTAATTTTCACTATTCATCATAATATGAAAGTTATCCAAAAAGTACCAAAATTTCACCTTAGGCTAAATTAGATACTCCGAATCCAAAAATGAAGTCCATTTTGAGAGCTAAAATTTCTAAAATTTTAAAAGGTGGTTATTACTATTCATAACGGCTAGTTTTAATAATATTTTAATAGCATATCGTTGTTTAGTGAAACTCGGTATTGCGTACTACACACGCTATCAAGGAAGGTCGTGATTGCGTGTAATGCAAGGCAAGTCAAGGATGTGTGTTGAGAAATCTCCTTTTGGTGTAGCGTACAACACAAGACATTAATGAAATTAAAAAGAATATTTTTTTATAAAATCTCGGGCTGTTACATTCTACCCCCCTTAAAATGAATTTCGCCCTCGAAATTCGTCATGGTTATAAATGGTTTACTACTCGAAAGTTTCTTTAATAGAAACCCACATCGTAAAAAGGAATACCAAAACTTGGCTTTAAAAACTAAAGTATGAAATGTAACGATTACCCAAATAAACTAATCACTGGGTTTCCACATAGGTGAAAATATGGATATGGAAGAGAAATCTAACCATCATGTTCTGATGGAGAGTGGTAGAGAACATGGCTATGAAAAATCCAGCAATCACAAATCCATAAATTTGTGATGATATAAGGTACCATCTGATTCATCAGATATAAGAGCACTAGGACAACATTTTTGGTTTTCAAGATCATTTCCCTAAAGTTGATGAAATTGGAATTAGAAGAAATACTTTCGTGATTTTGGTATAGTCTCACCGTTTGTCGTTCTTTGGACAATTTCCACTTCATCTCTTAAAGAAATGAAGTTGAATTTGTCATTCGTGATGTGTTAGCAGATCATGTGATAGAATGATGGGTCATTCCATCTGTCTCAAACAAAAGGTTAGAAAAGTTATCAAAAAATACATAAGTCCATCTATAGTGAGATTAATCATATATGGTTCCTAAAATGAACTTATACTTCATATATCATACCACTTAATAAAATAAAACTGGTTTCTACTAAATAGGGACTTCCTGTAGGCCAGTGGTAGGCGATAAAGGCCAGTCGCACTTCTATTGTGGGTTCGATTCCCACGGCCTTGTCCGACGCGATGGGCTGTCGTCCGTCCTGCAGGTTGTCCTTTTTCTAAAACTATATTACTATAACATCCCATCAATAATATCGAAAACCTTCTATCCTTAAACAATACTAATTTATGTCCAACATAATCCATTCTAATCTTTAGGCTTATCCATAATAGTGAAAACAATTACTAGAGATTTAATACCATCGTTGATCCCTATATATCATAAGATATGTCTTGTTGGTCACATTCCAGACATTCAAAGGCCTTAATCATGTATTCTCTTGAATACCCATTGAACCTTAGTGAAAACATGAATGCAGTTAAAAGTTAACACTTTCCACATACCAAAATCCTCAAAATTCTATATACTCAAACCATGATATCACTTAGTCCTTATATCAATCATGAGCTCATGAATACTGTCAAACATTTCATTTTCTCATTTTCCCTTCATTATGCGCATATCATCTTTTTTTCCAAAAATATCTCAATCCCTTTCCATGGTTACCAGTACCATAAAATTATTGAAAACCACAATAGACAAATACATAAATATTCCAATATTCCACGATACTATATACAACATTATTTTGGAATCCCTTTACATAAACACTTAATCATTCCCCCACATCGTTTTCATATTCAACATCGCCAATAGTGATCGCATGTGACTTCCCTTTGTCCTTTTCCTTAAGTGGTTTCTCATGTCGATCATCAATAACCCTTGGATTAGGGCATTTATTAGCATAATTCCCCATTTCCTTGCACTTGAAGCATTGAAGTGTAGTAGGTTCATTCTGTGTATCCCTTCCTTTGTTTGCATCATTAGACATCTTCTTCCCATCATTGCGGCATTCAAATGCCCGATGACCTTTCTTTCCACATTTGAAACATTTACTTGTCCCTTTAAGACAATCTCCACCATGCTTCTTTCCACACTTTGAGCATAAGGAAACATTCATCTTCTTTTCACCATTATTCTGAGATTTCTCCTTGAACTCCATCTTTCGTTTCTTGTCAAAACTATGAGATGGATAAGTAACACCAACTTCCATTTCTACCTTGATAGCACAATGCACAATTTCTTCATAGCTATTGAAGCCTCTTATAGCTAATGCCCTTCGAAGATTTGGTTTTAAGCCACTGAAGAATCGATCAACTTTACTTTCAGGTTGGATGATATATCCAGATGCATACCTTGCAAGCCTTGTAAAATTCGCTTCGTATATACCAATAGATTCATTATCCTTTTGGTTTAGTTCAAGAAACTCCTTCTTCATCTTTGTTCGAAGAATATGAGGGAAGTACTTATTGAAAAATAAGTTATTGAACTCATCCCATTCCATGGACTCAATTTCATCTCTTTGCCTCGTATTCTTGATAAGATTCCACCATTGATCAGCTTCACCTTCCAAACGGTATACTGCTAAGATGACTTTATCATGTTCAGAACATTGAAGAACTGAAAATATCTTTTCAGTAGTACTGATCCATTGTTCAGCAAGAAGTGGATCAGAAGACCCACTGAAAGAAGGTGGATGTTGCCTCATGAAGGACTCAATAGAATATTGTTCCCTTCTCTGCTCATTTGGAAGTCCAAAATGATTCATAGCTTGTGTAAGTATAGCAATAAGATTTTGCACTCCATCTCCCATAACATTTGTTTGTTCAGGAGGACAATCATTCCATTGTCCATTGCATTGATCAACACGGTTCCTTCGGGTTCCAGCCATCGTCTAAAACCCAAAAAGAATAGTGTGAGAGGCAAAAATCATGCTAGGGAAAACAACATAATAAAGGGGGAGTATCCTCAATATCTTAGGTTAAATTCTATGATCGTTACTGTAGTTCTAGGACTGTATCCTATACGTATACTTATCCTTAGGGACATCCCTAGACATACCTTAGAAATATCTCTAGGGATCTCACTAACGTTTTCGTATCCTAGTTTCCAAAGGTTGACTAAACCTTTTCTCTGATACCAACTGTAGAGACCCAAAGCTTGACGTACATGGACATTACATTACTTTTTTGGAATACTTAGTACATAACAAAATCACACACACAAGGATCTTAATAGTTTAGTGTCTTTGGAAACTCAGAGTATTGTTGGGACCAGGTTGAATGAAGATGAAAGTTTGAAGAGTTAGCTTTTGCAGAGTGTTGTATTTTGTTGTCAAAGGCGATAAATCAATTCACTTTGTAGAAGGATCATAAATCAGACGATGCTTTGCTGGTATGTATTTCACACAAATCATGAGTTAGGAGAACTTGTGATGCAAGCCTTATGAAGGAAAGGGGGAGAAATGATGATGCCAGTCATATAATGTTTTGATTGGAAGGAATGATGCTGTTGGAAGATAGGAAAGATTCAGTTCCTATTGCAACTCTGACGATGCTTAAGCTGATCTATCAAAGGATAAATATCACGATAGTGGGATTCGTGATAAGAGCAGAAGAATGGTTATGCGAAGCAGTAAAGAGATAAAATGGCAAAGCAATAGACAATCTGGGGATGGCAGAAAAGCACAGTTTAAGGTGGCGCCGTTTTCCAGTGTTTGCCAAATTTTTGGGCCTGAAAATCGGGAGATGAAGAAATGTGCTTGGCAATGGATGTTGCGCATAAGATTGAAGATGGTTTATACGTGCAAAAGAGTTATTCAAGGTCATAACGATGAAAAATGACAAAGGAATGGAGTGCGCGGAAATTTAGGCACGTTTCGCGCAAAAAATAAAGTGGTGCGCGCAATATCTGCGGGATGCGCGAAATAATAGCGGGTGGCGCGAAAAATCTGCGGGATGCGCGAAATATTGGAGCAGTGCGCGAAATCTGATATTGCAGGAAAGATTGGGTTTGCGCGCAATGTGGAATGCGGTGCGGAATTTTGCACGCAATTGGTGCTTCATGCTTAGAAGGATGAAAGATGGCAAAGGCATGAGGTGCGCGGAATATTGAATCATGGCGCGAAATATGAAGTTGCATAAAAGAGTTTTTACGCGTATGGAGGCGGTTTTACGCGCGGATTAGTGTTTTTCGCGCGGGTTCAAAAATGCCTATAAATATGAGGCTAATCCTTGTTAGTTGTTAATGCTCGACACTTAGAAGAAATCTCGAGCTCTGGTGCGCGTAAATTATACGCTAAGTGAGTTGCGTGAAAAGGAAGAAGTTTGCATGAAAAGAGGATAGTTGGGCGAAAACTTGAGAAGTTGCGCGAAAAGAGAAAAAGTTGCGCGCAAAAGGAAAGGTGCGCGAAAACGTTTTTCACGCCAAAAGGGTTTTACGCGCAAGTCATTTGAATTGCGCGCAAGTCACCCTAAAGGCTGCGTGAAACATTTGGGGTCTTCGCACGTATTCAGTTTTGCGTAAGAGGGTTCTTACCGGCTTCTGGGTAAGAAAGTGAAGATTTGTACTTCAGAGAATACATCTGTTCAATTGTAAAGAAGCACTGAAACATTGTGTTACCCTATTTGTGCTAAGAGGGAGCACATGCACTATTAGATTGTTTTTAAAGTGCTGCACGAGTGTAAGGGTATATCCTACTCATTGTATTCCACATCAAAGGATTGTTTTCTAGTGGATTGTGTGGTACTGGATTGTTTCCGTACCATACCAAGGACGTAGCTACTCTTGTTGAGTAGTGAACCTTGTAAATCTTGTGTTCCTGTGGTTGTGTGTGTTCAGCAGGGAAGAAACTCTTTAACAGGAGGCGAAGGTTGTTTCAAAAAAGGGGGAAACTTAAAGAGAAAAAGATATCACTGATTCACCCCCTCCCCCTCTCAGTGATACTTAGATCCTGATTGGGAACTTCAAGTATAATATTCTAATCGTGGTGAAATATCTTCAACATCTCCCAATAAAGATCTTCCCTTTTTTTTCTTACCTGAAACCTTTATTTATATCCTGGGGAAAAGAAAACATAAAAGGGTGAGCTCAAATGCTCAGTAAGGGTAAACAAAAGAAATATCAATCACATCGTTTTCATAAGAATATAACATTTTGGAAATCTTAACCTCCAAAAGAGAGCATAATTTCATAACATTGGATAAATCATAGTAGTGAAATTAAATCCCAATAATCATAAATTAAAACACGAAACTTTGTGGCATACACACATAATCATAGAGAATCATATCTTATTAGTCAAGACTCATTGCCAAGACTATCTTAGTGGACAAAGTCCATTTCTGAACCGATCCACCCTCGTTTCAGTCCTGTTTCACTGAACCGGTATAACCTACCGTTCCAGCCATGTCTATCTCATGAGATATAAAATCTTTACCCAATGCATTGGAGGGAGATATAGGTCCCACCCATCTCATAATGATACCATTCTTATGTGTGCCACAAAATCAGAAAACCATACATCATAGCATAACCCATGTAATAAAAATGGGAATCTTAAACATCGTGACATCATAAAAAAATTCATATAAGATAAATGAATTCATAAAAATATTTCCATCACAACATAATCAAATCCATGTAATAATAGGGATAAAAACATAACCCTTTATTATCTTAGATGGAAAATAACTTTGATAAAACACTTGAACTCCATTCTTGAGGAAAATATCCTTTCCACTCCAAAAACACTTTTCCTTTCTTAACATGTCATAAAATTCTAAACTAAAAGAAGTTTATTAAAAATAAACTTGAAAACTTGTAAAGGAAGCTTCTTCGAAATAATTTTTTAAAAATCCATTCATGTCGTATAAGATAAAAAACATTCTTTTTGTACTTTTTTCGGAAAAGTCAAAAAGTACCTCGTATGAAAAACGAAAAAAGATTCCTTTCATATCTTTTACTAAAAACTCACCGAAGGGTAAAATTGGATATAAACTATTGTAGAAGGATATAAATATTAAAAATTGGGGAAATATGGATGTGGATGATAAAATACACCCCAGTAAATACCAAATTATAAACAATCTCGGATAAAAATGAGATTGTGATGTTTCCCTTACCTTTGGTCTGATATGCTTTGTACGTGTCTGAACCTCCTGTATAATGATTTAAATAATGTTATTGACTTATTACAGAATCATACTTATTTTTATGATATCATATATGGTCATATTCTTAGCTTATTATTAGTAATATTTCATTACTACTTGTTATTCGGGTGTTTATTACTTTTTGTTCTTATGCATGTTTTGTCGAATAAATTCTTATTCTTCTCTTTAGGTTATAGATACCTAATTTCCAGAATGGTATTAGTGTAATATATATAATATTCATTCATTCAATTCATTTATATAATCATTATGAAATGAAGATCATGTAGAACGAGTCGCATCACATCGTGGAGACGGTATTCCGTACGTACGCACGAGTGATGATATCGTTCATATGATCATGGAATTGTATTGGAGTGTATGTATACTATTTCATAATCAATATAACTTTATAATAGTCATATATAGTCATTATTTACACCATTATACCCATCCAATTAATGTGGTGGTGGAAAATAGATTACACCACGGTGTGGAGACGGTATTTCGTACGTACGCACGCGCGGTGATTTCGTTTTCCGTAGGATGGATAGATGGTGAAATAAGGTTGTTTCATACTTATAATAACATATCCGTATATGAGTGATACTGATTTTATTACTTCATAATGAAACAACCTTCAAAGAATTAGTGGAAGAAGAAATAGAGATGAAATAATCGGTAGCGGACATTACCTCTTCTTTGAAGTGCCTCTTTGAGATCTCCTTTTAAGGCACTAAAATTGGTCTTTGAGGAAGACCAAAACCTATAGGATGTTTCTAGGGAAGTGTAGAGGAGAAATTGGAAGGGTTTGGATGAGCTTGAAGGCTCAAAGTGGTGTGAGGAAGAGGGGGAGGAGGTGCCCTTTTATAAGGGAGGAGAGGGGCACCTTTGGAATAACTAAAAATATTATTTTATTATAAAGTCAAGTTCGGTTTTAAATAGCTCCAAATTGAGTTATTTCGAAGATAAGGTGGGGATGGGTCTAAATCCTCTCATACAATATAATTTATACAAGTTTAGGTCATTATATTAACCTTATATTTTAGTTTTAACTCTTAGTTAATTAGATTCACATTTACCATGTCACTTTGTATTTTTATATTATATAGTTAATAAACTTACCATATACATCCAAGAGACCCCCAAGTTGTGTTTTATTAATTTATATAACCTTATCTAAGTAATTTGGCCTAACTTTAGATTTTTAGGAAAAAAATAACAATTAATAATATAATATTTGTTTTACAAACTATTTTATGTCAATTTTGAAACTATTCAATAGTTGATTTTTTTGAAACTTATAACAGAATGATTACTTAAACAAAAGTTAATTAAATCACTACTAACATGTCATATTAACCTATAAAATTAGTTTAGTTCATAAAAAGTCTCAAATTATATTTATTTTGGTATTTATAACATCAATTATGTCAATATTTCATTAATAAGATAATTATTGTATCATCGTTGTGTCATAAATAAATTAAATTATTTAATGTCTAAAAATTACAAATAAACTACCATTATGTAGGAAATATTTTTATCTTTCTAATGAATATTTATAGTAGAATTTATCTTATGTATAACCCCATATTAAAAATTATTTACTTATTAAACTTTGATTTTAACTATTTTAACCCTTCTTTAAATAAATTAATAATAAATGTCCTAATCTAATCCAAGTGGGCCTAAATGGTCATATTTTATTCCTAAGGTTGTTTTTGGTATAATTACACTTGTCCAATAGAATTAGGATATGTTTTAGGGTAATAATAATATCATTTTTACCCTTAATTACCCTATTTACTTTTAACCGTGGTAAAAAAAAAGTAAAAAGTTACTATTCACCAAAAATTATTTTCATCTCATTGAACCACATTTTAGTCCTTGATATTAACCGTGTCTCTCGGATTTTCGAAATTCCACTCACAGAAGTGGTAAAATTAAGTTTTATGAAAAATTCATTTTTTTAACTACCACTTAGTGCTTTCACTATTCATCAAAAAAATGAAAGTTTCCAAAAAAATACCAAAAATTAGATCTAATCTATATTTGATATTATGAATTCAAAAATGATGTCTATTTTATCAAATTCAAAACATATTAGTTGCATTAATTAATTTAAAAATTAATTCCCGCCGTCAAAACAAATAGCGTGTTCTTAAGAGATAATAACTATCAAAAGATTGACACTTGTTTATGACTGGTTTAAATTTGAAATTACATCCAATGACCAACATTGTATTAAATTGTAAAAATATATTCTAAATATACTTTAAAACCACTCAAATTAATAATTTATCACTATTAATTATTTCGATTAAAAAAGTTGTTTTTAATTATAATTTAGTAATTTTCACTATTCATCATAATATGAAAGTTATCCGAAAAGTACCAAAATTTCACCTTAGGCTAAATTTGATACTCAGAATCCAAAAATGAAGTCCATTTTGAGAGCTAAAATTTCTAAAATTTTAAAAGGTGGTTATTAATTTTCATAATAGCTAGTTTTAATAATATTTTAATAGCATATCGTTGTTTAGTGAAACTCGGTATTGCATACTACACACGCTATCGAGGAAGGTCGCGATTGCGTGTAATGCAAGGCAAGTCAAGGATGTGTGTTGAGCAAGCTCCTTTTGGTGTAGAGTACAACACAAGACATTAATGAAATTAAAAAGAATATTTTTTTATAAAATCTCGGGCTGTTACATATAGGCTTTTTTCTATAGCTACACCAATACCAGCCACGGTTCATTAAACCATGGCTATAACCTATAGATATGATTTTTGGTCCTATATCCACTATTACAAACTATGGAAATACATTTATTTTGTAGTAGTGTGACAAATTAATTCTTTCACCAAAGAAACCTACTTTTGAGGCTAACCAAATAAGAAATCTAGTTATTTATTGTTACAAATGTCAATGAAGGGTTCACATTGCTAGTGAATTCCCAAACAGGTGCACCATGACCATCAACAAGTATGTAGAATGGGATACCGATGCAGATAGCTCAAAAGAGGAGGAGGATGAATCACTATAAATTGATAATAGATAATTTTCAGAAGATGGTTAGATTCTTATCACTTGGAGAGTTTTAAATTTACAAATAACCATTGAAGATAATGAGTAGTGAGTGGACCTTTTCCATAAATAATTCAAGATCAATGGGAAGGTATGTAGAATTATAATTTATGGGGGAAGTTTTATCAATGTGGAAAGCACTGAGTTAGTGGAGAAGTTGGGACTCCTGAATTTGAGGCACCAAAATCCATACAGGGTTTAGTGGGTGAATGATTGTGGGGATATGATGGTCACCAAGAAAGTGAAGGTATTGTTCACCATTGTTAAGAACAAAGATAAGGTTTTTATGATGTTGTTCTTATAAATGATTTCTATTTGGTGTTGTGACGATCTTGTCAGTACGATCGGTATGTTTCTCATGAAGGTTTCTTGAATCGTCACTCTTTTTTACTTCGATGGGAACCTATAACCCTCAACTCCATGTACCACAAACAAATTTGGCAAGATTATAGAAGAAGAAAATAAGTGATGAAGAAAAAATAGTGAAAATAAAAATTATATAATGAGGGAAAGATAGAAAATGAGAGAAGAAATGAAATGGAGAGAAATGAAAAATCAAGAGGAAAAAATAATTTGAGATAAGAGAAAAATGTGATGTTGGAAAAAAAGATTGAGGTTATAGAAGATTTTTTTCAAAGAAAACCCTCCTAGTACTCATGTATAAAGAGGTATTTATAAATATTGACAACATTCCCCTTTTACCAAATGTTGTTGAGTATTTGTTACAGGAGTATGATGATGTCTTTATAGAAAAGGTTCCACCAGGTTCACCGCCCATTAGAGGTATTGAGAATCAAATTGACCTCATACCTAGACAATCACTACCAAATCAACCTACATATTTCACCAATACATAAGAGATAAAATAAATTCAAAGGAAAGTTCAAGATCTATTTGATTTGGGATATGGTAGAGAGATCCTTAGTCCTTCTTCCATACTGGTGCTTCTAGTACCAAATAAGGATAGAATATAGAGAATTTGTATTGACTGCAGATCCATCAATAACATCACGGTCAAGTATCATCAACTTATCCCTAGGTTAGATGATATTATTGATGAATTAAATGGTTTAACTATTTTCTCAAAACTTTATTTAAAAATTGGGTACCATCAAATTAGGATGAAAGAAGGAGATGAGTGGAAAACTACATTTAAGACAAAAAAAGAACATTATGAATGGTTATTCATTCTCTTTGGTCTCAGTAATTCACCTAGAACATTTATGAGGTTAATGAATCATGTATTAAATGCATATATTGTAAATTTTTGTTAGTTTACCTTGATGAAATTTGGGTTTCTAGTAGGACTTTCCATGAACATATAGATCACTAAATAATATTCCTAGGGGTATTAAGGAAAGAAAACATGTTTGGAAACAAAAATAAGTGTGAATTTTTTCTTGATAAGATCATTTTCCTTGGATTTTTTATGAGTGGAAATAGAGTTTAAGTTGACACCAATAAGATTAAATCAATAAAATAATGGCCAAATCTTACCATTATTGGGTATGTAAGAAGTTTTCATGGGATTGATAGTTTTTATAGGAAATTTGTGATGGACTTCAGCACACTAGCAGTGTCATTGAATGAATTTACAAATAATAACATTCCTTTTAAATGGGGGACAACTCAAGAGAATGATTTTCATGCTCTCAAGGAGAAACTCACCTACACCCCTTTACATGCACTCCCCAACTTTGGTAAGAACTTTGAAATTGAATGAGATTAAAGAATAATTGTTATTTGTGGTGTAATCATGTGATAAGGTAATCCTATTTCTTATTTTAGTGATAATTTAAATGGACCAACTCTAGACTATGCTATATATGATAAATAGTTGTATTCATTGTTTATAGTTCTAGAGACATGGCAGTACTATCTTTGGCCTAATGAATTTGTGATTCATTATGGTAATGAGGCTCTTAAGTACCTTAGGATCAAAAATAAACTAAATAGGAGACATTCCAGATGTCTGAAATTAATTTAATCATTTCTATATTTCATCAAGAATAAAAAGGGTAATGAAAATATTGTGGAAGATGCACTTCCACATAGATATTATCTTTTATCCTTACTATGTTCTAAACACCTTGGTTGTGAATTAATTAAGGATTTATATTCCATTGATAGTGATTTTATTGAACCTTATGAACATTGTAAATCTGGAGTTAGTTGGGAAAAGTACTATTTTCATTATGGATTCTTATTCCATATTGATAAGATTTGCACTCCCAATTTCTCTATCATTAACTTTTACTAAAGATGTCACATTACGTTGGGTTAATGGGACATTTTGGTGTTGTGAAAACTCTAAGAATTCTTAGTGAGAATTTTTATTGGCCTAGGATATCAAGAGATGTTGAAAATTTTGTGGTAAAGTGCATTGTCTACCATAAATCCAAACTGAATCCACATAGATTATATCTTCTTCTACCAATCCACAACAACCCTTGGGAGGAAATATTAAAGGACTTTATTTTAAGGTTAAAAAGGACCAATAGGGGGAGATATTCCATTTTTGTTATGGTTTATTATTTTTCTAAAATGAACCATTTTATTACTTTTCACAAAATAGATGACTCCACTAATATTGCAACAATTTTCTTTCAGGAAGTAGTCAAAATCCAAGGAATGAAAAGGATGAATGTGTCAGATCAAGACAAAAAATTCCATAGTAATTTTTGGAAGACCTTGTGAAGAAAACCAGGTACAAAGTTAATTTTTTCCACAACTTCTCATTTGAAAAATGATGGGAAAATAGAGGTGGTGAATCAAACACTATCATCCCTTTTTCAAAAAAAATTCAAGAAGAATCTAAAGAATTGGGAGGAGGGTCTACCACATGTAGAATTAGAATATAATAGGTCCAAGAATTTCACAACTCATTATTCTATATTTGAATTGGTTTATGTCTTTAACCCCTTTCCCCAACTGATCTAGTTCCTTTTCCTTTTTAGGAATAAACTAATATTGATTTGAAAGGGATAGTAGAATTCATCAAGAAACTCCCTGAAAATCCAAGGAAAAATATCAAGAAGATGACCCATAAATATAGTAATTGTGCAAAAAGGGTCACAAGAATGTGTTGTTTGATCCTGGTGACTTATTCTAGGCTTCATATATGAAAGAAAACATTTCCCAACAAATAGAAATCAAAACTCATGCATTGAGGATACAGACATTTCTAAGTGCTTCAGAAGATAAAAAATAATGCTTACAAGATAGCTCTCCCAGGTGAGTATGGTGTAAATTCCACTTTCAATATTTTTGATCATTCTCATTTTTTGGGTGTAGTGTATGAAGATTCTAGGATCACTCCTTTTCAATAGGGGTGGATGATGGGAACCATGTTTAAGGCACTGAGTCAATTTTTCAAGTAGAGGAGTTAGATTTACAAGGATCGATGATGTTCAGGATATTAAAGAGGTTGAATTATACAATGGACATGCATATTATTTAATTAAAGGACCAATGGATCTTACATTGCATGGATGGAGAAGATTGGCCTATAATATCACTTATTAAATCCAAAACATGATTTTTAAATCTTTTCCCACATGGTTACATGAATTTGGAAGCCTTTCCCACATGGAGAATTCTAAAAAGGGCATCATTGGACACCAAATTCAAATTCGATGGTCTGTGCACACAAAGTCAAATCTGGTGGGCTGTAGTTGGAAAGAATTGTTCTACTTTTCCACAAATTTATTGTTAGTCTTAAACTTTTTTAATTTAATGGGAAAACGTGGTAATAGAAATTATTAATTTATGGTATTAGTTATTTGACCTTTTATGTCACCCCTTGGATATAAATAGTCACCCCATTACATTTTATTCTCATTCATGTTGGCATTAGTGGAACACTATGAGTTTATTCTCTCCATTGTGAGGATTTTTTCATTATTCCCCTGCTCTTTTGAATTCTTTTATAGTCAATATATAAGTTATATTGGTGATCCAAGATCACAAATCCCCTAATTTTGTGCCTCAATCCAATTGAATTGTTGTGTGTATTGGCTATAACATCCCCCCTTGAGTGTGTTGTCTAAGTAGTAGGTCATGCTCCATATATATTTGATTGAATACTTACATCCACTATCTATAACCATCATCCACTACTTTTCCTTGAACCAGATCCTTCATATGCCTCCCTACATCATGAAGATCTATCCAACCCATGCATCTCGCATTAACTATCAACTGTAAAGTCCATATATTCTTGTCTACCAGACTCACCAACACTGCCCATACTAGGAAATATTTATTTTAGCACTTCTAATAAGTCATTTTTGAACTGAAAAAGGTTATGATATGGAATAGAGGAAGGACATACTGGATGAAATGGATCAATACTAGGATTATATTCACTAAAAACCATTTCTAAGGGTCGTAAGATAGATCCTTCATTATCTGATGAGTCAAATTTAGGTCTATTAATATCTTTAATTGAGGTGTTAGAATATTATACTAGTATAAACATTGTATGAGAAGATTAAGCATAAATAGGATCACCTTGGATTGAGATATATAAATAATAAACAAGATAATAAGTCTTATCTGGATCTGTAGGAGTTGAACAGAACAAATTTTGTAAAACATCATCTTCTGAGAGGTCCAGTCAACCTTGTTCCCTAAGAATGGGAGAAGAAATAGTATGTTAAAATTTATTTATCTCATGAGGTAGAAGAGGTATGTAATGTATAATTGGTTTGGGTGAACTTCCACCATTATGATTATCCCAATCATCAATATCTTGAGCAGAAGAACCCAAATCAAAAGAGGGGTTTCAAGAGACTTACCTTATCTAGAAGGAATATAGTCAAAGATTGGTGCACCAACTTTACCAAACATTGTTGTACCATCTAAAACTGTATTCTCATTATCATCATATCTTGAATTAGTGAGCCTTTTTACAAAAAGAAAAGATCCAGGTGTATTCTCCCCCTTAGGAGATACTACCCCTTCCCTAGGATCTTTATATTTCGCAACATTTGGGAAAGGAATAAGACTCGTGATTTCCTTATAATCCCTTAAGTATTACTACCCAAGATCAACTACCACATATTCTTCACATTCAATATAGGAATAGTCTCCTTAAACCACTTGATTATATTCCAAACTTGGATCAACTGTTTCCTTTAGTTAGGTTGGATTCTTCACAGTATTTTAAATCTCATAAAAATTACTTTCATCCTCAACCCATATAATTTTATAAGGGTTTGAACCAATTTTTATTCTATTAGGGATGTTTTGATTCAAAAAAATTACATTTGAAGTTGTATAATTTTCCTCCACCCGAGGAAAAATCCCCTTAAGCTCTAAAATAGTGGGGATGAACTTTGGGTAAGGTAGAGAATTTATCCAAGAATAAATCTTGCATAGCTTATCCATATTAATAAAAATAAATCTAGGAAGAATTATCCCCACTCTATTCACCTTTATATAAATAATGAACAAGTATTGATGACTTAAAATAATGAAATATTATTTTCTAGGACAAATGGAATTTTGAATAATCTTATGCAACAACCTATACTCACTATTGAACTCAATTTCATTTGGACTTAAAGGATTTATGTTATGATCTAACTCTTCTAAGGCTCTCTCAAACTCATAATGAGGGTACTTCTAAACTTACAACCCAAAAAGTTGAAGAAAATACAAGTTCATGTTCATCAATAATTATCCTAATGTGATCCAATATTTCAACATCTTTAAAAAGTATATTGACATATAAAACTTTTACTAAACAAGGATAGAAGGTTTGATCACTATCCATGAAACATCCATTCCAACCTTTCTATAGAACAACTCACTATAATAAGGATCAAATTGATCAAAACTATTCTAAATCCATTTCCTTTTCTGGAATGACTTCATGAGATAAGAGGTTTATATTCAGATTCTAATTGGGGATACTTAAAAATTATTTAGGGGTTTATAAATTGTAAAGCATGGAAATAGAAAAAAAGTAGACTTAAAATAATAAAAATACATGTATTAGCTTGAAATAAGGCATGATAGTCTGTTTTATAATATTACTAAATAATAATGTAAATAAATTTAATCAACTATACGGTCAACTTGATTAACCGTATGAACAAATTTTCAAGATAGCTTAAGCATATACAAATAGTAATTTTAATATTATCTTATTAATAATATGATACATCAGATAAATTAAATAATTAAAACAATATATATAAAATTAAACATAAAATAATTATATATAGTTAATAATTTATAATTTATGTCTAATATAATTCAGTCTCTCAGTATTCATATGCTTTATAAAGATGTCAAAAAACTGAAGTTCAGTGCCAATGAATTCAAGAGTGATGTCTCCTTTTTGAAAATAATCCATCAAAAAGTGATTTTTTATATCAATCTATTTATTCATAGAATGAGATACCTAATTATTATAAATATTAACATCACATTTCTTTTAATAATTTATAGGTTTGTGTCTAAATTGATATCCATAATTTATCCATGTGTGCTTCATCCACAAAATTTGTGAAAAGAAACTGCCAACAGTTGCTCATTCATATTCTATAGTGGATAATGTGAAAAAGTTATTCTTTTTACCACACAAAGATACTATAGACTTGACCAAAATTTTACATCTTCAATACATGTTTTTTCTATTTAATTTATAACAACTAAAATTAACATCAAAATATCTAACTAATTAAAAATCATGTCCTCTTAAATTAAATAGTTCAAAATTAATTGTATTCTTAAGGTATTTAAAAATTCTTTTAAATTTATTTAAGTTAAATTCATTGGGGTTTTCTTGAAATAGATCACACACACAAACATTATACATAATATAAGATTGGATAGTTGTTATATTTAGTAAAATTCTAATCGTACATCTATCAGCTGTTTGGTCAACTGGTTTCCCCATTTCATCCAAATCAAATTAATATTTTGTACTCATATGAGTGTCACTAACTATTGTGTTATCCATACCAAATCGTTTTAAAAGATATTTTGTGTACTTGATTTTATTAAGAATAATTCCTTGTTTTGGAAAATCTGAAAACCAATGATGAATTTTAACATTCCAGTTAAATTCATTTCAAATTCATTTTACATCATTTTAGAAAATTCAATATTTAAGGAGTTTTTGGAGGATCCAAAATATTATCATCAACATAGATGTGAACCACTAAAACATGTTTTGAATTTTTTTATTATATATATTCTAGGATCAGTTATTCCTTTTGAAAAAACATTAGAAATTAAGAAAGATATAAAACTATCATACCAATATCTAGGAGCCTATTTTGAACCATAATGAATTTTAGAAAGTTTAAAAATAAAATTTGGTAAATCACAGTTTTTAAATATAAGGGTTTTTAAAAAAATCACCCCCAACAATATAACCATTAATGAAATCACTCTTAAAATCAATTTAAAATAGTTTTAAATTAATATGTGATGCATGAAAATGTAGTATTATAATGGATTAAAGTCTAGATATCTGTGAAAAGTTTTATTCATAATCAATTCCTTCTTATTGAGTATAAACGTGTGCAACTAATCTATCATTATTTATAACTATAGTGTCATCTTCATCAACCTTATTTCTAAATAACCATTTATTTCCAATAGTTATATAGTCTTTAGGTCTTTCCAATAGTTTCCAAACACTATTAATTTCAAACTGATTTAACTCTTCTTAAAAATCCATGACATAAAATTCATCATTGATAGCTTCAGTAATGTTTTTAGTTTCAAGATTTGATAAGAAAGATTGATTTTAAACATAGTTTCTTAGAGAATCTTCAGTCTACATACCTTTATCTAGGTCACTGATGAAAACTTCTAAATGGTGATCTCTAAGAGTTTTAATGATTTTGGAATATAGGTACTTCGTTTTTCCTAGTCTTCTACAAATTTAGGTTGGTCAGATTGGCTAGCTTTGTGAGATTCAACTTTTGAATCTAAAAATTGGTTATGAGTCTTTGGGGTGTTAATGATATTCAAATTTTACATACCATCCTAATTTTATTCTAGAGAAGTTTTAGGCTCATGTTGATCTATTTCATCCAAAGTGACATGTATGTATTCTTCTAAAACATTGTTAATTTATATTATTCTATAATTTATTAGGAGTATTATTTAAAAGAGATATGATAAGAACCCTATTAATAATATATCAAGCTGTATTGATAGTATCATCCCAAAAGTAAACAAGTAAGTCATACTCAAGAAGCATCCTCTGAGCGGAATCTCTCATTCACTCGTGGCGGCTAGGGTTTCTCCATCAGATCATCTCCCTCCCTCCTCTAGTATGTCTTGGTATCAACATTATCTACTCTAGATCGTCTTGGAGAAAGCGTTCTTGGAATTGATGTGGATCGTGTGGCTTCGGCGTGGCTCTGTGTCTGTCTCTGGATTCTCGACCTTGGAAACGATAAGGCTCGAGGTGGCTCCAGTTTCAGGCATGGATCAGTGTGGCCCTACTTCCCATTCTCAGTGATGTCATAGCTCAGCATGGCACTAGATTTAGGCATGAACCAGTGTGGATAGGCTTCTAGATCTTGGTGATGTTGTGGCTCAGAGTTTCTCTATCTTATCAGCTTGCTTTGGCGCATCTGGGAGATGTATCCGGCATTTTTCTGGTGTGGATCAGTGACGAACCTGGAGTGGCTCATAGGGGGGAGAGTTACAAGGGTCTATACTTCCATATTTGCTTCAGGTTCTACTCTAGATGAGGTTTAGAGCTGATATTTTTCATCAGATCAAGGATATTTGGATTTGGAAGTTTGATAGGGTATTTATTTTTCCATCAGTACCAATCACATGCATCACTGCATGGGACAGATAGCCAAGTAGCGATGAGAAGGTGGAATCTGAACGTATTGTTTTATGCTGGGGAGGTGATTCCCTTATTGATTTGATTTGGTTTTATGGATTTTTACCCTTTGGGGCATAGTTTAATGTCATATGTCCTTGAAGTCATGTTTAGTTCCCCTTCATCCCTGAAATGGGGTTTATGATATAATAAAAAAATAATTTTCAATCATACTCATTAATCATAGTCTAGGTAATATCTTCAAGTGTTCAATTTCTCCTTTCAAACACTATTTTTTTGAGGATCTTTAAGAGTATATAAATTGTGATTATATCCACATTGTGAGAATAAGGTCTCAAATTCTTGATTATCAAACTCACAACCATGATCACTTATTAAGGACTTAATGTTAATTCCACTAAATTTTTCCCCAGACATAACCTATTTTCAAAGCATCCACATGCTTCAATTTTGTAATCCATAAAATAAACACATTTGAATCTTGAATAATCATCAATAATCACATATGTATAATTATTTCTTACAAAATTAGAATCTCTCTATGGCCTAAACAAATACATGTGAATTAGTTATTGGGGTTGAGAGGTATAACCATCGTCCATTTTGGGTATATCTCTTACTAAACCTTTCTTATTAAGCTTCCTAAGTGATTTTATATTGTAGTGGCCTAGTCTTATATTCTGAAACCAAGATTCGTTATGAATGAAACATAAAAAATAAATATTTTTAGAAATTAAAGTATCTATATTAACAACATACATATTATCATTTCTAAAAGCAGTAAAAACTAAATTATGCTTAAAATCTTAAATATTGCAGGAATTTTTTTCTAACTTAACATAAAAACCATCATCATATAATTGAAAAATACTAAACAAAATATATTTTAAAACATCAACATACAAAACATTAAAATTCAGAACATATTCAAAATTATTGATTTATCCAAGGAAAATAATTTTTCCTTTAGAATTATCAGCAAAAGTGGCATGTGCACCATCAACCTTCACAAGATTATTGAAAGTTGAGAAGTCTCAATAATATGTTGGGAAAATACACTGTCTAGATAACATAAGTTCTTACTAGTACTCTTCATGCATTTTTACTATAAAATATTAATTAATCAATAATTATGGTACCTAAATTTTATAGGGTCTAGAAATGTTAGCACAAAAATCTTGAGGAATTCATACTTCATTAATAGATCTATCAATATAAAAATTAATACATCTATAAATAAATCCCATTTTTGGGCCAAATTTACATGTGTTGTTTCAAAAAATAGAATATTTTGAACTAAAAAATAATCATATTTTTTTAAAATTTTCTATTTACTAGGATAGTTGTAATATTCCAAGATTTTAGATTATATTTCCCCTTAACTAAATTAAATTTATTGGATATCTTGTGTTACACACAATACTAAGTTTATAAAAAATGTGATATGCTATTAAAATATTATTATTTAACACTTGACCATTATAACCTCACCGTTAAATTGGATTGTATGAATAAGATTAACTAATTTAGGAAATATATATATATATATATATCACATAATAAAAATTTATTTAAAACTTCTTAGTAATTAATAACTCATTTTTTAGTAAAGTCATTTTATTCTTCAAAAATACATTTCCATACAAAAATTGTTTTTATTAATTTTGTGAGAAAATTTTATATGAAATTTATGTAACTTTATAGATTATATTTGATAAAAATGATATCATTTTTGATATCATCATATAAAAATTATATTAGGGTGAAATTTTGGGATTTTTCAGAGAAATTTTATTTAGAAATGAATAATAAAAAAATAATCGTTTTTATTGAAAATTATATTTTCTTTAAAGTATTTACAAAGTAAAATTCTATTTTTAATTAATTTTAAAATATTTCTACATTATTTTAATTATAAATAATCCAATTATTCTTCTTGTAATATTTTTTATATTTAAAAGGCATTTTTCACGAAAAAAACTATTTTCATCGCATTTTGCGGGTTTAATTTTAAATTAAATTATATAAATTATGTAAATTAAATCTTCAAAAATGTATTCTATATTTTTAATCATGAGGCCTAAATTTTTTAAATAGTTCCCTTTTATTTTTTTCATTATTAATAGTAATCATAGTGAATAATTTTCACAACGGTAAGGGTAAATCGAGTAATTAAGGTTAAAAATAATATTATAAGGACTAAAAATAACCCTAACACTTGAATTAATTTTATTGGATGGATATATATCATCTCTAATAATCCAAGGGTTTAATATATTTTCTATTATATCCATTTTGACATGATTTTGACCTTTATAAAATTTATGTGAATATAAAGCCAAAAATGTCACATTCTCACTTTTAATAATTATAATATTTTTGATCTGGGGATAAATATAGGATATTTCTAGTTATAAATATTAATTTAAAATATGAATTATTTATCTATATCATGGTAATTTATTTTAAAATTTTATTTAATAAATAATTACCTTAAATACTAACACAACACTAACGCAATACTTATATAATTAACAGAAAAATAAAGTAAATGAAATTAAAAATATTAAAAGTAATATAATTTTATATAATTAATGTGATAAAAAAATTTATAGATGAATATAAGATGTTATTTATATAATTAAAGAATTTTTTTGAATTTAATTTATTTTCTTGATGTTATTAAAGTCAAATTAACGAAGAGTTATTAAAATTGACATTAAGGATATTTTAGAGTAAATAATATTTTATTAAATTATTTAAAATTACTAAAAAATATTAAATAATACGAGTGATTTTTTAAGGTTTAAAATATCAACCATGATTCATTTATGGTCCAATTTTCCTTTTATAGTAACTATATTGACCCCTAAATAGTAAAAACCTTGTTCCCACAGTAATTGTCAAAAAGGGTTAACACAAAAAGATAATGGTAAAAACCAATTATAAACTTGTCTAAATATTATCGGATGATATTATTCTAACTTATCTTCACCATAACTTCTAATTAAATCATTTTTGAGACTTTTTTTGATAACAAATAATTTATATCAATTTAATATTTTATGTAATTAAAAGAGTACCCCTCCCCTCACATATAAAAGGAGACCACTTATAATTTATTTATCTCACCTTTTGATCACTTTATTTTAGAAAATAACTATAAAAATACCTTTTTATCATCCCTCACCATGTTTTAGAGGTCTTAAATTGCGAATAATACCAACTATATAAGGTTTAATGTGCAATGAAAAGGAAGTTTTCCCAAAAGATATATAGGCTTTAAACGAATGTCATAGAATTATTTTTATTATACCATAATAAAATATTTTTAAAACATGAGGAAATAATTTCATCAGTATATTACATATACTGAGATTTTATTATGATAATTACATCACCAATATCCATACCCTCTTCCATCAAATGGGAAATGAAATTGTCGGTCGTGTTCATGGTGGACTATCGCCTTGCGAACCGATGTAATTCTTTTTCCACCACCACCTCTCATGACTGGTTATAATGATGTATATAAAAAATATAAATGTTATTCATGATATTAATATGATTTTTAAAGGTGAATTATAATTTACCTTTCATTATATTCATCCATTGAAAATGGGAACATTGTTCATGCATACGTATGACCTACCATCTCCATGAATGAAGTATTTCATTTTTATCGCTACAAGGGTGTTGCGGTAGGGAATTCATGCCATGTAATGTTTACACGATGTGTAAAGGTGGTTCAAAGTTTGTATAGTTAGTGAATTCATGGATTATAAATCATATAATGGTTATACATGAAATAAATACATATCATGAAAATGTAATTCATGATTTTTCATAAATAAATGATAAGGAAACTAAATTTTTAGAGAAAGCTAGAAGTTTTTAGAAACTCAAGGATTTCATGCCGTGTAATGGTTATAGAACATGAAAATGGTGAGTTTTCATATTTTAAGTTATTTTCTCAGATGATTTTACTCATTTTTATGTGTCTTCTCTCCGTCTTATTCTGAATGAGCCTTATGTGCCCTTAGGAGGATTTCTAGCCCTCTTCTCTTTGATTTGATATGTTGGTTTTGGTGGTTGTTCGTTGAAAATATGCAATGAGTGCACTCTCATTTCCCCATGATTTTCTTCTGTTCATCTCTTCGGAATTCACTGTAATAATTTTTCTTTGCTTTGGGAGGATTTATGGGATTAGTTTTTATTATTATTTATTCTTTGTAAATTGATCCTCAATTTTCACATGTTTAGTTGTGGTTATGGGCATTTATTATTCGTCATGTAGTGCATAGAAATTTTTAAAAGCTTCTTTGAGGTAGAGAATACATTGTTTCACTTTATTTTGTTTCATGTGAGGGGTATTGAATTTTGTTTATTTATAGTAAATGGTTTTGACAGCATAATCAAATATAAAAAATTGGTTAATTGAAATTAGAGGGGGAAGGAAAATGATTCACATTCTTTTATAGCATTGATATTATTGTGATATTTTTATTGTACGGGTCGGATGCCCCACTGAAGATTGTGGTCATTGGGGGCTTTGTTTACACTAGATGATATGTGTTGTGACTTTTGTGTTTGTTGTGACTATAATGACATTGACCTAAATAGGAAATTAGATAACCACTTATATTTTTCTAATGAAATGATTTCCCAAAGATTATGTCTTGTGTGATATTTCCACTAAAATAAAGTGAAATGTTATAAAATACCTTTTTTAAATCATTAAAATTATCTTGATGTGTTGTGATGTGTCTTCATGCTGACGGTGATATGTGGTTTTTTGTGGTTGGGTTATATGGGGTTTATGGGTGATTATTGTTTGGCCATGATTTGGGGGTTGTGAGTGATGGTTATTTGGTTATGCTTTGGGGTGTCAATGTGATGCTTTTTTGACCGTGCTTTAGGGGGAATGAGTTGATAGTTTGGTTATGCTTTGGGGGCAGCGAGATGGTGATTGTTTTGATGTGCTTTGGGGATGGTGAGGTGATGGTTGTTTGGTCATGCTTTGGGGGAGTCAAGTAGATGGTTGGTTGGCCCTGCTTTAGGGGTAGTGAGGTTATGGTAGTTTTTAATTTTATTTTGGCGTGGTTAGGTAATTATTTGATAGGGATGTTGATCTTCTTGTTATTTATGGTTGCATTATTCCAAAAGCTCGTGTAGTGACAGAATAAATTTTTAATAATGATTGAAATTGTTGATGATTGATTTGGATAATAGGTTAGAAATTATTAATGAATAAATAAATGGTGGTTTGTGTGTTTAAATATGGTTGATGCTTAATAATGAAACAAATGGGATAGATGCTAAAATTGGATGGTAACATGAATGTGTCTTGTTGTGTGGTTTTCTACATTTAGAGGTGGAATCCAAAATGAGTATGTTGTGAGTTTTTAGAGTTTTTTTCAGAATACATATGATTGGATTGTATATAGCTATATGTATATACCTATATATTCCTTTTTATTTCTATGAGTGCCCCACCCATGTCGAGCATTATGCACTGACACCTGTATAGTCACATGGGGGTGTTTTTTCTAATATCCTGATGATGAGGATGACTGGTTGGCTACCCATTCCTTTTTGATATCTCTACCAGGTGATTTGTAGAGACCCGTATCTTGACGTACATGGACAATACATTACTTTTGCGGAATACTTAGTACATAACAAAAACACACACACAAGGATCGTAATAGTTTAGTGTCTTTGGAAACTCGGATCGTAGTCTTTTAAACGTGGTGAAAGATCTTCAATATCTCCCATAAAGATCTTCCCCTTTTTTTTTTACCTAAAACCTTTCTTTATATCCTGGGGAAAAGAAAACATAAAAGGGTGAGCTCAAATGCTCAGTAAGGGTAAACAAAGGAAATATCAATCACATAATTTTCATAAGAACATAACATTTTTGGAAATCTTAACCTGCAAAAGAGAGCATAATTTCATAACATGGGATAAATCATAGTAGTGAAATGAAATCATAACTTAAAACATTACTCATTGTGGCATACACACATAATCATAGAGAATCATTTCTTGTTAGTCAAGACTCATTGCCAAGACTATCTTAGTGGACAAAGTCCCTTTCTGAATCGAGTAATCCTCGTTTCAGTCCTGTTTCACTGAACCGGTATAACCTACCATTCCAGCCATGTCTATCTCATGAGATATTAAATCTTTACCCAATTCATTGGAGGGAGATATAGGTCCCACCCATCTCATAATGATACCATTCTTATGTGTGCCACAAAATCATAAATCATACATCATTTCATAACCCATGTAATAAAAATGGGATTCTTAAACAACATGACATCATAAAACCATTCATATAAGATAAAGGAATTCATAAACATAATTCCATCACAACATAGTCAAATCAATGTAAAAATATGGATAGAAACAGAACCCTTTATTATCTTAGATGGAAAATAATTTTGATAAAACACTTGCAATGAATTCTTGAGGAAAATATCCTTTCTTCTTCAAAATCAATTTCTTTTCACAAAACATCATGCAATTTTAAAAGAAAGAGATTTTATTAAAAATAGTCATGAAATATTTTGGAGGAAGCTTCATGAAAATAAGGCTTTATAAAACCATAAAAATCCGTTCGTTCTGTTTAAGTTAAAAAAACATTCTTCGTACTTTTGTCGGAAAAGTCAAAAAGTACCTCGTACGAAAAACGACAAAAGATTCCTTTCATACATATTACTAAAAACTCACCGAAGGGTAAAAATGGATTTAAACAATTGTAGGTGGATGGAAATAATATTACATATTGATGAAACATGGATGTGGATGATAAAATACACCCCAGTAAATACTTACGAATAAACAATCTCGGATAAAAATGAGATTGTGATATTTCCCTTACCTTAGGTCCGACTTGCTTTGTAAGTGTCCGAACCTCCTGTATAATGATTTAAATCATGTTATTGACTTATTAAAGAATCATATTCATTGTTATGATATCATATATGGTTCACTTATGACATTATATTACCCGTTCTTTTGTGAATTCCATGTTAAAGAAGCGTTTTGGGTAAAATCGTTTCATTTATCGTAGGTGTTTTGACTTGTTGTTCTTGACATCATTATTACTTATATCATGATTTACTTACTTACAGAATATAAAATATGATTTATATATCATATATATTAAGTATATATATATATATAATAGGTAGAAAAATGAAAAACACCGTTCATGGAGACGGTAGTCCGTACGTACGCAGGAACGCTGTTTTCCTTTCCTTATTGTCTTGAAATGGAAGTAAGTAGATGACATACATATGTATATATATACATAAATCCAGTAGCTTTATAATGTCATATATTTCATTATTATTTATTATATATACATTATAATCATTCTTAAATGGTTAACATGGAGAATGAATCTCATCGCGTCGTGGAGACGGTATTCCGTACGTACGCACGAGCGATGATATCATTTCTATAAATATTGAATTGAATTGGAGTGGATTATACAATATATCAGAATCAATATGATGTTGTAATAACTATGTATAGTTATTCTTTACACCATTATACCCATCCATGTAAGGTGGTGGTGGAAAATAGATTACACCACGGCGTGGAGACGGTATTCCGTACGTACGCACGCGCGGTGATTTCTTTTTCCGTAGGATGGATAGATGGTGAAATAGGGTTGTTTCATACTTATAATAACATATCAGTATATGAGTGATACTGATGTTATTACTTCATAATGAAACAACCTAAGAAGAAGAAGTGGAAGAAGAAATAAAGATGAAAGAATTGGTAACGGTAATTACCTCTTCTTTGAAGTGCCTCTTTGAGACCTCCTCTTAGGGCACTAAAATTGGTCTTTGAGGAAGACCAGAACCTCTAGGATGTTGCTAGGGAAGTGGAGAGGAGAAATTGGCAGGGGTTGGCCGAGCTTGAGTGCTCAAATTGGTGTGAGGAGGAGGGGGAGGAGGTGCCCTTTTATAAGGGAGGAGAGGGGCACCTTAGGAATTCTTAAAAATATTAATTTATAATAAATATAACCCCACTTAAAAACCTCCAAAGATGACTCATATTCGAATATTAGATGAGATAGGGTTGTAATATCATCAACCAATCAAATTTAGACATGTTTGGATCTTATTTTAAACCTTATCATTTTGATTTATCCTTATTTAATCTATTTAAGCTTATTTGTGGTAATAAAATTCTAAATTTTAAATTATAACAAATAATTACTTATTTGTTGTGAATTTTCCATAATTGTTTACTTTATAACATTATAGACCATATAAATATAAATTTATAATTTTTAAATATTTTTGTGATTTTTAAACAATTTTATAATATGTTATTTTTGTAAAATAACAATAGTGTCAATTTTGACACTATTCATTTATTTGAATTTAAATAAAATATATACAGAAGATATGTTCGAACTAAAAGCTTTAATATATTAATAAAAGGTCATATGTATCTATAAAATTAGTGTATCACATTAAATAGTTCATATAATATTTATTTTATTATTTTTAAAACCATTTATTTGGTTTATCTCTTAATAAAATAATTACTACATCATTTTTGTATAATTATTTAATATACTTATTTGTTGTATAAAAATTTAAAATAAAATCCTATGATGAAGATAAATACATTAACTTTCACAATAATACTTTTACTCGAATTTATCATCTTAAAATCACAATATTTAAATTGTTATATTTATTAAATTATGAAGGTGACAACTTTGGCATCATTTAAAATAAAATAATATAAGTGTCATAATCGCTTTTATAAGGCTCCAAATGGTCAAATATTCTACCATTGGATGCTTATGGTTTAAATTTACATGTAAAATAAGTTTTGGTTAGGTATTTGTGAATTTTATGGTCACTATGAGTTTAATAAAAACAATATTCTTGATTTTTCACTAGATAAACAATTTCTGCATCACTATTGTGTCATAATTAATGATAATTATTTAATCCCTAAAAATTATAAATAAATTTATATTATGTAGATAATTTCATTAGCTTTCTGGAGACTATTCATGTTCGATGTTTCATGAAGTTTATCACTAAATTAAAATTAATATACTTATAAGATTTAAGAGAGTGACATGTTGTCACTTTCTTTGGTTTTAATAATAATTAAGTTATTTTCATGGACAAATGTCCATTAAATGATTCTAATCCGACCCTTAGGTGATATGGGTCGACTTTTAGTCATCCAATAGGATTTTGATATTTGTTAGGGTAATTTTAAAATATTATATTTACCCTTAATTACCCGATTTACCTTTAACTATGGTAAATAAAATTTACCGTAGTTACTATTCATAATTCCCAAAAATAAAAAGTAGCTTATTAACAAAATTTCGACCCACTGATTCCAAATATGGAATCCATTTTTTAAAATTCAAAACACAGAAGTTGCAGAAATTAAATTAAAATTAATCCCGTTGTCGAATAAAAACGGGTTTTTGTTTAAAACATTGCAAAAGATTGAATTGATTTAACCTACGAATTCAAGGTAAAATCAATGCTAATGACATACATTATATTTAATGGTAAAAATATATTCTATTTATACTTTAAAAACATTCAATATTATAATTTAACCACATAAGATATTACGATGAAAAAAGTTGTTTTTAATTAAAATATAGTGTGTTTTTACTATTCATTAAAATATGAAAGTTATCGGAAAAATATCAAAACTTTATCTAATGTAAATTTTTATATCCTGATTCAAAAGAAGAATATTATTTTGTCAAATTTAACATATAAAAATGTCAAAAACTATATTTAAAGTGGGTGCGCCATCAAAAGGCGGTAAAACTGCATTTTTTTAAAAATACTTATTTTACCCGAAAAATTTATTTTGTTCTTATACCATGTTCTAGAAATGTGTAAGATGAATAATAATGTTATAAAATTCAAATTTTAGTTAATACTATTCATAACGGCTAGTTCATGACAATATTATAATAATATAACATTGTTTATTAAAACCCGGTATTGCGTACAACACATGCTATCGAGGAAGGTCGCGATTACGTGTAATGCAAGCCAAGTAAGGGTTGCGTGTTGTGAAAGAATTCTTCGTTGTTTCGTATAACAGAATCCAAACATATTTCATTTATACATTTAATATATATATATATACTCAATGTTGCGTAGAATAAATATTATCAAAATTGTGTGTAACACGGTCCAAGAATAGTGTTGCGTATACTGCAAGCTAATATAGTGTTGCGTATAGCGCAAGGTAATCTTGGTGTAGAATACAACATAAGACATTAATGAAATTAAAATAATATTTTTCATAAAATCTCGGGGTGTTACATTCTACCCCCCTTAAAATGAATTTCGCCCTCGAAATTCGTCGGGGTTATAAATGGTTTACTATTTGAAAGTTTCTTTGATAGAAACCCACATCGTAAAAAGGAATACCAAAACTTATCTTTAAAAACAAAAGTATGAAACGTAACGGTTACCCAAATAAACTAATCACTGGGTTTCCACATAGGTGAAAATATGGATATGGAAGAGAAATCTAACCATCATGTTCTGATGGAGAGTGGTAGAGAACATGGCTATGGAAAAGCTAGCAATCACAAAGCCATAAATTTGTGATGATCTAGGGTACCATCTAATTCATCGGATATAAGGGCACTAGGACAACATTTTTGGTTTTCAAGATCATTTCCCTAAAGTTGAAAATTTGAATTAGAATAAATACTTACTTTATTTTGGTACAATCTCACTATTGTTCGTGCCTTGAACAATTTCTACTTCATCTCTTAAATAAATGAAGTTGAATTTGTTATTCGTGAAGTGTTAGCAGATCATGTGATAGAATGACGGGTCATTCCATCTGTCTCAAACAAAAAGGTAAGCAAAAGTTATTAAATATACATAAGTCATTCTATAGTGAGATTAATCATATATGGTTCCTAAAATGGACTTAAACTTCATATATCATACTGCTTAATATAATAAAACTAGTTTATATTAAACAGGGACTTCCTGTAGGACAGTGGTAGGCGATAAAGGCCAGTCACACTTCGGTTGTGGGTTCAATTCCCACAGCCTTGTCCGAAGCGATGGGCTGTCGCCCGTCCTGCAGGTTGTCCTTTTTCTAAAACTACATTACTATAACATCCCATCAATAATATCGAGAAAACATTGATCTTTAAACAATACTAACTTATTTCCAACATAATCCATTCCAATCTTTAGGCTTATCCATAACACTGCAGTCCACTCTCATAACATAGTGAAAATGATTACCAGAGATTTAACACCATCGTCGATCCCCATATATCATAAGATATGTTTTTTTGGTCACATTCCAAACATTCAAAGTCCTTAATCATGTATTCTCTTGAATACCCATTGAACCTTAATGAAAGCATGAATGCAGTTAAAAGTTAACACTTTCCACATACCAAAATCCAAAAATTCTATATACTCAAACCATGAAATAACCTTCTCCTTATATCAGTCATGAGCTCATGAATACTATCAAACATTTAATTTTCTCCTTATCCCTTCATTATGCGCATATCATCTACATTCCAAAAATATCTGAATAACCATTCATGGATACTGGTAACATTAATCATACACTTTCAAAACTCAAGGAAAGACAACAGTGTAACAATCCATAGATGTCTCTTTATTCCATAGTAGCATGAGATTACTTATACAAAATTACACATGATAAACATGTAATCATTCCACTACATTCTTAAACCATTGACCGAGCTTCAAAAATTCTTTCATCTCACATATCATTTGTAGTCTCTTCATCATCATCCACATAAATACTACCCATATGACCATACTGATTCTCTTCATGAGTCTTTCCCTTAGGGCATTTGTTTGCATAATGCCCATACATTCCACATTTAAAACACTTAACCATTTTTGATGTCGTAGCTTTACCATTATCCTCATCCATGATGTTGACCGACCCTTTTCCTTTGCACTTACTTGCTTTGTGTCCTTCTTTTCCACACCCAAAGCATCTTCCAGTTCCCTTGAAACATTCTCCCTGATGCCTCTTCCCACATGATTTACATAAGGGAAATTTAACTTTCTTTCCTCTATGATCATCATGGAACTCCATCTTTCTCTTATTAGTCGAGTCAGGAAACTTACCAATTTTTACTTTATTGATCATATTATGATATTGCTGATTCGGCATAATAATGATGTTTGGACTTCCAAATCCCATTTCATTTGGTTTCTCATGAAGAATATCATTCCATTGTCCATCATATCCTCCATTATTGTGAATCATCTTGTTTCCAGCCATTTTCTAAAACCCAAAAAGAATAGTGTGAGAGGCAAAAATCATAATAAAGGGGGAGTAACTTAGATATCTAACATCTTTGGTTTAATCTAATATCGTTACCATAGTTCTAGGACTATATCCTATACGTATACTTATCCTTAGGGGCATCCCTGGACATACCTTAGAAATATCTCTAGGGATCTCACTAAAGTTCTCGCATCCTAGTTTCCAAAGGTTGACTAAACCTTTCCTCTGATACCAACTGTAGAGACCCGTATCTTGACGTACATGGACAATACATTACTTTTGTGGAATACTTAGTACATAACAAAAACACACACACAAGGATCGTAATAGTTTAGTGTCTTTGGAAACTCGGATCGTAGTCTTTTAAACGTGGTGAAAGATCTTCAATATCTCCCATAAAGATCTTCCCCTTTTTTTTACCTCAAACCTTTCTTTATATCCTGGGGAAAAGAAAACATAAAAGGGTGAGCTCAAATGCTCAGTAAGGGTAAACAAAGGAAATATCAATCACATAATTTTCATAAGAACATAACATTTTTGGAAATCTAAACCTGCAAAAGAGAGCATAATTTCATAACATGGGATAAATCATAGTAGTGAAATGAAATCATAACTTAAAACATTACTCATTGTGGCATACACACATAATCATAGAGAATCATTTCTTGTTAGTCAAGACTCATTTCCAAGACTATCTTAGTGGACAAAGTCCCTTTCTGAATCGAGTAATCCTCGTTTCAGTCCTGTTTCACTGAACCGGTATAACCTACCATTCCATCCATGTCTATCTCATGAGATATGAAATCTTTACCCAATGCATTGGAGGGATATATAGGTCCCACCCATCTCATAATGATACCATTCTTATGTGTGCCACAAAATCATAAATCATACATCATTTCATAACCCATGTAATAAAAATGGGATTCTTAAACAACATGACATCATAAAACCATTCATATAAGATAAAGGAATTCATAAACATAATTCCATCACAACATAGTCAAATCAATGTAAAAATATGGATATAAACAGAACCCTTTATTATCTTAGATGGAAAATAATTTTGATAAAACACTTGCAATGAATTCTTGAGGAAAATATCCTTTCTTCTTCAAAATCAATTTCTTTTCACAAAACATCATGCAATTTTAAAAGAAAGAGATTTTATTAAAAATAGTCATGAAATCTTTTGGAGGAAGCTTCATGAAAATAAGGCTTTATAAAACCATAAAAATCCGTTCGTTCCGTTTAAGTTAAAAAAACATTCTTCGTACTTTTGTCGGAAAAGTCAAAAAGTACCTCGTACGAAAAACGACAAAAGATTCCTTTCATACATATTACTAAAAACTCACCGAAGGGTAAAAATGGATTTAAACAATTGTAGGTGGATGGAAATAATATTACATATTGATGAAACATGGATGTGGATGATAAAATACACCCCAGTAAATACTTACGAATAAACAATCTCGGATAAAAATGAGATTGTGATATTTCCCTTACCTTAGGTCCGACTTGCTTTGTAAGTGTCCGAACCTCCTGTATAATGATTTAAATCATGTTATTGACTTATTACAGAATCATATTTATTGTTATGATATCATATATGGTTCACTTATGACATTATATTACCCGTTCTTTTGTAAATTCCATGTTAAAGAAGCGTTTTGGGTAAAATCGTTTCATTTATCGTAGGTGTTTTGACTTGTTGTTCTTGACATCATTATTACTTATATCATGATTTACTTACTTACAGAATATAAAATATGATTTATATATCATATATATTCAGTATATATATATATATAATAGGTAGAAAAATGAAAAACACCGTTCATGGAGACGGTAGTCCGTACGTACGCATGAACGCTGTTTTCCTTTCCTTATTGTCATGAAATGGAAGTAAGTAGATGACATACATATGTATATATATACATAAATCCAGTAGCTTTATAATGTCATATATTTCATTATTATTTCTTATATATACATTATAATCATTCTTAAATGGTTAACATGGAGAATGAATCTCATCGCGTCGTGGAGACGGTATTCCGTACGTACGCACGAGCGATGATATCATTTCTATAAATATTGAATTGAATTGGAGTGGATTATACAATATATCAAAATCAATATGATGTTGTAATAACTATGTATAGTTATTCTTTACACCATTATACCCATCCATGTAAGGTGGTGGTGGAAAATAGATTACACCACGGCGTGGAGACGGTATTCCGTACGTACGCACGCGCGGTGATTTCTTTTTCCGTAGGATGGATAGATGGTGAAATAGGGTTGTTTCATACTTATAATAACATATCAGTATATGAGTGATACTGATGTTATTACTTCATAATGAAACAACCTAAGAAGAAGAAGTGGAAGAAGAAATAAAGATGAAAGAATTGGTAACGGTAATTACCTCTTCTTTGAAGTGCCTCTTTGAGACCTCCTCTTAGGGCACTAAAATTGGTCTTTGAGGAAGACCAGAACCTCTAGGATGTTTCTAGGGAAGTGGAGAGGAGAAATTGGCAGGGGTTGGCCGAGCTTGAGTGCTCAAATTGGTGTGAGGAGGAGGGGGAGGAGGTGCCCTTTTATAAGGGAGGAGAGGGGCACCTTAGGAATTCTTAAAAATATTAATTTATAATAAATCTAACCCCACTTAAAAACCTCCAAAGATGACTCATATTCGAATATTAGATGATATAGGGTTGTAATATCATCAACCAATCAAATTTAGACATGTTTGGATCTTATTTTAAACCTTATCATTTTGATTTATCCTTATTTAATCTATTTAAGCTTATTTGTGGTAATAAAATTCTAAATTTTAAATTATAACAAATAATTACTTATTTGTTGTGAATTTTCCATAATTGTTTACTTTATAACATTATAGACCATATAAATATAAATTTATAATTTTTAAATATTTTTGTGATTTTTAAACAATTTTATAATATGTTATTTTTGTAAAATAACAATAGTGTCAATTTTGACACTATTCATTTATTTGAATTTAAATAAACTATATACAGAAGATATGTTCGAACTAAAAGCTTTAATATATTAATAAAAGGTCATATGTATCTATAAAATTAGTGTATCACATTAAATAGTTCATATAATATTTATTTTATTATTTTTAAAACCATTTATTTGGTTTATCTCTTAATAAAATAATTACTACATCATTTTTTTATATTTATTTAATATACTTATTTGTTGTATAAAAATTTAAAATAAAATCCTATGATGAAGATAAATACATTACCTTTCACAATAATACTTTTACTCGAATTTATCATCTTAAAATCACAATATTTAAATTGTTATATTTATTAAATTATGAAGGTGACAACTTTGGCATCATTTAAAATAAAATAATATAAGTGTCATAATCACTTTTATAAGGCTCCAAATGGTCAAATATTCTACCATTGGATGCTTATGGTTTAAATTTACATGTACAATAAGTTTTGGTTAGGTATTTGTGAATTTTATGGTCACTATGAGTTTAATAAAAACAATATTCTTGATTTTTCACTAGATAAACAATTTCTGCATCACTATTGTGTCATAATTAATGATAATTATTTAATCCCTAAAAATTATAAATAAATTTATATGATGTAGATAATTTCATTAGCTTTCTGGAGACTATTCATGTTTGATGTTTCATGAAGTTTATCACTAAATTAAAATTAATATACTTATAAGATTTAAGAGAGTGACATGTTGTCACTTTCTTTGGTTTTAATAATAATTAAGTTATTTTCATGGACAAATGTCCATTAAATGATTCTAATCCGACCCTTAGGTGATATGGGTCGACTTTTAGTCATCCAATAGGATTTTGATATTTGTTAGGGTAATTTTAAAATATTATATTTACCCTTAATTACCCGATTTACCTTTAACTATGGTAAATAAAATTTACCGTAGTTACTATTCATAATTCCCAAAAATAAAAATTAGCTTATTAACAAAATTTGGACCCACTGATTCCAAATATGGAATCCATTTTTTAAAATTCAAAACACAGAAGTTCCAGAAATTAAATTAAAATTAATCCCGTTGTCGAATAAAAACGGGTTTTTGTTTAAAACATTGCAAAAGATTGAATTGATTTAACCTACGAATTCAAGGTAAAATCAATGCTAATGACATACATTATATTTAATGGTAAAAATATATTCTATTTATACTTTAAAAACATTCAATATTATAATTTAACCACATAAGATATTACGATGAAAAAAGTTGTTTTTAATTAAAATATAGTGTGTTTTTACTATTCATTAAAATATGAAAGTTATCGGAAAAATATCAAAACTTTATCTAATGTAAATTTTTATATCCTGATTCAAAAGAAGAATATTATTTTGTCAAATTTAACATATAAAAATGTCAAAAACTATATTTAAAGTGGGTGCGCCATCAAAAGGCGGTAAAACTGCATTTTTTTAAAAATACTTATTTTACCCGAAAAATTTATTTTGTTCTTATACCATGTTCTAGAAATGTGTAAGATGAATAATAATGTTATAAAATTCAAATTTTAGTTAATACTATTCATAATGGCTAGTTCATGACAATATTATAATAATATAACATTGTTTATTAAAACCCGGTATTGCGTACAACACACGCTATCGAGGAAGGTCGCGATTACGTGTAATGCAAGCCAAGTAAGGGTTGCGTGTTGTGAAAGAATTCTTCGTTGTTTCGTATAACATAATCCAAACATATTTCATTTATACATTTAATATATATATATATACTCAATGTTGCGTAGAATAAATATTATCAAAATTGTGTGTAACACGGTCCAAGAATAGTGTTGCGTATACTGCAAGCTAATACAGTGTTGCGTATAGCGCAAGGTAATCTTGGTGTAGAATACAACATAAGACATTAATGAAATTAAAATAATATTTTTCATAAAATCTCGGGGTGTTACATGATTGGATATGGATAGGCTATGATGTATGGAGGTATTATGGTGCACTGGGTTATAGCCTAGGTTTCTTTAGGTTAGATTAGATGGCCCATGTGTTTTTGACCAAGATGTGACCTGACCGTGCTTTTGGGGCGGTGGCCCAAGTGTTTTCAGGCGAGATGTGATAAAACCATGTTTGTGGGGTGGTGGCCTAGGTATCTTTTGATGATATGTGACATGATCATGATTTTGCGTAGTTTATAGTGGATTTCGTTCAAAGTGGGATGAGGGTACAATGTTTATGTTTTTCATGTTCACAATACCCTACTTCACTGGTTATGGTTGTGATGTGATGGCCCAAGTGTCTGAGGGTGATATGTGGTGTTACCATGCTTGTGGGTAGTGTCCCAAGTGTATGTATGCACAATGTGATGTGACGGTGCTTTTTTGGTGGTGGTATATGTTATTTAGAAGATATGAAAGCATTAGGACATATGACATTTGGGTGTGAGAGTGGAAAATTAGTGGGAAAGTGGTGTGGGATACCCATTATTGATATACTTCATATTATGTTATTATACTTGGATTGTATTTTTTTAGCATTCCTAAGTGAGGCTAGGATGGATAGTTAACCTATTTGTGTTTTTTTTGTTATGTTTTTTTCTCATAGGTTCCTTAGTATTCTTCTTTAAAATGTGCATGAGCGACTCTCATTTTCCTGGTGAGTATAACTGTATGCTCTCCCTACATAAATAAATTGCTTTTCAGGATTCTAGGAGGGCTATATTGATTGTTCTGGACATTAGTAGCTTATAAATTTTTTCGTTTGTTATGTCACTACATTATCTTTTCTTTGGGGTATTTACTTTGGATAATTTTATCAATAATTGTTTTATTTATATATGCATTGTGGGATGGTTTAAGTTTCTATTTATATTATGTCATGGATGTAATGTCTTGTAATTTTTGTGTAATTTTTTTTAATTATATGGAATTATTCTGAGACCAAACGCTTTTATGGAACGTGATTCTGAGGCCCGATGATCCTGGAATGGAATTTTGAACTTTTTTTAAGTTCACTTAAGTAAACATGCGAGTGGGTTTTTCTAACTTTTGAATTGATGCTCAAATTGAAAATATGATGGCATCGTTGAACTCAGAACACCAAGATTCACCTTGAAATCACTTAAATTCGGCCAGCAAGGGTTGAGCGGAAAATTTATTTTTCAAACTTTTTGAAAAATAATAAAATAACTTTAAAAAGTTATTTTCTTTTCTTTTTTCATTCATTGAGAAGCAGATGGAGATGCTATGATGCAGCAACTAGGTTCTTTGATGAGGCTCATTAATGGATCGTTAACTTGCAGTGTATCGATGCTTTGATGATGCATAATAGTGATGTTGTTTCATAAATTAAATAGTGTAATAGAAACCCTACGACGTGTTTTCCTTTTATTTTGGTTGATGGGTTAGTGGAATGAGGAATTAAATTGTGAGGATTATTTGAAAAAACCTCTGACGAACATCATCTCCAATGAAGAAGGACAAACACCGAAGAACATCAAACATCTTCGACGCACCTCAAAGAACAAAGTCGGAAGTGACGAACGACGTCAACATCTTGAAACCATAAGGACGTAACACTATTGAAATGAACGTCAAAGAGGTAGGGGTTTAATTTGTGAAAATTATTCCCCATTATTATTCTAGAAACAACGAACGTAGATCAACCCATGAATAGGTTAGTCCATGAATCATGTGTTTATGTAGGAGGGTAACTTTTTTGTGATTTTCATTATCCGGGATTGAAATTATCATTTGTTGATTGAAATGAAATCCCCGGACCTCCCATGTTTTTAAACCTCTAATGTGAAGGGTGAAGGCCAACATGAACAAGGCCCTAGCACCTCTGTCATGTAAATTCATTGTGGAGGTATCCTAAAAGTGGAGGAAAGAGGAATCTGGGGCCATGGTAGGGATGGCGGTGACCCAAGAGGCCAATAGGAAAAGACAAATCGGGAAACTGAACAACAGAACAATTCTGATGGCCCATAGAAGGGACCGTCGACGCACCGGTGGTGGCTGCGGGAAGAGGATGGTAGCGCACCTATTAGCACTCCACAGTTGGTTGTCCATGATATCAGAATGTCGTAGCACTAGGTGGGCGCCGCATGGAGGGATGGCCCACATTTGGACCGTCCGGGTGGCTCGGTGAGCCACAATTGCCCGACCGTAGCAGGAGGGCCCCGAGCGTCCGCAGGGCCAGCGGAGGCTGAATGTAGTAGTCATCCATGTCCCAACCAGGAAGTTCATCATCGGCCCATACCATGTGGGTGGGTCCCATGGCCCAGTTGGTCGAACCCACATCGGTGGGCTAGACTACACCGGGTCATCGGACGACCCGGCAGGCAGGACCCTCGACCAAACCGGGTCGGGTTCAGCAAGGCCCATTGGGCCTAGCCCACTTTCTAGGCCAGACCAGATTGACCCAGACCTGAACCAGGTTAGGTTGGTTCGGTTGAATTTAAATCGGGGTATATGGGACCCTCGAGCCAGGTTGGTCGGGTCGGTCACACCGAGTTGGACCGGGCCCAGACTTAACTGGTCCATGTTTATTAAAATGCATGTATCCTGAAAACCAATCATCCAATTGATGAGTCATTTGTGACGTTGGGACTCTCTCAACTAGGAAAATATTTTGGAATTCCATGAGGAGGATTTAATGGAATTTGGGATGCGATGAATGGCTTGAGGAGCAGTTCTCCCAGGCACGATACGTACGGAACCCTATAGTTGGCTGAGACCTGAGGACTGCTGACTTTCGACTCTGTGTGACTTGACTATAGCCTAGTGGGAATCACTTCTATGTGAATTTTTTGTCCCATGGTGGGAATCACTTTTGTGTGACTTTGCAGGCCCACGGTATGCAACGAGGAGGAGTACCTCAGTTGGCCAAGATTAGTGGGAAGCACTTCTATGTGACTTTGCAGGCCCACGGTACACGATGAGGAGGTCTACCTAAGCAATCCAAGGTTAGTGGGAACTACTTATATATGACTTGGAAGGTCCACTGTACTCGATAGAGGATGAGTTATCCAGCAGCCAAGGTGTTTGATGATGTGACTGATGATTCTTCTATCGCTAATTTAAATATATACCTGGTGTGATCTATATCATACTTCATGATTTACTTTGAAGATTTTTGTGTGGTTATTCATTTTTGATTTTGGGTACCTACTGAGTATTGTTTTACTCACCCTTTCATGGTCTTTTCCCGCATGTGCTGTGTCAGGTGAAAACGATCGATATTTCGGTAGAGACGCCAGTGGACCAGGACCCAAAGGTGCTCAGGGAGACAGGATCAACGGGTGCTATGACAGTGGACTTGGTGTCCTAGGATCAGGTAGGGCCCAGTAGTATTAGGTGGATAGGATGTTCTACTTTTCCTTCCAGTAGCTACCCTAGTCTCACAATCAGTTGGGGTTTTTCTGCAGATGGCCATCAGAGCTACCTTTTTGTACTTTGTTATTTTTAGTTCTTTTGTTGGGTTTGTATTTTGGCCCACTTATATTAGTTTTACTTGTACTCATCTTTGTTTTTGTGATACTTGATTCATTTTTAGTGTGTGGTACTTGGTTTGGCATGTGTGTGCATATAGGTACTCAGTAAAAGGCCTCCCACTTGCAGGTTGACGCCTTCGGTGCTAGTTGCCAGCCCCGGGCCTTTGGGAGGCGGTCTTGGGGTAGTCACGACACAGACCCTTGGGGGAAGGTTTGTGAAAAATTAGTATCAAAGGGTGTTTGGTCCTACCACAAATACTGGGAGTCTGTGTTATATTTTGGGGCAACAGTGTTAAGTGTTTAAAGTCCAACTTCCATATTTGGGGAGTCCAGTGTTGGTGCGGCAGCTGACGTATCCATACACCAGGACCTTGAATTCTATTTTTCAGATCTATACATGCAAACACTGGTTACATAAGTGTTGCATTATGTTCTTTTGAATAAAACTCATCTCCCCAGGTATAACCTTCTGACCATGGTACATCTTGATCTATCTTAGGATGCCTCCAGGTGGAAAACCAGCCAAGATCCCAATATGAGGTCATGAGGATATCCTGCCTAGTGATGAGGCATCTGTTCAGGGACCAGTTCTAGAGATGGACCCACCGGGTGGTACACTAGTGCTACCACCACTCGATGGTCAGCATCTACTGCTAATGGTTCTAGAAGAGGGTGTGCGTAGACTCAGTTCCATTTATGAGTTTCATAAAAAATACCTCCCAAGTTTAGGGGAGAGATAGATCCTCAGGTCGTTGAGGACTGGTGGAAGGTAGTGATGCGGGTATTCTACTTAGTGAGGACACTACATGACTATATAGTGAACTTATTAGCAATCCTTCTTTAGGTATTGGCAAGTAGATGGTGGAGCTTGACCACCCAGACGCATGATGTGGAGACCCTCACTCGGGAAGACTTCAAGCAGCATTTCCAGGAGAAGTTTTTTCCCATGACCTTGCGCTCTATATTCATTCAGAAGCTACCTTCACTTATAGTAGGGAAACATGATAATGGTATAGTACTTAGAGAGGTTCACTGATCTATCTTTCTACTCAACAGATATGGTATGAGACCCTTTCTTCAGGGCTCGATCCTTTGAGCAGGGAATCAGGCAGGATATTAGGTCATCGGTGTTGTCTCTCAGCATCCCTACTCAGGATGGGGTTATAGAGTGAGCCCTTTGGGTAGAGAACTTCTTGTCAGAGCAGGATCCCATATATAGAGTTACCAGCAGACCCCAGGTGGCAGACCCTTCGGCAGATAGTAGATAGCAGACACGAGGGCCCAAGAAGGCCAGGTCTTTCAAAGGACAACCCCAAGACTCATGATTAGCAGTGCGAGGCTCCCAGACCAGAGGGAGTTATCTAGGAACCAGGATTTGCTTCTCATGTGGTGGGTAGGGACACATGGCACTTGAATGCCCAACCCTCTGTACAGATGACCAACATATGGTTGAGGGGCCTCCAAGGAAGAGACAGTGGTTTGAGCGAGGAGGTCCATTGGGTGGCGGATGTGGTAGTGGAGAAGGCCGAGCAGCAGGTTGTGGGAGACAGTTTGAGGTGTTATCACCACCACCCCTAGGATTTCCACCCCGACCTCAGGGAGCAGGTGGATAGGGGTGATTACACCTTCAGGTTGCGAAGTCTTGTGACCACGGCACTCTAGAGATGATCTGAGGTATGATCTGTGTCTTCTCCACCCTATATGCAGTTCTTATAGACACAGGTTCTAGTCACTCCTTCCATAACATGACTCTCTTTTGGAGCTCAGAGATTATAGTGGAACCGTTGGCTCAATCCTTATGACTAGAGACTCCTTCAGGAAGGGATTTTATGATTAAACACTTGTGTCGGTAGTGTGATCTTACTCTAGGAGGTGAGAGATTTAGATGATATCTCCTAGTAGCGGTATTGGGGCCTTACAACATCATCTTGGTTATGGACTGGTTATCCATATTCCATGCTCAGATTGACTATTTTAGGCATATAGTGAGGTGTGTCTGTAGAGATGAGACCAGGTTTTCCTTCACTAGTGAGAAGGAAACCCTTGCAACAGAGGATGGACTTTCTTAGAGGAGGGTGTAGCCGATCACTCATCAGTTGGCTAGCCTCACCCTCGGTGTAGTGGATGAGAGGATTCTAATATTTTCTATAGTGATAGATGAGTATGATGATTTTTTCCTGAGGATGTTCCATGACTACGTTCTCATAGGGAGGCAGACTTTTGTATCAACCTATTCCCCAGAACGAAACTGATATCCACACTGGTATATCGGATGGCTCTCACAGAGCTTCGTGAGATAATGGTACAGCTAGAGGACTTGTAGAAGAAGGGGTTTGTAGGGCCCATAATTTCACCATGGGCAACCCTAGTGCTTTTTTCCAAGAAGGAAAATGGGAGTTTGAGGTTGTGCATGGACTTCCAGCTCCTAAACTAGGTGACCATGAAGAAAAAGTATCCACTACTGAGAATCGATGATCTCTTCGACCAGTTGAAGGGGGTGAAGTGGTTCTCAAAGATAGACCTCAAATTAGGCTATCACCGGCTTTGGGTATGGGAAAAGGATGTACTGAAGACAACCTTCAAGTGATGGTATGGCCACTATGAGTTCCTGTTTGTGTCTTTCGGCGTGACCAATGCCCCAACAGTGTTCATGGGACTCATGAAAAGGATCTTCTAGCCTTATCTTGACCGGTTTGTTGTGGTCTTAATTGATGACATCTTGGTATACTCGGTGTCAGAGGAATAGCACACTACACACCTGTGAATAGTCCTGGATACACTTCAAGATCACTAGATTTATGGAAATATCTCAAAGTGTTAGTTTTGGATTTAGGAAGTCTACTTTTTGAGACACATAATCTATGAGGCTATAGTTGTAGTGGATCCATCAAAGATAGAGGCGGTGCTTGCTTGGGAGTCGCCCAGGAGAGTGACTGAGGTGAAGATCTTCTTGGGGTTGGATAGTTACTATCGAAGGTTCATACCCAACTTTTCCATAGTAGCAGCACCCTTATCAGATTTGTCATGAAAGGGACATACCTTCATGTGGATGGAGAAATGTTAGAAAAGTTTCTAGGAGTTGATATGGAGAATGGCTAGTGCCCCCATCTTGAGACTACCAAAGGAGGGCGTTGGGTATGTAGTTTATTGTGATGCATCAGGGACCAGACTGTGTCCTGATGTAGGAGTGAGTAGTGATCGCCTATGGATCATGACAGTTGAGGTATCATGTGAAGAACTATGTAACCCACGACTTGGAGTTAGCAGTAGTATTCTTTTCCTTGAAGATGTGGTGGCACTACTTGATGGGTGAAAATTTTACAGTTTACTCCAACCACAAGAGTCTTAGGTGTATCTTCTCCTAAAAGGACTTGAACCTGAGATAGAGGCGATGTCTATAGTTCCTCCAAGACTATTACTTTGAGATAGTCTATAATCTAGGAAAGGGTAATGTGGTGGCAGACACACTCAGCAGGATAACCAGTTTGCAGCTGCTGAGTGGGGAAATGGAATAGTTGATTGTGATGCAGATATCCTTCGTGGATGATTATAGATCTTCATACCTTCTGTCGATGAATGTGACTCCCCCACTCTTATAGCGATTTAGGGAGGCACATCTGGTGGATTTTGACTGTGAGGCCTGACATGCCTAGTTATCCCTAGGATGGGCTCCTAATGGATTCTTGATAGGTGGGGAGCATGTCATCCTTTTTAGAGGGTGCATCGTAGTTCCAATAACATTGAGGGAGGAGGTGTTGAGGGAGTTTCATACATCCCCTTTGGTGGTACATCCTAGAGTAGCAAAGATGTAACAGGACCTCCAATGTCAATACTGGTATCCAGGGATGAAGAAAGCGGTGGGCAAGTTCGTTTAACAAGGCCTCACTTGTCAGCAAGTGAAGGTCGAACACTAGGTTCCAGCAAGCTTGGCCCAGCCACTCGAGGTACTAAAGTGAAAATGGGATTGTATCTCAATGGACTTTGCGACGGTTTTACCACATACATCCAAGGTCCACGAATCTATCTTGGTGATCATTGACTGACTCACCAAGTCGGCTCACTTCCTACCCATTAGGGAGTAAGGGCCGATAGAGGGCTTTGGATGCCTCTACATCCAGAAGATAGTTTGTCTTCATGGGGTGCCTTTTATGATCATATCATATCATGACACTCGCTTTACATCCTGGCAATGGAGGGGATTACAGGAGGTGTTCGGGACGCAGCTGCGTCTGAGAACAACTTTTCATCCCAAGATGGATATTCAAATGAAGTGGACCATACAAACCTTAGAGGACATTCAACATGATTGTATCCTAGATTTTGGTAGTAGTTGGGAGGAACACCTACCACTAGTGTAGTTGTCATACAACAACAGTTATCACTCCAGCATTGGCATGGCACCGTTTGAGGCCTTGTATGAGCGGCCTTACAGATCACCCCTATGTTGGACAGACCCAGGGGAGTCAGAACTCATGGGTCTGGAGTTAGTACGAGCTACTGCCGAGAATGTGTAGATCATCTAGGAGTGTATGAGGAGTGCATAGAGTAGGAAAAAGTTTTATGCCAACAAAAGATAGAGACCCTTTGATTTTGAGGAGGGCGATCATGTTTTCCTTCGAGTCTCACCCCGACGAGGATTGCAGAGATTTGGATAGGGTAGAAAGATATATCTAAGGCTCATCAGACCTTTTTAAATCCTAAGAAGAGTTTATGAGGTGGCATACCACCTAGATCTTCCCCCATAGATGCACCGAGTGCATGATGTTTTCCACTTTTCATAGTTGAGGAGAGACGTGCATGATCCATCGCACGTCATTGATTGTGGTGTTGTTCATGGAGTTCCTAGTAGAGACAGAGGATCGATATGAGTGGGTCCTAAATGGGCATTTGATATTTCTGGTGTGAGTTTGGTGGCAGCATGGGAATCTTCAAGAGAGAACATGGAAGCGAGAGTCCCAAATTCGTGCTTAGTACCACCATCTATTTTATTGTTTTTTGTTTTGGATTTCGGGGACATGAATCCCTAAGGTAGGGATAATGTAATGTCTCAAAAATTTCATGTAATTTTTTTTTAAATTATATGGAATAATTCTAAGACCAAACTCTTTGACGGCATGTGATTTCGAGGCCTGGTGAGCCCGGAACGGAATTTTAAATTTTTTTTAAATTCACTTAAGTAGAGGTGTGAGCGGGTTTTTCTAACTTTTGAATCGGTGCTCGGATCAAAAATCCAAGGGTACCATTGAACTTAGAACACTTGGATTCGCCTAGAAATGACTTAACTTCATCCGGAAAGGGTCGAGTGAAAAAAATTATTTTTTGGACTTTTCGAAAAATAATTAAATAACTTTAAAAAGTTATTTTATTTTATTTTCTCATTTGTTGAGCAGCGAATGGAAATTATGTGGTGCATCAATGAGGCATGTTGATGTGGAACATTAATGGGTCATTAACTCGTAGTGTATCGATGCTTTAAGGACATGTAATAGTGATGTTGTTTTATAAATGAAACAAAGTAATTGCGCGACGTCGCAGCGTAATAGAAACAACATGACGTCACAGCGTAACAAAAACACTATGACGTGTTTTCCTTTTAATTTGGTTTATGTGTTGGTGGGATTAGGAATTAAACTATGAGGACTATCTAACAAAACTCTAATGAACTTCCAATCCAATGAAGAATGAAAAATGCCAACAAACGTCAAACATCTTCGACGTACCTTGATGAACAGAGCTGGAACCGATGAACGATGTCAAAGTCTTGAAACCTCAAGGATGTAACATTGCGGAAAAGAACATCAAAGATGTAGGGGTTTAATTTTTTCAAGTTATTACCCATTTTTATTCTATAAATGATAAATTTGGATCAACCCATGAATAGGTTGATCTACAAATCATGTGTTTATGCGGGAGGGTAACTTTTGGTATTTTCGTTATCTGAGACTGAAATTATCATTTGTTTGTTGAACCAAAATCCCTGGACCTCCCATGTTTTTAAACCTCTAACGTGGAGGGCATGGGCCGACACAAACAAGGCCTGAGAACATCCATCGTGTGTGTTCATTATTTTTGTATCCTCAAAGTGGCGGTAAGAGGAATCTAAGGCCAAGGCAGGGATGGTGGTGACCGAGAGGCCCATAGGCATAGACAGATTGTAAAACGGACCACCGAAGAAATTCCGGTGGACTGTAGAAGGGATCTCCAACCCGTCGGCGGTCGGCAGTGGCCTGCGGTGGTGTTCATGGGAAAAGAACGGTGGCACCCCATCAGCACGCTGCGGTGGCAGGAGGTCGTGGCAGTGGAACGATGTGGCACCAGGTGAGCGCCGTGTGGAGGGACGGCCGGTGTCCAGGCCGTCCTGGTGGCTCAGCAAGCCGCGGTCTCTCAACCACAACAGAGGGTCCCCATATGTCTATGGGGCTAGAAGATTCCAGAAGCGACATCTAGCCGTGTCCTGGCTAGGCGGCGCACCACCAGACTACACTGCACGGGTCAGGATTTAGGATGGCGGTCTGTGCCCCCAGCCAGCGGGCCGGACCCGCGGCCCAGTGGGCCAAACCCGCATCGTCGGGCCAGAACCACACCGGTGGGTTGAACCCATGCCAACAAGATATACCACTCCCTTCATGTTGGGCCAGACTAGACCGGGTTGTAGGGTGACCCAACGGGCTGGACCCTCGGCCAAACTGGGCCGGGTCCAGCAAGGCTCATTGGGCCTAGCCCACTTTCCAGGACAGACTGGACCAACTCAGAACCAAATCAGGTCAGGTCGAGTCGGTCGAATTTAAACTAGGGTATGTGGGACCCCTAGGTTAGGATGGTAAGGTCGGTCTGGCTAGGTCGGACTGGGCACAGACGTAATTGGCCCCTGTTTACTAAAATGATCGTATCTTTCAAATCGAGTGTCTGATTGACGAGTTGTTTGCGGTGTTGGGAAACTCTCAATAAGGAATATCTTTTATAATTCCCTAGGTAGGATTTCATGTAATTTGGGATGAGAAGAATGGCTCGAGGATCGGTTCTCCTAGGCACGCTATGTACGCAACCCTACGGTTGGCTGAGACCTAAGGACTATTGACTTTTGACTCCATGTAACTCAACTATAGCCTAGTGGGAAGCACTTCTGTGTGAAATTATAATCCCATGGTGGGAAGAAATACTATGTGACTTTTTAGGTCCATGGTATGCAATGAGGAGGTGTACCTAAGGAGTCTAAGGTTAGTGGGAAGCACTACTATGTGACTTTGCAGGCCCACTATACTCAATAGATGAGGAGTTCTCCAGTAGCCAAGTTGTTTGATGATGTGACTGATGATTCTTCTATCACTAACCAAAATGTATACCTTGTGTGACTTGTCTTGTGCTTCTTGCTTTACTTTTACAATTGTTATGTGGTCTTTCCTTTTTTTTTTGGGGTCCCTATTGAGTATTTTGTTACTCAACCTTGCATGGGATTCACCCACACATGTTGTGTCTAGTGCTGATGATTGACATTTCTATAGATACGCCGGTGGACCGGGACCCAAATGTGCTTAGGGAGATGGGATCGATAGGCGCTACGATAGTGGAATTGGTATCTTAGGACCATGCGGGGCCTAGTAGGATTGGGTGGATAGGACGTTCTACTTCACCTTCCAGTAGCTACACTGCTCTCATGATCAGGTGGGGTTTTTCTGTGAATGGCCATCAGAGTTTCCTTTTTGTACTTTGCTATTTTCAGTTCTTTTGTTGAGATTTTATTCTGGCCCACTTATATTATTCTTACTTGTACTTATTTTTTTTAGTGATACTTGTTTCTTTTTTATTGTGTGGGACTTGGTTGGGCATGTGTGTGCGTACAGGTACTTAGGTAAATGCCTCCCACTTGGTTCTATCCAATTCACCTATGTGAATAATTTGTCTATGTGGTTTTGATTAATTCACCTACCCAAATCATTTGATTATGTGATTTTGACAACTTTTAGATTTAATAAAAAGTTTTATTCTTTAAAATGTGTGGTCACTCAAAGACATATGTTTGCTTCAATAATTTTCCAAAATTTTAACTATAACTAATATGGTTGTTGAGATATAATGTTTGGTCACTCTGTTCCTCTTATAGTCACTTGGTTTACTCTTGCGGTTACTTTTCTTACTCTTGTTGTTTCTTGAGGTGGTTGAAAAATTTCCACCATAGTAGATTGATTAGACATATGGTCAATCCACTTAGTCTTGAAGCTTCCTCCATTCATAGTGAAATTATGTTGAGTTATAGATTACTTTATCTGGCCGATTGAATCCTTTTTGAATTTGATCAAGTACATAGAATGATTTCACTCATTTTGACACGTGATTTATTTTTTCTTCAGGTGGTTAGTTGAGTTTCTTCTTGTGGTTGATAGCTGGAATAAAGATTTCTTTGAAACTTGGGAAAATTTACATATTTTTCTAAAAAACATGTTGCTACCGTATAAAAAAAATCCATTAATAATAAATAAAATTTATTTGATATCATTAAAAAAATTAATTGTTGGAATAATCCAACATTATTATCCCAAAGTAAAATGTATATTTTTATATATCACAAGTTGATTCAAAAAATTATAGCAATGATGAAGTATTGGGTAAATGAGATATTATGTTCTAAAGACATAGAAAACATATTCATCTAGAAAAAAATCATGGAGTCAGTTGCAAGGGGATATAAACTAGATGAAGCTTGAGAAATTAAAATAATACTAGCCTTCTAACAAATGGTTAACCTAAAATTTTTTATGAAACCTTAAAACTTGATAAAATAATCTCTAAAAAAGTTTATATTTTTATTCTGTGTAAATTTTACTAAAATGATTTTTATTTAATCTATTTAGGTCCAATGTGTTTTTATTTATAATGTGTACTAATTTCCATTGTGTGTGATCATATGGTAAAATAGTACATAGATATAATTATAATATCAAGCATTCATGTGTTATTTTTTTAAATTTCATTACTTTAATCCTAGAACATTTTAGTTCTGTAATACCCTATGTGTACATATGGTTGTAAATTCAAAGAATGAATGAATTTTAAAATTAGTTTAGGGGTTCAATTTTAAAATAGGATTCATAATTGAATATCAAATATTCATACCCCTTATAATATGTATTTTGGACGTGGATTGGGGGTTGGATGGTGGCTGAGAGTAGTGGGGGGGCTTCGAAAGGAAGCTGAGCTAGCCCATACCAACCCACTGCCTAGCCAGTGGCCCAGTATCAGCTATCCAATAAGCTTAAATAGGGGTAACATTACATTTTTTCTCCCCCAATATTTTATAGTGTGTGTCCCTCTTCTCTCCCAACTCTTTCTTGCCCAAACCAAGGGACAAGCCCCTTCCCTTCCCCTATTTTCCCTTAACAAAGAGGGGTTTACCTTTAGATTTTTTTTGTGATACTTGGTCAATATGTTCCTCTGGTGATCTATTTCCCCCCTCATTATATCATTATAATTTATGATCTCTCCAACTAGGGATTTGATAATAATTCCATGAGACCCTAGTGGAATCAATGGAGCAAGATAGGGCTTCTGGTCTGCCTAGGTTGAGGACATCCTAAGACATCATCTGCACTTAGTTTCTCAGTGATTCCATATGTTATGTAAACTTTATAGATTTTTCTTAGGTTTTCACTAAAATTTAAAATAAATTAATTGTGTTTATGGTGTTTTAGTTAATGGATCTGGCTTTACTTGGGTTTAGGAGTGTGCAGGGGGTGGTTGACACCCCCTTGATCGATGTTTCAATGGATGATTTAAGGCATGGTGAGTTATTCAAAAATATGACAAGTTTAAATTGAATTAATTAATTATAAAAGTTCTAATCAATAAATTATTAAGTTTTAGCTTAATCTAGAGGTGTAGGTACTGATGAAATCTTAGAATGGGCTTCATCGGGCTTGGTTAACCTAGGATAGGCCTTGGCAGAGCTATTGGCCATTGAAAATAAATGGAAAAGATACGATTATGGTAGGTGGTCTTGTTACTTAACCTATGGATTAATTTTTTTAGTTATATTCATGTTTATGTGTGGTATCTCCACTATGGTGTTTGGAACTTATGTTTAATTGAATTATTTAAGTTATTCAAATGGGTTAGTTTAATTTGATTTTTGGAATCATGTGAAATGCCTAGGATTATATGGGGTAAAGTGAATGGGACACCACAAACATAGTACCATAGTTGGGATGCCTCAGTCATCGATGTTTGAGGAGTGAACTAATGGAATACCTTGACACTTGAAACCCTTAAGGGGTGTTATTCAAATGAACTAGGATAGATGATACTTTGTGGCCTTTCTTAGATTCTCTTGATAATGAGTATACCTAGTATTCATATCATGACCCTTATGACACCATGGACCATGCACTATATGGACTAGGGTTGGGTGAGTGGACTGATAACATGATACCCTTGAGACTTTGAGATGGGATTTGATCCATCTCTATTGACCATCGGTAGTGAAGTTTACCAAGGGAGGGTTGGGGGTGAGTATGTGTGCTCGTGAAATTTTCGACGGGCATGATTCCTTCTGAGAGACAGGTGGTGAGCTAGAACTCAGATATGTCATGGGAACCTAGTGGGTAAACCTAGTGACATTTCCAACTTAATGATAGGGTGTGTTAGGGATATTATATTAGGAGGCGCAATCATCATGACATGCTCAGAGACACCTCAATACTGGCTGAAGTGGGTATGGTAAATCAGGTTCAAGGACAAAAGGATCGACACCAGGGTGGGACTTGGTCCTCCTATGAGGTTATGGTGGTTGGAATAGTCTACACAATGTGATAAGAGATATTTCAGCATCGAGATAAAGTAGGTATCATTTCCCTTTTTTATTTCTAGTAGTTTTTTATTTATTCTGAGCATGTCATGTTCATATATCACTATATTTCTAGTTATTTATGGGTTCACATTGGTGGTTACCTATTGAGTTTTTTACTCACACCCTAGTCATGTTTCCATGGAAGTTGGGTACCCGAGAAGCTTTACATTTCCTATAGGCACAGGTAAGGTCGAGACCTGGGATCGCACGATCAAGATGGAGTAACTCAAGTGGGATTTGGAATTTGGGATGAGGTGAGGATTGAGGATTGTAGTGGAGCCTCCAGTACCTTTATTATATTATTTATTTATTCTTTTATTTTCATTCATTATATGTGCTCATCCAGGTGGTAGATTGAGCATGTATGACTATATGAATACCTCTGCATTCCATGTCGTAATTATTGATGTTTGATTATCTTATCGTACTCTTATAATGTGTTGTTTTGGATGATGTTTATTTTATTTCCCATTATTTGGAACTTTCAAATTTTGGGTATAACCTCACCACAGTACCTTCATATACCCTTGTTACTAGTCAGAAGGTTGTGGAATTTAGGGAGGCATGCCTGAGGTCACATGATGGTTCGGTCTGACTGATGTTCAGAGTGATCTGATCTGGGACGTTACAAGTTTTGTTTCATCACTATTTTAGGGATGAAGATTCTTGATATTTCTTAATAAAGGAATAGGGAAACCACAATTAAATTAATCTACTAAATTTACAAAAAAATTCAGCATCTATTATCAATATTGATAGGAGTTTGATGTTTTTATTGGGTATTACTATGCCCATCACTACCTCAATTTTTGTATGACATGTTTTGATCTCCCTTTATCCCTCTCCCCCCTCTCTCATTTAATTTATTATTTTTTTGGACTTCTAAATAATTTAAAATTTTTATCAAATCCATTTATATCAATATTGTTATTTTTTATAAAATCATAACTTTAATATAAATTTTTAATTATTTTTATCAAATGCATAAATATTTTAATTATATATGATATTTTTTTTATAATTTTAGTTATATAATGCATATTATATAATTATTTCAGTGTTATTTATTTTTACTCTTTAAAATTATATTTTATTTATTATTTTTATTTTCGAACTAAATTTTAATATTTATTTTTAAATTATTTCTATTTTTAATTTGAAAAATATCATTAAATTAAATTTTATCATTTAAACTAAAATAAATATTTTATTTTTACCTTTTATAATATTATGAATTTTACATAATAAATATGTTTTTAAATAAAAATATAAATTTATGATATAAATAAATATTACCTAAGAGTGATATATTAAAATTTCAATATAATTTTATATATTTTAAATATTTCATATATAAACATTATAACTATATTTATAATATTCTCAATATTATATAATCATTTTTGTTTAATTATATTTACATATTATATATAAATATCTTACATATATCATATATTTATATTATGAAACTATAATTTTTATATCATTTTTTCTTATATTATAAAAATTATTGTCTAATACTATTGTTTCTATAAATGTTTAATTTTAATGCAAGAAAACCTAAATAATACAAACAGAATAAAATTAATTTTCATTTCATAAAATAAATGTAAATAATTAAAATAAAAATACAATCTATACTTCTTGGATTTTTTCTCCAATATTATATGTATAAAATCAAAGGAAATTGGAGTGAGGGAGAATACACAAACAGAGAGAGAGTTATAAAATAGATGTTGAGATATTAAATTCTGACACAAAATCCATCGATATAAGTACCATTCATTTAATATGTGCTTTCCTACCATATAATGAATGTTCCCATCAGAATAATAGTAATGAGTCATTTTTTCCAATTTAACTTTTTATCATAATAAATAATGATAGTGATGGATTTTTTATGAAAATTATGCATCGCCAAAAAATTTAGCGGTGACAAATTCACAAGTCATGGCCATCTCAAGCATGACCAAGATAGGTGAACACATATTTTAGTTGAGTTTCATGAATTTTCTATAGTGATAATTTATTATCATACTTAATCTCTTCAATGTAAAGTGTTAGATCTTTTAATTCTTGATTTAAAACATTTAATATCAGAAAGTTACTAAGCCTATATTTTGTGGAATATGGGAATTTTTTCTATAAAACAAGGTGATTCGTTGGTGGTCACAGAGAATCAATTATACACGTACAATTTCATGGCCCAAACTTATCAAGGAAATACATTAAGAGCTTAAAGTGTTATAAATTTTTGTAGGTTTTAGTGAATTAACTCATGGAATTAATGTGAAAGTTCATGAGTGTATTCAAATAGAATTAATAAACCAATATGATCCCAGCAAATATAATTCTTGAGAAAAGATTAAAAATGAAGAAGGTGAGTGTGAATTATCATGTGAATGGATATCCCTAAAGATAACCCAACAAGGAAAATAAAAGATTCAAAACAAAACACACAAACCTAGATTTCACTAAATCAAATAATGAATACAATGTTAGATCTTAGGATTTCCATCAAGTTTCTCATCAGGTGATCATGAGGAGTTTAGAACTCCATGGGAAAGTGGGGAAGAAAGATATGAAGAAATGGGAATTACTAGATTCCTTCTTTCACCCTCTATCTTATAAACATCTAAAAATTATGTAGGGGTACTGTTTAATAAAAATTCATATAATATAGCTCTGAAGGAAATCATGGTGTATATGGGGTGAGAGATTTGTAAATTTTTAGTCTCTTTCCCCATACTAAAAGTCATAAAAAACCAAAAAAATATTGTGTTTTGACCAATTATTTCTTGATTTTATTTCACATCATATTATATTTCCAATGCTATTGTAATCAAGATAATTTAATCTCTATATCCCAAGTTATGACCTATTTTATGAAGGTAAGTCCAAACTATATTACACAAAATTTCTTCACTCCATGAGCCACCATCTGGTCACATGTTTCTAGATCCATAACTATATTTTGTTTTTTTAATTATATACCCATTACCATATAATCCAAAAAAAATAAATTTTAATTAGTTCATTGAAAATCATGAAAAAAACCAATCATGCTTTCCATTTTGGACCACAAAGTAAAATATTCCAATTTCATAATCAAGGATAAAAACATATTAAGCATTAAAGAATGTGTAAAAATCATAAATAATGGGTTAATTTTGTTTCATATAAAATACTTAATTTTTAAATACTCAATGAAAAAATATAAAGTCTATACATGATCCTAATATATGTTGTAACATTTCCATTTTAAATGTGTTTTAAAATAATAAATAAATAGTGTATGTAGAATGAAAAATGATTTAATGTTGGGATAATAAAACCCATATAAAGTGTAAATCACTTTTATAAAGGTGAAAATATATGATAAATTATTTCATGATCATAACATTAAACCAAAACCTTTTCATTCCCTTAAAAAGTCACTCTCAAGGAATATTAGAAAATTTATGCATGCTAAGTCGATGAAATGAAAAAGTATTTTACATCTAGTGGAAAAGTACCTCATTGATGCCTTTTTAAAAATAATCATTATCCAATTAATTTATTTCAATAAACATGAGAATTGAAAACTCATAAATTAATCTAATTTGAAATCTAAAGTGATGGAAATATAACATGTGAAATTAACCCATAACTTAACCATGTCCTGAAATACCTTCATGTCAGTTTGTGTAAACCACTTATCATTTTATTTTCTTATTTTCCATTAATTAAGGAAGTATAATTTGAAAACTTTTATATTCCTTATTTATTCCCACTCCAAAATTTTATTATGCTTCATAACTAATGGATAATAAAGAATTTTGGAAAGTTGAGAATCCGATCTCAAATACAACCCTCAAGATCCCGATAAAAATATACCAATATGTTATACATTTTTTCACTCCCCTGTATATATATATATATATAAAATTCATTGTTTTCTTAAAATGGTAAAAAAATATTTTAATAATAGATAACCAAACATAAAATAATTTAGAATCATATTAATTAATATCCATGTACTTGGTCTATGTAAGAAAAAAACTATGTGGAAGCCTCAAGTAAGTCTCTTTTATTTTCTTTAACATACTTTTGTTTTCATATAAACAATGAAAACTTTCTGATTATGGATGTTTGGAAGATTGTATTTAATAACACAATCATGAGGCAGGTTAAAATCAAAAGTTTTCCTAACTTCTCAAAGTTTTCACAAAAACACAACCATTAATATCATTGAATGATTACCAAGTTTTTAAATGCAAACTTAAAGAATAATTTTTATTTTTTTTCATATCTATAAATAAATAATTTATTACAACATGTTTAATAAATTTTAACATGTATATAAACATAGAAAATGAATTTCATTGAAGCATAGGGAAGGTGTCAAAATTTCTTATTATGTAATACATTTTTATTAGAACATTAATTACACTAAACACAAAAAAATATTTTTTATTTCAAAAGAAGAAGAAATAGAGAGATAAATAAAATTGAAAAAAAAAATTGAAAATTAAGAATAAATATAAAAATCTAATATAAGTAAAAAAATAAAAAACACATTTTATTATTAGTAATTATTGAAATTTTTAGTATGTAATGGGATATGTTGAAAATAATTTTAATTAATAAAATAATTGAAGGAATTGGGTGTTAGATAAAAGTGTAAAAAATATGTTATTTAAAGTTTTTTAATAAGATCTATGTCATAACACCAGATCTGGAAAATTAGTACTCAATTCTTAATCCATAATCTCATTCAAATTAATTTACGTCTAAAAATATAAACAAAGTAGTACCTTAGTTCAATAGAGTGATCCTAGTGTAATCCGCTCATCTTTGGATCATTGTAGGTCAAATAATCTAAGAGTGGATCCCTTTAGGTCATCCAAATATTAATTATATCCCTTTCAATGGCATTTTATGATCTTCATGTGCTAGTGTGGGAGACTCAACAGTTTTATAACCCTTATAGAAATACATATGAGTAACAAATATCACAAACTCCTACAAACACTTATTATTCACTATAATATCTATGTCTCGTCATATATTATATGTAAAGATAAAAAATTTGTTTTATAACCCTTTAATAATTTATTTATATTTCCTATTATAATGGATATACTTTCTTTTGATTACCATGACCACAGATTTAATTAAGGTACTTCCATACTAGAAAAGTATCCAAAGATATATTCTTCCTTTATAAAGTGAAAACCCCTATCTTGATCATTTAATCAATTTTATTCTACTAATGATGCACCTAACATGAGATACCTCACAAAAACAAAAAAAATCAATGTTTTTATCATGAATCACAACACAATATTTAATTAAATACATTCATAAATATATCAAGTCAAGAGACCAATGAAAATTTTCATAGATGGGAATATCCAATGATTCCTAAAACATGTGTTATTTATTTTAGAGGGTATATCCTCATGATCTCCTATACTTTAGAACACTAAGTGAGATCTTCATAAGAATAAGCCTCAATGATTATACCTAATAGTCATAAATCATCCATAACCTGTCAATATGATGTATTTAGACCATATGAAACGTGTTTAGGATTAATTTTAAAATATTTTAAGGTTCTCATTACAGTTCATAACATTAATAAACTTTTTATACAATAAATTATGAAAGTACAATACCATGTGAATAGTGTGATTAAAATTAATAACACTATTATGATAAGAATAAGGCATGCATAACTTTATATATACATCCTATGGTAATATAAAGTAATACTTAAGTTGGGTCTAGGTCACCCAAACTCACAACACTCCCACTTACACTAGTTCCAAATAACCAACCATCAACCCATTTGTTCTCACATAATAAAAAAAATTATCCAGTTAAGGATTTAGTTACTAAACCTTTTATGTTTTCCTACATGGATACTCTATTATATTTTACTTCACCTACTTGAGTTGAATCAATCAAGATATGATATCCAAATTTATTTTTTTTACACCACCATAACAATGAAATCATAACTAGTACCATTGTCGCAATATCATTACAATATATATTATGATAACAACTGAATTTCTTAGAACAATTCCAAAATATGGGATATATATACAAGCTAATACTACTTCTTTAGCTGTATTAGGATCCCCAACATACTTAGTATTTATATATATAGCTACCATTGTATTTTATGAGATTATATTGGACATTTCCTTAGCCTAGCATTGGTACTAGATCAATTTGATCTGTAGGAATACTAGTTTGTTTCCCCTTGATAATTAGTGTTTCTTCTTCTCCAAGAACCATAAATTTATCCTTTTTACATTCTCAAGTACTATTAGATAGTTCTAACTGCTACCTTAAATAGTTCTCCATGATTTATTTAATATTTTCCCACCATGATTTATATATAAGAAACTTATATCTATGTATATATCATGGAATATGTGACAGATGCCATTACTAGAGAATATATAGTTATTCTCATCATCTTAATATCCTTCTATCACTTAGACATGTTTTCTTATAGATATTAATGCCATATGAAATAAGAAAAAATTATCTCTTGAATTTTACCCACTTTTATTTATCAATTCCTTACAAATGTATGTACCTTGAATTGGTATAAGAAACCACATAGGCCAATATCAGTATATCTTGTTCCCTAGAACAAGGGTTTCTATATTAATTCAATATTTTAGAAATTTTTACAACTTATTCTTAACAAAATATTATAATAATACCTATTTTATAAATATTATCACCATATATTACTTGTAAAACTATGTTTCTCTCACTAAATGATTTTTATACACATGTAAAAATAATCATTACATAATTCAGTACCACTTTGATCAATAAATTGATTCATGAAACATTTATATAATAAACCTGATAGTTTCCATGAAAATTCACATTCTAATATATTTTAATATCTCTATTGGTGAAAAGGTTTTCACATTGTTAACACCATGACAAATCTTAGACTATTAAAAACCAATATTTCTTTATAGGAAGTCATTTTACCATATATATATATATATATTTTTCTTCAATAACCATTTAAACTTGGTGGGATTTACATCAGAATAAGACACTACAAAAATAGAGAAATTAATTTTCGAATATGGAATCCATTTTCTAAATTTATTCACTTACCCATTTTAGATTATTTCCATTTATTACTTCCTTATAGGAGAATTATTACTTATTATCAATTGATAATATATCACCAAACATGGTGATTATAAAACCATATATTTTTTGGTTCTATATTTATCACACTCCATGTTTCTCTTTTCCATGATCTCTTTTGGATCTTTTTCTAATTATAACTTGTTGTGCATCTCAATCCTTGACTTTACAAAGAATGCATATTTTAAATTTATAAGAGTTGGGTGTTTCTTCTCACCCTTTACAAATAGACTCCAAATCATGGGGGAGTATATATTTTATTCATTCTTTAAGTTTTTGGGGATTGTTTAATTTAAAGTTTCAGCCTTAATTCCTCATATATTTACCTAGGAATTTCTTTAATAAAAATAGCATCATTTTGATCCTTTGTTGTAATGTACTGTAGATTTATTTATCTGGAAGAAAATTTATCCTACTTGAAATATAACATAATGTAAATATGTTTTTATCTATAGTATTTTACTAGATTCATTTAAAAATTAATTACACTTTTATCATTATATATAATTTTCAATGGATTTTTAAAATTCACTTTCAAGTCCTCTAACTAACCTTTCATCCATATCATTTGAGTGCAAGCATGGGGGGTAACAATATATTATGATTTTATAATAATCATATTTACTAAGTTTTTTTATTTTTATGATAATAAATAACACTGTATATTAAATATAATGTTCCTATATACATTTATTTTCAATCATCGGAATCTTTATGATCGCACCGCGATTCATTGTTTCATTTTCACCCTTATACCACTATTTTAAACTGATTTTTCACCGTAAATTCCAAATATAATATCAAATTTGATGTCATTTTTTATTTAATTATTTAATATTTATCACTATTAAAAATGGAAATGTTGCTTGTTTTGATAATTTCATTGAATGTGGAGGTGATTTGGAGGTCCCATGATGAAGTTCAAGAAAAATGGGCTAAACTGCACAGGATCCAAGCATATTAGGGAATAAACCACATACTACTACTAAAATTTGCAACAAAATGGGATTATATTTTTTTCTGGTCCTAAATTAAGTGTGATAAATTTTATATTAATAAACTGAAGCCTAATTTGTCCATCTGGTGGCATATCTAGATTGATCTGTCCATAACCTAGAATCTGCACGAAGTCAAAAGTGGTGTGTTGTGATCTGTCTATATCTTGAGTTGTATGTATCCAAATAAAGCCAAAAATTCTGTATATACATTCAATAGGTGGGGATACAACTTTTTTATTTTATTTAAATCGAGATAAGGCTTTCTGGAGGTCGAAAACCATGTTCCATGTGGTTTTAAGAAATCTTTGTACCCAAAACCACCTTCCACATTACCTATAAAAAGGAACCACGGGATCCTCATTTTCAAGTTCGTACAAGAGAAAAATCATAGGTATTTTGGAGACCCAAAGGGGTACTTTCCTCATCCATGAAGTTATGGAGGCCCCTATCCTCATATAAGGATCAAGGATGAAGGCAAAGTTCCACCCTAGCCTCCTCCTCCTCTCAATGGAAAGTTAAACAGTGGACAATCATTTAGAGGGAGATACACACACTTGGTAGGGAGTTCTATCACTAGTTATTCTACTGTTTTTGTGTAATTTATGTTTTAAATATTTAAATTATTTCTTATGTTGACATTATTCTCCCTTCATTTCATTTATTTTGATATAATTAAGTGAAACACATTTTATTTCAACACCGATTGGGTTGAGATTTCAAGTGGGAATCATGGGTTGTTCCGATTGGACAACACAAGAATCCTTTATCTCTCACACATATATGAGATATTAGTATTCTTTGGTATCTGTTGTTCTATTATTTAGTATGAAACCTTGACAACATGATCATCGTGTCAAGGGTTTCTTCTTTGTGTGTTGTTTTAAGGGGTAAGAGGGGAATAAAGATCTTGACAACCCTCAACCAAATAATTAAACAAAACCATATGAAATTTTCAGGAACATGAACTACCAAAGATATGTAGTGAACTTGAAATGATATAATTCTCTCATAATTCTTAAAACACCACCTTTTTTTACCAACTATTAAACTCTTTAAGTTAAGTTATTTTCTTAAAACCATTTTCAAAATCACCCCAATTTTTAGTACTTTTTATTAAAAATTCATACTCTAAACCAATCAATGCTACATGATAGAGGACCTATGGTATTCCCTATATTATAAATAAACCTTAAAAATATAATCAATTTGATGTGTCATGAAAATTCATTCAAATTTTGTAATTGTTTCCATTGAGCGCTTTGGTTTTTAGTGCGTGTTTTTTATAATATTTTTGTAAATTTTGTGAATATTTATTTTTTTTATCTTATACCTTTACCTATATTTTTGTGTTATGAATTATTTATTTTTTAGTTTTGGTGTATGATGTGTTCCACTTTAGAAGACTTACCACCTTTCAAACCCGAACCAAAAAGGATCCTGCGTCTACGACACCGAGACACAGAAGAGAACCCTTTGAAAGAGGATACAAAAAACATTGACACTCTTCTTGATCCTTCAACTTATTCCAATGAAACTCACATTAAAATTGAAAACAACTTGCATAATATATCTGAAAATAACTAGACATTAAAATTACTAACCTCACCTGATGTTGATATTTAAACCACCTGCATTCAAATACAAGGTGATGCACTTAATTTTGAACTAAAATCTAGTCTAATTCACTTATAGCCAAGATTTTATGGACTTTCTGGAGAAGATCCACATAATCACATAAAAGAATTTCATATTGTGTGTTCAAACTTAAAACCTTCTAATGTGTATAAAGAAAAATTAAATATTAGATAATTCTCATTTTCTTTAGAAGAACCATCGAAATATTGGTTGCATTATGTTAATTCACCAATTAAAGGTTGGGGGGACATGAAACGTCTTTTTCTTGAAAAATATTTCCCAACCTCTTAAAATGAAACTATAAGGAAAAAAAATATGTGGTATAAGGAAATAATAAGGGGAAATATTACATGAATATTGGGAATTATTTAAAAGGATATTTTCATGCTGTCCACACCACCAAATAAGTGATCAAATTTTAATTCAGTATTTTTATAAAGGATTGATTCCTATTGATAAAAATATGATTTATGCTACTGCAGGTGGTGCACTGGTTGATAAAACCACAATTTTTGTAAGGACCTTGATTGATAACATGTTTCAAAACACTCAATAATTTGGTTTAAGGTCGAGTGTACCCATTAGAGGTGTCCATGAGGTGAAAAGTACTGAAGTTGAGAAGAAGGTGGACACGAAGTTTGAAGAGATAAGTACCCTTATTCAACAACTTACTCTTTCACAAGGAAAATCCCAATCTCTTCCTCACATCCATTGTTGTATATGTTCTTCTAACACCCATTATTATAACCAATTCCCCCAACTAAGAGAAACTTCTGAGAGTTGTGAGGCAATCTTTATAGGATTTCCCTATAACCAACCCTTTAGGAAAGAACCATATTATCCATCCAACCCTAGGTCGAATGAAAACCAAGATTATAAGAAAGGTTTATTCAAACCAACCTCAAAAATAATGTAACTAACCAGGGCAGAGTAGTCATCCACCACCACCACCGAGAAATACCCAACCACCAAAAAGGCCTTTCCAACCACCCCCTCCAAAACTTGGGCCTAGCCTAGAAGATATGATGAAACAAATGGATGAAAAAAATCTATAATTCCTACAAACCACCCAAGAATCCATACAAGACCTAAAAACTTGATTACGCCAACTCCCTAACTCTATGGGGGAAATCCAAAGTCATGGGTTGGGTAAACTACCCTCTTAACTAGTAGTTAACCCTATATATAAGGGAAATGTTAGTTCCATCACCCTTATAAGTGGAAATCAGCTTAAAATTCAAATTAACCCTCCAATAGAGTCATCCCTCCTGAGGAAACCACCATCCCAAATCCTAAAAATGGTCCAAGAGAATAAAAACATTGTCTTGAGAGAATACATTCTAAAGGAAAGAGTGTTTATGTTGATTAGTAACCTATCCCAACAATTCCTCTTTCATTTTCCCAAAGGACCACCTAAATATGAAAAAATATATAAACTTAACTTGATAAAGTAATATTGGAATCTTTTAAAAAATTATAGGTTAACATCCCCTTGATTGATGTCGTAATGCAAATTACAAGATATGCCAAGTTTCAAAAGGAAATTTATACACACCAAAGTAGACTTAGATGTTATGAGAATGTGAGATATGGTAGAAATATCTCAGCATTGATAGAGCCATCACTTCCTACCAAATTCAATGATATGGGAACATTCTCAATTACGTGCACCATAGGGGAGTATTTCTTTTCCAAATCTATGCTTGATTTAGGTTCCTCTATAAATTTGATTCCTTACTCTATTTACCCTTCATTATAGGTTGGGGAATTGAATCACATAGGAATTTTTGTTCAACTTGAAAATTGGAGTACTTCACACCCCTCTGATGTGTTAGAGGATGTTCTTGTGAGGGTGAAAATTTTAATTTTTCCCGTTGGTTTTTATGCGCTAAAAATTGAAGATGATTAGATGAATGGATATACCCTAATTATATTGGGTAGGCCCTTATTTAAAACCACAAAAACCATAATTAATTTCCAAAATGCTACAGTATCTATGGAGTTTGGTGATGACATTGTCCACTTCAACATTCTTAATTCCATGAAGCACCCCTCATAAGAACATTCCTCTATCTCTGTTCACTCTATAAATGTACTCTCCTCCCATAAAAACAATTATTTTCATTCCCATGATCCCCTTTCTGAGTTTTCATCATTGATTAAAATTATAAGAAATGAAACATGTATATAATGTTGTATTGGTTTAGACAAATTTCATGCATGTTTATTAATTGATGATTTATTGAACACAGAGGATCACATGACCATCGATGATACTATTAATCTTGTAAATTCTCATTCCTCATATGAGGATGATACCATTGAGAAGTTATATGAGATTAGTGACCTCTCACTTTCACACACACTCCCATCAATCCAAAATTAACCTGAATTGGAACTAAAACAACTACCTCAAGATTTAAAATATTCATATCTTGATAAGGGAAACAAGCTGCCTATCATCATTTCTAGTTCACTCCCTTATGAGCGTTAATTTAGACTAATTGAACTTTTGAGGGAATATAAATAATCTTTGGGATGGGAACTTGTAGACATTACTATTATTAGACCATCAATTTTCACACATAGTATATTGTTAAATAATGAGGATAAACTAGTGAGGTAGACACAACTATGATTTAAACAAAACATCTTAGATGTGGTTAAAAAGGAGGTAAAAAACTATTGGTTGCGTGAATTATTTACCCCATCTCTAATAGCCAATGGGTTAGTATAGTAAAATTGGTTCCTAAAAAAACTAGTCTGATGGTAATTAGAAATAAAAATAATGAATTGGTTCCAACTCGTGTGTAGAACAGTTTTTGTGTCTATATATACTATCATCGATTAAACCAACACACTAGAAAGTACCATTTCACATTACCATTCATTGACCAAATTCTCGAGAGGCTAGCAGGGAAGTCCCATTATTGTTTTCTTGATGGGTATTCAGGATACTTTCATATCTATATTACCCCCAAGGATCAAAAAAAGATAACCTTCACTTGCACCTTTGGCACATTTTCATATAGAAGGGTTCCATTTGGTAAGTTGAATGCTCCAGTTACTTTCCAGATATGCATGGTTAGTATTTTTTCGGATTACCTGTAGAATTTCATGGAAGTATTCATAGATGATTTCACTATTTATGGATCCTCTTTTGATGAATGATTGAGTAGTCTTGCTTCAGTCCTATGTCACAGTATTAAAAAGAATATCATATTAAATTATGAGAAATTCCATTTCATAGTGAAAAAAGGTATAGTTTTTGGACATGTAATTTATGTGGGTGGTATCCAAGTATATAAATCAAAAGTGGATATCATTACTTCCCTACCATTCCCCAAAAATGTATGGGATGTGCATTATTTCCTAGTTCATGCTGAATTTTACCGTCATTTAATGCATGAATTTAGTATGATTGTACTCCCACTGTCTCGGTTACTCCAAAAAGAAAAAGAATTTGTTTTTTATAAATAATGTGAGGAAGATTTTAATAAGTTAAAATAGAGTCTAATTTCAACCCTGGTAATCCAACCACCTCAGTGGGATTTACCATTTTATCTCATGTGTGATGCCTCCAACACTGCAGTTGGGGAAGTCTAATCACAAAGGGTCAACCGAGCTCCACATGTCATAGCCTATACCTCACGTACACTAGACCCTACCCAAGAAAACAACACCACAACTGAAAAATAAATTCTTCCCATTGTGTTTTCCTTGGATAAATTCAGGTCATGCCTTTTAGGGTCCAAATTCATTGTGTTTTCAGACTATGTAACCCTATGGTATCTCCTTAAGAAACTAGAAGCCAAAAAAATGCCTCATTTGCTGGGTGATCCTCCTTCAGGAATTCAATTTAGAAATTAGGGATAAAAAATTAGTAGATAATGTGGTGGCAGACCATATCAGTAGGGTTCACCCATCCTCAGACCTGGACTCATCCCCCTATATTCCTATAAATGACATGTTTCTAGATGAGCAATTGTACCAAGTGTAAGATGTTATTTCTTAGTATGATAAAATTGTAAATTATTTGGTATCATATTTCATTATTGTTGATTTCAACAAAAGATAGGAAGACCATCTAAAACATGAGTCTCGTTTGTACTTTTGGGATAACCCCTACCTTTGGTGAAAATATAGTGATCAAGTTCTCAAGCGTTGTGTTACCTATAGAGAGTTTCAGTATGTCCTTAGGTTCTATCACATTCTTTCTTGTGGGAGTCACTTTGGTCCCTAATGGACTGCTCATAAGGTCTTTGATTCTAGTCTCTTTTGGCCAAAAAATTTTTGGGATTCCCATGATTTCTGTAAATATTTTCCTCACTGTCAAAGAATGAAGAATGTATCTAAAAGAAATAAAATCCCACAATAAGCTTGTCTCTACCGTGACATTTTCACTATTTGAGAAATTAACTTTATGTGACCATTCCCCAATTCATTTTGGAACCTTTACATTCTACTAGCCATGGATTATGTTTCGAAATGGGTAGAGGCGCAAGCTATAAGGACTGATGATTCTATGGTAGTTTTGGAATTTCTGAGAACCCAAATCTTCTGTAGGTTTGGATTACATAGATTCATCATCATTAAATAAGGTTCTAATTTATGAAACTGAGCAATGAAATCTCTTTTACGTTGGTATGGGGTTGGGAATCGAGTGTCTACTTATTATGACCCACAAACCAATGGTCAAGATGAGGTGTCGAATAGATAGGTAAAACAAATTCGTCAAAAAATAGTTCAACCCAATAGAAAATATTGGAGTCTTAGACTCGATGATTCATTATGGGATTATTTTATAGCCTTTAAAAATCTCATTGAAATCTCACCCTATTGTCTTGTATTTGGAAATATTTATCACCTCCCTATTGAGATTGATCACTAGGCCTACTGGGCCATTAAACAATGCAATTCTAATATTTATAGTGCAAGTTCTAAAAGGATGTTGTAGATTTAGGAGTTTGAGGAAATGAGAAGAGATTCATATGAGAACTCCAAGATTTATAAGGAGATAACTAAGGCTTCCCATGAGCATCTCATCCTTCATAGTTAGTTCCACATTGGGCAGAAGGTACTCCTATACAATGCAAGACTAAAGTTGCATCCAGGTAAGATTTTTTGCCACTGGTTTGGACCATACAATGTTACTAATGTCTCTCCATTTGGTGTTTTCCAAGTTCAAAAATGAATAAACCAATCAAACCTTCACTGTCAATGGGCAGTGGCTGAAGCACTTCCATGAATTCATTTCGGAGTCCCCGATGGAGAAAATCCATGTTCAAGAAGCAATCTATGAATGACACTCACTAGGTTTTATCCTTCTTTCCCATATTCTTTTTTATTACAGTGGGGACACTGCACACTTTAGGTGTGGGGGTGGATGTCTATATTCCTAGGTTAGTTAGGAATTTTCATCATATTTCTTCTTTTTCTCTTTTTTATCTTGCTGAATAGTATTTTTACTTTCCCCCCTTTCCCTCCCCATCACCTTTGTGCCAAAATATTAATTTTTTTATGCCCATTTTATCTTGGAAAATGATTCCCTTTTATCATGGAATTTATTGAAAATGAATATGGAATTTTTGTATTTCATGTTGTTTTAACATTCAAAAACAATTCTGATGAAATGTGAATTTCGGAAAGAATTCAATATTACAGTGTGACTTTTATTTGAAATTTAGTTATTTTTCAATGATATAAATGGTTGTATCATTTTGAAACCTTTGAGAAGAATGGTACCCATTTGTGAATAGTTTAAGGGAAAATTACTTCACTTAATCTCTCTATACATATTTTCACCCAAAAATGAATTGTGAAAATTTCTTATATAATGGAAGGTATATATAAGCTAGTTTTATTTTTCTCTACTTTCAAAAATCATTTTTCCATATGTTTGTTCCTTATCTGATCTATTTCATTATTGTACCATATTGACCTATTCATGTGTACCTGTTATCTGACTATTGTATGCCTTAAAAAACAAAAGAAAGTTTGTATATTGGAAGGTCAAATCCACCTTTCCTCAACTTTTGATCTTGTTATGACTATTATAATTAGTGTCGTGAGGAGATCAAACAAGGGTTGGGAGAAGAGTGTGAGATTTTTTCCAAGTGCGACTTTTGAAAAAAAAATGAGGGGAGTGATGAAATGAGAAATATATGGGGATATCTATATTTTTTATTATTTTTACCAAATGCATAAATATTTTAATTATATACGATTATTTTTTATAATTTTAATTATACCATGCATATTATTTAATTATTTCAGTGTTATTTATTTTTATTATTTAAAATTATATTTGAATTGTGATTTTTATTTTTGAACTAAATTTAAATATTTTTTTTAAATTATTTTTATTTTCAATTTAAAAAATACCATTAATTTTTATTTTATCATTTAAAATAATATATTTTTTTTATTTTTACCTTTTATAATATTTTTAATTTTACATAATAAATATTTTTTAAAATATAAATATAAATTTATGATAATAATAAATAATACCTAAGTATGATATATTATAATTTCAATATAATTTTATATACATTAAATATTTTGTGTTTAAGCATTATAAATATATTTATAATATTCTAAATATTATATAAGCATTTTTTTCTTAATTATATTTACATATTATATATAAATATCACCTTTTTACTTGTATAATATACTTATATTATGAAATAATAATTTTTATGTTATTCTTCCTTATATTACAAAACTTATTTTCTAATTCTATTGATTATATAAATGTTTCATTTTAATACAAGATAGCTTAAATAGTAAAAATAGAATAAAATTACTTTTAATTTCATAAAATAAATGTAAATAATTAAAATAAAATACAATCTACACTTCTTGAATTTTTTTCTCCAATATTCTTCATCTAAAATAAAATTAAATAGGAGTGAGGGAGAAAAAGATAGATAGATATAAAATAGATTTTGGGATATACAATTATGACACAAAATCCATCGATATAAGTACCATTCATTTATTTTTTTCTTTCCTACCATACAATGAAAGTTCCCATAAAAATAATTGTCACGACCCATCCTCGGGGCCCATGCCGTGACTACCCCAAGCCCACCTTCCATAGGCCAGGGGCTGGCGACTAGCACCAAAGGCGTAAATCCCAATAACTGGGAAGGCATTGCCTTTATAAAAGTAAACAAAATACCACAGAGTACAAGCGGAAGCAAAACACTAAGTACAAAAGAAAGTGCTGAAAAGTAAATGGGCCGGAATACAAACCCAACTGAAAGTGCAGCTACAACTGAATGAAAGTACAAAAAAAAAAGACAAACAGCTAGAAGAAGGAAGCAGCTCCTGGGTCGTCCTCCTCGGATCCTACCTAAAGGGTAGGTACAAATAGCGCAGCTCCTGGATCGTCCGCCACGGATCCTACCTGAAGGGTAGGTACAGATAGCCTCCTCAACGCTCTCGCCCGTCAACCTCCTCCGGATATTGACTCGTCGTGTAGTCCACCTCCGGGTACTGACTCGTCGTGTAGTCCACCTCCGGGTACCATCCAGTCCTCGAACACTCGGCCTCTGTCAGCACTGCCCGTCGTCTGCAACCAACACAATGAGGTGCGGGCATAGCCCGTGCAGGGTTGAGTATAACGATACTCAGTAGGGACCCCGAGACCCTCAAGGTCTCACTAAAACCAACAAGGATAACCACATAGAAGATCTCAATAGATAACCTCTACTTAGGTATATACCCATACATATACCTAAGTTATCAAGTAACCCATCTCAATCATGATGAAACACAAGGATCATGAAATCAACGGATAACCACTACCCATATATATGCCCATACATATACCTAAGTTAACATGTGATCCATCTCATTCATGAGGTAAACACAAAGGTCAAAATTCTCAGCTCAAACCAGGATTTTCATTATCGAAACCGTAACTACTGAAGAGCTCCGTCTCTAGAGTGTACAGTGGTCCTGTCACGACTCCGAGGTACTTCTCACTAACCTAAGACTATTGAGGTACTCCTCCTATCGAGTACCACGAGTCATCCACCCAGACACAGTAGTGCTTCCCGCCGAGGTATGTCACCCAAACACAGTAGTGCACACCCCCTAGTAGCCTGTTGAGGTACTCTCCGGACGAGTACCGCAGGTCTGCACTGTCACACAGGTAGTGCTCCGTCCGCCATGGGTCTGCACCTCAGAAAGTAGTGCTCCGTCCACTGGGCTAGTCGACTCACTCCAAGTCGAGTCGGTCAAGCAGTCGTCAGGTCTCAGCCAGCTACACGGTCTCCGTACTCCGCACGCTCATCTCTCGGAGGGTCCGCTCCATGAGCTACAGGTTGATACTCCAAATATCTCAAAGTCCCACGAAGAAGTATCTCAAAGGACCGCCTCGTCATAGGGGTCTCAACGCAACAGACGGCGCGTCAATCGGACGCCCGGTCTGTGAGTTACTAGCCTTTTCGTCCCAGGGTCCCGGTTGGTTTCATGAGCAAACCAATCCCGAACGTATCTAAACTGTACCCCGAACTCTCATATGGTATACTCATAGAGACCGTTTCTCAACATGATCAACAACGCCGCTGACGGTTCGTCAAACGGACATCCTGTCTGAAAGATATCAGTTTTCCCGATCCAAGAGCCCGGATGGATTTCGGGTACAATCCAACCCGGACACTATCCAACTGTATCCAAAACTCAGGCGAAGTGTTCCAAAAGTTCCGTCTCATCAAGAGAAATTCAACGAGACAGACAGCGCGTCAATCGGACGCCCGGTCTGTGAGATATTGGCATTTTCGTTCCAGGGGCCCGGTTGGTTTCGTGAGCGAACCAACCCGACCGCACTCCGACGACATCCAAACCTCGAGTGGAGTACGCCAAAAGATCCGTCTCACTTAGAGGAATCCATCAAAGTCGACGGCATGTCAATCGGACGTCCGGAGCTCAAGATATAAGCGTTTCCGCTCCGAGGGCCCGGTTGGTTTCGTATCCGAACCAACCCGGCCGAACCCAAAGTAATCCGAAACCTTGAGTGCAATATACCGAAACGACCGTCTCGATCCAAGGATCGTGTTGCCGCTCACGGCGTGTCGTTCGAAGGCCCGTACCTCAAGTTACGGGCATTTGACCGAAAAAAGTCCGAAAATGGGGGGTCTGGGCCCGAGGCGACCCGGCCTGACCCCCCCTGGGTCGGCCGAACCGGGTCGACCCGACCTGGGTCCGACCCGGCTGGGCCCGGCCGGCCACGGCCAAGTGGTCGCCGCGGAGCGACGGGGGTGCGCGCGGCCACCACACTTCACCGCTAATTGAGGTCGGCGTTTCGCCGGCCGCCTCTGTTCCGGCGGCACGCCGCCGCCGCCTTCCGCAGACCACCGGACACGTTCTGGTGGTCCGTTCCTCCTTCCGTCTTCGCCTATGGTCCCCCCGGGACCCCACCTTCACTGCGAAGGAATTCGAACGCCCAAACGGCCTGCTTCGTCGTCACCCGTCAAACCGCACGTCAAAAACGAAACGCGTCGTCTTCGTGGTTCTCTGGTGCGATGCGTTAGCGTCGCGCCCCTTCGCCGCGGCTCCGCTCTGGCCATGGCGCCTTCGACTTTCTTCGACGTGGCGCGACGGCGTCGCGTTCTTGTTCGGCTTCTCGGCGTGACGCGACGGCGTTGCGTAATACTACCGAGCGATTCTCGCGTGGTGCAACGGCACCACGCCATCCCGTTCCATCCATATTAGAACCAATATCAATAATGGAGGAGGGTCGGTCGTGTTTGTGCGGTCCGGCCCCCTCTCTTTAATCGATAACAACTGGTTGTAAAATCACGAAGGATGACAAGATAGAATTCACGAACAAAATAATTAAATAATAAACTTCAACATCAATCCGCATGAACGAACGATCCGTGGATCAACCTGGAATTGGTTGGTCCTCGCTCGTCCTTCTTTTCTCAAAAGATAAGAGAACACCAAAAATAAATTCCCCTACCTTGATTCAGATACGGTGCACGTCAATCGAATTGCGGATGACGAGCGTCGTGGAAGTCGGGCGTCGTGGAAAACAAACGTCGATTCCGTTGTCGTCGAGGTGCATTCGAAGGGAAAAAGTCGTTGGAAGAAGACATTGCATTCTTCGGCGGAGATGTTCTTCGTGTTCTTCGTCGAAGGTGTTCTTCGTCGATGTTGAAGAAGAAGAAGACTTCAAACTTATCCTTTTCTCTCCCAAGTCTCTACCACAAGAACAACTAACCCCAAAATAAAATAATCCTCCCACTTATTTTATTAACCCAATATAGGTTTTGAATTTCAAGAGTTTGAAAATTCAAAACCCACATTTAACTCACTTGAGTTATTAACATAAGATGTTATAAAATTAAGGAGGTGATAAGTTATCAAAACTTAAATGGGGGGTTTAGAGGGGTTAGGAAAGTTAAGGAATTTGAAGAGGTGGGGAGGGGTTCGTGTGGGCCCCACCCTTTCAAATATCCACGCATGGGAAGTTGGATGGATGTGGGCCCACCACCAACTTCCCATGGGAGAAGTTAACAACCTAACATGAAATAAAATTGATTTAACAATTTTATTCACTTTTTTTTAATTAAACCCCAAAAATTATCTTCTTCTCCCGCACAAACGCTACTACGGTAAAGGTTCCCTTAAGCGATTACCGGCGTTGCGAGTTCATCAGTGCAATCAGATTTCAATTCTGAGCACCAGTTCAAAAGATAGAAATTCCCGCTCGCTCGTTCACTAAATGTACCCGAGCCAAACTTCGGAAATTAATTCCGGGTACACCGGGCCTCGGAATCAGGCGTCGTCAGAAGCCGCGTTCTTGTAAAATTCCAAAGAAAATTAAGAAAAAATTTCCTTGAAATTTCCGGGTCTTTACATTATCAATGAATCATTTTTTTCAATTCAAATATTCATCATAATAAATAATTTTAGTGATGGATTTTTTATCACAATTCTACATCGCTAAAAAAATTAGTGGTGACAACTTCATATTTCTTGTCCATTTCAACCTTGACCAAGTTAGGTGAACAAAACATTCTATTGAGTTTCAAGAATTTTCTATGGTGACCCTTGATTCTCATACTTAATCTCTTTAAGGAAAAGTGATAGATCTTTTAATTCTTGATTTACAACATTTAATAACAGAATGTTACTGAGCCTATATTTGGTGGTATATGAGAATTTGTTCTATAAAACAAATTGATTCATTGGTGATCGCGGAGAATCAAGTATACACATCCAATTTTTTGACCCAAACTTATCAAGGAGACACATAAAGAGTTTGAAGTGTTATCAATATGTTTGTAAGTTTTAGTGAATTCACTTGTGTAATTGATGAGAAAGTTTATGAGTGTATTCAAATAGAATCAATCAACCAATATATCCCCACAAATATAATGCTTGAGAAAAGAAAAAAAAAATAAAGAAGGTGAGTTTTAATTATCTTGTGTATAGATATCCCTAAAGAGAACCTAATAAGGAGAATAAAATATTAAAACCATAACATAAAAACCTATAATTCACCAGATCAAATAATTAATACAAAGTTATATTCTTTGGATTTGCATCAAGTTTCTCATCAGGTGATCATGGGGAGTTTAGAACTCCATGGGAAATGGAGGAAGTAAAATATGAAGAAATGGGCATTCATATATTCCTTCTATTACCCTTTTCCTTATCATCCTCTAAAATTATTTAGGAATACCATTTTAAAAAATCATATAAGATATCTATGAAGGAAATCATGGGGTACATGGGGTGGGATATTTATACATTATTTGTCTATTTCCCCATTCTCAAAGGCATCAAAAACCAAAAAAAATACTATTTTTTAACCTAATATTTCTTGAGTATCTTTCACTTCATATTATATTTCCAATTACAATAGAATCAAGATAATTATATCTCTATATACCAAGTTATGACCTATTTGATAAAGGTAAGTCAAAACTATCTTACATAAAATCTCTTTACTCCACAAGCCTCCACATGGTCACATGTTTCTAGATTCATGACTATATCTTGATTAATAAATTATATCCCCATGGCCTTATAATTAAATAAATGTTTTTCAATTTTAATAAGTGCAGTGAAAGTCATGAAAAAAACCATTCATGCTTTCCAATTTGGTCCACAAAGTAAAATATTCTAATTTCATGCTCAAGGCTAAAAACATATTCAGCATAAAATAATATGGAAAAAACATAAATCATGGGTAAATTTTGTTTCATATAAAATAAAAAAAAATTAAATACTCAATGAAAAAATATCAAGTCTATCCATGATCCAAATATATGTGGAAATATTTTCATTTTGAATGGGTTTTCAAATAATGAATAAAAAGTGTATGTATATTTCAAAATGATTTAATGTTTTGATACTAAAACCCATTTAAATTTTAATTAAAATGTATAAGGGTAAAAATATATGATAAATAATTTCATGATCATACCATTACACCAAAACCATTTCATTCCTTGAAAAATTCACTCTCAATGAAGATTAGAAAATTTATGCATGCTAAGTGGATAAAATGAAAAAATATTTTACATCTGGTGGAAAATTCCCTCATTGAAGTATTCTTTAAAATAATCATTACTCAATTATATTATTTTAATATATATAAGAATATAAAACTCATAAATTATTCTAATTTGAATTCCAAACTGATGGAACTATTACCAATGAAATTCACCCATAACTTAACCGTGTTTTGAAATCCCTTCATGTGAGTGTGTGTGAACCATTAATCATTTTATTTTATTATTTTACATTCAATTAATGAAGTTTAATTTTAAAAAAAGTTATATTCCTTAGTTATTCCCACTCTATAATTTTCTTGTTTTTCATAACCAATGTCTAATAAATAATTTTGAAAATTTTAGCATTTGATCTCAAATACATCCCTCAAGATCCCAATCAAAATATATCAATATATTATACAATTGTTCACTCCCATATATATATATATATATATCAATAGTTTTTTATTATTTTTTTAAAATGGTAAAAAAATATTTGGATAATTGATAGCCAAACATAAGAAAATTCAGAATCATATTAATTATCAGTCATGTACTTGGTCGATGTAAGAAAAAAAATATGTGGAAACCTCAAGGAAGTATCTTTTGTTTTCATTAACATACTTTTATTGTAATATAAACAAATAAAATTACATGATTATGGATATTTGGAAGATTTTATTTAATAAAACAATCATTATGATGGTTAAAATCAAAAGTATTTTGAATTTCTCAAAGGTTTCACAAAAACACAACCATTAATATCATTAACTAATTACCAAGTTTCTAAATACAACCTTAAAGGATATTTTTTATTTATGTATAAATATAGAAAGAAATAATTTATCAACACATTTTTAATAAATTTTAATACATATATAAACTTATGAAATGAATTTCATTGAAGTTTAAGGAAGGTGTCAAAATTTTCTCTTTTGTAATCCTTTGTTATTAGTACACTAAATACACTAAACACAAAAACATTTTTTTTTATTTCAAAAGAAGGGGAAAGAGAGAGGTAAATAAAATTTAAAGAAAAAATTAAAAATTAAGAATAAATATAAAAATATAAAATAAGTAAAACAAGGAAAAACAAACATTTTATTATTACCAATCATTGAACTTTTTAGTAATCAATGGGATATGTTGAAAATAATTTTAAGTAATGACATAACTAAAGGAATTGGGTGCTTGAAAAAAGTATAAAAAATATGTTATTTAAATTTTTTCAACTAGATCTATGTCATAACACCAGATCTAGAAATGCAGTACTCAATTATTAATCTAAGATCTCATTCAAATTAATTTATGTCTAAAAATATAAACAAAATAGTACCTTAGTTAAATGGAGTGATCCAAGTGTACTCCACTAGTCTATGGTTAATTTTATTTCAAATAATATAATATTGGATCACTCTAGATCATCCAAATATTAACTATATTTCTTGTAATGGAATTTTATGATCATCATGTGCCAGTGTAGAAGAATCAGGATCTTTATGACCCCTATAGAAATACGGATGAGTCACAACTATCACAACCTCCTACAAACACATATTATTCTATATAATCAATATGTATCTTGATATCTTATAAAGTGAGATAAAAAATCAGAATATTTTAATAATTTATTTATATTTTTTTGTTATAATGGATAGACATTATTTTCTTTACCATAACCATGGATTTAATTATGGAACTACCATCCTTGACAAGTGTCCAAAGATATCTTCTTCCTTTATAATGTAAAAAACCCTATATCAATCATTTAATAAATTGTATACCACCAATAAAGTACCTAATAGGAGATACCTCACAAAAATAGAAAAAATCAAGGTTTTTATCATGAATTACAATATTGTATTTAATGATATACATTCAAAAATATATCAAGTCAAGAGACCAATACACATGTTCATAGATGGAAATATCCCATGATGCCTAAAACAATTTTTATTTCTTTTAGGGTTGGTTCCTCATGATATTCTCTACTCAAGAACATGATGTGAGATATTCATGATAAGAAGACTCAAAGATTATGATCCCCCAACACCTGATAGTCTAACATCATCCATGTCCAGTAAGTATGATGTATTTGAACCATATGAAACATGTTTAGGATTATTTTCATAATATGTTAAGGTTGTCATTATATTTCATAACTCCAACAAAATTTTTATATAGTAAATAATCCAAGGGAATTGCAATGTGGATAGTGTGGCTAAAATTAATAACACTATTATGATAAGAATAAATCATGGATAAATATTTATATACATGATATGGTAATACAAAAGTACAACTTAAGTTGGGTCTAGGGAACCCAAACTCACAACACTCCCACTTACACTAGTTCCAACTAACCAACCATCAACCCATTTTTTATCACACAATAAACATGTTTTTATCAAGTTAAGGATTTAGTTATTGCACCATCCATGTTTTTTTACATGGATAATCTGTTATATTAGACATCACATTCTTGATTAAAATCACTCAAGAGATAATACCCAAATTTATGTTCCTTTTTTACACTATCATAGTATTGAAAGTATAACGAGTACTATTGTCATAATATCATTACAATATATATTGTGATAACATCTGTATTTCATAGAACAATTCCAAAATCTAGGATAAATATACCTGCTAATACTAATTTTTTATCTATATTAGGATCCTAAAAATAATTTTTATTTATTTATATACCTACCATTTAATTTTATTAGCTTATATTTTACATTTCCTTAGCCTAGAAATAATACTAGATCAATTTGATGTGTAGGAAGACTAGGTTGTGTCCCCTTGATAACTAGTGTTCCTTCTTCTCCAAGGACCTAGAATTTATCCCTTTTACATTCTCAAGTATTGTTATATAGTTCTAAATACTACCTTAAATAGTTCTCCATGATTTATTTAATATTTTATCACCATGATTTTATTATATGAAACATAAAATCTATTTACATATCATGGCATATATGATAGATGTCATCACTAGAGAATACAGAGTTATTCTTATCATCTTAATCCCCTCCTATCACTTAGATTTATTTTCTCATAGAGATTAATTCCATATAAAATAAGAAAAAAAATCCCACTTGAATTTTACCCTCTTCTATTTATAAATTTTTTTTGGCAATGTATATACCTTAAATTGGTCTAAGAAACCCCATAGGCCAATCTCAGTAGATCTTGATCAATAGAAGAAGGGTTTCTATATTAATTCAATATTGTAGAATTTTTTCCCACTTATTCTTAACTAAATATTATATTAATACCTATTTTATATAAGTTATCATCAAATATTACTTGTAAAATTATGTTTCTCCCACTAAAAAATTTTTATACACATGTAAAAATAATCATTACATAATTCAATACCACTTTGATCCATAAATAGATCCTTGAAACATTTATAAAATAAAGCTGGTAGTTCCCATGAAAAATTTGATTCTAAAAGATTTTGATATCTCTATTGGGGAAAATTTTTTCACATGGTTAACATCGTGACAAATATTAGACAATTAATAACCCATATTGCTTTATAGAAAGTCATTTTACCATCTATATGATGATCTTTATTGAATACCCATTTAATATTAGTGGGTTTTACATCAGCATAAGACACTTCAAAAATATAAAACATAATTTTGGCATATAGGATCCATTTTCTAAATTCATATACACTTACCCATTTTAGATTATTTCCATTTATTGCTTCCTTATAGGAGAAGTATTAATTATTATCAATTAATAATATATCACCAAACTCAGTGATTGTATAACCATATATGATTTGGTTTTATCTTTATCAAACTGCATGTATCTCTTTTCCAAGGTCTCTTTTAGAGATTTTTCCAATGATAACAGTTTGTACATCAAAATACTTAACTTTACAAAGATTGAATCTTCTAAATTTATAATATTTGGGTGTTTATTCTTCCCCTTTAATAATATAATCCAAGTAATGGTAGGGGTAATTTTTTATTCATTCTTTAAGTGGCAGGGGAATGATGAATGTGATGTTTCAACATTAATTCCTTAAATATTTACCTTGGAATTGATTTAATAAAAATATCATCAATTTGATCATTTTTTGTAATATAATCTAGATTAATTTATCTAGAAGAAAATTTCTCCTCATTGAAATATAACTTGACATCAATATGTTTTTATCTATAGTATTTTACTAGTTTCATTTAAATATTAATTACACTTTGATCATCATAGATAATTTTCAATAGATTTTCAAAATTCACTTTCAAGTCTTATAACTGACCTTTCATCCACATAATTTTGAGTGCAATAATGGGTGGTAACAATATATTATGAATTTATTATACTCATATTTACTAAGTTTTATTTCTTTTTTATGATAATAAATAATACTATCTCTTAAAAAGAATGTTCCTCTAGACAATGATTTTTGTTCAACGGAATCTTCATCCCAATAAGCATCCCCAAACCTAAGTAATTTCAACTCATTACATATTTAATACAATAAGAAAACATTTGATGTTCCTTTAACATACCTTATAATCTTTCAATTGTGATTCCTTTAGATTACTCTGATATATGACACACAAAGTGTCTCAATAAAAAATATTTAGTATAGATGAAATTAAATAGTTTACAATTATTTTAACTATAGGATGTCTCTTTGATTAATACTTTTATTGGATTCATCATTGCTCAGATTTAATCTAACATATACAAGATTATCAACTTCCTTTGAGTCATCCATGTGAAACTTCCTCTATAGACTATTGGAATACTTCTCCTCTGAAAGAAAGATATTAGTTCCATTTTGTCATGAATGATCCCAACTACCCTTGTAACCTGATAATTGAGTTGGTCCTGACATGGCCCAAAGGGTGTTCTCAGTCCCCATGGGTTGGTGACTATAACATGGCCATAGGTGTTTTTTATATGGTGGAAAATCGTGGCTATAAACCTGGTAAACTGTCGCTATAGCCCAAAAATAATATGTCACTGGTCAGATTCAATCTCTGCACCTCAACTATAGGATTCAAATGCCTAACCACTACATAATGTAGATCTTCAGGTGTATATATATATATATAATGTTATATATACTAATAAAAATGGTGGTTGTAGCATGAAAACCATAGCAATAGATCTTCCTACTTTTTTTCTATGGGAAAATTTTTCTCCTACGCAAGGGAGGGAGACCTATAACCATAATTTTTAAAATAATGGATATAGGTTTGAGATATATCCATGGTTTATTAAAATAGTGGATATAGCCTTTGAAAAATTGGTCTATATCTATAGTTTTGAAAACCGTGTCTATAGACCACACCTATAGCCATGTTTTTACTAAAACTATGGTTATAGCCTACCTATATCCATGGTATTGAAAACAATGGCTATAGGTCTGTGGAAATAACCTAGTTTTTTAGTTGTGATAGTTTATATAATTTCATAAGGCATTTATAATAGTGCCAGGATATGGGATCCTCACACATGAAAAGGTAAATCCAAACAATATGTTTATACACATTTCCCTTTGGAACTTGTAAAAGAGGACTTAATCACTATCCCATCAGGTATGTGATGTGCTTCATATGTATTTTTAGTTTTGTAAATTGTTGGGTGTAATCTCAAATATCTCTCTAATAACCTAGTCTTTCATTTTATCAAATAACAATCAATGATGGGTGATTTATTTTTAAATTTATTAAAATAAAATTCATCCCATTATTCCATTTCAAATATGACAATTTTCCTTTTAAAAACCAAAATGGATTTTTAATCAAATCATTCCTTTTTCCATGATAAAACCAATGGGTTTTTATCAAAACCATTTCAAGTCATTTTATTCAAATACACCCTTGAAATAAATTTAATCAAATCAATTTCAAAAAATTATATTCAAATATTTAGATCTCACAATTTTCCATATATTTTACAAACACATCCCAACTCAATAGAATTGGGGGGTTTTCCCAATTTAATGCCAAAACTAATCCAAATACTCAATTCAATGAAATTGTGATGTTAATAAACTAATTGAAAAATATATATTTCAAATCAATCAATTTAATTTAAATCAAGAAATTTTGGGTTAATCCAAATTGGATATCATAAAAGAACAACCTAACTTGGGATTAGTGGATCTCAAAACATCAATCCCTAATCAGGATAATCTAATGAGGATTATTGAAAAAAAGGATCTAAGAAACAAACATAGGATTAATATCCAAAACAACAGGGATTAGATCTTCCAATAACATAGTGATCTAAAAAACCCTAAGGAGGAGAAGCGGTAGAGTGGGAGAAAGAGAATGGGGAGAGAAAACATATCGAGAAGAGATAAAAGGATGGTTCAAGATATAAAATGTGATCCCCTTATCCTGAAAATTAACATGTGATCTATGTAGGGATAGATGACAATTCAAGATTCATGTCTTTCACATCTCTATTCCATAGATGTGTTGTTGGGTGCTTTTTGTTATTTATATTTTTGTGTCCATATGGCTACAATGATTTCTCTAAAATCTCTGTGTTGATCTCTAAATTTATGCATTATTATTGCAATCATATTTTTTTGGATGTTTTTGTTTGTATATAGATTATTATTGTGTGTTTCATTATCACTTGGAAACTCTTTTTCTCTAAAATCTTCTCACTGATCAATTTATTTAGTTTCTTCCTAACAACCATTTTTTGTACCCTTAAATCTACCCTTTTGACTTTTTTAGGTGATAAAAACGAGGCCCAACTGTCTATGTCTACATAACCACCTTGAACATAGTTGTCTCTACATAATCAACTTAACAGTGTTCGAGCACACTGGAAGCATCCCTCATATCAAGACCATTCTTTATTTGGAGGAGTAGATTCTTTGAACATGAATGGCCTCATTTAGTGTAAGTTCTTAGTTATATCTTATAGGGGTAGAAATATACATCAGCTGGCACTATTGATTTTAACCTAGCTTTGTATAAGACGTAGTGTACAGACTCTTTGTTCAAACCTGTAATATCATCTTATAAAAAGTTAGGGAAGCCATATCCAAGCATCATTCATATCAATGGGAAGGTATATGTGCTGGGAACTAGTTCTTAGTTTTTTGACCAAGACATTTCTTCGTATTCTTATACTTTCAAGGTGTATGACCCATTAAAGGATTATTGGGAATCTTTACCTGACCCCCTTGTTATGGTTCCCCAAGCATTGATTTTGTGGTAAACTTCACAATATTCTGCAATTTCAATATTATGGATACTAAAAAACCCTCCTATTGGGTTTTTGATGTTGATACCCAAAAATGCATCATGTGGAGATCATCACCACTCTTTGAAAAAAAAATATCTTTGCCTGGACCATTTAGCTGCAGCACTTCTGTTGCAATATATGATAACATCAGGATTACATCCAATGATATTCATGGGTTGGTTGTTTATTTTAATTATTTGATTTGTTTTCCTATTTGGCATTGAATTATTGAAGAGATAAAAATGTTTTCTCAAGGGATGATTTTGTATTTTTTTCATCACTTTGGAAATGGGAAAATGTGTAGTGTGTGATTTTTTTATCACGATGAATTATATTTGGCTATAAATTTGGAAATATTTCAAGTCAATATATTGAAAAAAAACAGATAGTAGAGGATTGAACCCTAGAGTTTCTATTGATCTCTTACATCACTATACATTCAAGGATATTACTATCAAGTCTAATAATTAGCCCTTCCTATTTATAAATGGGTTTATCTTGTATGTCCATTCACACCCTTTCTATTTTGTTCTTATTTATTGGTTGTCACCATATCTTACTGAATGTGAATTTCATTTACGAGGTCTAAAGATTCTGGAAAACATGATTTAGAATGCCATATTCTTGATAAAATCTCTAAGAATGCAAGGACTATTTGGGGGGAGCACATCCAGTGAAGTTTTGGATGCCAAATTAATCAGTTATGGTGTCAAGTTTTCTTTTTTTATTTTCTATTTTCTTTATGAATTTATACTGATATCCTTATGTGTGTGCTCATATGGTGTTGGAGTACCCAAATTTAATTATAATATCAATAATTCATTTTTTTTATTTTCATTACTTTAATCTTGGACCATTGTAGTTCCATTTCATCGATGCTTGAGAGAATAAGATGCTTGAGCTTTCTTAAGAGGGAGACTATGGTTAAATGAATATACCAAAAGCCTAATGTCTATCAATTTCTATTTACAAACATATCTATAGTTTAATGTTTTACTTATTTATCATTATTCTCATAACTACCTCATGTATGACATGTTTTGAACTCTCTAACTCTCTCTCTCCACCTCTCCCTCTCTCTCCACCTCTCCCTCTCTCTCTCTCTTTCTTTTAATTAGATAATTTTTTTGGATTTTTAAATATTTTAAGATTATATTTGATTTATGATCTTGATATGTGAAATAAATTCTAATATTTATTTTCTAATAATATCTATTTTTAACTAAAAATATATTATTAAATTTTATTTTATCATTTAAACTATAATAAATATTTCATTTTTATCTTTTATAATATACTAAATTTTACTTAATTAAAATGTTTTTAAATATACATATAAATTTATTATATTAATAAATATTATATAAGTATGGTATATTTCAATTTCAATATAATTTTATAAGTTTGAAATATTCCATATTTAAGCATTATAAATATATTTATAGTTTTCTAAATATTATATAATCATTTTTTAAAATATTTATATATCATATTATAAATATGAAGTATTTAAGTATATAATGTTTTTATATTATACTAATATATTTTTTTCATTTTTGATTATTTTGTACATTTATTTTATAATTCTATTGTTTATATAAATGTTTCATTTTAATATAAGAAAAAAATGACAGAAACAAAATGAAATAAATTTTAATTATACAAAATAAATGTAAATGATTAAAATAAAAATACATTTAACACATCATGAATGGAAGTCTCCAAAAAAATTTGTGCATAGAGTTGTAAAATTTTGAGATACAAAATACATCGCTATAATCTTGATGAGGATAGACATACAAAATCCATCACTATACCTTGATGAGGATAGATGATTATATATTTCCATTGAGTTTCAGGAATTTTAATCTTGGTAAAGTGTTAGAATTCGTAATATAAATCAGAGGTAAATTCTGATTCATATTAAAAGGATGTATTTTAAATACATGATATAAAAATATCAAATCCTTCCATGACCTTAATAAATGAAATAACATTTCCATTTTGAATGTGTTTTCAAAAAAATCATATAAAATGTATGTAGAATGTAAAAGGATTTGATGGTGGATGTCACTTCATCCCTTGATGGTAGTATCCCCAAGTCAAAACCATTCATAGCACTCTCACCCTTTTTCCGACTCTACAATCAAATTTGACCCAAAGCGAAGCCCGCCACACCTTTGTACCCTTTCCTTAGTGAATTCTCATTCTGTCACTCTCAAGCCCTAACATCTATGCACAACTCTCTCTCTATAGGTTTTCCCCTCTGTGCATCTGACATCTCTGATTTCCCTCATGTCTCATCTTATAGAATTGTGCTTGTCACATCTTTGTTCCAGAGATGTGTTAGATGTTTTTTATTCATCGTATTTTTTGTCTTCATATGGAATCTCTGATTTCTCTAAAAGTTTTGTACTGGTTTCTAAATTTATGCATTATTGTTTTAATTTTATTGTTGTTGGATGTTTTTTTTTAATATAGATTATTTTTGGGTGATTAATTACCACTTAAACTTTTTTTTTTATAATATCATTATGTTGGTCGATTTTTTTAGTTTCCACTTAACAACCATTTTTCACTCTTACATACTTCCTTTTGACTTACTTAGGTGATAAAAATGAGGAACAAATATCTTTGTTGTTCTAAATTTAGAAACATTTTTCATTAAAGGCTCATCTTAACAAAGTTCGAGCACACTAGAAGAATCCCTCCTCTCAGGACTATTATTGATTTGGATGAGGAAAATCTTCCACGATGAATGGATTCATTTTGTGTAGATTAAGAGTTATATATTGTCGGGGTAGAAGAAGTGGTATCATTTAAAATTGTTGCATTTTACTCTATTGTGTGTAAGCTACAGTACACTGACTCTTCTCTTCAAACCTATATGATTATCTTATGAAAATTTAGGCAATATATATTCAAGTATCGTGCAGATCAATAGGAAGGTCTATGTACTTGCTACAAGATCTTAGTTTTTGTGTAACGAACTGACCTGAAATACCATCCAAACAGGCATTCAAACTGATTATCCATTGACCTAAAGGAAATTCCTAATCCACATGGTCTGATGACAAGCATTCAGATATAAAAAATAATAGGATGTGAATGATTTCATCCAACTTCCACATATATAAATATACAAACAGTGGAATGAAAATCCAAAGATAAAAAAATTGTGACATCCAAAAGAAATGATACAAGTATCAAGGTATGTAAATTAAAGTCATAATATAAAACCATAAATACATCAACCCAAAAACTCTGTGAAATAATTGGATCACTTTCTCCACCAATCACCACCAACCCCAGAGTCCTGATGAACAAGTACATTCACCACATCCAAGTGGCACTTTCCCTTTCTCCGAACCTGACATAATAAAATCTACAAAAGGAAGTAGGCAAAGGTAGATTCTGAGAAAAAAATCCCATTAGTATTTCACCAATTCATTTCATAAGAAATATTTAACAGATAAACTAAGTATGCTCAATTTTATATAAAATATGGCATGAAAATATCTTATCAATTCACATAAAAAAGTTATTTTTCAAATAATTTTATTGGATATTGAAAAACAGGTACAAAAGTGTGCTTCCATTCAAATAATTCATAATTGAGCATCATTATTAAATAGTAAAGTGTATAACATTTAATCAAAATAGGCATGAATAATAATTTTTATCAAAACTTACATGAGTAAAATAGTATATAACATTGAAATGTAAAATCATTTACAATCATAACACCATGGTTAAGATATCCAAGGGTAGTTTATATAGGGATTCTCACACATCTTTGTGAAGTATTGATTCCGTTTTTCATAAGGAACATCCCTAAAGTCAGAAATGATAAGATCCATAATGACTTATCTCCCTACCCTCAAGTATTTTAATTTGTGTTTTCATTATCAATCCATTTCCATGTAGTACTAATACATGTCTAGTGTGTGTTATTCCCATCTTATTATCTAGTCTCCCATGTTCTTCAAGATCAATCAAACAATTACTAGGGGATATAATTTTTCAAACCTTTATAAATAATTTCAATCAACATTTCATTTGGCCCTGATTTCAAGTTTCCAAAACATGCCTTCATTTCAAAATCCAATATCGAATGGTTTTTATAAAAAAAATAATGAATTTATTTCAAAAATCATTAAAAAATTGTTTTTTATCAAAATTCATCTAATAATTTCATTTAAAAATCATAAAATATCTTCTTCCTTTCCATTTCATCAAAACCTTACTTCAAATAATCATTTAAATTCAAGATATTTTTCTAAAAATCAAAAATAAATATTCAACACCCACTATCGAGGGTTGTCGTTATAGAAAGCATTCCATTTAAAAACTATTTTTCAATTCATTAAATCAATATTCCCAAAAATAATTAGAAACCAACATAAAATAATTAAAATCATGGGTTTAAAATGATTGATATTATTGTATGAAATCACATACCTTAATTATGAAATGGAAGAACACCCAATGAGAGATCTGAAACTGCTACTAAAGAAGATTCACACCCCACAATCCACATCTGGTAGTTGGTCACCTAAGACACTCCAAGAGGACATTGAAAAGCATTGGGTATATACATAAGTAAATAAACTAGGTGTAGTAACTTTTAAAACCCAAAATTAAAAGCGTTGGGTATATATATGTATATATAAGTAAATAAAGTAGGTGTAGTAAATTTTAAAACCCAAAATTAAAATACCCATTTAATTTTCCATTTTAATTTAATCTTGAGTGTATAGGGTTTGAAAACATTTAAGATGGGTGTTACAATATTTTAAAAGGTTTAAAGAATCATTTTCCACAATTTCTAGATTTTAAAAAGGTTAAAAATTGCATTATAGGTTGAGCTTGTGGAAGAAGAAATGATAAAGAGGGTCTTAAAATTATTCTACTCAAATAGGGTGATGTATAAGGGTAACATGGTTTACCCTTACACAGCTCATATGCACCATGTAATGGTAAGAAGCTTTACCCTTACATAGGATGCACACCTCAGTTTACCCTCATGAAGGGTCGGTGTACCCTTCTACAACCTTAAGAAAAAAGGGTTTACCTTAATTTAGTACCTAGGATACCCTTATTCAAGAACCTTACATGGAACAATACCCTTTAGAGAGACCCTTACATGAGCCAATACCCTTACACATACTAGTACCCTTATGAGATACCCTTATGTAGCATGCTTACTTTGACACAGTGATAAGTTTACCCTTACACAACACATGATACCCTTATGCAATGAAACCCTTTCCTTTATGCAGGTCTCAGTACCCTTATTCATAAAATATAAAAGGAAATTACCCTTATAAAAACCATAGAAAAAGGGTTTTTCCCTTACACAACCTATGGAAAAATGATTTTACCCTTACGTAATGTTCTTAAACCCCATTTTACCTTTACAAAACACCATAAAATATAAGTAATGGAAACTTTTATTGGAATTAAAGGATTTTCACGTAAAGAAACTTGAAAAAATAAATCAAATAATTTAACACCCCAATCTTCCACAGTACGCTTCTCTTTAAATAATACAGTAGCGTGTGTTGTACGCAACTTCGAGTTCTAACACACACCACAACCAATCAAACTAGCCGTTATGAATAGTAATACCTACTTTTTGAAATTTTATAAATTTTATCTTTCAAAATGGACTTCATTTTAGGATTCAGAATATCGAATTTATCCTACGGTGAAATTTTGGAACTTTTCAGATAACTTTTATATTTTGATGAATAGTGAAAATTACTAAATTTTAATTAAAAACAACTTTTTTAATCAAAATAATTAATAGTGATAAATTATACTATTGAGTGGTTTTAAGGTATAATTAGAATATAATTTTACCATTTTATCCAATGGTGGTCATTAGAATTAATTTCACTTTGAAATTGGACATAAACAATTGTCAATCTTTTGATATATATTGTTTCTTAAAAACACGCTATTTGTTATGACAGTAGGAATTAATTATTAAATTAATTAATTCAACTTATATGTTTTGAATTTTATAAAATAGACATAATTTTTTAATTAGAAATATCAAATATATCTTAGGGTGAATTTTTGGTATTGTTCTGGGAAACTTCAATTTTTAATGAATAGTGAAACCAATAAGTGGTAGTTAAAAAACTACTTTTTCATTTAAATGAAATTTTACCACCTCTGCGATTTGAATTTCAAAAATCTGACATACATCATTTTCATTAGGAAGTAAAATGTTGTTCAATGGGATTAAAATAATTTTTGGTGAATAGTAACTTTTAAGTTCTATTAATCACGATTAAAGGTAATTAGTGTAATTTAAGATAAAGATAATGTTATAATAATATGAAATTACCTTTACACTTGTCCTACCCTTATTGGATGAGTCATGTCCGACCAAGACAATCCATGGGTCAACTTGGGGACCCCATGGAGCCACTTGGTTAAGAAAATGACATTAATAACTTTTTATTTAAAGTAAAAATAAAATTGTCACAAACATGTGTTGTTTTACTAAAACAATTATTACATGGGGTTATATAAGTTAACTTTTCGACTATAAATATTCATTGGAAAGATAAAAATATTTCCTACATCATGGTATTTTTTTATAATTTTTATACATTAAATAAATTAAATTTTTTATAACACCATGATGATGCAACGATTACCTCATTAATTAACGATTTAAATAAAATGAAAAGATAATGTAAAATATAAGACTTACACTTGTCAAAAACCTATTGGATGAGTATATTTAGAACCCTTATCATTTTATCCATGAAATATATAATTGTGGGACCTTTGAAATCCGAAAAGCACTTCATAATAATGTAACATTTCATGACTTTCCAAGAGTGCCCCTCCTCTCCTCTTATAAAAGGCCCACACCTCTACCACCTTTTTCACACCATCAAAGCCATTTGGCTCAGCCAAAATCTTCCCAAATACTCTCTAAACTTCCCTATATTACTCCTAGAAGCCTCAAATTGGGCATAAGTCTTCCCAAGGAAGCCTTTAGCTCAAATCAAAAAGAGTTACCCGATTTAAAGGTAATGTCTTCTCTTATGTTGTTTTGTTTTATTTTGCTTCTCCAACCCCCTAAACTCTTTTTATTCCTTTATTTTGTAACAACACCAGTATCTTAAATATACCAGTATGTTTTTATGAGAATTATTTTATTTACACTTACACACACCTTCGTCTAATGGTTAAATAACATATTGTTTCTGTGAGTGGTGAATTACTGCCACACGAAACGATGATTGTTTAATCTTCTTTTAACACATCTCATAGTGGCCATTATGATGAAACTAATTTTATATATGATATATATTATTTTTATGTTTTCCTTATGCTTTTTTATTTTTCATTTATGGAATACCTTTATGATTTCCATTATGGGTAAATGCGATAATTTCATTTTAGGAAGTGCGGACTACCGCCCCCTCAAAGTGATTTGAATCGTTAATGCCATATGTGGGACGTATAAAGGATGGAGTAAATGATATTATATATGATATTATACTGGAATTATAATATTACTTTATATCATTATGATTTCATTCCATTAAATACGAAATAGAAATGAAAGTAGCGTTCATGCATACGTACGGCTTACCGTCTCCATGAACGATGCATTTTATTTCTTACCTATAAATGTTATATAATATTATAAATGCATGTATCTACTGTATATATATGATATATATGATATCTACATAATTAATATAATATTGAGTATAATGGATATTCTACCACATAAATAACTTGTAATTATAAGAAGTTTATTGTTGACTCAAGTACCAAAGATCAACAAAATGGCCGTTATTAACTTAAATAATTACATAATGTTCATAACATGGTAATAAGTGATATAAAAGGAATAATGAACTTGAAAAAGGTTTTTAATCAAGTATAAATTAACTCTATTTTATTATTCAGGAGATTAAAGAATGATCGAGTCAAGTCGGACACGAGGTAAGGGACTTCGTCTCAATCTCCTTTCATTGAGGCATATTTTATTTTATACACAACATTATTTTATACGGTGTATAAACCCCTTTGAATTTTACTTTTATTCAAAAGGAATCTTTTTATATGAATAGTTTTTACTAAATGACAAAAGGAATTTTTTATCCTACGTATGCGGCGACAACGACTTCTCCACCGCCGTGACCATTATTTGAGTTTTGGCTTCCTCTACAAGACATAACTTTTTTTAAATGAAAAATAAATACCATGTTTTAATTTTATTTTATTTTGGTATTGAAAATGGTTTTGATAATGTTTTTATTATATCAATGTGTTGTATTGATATCTTGTGATTGAAATGTGGAAATATTATGTTTCCTTTATTCATGTTTTATGTTATACGATTATGTTATGGTTTATGATATGTTTAAACCTTTTCATATAAGTAATGCATTGGACTTAATAAGTGATGGGTGGAGCCCACTATATCTCCTCAATGTATCGGTAGGTCTCATGAGACAAACTAGTGTCTTGGCATGAGGCCTTGAAAAAATCTTATTTGTAGTCTTGGCACGAGGCCTTGGCTACGTGGTTATGATAGTCTGGCATTATACATTCCATCATTATGAAAGTGGTTATAGATATTTCATGTGATTATTCGACTAGTAGAATATCCATGTGAATAAGTAAATGGAATTATTTCATTTTATTTTTTGCCATATTATGCTGAAGTTCAAGTTTAAATGGCTTTTTTTTAGTTATACATTGCCTTAAATGTTTATGTTTATTTATGAAAGTTTCTGCTATATTGTTATCCCTACTGAGCATCTAATCTCACCCCTTTCAATGTTTTAATTTTTTCAGGATGTGAAGAAGTATTTTATGAATGACCTACAGGGATAATATGAGGGTATATGAAGACAAGATGTTGTTGCAGTTTTGTTTTACTTTATGATGTATTGTAATACTTATGAATATATCTAGTGTTTCCAAGGCTACTAAACTAATCGGTCTTTCGAGACTTGATCTTTTGTGATCATGTCAATGTTACGTAATAATGCACCAAATCTGGTTAACTGGGGTCGGGGAATTATAGTTGGTATCAGAGGTAGTTTAGTACTAACCTTGGAAGCTAGATTTAGATAAAATCTGATTAGATCACATAGCCCTAAGATAGACTTTGAGGATTAGTATAGAAGAACTTCCTAAAATTTTGGTATTATGGATATTTTGTGAGTTTTCCGAGAAATACATCCCTGTCTAGATACGAGCAGGTAGAGTCGGCTCTGGCACAGATGTACCTAGGGGTAAAACCCAAAAACACTACTTTGATCTAGACTCAAACGGGAACTGGTGCACGACAACGGGCCTTGCTGCACTCTTGGTTATGAAACTCCTGGGGGATATGCTTAGGATAATTCTCATTTTCTTTACAAACCATTATGAAGGGATTATGAGTATATACTTTCTCAAAGAAAACATTTTTATGATTATGGATTATATCCATAAATAGTTCAATTTATGTTAAGTGTTTTTCAAGTTTGTTATTATGTATTTTGATTATAAAACTAATCTAGTTTATGACATTGTTTAGAAATGGTGCCTAGTGGAAGGAATTGAAACCGTATCAATGCACTCACTCCATGTAGGGATTTCCCTCCTGCTCAATATAATTATAGTGGAGCTGGTGATACAACTAGTACTGATCAACTTATCACCATACTGGGACAACTCACTCAGGTTATGAATAATAACCTTACTCGTATGGAGCACCCTGATTCACAACGTGTAGGATCAATGTTAGATCGTTTCATGAGGCAACAACCTCCAACATTTAATGGGGGTACAAATCCATTAGTAGTTGAGCAATTGATAAACTCCTTATAGAAAATATTCCACGCCTTGGGGAGTAGTGAAAGGGATAAAGTTATCATGGCAGTTTACCGCCTCACTGGATATGACAATCAATGGTGGTCATTGATTCAAAACATGAAGGAAGATGATGAAGTATCAAATATGGAATGTAGGGAGTTAAAATAGCTTTTCTTATAAAAATACTTCCCTCGTGACCATCGAGTAGATATAGAAAGGAAATTTCTGAGTCTGAGAAAAAAGGAGGATGAGAATGTCGCAAAGTATGAGGCTAACTTTACAAGGTTATCAAGGCATGCAGTAGATTATATACGTAACCCAAGAAGTAAGATTGATCCTTTCTTTGATGGGTTAAAATCGTTTCTCCGTCGAGCCTTAGTCTCACAATTTTTATCGTCATATGAAGATATTTTCTCATGTGCTATCAAGACAGAAAAGGAATTCTCTAAATATTATGATAATAAAGTAAATCAAGAGAATAAGAGAATAGTGGAACAAGAGACAGATAAAGGGAAAAAGGGAAAGAAGGATTTTCCATTATGCGATAATTGTGGGAAGAATCACCCTGGTACTTGCCTAAAAGGAATGGGAGTTTGTTATAAATGTGGAGAAAAAGGTCATTAGGCTCGTGATTACAAGGGAAAGAAAGAGGCTATTAATGTTGAATGCTACAGTTGTAGGGAAATGGGGCATTATGCAAATGAATGTCCTAAGCATCAGAGAAACTTACCTTAGAAAAGGCCAAGGGATCAAGGACAATATTATGCTGTTACTACAGTTGAAGTGGAATAATTAATGTATTGGTGCTTTTGGACTCAAGGATTATATTCTGGTTATAAGAATAATGTGATATATATAAGGATTGTACTGTAGTACTTGTTGTTTTCATTAAGGTTTTAATATGATAAAGGTAATCGTATTTTTGTATGTGAAAATAAGATAAACTTTACTTTGTTTGAGGAATCTGATGATACAATTGATTTTTGGAATTTAGAGACCTTTTAGAGAAAGTCTGGACAGAGGTATTTTGGATAACTATAAAGGTTGTAATGGATTAAGTTGAACTTTGGATAGTATTGTTTAAGGTTAAAACATTTATGAAGATTATTTTTGGAATATTATAATACTATAGTTTTAGGAAAAGGATAACCTGCAGGTTGGGGGATAACCCGTCACGTCGGAAAAATCTATAGGAATCAAACCCACAACCATAGTGTGATAGGCCTTTATTACCTACCACTAGCCTATAGGAAGTCCCTGGTTATTACAAAATAGTTTTCCTAATCTAAATTGTATGTGTTAATATTTGGAACCTTGTACGATTAGGATAAATATAATATTTTTGAGTTCTATTATCTTTTTGAGTGAAAGATGGGTTTGTGGTAAAAATTTATAAAAGAATGAAAGTCTACATGACAAGTATGTAGATTTCCTTACGTTCTTAGTAAATCTCCTAAATAAATTCCTCAACTTTATGAAAGGTAACTTAAAACAAAAATGTTGTCGGTTAACTTTTCCTACTGGGGAATCAATGATCGTTTAACCAATCACAAGTTTGTGATTTTATTATAGTTAAACTTTCTCCTAATTTTGTTTTCTACAACTCTCCATCAGACCTTGATGGTTTGTTTCTCCTCTATATCCATATTTTCATAGAATCCTAGTATGGGCTATCTCAGGTGACCTTTGTACTTCTCTTTCTTTCTTTTAAAGTTATATTTTTGTTAACCCTATTTCCGATGTGGGTTTTCCACAAAGGTATTTTCTATTTTCAACCTTTTATTTTCAAAGAAAAATTTCAAATTTTGAGGATGCAATTTATTGAAGGAGGGTAGAATTTAACATCTCAAGCTTCCATGGTACGCTTCTCTTTGAATAATATAGTAGCATGTGTTGTATGCAACTTCGAGTTCTAACACACACCACAACCAATCAAACTAGCCGTTATGAATAGTAATACCTACTTTTTGAAATTTTATAAATTTTATCTTTCAAAATGGAATTCATTTTTGGATTCGTAATATCAAATTTTTCCTAGGGTGAAATTTTGGAACTTTTCGGATAACTTTTATATTTTGATGAATGGTGAAAATTACTAAATTTTAATTAAACAAAAACTTTTTTAATCAAAATAATTAATAGTGATAAATTATACTATTTAGTGGTTTTAAGGTATAATTAGAATATAATTTTACCATTTTATCCAATGGTGGTCATTAGAATTAATTTCACTTTGAAATTGGACATAAACAATTGTCAATCTTTTGATATATATTGTTTCTTAAAAACACGCTATTTGTTGTGACAGCGGGAATTAAGTATTAAATTAATTAATTAAACTTATATGTTTTGAATTTTGTAAAATAGACATCATTTTTTAATTAGGAATATCAAATATAGCTTAGGGTGAATTTTTTGTATTGTTCTGGGAAATTTCAATTTTTAATGAATAGTGAAACCACTAAGTGGTAGTTAAAAAACTAATTTTTCATTTAAATGAAATTTTACCACCTTTGGGATTTTAGTTTCAAAAATCTGACATATGTCATTTTCATTAGGAAGTAAAATGTGGTTCAATGTGATTAAAATAATTTTTGGTGAATAGTAACTTTTAAGTTCTATTAATCGCGATTAAAGGTAATTAGTGTAATTTAAGGTAAAGATAATGTTATAATTATATTAAATTACCTTTAAACTTGTCCTAACCTTATTTGATGTGTCATTTCCGACCAAGACAATACATGGGTCAACTTGGGGACCCCATGGAGCCACTTGGGTAAGAAAATGACATTAATAACTTTTTATTTAAGGTAAAAATAAAATTGTCACAAACATGTGTTGTTTTACTAAAACAATTATTACATGGGGTTATATAAGTTAACTTTTCGACTATAAATATTAATTTGAAATAAAAAAATATTTCCTACATCATGGTATTTTTTTTATAATTTTTAGAAATTAAATAAATTAAATTTTTTATAACACCATGATGATGAAACGATTACCTCATTAATTAACGATTTAAATAAAATTAAAAGATAATGTAAAATCTAAGAGTTACACTTGTCAAAAACCTATTGGATGAGTAGATTTAGAACACTTATCACCTTATCCTCGAAATATATAATTTTGGGACCTTTGAAATCCGAAAAGTGCTTCATAATAATGTAACATTTCATGACTTTCCAAGAGTGCCCCTTCTCTCCTCTTATAAAAGTCCCCCACCTCTACCACCTTATTCACACCATCAAAGCCATTTGGCTCGGCCAAACTCTGCCCAAATAATCTCTCAACTTCCCTATCTTACTCCTAGAAGCCTCACATTTGGCAGAAGTCTTCCCAAGGAAGCCTTTGGCTCAAATCAAAAAGAGTTACCCGATTTAAAGGTAATGTCTTCTCTTATGTTGTTTTGTTTTATTTTGCTTCTCCAACCCCCTAAACTCTTTTTATTACTTTATTTTGTAACAACACCAGTATCTTAAATATACTAGGATGTTTTTATGAGAATTATTTGATTTACACTTACACACACCTTCGTCTAATGGTTAAAGAACATATTGTTTCTATGAGTGGCGAATTACTGCCTCACGAAACGATGATTGTTCAATCTTCTTTTAAAACCTCTCATAGTGGCCATTATGATGAAACTACTTTTATATATGATATATATTATTTTTATGTTTTCCTTATGCTTCTTTATTTTTCATTTATTTCATACCTTTATTATTTCCATTATGGGTAAACACGATAATTTCATTTTAGGAAGTGCGGACTATCGCCCCCTCAAAGTGATTTGAATCGTTAATGCCATATGTGGGACATATAAAGGATGGAGTAAATGATATTATATATGATATTATACTAGAATTATAATATTACTTTATATCATTATGATTTCATTCCATTAAATATGAAATAGAAATGAAAGTAGCGTTCATGCGTACGTACGGCTTACCGTCTCCATGAACGATGCATTTCATTTCTTACCTCTAAATGTTATATAATATTATAAATGCATGTATCTACTAGATATATATTATATATATGATATCTACATCATGAATATAATATTGAAGATAATGGATATTCTACCAAATAATAACTTGTAATTATAAGAAGTTTATTGTTGACTCAAGTACCAAAGATCGACAAAACGACCGTTATTAACTTAAATAATTACATAATGTTCATAACATGGTAATAAGTGATATAAAAGGAATAATGAACTTGAAAAAGGTTCTTAAGCAAGTAGAAATTAACTCTAGTTTATTATTCAGGAGATTAAAGAACGATTGAGTCAAGTCGGACATGAGGTAAGTGACTTCGTCTCAATCTCCTTTCATTGAGGCATATTTTATTTTATACACAACATTATTTTATATGGTATATAAACCCCTTTTAATTTTACTTTTATTCAAAAGGAATCTTTTTATATGAAGATTTTTTACTATATGAAAAAAGGAATGTTTTATCTTACGTATGCGGCGACAACGACTTCTCCGCTGTTGTGACCATTATTTGAGTTTCGGCTTCCTCTACAAGCCATAACTTTTTTTAAATGAAAAATAAATACCATGTTTTAATTTTATTTTATTTTGGTTTTGAAAATGGTTTTGATAATGTTTTTATTATATCAATTTGTTGTATTGATATCTTGTGATTGAAATGTGGAAATTTTATGTTTCCTTTATTCATGTTTTATGTTATACGATTATGTTATGGTTTATGATATGTTTAAAACTTTTCATATAAGGAATGCATTGGACTTAATAAGTGTCGGGTGGAGCCCGCTATAGCTCCTCGATGCATCGATAGGTCTCATGAGACAAACTAGTGTCTTGGAACGAGGCCTTGACAAAATATTATTTATAGTCTTGGCACGAGGCCTTGGCTACGTGGTTATGATAGTCTGGCATTATGCATTTCATCATTATGAAAGTGGTTATTGATATTTCATGTGATTATTAGACTAGTAGAATATTCATGTGAATAAGTAAATGGCATTATTTCATTTTATTTTTTCCATATTATGATGAAGTTCAAGTTTAAAAGGCTTTTGTTTTAGTTATACATTACCTTAAATGTTTATGTTTATTTATGAAAGTTTCTGTTATATTGTTATCCTTACTAAGAATCTGAGCTCATCCATTTCAATGTTTTAATTTTTCCAGGATGTGAAGAATTATTTTATGAATGACCTACAGGGATAGTATGAGGGGATATGAAGACAAGATGCTGTTGTAGTTTTGTTTTACTTTATGATGTATTGTAAGACTTAGGAATATATCTAGTGTTTCCAAGGCTACTAAACTAATCGGTATTTCGAGACTTGATCTTTTGTGATCATGACAATGTTACGTAATAATTCACCAACTCTGGGTAACTGGGTTCGGGGCGTTACAAATAAAATGCTATATTTATTATAAAAAAATGATGTTTCAATTCTCTCCATCATAAGGTTTTCTACTCCTAGAAACGTTCTAGTTCAAATGATTGAAAAAGACAAGACTAAATGAACCCCCACACTCAACCCATGAAGTTGATAGTCCATGAAATAGAATAAGACTCACCCAAGAAGTTGTTATCAAGCACAACTTCAAAACCAACTCATGTCTCCAAACTAAACTCAACAACATCGAGAGGAACTATAAAGAACCAAAATAACTAGAGAGAACCTAAGACATAGCATAGGTCTCCCCACCATTTAAAGATTCACCAACATGGTGTAACCTGTGGAAAACACCCTGTCAAAATACATCTCTTCAACTCAAATAAGTGACTTTTGTTACATGCCACAATAAAACATCCAAGAGACAAAATAGAATCCTTGGGGAAGGACATATCCAAAACACCTCAATGATTCTCCAAAGAAGAAATGATCTAAATATCCATTATTGGTTTAACCATTCACAAGAAAGTTATAAAATAGATAAATATTTATACCTCACAAAAGTACTCATTAGTAACCTAGGATTTTCAGCATCGATCCTCACCCCTTAATGGGCTCATTGAATCATCAAGAATTCATAGTCTTTGTTACTCAAGTAAAACCCCAAAGTTTATCAAATTCCAATTGGAAATAGCTCAAAAAAACAAGTCCAGTGCAAAAACAGGGAAATACACTATCATAAAGGGAATCATCCATTGTTTTAATATTGATCTCTAAACATTAAGAGAAAAAAAATGACACCAAGGAACGACATTTAACCCGAATGATATCTAATATTAATGATTGCAACATGAGGGATTTTGAAAGACACAGCCTCAAGTACCTGAAGGTTCTCAATAAAATATCCCATTTCATATCCCATATCATAAAAATCTAATAGGACTAAAACCATTCAATAAGAAAGATAACCATTCAAGGGTGCACATCCTCAAGGCACAACCATAAAGTTCTCAAGAAAATGCAACCATCATCATAGTCACAACCAAGGTCCATAAGATAACATCCCTAGTGGATCCAAAGTAAGCCACAAGACATTCCTAGAATAAGAAGGTTGCCAAGAAATTGTTGGAAAGGTGTATCCCGATCCATTTTGGATGAATTTGTGTTGAATACTAGAGGCACATACTCTACACGAGACCACAAATCTCACAGTTAAACCTCAACAGTGAGGTCACTGGGGGTTTCAGGGGAGATTTTACCATACTCCAAGGGTCTAGGGGAAAAAGGCCCCCAAGCCAAAATTTCAAGAACTGTAGCAGTGTTGATTCACTATAGTATCATGGACCAACTGTAGCAGTATTAAACATGAAACTCTAGTAGTGTGAACTTTGGCATTGATCACTATAGAATCTCGGGCTTTTGGAGACAACGATATTGTAGCTTCATGAACTTCAAACCACTGGTCTCTATAGTAACATGTATTTGGGTAGTTGTAGTACTGTAGCACAGTGGACTTACAATGAAGTTGGTGGAACAATGTGTCATCTTCTTTATTAGCTCATTCAAGCTAAGGTTTTTGTGTTCTTGAAACACCAAAAACTCCTTGTAATTTTACTCTCAATTATAGTGATATTTCTACCTCTCCATGGATGTAGAGATCATTTCTTGAACCATGTAAATCATTATGTTCATGTTCATATTTTTTTTCTTGATCTTTTGTTATTCTTCATTTGAAAACGTGTCTATTGTTGTGATTCCCAACATTTTCACAATAAAACCAATGAGATGGAATAGGGAAACCCCACATTATGCTTAAACAATGAGGTGAATTTACATCCTTATTTGGATACATCCCATAGAAGAAAGTTCAATATTGAGGGGATGATAAGTCTCAAATCCATTTCCTCAAGATCATAAAAAAATGACTTACATTCAACGTTCGAATTTCAATATTGGTGATCTCCCCATCAAATTTAATTCACTCGTATTTAAACTTCTCCAACACAACCCAACAAAACAAAGGATTCAAAAAATTTGAATAGAACTTGAAAAGGTCTTTTACTTTATTATTTTTTATGGTTTTACTCATATGAATTTTGTATATTTTATAACATATAAATCACAAGTACTTGTGAGGTTTTAATAATTTTGAAGGAATTCAGAGTATTAAATAAGGAGTTTCATAAAAATATTTAAATCTGATAGTAGATATGAATATATTAATGAAGGGTATAATATATATATTAAGAATAATGAGATAAAACATGAATAGAACTCTATACACCCCCAAAAAAATTGAGTTTCTCAGAGGAAGAATCATAGATTGGTGGATATGGGAATGTTACCAGAGCATGACTGTTCAAAATAATCCTAGAGACAAACCACAACTATGAATATCTATGTTTTGAATCGATTCCTACTATAACACATTTCAATAAAACTATCATATAAGTTATGGTTCAAAATGAATACATGCTTTAATAATTTGAAGGTACTCGACAACCCATGATTTATCAAAATTAAATGAAAATATTTGGGAATTTATATGAAAGAGACAAAAAGTTATATTTATTTGGTATACATTCAATAGAATAAGTTAGTGGTGTTACAAAAAAATGCTAAGGAAAATGATGTAAAAATTTAATGTTGTTGTGTTGGAAAATCAAATTCCTTCATAGACACCATTTTCCAAGGATGGTGTTGAATATGTTGAAGAAAAAGGACAATAAGAGAATTTTTTGTCAGGGTGGGGTGATCTAGAGGGGTTGAATTGATAATTCAAGAAAAATTTCTATTGAAACAATTTAAAAAAATACCCAAATTTATAAAACACCCGGTTAAATAATAAAGTAGGTATAACTAATTTTTTGTGTTGAAATAACCTATCAATAATTTGATCAAAACATAGTTATAAAAACATGAGATTGTCCTAATCTTTCAAGATTATTCTACTCATATAAAATAATATATATATCACTAGTAAACATTAGCTATCAAAGAATTGTTTTACTAAAGTTATTTGGAAAATAGTTTTTAAAAGAGTAAGAAAAACTTAAATACCACACAGAAGAAATAAAAACAAGAAGATTAGTCTCAATCTGAGACCCAATCCTCTCCACATATAAATAAACCACTATCAAACATGTTTATTAATATAAATAAGACTATCCAAAACCTAGATCCAGTGTATAGATTATAACAACACACAAGGCTGTCCAAGCTATCACTAAGCCTCTTCCAAAGTTTTTATAAGAATATAGGGGTAAAGGAAATTAAGAAAATATTATATGAGTACTATTTAATGTAGTACAAGAGTGTGTGCTAAAAATATATATAGAATAATTCAAGCGTAAATCAGAAGTAAAATAAAACATATAGAGAGATGGAGATATGGAGTTTAATTTTGATTCCACACTAATCAAGTTCTGGTTGATCAACATTGTTCTCTTGTCTTCTCGATGTCTTCATTCAGTTCTCAGAGAGGATAAAATGATCAAAAAATTTATCTCATATATTTCAATAATGTACAATATAAAATAGAGTGTCATAGTTTTTGAAATATATAACTAGAATGTGGCTTCTTTTTTTCATGATTACGATCCTTTGAAAAAATTATCTCTTTAAATAAAAAAATCTTCCCCAAAATATCCATTGAAGAATACTAATTAATATCATTAGATTTAGTATGAAATCTAAAAATATTATATTATATAACATTAAATTTAATTCTTCAAATATATTAATTGGAATATATTACTTAAATATAATTCTAGTTATATAGAGTCTCTTAAGGTCACCACATCATCTTGATACAACATGGTTGATTAAACACTTTGTAAAAAACACTGATTGATTTCATTAACTAGTTTCGTGGTTGCTTGGACTAATCATGTGGTAATTAGATCTATCCAATTCACCTATATGAATCATTCAACTATGTGGTTCTAATAAATTTTCTTATGCAAATCATTTTTCTACATGGCCCTAAGTAATTCACCTACATGAATAGTTTTTATTTGTAGTTCTATCCAATTCTCTTATGTAAATCATTTGGTTGCATGGTTCTAACAAATTTGTCTACGTAAATTATTTGGATACTTAATTTTGACTACTTTATAACTATCTGGAATAGTCAATTCAATACAACATTAAGTCACTTTAAGACATATGGTTCCTTTAATACTTTTCCCAAATTCTATATCTTACTGATATAGTCACTGAGATGTAATATGTGGTTCCTCCATTGTTCTTGCGGTTTCTTGGTTTACTCATGTGTTCTATTGATTTACTCTTGCATTTTCTTAAGGATTTTGTGAAATTTACACCACATTCAATTGATTAGTCATACAATTGATCCACTTGCTATTTTGGTTTCTTCCATTTTTAGAAAAATTATGCTCAGTTTCAGATTACATTATGAGGGAAATTGATTCCTTCTTGCAGTTGATCTGTTACATAGAGATATTTCACTTATTTTTGAAAAATGATAACTTGTCTATTCATGTGGTTAACAAATGTATTTACAATCACTCTAGAATTTATGAAAAAATTTATATTTGTCCAGAGAAAACAAGTTGCTACTATAGAACACACAATCCATTAATAATAAAATAAACATGATTTGAGATCATTAGAAGAATGAATTTTTTGACTAATCCAACAATATCCCCCATTTTGATCATCACAAATCATAGCATAAGTAAAGAAAAAGTGGCACTAATAAATCATTTTATTAAAGTTTTTTTTAATAAAGAATTTTACCATATCATTATTTACTCCCCCTTTTAGGATTATCCAAAAGATTGCATGTTATTTTTTGTGAATAATGATGTAGACATCAAAAGAAAATTATATAATATAATCCACCAAATAAATTTATTTATTTTCAATAAAATACACTTTTAAGGGTTTAATGGGAACCCTCAAAAAGATCACTAGGCTTGAAAACATGATAAAAGTAATATAACATTACCAAATTAAAAAATAGCAACAAATATTTGACTATCTAGATCAACAGCTAATAAGAAAAACTTTCCAAATTTAGAATCATGCTTGAATGAGATCAGATGTTACCTCAGTCCAAGATGCCCACTCCAATAGAACAAAATGAAAATCATATGACCATAGAGTCATGATGACAATTCCAAAACAAGTCTTTGAATCATGCTCTAATTAAGATAAAGGTAATCTTCAATATTCCCCATTACTCTTTGAGTTGGAGGGGTCACTGATATATTTTCTAAATAGGTCCCTTATATCATTTCCATGATGAATTTAAAGACTATCTTCAATGTTAGAGGTTATAAGTTCCAAAAACTCCAAGTAATCTTAAATGGACAAATGGTCAGAGTCAATTTCCCAAAAAATGATGTCAAGCTATAATTGAAACCATTGTTCACATGGTTCATAAAGTCCCCAAGTATGTTTCTCCTCTGATAATCTAAAAAAATCTTCCCGAGTTAGTCTAATGTTGACATGGTATGCAATGAATTCCTTAGAATATGTCTTTACAAATTTTTGGGTCTTGAATTATGGAAGGATCAACAAGGGGTTTCCATTTGTTTGTAGATGGAGCAGTAGGTGTAGGGGTGGGTCTAGGAGAAGAATAATCTCTTGGAATAATAATCCCTTAAAATATGGGTCTGATGTGCTTGATAGCCCGAGGAAGACTATGACAAGAGGGATTTTAAGATTTGTAAAATAAGGATTTGTAGTCATTGAAGGACTGGTCATAAGGTGAGTTGGAGTAGCTAGAATTATAGTGTTTGAAGTAAGTAGGTAAGGCTCTAAAACTTGATTGATATCAAAAACAAATCAATATACATGCTCTAAAATTTATAGGAATTCATCCTTATTGGTCATAAACTGATCCTATATAGGGTCCATGTCCAAAAACTATTCCATAACTAATTTAAAAGATATTGTTAAAGTTATGAACCCTATGTCTTTAACCAAAGATCTAAACATGGTCCTATGATCTAACTTGGTGAAAATTCATATTAGGTAATACTTGATGACACCTTTAATAGTATATTTATTCTTTCCAATCTTAAATGTCTCATCTTGAATCATATCAAAAAAAAATTCACCATGAACAACTAGATCCATTTGCATCAAATCCTTAGAATCATTGAAACATGTAAAAATATTCTAAATCTATTCATGCACAATCCTTTGAATAGGATCTTCATCAAGATATTTAGGAGGTGCTGGAGGATGAGGAGTATGAGTTTTGGAAGAACTTTTTATGGAATTAAGATATCATTAGTCTAGCTTGATCAATATATCAATAAAATATTCTCAGAGAATTCCCACATGTGCTATAAAACTTTTGATCTCATGAGCTATATGATCAATCTTACTAAATAGCTTCAGTTGAAAATAAGATGTAACACTATTAATGAGAACCATGTTGAAGGAACCGAGTCTATTTTCTAGGTGGAGGAGTTGGATTTGCATGTCCCGATGACATGAGGGAGATTAAAGAGGTTGAATGCTACAATGGGTGCCCATCTTGTTAAAGGCCCAATGGATCTTACCTTGCATGGATGGAGAAAATGGACCTCTAATCTCACTTATTAAATCCCAAACATGATGTTTAAATATTGGCCCACATGGTTACTTGAATTTGGGAGCCTTGACCACAAGGATAATTCTAGAATGGCATCTTTGGACACTAAAGTCAAATTTGGTGGGCTATGCACTCAAAGTCAAATCCAGTGGGCTATAGTTGGAAAGACATGTGCTAATTTTCCACAAACTAACTATTAGACTTTAACTTTTTGAGTTTAAGGGGAAAATGTAGGAATAGGATTTGTGACTTAAGGGTATTAGGCCCTTGATCTTTTATGTCACCCCTTGGAAATAAATAGCCACCCCATTGCATTTTATTATCATCCAAGTTTGCATTAGTGAAACTCTATGAGATTATTCTCTTCATTGTGAGGATCATTACTTTCTTCCTTTTCTCTTATACATTCTTTCCTTGATAATCTACAATTTATATTGGTTATCCATGATCACAAAGCCCCCAATTATGTGCCTCAACCCAAGTGCGTTGTTGTGTGGATTGGCTATCACATCCCCCATAGAGTGTGTTGTCTAAGTAGTGGTTCACGCTCCTTATATCATTGATTGACTACTTGAATCCACTATATATACTCAACATCTTCCACTTTTCCATGAACCATATCCTTCATCTACAACCCTATGACATGAATATCGGGCCACCCAGTGCATCTTTCATTAGTTGGTATCAAAGCTCTGGTTGACACGGTAGGCATCTATCACCCCTTTTTTTGACCCATATATCCATTACCATTATCATCATTCCTTATTATCCACCCATCCAAAAAAATACCCTTTTCTTTGAATACCTCTAGAATTGTCCTATGTTGTACAAGATTGAAATATTGTTACATTGATCCAAGTATTCACCCATATTATTTTCAAATTTAACTCCCTATATGTGATTTGAATCTAAAAAAATCAAAAAAGACTCAAATTATCTTAACTCGTCATTTTGTGATTTTCAAAATTAAACACATCCTTTATTTGAGATATTTTAAAAAATTTCTTACTCTCTATTCATCATCTTGTGCTTTAAAACTCCAAGAACAACACATTTTGGGAGAGATTTTAACAAAAAATTGAAAAAAAAAGAATATAATTACTTCTTTGTGCTTTACATTATTATAACATTCAATTTCCATATATCTCTTTCTCCATCATTCTAATTCATCATCATATTATAATTTTATCATGTTGTTATTAATTTTTTTCATCTTACAAAATCTAGAAAACATATATTCCATACCTTTCTACCCCTTTCCACCTTATTGCCCATATTTTCTACCCTCTTTTCCACCCTTTACCATTTTTAAACCTTTTACCGCTCAAGAGGATTATGGTAAACCATACCCTGAGACAATCTTTATTGGGGAAGGATTGGTGTCAGGTGATCACCCTAAACCAAGTATTAGATTTCATAAGAGCTTGGGAATTGAATTGTGTGTTATTAGTGTAGATAAATTTAAAAAAAATATCCTTGTGTGTGTGTGTTTATCTTTATTGTGTGAGTGTGTATCCTTGTTTGCATGAGTGTGTATATCTTTCATGAATGAGTTTATATCCTTGTGTGTGTGAGTGTGCATATCTTGTGTGTGTGATCATGTATCCTTGTGTGTGTGAGTGTGTACATTTTCGTTGTGTGAGTGTGTATATTTTGCGTGTGTGTGTGTCTTCAAATGTGTGAGTGTTTGTGTGTGTGTTTGTGCATCACTATGTTTTTTTCTCCCCATGTGTGTTTGTTTTTGTGTAAAATATCATGGCATAATATCATCGAAAGAGAATTGCTCGAGATAGTGATGAAGGAAGTCAAAGTAGATCTCCCTTACCCAAATTTACATAACTCCAAATGCAAGATTTGGTGATCCATTTCAATAATATTCTTGATAGGAAGTTTCAAGTGCTACATGAGAGGATTGATAACCTGGAAAATCATCTCAGCCTGAGGATGATCCATCATAACCCACGGTGCACTCCAGAACCACGTCGTCCCCACATCATGGAGGAGGAGATGGAAAACCATGATGGTGATTTAGATGATGTCCCACAAAGGAGGATGTTGTAACAAAAACCTAGATGAGGCCAAAGTTGGGAACATGATGATGACATTCTTGGAAAGATAAAGGCGAAGGTCCTTTCATTTCAAAGGAAAAAAGATCCATAAGCATATTTGGAGTGGGAGATATAGATCAAGAAGGTGTTTTCATGTCATTCCTATACTGAGGAGAAAAATGTAAAACTTGTAGCCCTTGAATTCATTGATTGTGAATTAATATAGTGGGATCATGTTCAAAAGGATATAGCCCGTTATAGAGGACTTCCTATCTATACTTGGGAAGACATGAAGTTCGCCATGAGTAAGCAATTTGTTCCCTCACACTACCATTAGTATCTCCACAATAATATTCAACTCCTCACACAAGGGAGTAAGAATTTTGAATATTACTATAATAAGATGAAAATTACCATGATTCAAGAAAACATTGAGGAAGATCCAGAGACAACTATGCCATGCCTCTTACATGGGCTCAATTGGGATATTTTTTATCAATTATAGATGTACCACCATTTAGAAATACAAGATATTATCCACCAAGACACCAAGATAGAGAAAAAAATAAAAAGGAGGAGAAACGTGAGGAAACCCACTGACCCTTTCACTCCATAGAGAAATTTAAGGAAGGATATTGGAGGACCATCAAATGTAAAAGAGGTGGTTGATCTCAAAAGTGACAAGGTAATTCTTCCACCTAAGAAACCTACTTTTGAGGCTAACAAAATAAGGAATTAGGATATTCATTGTTACAAATGTCAAGGAAGGGGTCACATTGCTAATGAATGCCCAAACTGGAACACCATGACCATCAACAAGTATGGAGAATGGGAGACCAATGGAGAGATCTCGGAAGAGGAGGAGGATGAATATCCAGAAATTGATAATGGATATTTTGCAGAATATGGTGATATTTTTGTCACTAGGAGAGTTTTAAGTGAAAAAATGAACATTGGAGAGAAGGAGCAGTGAGAAAAAAATTTCAATACATGTTGAAAGATAAATGGGAGCGTGTGTGGAATTTTTATTGATGGGGGGATTTGAAGCAATGTGGTGAGAACTGAGTTGGTGGAGAATTTGGGACTCCTAACTTCGAGGCACCAAAATATGTACCAGATTCAATGGTTGAATGATTGAGGGGATCTAAAGGTCACTAAGAAATCAAAGGTATTTTTTACCATCAGTATGTACCAAGATGAAGTTTTTTGTGATGTTGTTCCTATGAAGGCTTACCATTTTTTGTCGGTACGACTGTGGTAGTACGATTAGTGTGTTTCTCATGATATTTTCTTGAATCTTCACTCTTTTGTACTCTAAGGGGAACCTATAACCCTCAAACCCATGTCCCCTAACCAAATTTTGTAAGATCTCATTTTGAGAGATAATAATAAAATTGGTGATGAAGAAAAAAAGAGTGTAAATGAAAAAGGAGAGAATGAGGGAAAGAGATAAAATGAGAGAATAAAAGAAATTGAGAGAAATGAAAAATCTAGTGGAAAAAATAATTTGAGATAAGTGAAAAGTGTGATGATGGAAAAAAAGAGTGAGGTTAAGGAAGCTTTGTTTTTATAGCAAACCCTCCGAGTACTCATTTTCATAGAGGTGTTTCTAAATATTAATGACTTCCCCCTTTACAAAATTTTGTTGACTATTTGTTATAGGAGTATGATGATGACTTTCTGGAAGAGGTTCCACTGGTTTTTCCACCCATTAGGGGTATTTAGAATCAAATTGACCTCATACCCAGAGCATCACTTCCAAACTACCCTACATACCACACCAATCCAGAGGAGACAAAAGTAATCCAAAGGGATGTTCAAGAGCTATTGGATATAGGATATGTTAGAGAGAGCCTTAGTCCTTAGGTTGTACTAGTGATTTTAGTACCAGAGAAGGATGGATCATGGAGAATGTGCATTGACTACAGATCCATCAATAACATCATGGTTAGGTACTGTCATCCTATCCCTAGGTAAGATGATATTCTAGATGAATTAAATAGTTCAACTATTTTTTTTAAAAAATTATTTAAAAAGTTTCAACCATCAAATTAGTATGAATGAAGGATATAAGTGGAAAAATATATTTAAGAAAAAATAAAGACATTATGAATGGTTATTCATGACCTTTGGTCTCACCGACTCACCTTGCACATTTATGAGGTTAATGAATCATGTTTTATGTGCATATATTGGAAAATTTGTGGTCATTTAATTTGATGTAATTTTGGTTTATATTTGGACTCTGCATGAACATTTAGATCACTTAATAAATGTCTTAGAGGTGTTATAGAAATAAAACATGTTTGGAAACATCAATAAGTGTGAATTATGTCTCGATAAGATCATTTTCCTTGGATATTTAATGAGTGGAAATGGAGTTGAAGTTGACACCAAGAAGATCAAATAAATACAAGAATGACCAACTCCAACCTCTATTGGTAAAGTAAGAAGTTTTCATGGGATTGTTAGTTTTTATAATAGATTTGTGAATGAATTTAAAACACTAGAAGCACCATAGAATAAATTGAAAAATAAGAACATTCTTTTCAAATGGGGGAAAATCAAGAGAAGTTTTTCATGCTCTCAAGGAGTGACTCACCCATGCCCCTCTACTTGTACTCCCAAACTTTGGTAAGACCTTTGAAATTGAATATGACTCAAGTGGAATTGGTATTGGTGGAGTACTCTTTCAAGAAGTTAATCCTATTTCTAATTTTAGTGAGATGTTAAATTTCCCAACTCTAAATGATGCTTCATATGATAAAGAGTTGTATGAATGTTTTAGAGTAATAGATAAATGAAAACACTATCTTTGGCCTAAATGATTTTTGATCTATTCTGTTCATGAGGATCTTAAGTACCTTGGGATCCAAAATAAACTAAATAGGAGACATGCTAGATTAATATAATTCATTAAATCATTTCCATATGTCATCAAGCCTAAAAATGGTAAATAAAATATTGTGGCAGATTCACTTTCAAATAGATATTCTATTTTATCCTTTCTAGATTATAAACTCCTTGGTTTTGAATGCATTGGGGATTTATATTCCACTAATAATGATTTTAGTTAACCTTATGGAAATTTTAAACCTAGAGTTAGTTGGGAAAAGTATTATTTTCATAATGAATTCTTATTCATGATTGATAAGATTTACATTCCCAATTGCTCTATCCAATTAATTTTACTAAATAACTCACATTATGGTGAGTTAATGGGTCATTTTGGTGTTGTAAAAAACTTTAAATGTTCTTAGTAAACATTTTTATTGTCCAAGGATATCAAGATATGTTGAAAAATTTGTGGGAAAGTGCATTGTCTACCATAAATCTAAATTTAAAGTGAACCCACATGGATTATATCTTCCTCTCCCAATCCCCAACAACCCCTTAGAGTACATATCAATGGAATTTATTATGGGGTTATAAAGGACCAGGAGGGGGAGAGATTCTATTTTTGTTATGGTGGATCCTTTTTCTAAAATGGAACACATTATTCCTTGTCAAAAAACAGATGATGCCACTAACATTGCAACACTTTTCTTTTAGTAAGTAGTCAAACTAAGGACAATTGTGTCAGATCAAGACACAAAATTCCTTTGTTATTTTTGGAAGACCTTGTAGAGAAAACTAGGTATGAAGTTAATTTTTTCACTACTCTTCATCTGTAAACCGATGGGCAAATAGAGGTGGTGAATCTGACACTATCATCCCTTTTTCAAATAATTGTCAAGAAGAATCTCAAAAATTGGGAGGAGTGTTTGCCACATGCGTAATTATCATATAATAGGGCCAAGAATTACACTAATCATTATTATCTATTTGAATTTGTTTACATATTTAACCCAATTTCCCATATTGATCTATTTTCTTTTCCCATGTAGGAAGTAACTAATATGGATGTAAATGGGTGGGAATAATTCATCATCCAACTCCACGAAAAGGTAAGGAAAATATTGAGCGGATGACCCAAAAATACATTGATTGTGAAAAAAAGGGTCACAAGCAAGTGTTGTTTGATCCCAGTGACTTAGTCTGGGTTCATATGTGGAAGGAAATGTTTCCCAAAAAATGGAAGTTAAAACTCATGCCATGAGGAGACGGAAATTTCTGAGTACTTGAGAAAATTAACAACATTGATTACAAGATAGCTCTCCCAGGTGAGTATGGTGTAAGTTCCACTTTAAATGTTTCTGATATTTATCCTTTTTTGGGTGTAGATGATGAAGAGTCAAGGAAAAATCCTTTTCAAGAGGGTGAGGATGATTAGAATCATGTTTAAGGCACCGAGTTTATTGGATGGGTAGAGGAGTTGGATTTTCAAGGCCCGATTGATGTGAGAGATATTAAAGAGGTTGAATTCTACAATTGGCACCCATCTTGCTTCATTAAAGGCCCAATGGATCTTACCTTGAACAGATAGAGAAACTGGTCCTATAATATCACTTATTGAAGCCCAAACATGATGTTTAAATCTTGGACCACATGGTTTCATGAATTTGGAAGTCGTGCCCTCATGGAGAATTCTACAATGGCATCTTCGGATACTAAAGTCAAATATGGTGGGTTATTCACTCAAAGTCTAATCCGATGGACTACATTTGTAAAAACTTATGCTAATTTTCCACAAGTTCATTATTAGACTTTAACATTTAGAATTTAAGGGGAAAATATAGGAATAGGTTTTATGACATTACGGTATTAATCCCTTGACCTTTTATGTCACCCCTTGATTATAAATATCCACCCCATTGCAATGTATTCTCATTCAATTTTTCATTAGTTAAACTCTGTGAGTTTATTATATCCATTTTTTGGATCATTATTATCTTCCCTTTATCTTGTGCATTCTTTCCTTATCAATCTACAAGATAGATTGGTGATCCAAGATCACAAAGCCCCCAATTCTATGACTCAATCCAAGTGCGTTGTTGTGTGGATTGGCTATCACATCCCCCTTGAGTGTGTAATCTAATTAGTAGGTTGCACTCCTTATAGAAATTATTGACTATATTCATCCCCTATCCATACCCATCATCTGTCACTTTTCCCTGAACCAGATCCTTTATCCATCACCCTACATCATGAAGATCGGGCCAACCCATGTGTCCCGCATCAACTATCAATTGTAAAGGCAGTATATTATTGTCTTCCATACTCACCAGCACCTCCCAGACTCAGAAAGATTTATTTTAACATTTATAATAATTCATTTTTGAACTAAAAAAAGTCAAGTGATGAAATATAGGAAGGATATACTGGATGACATGGAGCAAGATGAGGATTGGATTCACTAAAAACCATTTCTGAGGGTCGCAACATAGATCATTCATTATTCAATGAGTCAAATTTAGGTCTCTCAATCTCTTGAATTGATCTTTCAGAATATTCTAATAGTATAACCATTGTATGAGGAGATTAAGCATAAATTTTATAAACTTATATTGAGATATATAAGTAATGAACAATATAATAAGGCTTGGATGGTTTTGTAGGAGTTGAATAGAACAAATTCTACAAAACATCATCTACTGAGAGGTCCATTCAACCATATTCCATAAGAATAGAAGAAGAAATAGTTTGTTCATCTTTATTTGGATCATGAGGTAGAAGAGGTATGGAATTTCTAATGGGTTTGGGTGAACTGTCACCATTATGATCATCACCATCATCACTGTCTTGAGCAAAAGAACCCAAATTAAAAAGAGGAGTTTCAAGAGACGTATCCTATATAGGAGTTATAGAGTTAAATATTGGTGCACCCCCTATACCAAAGTTATTTGGATTATCTACAATCGTATTTTCATTATCATAATATCTTGAATTAGTGAGACTTCGTCTGAAAAGAAAATATCTAGGTGTATTCTCCCCCTTAGTAGATACTACTCCTTCCCTAGGATCTTCATATTTTGCAACATTTGGGAAAGGAAGGAGAATCATGATTTCATCATAAGACCATGATTATTCTTCCTCAAGATAAACTACCATATATTCTTCACTTTCATTAGACTAATAGTCTCCTTAAACCACATTATCATATTTCAAACCTGGATCAATTGTTTCCTTTAGTCTGGTTGGATTCTTCATAGGATTTTAACTCTCATACAAATTACTTTCATCCTCAACCCAAATCTTTTTATAAGGGTTCGAACCAATTTTTATTCTATTGGATATGGTTTGATTCAAACAAATTCCACTTGAAGAAGTAAAATTTTCCTCCACCTAAGGAAAAATTCCCTTAACCTCTAAAATAATGAGGATGAACTTTGGGTAAGGTAGATAATTGATCCAAGAAGAAATATTTTTTATCTCATCTATATTATTCATAAGAAATATAAGAAGACTTGGCTTCACTCCTTTCACCATCAGATAAATAAATAACAAGTCCTGATTACTTATAATACTGAAATCTACTTTTCTAGGACAAATAGCATGTTGGATAAACTTATGAAACAACCTCCACTCACCATTGAACTCAATTTCATTTGGCCTTCTAGGATTTATGTTATGAGCTAACTCTTATAAGGCTCTCCTAAAATCATAATAAGGAATATTGAAAAATTAATACCATTGAATGTATTCTCACTCAACTTTATGTGGTACTTATAATCTTATAACCCAAGAATTTTAAGAAGATACATGTTCTTTTCCATCAATAATCATCCTAATATGATCAAATATTTAAACATCTTTAAAAAGTATGTTCACATATAACTCTTTTACTAAAAAATGATAGAAGGGTCTATAATTGTCCATGAACCATTCATTCAAACCTTTCTATTGCACAACTCTCCATACTAAGGATCAAATTGATCAAAACCATTCTAAATCCATTTCCATTCCTAGAATGACTTCACAAGATAAAATGTGTCAATTTAGATTCTAATTGTGGCTCTTTAAAAAAATCATTTTGGGTTGATAAATAGTAAATCATGGGAATAGAATAAAATAGACTTAAAATAATAATAATACATGTAGTACCTTGAAATAGGACTTGATAATATGTTTTACCATATTACTCAATAATAATGGAAATCAATTTAATCGACCGTATGGTCAAATTGATCGACCATATGAACAAATTTTCAAGATAGCTTAAGCATATACAAAAAATAATAATTTTAATATTATCTTATTAATAATAAGATACATTATATAAATTCAAAAATTAAAACAATATATATCAAATTAAACATAAAATAATTAGACATAGTTAATCATTTCTTGTTCATGTGTAATATAATTCAATCTATCAGCATTCATAGGAATTATAAAGATGTTAGAAAACTTATTTTCAGTGCTAATGAATTCAATAGTGATATCTTTGAAAATGATCCATCAAGATATGATTTTTTATATCAATATATTTAAACCTAGAATGAGATACCTTATTATTATAAATATTAATATCACTTTTGTTTTCATAATTTATAGGGATGTGTCTAAATTGATATGCATAATCTATCAATGTCTATTTCATCCACATAATTTTTGAAAAGAAACTACCAACAGCTACACATTCATATTTTATAGTGGGTAATGTGGAAAAGTTCTACTTCTTACCACACCAAGATACTATAGACTTGACCAAAAGTGAAATATTCTAGACATGTTTTTTCTATTTAATTTACAACAACTAAAATCAACATCAAAATATCTAAAAAAATCAAAATAATTTCCTCTTGAATAAAATAGTCCAAAAATAATTGTATTATTATGGTATTTAAAAATTCTTTTAACTTTATTTAGGTGAAATTCCTTGGGGTTTTATTGAACTCAAGCACACACACAAATATTATACATAATATAATACTAGATAATAGTTATGTATAATAAACTCTTAATGGTACATCTATCAGTTGTTTGGTCAACTGGTTTTCCTGTATCATACAAATCCAATTTATATTTTGTACTCATAAGAGTGTCACTACCTTTTTTGTTATCCATACCAAATTTTTTTAAAATATATTTTGTGTACTTGATTTGATTTAGAATAATTCCTTGTTTTGGAAAATATAAAAGAAAAGGAATAATTTAAACATTCCCATTAAACTCATTTTAAATCCATTTTGTATCATTTTAGATAATTCAATATATAAGGAGTTTTGGGGGGATATAAAATATTATAATCAATATAGATGTGAACCAGTAAAACATTTTTTTGAATTTTTTATTATATATAGGCCAGGATCAGTTATTCCTTTTAAAAAAATAGTAGAAATTAAGAAATAGATGAAACTATCATACTAAGCTCTAAGATCCTATTTTAAACCATAACGAGTTTTAGAAAGTTTAAAAATTGAATTTGGGAAATCAAGATTTTTAAAACTAGGGGTATTTTCAACAAAAACACCCCCAACAATATAATAATTAAATAAATCACTCTTAAAATCCATTTAAAATAGTTTAAAATTAATATGTGCTGCAAAAGAAAGTAGTATTCTGATGAATTAATGTCTAGCTACATGTGAAAAGGTTTCTTCATAATCAATTCCTTCTTCTTGATTATAATCTTGTGTAACTAATATAGCATTATTTATAACTATAGTTATATATTCATCAACCTTATTTCTAAATACAAATTTAGTTCCAATAGTTAGATAGTCTTTAATTATTTCCAATAGTTTCCAAACCTTATTCCTTTTAAATTGTTTTAACACTTCTTCCAAAAACATGACATAAAATTCATCATTCATAACTTTAGTAATGTTTTTAGGCTCATATTGTGATAAGAAATCTTGATGTTCAAATTGGTTTCTAAGAGAATCTATAGTCTCTGTACCTTTATTAAGGTCTTCGATGAAAACTTCTAAAGGGTGGTATCTAAGAGTTCTAATGGTTTTAGGAAAATAATTATTTGGTTCTTCCTAGTCTTCCTCTAGTTTAGAGTAGTCATATTGGCCCGATTTGTGACATTCAACTTGTGAATCTATAAATTGGTCATGAGTTTTTAGGGGGTTATTGATATTCAAATTTTATATACCATCCTAAAGGTATTCTAGAGAAGTTTTAGGCTCATGTTGATCTATTTCATCAAAAGTAGAAAGTATAGATTATTTAAAAATATTGTTTCTTTTATTGAAGACACTATATGATTTTATATTGGTTGAATAGTCTTGTAAAATACCTTAATCTCTATTTGGAGAAAAAAAATTCAGATTCACTTTTTTATTAATTATAAAGAATTTATATTCAAAAAAATTAAAGTAATTGACATTAGGTTTTATACTATTCTATAATTCATAGGGAGTATTCTTTAAAAGAGATATGATAAGAACCCAATTAATAATATAGAAATTTGTATTGACAGTAGAAACCCAAAAGTAGATAGGTAAGTCATACTCATTAATCATAGTCTAGGTAATCTCTTGAAGTGTTTGATTTCTGCTTTAAAATAGTCTATTTTGTTGAGGAGATTTAAGAGTGGAGAAATTGTGTTTAAAGCCATATTTTCAGCATAATGTATCAAAGTCTTGATTATAAAACTCACAACCATGATCACTTATTAAGGTCTTAATGATGATTTTGTAAATTTTTTCCATAAACTTGTCATATTTTGAAAATAATCCACATGCTTCACTTTTGTAAGCCCAAAAATAAACACATGTGCATCTTGAATAATTATCAATAATCACATATTTATAATTCTTTTATACTAAACTATAAACTCTATATGTTCTAAAAAAATACATGTGAACTAGTTATAGGGGTTGAGAGGTAGAATCCTCTTTCATTTGTTTGAAAAAAATTATTATGTTGCTTCCCTTTATGAAAAGGATTGCATAATTTATCTTTTGTAAAGTTCAGTTTGGGTAGATCTCTTACTAAACCTTTATTTTTAAGCTTATTAAGTGAGCGTATACTATAGTGTCCTAGTATCCTATTCCTCACCCAAGATTCTTTATGAATGAAACTTAAGAAATAAACATTTTAAGAAATTGAAGTATCTATATTAACAATATACACATTATCATTTCTAAAAGCAGTAAATTCTAAATTATGTTTAGAATCATGAATCTTACAAGAATTGTTTTTCTATACTAACATGAAAACCATCATCATATAATTGATAAATACTAAACAAAATATATTTTAAACCATAAACATACAGAACAATAAAATTTAGAACATATTAAAATTTATTGTTTTATCCAAGGATAATAATTTTTCCTTTTGAATTGTGATCAAAAGTGGCATGTGCACCCGAAAACATCACAATATTCTTGAAATGTGATAAGTCTCAATCATATGTTAGGCACATCCACTATCTAGATACAGTAAGTTCTACTAGTACTCTTCCAAAAACAATTCTATAAAAAATTAATTAAGCACCGATTTTGGTACTCAAATTTTCTTGGCTCTAGAAATGTTATAACATAAATCTTGAAGAATCCATAATTAATTAATAGATTTATAAATTTATAAATTACAACATCTAGAAATAAATACCTTTTTTGGGCCAAATGTACCTGAGTTTTTTCTATAAATAGTTGATATAAAACTAGAAATAAAAAAAAATTAGAATTTTCCATTGACTAGGCCAGTTGTAACACGCCAAGATTTTAGATTATATATCCCTTTAATAAAATTAAATTTCTTTGATATCTTTCATTACATGAAACACTAAGTTTAAATAAACCATGATACGTTATTAAAATATTATTATTTAAAACATGACCTTTTTAACCTAGCCGTTAAATTGGCGAGTATGAATAAGATTAACTAATTTATGAAATATATATATATATATATATATATATATAAATTTCTCACATAATATAAATTTATTTAAAAATTATTAGTAAATAATCACTCATTTTTTAGTAAAGTCGTTTTATTCTTCAAAAATATGTTTCCATACAAAAAATGGTTTTTATTGCTTCTGTGATCGTATATTATAAGAAATTTTTGTAACTTTATAGATTATATTTGATAAAAAGGATATCATTTTTGATTTCATCTTATAAAAATTATATTATGGTGATATTTTGGGATTTTTACCAGATGTATTATTTTTCAATGAACAGTAAAAAATGATCGTTTTTAGTGAAAATTATATTTTCTTTAAAGTATTTAAAAAGTAAAATTATATTTTGAATTAATATTAAAACACCATTAGTTACTTTTTATTATAAATAGTCTAATTTTTCTTTAAATATTTTGTATACTTAAATTTTTTGTAAAAAAAAAATTATATTTAAAAGGCATTTTTCCCGAAAAAAATTATTTTTCATCGTGTTTTGAGAGTTTAATTTTAAATTAAATTCTAACACTTATATAAATTAAATATTGAAAATGGGTTAAATATTTGAAATCATGTGTCCCAAATTTTTTAAGAATTTCCATTTTATTTTTTTCATTATAAACAGTAATCATAGTGAATAATTTCCACAACTATAAGGGTAAATCGGGTAATTAAGGTTTAAAATAACAATATGGAACTAAAAATAACCCTAACAGTTAACTTAATTTTATTTTTATGGGTATATATCATCCATAATCATACAAGGGTATAAAATATGTTCTTTTATTTTCATTTGGATAGAATTTTGACCTTTATAATATTTAAGTGAATATAAATCCAAAAATGTCACATTCTCACTTTTAATAATTATAATATTTTTGACCTGAGGATAAATAGAGGATATGTCTGGTTATAAATATCCATTTAAAATTTGAATTATTTATATCTATCATGGTAATTTATTTTAAATTTTTAGTGAATAAATAATTATCTTAAATGCTTACACAACGTCAATGCATAAATTATATAATTAACTGAAAAATAAAATAAATGATATTAAATATATTAAAAGTGATATAATTTGAGATAATTAATGCGATAAAAAAATTTATATATGAATATAACATTTAATGGATATAACTAAAAAAATCGAATTTAATTTGTTGTGTTGATGTTATTAAAGTCAAAGTAATGAATAGTTCTAAAAATTGGCATTAAGGATATTTTATAATAAATAATATTTTATTAAATGATTTAAAATTCCTAAAAAAATATTCAATGATCAAAGTAATTTTTTTGGTTTAAAATATCAACAATGATTAATTTAAAGGCCAATTGTTCTTTTATAGTAACTATATTGACCCCTAAATAGTAAAAACCTTATTACTGCAGTAATTGTTAAAAAGGGTTAACACAAAAAGAAAAAGGTACAAACCAAGTATAAACTTGTATAAATATTATCGGATGATATTATTTCAACTTATCTTTATCCTATATTATAATTATATCAGTTTTTATCCTTTTTTCCATAAAAATTAATTTATGTCAATTTAATATTTTATGTAATTCCAAAAGTACCCCTCCCCTCACTTATAAAAGGGGACCTCTTATCCTTTATTTATGATACCTTTTTATAACATTGGTTCGAACAATATCTATCCAAATACCTTTATAAAATCCATCACCATGTTTTATGGGTCTTACTTTGGTCATAATACTAACCATAGGCGGTTTAAGGTGCAATGAAAAGGATGTTTTTCAAAAAGATATACAGCCTTTAAACAAATGTATTGGTATTATTTTATATTCTACCATAATAAAATGTTTTCAAAACATGATTAAATAGTGTCGTAATTATATTACATATACTTATATGTTAGTATTATAATTACATCACATAAATCTTTCTCTTCTTTCATCAAATGGGAAACGAAATTGTCGTTCGTGTGTACGGTGGGTTGCCGCTTCGCAAACCGATGTAATTATTTTTCCACCACCACCTCTCATGACTGGTTATAATGATGGATTCAATAAATATAAATTTTATTCATTATTTTAATATGATTTTGGAAAGTTTAATTATAATTTACCTTTTATTCTCTTCATCCATCAATAATGGAAACAGTGTTCATACATACGTACGACCTACCGTCTCCATGAATGGAGTAATACATTTTTATCTCTACCATTTATGGATTAGTATATATATATACACTAAATATATATTATATTAATAAAAAAATTATCATTTTGGATAATATGGAATGATTATCAATGTATAAATACTGAAACAAAACATATATGAAAAAACGAAGCAATTTTCACTAGAATAGAGATCTTAATAAAAAATGTTAATAAATAGGTGGTAATATATTATAATAAAATCATATATGGTATAATATATATGATTATGGTTCTGTAATACATGTATAATAAACCTATATTTATTGTATAGTAGTTTCTAATGCATATAAATAAAGATTAGACTTAAGGTATGAGATCTCTCTAAACCACCCTTTATCATTGGGTTATGAACTTTCTCTCTCTAAATTTTTTTCTCTCTCTTTGATGTTATGAAATGTTTTTAAAAAATTATATAAATATCTTTAATATATAACTATCTTATAATACCTTCCTTAAATGGGGTAATACATGCCTTATGATCAATTCTCGAATTCCTTCTTTAATAAATCTCTATTGATTATGATATGAGGAAAGATTATGCAACCCATTATATTTCCATGTTTAATTATTATGTTTATACCTTATGAATGATTTACTTTTTTAGAACACATCATCATGGACATGTTATTATTTTTGTTCCCATATAGCACTCCAATTCATTAGGTAATGCTTTACTCTCATGAGATGTCATGTATGGGATTAGGGAGTATACCTAGTCCAATATGAGACTATGTTCACCATGTTGTCTTGGAAGGTATCTTTGACTTACGTTTATGTCATTTTTAGTGTTTTTTCCACATTTCATATGTTGTTGTGATCTAATAAAACTATTTTTTCTATGTTATTATCACATATGTTTAATTATGATCATTCTCTTCTTTGATATCATATTATATCTTTAACACACACAATATGCTTCTTTATAGTGTTTATTCACTGACTGTGATTATTCCCCACGTTATCCCATGTGTTTTTTGGAGCTCAAAGGAATTAAGGAGCTCATAAAAGAGATTAAAATAAATATTTCATGTGTTATTTTCATTTTTATGTATTATGAATATAGTCTTCCAAATACACTAGGCCTCATGATCTTTGAGTTGTGTTTGTTATAAGTTTATGTTAAAAATAATTTAATATTATGTATAAAATGTAATAGTTTGTTCCTTCTAGACTAGTTATTATTTCATTTTTGGGTGTTGGAGGTGTCTCAGATGAGACTTTAGGAGGATCTATGGAGGCTGGAGCTACAAGGGTGCTGCAATAGGGAAATCATATAGTGTAATGTTTATAGAACATTTAAAGGTGGTTCACATATTGTATAGATGGAAAATTCATGGATTGTAAATTAGATAATGGTAAGTCATGAAACAAATAAAAATTGTGTAAATAAAATTCATGAAGTGTAATAAATAAATTATGTGGTGACATAATTTTCAGTGAAAGCTATAAATTTTCAGAAACCTAAGGATTACACACCATGTAAGGGTTAAAAAATGTGAAACTGGATGGTTTTCACCTTTTAAGTACATTTCTTGCCCAATTTTTCTTATTTGACCTAGGATTCTCTTCCTCTTGTTCCGAACGAACCCCGTGAACCCTGAGAAGAATTTCTTTCCCTATTTTCATCGCATTGATCTGTTGGTTCTGATGGTCGTTGGTTGGAGATCCATGATGAGTGTTTTCTACATTCTCAGTGTTTTTCTTTTCTTCTTCTCATGGGAATTCATTGAAAAGATGTTTCTTTGGTTTGGGAGGTGTTTTGAGATGGGTTTTTATTATATTTTATGTGGAGTAGGTTGATCCTCTATTTTCCCATGTGTGGTTCAAGTTATAGGTGTTTCTTCTTTTCCCTATGGTGCACAATGAGTTTGAAAAGATTCTTTGAGGTAGGTAATACCTTATTTATCTTTATCATGAATCATGAGGGAGGGGTTCACTTTTTTTCTATATGGGATACAGTTTTTCTATCTTAATCTAAGATAAAAAATGGTTAATTGAAATTGAAGAAGGAAGGGTAAATTTTTTCATGCTTTTATAGCTCTAATATTATTGTGATGTTGTGATTGCATGTGCTGAATTCCCTACTAAAAATTTTGGTTATTGGGGGATTTTTTTTACAAGATGATATGTTTCATGACTACTCTGTTTATTTTGACTATTTTAACATCACCCTAAAATGGAAATTGGTTGACCTCTTATATATGGATAATGAAATGGATGCATCGGGATTATGGATTGTGTGATAACACCTCTAAATTAATTTGAAATGTGATAATATCCCCTTTATTAATATATAAAATGGTCTTGATTTATTGTTATGTGTGGTTTCCATGTGATATGTGGTTATTTTGTGGTTGGGGTGTGTGAGGCTAATGGGTGATGGTTATTTGGATGTGCTTTGGGGATGGTGAGGTGATGGTTTTTTGGCCCTGTTTTGGGGGTGGCGAGGTGATGGTTGTTTGGACATGCTTTGGGGTGGTGAGGTAATTGTTGTTTGGTCATGATTTGGGGGAAATGAAGTGTTGGTTGTTTAGACATCCTTTGGGGGTGGTGAGGTGATGGTTGTTTGGCCGTGATTTGGGGGTGGTGATGTTATGGTTTTTTATCCAAGATTTGTGGAAGGCAAGGTGGTAGTTGTTTGGGATGTGCTTTGGGGGTGGTGATGAGATTGTTCTATGGGGGTGATGAGCTACTTTTTATGTGTGGTTTTGTTGTGCTAGATTCTGTGGTAGTGATAGAATAAAGGTTTAATAATTATTGAAATGGTTGGGGTTTGATTTGGTTAATGGGATTGAAATGATTTATGAATAAATAAATGATGGTTTGTATGGTTAAATATGGTTGATTCTTAATGATGAAAAAATATTTATTGGATAATGAAATTTCATGGTAACTTGAACATGGATTGTGGCTTGTTGTATGGCTTTTTTCATTTAGAATTTGCAGAGAAATTTGGGATATTGTGATTTGGTTAGTATTTTATATAGAACTTGTAGGGTGGACCTGTGTATGGATATATGTATATAATTTTATATTCCTTTTTATTTCTATACGCTCCTGACCTATGTTGAGCACTATGTGCCAACACCTGCATAATCATGCAAGGGGTGTTTCTCCCAGCATCTAAATAAAGATAATAGATAGTTAGTTACCTACTATTTCCCTCTCTCTCTTCCAGGAAAGTAGATATGCAAAAGATGTGATGGCAGGAGGTCTGTTAGTGCACTTGGTGATAGCCCAGGTGTTTTCAGGTGAGATGTGATACGAGCATTCTTGTGGGATAGTGGCCCAGGTGTTTTCAGGTGAGATGTGATATTATCCTGCTTATGGGGCGGTGGCCCATGTGTCCTAAGGTGATATGTGATATAACCATGCTATGGGGAGGCAAATAGTGAGGGTTATTCATGGTAGTAGGAGGTAATGAGGTTGATGTCATTCATTATTATGATACCCTACTACTCTGGTTATGGTGTGATGTGATGTTCCAGGTGTCTGCGAGTGAGATATGGTGTACCTGTGCATATGGGGTGGTGATCCAGGTGTATGTGGGCATGATGTGATGTGATCATACTTTTGGGGTGGTGGTATATGTTATTTGGAAGATATGGTAGCACCATGATGTATGATGTTGGGGTGAGAGAGAGGAAAATTAGTGGGAAAGTGGTGTGGGAATCCTTTATTGATATGATTCATATTATGTTATTACACTTGGATTTTGTTTTTTGGTGAGCATACTTTGGTGAGGTTGGGATACATTGTTGACCTGTTTAGGTGCTATTGGTTCTACTGTTGCCTCACAAGTGCATTAGTATGTTTTTTTCAAATGTGGATACTGGATCTGCAAGGGTGATGTAGTAGGGAATTTAGGCCATGTAATGTTTACATGATGTCTAAAGGTGGTTCAGGGTTTGTACAGTCGGTGAATTCATGTCTTATAACTCAGATAAGGGTGAGACATGAAACAAATACACATTGTGTAAATTAAATTCATGATGTGTCATAAATAAATTATGAGGCAACTAAAATTTCAAATAAGGATAGAAATTTTTAGAAACCCAGGGATTACACGCCGTGTAATTGTCACACAACATAAAACTGGTGAGTTTTCATATTTTAAGTTCTTTTCTCAGCTGATTTTTCTCATTTGTTAGTGTATTCTATCCCTATAATTTCGGATGAACCCTAGGTTCCCTGAGGAGGGTTTACAACCCTATTCTCTTAGATTTGATCCATTGGTTTTGGGGGTTTTTGGTTAGCGATCTCCATTGAGTGCACTCTCCTTTCCCAATAATTTGTATTTGTTCTTATCTTAGGAATTCACTACAATAATGTTTCTTTGTTTTATGATGAGTTTTGGGATTTTTTTATGATATTTTATTTGTTGTAGTTTTATCCTCTATTTTCACATGTGTGGTTGTGGTTAAAATAGTTTCATATTCACCCCGTGGTGTGCAACAAGTTGGAAAATCTTATTTAAGGTAGGGAATCTCTTATATAACTTTAATGTGTTTTATGCGGGAGGGGTTGACTTTTGTTTATTTATAGGAAATGGTTTCTATAGATTAATCAAAGATAAAAAATTAATTAATTGAAATTGAAGGGGAAGGATAATTATTCACATTCTTTTACCGCATTGATATTATTATGATATTGTGATTGTACAGGCTGTATACCCCCCTAAAAATTATGGTCATTGGGGGATTGGTTTGCATTGGATGATATGTGTTTTGACTTTTGTGTTTGTTGTGACTGTTGAGACATCACCTTAAATAGGAAATTGGCTAACAACTTATATTTTTATAATGAAATGATTTCCCTAAGATTATGTCTTGTGTGATAATTCCCCTAAATTAAAGAGAAATGTGATAAAATCCTTTTTTAAAAATAGTTAAAATGGTCTTGATGTGTTGTGATGTGTGGTCATGCCGAGGGGCATCAATGTTTTTTTGTGATTTGATGCATGGTTTTTGTGTGGTTGGGGTGGGTGTAGATGATGGGTGATGGTTTTTTGGCCGTTCTTTGGGGGTGGTGATGTTATGGTTAGTTGGTCATGCTTTGGGGAAATGAGGTGATGGTTGTTTGGCCATCCTTTAGGAGAAATGAGGTGATAGTTGTTTGTTTATTCTTTGGGGTGGTGAGATGGGGGTTTTTTGGATTTTCTTTGGGGCGGTGAGGTTATGGTTGTTACGTCATGCTTTGGGGGCAGTGAGTGGATGGTTGTTTGGCCATGCTTTGGGTGAAGAAAGGTGATGGTTGTCTGGGCTGTTCTTTGGGGGTGGTGAGGTGATGGTTTGATAGGGATGATGATCTACTTGTTATGTGTGGTTGTGTTATTCCAGATGTATGGGTAATGATGTAATAAATGTTTAATAATGATTGAAATGGTTGATGTTTGATTAGGATAATGAAGTAGAAATGATTAATGAATAAATAAATAATGGTTTGTGTGGTTAAATATGGTTCATGCTTAATAATAAATCAAATGGGATAGATGATGAAATTGAATGGTAACATGAATGTGGCTTGTGGCTTGTTGTATGGTTCTCGAAATTTAGAGGCGGCAACAAAAGTGGGGATGTTGTGAGTTTGTTATATTTTTGTTGAGAATCCATAGGGTGGGATTGTTTGAAGCTGTATATATATACCTATATATTCCTTTTTATTTTTATACATACCCCACACATGCCAAGCACTATGCACCGACACCCGCATAGTCACCCAGGGGTGTTTTTTCCAACATCTCGGTGGTGAGGATGGATGGCTGGCTACCCTCTCTCTCTACTCGATGAGTAGATATCCAAAGTCTATGATGGGTAGAGGTCTAATGGTTCACTATGTGATGGCCTAGGTTTCTTCGAGTAATATTAGATGGCCCATGTGTTTTTGGCCAAGATGTGACCGAACTGTGCTTTTGGGGCGGTGGCCCAGGTGTTTTTGGGCAAGATGTGATATAACCATGTTTGTGGGGCAGAGGCCTAGGTTCCTTTGGGTGATATATTATATGAACATGATGTGGGGTATTTTATAGTGGAGTTCATGCATTTTATGATGAGTTCATGATGTTGATGTCCTTTATTTTCATGATACCCTACTACTCTGGTTATGGTTGTGATGTGATGGACCAGGTGTCTGAGGGCGAGATGTGGTGTGACCATGATTGTGGGAGGTGTCTTAAGTGTCTGTGGGCATGATGTGATGTGACAGTGCTTGTGGGGTGGTGGTATATTTAATTTGTAATAGATGGAAGCGTTAGTTCATACAACATTGGGGTGTGAGAGCAGAAAATCAATGGGAAAGTGGTTCGGAATACCCTTTAGCGATATGATTCATATTATATTAGTATACTTGGATTTCATTTTTTTAGTAATCTTTCTTTGATGATGTTGTGATGGATAGTTGACCTCTTTAGTTGTTTTTGTCTCTATTGTTTACCAAAATGTTCCTTAGTATTCTTCTTTCAAATGTGCATGAGCGAATCTAGTTTTCCTACTAATTATAATTGTATACTCCCCCTACATAAAAAACTGATTTTCAGGTTTTTGGGAGGACTATATGGATCGTGCTGGACATTAATAGCTCATACATTTGGTTGGTTGTTGTTTTGTTTCTTTAGATTTTCTTTTGGGTATTTACTTTGGATACTTTTATCTATACCTATTTTATTTATATATTCATTGTGAGATGGTTTTAGTTTCTATTTATATCATATCATAGAGTTGCTTATGGATGATTCATCTTATCTCCCAATTTTACATTATTATAGGGTGTAAGGCCTCCCATTTCATAAGATATTTATAATCAGTGCTAGTTTCCAACCCAGGGCTTTCTAGAGGCGGGAATCGGGGTTTATTGTCTCTCACGCTTCATTGTGGTATCTTTGGTGGTAGGGGTTGTGACATAAAAGGCTTGGGTCTCTATTCTGGTAACCAATTCCAGTTGTATATCTAGAGGTTGCCTATTTATTTAGCATCATTGTAAAAATTTCACCTCCATATGTGAACTTTTCAAGTCCCTTCTTGAGTTGTTCATTAAAAAATTTATGTTCATTGTTTCCCTTTTACAAAATTATATTCTTTTCCTTTTTAATAAAGAGATCAATTTTTTAAGATATAAAAAAATCATGGTGTTTCCATAGATTTTTATATTTATCCTTTAGTTTTTTAAAGGTTTCATCTAACATAATACAATATTTTAATAAATATTCACTAGACATATTAGATTCTTCATGTTTCTCGCCCTCAGAAGGAACATAAATAGTATTTGTTTCCTCGTGTGTAACTCCCATAATGCATGGATTTTCTGTCTCATGATAACCATTTATGGATGATTCTGAATCACTTGAACTATCATATGAAACACTCAGTGTTGCCTTCATAGAATTCTTATGTTTCTTTCCCTGATCCTCATATTTCTTCTTGTACCTCAATTTCAGACAATCAATTTTGATGAGTCATTTTCTTTTGCACTCATAACAAGTAACTTCTCCAAAGTTATCATCCTTCTTCTAGTTTCATTTCTTATCATATTTTTCTTTGAAATTAATTTTTCTAGAGAACTTTTTCTACATATAAAACTTATTAAATATTTTTTTAGATGAGTCATGTCCTCATCCCTATCAGAGTCACCATCACTTCCATTGTTTCTCTCTTCTTTGATTACCTCTTCAGCTTTTGACTGAGATGATTTGAATACAATTTATTTTTTGGATTCAGCATCTTCACCATTCACTTTAATATATTTTTCATACATCTTTAGTTTTCCAATCAACTCATTTATTTGTTGCTTTATTACATCACATGATTCACAAATGGATATAGTAGTGTCTCTCCATCTATGTGATAAGAATCTTAAAATTCCTATCAGTTGTGACTTATCATCAATAATTTTTTCCAATGCGTGAATAATGTTTGTAATCTCATTAAACCTGAGATATATATATATATATATATTAAATAGGTTCATTGTGTTTCATCTTAAATGTATCATACTTAATAGTATAGGTATAGGTATTTAATCCGATTTCTTTAACATTAGATGTGCCATCATGATACTCAACTAAACTATCCCAAATTTCATAGACTGTATCACTTGCAGATATTCTATTAAATTCATCATCTCCTAATACATAGTATAAATCTTTCATTTCTTTATAGTTACAATAGAAGCAGTTTTACTGAAATCGCTCTTGTCTACTCTAGGATCTTTTGGTTTTTCATATTTATCTTTTATTATAGTCCAAATATCAAAACCAATACTCTCAAGATGATTTTTTTTTTAATTTTAAACAGAGCATAGTTTTTTTCCATTTAAATATGATGGTTTATTTATAGAATTAGATTAAAATATAGTTTTGATCTATAAGTATATAATTCTAATAAAAAAATAAATCAGAGATGTTCTATAGGCAACTTGATAAGGTCCTGATATGAAAATAAAAAACACAACACAAAAGTAATGTAAAACAAATAAATAAAGGTGAAATTCGATGCAAGTTTGACACTAATTGTGTTTAGATTGATCATTAATGTTCTATTCACTTATCAATGTCTTCCTTCAATTCTGAGATCAGATAAAATGATTGGAAATATTCTCTCATAAATTTTAAGGAGAAAACAAAGTGTTATAGTTTTTTAAATAGAGCACTAGCACATGCGTTAATTTTTTTTCGATTACCGTCATTTTAAAAAATTATCCCTTTAAAAAATAAATTATTCCCTAAAATATTCATTGAAGAATAATCATTAAATATCCTTGAATTTAGTATGAAATTTCAAAATATTAAATTCTATATCATTTCATTTAATTCTAAAATATGGATATTGGAATATATTACATAAATATAATTCCATTTAGACAGGGTCACTTGAAGTCTACCATGTAAACTTGATAAACAAATTTGGTTCAACACTTAGGGAAAAACTCCAATTGATTCCCTTGAATGGTTGTGCAGTCGCTTGGAGTGATCATGTGATCATTGGTTTTATCCAATTCACCAATGTGAATCATATAGCTACACGGTTTTAACCAATTCAACCATATAAATCATTTGGTTATGTAGTTCTGACCAATTCACCCATGTGAATCATTTGCTTATATAGTTCTGTACAATACACCTATGTGAATAATTTGGATAGGTTGTTTTGATTAATTCACATACCCAAATCATTTTATTATGGGATTTTTACTTCTTTTAGATTTCCTGACATGATTTCTTCTTTAAAACTGAGGTCACTCGAAGACATGTGGTTTCTTCAATAATTTTCCAGCTCTGTTTCTCTTATATTCACTTGGATTACTCTTTCGGTTACAAAGCTTACTCATGTTTTCTCTTGATGAGTTTTCAAAATTTACACCATAATTGATTGATTATACTTATGGTCAATCCACTTAGTCTTGTAGTTTATTTTATACTTAGTGAAATTATACTGAGTTATAGATTGCTTCATATGGTCGATTGAATCCTTCTTGAAGTCGATCAAGTGCATAGAATGATTTCACTCATTTTAAAACATGATTGATTTTTTATTCATGTGGTTAGTCGAGTTTCATAATTTGGTTGATATTTGGATTTATGGTTTCCTTGAAACATAGGAAAATTTTCATATTTTTCTAAAAAAACAAGTTGCTACCATAGAACACCTAATCCATTAATAATAAAACAAACATGGTTTTAGATCATTAAAAAAAGTAATTTTTAGACTAATACAACATGATTATCCCAAAATAACATGTAGATTTTGATATCTCTTAGGTTGACTCAAAAAATTATAGCAATAAGGAAATCTTGGGGAAAGGAGGTGTTATGTTCTAAAGACATAGAAAAAGTATTAATCTAAAAAATAATCTTGGTGTAAGTAGCAAGGGGATATAAAACTGATGAAGCCTAAGAAATTTAAATCATACTAGCTTTATTTCAAAGGGTGAATGAAATATTTTTTATGAAACCTTACAACTAGAGAAAATAATCTCTAAAAAAATTTATGTTTGGTTGAGTGTGAATTTTACTAAACTTATTTTGATTTAATCCATTTAGGTCCAAAGTGTTTTTGTTTAGAATATACACTAATATCCTTTGTGTGTGATCATATGGTGCAATAGTACTTATATATAATTATAATATAAATCATTTATGTGTTATTTTTTTTGAATTTAATTACATTAATCCTATACCATTTTAGTTTTGTAATACCCTATGTGTATATATGGTTGTAAATTCAAGGAAATATTGAATTTTCAAATTAGTGGAGGGGTTGAATTTTGAACCAGGATTTTGAATTGAATATCAAATATTGATACCACTCAAAGGATGTATTTTGGATGTGTATTGGGGGTCATATGGTGGCTGAGAGCAGTGGGGGGGGGGGGCTTTGAAAGGAAGTCGGGCTAGCCCGTACCAAGCCACTGACTAGCTAGTGTCCCAATATTAGCTAGACAATATTCTTAAATGGGGGAAAATTACATTTTTTCTCCCCCAATTTTATAGAGTGTGAAACATTATTCTCTCCCCACTCTTTCTCACATGAACCAAGGGCCAAGTCCCCTCCCTTTCCTTATTTTACCTTAATAAAGAGTGGTTTTCCTTTAGCATTTTTGGGTGATCCTTAGTAAGTATCTTCCTTTAGTGATCAATGCTCCCCCCTTCTCGCTTTATAATTTACACTCTCTCTAATTAGGGATTTGATGGTGATTCCATGAGATCCTAGTGTATTCAGTTGAGCATGATAGGGCTTCTGGTCTACCTAGGTTGAGGGCATCCTAAGGTGACATCTCCACTTAGTCTCTCAGTGATTTCATAAGGTATGTCACCTTTATATATTTTTCCTAGTTTTTCACTAAAATTTGAATTAAATTAATGGTTTTTATGGTGTTTTAGTTTCTGGATTTGGATTGCCTTGGTTTTAGGAGTGTACAGGGGTTGGTCAATACCCCCTTGCTTGACGTTTCTATGGATGATTAAGGCTTGGTGAGTTATTAAAAAATATGATAAGTTTAAATTGAATTAATTGATTATAAATGTTATAATTAATTAATTAATTATGTTTATCTTTATCTAGAGGTGGGGGTTCTGATTTACTCTTAGAATGGACATCATCAGGCTTGGTTGAGCTTGGAAAGGCCTTGGAAGAGCTGTCGGCCCTTGGAAATAAATGGAAAATATTTTTTTGTGGTAGGTGGTATTGTTATTTAACCTATGGCTTAATTTTGTTTGTTATATTCATGTGGATGTGTGGTCTCTCTACTATGGTGTTTGTAACTTATGTTTAATTGAAATAAATTTAGTTAAATGGGTTACTTTAATTTGATTTTTGGACTCATGTGAAATGTATTGGATCATAAGGAGTAAAGTTCCTCAACCACCGTAGATCTAGTACCCTAGAGGGGATTCCTTAGTCATCGATGTCCGAGGCATGGATTAATGGCATACCTTGACACTTGAACCCATTAAGGGATGTCAATCAAATGAAATGGTATAGATGATACTTAGTGGCCTTTCTTAGGCTCCCTTTAGATTTATTTTCCCTAGTATTTCGTATCATAATAATTATGACACCGTGGACAATATACTATATGGACTAGGGTTGGATGAGTGTACTAACCACATAATACCCTTGATACTTTGATATGGGCTCTGATTCATCTCTCTTGACCATCGCTAGTTGGGTTTACCCTAGGAGGGTTTGGGGAGAGCATGTGTGATCATGAAATTGTTGATGGTCATGATTCCCTCTGAGAGATGGGTGGTGACTTGGGACTCGGCTAAGTCATGGGACCCAAGTGGGTAACCCTAGTGACATGTTGACCTTAATGAGAGGGTTTTTTAGGGCTCTTATATTAGGAGTCGCAATCATCGTGATGTGCTCAGAGACACTTCAACACTAGCTGAAGTAGGTATTTTAAATCGGGGTCAAGGAATGAAGGATCGACACCAGGGTAGGACTTCATCCTCCTGTGAGGTTATGGTGGTTGTCATAGTTCACATGATGTTCTAAGATATATTTCAGCATCATGCCGAAGTAGGAACTATTTCCCTCTTTTTATTTCCAACTGTTGTTTATTTATTCCGAGCATGTCGCGTTCATATATCACTACATTTATAGTTATGTATGGGGTTGCATCAGTGGTTTCATAATAAGTTTTTAACTCACACCCTACTAAAGTGGCCATGGAACACGGGTACCCAAACAACATTACACTTGTTGTGGGCACATGTAAGGTCGAGGCTTGGGATCACACGATCGAGTTGGAGTAGCCCAAGTGGGATTTGGAATTTGGGATGAGGTGAGGGTCAGGGATTATAGTGGATCCTCCACTAACATTATTATATTATTTATTTATTATTTGATTTTCATTCATTATATGTGTTCATCCTAGTGGGAAGTCGAGCCTATATAACTATATGAATATCTCCACATTCTATATTGCAATTGTTGGATGTTTGTTTATTTTATCATACTATGATTATGTGGTGTTTTGGATGATGTTTGTTTTTTTTTAAATTATTTGGAACTTTGATGTTTGGGGTATAACCTCCCCAAAGTACCTCCTTAGACCCCCGCTGCTAGTCGGTAGCTTATAGAATTTGGGGAGGCATGCCTGAGGTCACGTGGTGGTCCAGTCTGGCTATTGTTTAGAGTGATCCAATTAGAGAGGTTACAAGTTTTGTTTCATCATTGTTTAGGGATGAAGATGCTTGAGCTTTCTTAAGAAAGTAAGAGGGAAACCACAATTAGATGAATATACTAAATTCACAAAATCCATTAGCGTCTATTATTAATATTGACTAGAGTTTGATGTTTTCACTGAGTATCACTATGGTCATCAGTACCTCAATTTCTGTATGACATGTTTTGAGCTCCCACCCCCCCCCCCCTCTCCCCCCTCTCTCTTTTAATTTATTATTATTTTTCCTTTAAATAATTTAAAATTTTATCAAATCTATTGATATCAATATTTTTATTTTTTATAAAATCTTATCTTTAATCAATACTTTTAATTATTTTTATCAAATTAATAAATATTTTAATTATATATGATTATTTTTTAAGAATTTTAATTATACAATGCATATTATTTAATTATTTTAGTGGTATTTATTTTTATTCTTTAAAATTATATTTGATTTATGATTTTGATTCGTGAACTAAATTCAAATATTTTTTTAAAATTATTTCTATTTTCAATTTTAAAAATATCATTAGGTTTTATTTTATCATTAAAACTAAAATTAATATTTTATTTTCACCTTTTATAATATTTTGAATTTTACTTAATAAATAGGTTTTTAAATATAAATATAAATTTATGATATTGATAAATAATACCTAAGTATGATATATTAAAATTTCAATATAATTTTATATATTATAAATATTTTTTATTTAAGAATTAGAAATATATTTATAAAATTTTAAATATTATATAAGAATTTTTGTTTAATTATATCTACATATTATATATAAATATCACATTTTTACTTATATAATATACTTATATTATGAAACTATAATTTTTATATCATTTTTTATTATATTATAAAATATATTTTCTAATTCTATTGTTTATATAAATGTTTCATTTTCATACTACAAAACAAAAATAATACAAACAGAATAAAATTACTTTTAAATTTATAAAATAAATGTAAATAATTAAAATAAAAATACAATATACACTTCTTGAATTTTGTTCTCCAATATTATTCATATAAAATTGAATAAAATCAGAGTGAGAGAGAAGATACAAATAGAGAGATTTATAAAATAGATGTTGAGATATACAATTGTGACAAAATATCCATCGATATAAGTACCATTCATTTATTTTGTGCCTTCCTACCATACAATGAATTCTCTCATCAAAATAATAGCAACGAATCATTTTTTTCAATTTAGATATGAATCATAATAAATAATGTTAGTGATGGATTTTGTAACACAATTCTACATCGCTAAAAAATTTAGTGGCGATAACTTCGTATGTCATGGCCATCTCAAGCTTGACCAAGATAGGTGAAAACATCTTTCTATTGAGTTTCATGAATTTTATATGGTGATCCTTCATTATAATACATAATATCTTCAAGGGAAAGTGTTAGATATTTTAATTCTTGATTTGAAACATTTAATATCAGAATGTTATTGAGCCTATATTTGGTGGCATATGAGAATTTATTCCATAAAACAAAGAAATTCATTGGTGATCCCAGAGAATCTAGTATACGCGACCAATTTCATGACCTAAACTTTTCATGTAAACACATAAAGAGCTTGAAGTGTTATCCATGTTTGTATGTTTTAGTGAATTAACTAATGGAATTGAAGTGAAATTTCATGAGTGTATGGATATCCCTAAAGATAACCCAACAAGGAGACTAAAATATTAAAAACATAGCATACAAACCTATAATTAACAAGATCAAACAATGAATACAAAGTTAGATTCTTAGTATTTTCATCAAGTTTCTCATCGAGTGATCGGGAGGAGTTTAGAACTCTATGGGAAAGGGAGGAAGTAAAATATTAAGAAATGGGCATTCATAGAATCCATCTATCACACATGTTTTATCATCCTTTAAAAATTAGGTAGTTATACCATTTAAAATAATCAAATAATATATCTTCGAAAAAAATTATGGGGTTCATATGGGGCAGGAGATTTTCTCTTTATTAGTCTCTTTACCCATACTCAAAGGCATCAACAACCAAAAAAAATAGTGTTTTGATCTACAGTTTCTTGAGTATCTTTCAATTCATATTATATTTCCAATGTTATTTGAATTAATGTAATTGGATCTCTATATCCCAAGTTATGACCTATTTGATGAATGTAAGTCCAAACTATCTTACACAAAATTTCTTCACTCCACAAGCCTCCATTTAGTCACATGTTTCTAGATTCATCACCATCTCTCATTTAATGAATTATATCCCCATGACCATATAATCCAATAAAAAAAATCAATTTGAATAAGTGTAGTGAAAGTCATGAAAAAAATCCAATCATGCTTTCCAATTTGGTTCACAAATTAAAATATCCCAATTCCATGCTCAAGGCTAAAAACATATTCTGAATAAAAGAATATGGACAAAACATAAATTGTAGATAAATTTTGTTTCATATAAAATACTTAATTTTTAAATAATCAATGAAAAAATATCATGTCCTTCAATGATCCTAATATATGTGGTAACATTTATATTTTGAATGTGTTTTCAAATAATGAATAAAATGTGTATATAGAATGAAAAATGATTTGATGTTGTGATACTAAAACCCATATAAATTGTAAATCACATGTATAAGGGTAAAAATATATGATAAGTTATTGCATGATCCTGCCATTACACCAAAACCATTTTATTCCATGAAAAATTATCTCTCAATAAAGATTAGAAAATTTATGCATGCTAAGTGGATGAAATGAAAAAATATTTTACATCTGGTGGAAAAGTCCCTCATTGGAGTATTTTCAAAAATAATCATTATCTAATTAGTTTATTTCAATAAACATAAGAATTGAAAACTAATAAATTGTGCTAATTTGAAATCCAAAGTGATGGAACTATTACAAGTGAAATTCACCCACAGCTAAACCATGTCCTAAAATACCTTAATGTGAGTGTGTGTAATTCATTTATCATTTTATTTTCCTATTTTCCATTCAATGAAGGAAGGATAATTTAAAAACTTTTATATTCCTTAATTATTCCCACTCTTCCATTTTCTTATTCTTCAAAGGTAATGTCTAATAAATAATTTTGAAAAGTTAAGCATCAGATCTCAAATCCAACCCTCAAGCTCCTGATCAAAATATATCAAAATGTTATAAATTTTTTCACTACAATATATATATATAAATAGTTTTTCATTATTTTTTAAAATGTTAAAAAAATATTCGAATAATAGATAACAAAACATAGGACAATTAAGAATCATATTAATTAATAGTCATGTACTTGGTTGATGTAATAAAAAACTATGTGGAAGCCTCAAGGAAGTATCTTGTGTTTTATTTAACATACTTTCTTGTCATATAAACAAATAAAATTACCTGATTATGGATGTTTGGAAGATTTTATTTAATAACAAAATCATGATGCTGGTTAAAATCAAAAGTATTTCTAACTTCTCAAAGGTATCACAAAAACATAACCATTAATATAATTGACCCATTACCAAGTTTCTAAATACAACCTTGAAGAATATTTTTTATTTATGTCCAAATCTATAAAGAAATAATTTATTACCACATGTTTAAAAAAAATTAACATGTATATAAACACAGGAAATGAATTTCATTGAAAAATAAGGAAGGTTTCAAAATTTCCTCTTATGTAATCCTTTGTTATTAGAACACTGAATACACTAAACACAAAAACATTTTTTTTCAGAATAAGGGGAAAGAGAGTGGTAAAAAATGAAAGAAAAATTTTAAAATTTAGAATAAATATAAAAATATAAAATAAGTAAAACAAGGAAAAACACATATTTTATTATTATTAATTGTTGAAATTTTTAGTAAGTAATGGTATATGTTGAAAATAATTTTATGTAATGACATAAGTGAAGGAAATAGGTGTTTGACAGAAGTGAAATAAAAAATATTTATTGTTTTTTAAATAGATCTATCTCATAACACCATATTTGGAAAGGCAGTACTCTATTATTAATCAAAGTTCTCATTCAAATTAATTTAAGTCTAAAAATAAAAACAAAATAGTACCTTAGTTGAATGGAGTGATCCTAGTGTACTCCACTCGTAACTATTTCATCATAGTCTAAATAATTTAATACTGGTTCCCTCTAGATCATCCAAATATTAATTATATTCCTTGTAATGGAATTTTATGATCATTGTGTGCTAGTGTGGGATAATCAAGGGCTTTATGACCCCTATAGAAATAAGAATGAGTCACAACTATCACAACCTCTTACAAACACTTATTATTCAATATAATCTCTCTGTCTCATTATATCTTATAAATAGAGATAAAAAATTTGTTTCATAATCCTTTAATAATTTATTTATATTTTTTTATTATAATGGATATACTTTCATTTTTTTACCATGACCAAGGATTTAATTAAGAAACTACCAACCTAGACATGTGGATAAAGATATATACTTCCTTTCTAAATTGAAAACACATATCTTTATTATTTAATCAATTTCACAACACCAATGATGCACCAAACACAAGATACCTCACAAAAACAAAAAAACAAGGTTTTGACCATGAATCACAATAAAATATTGAATGATATACATTCATAAATATATCAAGTCAAGATTCCAATACACATGTTCATATATGGGAATATCTAATGACACCTAAATCATGTGTTATTTCTTTTAGCAGGTAGATCCTCATGATCTCCTCTACTTGAGAACACGAAATGAGATCTTCATGAGAATAAGTCTCAATGATTATGATCCCCCAATACCTGATAGTAATACATCATCCATATCCCATCAGTATTATGTATTTATACCATATGAAACATGTTTAATATTATTTTCATAATATGTTAAGGTTCTCATTATAGTTCATAACTCCAATTAAATTTTTATACAATAAATAATCCAAGGACAATACCATGTTAATAGTGTGATTAAAATAAATAACACTATTATGATAAGAATAAATCATACATAACTATTTATATACATGATGTGGTAATAGAAAAGTACTACTTAAGTTGGGTCCAGGGAATCCAAACTCACAACACTCCCACTTACAGTAGTTCCAACTAACCAACCATCAACCCATTTGTTCTCACGTAATAAAAATGTTTTTATCAAGTTAAGGATTGAGTTACTTGACCTTCAATGCTTTCCTACATGGATGCTCTATCATATCTGACATCACCTCTATGAGTAATATTACTCAAGAGATGATATCCAAATGTATATTCATTTTTTACACCACCATAATATTGAAATCATAATCAGTACCATTGTCGTAATATCATTACAATATATATTGTGATAACATCTAAATTTCATAGAATAATTCCAAAATCTGAGAAAAATATACATGCTAACACTAATTCTTTAGCTGTATTAGGATTCTCAATATACTTAATATTTATATATATAGCTACCATTAGATTTTATCAGTTTATATTGAAAATTTACTTAGACTATAAGTGATACTAGATCAATGTGATATGTAGGAAGACTAGTTTATGTTCCCTTGACAACTAGTGTTCCTTCTTCTTCAAGGACTGGGAATTTATCCCTTGTACATTCTCAAGTACTATTAGGTAGTTCTAACTACTGCCTTAAATAGTTCTCCATGGTTTATTTAATATTTTCCCACAATGATTTATATATATGAAACATAAAATCTATGTACATATCATGTAATATGTGATAGATTCCATCTCTTAAGTATATAGAGTTATTATCATCATCTTAATATCCCCCTATGAGATAGACATGTTTTCTCATAGAGATTAATACCATATTAAATAAGAAAAAATTATCTCTTGAATTTTACCCACATATATTCATCAATTACTTGCCAATGTATGTACCCATATTCTAATCTCATTAGATATTATTCCCTAGAACAATGGTTTCTATATTAATTAAATCTTGTAGAAATTTTTTCAACTTATTCTTAAATAAATATTATAATAATACCTATTTTATATGTTTTATCATTATATATTACTTGTAAAACTATGTTTCTCCCACGAACCAATTTTTATACACATTTAAAAATAATCATTACATAATTCAATACCACTTTGATCCATAAATTGATCCTTGAACATTTATATAATAAACCTGGTAGTTACCATGAAAAATAAAATTCAAATAGATTTTGATATCTCTATTAGTGAAAAGGTTTTCACATAGTTAACACCCTAAAAAATATTATACTATTAAAAACCCATCTTGATTTATAGGAAGTCATTTTACCATCTATATGTAGATCTTTATTGAATACCCATTTAAACTTTGCAGGTTTTACATCAGCATAAGACACTACCAAAATAGAAAACTTAATTTTTTCATATGAATTCCATTTTCTAAATGTATATACACTTACCCATTTTAGATTATTTCCATTTATTTATTCCTTGTAGGAAAATTATTACTTATTCTCAATTAATAATATATCACCAAACTCGGTGATTATACAATCATCTATGTTTTGGTTTTATCTTTCTCACATTGTATGTCTATCTTTTCCATGATCTCTTTTGGAGATTTTTTCAATGATAACATGTGGTGAATCTTAATCCTTGACTTTACAAAGACTATATATTCAAAATTTATAAGACTTGGGTGTTTTTTCTCCCCTTTTAATAATAGAATCCAAGGCATGGTGGGGTACTTTTTTCATTCATTCATTAAGTGGTAGGGGAAGGTTGAATGTGATGTTTCAACCTTAATTTCTCAAATATTTACCTTGAATTTTATTTAATAAAAATACCATCAATTTGATCCTTTATTTTAATATACCCTAGATTTATTTCTCTGGAAGAAACCTACTCCTCAATTAAATGGAACTTGATGTTAATATGTTTTGATTTATAGTATTATGATAGTTTCATTTAAAGATTAATTAAACTTTTATCATCATAGATAGTTTATAATGTATTTTCAAAATTCACTTTCAAGTCCTATAACTAACATTTTATACACATCATTTGAGTGAAATAATGGGTGATAATAATATATTATGATTTTATTATACTCATATTTACTAATTTTTGTTTCTTGTTATGATAATAAATAAAGTTATCCCTTAAAAATAATGTTCTTCTTGACATTGATTTTCGGTCATCAAAATCTCCATCCCAATCAGCATCCCCAAATCTAAGTAAGTTCATCTCATTATATATTTAATACAATAATATAATGTTTGATGTTCCTTTAACATACCTCAAAACTCTTTTAGTGGCCATCAAGTTTTATTCCTTTAGATTACTCTGATATATGGCACAAAAGGTGCCTCAATACAAAATATTTGGTATAGATACAATTAGAAAGTTTAAATTTTTTTAACTTTAGGATGTATATTTGATTAACAGTTTTATTGGATTCATCGTTGCTCATATTTACTCCAATATAGACAGGATTATTAAATTCCTTTGAGTCATCCATATCAAACTTCCTATATAGATTCTGGAATACTTCTCCTCTAAAAGAAAGATATGAGTTCTATTTTTTCACAAATGAGCATGGCTACCCTGGTAACACAATAACTGAGCTGGTCCTGATATGGACCGAAGGGTGTTCTCGGTCCCCATGGGTTGGTGACTAACACCTGGATTACACAATATGAAATTGGGAATGAATTTTCCAAAAAAAATTATAAGAAATATAAAAAATTCAATATGCATACAATAAAAACTCCACAAAGAGAATTGTACCAGAAGTCAAACAGGCATAAACAGTCCAAAGTACAACCACAAGTACCAAAAACAAAATAACTAACCACGTCCCAGTGGGCACAAATCTCTAAGCCCAAATATCTATAACTAGAACCACCTCCAAGTGGAACTATACCCTTCCTCAATCTTAGAAGGAGATAATCTACAAACACCTAAAGGAATGGGTAGGGTGTGAGATAAAATCCCAGTAGGGTGTCATCAAGGATTTTATGAGCTTATATTACACATTTCCTTATCCTAGAAGCGATACTAGATCAATTTGATCTATATGAAGAATGGTTTGTTTCCCCTTGATAACTAGTGTTCCTTCTTCTCCAAGGACCAGGAATTTATCCATTGTACATTATCAAGTACTGTTAGATTATTCTAACTACTTCCTTAAATAGTTCTCCATGATTTATTTGATATTTTCCCACCATGATTTATATATAAAAAACATAAAATCTATATACATATCATGACATATGTGATATATTCCATCACTAGAGTATATAGAGTTATTCTCGTCATCTTAATCTCCTCCTATCACTCAGACATGTTTTCTCATAGATATTAATTCCATATGAAATAAGAAAAAATTCTCTATTGAATTATACCCACTTATAATTATCAATTCCTTGACAATGTATATACCTTAAATTGGTTTAAGAAACCCCATAGGCCAATCTCAGTAGATCTTGTTCCCTAGAACAAGGGTTTCTATATTAATTCAATCTTTTAGAAACTTTTCCAATTTATTATTAACTAAATATTATAATAATACCTATTTTATATATGTTATCATCATATATAACTTGTAAAACTACGTTTCTCCCAATAACAATTTTTATACACACTTAAAAATAATCATTACAAAATTAAATACCACTTTGATCCATAAATTGATCCTTGAAACATTTATATAATAAACCTGGTAGTTACCATGAAAACTCAAATTCTAATAGATTTTGATATCTCTATTGGTGAAAAGGTTTCCACATAGTTAACACCATGAAAAATCTCGGTCCATTAAAAATCCATATTTCTTTATAGGAATCTATTTTACCATATATATGTAGATCTTTCTTGAATACCCATTTAAAAATAGAAGGTTTTATATCAGCATAAGACACTACAAAAATAAAAAACTTAATTTTGGATAATGGAATCCATTTTCTAAATTTATATACACTTACCCATTTTAGATTATTTCCATTTATTGGTTCTTTTTAGGATAATTATTACTTATTTTCAATTGAAAATATATCACCAAACTCAGTGATTATACAACCATCTATGTTTTTGTTTTATCTTTCTCACACTACATGTCTCTCTTTTCCATGATCTCTTTTGGAGCCTTTTCAAATGGTAACTTGTTGTCCATATCAATACTTGACTTTACAAAGACTAAATATTATAAATTTATAAGAATTGGGTTTTTCTTCTCCCCATTTAATAATAGAATCCAAGGCATGGTGGTGGTACTTTTTTATTCATTCGTTAAGTGGTAGGGGGAGGTTAAATGTGAAGTTTCAACCTTAATTCCTCAAATATTTTCCTTGGAATTTCTTTAATAAAAATATCATCGATTTCATTCTTTATTATAATAAACACTAGATTTATTTCTCTAGATGCAAATTTCTCCTCAATGAAATGGAACTTGATGTTAGTATGTTTTGATCTATATTGTTGTACTACATTCATTTAAATATTAATTACACTTTTATTGTCATAGATAATTTTCAGTGGATTTTCAAAATTCACTTTCAAGTCCTCTAACTATCCTTTCATCCACATCATTTGACTACAAGAATGGGTGGTAATGATATATTATGATTTTATTATACTCGTATTTACTAAGTTTTGTTTCTTATTATGATAATAAATAAAACTATCTCTTAAAAACAATGTTTCTCTAGACATTGATTTTCAGTCATAGGAATCTTCATCCTAATAAGCATCCCTAAACCTAAGTAAGTTCAACTCATTACATATTTAATACAATAAGACAACATTTGATGTTACTTTAACATACCTCTAAACTCTTTCTATGGCCTTCAAGTGTGATTCCTTTAGATTACTCTGATATATGGAACATAAAGTGGATCAATATAAAATATTTGGTATAGATACAATTCGATAGTTTAAAATTTTGTTAAACTTTAGGATGCATCTTTGATTAACACTTTTATTGGATTCATCATTGATCAGATTTACTCCAACATATACAGGATTATCAACATTATTTGAGTCATCCATGTCAAAATTCATCTATAGATTCAGGGAATACTACTCCTATGAAAGAAAGATATGAGTTCCATTTTTTCATCAATGATCCCGGCTACCCTGGTAACCCGATAACCCAGCTGGTCCTAGTAATGTGAAATGGGCAGGCTGGGGTAGGGTGGGCCAAACCCGCATAGGTTTGACCCTGCGTGGGTTTGTCTGCAAAAGCCTGCATATAACGCGAACAAAAATTTCAAGCCCGCCCCGCCCTGCATAAACCCGCGGGTTTCCCGCGGGTTGTCCGCGGGATTACCCACATTTAGAAAAAATACTATTCATAATAATTTAAATACTATATTTTTTATCATTATTAAAATTATTTGAGGGGAGAAATATGAATTGACAATAATTAGAGTTTTAAGGGATGCGATTGAACATTTTTTTGTAGGTTAATGGTGGCATGCGGCGACGTCGATGTGGTGGAGAACTGTTGCGATAGAAAGTAGGTGAGTGATCAGTGATGGGCGATGAATGATAATTTTGGTTGCGTGGGGATGTGAACAACTAAACCTGTGAATGAATGAAGTATTTATAGGTAACAATCAGTTTCAGAGGAATCTATTAGTGTTTCTATGAGGTTCTATCCTATTCTCTTAATAACAAAATTAAATCGACCTAAAAAATATTATGATTATAATAACTCTTATAGAATTGAAACTACGCGCACGGGTGATGAGTTCTATTTTTCGAAAGATGGGTTGACACACCATATGAATATGGTTAATAATTATGATATAAATAATATCATATCATATTAAAACAATAAATATAGACCTATTTAAAATTCACACGTGAATAAATGGTGAATTTGTATGACCATTATGGTGAGAAACTATATGTCACCGTTTAACCATGATTTTTTTATTAAAAGAACTAAAATGTTAAAGAAACATATATTGTAAAAATAATCTATATTTTTTAAATCAGTCCTGTGGGAAAGCTCGCACCCACACGGGCTCAACCCGCATTAACCCGCACCCGTGCGGGCTCAACCTGCATTGGCCCACACTCTAAACGGTCAAAAAATTTAGGCCCACCCCACCCCACATCCGCCCCATAACTGCAAAGCCCATGGTCTGTGGGCCCGCCTTTCATCACTAGCTAGTCCTGACATGGGCCAAAGGGTGTTCTCAGTCCCCATGGGTTAGTGGCAAGCACCTTACAATATACAAAATCAAAGGGGAATTAATTTTCTAGAAAAAATGCAGGGGAAAGATAAAAAAGTCAATATGCATACAAGAAGAACTCCATAGGGAGAACTGTACCAGAAGTCAAATAGGCATAAAAAGTCTAAAGTACAACCACAAGCACCAAAAACATAATAACCAACCAAGTTCCAGTGGACACAAATATCCAAGTCCAAGGATCGACAACTAGGACCACATCCAAGTGGTGCTTTACCCTTGCTCAAACTTGGAAGTAGATAATATACAAACACCTGAAGGCATAGGTAATGTGTAAGATAAAATCCTAGTAGGTTCTCAACAAGGATTCCATAATAAGATTCCAACATTTAATTAACCAAATAAATCAGTCAATTTTAAAAATAAATAGGTATAAAAGTTCAAAATCATATTTAATCAAAGCATAATTTACATTTCAAATGATTGAAATACTTTAAAAAATTGGATCATTAAACATTTTTATATAAAACACACAACTAGAAAATCATTCTATTTCCACGGTTGAAAATCGGGGTAATAGGTCCCAAAAGCATGGTTTTTATGACCATTGCAATAGGGAATAACCTATTTCCATAGTTTAAACTGTGGAAATAGGTGGAAAATTTACATGGTTTTCTAAAACATGGAAATAAGTCTTTTAGTTTTCCACCATGGAAATTTTCTTATGGCCACAGTTTAAACTGTGGCCATAGGTGTTATTTCCATGGTGGAAAACTGTGGCTATAGCCCAAAAATAATATGTCATCTGCTGGATTCAATATCTGAACCTCACCTATAGGATTAATCTACCTAACCACTACACCATAGAGAGTTTTGAGTATATTTATATACATTATGTTATATATATTAATAAAAACCATGATGGTAGCATGGAAACTGTGGTAGTAGAGCTTCCCACTCTTTTTTCCGCTGGAAAATTTTTCCCCCGTGCAAGGGTGGGAGACCTATAACCATGGTTTTCAAAATCATGGTTATAAGTGTGGGATATGGCCACAGTATTACTAAAACAATGGCTATAGCCCTTGAAAAATTGTTTTATATCCATGGTTTTCAAAAATGTGCCTATAGACCACACCTATGGACATGGTTTTACTAAAACTGTGTCTATATTGTACCTATAGCCAAGGTTTTAAAAACTATGGTTATAGGTCTATAGAAATAGCCTAGTTTTATATTTTTGATAGTTTATATAAATTCAGAAGCCCTGTATAAAATATTTTACAATAAAAAATGGAATATATTTCAAATACAAACAATTGAGTAACATGGTTATGTTCTAAAAGGTATGATAGTTCCAGGCTATGGGATCCTCACACACTAAAAGGTGAATCTCAATAATATGTGTATACACACTTCCCTTTGGAAATTGTCAAAGAGGACTTCATCACTATCCCATTGGGGATGTGACATGCTTCATATGTATACTTAGTGTTGTAAATTGTAGATTTTTGTCCCGAATAACTCACTAATTACCTAAGATTTCATGTGCTCAAATAACAATCAATGATGGGAAATTTATTTTAAGACTACTTAAAATAAAATTCATCCCATTCTTCTATTTCAAATATTCTAATTTTCCATTTTAAAAACAAAAATATATTTTTAATCAAATCATTCCTTTTTTCCATGATAAAACCAATGGGTTTTTATCAAAACCATTTCAAGCCATTTTTTACAAATACACCCTTGAAGTCAATTTCATCAAATCAATTTCAAAATTTTAAATTAAAAATTTTAAATCTCAGAATTTTCCATCAATTTAACAAACACATCCCAATTCAATGTAAATGGGGTTTTTTCCCAATTTCATGCCAAAACAAATAAAATAATCAATTTAATGAAATTCAGTTTTTAATAAAACAATTGAAATCAATTTATTTCAAAATCAGTCAATTGAATTTAAATATAAAGAAATGAATTTAAATCAATTAATTTAGGGTTAATCAAAATTGGATATCATAACGGAACCACCTACCTTAGGATCATGGGATCTCAAAACTTTAAGCCCTAATCGGGAAACTCTAATGAGGAACATCAAAAAAAATGTATCTAAGAATAAAACCTAGGTTTAAGATTCAAACCAATAGGTATTTGATCAGCCAACAGAATGATGATCTATAAAACCCTAATAAGGAGAAGAGAGAGAGTGGGAGAAAGATAATGGGATAAGGAAACAAAACAATAGGGATTACTTTTTTTTGTTTCATTAATGTATTTTTCCCTTATTTTTATCAATCAAGTTTGAAATTTCTATTTTTTTAATTATAATTTTTAATTTTTCTTTAATGTTTTCAAAAATTATTAATTTAAAATTTATCCATACACAAAAAATATATATTATTCATCCCTCAACCCTGATCTCCCCAAACCATAACCTTCCATAGCACTCCCCTGACCCCCCCCCCCCAACTCTATGATCATGAGTGACACAAAGAGAAGACTGCCTCTCCAACCTACAGGTTTTCCCATCCCTGTACCTAGAATATCTGATTTCCCTCTTATCTCATTTTAGGGATTTGTGTTTGTGACATATTCATTCTAGAGACGTTTTGTTGTCTATTTTTTGTTTATAATATTTTTTTGTTCATATGCCTTCTCTGATTTCTCTAAAATCTCTGTGATGGTCTCTAAATTTATGAATTATTACTGAGATCACATTACTGTTGGTATTTTTTGTTTTTATATTGATTATTTTTGGGTGTTTCTTTACCACTTGACAATATTTTTTCTTTAAAATCTCTACACTGGTTTATTTATTTAGTTTCTACTTAACTGCCATTTTTTACCCTTACATCTACCCTTTTGACTTGTTTAGGTGATCAAGATGAGGCCCATCTATCTATGTCTGTATAACCACCTTGAACACAGTTATCTCTAAAAAATAAACTTAACTGAGTTTGAGCACACTAGAAGCATCCCTCCTCTAAAGACTATTATTTATTTGGATGATGATATGCTTACAAAAGGAATGGATTCATTTAGTGTAGGTTGTGAGTTATATCTTGTAGGGGGAGAAACTTACATCAGCTAACACTGCTTATTTTAACCCCACTTTATATAAGTTTCAGCGTACAGACTCTTCTTTCAAACCTATAATAAAAACTTATGAAAAGTTATAGAATCCATATCCAAGTTTCATGAAGATAAATGGGAAGTTCTATATGCTAGTAACTAGTTCTTAGTTTTTTGACCGTTACATTTTTTCGTATTCCCCTACTTTCGAGATGTATGAACCATTAAAGGACTGCTGGGAATATCTTCTTGACCCCACTGTTTATGTTTCCAAAGGTGCTGATCTTGTGGTAAACTTTATGGAATTCTCTAATTTCATTATTTTGGATACTTTAGAACCCTTCTCTTGGGTTTTTGATGTTGATACCCAAAAATAGAACATGTGGAGATCATCACCACTCTATGAAAAAAAATTATCTTTTCCTAACCCATTTAGTTGTTGCACTTCTACTGCAATATATGATGACTTCATGTTTGCATACAATTATATGAATAAGCCAGTTTTTTATTTTCATGATTTGAATATTTTTTCCTATTTGGCATTGAATTCTTGAAGAGAAGAAAAAAATTCATAAGGGATGCTTTTGGCTTTGTCCATCACTTTGGAAATGGAAAAATGTATAGTGTGTTCTTTTTTTATCATGATGAATTTTATTTGGATATAAGTGTGGAAATATTACAAGTAAATATATTGAAACAAATGGATAGCAGAAGAGTGAACATTAGTGTTTCTATTGATCTTCTAAATCATCATACATTCAAGGATAAAACCGGCAGGTCTAATTACAAGCCCTTCCTATTTATAAATGGTTTTATCATGTATGTGAATTCAAGCCTTTTATGTTTTTTTCTTCTTTTTTGGTTGTCACCATATCTTTCTTAATGTGAATTTTATTTACCAGGTCTAAATATTTAGGAAAACATGATTTATAATTCCATATTCTTGACAAAATACCCAAGAAGGCAGGGACTATTTAGGGGGCACATCCAGTAAAGTTTTGGATGCCAAATTAATTGGGTATGGTGTCAAGTTTTCTTTTTTTCTTTTCTTTTTTCTTCTAGTATTTGTACTGATCTCTTTTTGTGTGTGCTTATATGGTTTTGAAGTACCCATATTTAATAATAATATTATTCATTTGTTTGTTTTTTTATTCACATTACTTTGATCTTGGACCATTGTAGTGTCGTTTCATCAATTCTTGAGAGAGGAAGATGTTTGAGCTTTCTTAAGAGGGAAACTATGGTTAAATGAAAATACCAAATGACCAAAGTCAGTCAATATCTATTATCAATCTTAGCTAGAGTTTCATTTTTTTCTTGTGTATCACTATTCTCATCCCTACCTCATGTATGACATGTTTTGAGACCTCTCACTCTCTCTCCCACCCCCTCTTCCTCTCTCTCTCTTTCATTTAATTTGTTAATTATTTTTGAATTTTTAAATATTTTAAGAATATATTTGATTTATGAACTTTATATGTGAAATAAGTTTTAGTATTTATTTTCTAATTATAACTATTTTAAAATAAATATATTTTATTAAATTTTATTTTATCATTCAAACTAAAATAAATATTTCATTTTTACCCTTTCTAATATAATGAATTTTACTTAATTAAAATGTTTTTAAATATACATATAAATTTGTGATATTAATAAATATTATGTAAGTATGGTATATTTCAATTGAAATATAATTTTATAAGTTTTAAATATTTCATATTTAAGCATTATAATTATATTTATAATATTCTAAATATTATATAATCATTTTTTTATTTTAATATATTTATATATCATATTATAAATATGAAGTATTTAAGTATATAATGTGTTTATATTATGCTAATATAATGTTTTCCATTTTTTTATTATATTTTCAAATTTATTTTATAATTCTATTATTTATATAAATGTTTCATTTTAATACAAGAAAACATAAATAATAGAAATAAAATAAAATAAATTTTAATTATAAAAAATAAATGTAACTAATTAAAATAAAATTACATTTAATACATCTTTAATGGAGGTCTCCAAGATTTTTTGTGCATAGAGTTGTAAAATGTTGAGATATAAAATCCATCATTATAAGCTTGATGAGGATAGACATACAAAATTCGTCACTATAACTTGATGAGGATAAAAAATTATATATTTCATTGAATTTCATGAATTTTCAACTTGGTAAAGTTTTAGAATCCATGATAAAAATCATATGTAAATTTTGATTCATATTAAAATCTTATCTTTTAAATACATGATAGAAAAATATCAAATCCTTCCATAACCTTAATAAATGTAGTAACTTTTCTATTTTGAATGTGTTTTCAAAAAATGAATATAAAATGTATGTATAACGCAAAAGGCTTTGTTGGTGGATGTCCCTTCATCTCTTGATGATAGTCTCCCCAAGCGTAAACCATATTCAGCGCTCCCACCCTCTATCCAACTCTGCAATCACAAACGAACCAAAGGGAAGACCACCACTCCTCCATCCCCTTTCCTCATCGAAGTCTCCTTCTATTAGTCTCATTAGCTAACATCTCTGCACTACTCTATCTCTCTCTCTTTAGGTTTTCCCCTCCATGCATCAGACATCCCTGATTTCCCTCATGTCACATCTTACATATTCATGTTTGTCACATCTTCATTCTAGAGATGTGTTAGCTGTTTTTTATTAGTCATATATTTTGTGTTCATAGAGCATCTCCAATTTCTCTAAAATATTTTTGTTGGTCTCTAAATTTATGCATTATTATTAAAATTGTATTTTTGTTGGCTGTTTTTGTTTGAATATAGATTATTGATGGGTGTTTCATTAGCTCTTAACCTTTTTTTCTCTAAAATATGTGCGTTGATCTTTTTTTTTAGTTGCCGCTTAAAAATAATTTTTTACTCTTACATCCACCCTTTTGACTTATTTAGGTGATCAAAATGAGGACCAACTATCTTTGTTGGTATAAATTTGGACACATTTATCATTACAGACTCAACTTAATAAAGTTTGAGCACACTAGAATCATCCCTCCTCTCAGGACTGTTCTTGATTTGGAGGAGGAGAATCTTCCACAATGAATGGATATATTTTGTGAAGATTGTGAGTTATATATTTTTGAGGTAGAAGAAGTGGTATAATTTAAAATTGATGCATTTAACTCTATTTTTTGTAAGTTTCAATGCACTGACTCTTCTTTTCAAACCTATAATATTATCTTATGCAATGTTAGGGAATCCAAGTATCGTGTTGATTAATAGGAAGTTCTATGTAGTTTCTACTAGATATCAGTTTGTTTTGTAACGAACCAACCCTAAATACCATCCAAATAGGAATCTAAACTAATTCACCATAGACCTGAAGGATATTATCAATCCCTATGGGCTGATGAAAAGCACCCTAGCATGAAAAAGAATTAGATATGAACAATTTTTTCCAACTGCCAGAAATATAAATAAACAAACATCGAAAAGAAAATCCAAATATTAGCAAACTGTGACATCCAAAAGAAATGATAAAAGTATCAAGGTATGTAAATGAAAGTCATAATAGAAAACCATAAATACATCAAACCAAAAACTCTATGCAGCAAGTGTATCACTTTCTTCACCAATCACCACCAACCCTAGAGTCCTGATGAACAAGTACACTAACCACATCAGAGAGGCACTTTCCCTTTCTACAAAACTAACATAAAAAATCTAAAAATGGTCATAGGAAAAGGTATATTGTGAGAAAACAAATCCTGGTAGTATTTCACCAAGTCATTTCATAAGCAATATTTGATAGGTAATCTAAGTATTCTCATATTAAGATAAAATATGGCATGCCAATCTTTTCGCAATTCATATCAAAACATGATTTTTCAAATCATTTTAATGGGTAGTGAAAAATAGGTACAAAAGTGTGTTTCCATTAAAAGGAGGCATAACAGAGCATCTTTGTTAAATATTCAAGAGTATAACATTTTACCAAAAGAGGCATTAATGAGAATTTCTATCAAAACTGACGTGAGTAAACCAGTTCATAAATTGTCATATAAAATCATTTCCAATCATAACAACATGGTCAAGAGACCCAAAGTTAGTTTATATAGGGATTATCACACATCTTGGTGATGTAAGACATCTAATTTTCATAAAGAACGTCTATAAATTTGAAAAGGAGAATATCCATAATGAATTATCTCCCTTCCCTCAAGTAGTTTAATTTGTGTTTTCATTGTCAATCTAGTTCCAGGTAGCGCTAATGCATGTCTAGTGTGTGTTCTTCCCACCTAACTATCCAGTATCCCGTGTGATTCAAGATAAATAAAATAATTATAAGGGGATATCATTTGTTCAAACCATCATAAATAATTTCAATCAATATTTTATTTAGCCCTGATTTCATGTTTCCAAAACATACCTTCATTTCAAAACCCAATATCAAATTGTTTTTATCAAAAACTCATGTTTGTATTTAAAAAACTAATATCAAATAGTTTCTTTATAAAAAATAATTGAATCATTTCATTTCAAAATCATAAAATATCTACAGCCTTTCCATTTCATCAAAACCTTAATTCAAATCATCATTTTAATTCAAGATAATTTTTTGAAAATCAACAATAAAAATTCAACACCCATTGTCAAAGGTTTTCAATACACAAACTATTCCATTTAAAAATATTTATCAATTATTTAAATCAACCTTCAGAAATTAATCAGAACCTGACATAAGATAATAAAAATCATGGGTTTCAAATTATTGAGATTATTATACTAAATCACCTACCTTAATTATAAAATCACAAAACACCCAACAAGGGATCCACAATTGGTACTGGAGAAGATACACACTCGACAGCTAGACACCTGAGACTCTTCAAGAGGACATTGAAATTCCGTGATATAAAAGATTCAGGTATGTATATTTACATAAGTAAATAAACTAGGCGTAGTAACTTTTAAACCCCCAAATTAAAATACCCATTTAATTTTCTATTTTAATTGAATATTGAGTGTGGAGGTTTTGAAAACATTTAAGACGGAAGTTACAATATTCAATAATGGTTAAAGAACCATTTTCCACAATTTATAGCATTTAAAAAGGCTAAAATGGAATTACAGGTTGAGCTTTTGGAAGGAGAAATGAGAAAGAGGGTTTTAAAATTATTTTACTCAAAAAGGGAACTGTGTAAGGGTAACATGGTTTACCCTTACACAGTTCATATACATCATGTGAGGGTAAGATTATTTACCCTTATATAGGCCACATGCCCCAGTTTACCCTCATGTAGGGTTGGTGTACCCTTCCACAACCTTTAGAAAAAAGTTTTTACCTTAATGTAGTACCTATGCTACCCTTATTCAAGACACTTATGTGGGCCAATACCCTTAAGAGAGACCCTTACATGAGCCAATACCCTTACGCATGCCAGTACCCTTACATGAGACCCTTATGTAGCACGCTTACCCTTACAAAGCGATATGTTTACCCTTATACAACACATGATACCCTTACACAATGCATCCCTTACCTTTATGCAGGTCTTGGTACCCTTATGCAGTGAAGATAAAAAGAAGTTACCCTTACGCAACCCATAAAAAAAGTGTTTTATCCTTACACAGCCTATGGAAAAATGGTTTTACCCTTAAATAAGTTTCTTAAAACCCCTTTTACCTTTACAAAACACCATAAAAGATAAGTAATGGTAAATTTTATTAGAATTAAAGGATTTTCACGTAAATATACTTGAAAAAATAAATCAAATAAAATGGTTTATTTATTATAAAAAAAGGATGTGGAAATTCTCTCCACCATAAGGTTTTATACCCCTAGAAAGGTTCCAGTTTGAATGATAGAAAAAGACAAGACTAAAATAACTCCCACACTCAACCTATGAGGTGGGTAGTCCATAAAACAGAAGAAGACTCACCCAAGAATCTATTATCAAGCACAACTTCAAGGCCAACACATGTTTCCAAACTAAAATCAACAACACCGAGAGGAACCAAAAAGAACCAAAATAACTAGAGAGAACTTGAGAGATAGAATAGGTCTCCCACCATTTAATGATTCACAAAATGGTGTAATGTGAGGAAAAAATATTGCAAAAACACATATATTCAAATCAAAGAAGTAACTTTGGATACATGCCACAATGAAACATCCAAGAGCCGAAATAGAAGCCTCTGGGAATAAAATATATAAAACACCTCAATGATTCCCCAAAGAGGAAATGATCTAAAGATCCATCATTGTTTTAACAATTCACAAGCATGGTATAGAATAGATAAGGACTTATACCCCAGGAAAGTACTCATCAGTAACCTAGTAATTTCAACATCGATCCTCACCCCTTGATGGTTTCATAGAATCATCAAGAATTCATAGTCTTGGTTACTCGAGTACAACCCCAAAGTCTAACAAAGTCCAATCAGAAAGATCTCATAACAAGAAGTCAAGTACACAAATAGGGAAATACACTCTTAGAGAGGAGATCATCCATCATATTAATATTGATCTCTAACCATTAAGAGAAAATCAAAAGGAAACCAATGAACAATAACCAACCCAAATGATATCCAATACAAACCATAACAACATGAGTGATTTTGAAAGACAACAACATCAAGTACCCAAATGTTCTAAACACAATATCCCAATCCATCTCCCATAGAAAAAAACTTCAGAGGACTAAAAAAATCAAGAATAAGGATAACCATTCAAGGTTGCATGTCCTCAAGGCACAACCATAACGATCTTAGTAAAAAGAAATAATCATCATAGTCACAACCAAGGTCCATAAGAGAACATCCCCAAAGGATCCAAAGTAAGCCACAAGACATTCCTAAAATAATAAGGTTACCAAGAACTTGTTGAAAAGGTGCATCCTAATATTTTTTGAATGAAGTTTGGTTTAATTCTAGCAACCCATACTCCACATAAGACCAAAAATCTCATGGTTCAACCTATGCGGTGAGTTAATTGGGGTTTCAGGGGGAAACACGCCCTTGTTCCAGGTGTTTGGGGGCCAACGGCCCCCAACAAAAATTTTGGGAACTATAGTAATGATTGTTCACAATAGTATCATGGACCAAATTTAGCAGTATGAGACAAGAAACTTTAGTAGTGTAAACCATGGCATCAATCACTCTAGCATATTAGACTTTTGGAGACACCAGTATTGTATCTTTGTAGAATTCCATCCATCAGTCACTATAGAAACATGGAGGTGGATGCATCACTGTAGCATAATAGACTTACTGTGCGGTTGGTGGAAAAGTGCATTGTCTTTTTTATTAGATCATTAGAGCTAAGGTTTTAGTTTTCTTGAAACTCTAAAAACTTCTTTTAATTCTTCTCTTGATTATAATGATATTTCTACCTCTCTATGGGCATTGATATCATTTCCAAAACCAATTAAATCATTATGTTCTTGTTCATCTTTTTTTGTTGGTTCTTTTGTTATTCTCCATCTACAAACTTGTGTGTCGTTGTTACTCCCAGTTTTTTCACAATAGAACCAATGAGAAGGAATAGAGAAACCCCACATTATGCTTACAGAAAGAGACAAATTTACATCCTTATTTGGCTGTTACCCATATAATAAATTTCAAGATTGGGGGAATGATATATCCCAAATCCATTTCCTCAAGATCGTGAAAAAATTTCTCTTACTTTAAATGAAAGAATTTTTATATTGGTGATATCCCCATCAAATTTAATTCTGGAATATTTAAACCTCTATAACTCAACACATCAAAATCACATATTCAAATAAGTGGAAAATAACATGAAAATGTCTCTAACTTTATGATTTTTTTATGGTTTTACTCATATGAATTTTGTTCATTTTATGTCATATAAATCACAAGTACTTGTGATATTTTAATAATTTCAAAGGAATATAGAGTATTAAACAAGGAGTTTCATCAAAATATTTCAATTTGATAATAGATCTGAATATAAGAATGAAGTTTTTGAGACATATATTGAGAATAATGTGATCAAACATGAATAGAACCCTATACACATCCCAATAAAACTATGTTTCTCAAAGGTAGAATCATAGCTTGGTGGACATGGGAATGCTACCAGAGAATAACTATTCAAAATACTCCTAGAGACAAGCCCCAACTATGAATGTCTATATTCTAAATCGATGACTTCTATAACACAATTCGTTCAAACTATCATGTAATTTATGGTTCAAAATGAATACATGCTTTAATAATTTGAAGGTTCTCAACAACCCATGATTTATCCAAATTAAAGGAAAATATTTGGGCATGTTTATGTGAGATCCATGAAGGTATATATCTTGGGTATACACATAGGGGAAGAAGTTAGTGGTGCTGAAAAAATATGCTAAGGAAAATGATGTACAACTTTGATGTAGTTGTGTTGGAAAATAAAATTCCTTTATAGTCACCATTTCCCAATGATGATGTTGAAGAAACAAGACAATATGATATATTTTTTGTTATATTGGGGTGCTATAAAGGGGGTGAATTGAGAATCTAATAAAAAATTCTATTGAAAATTTTTAAAAATACCCAAATTTAGAAAACACCTAGTTAAATAATAAAGTATATGTAACTAATTTTTTGTGTTGAAATAACCTATCGAGAACTTGATCAAAAAACAGTTATAAAAACTTGAGATTATCATAATCTTTCAAGATTATTATACTCATATAAAATAATAGATATATCACTGGTAAATGTTGGATATCATAGTATTGTTTTAATAAAGTGATTTGAAATTAAATTTTTAAAAGAGTAAGAAAAACTTAAATAACACATAGTAGAAATAAAAATAATAGGTTTAGTCCCAATCCAAGACACAATCCTCTCCACATTAAAATAACCCACTATCAAACATGTTTATTAATATAAATAAGATGATACATATACTGGATCAGGTTTACATATTACAACAACACACAAGGTTGTCCAGCTTATCACTAAGCCTCTTCCACAGTTGTTATAGGAATATAGGGGTAAAAGAAATTAAGAAAAGGTTATATGATTACTCTTTAATGGAGTACAATAGTGTGTGCTAAAAAGATATATGGAATAATTCAATCACATCTCAGAAGTAAAATAAAACATCGAGAAAGAGAGAGAGAGAGAGAGAGAGAAGAATTTCAATTTAGATTTCACACTAATCGCATTCTGGTTGATCAACATCATTCTCTTGTCTTCTCAATGTATTCTTTTAGTTTTGAGAGTAGATGAAATAACCAGAAATTTTATCTTAGATCTTTTGGTGATGTACAACAAAAAATGGAGCGTCATAGGTTTTGAGATAGATCACTAGAATGTGGGTTCTCTTTTTTCATTATTACGATCCTTAAAAAATATTCTCCCTTTAAATAAAAAATTCTTCCTAAAAATATACATTTAAGAATAATCATTAAAGATCATCATATTCAGTATGAAATATGAAAATATTACATTATATAACACTAAATTTAATTCTTCAAATATATTATTTGGAATATATTACTTAAATGTAATTCTAGTTAGACACAATAAATTGAGGTCTAACACATCAGTATGATACCACATGGTTAATTCAACACTTAGGAAAAAAACTATGATTGATTCCATTAACTAGTTGTGTGGTTGATTGGACTGATTGTGTGGTCATTGGTTTTATCCAATTCACCTATATGAATCATTCAACCATGTGGTTATAATCAATTTTCCTATGAGAATCATTTGTCTATATGTTTCTAACCAATTCACCCACATGAATCATTTTTCTATGTAGTTCTAACCAATTTTCCTATGTGAATCATTTGGCTGCATGGTTCTAACAAATTCGTATACATAAATCATTTGGCTACTTGATTTTGGCTGCTTTATAACTACTTGGCATAGTCAATTCATTACAAAATGTGGTCACATGAAGACATATTATTTCTTTAATACTTTTCCAAAATTATAACTCTTACTCATAGAGTCTCTAAGATGTAATGTGTCATCCCCCAATTGTTCTTGTGGTTGCTTGGTTTACTCTTGCATTCTCTTGATTTACTCTTGTGTTCTCTTAAGAAGTTTGAAAAATTTCCACAATAGTCGATCGATTATTAATACATTTGATCAACTTAATATTTTGATTTCTTTTATCCTTAGAAAAATTATGTTGAGTTCCATATTACATTATGCAGTCAATAGAATCTTTCTTGTAGTTGATCTCGTACTTGGAGATATTTCACTTATTTTGAAACATGATTGCTTGTTTATTCATACAGTCAGTTCAGCTTCTTCATGTGGTCAATTTCTTGATTTACAGTTACTATGGAGTTTAGGAAAAAAATTATATTTCTCCAGAGAAAACAAGTTATTACAATAAAACACACAATCCATTAATAATAAAATAAACATGATTTGAGATCATTAGAAGAAGGAATTATTGGACTAAGCTAGAAATATCCCCTATTTTGAGGGTGACAAATTATAGCATAAATACAGAAATAATGGGCACTAATAAATATTTTTAATAAAATATTTTTTAAAAAATTAATTCTACCATTTAATTATGTACTCCCCCTTTTGGGATTATCCAAAATATTTCATATTATTGTTTGGGAATGCTGATGTAAAAAATAAAAATGAAATTATATAATGTAATCCTTCAAATAATTTTTTTTATTTTCAATAAAATCCACTTTTAGAGGTTTCATGGGAACCCTCACAAAGATCACCAGGCATGAAAATATAATAAAATTAATAGAAAAATACCAAATTCAAAAATATCAACACTATTTTACTATCTAGATCAATAAACAATAAGAAAAACTTGTCAAATTTAGAATCAATCTTGAATAATATTAGATGTTACCAAAGTCGAAGCCGCCCACTCTAATAGAATAAAAAGAAAATCATATTCACATAGATTCATACTGATACTTCCTGAACAAGTCTCTGAATCATTCTCTGATTAAATATGAATTTAATCTTCAATATGACTAAATACTCTTTGATATTAAGGGGTCACTACTATATTTCCAAAATAGGTCCCTTATATCATTTCCATGATGAATTAGGATAATTTCTTCAATGTTAGAGGTGATAATATCTACAACCGCCAAGTAATCATCAATAGATAAATGGTCACGGTAAATTTCCCAAAAAAAGATGTCAAACTGTGATTCAAACCACTACTCACATGATTCATCAAATCCCCAAGGATGTTTCTCCTCTAATAATCTGACACAGTCCTCCCAAGTTATTTTGATTTTGATATGGGCTGTAATGTATTTCTTAAGAGATGTATTTCCAAATTGTAGGGTCTTGAATTATGGAAGGATCAATAGGGGATTTCCCTTTTTCTATAGATATAGAAGTATGTTTCAGGGTATATCTATGAGAAGAATTTATTGGAATCAGAATCCATTTAAATATGGGTCGGATATGCTTGATATCCTGAGAAATTCTATGATGATAAGGATTTGTAAAAGTTTTAGAAGCTGGATTGGAAGTTGTTGAAGCATTGACCATTGGTTGTGTTGGAGGATATAGAATTATAGTGTTAGAAGTAAGGAGTTAAGGCTCTAAAACTCAATTGATATTAGATACAACTCAATATCCATGCTCTAAAGTTTTAAATAATTCATCCTTATCAGTCAGAAACTAATCCAACATAGGGGCCATAAACAATATCTTTTCCATAACTAACTTAAAATATTGGGTTAAAGTTCTCATACTTAAGTCTTTAACCAAAGATCTAAACATGGTTCTAAGACTGAACATGGTGAAAATCTAACTTAGGTAAAACTTGATGACACCTTTAATAGTATATTTATTCTCTCCTGTCTTAATTATCTCATCCTGAATCATATCAAAAAAAATTTCACCATGAGAGACTAGATCCATTTGCATCAAATCCTTAGCATCTTTGAAACTTGTTAAAATATTCTGAATCTCCTCATGCACAATCCCTTGAATAGGATCTTCATCAAGAGATTCAAGAGGTTTTGGAGGAGGATCATGAGTTTTGGATGAACTTTTTAAGGCATTAAGATATCATTGGTATAGATTAATCAATATATCAATAAAATCTTCTCAGAGAGTTCTGACTTGTGATATAAAACTTTCAATATCATGAGAAATATAATCAATTTTGATAAATATCATCAACTAAATATGATATGAAACACTGTTGATGAGAACTATGTTGAAGGTGTTGAGTCGATTGGCCAGGTGGATGAGTTGGATTTGCAAGCCTCGATGACATGAGGGAGATTAAAGTGGTTGAATGCTACAATAGGCACCCATATTACTTCATTAAAGTCCCAATGGATCTTACCTTTCATGGATGGAGAAAATGGGACTATAATATCACTTATTAAAGTCCAAAAATGATGTTTAATTCTTGACACACATGGTTACAAGAATTTGGAAGTCGTTCCCACAAGGAGAAATCTTGAATGGAATCTTTGGACACCAGAATCAAATCCAATGGGCTATTCACTCAAATTCAAATGTGTTGGGATATAGTTAGAAAGACATGTGCTACTTTTCCACAAAGTCATTGTTAGACTTTAGATTTTTTAATTTAACAGGACAACGTAGGAATAGGATTTATGACCTTAGTGTATTAGTCCCTTGACCTTTTATGTCACCCCTTGGCTATAAATAGCCACCCCATTGCATTATATTCTCATTCAAGTTTGTATTAGTGAAACTCTAGGAGTTTATTCTCTCCATTATGAGGATTTTCACTTCCTTCCCTTGATCCTATACATTCTTTCCTTGTCAATATACAAGTAAGATTGGTGGTCTAAGATCGCAAAGCCACCAATTATGTTCCTCAACCTAAGAGCATTGTTGTGTGGATTGGTTATCACATCCCCCATTTAGTGTGTTGTCTTAGTATTAGGTCGCACTCCTTATATAATTGATTTAATACTTTCATACACTATTTATACCTATCATCCACCACATTTCCCCAAACCAGATCCTTTATCTTCCACCCTACACTGTGAAGATCGGGCCACCCCATGCATCTCACATCAGTTGGTATCAGTGCTCTGGTTGACACGGTAGGCATCTATCACCCCTTTTTTTGTCCCATATATCCATTACCATTATCATCATTCCTTATTATCCACCCATTCATAAAAAAACCCTTTCCTTGAAAAACTATATAATTGTCCTATGTTATACAAGATTGAAATATTGTTACATTGAACCAAGTATTCATCCATATTATCTTCACATTTAATTCTCTATATGAGATTTGTATCTGAAAAAAATCAAAAAAAATAAAATTCACTCAACTCATCATTTTGATCTTTTCAAAATTAAGAACATCCTTTCTTTTAGATATTTCAAAAAGAAATCTTACTCTCTATTCATTATATTGTGCTTTAGAACTGCAAGAACAACACTTTTTAGGGGATATTTGACCCAAAAAATGAACAAAATGAACAAAAACTAGATACAATTACTTCTTTGTGCTTTACATTATTAGAACTTTCCATTTACATACATCACTTTCTCTGTAATTTTAATTCATCACCATATTATAATTGGATCATGTTTTTATTAATTTTTCTTATCTTACATGATCTGGAAAAATCCACATTTCTCACCTTTCTACCCATGTCCCCCTTCTTACCCATATTTTCTACCCTCTTTTCCAACCTTTACCATTTTTAAACCCTTTACCTCTCAAGTGGATTGTGGTCAACCATCCTCTGACACAATCTTGATTGGGGAAAGATTTGTGGCATATGATCACCCTATACAAGGTATTAGATTTCATAAGAGCTTGGGATTCGAATTAAGTCTTAAGAGTGTAGAGAAATTAAAAATATATATCCTTGTGTGTGTTTGTTTATCTTGATTATCTGAGTGTGTATCCTTGTGTGCGTGAGTGTGTATATATTACATGCATGAGTGTATACCCTTGTGTTTGTGTACATATATTGCATGTGTGGGTGTGTATCCTTGTGTGCGTGAGTGTGTATATCTTGTGTGTGTGAGTGTGTATATATTGTGTGTGTGTGTTTGTGTCTTCATGTGTGTGAGTATGTGTGTGTGTGTGTGTGTGTTTCTACCCGTGTGTGTTTGTTTTTTTGTAACATATCATGGTAGAAGATCATGGGAAGATAATTGCTCATGCTAGTGATGAAGGAATTTTAAGTAGATCTTCCACACCTGAAGCTACACAACTCCAAATGAAAACTTTGGTGATCCATTTCTATAAGCTTCTGATAGGAAGTTGGAGGTGCTACATTATAGGATTCGTAACCTGGAAAATCAACCAAGCCAGGGGATGATCCATGATAACCCATGGCGTGCTCCAAAACCACATCGCCCACACATCATGGAGTAGGATTTGGAAAACCTTGATGGTGATTTAGAGGATGTCCCGCAAAGGAGGAGGTTGTAAGAACAACCTAAAAGAGGCCAAAGGAGACCACATTATAATGAAATTCATTGGCGGTATCAAGGTGAAGGTACCTTCATTTTAAGGGAAAAGAAATATGGAAGCATACTTGGAGTGGGAGATGCGAATCAAGCAGGTATTTTCATGTCATACCTATTCAAAGAAGAAAAAGGTAAAACTTGCATCCCTTAAATTCATTTATTATGAATTAATATGGTGGGATAAAGTTCAAAATGAGAGATACCATTATTGAGGACATCCCATCCATACTTGGGAAGACATAAAGTTTTCCATGAAGAAGCTATTTGCTCCCTCACACTACCATAGAGATCTCTATGACAAGCTTCAATGCCTCGCATAAGGGAGTAAGAGTTTTGAATATTACTTCAAGGAGATGTAAATTGCCATGATTCAAGCAATCATTAAGGAAGATTAGAGGAAACTATGCCATGCTTCTTACATGGTCTCAATTGGGATATTGTTGATCAAGTAGAGATGTTCCACGATGTGTAAATACAAGATATGATCCACCAAGCCACCAAGATCAAGCAACAGATCAAAAGGAGGAGGAACATGAGTAAACCCACTGCCCATTTCACTCCATAGATAAATTCAAGGAATTAGATTGGAGAGCCATCAAAGGTAAAATAAGTGGTTGGTCGCAAAAGTTACAGGGTAATTCTTCCACCTAAGAAACCTACTTTTGAGGCTAACCCAACAAGGAATCAGGATATTTGTTGTTACAAATGTCAAGGAAGGGTTCACATTGCTAGTGAATTCCCAAACCAATGCACCATGACCATCAACAAGTATGGAGAATGGGAGACTAATGGAGAGAGATCATAAGAGTAGGAGGATAAATCTCCAGAAATTGATAATAGATAATTTGTAAAAGATGGTGAGATTCTTGTCACTATGAGAGTTTTAAGTGCACAAATGACCATTGGAGAGAAATAGAAGTGATATAACCTTTTCCATACATTATTAAAGATCAATGGGAATGTATGTGGCATTATTATTGATGGGGGAAGTTGTATCAATTTGGTGAGCACTAAGTTGGTGAAGAAGTTGGGACTCCTAACATTGAGGTACCAAAATCCATATCGGCTTCAGTTGTTGAATGATTGGGGGAGCTGAAGGTCTCCAACAAAGTGAAGGTATTTTTCACCATCTGTAAGTACAAAGATGAGGTTTTGTGCAATGTTGTTTATATTAAGTCTTTACATTTTTTGTTTGGATGATTATGGAAGTACAATCGGTGCATTTCTCATGATAGTTTCTCGACTCATCACTCTTTTTTACTCTGAGGGGAACCTATAAACCTCAACCCCATGTCCCCCAAGTAAATTTTGGAAGAACACATTTTGAGAGAGAATAAAAAAATGAGTGATGAAGAAAAAAATAGTGAAAATGAAAAAGGAGATAATTAGGGAAAGAGAGAAAATGAGAGAATAAAAGAAATGGATAAAAAAGAAAAATCAAGAGGAAAACAGAATTTGAGATAAGAGAAAAGTGTGATGTTGGAAAAAAAGAGTTAGGTTAAGGAAGTTTTGTTTTCACAGTAAACCCTCCTATTAATCATTTACAAAGAGGTGTTTCTAAATAATAATGACTTTCCCCATTTACCAAATATTGTTGAGTCTTTGTTACCGGAGTATGATGATTTCTTTCTATAAGAGGTTTCACCAGGCATTCCATCCATTAGAGGTTTTGAGCATACAATTGACCTCATACCCAGAGCATCACTACTGAACTGCCCTGCATATCACACTAATCCGTAGAAGACAAAAGAAATTCAAAGAAAATTTCAAGAGCTGTTGGATGTGGGATATGTCAAAGATAGCCTTAGTCCTTATGTTGTACTGGTGATTATATTACCATAGAAGGATAGAACATGGATAATGAACATAGATTTCAAATCCATCAATAACATCACAGTCAGGTATCATCATCATATCCCTAGGTAAGATTATATTCTAGATTAATTAAATGGTTCAATAATTTTCTCAAAAATTTATTTAAAAATTGGCTACCATCAAATTAGTATCAAAGAAGAAGATGAGTGGAAAATAACATTTAAGAAAAATCAAGGACTTTATGAATGGTTAGTCATTCCCTTTGTTCTCACCAATTCACCTAGCACATTTATAAGTTTAATGAATCATGTCTTAAGTGCATATATTGGAAAATTTGTGGTAGTTTACTTTGATTACATTTTGTTTTATAGTAGGACTTTTTCATGAATATTTAGATCACTTAAGAAAATTCCTAGAGGTTTTAAGGAAAGAAAACTTGTTTGAAAAGATCAATAAGTGTGAATTTTGTCTCAATAAGATCTTTTCCCTTGTATTTTTTGTGATTGGAAATGGAGTTGTAGTTGACACCAAGAAGATAAAAGTAATAAAAGAATGACCAACTCCAACCTTGGTTGGGTAGGTCAGAAGTTTTCAGGGGCTTGTTAGTTTTTATAGGAGATTTTTTATTGAATTAAACAAACTATAAGCGTCGTTGAATGAATTGACAAAGAATAATGTTCCTTTCAAATAGGTGATAACTCAAGAGAAGGAATTTCATGATCTCAAGGAGTGACTCTCCCACACCCCTCTACTTACACTCCTAAACTTTGGTGAGACCTTTGAAATTGAATGCAATGCAAGAGGAATTTTTATTGGTGGAGTAATCATGTAGAAAGGTAAGCCTATTGCTTATTTTAGTGAAAATTTAAATGGGCCAACTCTAAACTATGATACATATTATAAAGAGTTTTATGCAATGTTTAGAGTACTGGAGACATGGAAACACTATGTTTAGCCTGATGAATTTGTGATCCATTATGGTTATGAGACTCTTAAGTACCTTAGGATCCAAAATAAACTAAATAGGAGACATGCTATATGGCTAGAATTCATTGAATCATTTCTATATGTCATCAAGAATAAAAAGGGTAAAGAAAATATTGTGGGAGATGCAAATTCATAGATATTCTCTTTTATACATTCTAGATTCTAAAATCCATGGTTTTGAATGCATTAAGGATTTATATGCCAATGATAGTAATTTTAGTGAACCTTATGGACATTGTAAACCTATAGATAGTTAGAGAAAGTGTTATTTTCATGATGGATTCTTATTTTAAATTGATAATATTTTCATTCCCAATTGATCTATCCATTTAATTTTACTAAAGGAGTCACATTCTGGTGGGTTAATGGGACATTTTGGTGTTTCAAAATTTTTAAGTGTTCTTAGTGAGCATTTTTATTAGCCCATGATATCAAGAAATATTGAAAAATTTGTTGGAAATTGCATTGTATCCCATAAATACAAATCATAACTGAACCCAGATAGATCATATCTTCCTCTCTTAGTCACCAACAACCCTTGGGAGGACATATCAATGGAAATTATTATGGGGTTACCATGGACCAAGAGGGGGAGAGATTCCATTTTTTTGTGGTGGATCGGTTTTCTATAATAGAATATATTATTACTTATCACAAAATAGATGGTTCCCCTAATACTGCAACACTTTTCTTTCAAGAAGTAGTCAACCTTCGTGGAATGCTAAGGATGATTATTTTAGATCAAGACAAAAAATTCCTTTGTTACTTTTGGAAGACCTTGTGGAGAAAACAGGGTACAAATTACTTTTTCACTACTTATCATCTAAAAACTGATGGGAAAATATAGGTGGTGAATCGGACACTATCATCCCTTATACAAACAATTGTCAAGAATAATATCAAGAATTGGGAGGAGTTTCTTCCACATGTGGAATTTGCATATAACAGGGCCAAGCATTCCACTACTAATTATTCTCTATTTGAATTTGTTTACGGCTTTAACCCCTTTTCCCCTATTAATCTAGTTACTTTTCCTTTATAGGAAGAAATTAATATGGATGTGAAAGGGTGATAATAATTCTTCAAGAAACTCCATGAAAAAGAAAGGAAAATTATCGCGCAGATGATTCAGAAATTTATTGATCGTGAAAACAAGGGTCACAAGCAAGTGTTGTTCGAGCCCAGTGACTTAGTATGGGTTCATATGTGGAAATAAATACTTCCTAAAAATTTAATTCAAAACTAAATCCATGAGTATATTTGCCATTCTAAGTGCTTGAGAAGATTAACAACAATGATTACAAGATAGTTATCCCAAGTGGGTATGGTGTAAGTTCCACTTTCAATATTCCTAATATTTCTACTTTTGTAGGTGTTGAGGATGAAGATTCAAGGATGACTCCTTTTCAATAGGGGGTGGATAATGAGAACCATGTTTAAGGAATTGAGTTGATTGGTTGGGTGGGGGAGTTGTATTTTCAAGGCTCAATGATGCGATGGAGATTAAAGAGGTTGAATGCTATAATGGGCGCCTATCTTGCTTCATTAAAGTACTAATGGATCTTACCTTTCATGGATAGAGAAAATGGTCCTATTATATCAATTATTCAATACCAAACATGATTCTTAAATCTTGTACCACATGGTTTCATGAATTTGGAAGCCTTTCCCACATGGATAATTCTATAATGGCATCTTTGTACAACAAAGTCAAATCTAGTGGGATATGCACTCAAAGTCAAATTCGATGGGCTATAGTTGAAAATACATGTGCTAATTTTCCACAAAGTCATTTTTAGACATTAACTTTTCTAATTTAAGGGGACAAGGTAGGAATAGGCTTTATGAATTTAGGTTATTAGACCCTTGACCTTTTATGTCACCCCTTGGTTATAAATAGCCACCCCATTGCATTGTATTCTCATTCAAGTTTCCATTAGTGAAACTTTACGAGTTTATTATCTCTATTGTGAGGGTCATTAATTTCTTCCCTTTCTCTTGTGAATTCTTTCCTTTTCAATCTATAAGTTAGATTGGTGATCCAAGACCACAAATCCCCCAATTTTGTGCTTCAATCCAAGTGCGTTGTTGTGTGGATTGGCTATCACATCCCCCATTGAGTGTGTTGTCTAAGTAGTAAGTCACGCTCCTTATAGTGTTGATTTACTACTTGCATCCACTATCCATACCCATCATCTGACACTTTTTCCTGAACTAGATCCTTCATTCTCTTCCCTACGTCGTAAAGGTTGGGGCACCCCATGCGTCTTGCATCAACTATCAACTATAAAGGTCATATATTATTGCCTACCATACTCACCAGCACCACCCATACTGAGAAAGATTTATTTTAAAACTTATAATAAGCCATTTTTGAACTGAACAAAGTCAGGTGATGAAATAGAGGAAGGATGTACTAGATTATATGGATTAATACTAGGATTTGATTCACTAAAAACCATTTCTGAGGGTCGCAACATAGATCCTTCATTATCTGATGAGTCATATTTAGGACTTTCAATCTATTGAATCAAGCTATCAGAATCTTGTATTGGTATATCCACTATATGATTAGATGAAGAATAAATAGGATCACCTTGGATTGAGATATATAAGTAATGAACTAGATAATAAGGCTTATCTGGTTCTGTAAGAGTTGAACATAACAAATTCTGCAAAACATCATCTACTGAGAGGTCCAATAAACCTTGTTCCATAAGAACAAGAGAATAAAAAGTTTTTTTAAATTTATTTGTATTTTGAGGTAGAAGAGGTGTGGAATTTCTAATGGGTTTGGGTGAACTTCCACCATTATGATCATCCCCATCATCACTATCTTGAGAAGATGGACCCAAATCAAAAAGAGGTTTTTCAAGAGACTTTTCCAATCCAATAGTTATAGATTCAAATATTGGTGCACCCCCTTATCCCAAACATAGTTGTATTATTTTAAACCATATTATCATTGTAATAATATCATTAATTAGTGATACTTGGTCTAAAAATAAAGGATTCAGGTGTATTCTATCCCTTAGAAGATAATTCTCCTTCCCTGGGATCTTCATATTTTGCAACATCTCGGAAAAGAAGGTGACTCATTATTTCATTATAAGCCCTTAAGGCTTCCTCCCCAAGATCAAATACTGAATATTCTTCACTTTCATTAGAAGAATAGTCTCCTTAAACCACTTGATCATATTCCAAACCTGGATCAACTATTTCCTTTAGTCTGGTTAGATTCTTCATGGGATTTTAACTCTCATACAACTTACAGTCATCCTCAGCCCAAATATTTTTACAGGGGTTTGAATAAATTTTTATTCTATTGGAGATGGTTTTATTCAAACAAATTCCACTTGAAGTATTATACTTTTCCTCCACCTAGGGAAAAATCCTCTTAAACTCTAAAATAGTTGGGATGAACTTTGGGTAAGGTAGAAAATTGATCTAATAAGAAATATTTCTTAGCTCATCCATATTCCTCATAATAAATCTAGGAAGACTTATATTCACTCCTTTAACCATCATATAAATAAATAACAAGTCTCAATGACTTAAAATTCTAAAATCTCATTTTTTAGGACAGATAGAATGTTGAATAAACTTATGCACAACCTCCACTAACCATTGAACTCAATTGAATTTGGACTTCTATGATTTATGTTACAAGATAACTCTTCTAAGTATCTGTAAAATTCGTAATTAGGATTATTGAAAATTTAATACCTCTGGATGTCTTTACACTCACCATGATGTAGTACTTCTAAACTTACAACCCAAAAAGTTGAAGAAAAGACATGTTCTTGTCCATCAATAATCATTCTAATGTGATCCAACCTTTAACCAGATTTGAAAAGTATATTCACATATAACTATTTTACTAAAAACTGATAGAAGGGTATATCACTATCCATGAACCATTCAGTCCAACCTTTTTATCGCACAACTCTCCATACTAAGGATCAAATTGATCAAAACCATTATAAATCCATTTCCTTTTCTAGAATGACATCACGAGATAAGAGGTGTCGATTCAAATTCTAATTGGGGATATATAAAAATCATTTTGGGGTTCATAAATATTATATCATGAGAATAGAATAATATAAACTTCAAATAATAAAAATAAATTCAGTAGCTTGAAATAAGGCATGATAGTATATTTTACCATATTACTCAAAAAGGGATAACACAAAAAGATAAAGGTAAAAACAATGTTTAAACTTTTATAAATATAATGGGATGATATTATTTTGAATTATATTCATATAATAATCTGATTATATCATTTTTGAACCCTTTTCCATAAAAATTAATTTATATCAATTTAATATTTTATGTAATTCCAAGAGTACTCATCCCCTCACTTATAAAAGAGGACCTATTATCCTTTATTTATCGCACCTTTTGATCACTTTGTTTGAGAAAATACCTTTATTAAATCCCTAATCGTGTTTTAAATGTCTTAATTTGGGTATAATACCAACCATATAAGGTTTAAGGTGCAAAGAAAAGGAATTTTTCCAAAAAGATGTATAGCCTTCAAACGAATGTCTTAGTATAATTATATATTCTACCACAATAAAATCTTTTAAAAACATGATGAAATAGTATATTAATTATATTAGATATACTTATATTTTATTATGATAATTACATCACCTACATCTATCTTCTCTTCCATCAAATGGGAAACAAAATTGTCCTTTGTGTCCACGGTGGGTTACCGCCTCGCGAACCGATGTAATTATTTTTCCACCATCGCCTCTCATGATAGGTTATAATGAAGGATTTAATAAATATAAATGTTATTCAAGATATTAATATTATTTTTAAATTTTAATTATAATTTAAATTTCATTTTCTTCATCCATCAAAAATGGAAACGGTGTTTATGCGTACGTACGACCTACCATCTCCATGAACGGAGTAGTACATTTTTATATCTACAATTTATTGATGAATTTAAATAAATATATATATATATATATATATTATATATTTTATTAATAAAAATATTATCATTTTGGATAACATGGAATAATGATCAATGTATAAATACCGAACCAAAACATGCATGAAAAAATGAAGCAATTTTCACTGGAAGAGTGATCTTAATTAAAAATTGTTAATAAATAAGAGGTAAGATATTATAATAAAATCATATATGGTATAATATATATGATTATGGTTCTATAATAAATTTATAATAAACTTATATTTATTTTATAGGAGTTTATAATGCATATGAAGAAAGATAAGACTTAAGGTATGAGATCTCTCTAAACAACCCTTTATCTTTTGGTTATGAACTTTCTCTATCTAACTTGGTTTATCTCTCTTTGATGCTATGAAATGTTTTAAAATTTTGTATATACTTATATTAAATATATACATATCCAATTATACCTTCCTTTTATGGGTTAATACATACCTTATGGTCAACTCTCAAATTCCTTCTTTAAGAAATCTCTTTTGATTATGATATGAGCCAAGATTATGCAACCCATTATCTTTACATGTTTAATTATTTTGTTTATAACTTATGAATGATTTATTTTTTGTGGAAAACACAATCATGAACATGTTATTATGTGTGTACCCATATAGCACTCCAATGCATTAGGTAAAGCTTTACTCTAATGAGACGTCTTTTATGGGATTAGAGTGTATACCTAATCTATTATGAGACTCTATTCACCATGTTGTCTTTTAAGGTAGCCTTGACTTATGTTTATGTCATTTTTAGTGTTACTTATACATTTCATATTCTTTCATTATCTTATAAAACCATGTTATTTATGTTATTCTCCCATATTTTCAATCATGATTCTTCTCTTTTCTGATATCATGTTATATCTTTAATGCACACGTTATGTTTTCTTATCATGTTTATTCACTGACTTTTATTATTCCTAATGTTATCCCATGTGTTTTTAAGATCTAAAAAGAATTTAGGATCTCATAATAGAGATTAAAATATATATGTCATTTTTTAGTTTCTTTTTGGTGTATTATGAATCTATTCTTCCAAATACACTGGGCCTCGTGATCTTTGAGTTGTGTTTTTTAGACTTTTATGTTAAAAAATGTAGTATTATGTATAAAATGTAATGGACCGTTCCTTAAAGACTAGTTATTTTGTCAGTTTTGGGTGTTTTAGGTGTCTTGGAGGATACTTTAAGAGGATTTGTGGTGGTTGGAGTTGCAAGGGTGTTGCGCCAGGAAAATCACATCGTGTAATGTTTACAGGACATGTAAAGTTGGTTCACGGATTGTAAAACTGGTGAATTCATGACTTGTAAATAGGATAAGGGTGAGTTGTAAAACAAATACACATTGTGTAAATAAAATTCATGATGTGTAATAAATAAATTCCTAGGTGACTTAATTTTCAGAAAAATCTATAAATTTTTAGACACCTAGGGATTACACGCCATGTAATGGTTAAATGATGTGAAACTGGAAGGTTTTCAGATTTTAATTTCTTTTCTTGGATGATTGATTATCCAATAAATGAGGCTAATATTCATTGGTAATATATATAATATTCATGTTCTTTATTATTCATAAACACCATTTTAGTGCATTTTACACTTTGAACATCATTTCACATTATGATTGTAATACCTTCTTAAAATGCACTATTATGTGGTACATTTTTGAACATCATTTAAAGTACCAAATGATTCATATTATTATACATATTTTAATTTGATAATTGATCTACACTCCAATATGAACATGTTTCATTCAGGGATCAATGGAGAATTCATGGAGGATGATGGAGATATTTGGCAATGAAAGGAAGCAATTCTGGAGAAGGCAGATTGGACACCAGCCCACTTATGAGACTGTGGGGCTCAACATAAAGACTCAATTAATCCCAAATTTCGTGGGATGCTAGAAGACATGTATAGGAACAAATCACTTTTCAGGAGGTAATGCTAATTCGGCCTCCATGGTGGTCATTTAGGCGGCCCAAGTTAGAGATACAATTCTGGGCCAGATTTTGCGGCCCAGAAAAACAGCCCACTAATTTGATCATATCTCTGAATCCACAACTCCAAATGGGCCCAAATTTTACAGGAGGTTAGAAGACATCAGGATTTCCATTTTCTTCTTCTATGGCCCACCCTGATTCGGCTTTCTAGAAGGTCTTCCAGACGCGTCTGTTCGGTAAAGGAAAGCTGGCTGCCACCTCGGGTCAAACGTGGAAAGGTCCAAATTCCACAAGCTTTCCACCACCTATAGCCTAGAAAAATTAATTAAGATGCTTTGTACTGTTGGTGGTTCGACCCAAGGCTCCCAAAATGCCTATTTAAGGCAGTGGTGGTGAAGGAGTTTAGGATCTTGGATGCTTTGTTCAATTGTAATGTTATGCTGCATTTTTGTTGCCTCAATTTTCTCTTTCACATGTAAGTTGTTCAATTCACTTTAGTTTCTTAATAAAAGTTCTTCTTATACTCTTATTCTGTTGTTCTTAATATCACTTTGATACCATTGGATCAAGGTGTGAATTTATTCACACCAACCCTTGTGAAATTATTCACACAACGGTGGAGTGATCATTTTATTTTTGTTGTTTTCTTTACTTCTCTATTTCCTCCCTCATGAGTCTACTTTCCGCTTCCATTGAAACCATGGGATCAATGGAGGGCTAACCCACTTATGGGTTGATACAAGGGAGTAGAAAGGGGCTGGATTGGATGTTATTTATCACCTAATTAATGTATAATCACTTCTTTAATTGGGATTTTTATTTGATGATTTTTAAACTTCATCGTCCTTGTTGAATTTAAGGCCACACACATCAAGTACTAATACGATCCTTTACCTTGAAGTGCTCAAAACTTTGATCCTTAAAGTGTATAGGTGATTAGTATTAGAGGGTGTAGGCATTAAACCAGCAAGTGATGATGTTGTTTTATCTCCTTAAATAAACCCATCTCAAATTTAAGAAATTGAAATCATTAAAAAGAAAATACGTCCAATCCACCCCGAGCGATAACCTAGGATCAACTCATTATTTTAAATTGAATCCACTTAAATATATTAGATATCTTTCAAACCCATCCAAAATCAATCCAATTTTGTCACTTCATAGACAAAAATCCATCCCTTAGGTTGTGTATCTTAGGTATCTTCTTAGGTCTCTGTGGAATCGACAACCCAAGCTACACTACAAGGACCGTTCTACCCTTCTTCTCTTGGGTAAATTTGGGCGTGAACCAAATTTTGGCGCCGTTTCCGGGGACCAATTAAGTACCTTAGATCCAAAAAAAACCTTCTTTCCTCACCTCCATTCTTCTACTCTCACCCAAGATCTCTTATCTTGTCCCTTTCTCGCTTTTTTTTTGGCGCATGTCCGCCTACACCCGCGATTTCTCAAACAGACTAGTTAGGGTGGAAAGTCATAGGATAGGGGAGTCAAGTGCACCTAAGGGATTGTTTAAATCAGATTCAAATATTCTTGAAACCCCAAAGTCAGAACTTGAAAAAAGTCCAATGGAGGGCCATCCACAAATCAAATTGTAAACCCTGGGGGGAATCAAATGGGAAACCAAAACCAAGAAGCTCCAAACTTAGGGAATGTAGTTGATCAAACCATGAACGACTACCTCACTCCAGCTTGGACCAATGCCCCCTCATGCATTAGACACAATTCCATAGGAGACACCAACTACATATTCAAACCCCATGTCCTAAACCACCTTCCAACCTTTCATGGGATGGAGTCAGAAATGTCATACCTTCATGTCAAAGAGTTCAACGACATTGTTGAAACCATGTGTCCCCCACATAAACTAGAATCCGCTAAGATGAGGCTATTTCCTTTTTCATTAAAGGATCGAGCTAAAAATTGGCTAAACAACTTGAGACCTGCATCAATCCACTCTTGGGACCAACTGTAAAGAGAATTCTACAAAAAATACTTCCCTCATCACAAAACAATTGCACTTAAAAAGAGCATCCAAAACTTTTTTGAAAAAGAGGGAGAGTCATTATATGAAACATGGGAGAGGTTCAAAGACACCCTAAACATGGTTCCACACCATGGGTTTTCCATACCTGAACAAGTGAGAATTTTCTATGAAGGGTTGGGTCCGGGTAATAAACAATTCATTGACATGATGTGTAATGGAACTTTTAAAAACAAAGCCCCAAATGATGCTTACGAGTATCTGGAAAGTCTGCCTGAACAAAACCAAACTTGGGGAACTTCACCTTATTCTGAAAAGCCACAAAGAACCACTGGAATTCATACACTTAGAGAAGAGGAAAGACTTAGGGCTAAACTCACAGCACTCTCTAGGAAGGTTGAAGAGATAGACCTTAGGAAAGTCCATGAAATCCAAAATGTAGACCTTGTTTGCACAATTTGTGACAAACATGACCATAAAACAGACAACTGCCCAACCATTCCATCCATCAAGGATGTTCTTCTAGGAGGACCCCCAGCGGAAGTCAATTCCCTAAAATTTCAAAAGCCCCAATACCAAAACACCTTAAATCCTAGGTACAATGACCACCCAGGCTTCCGATGGAAGGATAACCAACAACATAGCCAACCACAAGGGAAAAATCCTTACCCTCAACAGAACTACCAAACCCATAACCAGTTCCAAACCCAACCTATCCAATACCAACAGCCATCGGTCCATTTTCAACAAACCATCCCACCTCCAAAATATCCCCCTGGGATAAACCAACCTACTCAAGCACCAACCCAAACTGTTCCACAAAGCCTACTAGAACAACTATGCAAACAAATGGAGAGGATGAACTCAGAAGTCTCTTCCCTAAAACAAGAACTTCAAACCATCAAAACAGGAAAGGCACCCATGCCTACTCAGGCGGTGCCATCCTCAACTTCAAGGGGAGAGTCAAGTTGTGCTCAAACAACTCATGAACAACTAAAGGCTATGATTGTTTTAAGAAGTGGGAAATCAATTGAGAAACCTGAACAACTAATTCAGAACCCACCTGAAGATTCAAACTTGGATGAAAATTTAAATGAACCACAAGATCAAACTGAGGAAACTGATAACAATGTGAAAGAAACAACTCTTCAACAAACAACCCCACAACCTGCACCATTTCCTCAACGCATGAGGGGGAAACCCAATCCTGAACTGAGTGAAACATTGAGAGAAATATTTTCACAAGTCAAGTTGAACATACCCCTTCTCGATGCAATCCAAACCATACCTGCCTACTCAAAGTACCTTAAGGACTTGTGCACTTTTAAAAGAAAATTTTCACATAAAAACCAAGTCCTTTTGGCTGCTAATGTGAGTACCACCATTCAAGGGACCATTCCTCCTAAGTTGAAAGACCCGGGTTGCCCTTACATCAATGTTGAACTAGGAGAGAGAAAAGTTGTCAAGGCTTTGTGTGACCTAGGTGCTAGTGTCAATCTCATCACATATGTTGTGTACTGCCAGTTAGGCCCAGAAGAACTCCAACCCACATCTGTCACACTTCAACTTGCTGATCGTAGAATTAGAGTTCCAAAGGGGATTTTAAAGGATGTTCTGATAAAGGTTGAAAACTTCATCTACCCTGCTGATTTCATTGTCCTTGACAACCATCCAAACTTAGGAAATAAGGAACAAACCCCAATCATCCTTGGTCATCCTTTGCTTGCAACAATCAACTATGTTATCCGAGTCCGAAATGGGAACATGACCATCACCTTTGGGAACATGAGTCTAAACCTGAACATCTATAATGCAAGCTCACAAATAGGGGATGATGAGGATATTCATGAAGTAAAAATGATAGGAAGCATTGATAATGAATCCATGGAACATCAAGGAATATTTGATGAATGTTTAAGTTGGAATGAGATTGATTTCCTTTGTTCATGTGAAGGAAGTTTATCTCCTTGGCTTGAATCATTTTCAAATTACTCTTATGATGAAGTCTTAGGTCCAACAATCAGTGAAACCTTTCAAGAAACCAATTTCATAGAGACCCCTCTAAATTCCTTCCCTAAATATGATCAATCCAATCTAGTAGCTGAAACTTCTACATGTGAGGAATCAATCCTATCTGAACCTCTAAAAAAAGAAATTGATCTTGATCTAATGTCCCAATCTTCTGCTAAAATTTTGAACCAACCTGATCTTGAATTGAAGGAACTTCCTCCTGCACTAAAGTATGCCTTCCTAGAGTAAAATCAAACACATCCTATTGTCATTTCTTCTTCTCTTGAATCCAGTCATGAGAGGATGCTTCTAGATGTCCTTAGGAAGCATAAGAAATCCATTGGTTGGACCCTTTCTGATATTCCTGGGATTAGCCCACTTATCGGGACTCATAGGATTGTTCTGGAATCTGATTCAAAGCCATGTCGTCAACCTCAACGGCGACTCAATCCTAATCTCATGGAGGTAATAAGGAAGGAACTTCTGAAATTGTTGAAAGCTGGTATCATATATCCCATAGCTGAGAGTGAATGGGTGAGCCCAATCCAAGTGGTTCCAAAAAAGGCTGGAATCACAGTGATAACCAATGAGGATGGAGAGATTTTTCCAACAAGGGTGAGTAGTGGATGGAGGGTCTGCATTGACTATAGGAAACTAAACTCATTCACCAAGAAGGACCATTTCCCCTTACCATTCATTGACCAAGTCCTTGAGAGAGTGGCAGGTCATGCCTTCTACTGTTTCTTAGATGGGTACTCGGGGTACAATCAAATTGAGGTCTCCCTAGAGGATCAAGGGAAGACTACATTCACATGTCCTTTCGGTACCTTTGCCTTCAAACGCATGCCCTTCGGGTTATGCAATGCCCCTGGAACCTTCCAGCGGTGCATGATGGGAATCTTCTCAGACATGGTAGGGGATTTTCTTGAAGTCTTCATGGATGACTTCTCTGTGTTTGGGGATACTTTTGAGGGATGTCTGCAGAATGTGGAGAGAGTCTTGTCAAGATGTGAAGAAAAAAATCTGGTCCTAAACTGGGAAAAATGCCATTTCATGGTTAAAGAGGGACTTGTTCTAGGCCATCTGGTCTCGAGTAGGGGGATTGAAGTTGATAAAGCAAAGTTTTACATCATTCGTCACCTTCCATCACCCAAAACTGTCAAGGAAGTGAGGTCTTTCTTAGGACATGTTGGTTTCTATAGAAGATTCATCAAGGACTTTAGTTCAATATCCCGTCCCCTTTGTGCTCTATTAGTAAAGGATGCTCCATTTGTTTGGACAGAAAGCTGTGAGGGTTCATTCTCAACCCTCAAATCCTCTCTCACCTCTCCTCCCATTATGAAATCTCCAAATTGGAACCTTCCTTTTGAACTTATGTGTGATGCCAGTGACTTTGCTGTTGGAGCTGTGTTAGGACAACGTTGTGATAAAACTCCTTATGTCATTGCTTATACAAGCAAATCCTTAAATGATTCCCAAATCAACTACACCACCACTGAAAAGGAGTTACTTGTTATTGTGTTTGCCTTAGAGAAGTTTAGGTCCTACCTCTTAGGATCACCCATCACTGTGTTCACTGACCATTCTACACTAAAATACTTATTCCAAAAACAAGATGCTAAGGCTAGACTGATTAGGTGGGTCCTTATCTTACAAGAATTTGACCTCACAATCAAGGATAAAAAGGGAGTTGAAAATGTTGTAGCTGATCACCTCTCTAGGATGGAATTCAAAGACAACTCAAATCACCTCTCTGTGTTTGATTCGTTTCCTGATGAACACCTATACTCTGTGAGTGACTGCCCTTGGTATGCTGACATAGCAAATTTATTAGTGACAGGAGTCATTCCAAAATTCTTAGGGACTCAAGCTCGAAGGAAATTTCTTTATGATGTTAGACACTATGTGTTTGATGATCCTTACCTCTATAAGTTCTGCCCTGACCAAGTCATTAGGAGGTGTGTTCCAGAATCTGAACAAGAGTCCATCCTTAAATTCTGTCACAGTGAGGCATGTGGAGGTCACTTTTCCTCTAAGAAAACATCTGCTAAGATTCTTCAATGTGGTCTTTTCTGGCCCACCCTTTCAAGGGACTCCTACACATTTTTTCAAAGCTGTCCTAGGTGTCAACAAGTAGGGTCCATCACAAAAAGGAATCAAATGCCACTCACTCCCATCTTAGTGGTTGAAATCTTTGACTGTTGGGGAATTGATTTCATGGGTCCCTTCCCAAACTCTCGGGGATACCTCTACATACTCTTAGCTGTTGATTATGTCTCAAAATGGGTTGATGCCATTCCCACAAAATCCAATGATCATCAAACTGTGATTAGATTCCTAAAAGAAAACATATTCTCTAGATTTGGAATTCCTAGGGCTATCATAAGTGATCGTGGAACTCATTTTTGCAATCGTCCATTCTCATCACTCATGGAAAAATATGGAATTTCTCACAAAGTGTCCACTGCTTACCACCCACAGACCAATGGTCAAGCTGAGTTAGCCAATCGTGAAATTAAGCAAATTCTTGAAAAAACTGTCAACCCCTCTAGGAAAGATTGGTCTGAGAAACTCTTAGATGCTCTTTGGGCCTATAGAATTGTATATAAAACCATTTTAGGAATGTCCCCATATAGGTTGGTTTATGGAAAAGCATGCCATTTGCCAGTGGAGATTGAACATAAGGCCTTTTGGGAAATTAAGAAAATGGATTATGACCTCTCATTGGCCGGAACAAAAAGAAAATTAGATCTCAATGAACTGGAGGAACTAAGGATAGAGGCTTATGAAAATTCAAGGATCAATAAAGCTAGAGTTCAAGCCTACCAATCTAGGAATATCAAGGTCAAACATTTTGAACCGGGAAAACTTGTTCTCTTGTATAGTTCAAAACTTCATTTACATCTGGGAAAGTTAAGGTCTAGATGGTCAGGACCTTTCATAGTGCATCATGTATTCCCCCATGGGGCAGTAGAGATTCAAGATCCCACAAATGGTCACATTTTCAAGGTCAATGGCCAAAGTTTAAAAACATTCATTGAATCATTCAATAAAAAGGAAAAAGATGTTGAGTTAATTGATACAATCTATGAACCAGGAAAAAAATTGATAAATTTGGGATCTATGTCGGGCTAACGACGTTAAACAAAGCGCTGCACGGGAGGCAACCCGTGGTTTTTATGTTTCTAATCTTTCTGAATCATATTTATTTTTCAAATAAGATTACTTAATCATTTTTATATTTAAAAATAAAAAAATAGACTTTTGACTTATTCCTCTATTATGAGTATGGATGGGTACAAAAGAGGAGCACCATATTCATCCGTGTCACGTGGTGTGATCCTTGAGTAATACCTTACCCAGAAATTTAAAAAGAAGACAATGTATCATCAGTTTATTTTGTTTTTATTATTCAATAGGTTAAGAAAAAAAATATAATAATACAAAAAAAAAGTCCATGCCATAGGCCGTGGGGCAAACCCCGTCACAACCGGCGAAGCCGCGGGGACTCGAACCCGGGACTGAAGGGAGACAGGGGCGCGTGCTTACCACTGACCTGCGGCTTCTTGTGCTACCTTATTCTATAATTTTTATATATATTCTTATATTTTGCTTCCTTTATTATATAAATATATATATATATATATTGTTTGTTTTTGTTTGTTTTGTTTGTTTTGTTTGTTTTGTTTTTTCCTTTTTCCACTAGAGAACTTTGCAAGCGACATGGATATCAAAGGAATAAATTCGAGCGGCAAGAACTTCAAACTTCAACCACCAGGTGACTTCATTCCATAATCCTCATTTTCAATTTCCTTTTTAAATTTTTATTCCCTGCCTCTACTCCTTCTAATTTTTCATTTCTTCAAACACTAGGGACAGTGTTGTTTTAAGTTGGGGGGGAGATAAAATTAAAAAAAAATGCTTTTGTGTCAAAAACAAAAATTGAATGATTTGAAAAAAAAAAGTAAATGGAAGGAAAAATTCCTTTAACTTTGAACATGGTAATACACATTGCACACTTTGAAACTGAATATCAAATAATTTAGCATGCCCTGATTCTGATTTTAATCCTTGTATAATTTCATGAGCATAGATTTTGGAAAGTGTGGCTGTCCAATGTGATATTTCATCGTTTATATTTTCATCCAAATAAAAAAAATGTCACAATGCACGTCCTCTAGACTGTGGGGTACTAATTTGAATTTTTGGGGTCCCATAATAAATAGAATAGGATGGTTTTATTTTTATGAATAATATGAGTATTCAAAAAAAAAATTAAAAAAATTATTAAAAAATAAAAAATAAAAAATAAAAATAAAAATTTGCGTGTAGAGAAATGGATTGATAAAATGCGAGGCTTTCGGCACTTGGGGATCGTGACTCCAGAGTGGTCTAGACCTGAGTTTTTCAATCTATCTCTATTTATGGTAATATGACTTTGTTTTTTATTAAGTTAACTCAAGACGATGCCCGAGTATGTGGGCTTCACTTGGTGCCCTAAGGCCTTTGAGTCTAGGAGTCATCGGCAAAGTCTTGCTACATGGGTTAATTTGATTAATTACAATCTCAATTACTATAGAAATATTGCAAAAAAATCAAAAAAAAGAGGGATGAAGAATACTCATATTAGGATTAAATGTGATTCCACCTAGCGCTTCCATGATTTCCCCCTTGAATGAAAATGAACCCCCATATCTATTGTGATTCACAACACATCATTACACCTAATTGAGTTGGATGAAGTATGATGATGGATTTGATCAAAGGAATGGGCTTGGGATTGGGATCTGCTTATGAAAATATCTTGTATTAAAATATTTTGATGGGTTTCATGATTGTTTGTTATAAGGTTTTTTGGTGATCATTGTGTATTAAAATGTTTTTAGAAAAGGGAATTCGAATTTCATTTTTGATGAGATATATTTTGCTCGGGACTAGCAAAACTCAAGTTGGGGGGTGTGATTAGCCACTAAATGAGGCTAATATTCATTGGTAATATATATAATATTCATGTTCTTTATTATTCATAAATACCATTTTAGTGCATTTTACACTTTGAACATCATTTCACATTATGATTGTAATACCTTCTTAAAATGCACTATTATGTGGTACATTTTTGAACATCATTTAAAGTACCAAATGATTCATCTTATTATAAATATTTTAATTTGATAATTGATCTACACTCCAATATGAACATGTTTCATTCAGGGATCAATGGAGAATTCATGGAGGATGATGGAGATATTTGGCAATGAAAGGAAGCAATTCTGGAGAAGGCAGATTGGACACCAGCCCACTGATGAGACTGTGGGGCCCAACATACATGCCCAATTAATCCCAAATTTCGTGGGATTCTATAAGACATGTATAGTAACAAATCACTCTTCAGTAGTTAATTCTAATTCGGCCTCCATGGTGGTCATTTAGGCGGCCCTAGTTAGAGATACAATTCTGGGCCAGATTCTGCGGCCCAGAAAAACAGCCCACTAATTTGATCATATCTAGTAATCCACAACTCCAAATGGGCCCATATTTTAAAGACGGTTAGAAGACATCCGGATCTCCATTTTCTTCTTCTATGGCTCACCCTGATTCTGCCGTCTAGAAGGTTTTCCAGACGCGTCTGTTCGGTGAAGGAAAGTTGGCTGCCACCTCGGGTCAAACGTGGAAAAGTCCAAATTCCACAAGCTTTCCACCACCTATAGCCTAGAAAAATTAATTAAGATGATTTGTACTGTTGTTGGTTCGACCCAGGGCTCCCAAAATGCCTATTTAAGGCAGTGGTGGTGAAGGAGTTTAGGATCTTGGATGCTTTGTTCAATTGTAATGTTATGCTGCATTTTTGTTGCCTCAATTTTGTCTTTCACATGTAAGTTGTTCAATTCACTTTAGTTTCTTAATAAAAGTTCTTCTTCTACTCTTATTCTGTTGTTCTTAATATCACTTTGATACCGTTGGATCAAGGTTTGAATTTATTCACACCAACCCTTGTGAAATTATTCACACAACGGTGGAGTGATCATTTTATTTTTGTTGTTTTCTTTACTTCTCCATTTCCTCCCTCATGAGTCTACTTTCCGCTTCCATTGAAACCATGGGATCAATGGAGGGATAAACCACTTATGGGTTGATCCAAGGGAGTAGCAAGGGGCTGGATTGGATGTTATTTATCACCTAATTAATGTATAATCACTTCTTTAATTGGGATTTTTATTTGATGATTTTTAAACTTCATCGTCCTTGTTGAATTTAAGGTCACACACATCAAGTACCAATACGATCCTTTACCTTGAAGTGCTCAAAACTTTTATCCTTCAAGTGTATATGTGATTAGTATTAGAGGGTGTAGGTATTAAACCAACAAGTGATGATGTTGTTTTATCTCCTTAAATAAACCCATCCCAAATTTAAGAAATTGAAATCATTAAAAAGAAAATACGTCCAATCCACCCCGAGCGATAACCTAGGATCAACTCATTCTTTTAAATTGAATCCACTTAAATCTATTATATATCTTTCAAACCCATCTAAAATCAATCCAAGTTGGCCACTTCATATCCAAAAATCCATCCCTTAGGTTGTGTATCTTAGGTATCTTCTTAGGTCTCTGTGGAATCGACAACCCAAGCTACACTACAAGGATCATTCTACCCTTCTTCTCTTGGGTAAATTTGGGCGTGAACCAATGATTTTTCTCATTCGTCCATGGATTATCTCCCTCTTGTTCCAGATGAACCCTACGCACCCTGAGGAGAATTTCTTTCGCTATTTTCCTCACTTTTATCAGTTGGTTCTGATTGTTGTTGGTTAGAGATCCATGATGAGTGTTTTTTCCTTTCCCCATGTTTTTATTTTGTTCTTCTCATGGAAATTCACTGCAGAGATGTTTGTTTGGTTTAGGAGGTATTTTGGGATGCATTTTTATGATCTTTGATGTGGTGTAGGTTGATCCATTGTTTTCCCATGTGCAGTTGTGGTTGTAAGAGTTTCTTATTTTCTCCACGGTGTACAGTGAGTTGGAAAATCTTCTTTGTGGTAGGTAATCCCTCATTTATCTTTATCGTGTATCATACGTTAGGGGTTCACCTTTTTTATCTATGGGATATGGTTTTTCTATCTTAATCAAAGATAAAAATGGTTAATTAAAATTTATGTAGGAAGGGGCATGTTTTTTATGCTTTTATAGCTCTAATATTATTGAGATATTATGATTGTATGGGCTGAATTCCCCACTAAAAATTTTGGTCATTGGGGGCTTTTTTTACAAGATGATATGTGTTGTGGCTGTTTTGTTTGTTGTGACTATTGTGACATCACCTTAAAATGTAAATTGGTTGACCTCTTATATAGGGATAATGAAATGGATGCCTCGAGATTATAGATTGTGTGATAACACCCCTAAAATAAAGTGAAATGTGATAACAGCCCCTTTTTTAAATCTATAAAATGATCTTGATGTATTGTGATGTGTGGTCGTGCTGAGGGCAACGATTCATGGTTGCCATGCGATGTGTGATTGTTTTGTGATTGGGGTGTGGGTGATAATGGGTGATGGTTGTTTGGATGTTCTTTGGGGATGTATAGGTGATGGTTATCTGGCCATGCTTTGGGGGTGGTGAGGTGATGGTTGTTTGGAAATGATTTGTGGGTGATGGTTGTTTGGTTATGCTTTGAGGGCAATGAAGTGGTGGTTATTTTATTGTACTTTGGGGGTAGAGAGGGTATGGATGTTTGTATTTGCTTTGGGGGTGATGAGGTGATGGTTTTTTAGCCGTGATTTGGGGGTGTCTAGGTGATAGTTGTTTGGTACGTGATTTGGGGGCGGTGATGAGATGTTTCGATGGGGATGATGAGCTACTTGTTATGTGTGGTTGCATTGTTCCAGATTCCCTAGTAATGATGGAATAAATTTTTAATAATGATTTAAATGGTTGGGGTTATATTTGGTTAATGGTATGGAAATGATTAATGAAAAAATAAATGATGGTTTGTATGGTTAAATATGGTTTATGCTTAATAATGAAACAAATGTGATGGATAATGAAATTAGATGGTAACTTGAATGTGGATTGTGCCATGTTGTGTGGTTTTTTTCATTTAGAGGTTACAAAAAAAGTTGATATGTTTTGATTTGGTTAGTGTTTTATAAATAACCCCTAGGGTGGTCTTGTGTGTGGCTATATGTATATACTTGTATATTCTTTTTGATTTCTCTATGCTTCGGACCCATGTTGAGCACTATGTGCCGACACCTACATAATCATGCAAGGGGTGTTTTTTTCAACATCTAGATAATGAGGATTGATGGTTGGATACCCACTCTTTCCCTATCTCTCTTATAGGTGAGTATATGTGCAAAGGATTTGATGTCCATAGTTCTTTTAGTGCACTATGTGATGGCCTGGGTTTTTTCAGGTGAGATGTGGTATGATCGTTCTTGTGGGGAAGTGGACTAAGTGTTTTCAGGTGAGATGTGATATGACCCTACTTGTGGGGTAGTGTCCCATGTGTCCTATGGTGAGATGTGATATGACTGTACTATGAGGCGACTTATAGTGGGGCTCATTCATGGTGGGAGGAGGACATGAGGTTGATTTCCTTCATCATTATGATACCCTACTGCTCTGGTTATGGTGTGATGTGATGGTCGAGGTGTATGTGGGTGAGATGTGGTGTAACCGTGCTTGTGGGGGTGGTAGAGGATTATGTGGTCATGATGTGATGTGACCATGCATGTGGGGTGGTGGTATATTTTATTTGGAAGAGATGGGAGCACTAGGACATATGATGTTGGTGAAGGTTCCAAGAATAGTGGATGCCTGGGAGGAGCGGTGCCCAACTTTGATTTTGTCCATATTTAATAAACAATCCAGGATTAATGCGACAATGAATGCCATGATCTATGGAATTGAATCAAAAAAATTAGACAATGAAAGAAACCTGGAACCCAGAGAGAGGAGATCATCATATTTTGGTTATAATTAATTTAATTAAATAGAATTACCTCCAAAGTGATTCTTTCTTCGTTGATGTGTTTGGAAAAATATTTGTAGGTGTACTATAGTTGTGTTGTCTAGATCAAGGGTAGATCTCCTATAGTGATGATCCACATGTGCTCCATGAATCTCCAGACGTCACTAAAGGGATATCTGAGTGCTAGCATTGAAGATCCTTGCGCTTGCATTGTCCGCCTTCGATTTCCTTGAGAACTGCTTCCAAAAAAATCTCCTTGATCCAGTGGAGGAGGATTTTTCTCATTCTTGAGAGAGTTCTTAGAGAGGGAAGAACTCTCTAGGCACAATAGGTTTTCTCCAAATGTTGTGCACAACACAATTGGAGTCACCCCTTGGCTTTCCCTTGGCTAATTAGAGAATAATATAACTGGGTATTTATTTTACTACGGTAATAATAAAATAATGTGTACAGGTGCCTTAAAATATTTTATTAATCCAAGTGAAACCCCTATGTCAAATAATAACAACAATATTATTATTTCCTAACATGTGCTTAACCAGCAAGTTATAATTAAATATTATTTAATAAAATAATATTTTATATTATTATTTCTCACTGGACACTTAGACTCAGTCTGAAAATTCTACTCAATATTTATTGGGACTTGAATAATGACTATTTATTTATTAAATAAATATCACTACATTATTCTTTGATAAATAAATATTATATTTACTAAAATGGAAAATATTTATTTATTAAATATTCTGCTCACAATATATTCACTCGAATAACTAGTGACAGAATAAATATGATCAGGCATACATTAATAATTATTAAACCAAAACCAGGAATAATATTTATTTAACTTGTTAAATAATAAATTATTTAACTAAGATTCCAGATACACTTAGTGTTTGACCCTCTAGGCTTCTTTCTCAGTGGCATTAGGCGAACATGCCTAAAGTCCATGGTTAGCATCTAGCAATGATAATCCACCTCATATGAATGATTACCGTGTAATATAATCCCTTTATTATAATATCTCCAATCGAGTAGGTTTCATGCCGGTCTCATCGACCTATGTGCTCGATATCTCTTTCTTTGAATTTTTGGAGATAGAACTTTCCTAGAGAATACCATGGCCATGGATTTATTTAGGATGTATCATTTAATCAAATGGCCTGAGATATTAACTTTTGTTAATGAATAGAATGGATAAATCCTTTCTCGCATTATTCATTAATGCAATATTACTCATGACACACCCAACGTATCCTACCTCACCGCGAACATCTCTCATTATGGTTTTCATCAATTCATCATAGTGTGGGACTCATAATATCCATTAATAGTAATCTTAAATTATAAGGACCAATACTTGATTCCACCGATAAGAACATCCAATTACACTTATAAATGTGTATTTCCTATTATCAGGCCTCATTCTCATAATATCATACTAGATATTACCAAGGGCGTACACCGTGAGAAGGTTCCTCAAATCCCTATGAGTCTTCACCCCTGATAGCCTGTATTATTTGTGTCCCTCAAATGATATCATCCAACCACATAACATTTATTCAATAATAATGTCATAGCAATTCTAGGTTCTCATCATAGCATGTAACTACTATGACCTTTTAGTACGATAGTTACTCTTGGAACATTATCACATACTATATCACACGTAATAACAATCATGATGTGATAAGGAATTTTTTAATATTCAAAAACCATGAATATAATTTATCAAAAAGTACATAGAAGTTGGTTCTAGGGCACCAACTCCAACAGTTGGGGTGTGAGAGAGGAAAATTAGTGGGAAAGTTGTGTGGGGAACCCTTTGTTTATATTATTCATATTATGTTATTACACGTGGATTGTGTTTTTTGGTGATCATGCCTTGGTGAGGTTGTGAGGGATTGTTGACCTATTTAGGTGTTATTGGTTCTGTTATTGGCTCAAAAGTGCATTAGTATTTTTTTCACATGTGCACAAGAGACTTTGATTTTCCTAGTGATTATACATGTATTCTCACCCTATGTAAATAAAATGATTTTCAGATTTTTGGGAGGAATACATGGATCATGCTAGACATTACTATCTCAGACATTTGGATAGTTTTTGTGTCACTACTTTATATTTTCTTTTGGATATTTACTTTGGATAATTTTATTTGTATCCATTTTATTTATACATGTATTATGGTGTGGTTTTAGTTTCTTTTTATACTATGTCATGAAGTTTCATGTGGATTATTCATCTTATCTCCCAATCCTACATTATTATAGAGGTTAATTCCTCTAATTTCATGATATTTTTATAACCTAAGTGCTAGCCTCCAACCCAGGGCCTAATAGAGGTCGGAATTAGGCATCATTATCTCTATCCCTTCATTGGGGTATCTTTGATGGGAGGGGTTCATGACATAGTGGTATCAAAATCTGATGTTTGAGAGATAGGATGGAGTTTGGAGTTAGGCACAACGAGGATTGCAAGGGTTGGTATGGAAACAGTGCTAGTTGACATTGGTACATGACATATGCCTAAGAGGATGGAAAGGAAACAAGATTTTAGGGGCTCCCATGATCCAGTGCACAGACTCTGAACCTATTGAATGGTCAAGTGAGATGTACCTTCTTGTAGGGTAGAGACCTAGGAGAGGTACATGCATCATGAGAGATTGTTCGTTCCAATAGCAATTCATGAGTGAGTCTTTCGTGAGTTTCATAGATCATCATTGGTGGTACACCCGAGAGTTTCCAAGATGTTTGGAGGATACAGTTTTGGTGGCCCAGGATGAAGAGGGTGGTGGAGGAATTTTTGTCAAAGTGTTTTTTTGCTAGCAGGTAAAGGCCAAACATCGTGTTCCATGTGGTTTTTTGGATCATTTTGGATATTCCTGAGTGTAAATGGTGTGATATCTCAATGTATTTCATAATAGGGTTCCCCCAACCTCAAGGAGGTTGTGATTTTTTCTAGTTAATCATTGATTAGTTGAATGAATATACCGACTTCTTAGCAATTAAGGATTCGGATGCAATGAATGATTTGGCTAAGAGGTATGTAGATGAGGTGGTGCGGTTGCATGGAGTTACAAGGTTCATTGTCTCAGATTGGTATGCAGGTTTTACCTCATGATTTTGTAGGGGATTATATCATGCTTTTGGCACTCTATTACACCTCAGAAATTCTTTTCACCCTTATATGGATGGGAATATAGATCATAATATCTAGACACCAGATGATATGTTGTGGGCATGCATTTTAGACTTCGGTGCATCTTGAGTACGACACCTTCCTTTGGTCAAGTTTTCATACAATAAATTTATCACTCATCCATTGGTATATCTTTTCTTGAGGATTTGAATGGGTGTTCGTATCATTCTATGTTATGTTGGATGGATATTGGGGAGGTAAAAAATTTTAGTCTTGATGTGGTAAAGATAACAACAGAAAAGGTTTAGATGGTTTGAGAGAGGATGGAAGTAGTGTAGTAATGGAAGAAAACTTAGGTCGATCATAGGAGGAGTCCTTTAGAGTTTGAGGTTGAGGACCATTGATTATATAATAAAAACATATGTTAATTACATTTTAATGGTATTAAATGTTCATTTTTTATCTTATGGGTCTGAGTTAGTGGATTTTAATTTTGAACATTCATTCTCATCATTTGTGCACTTCATGCCTAATGTACACCAATTTAGGGCCAATGATTAATCTGATTTTAAGGAATGTAATTATCCATATTTTAACTTTATATTTTTGGAAATTTATCTTTACTTTAATATGAACATTTTTTATTCAGGTATTAATGGAGGATTCATAAAGGATGATGGTGATATTTGGTGATGAAAGGAAACAATTCTGGAGAAGGCGGATTGGACACCATCCCACTAATGAGAATGTGGGGACCATAATACTATCCCAATAAAGCCCAAATTTCGTGATATTATATAATACATGTATAGGAACAAATCATACATCAGGAGTCTGTGCTAATTCTACCTCCATGGTGGTTATTAAGGCGTCCCAAAGAGAAGATCAAAATCTCGGCCAAAATCTACGGCCCAGAATTTTATCCCACTAAAGAGGACATAACTCCCAAACCACAACTAAAAATAGGCCCAAATTTTACAGAAGTCTAGAATACATCTCGAGATATAAAATAATGTTCTATTTCCCACCCAGATTCAGCAATATGCTTGCCCATAAAGGACAATCTTTTCAGGGGAGACAAGGAGGATAAAAAGTCAAGGAGGGGATCAATTTCTCCACTACTTTCCACCACCCTAAGGCCTAAATTAATTTAATATTTGGGAATACATTGATTTAGGATCTTTCTAAGGATTTACAATTTCCTATTTAAGGTAGTGGTGGTGAGGGGGGATACATCTCTTGTTTTTTGTAATGTTATTATGCCAAAGTTCCGTTGTAATGTTCTCAAATTCCATATAAGTTTATTTTTGTATTTCTATGTTATTAATCAACATATTTCTCTCATATTCTTCCCATTATCTATCATTAAAACTCACAAATCATAGTGATATCTCTGTTTTGTGGTTAATTAGTTCACACATAGGTGTGAATTTCGTTCACACACACGGAGGAGTGCTCGTTATTTCCGCGATTTTAATTTCTTCAATCCAATTCTTGTAAGCCATCTTCCACCAACCATTGAGATTATACCATCAATGGAGGGCTAACCCTTTAATGGGTTGATCGTAGGATGATGCAAAGGCTGGATAGAATGTTATTTTATGAACTAATTGTTGTTAATTGGCTAATTAATTCAAGACTTCCATTCTTCAATTATTTCCACTCTTTATCTTCACTGTGTTTAAGGAAGCTAAATCCAAGTACTAAAATGACCATACACCTTAGAGAGATCATGAATTTGGTTCTCTAAGTGTGTAGGGGATTATTAATTGAGTTTAGTTAGCATAAAACTAGAAAATTATGAAGTTAGTTTTATTTTGAAGAATGGATTCATCAAGAATTACCAAAATTGTTTAAAGAAGTAAAATTCATTCAATTCACCCAAAGCATAATCCTAAGATCAACCAATTTTCATTAAATTGAATTCACTTAGGTTTGTTAGTGTTACTTAAAACCATCTAAAATCAAAACCAATTTGGCTAATTCATAGCCAAAAATATATCTCATAGGTTGTGCATCTTAGGTATCTTCTTAGGTCTCAATGGATTCGACTACCTAAGCTAGACTACAAGGACCGTTCTACCTTCATCTCTTGGGTAAATTTGAGTGTGAATCAAATTTTGGCACCGTTGTCGGGGAAATAAGTAATTACCTTAGACCAAAACCTTCTTTCCTCACCCCCATTCTTCTATTATCACCCAAGATCTCTTATCTTGTCCCTTACTCGCTTTTTTTCTCTTTTGGCGCATGTCCGCCTACACCCACGATCAATCAAATCGTCTAGTTAGGGTGGATAGTCCTGGGTTTGGGGAGTCAAGTACACCAAGGCAACTCTTTTCATTAGATCCAAATCTTCCTAATATCCATGAGTCAAAAATTGATCCCATTTCAATGGAAGGTCTTCAAAGAAACCAACTCATAAACCCGGGTGAAAACCAAAATGGAAACCCAAATGAGGCAGCCCCAAACTTGGGGAATGCAGTTGATCAAACCATGAATGACTATCTCACACCTTCCTGGACCAATTCCCCCTCATGCATTAGACACAACTCCCTAGGAGATTCCAACTACATATTTAAACCCCATGTCCTAAACCATCTTCCCACATTTCATGGAATGGAGTCCGAAATGGCCTACCTTCACATTAAGGAGTTCAATGACATTGTGGAAACCATGTGTCCCCCACATCAACGAGAATCAGCTAAGATGATGCTATTTCATTTTTATTTAAAGGATAAAGCTAAAAATTGGCTAAAAAATTTGAGACCATCATCCATCAACTCTTGGGACCAACTACAAAGAGAATTCTACAAAAAATACTTTCCCCACCACAAAACAATTGCACTTAAAAAGAGTATCCAAAAATTTTTTGAAAAAGAGGGAGATTCATTCTATAAAACATGGGAGAGGTTCAAAAACACTCTAAAAATGGTTCCACACCATGGTTTTTCTATTCCTGAACAAGTGAGAATTTTATATGAAGGGTTGGGTCTGGGGAGAAAACAGTTCATTGACATGATGTGTAATGGAACTTTTAAAAACAAAGCCCCAAATAATGCTTACAAGTATCTAGAAATCCTTTCTGAACAAAACTAAACATGGGGAACTTCACCTTATTCTGAAAATCAACAAAGAACTACTGGAATTCATACACTTAGAGAAGAGTAAATACTTAGGGCTAAACTCGCAGCACTCTCTAGTAAGGTTGAAGAGATAGACCTTAGGAAAGTCCATGAAATCCAAAATGTTGACCCTATTTGCACAATTTGTGACAAACATGACCATAAGACTGACAACTTCCCAACCATTCCATCCATCAAGGATTTTCTTTTAGGAGGACCCCCAGTGGAACTAAATGCTTTGAACTTTCAAAAGCCTAAATACCAAAACAACTTCAACCTAAGGTATAATGACCACCCAGGCTTCTGCTGGACAGATAACCAACAAACTAGCCAACCACAGGGAAAAAATTCTTACCCCCATCAGAACTACCAAACCCATAACTAGTTACAAGGAACTTCTAAAATTATTAAAAGCTGGTATCATCTATCCCATAGCTGAGAGTGAGTGGGTGAGCCCAATCCAAGTGGTTCCAAAAAAGGCTGTAATCACAGTGATAACCAATGAGGATGGAGAGATTCTTCCAACAAGGGTGAGTAGTGGTTGGAGAGTCTGCATCGACTATAGGAAGCTAAACTAATTTACCAAGAAGGACCATTTCCCCTTTCCATTAATTGACCAAGTCCTTGAGAGAGTGGTGGGTCATGCCTTCTACTGTTTCTTAGATGGGTACTCGGGGTACAATCAAATTGAGGTATCCCTAGAGGATCAAGTAAAGACTACATTCACCTGTCCATTCAGCACCTTTTCCTTCAAAAGCATGCCCTTTGGTTTATGCAATACCCCTGGAACCTTCCAACGGTGCATGATGGGAATCTTCTCAGACATGGTAGGGGATTTTCTAGAGGTCTTCATGGATGACTTCTCTGTGTTTAGGGATACATTTGAGGGATGTCTGTGGAATGTAGAGGGAGTCTTTTCAAGATGTGAAGAAAAGAATCTGGTCCTAAACTGGAAAAAATGCAATTTCATGGTTAAAGAGGGACTAGTCCTTGGCCATCTAGTCTCGAGTAGGGGGATTTAAGTTGATAAAGAAAAGTTTGACATCATTATTCACCTTCCATCACCCAAAAATATCAAAGAAGTGAGGTCCTTACAAGCACATTCTGGTTTCTATAGAAGATTCATCGAGAAAATTAGTTCAATATTCTGTCCCCTTTGTGCTCTCCTAGTAAAGGATGCTCCATTTGTTTGGACAGAAAGCTGTGAGGGTTCATTCTCAACCCTCAAATCCTCTCTCATATCTCCTCCCATTATGAAATCTTCAAATTGGAAGCTTCCTTTCGAACTTATGTGTGATGCCAGTGACTTTGTTGTAGGAGCTGTGTTAGGACAACATTGTGATAAAACTCCCTATGTCATTGCTTATGCAAGAAAATCTTTAAATGATTCCCAAATAAACTACACCACTAATGAAAAGGATTTGCTTTCTATTGTGTTTTTCTTAGAGAAGTTTAGGTCCTGCCTCTTAGGATCCCCCATCACGGTGTTCACTGACCATTCTGCACTAAAATACCTCTTCCAAAAACAAGATGCTAAGGCTATACTGATTAGGTGGGTGATTCTCTTACATGAATTTGAACTCACAATAAAGGATAAAAAGGGTATTGAAAATGTTGTAGTTGATCACCTCTCTAGGATGGAATTCAAAGACAACTCAAATCACCTTTATGTGTCTGATTCATTTCCTGATGAACACCTATACTCTGTGAGCGACTGCCCTTGGTATGATGACATAGCTAATTTCTTAGTTACAAGAGTCATTCCAAAATTCTTAGGGACTCAAGCTCGAAGGAAATTTCTTTCTGATGTTAGACACTATGTGTTTCACGATACATACCTCTATAAGTTCTGCCCTGACCAAGTCATTAGGAGGTGTGTCCCAGAATTTGAACAAGTATTCATCCTTAAATTCTGTCATAGTGAGGTATGTAGAGGTCACTTTTCCTCTAAGAAAACATCTGCTAAGATTCTTCAGTGTGGTCTCTTCTGGCCCACCCTCTCAAGGGACTCTTACACATTTTTTCAAAGCTGTCCTAGGTGTCAAAAAGTAGGGTCCATCACAAAAAGGAATCAAATTCCACTCACTCCCATCTTAGTGGTTGAAATATTTGAGTGTTGTGGAATTGATTTCATGGGTCCCTTCCCAAACTCTAGGGGATATCTTTACATTATTTTAGATGTTGATTATGTCTCCAAATGGGTTGAGGCCATTCCTATAAAATCCAATGATCATCAAACTGTGATTATATTTCTCAAGGAAAACATATTCTCTAGATTTGGAATTCCTAGGGATATCATTAGTGATTGTGGAACTCATTTTTTTTAATTGTCCATTATCATCACTCATGGAAAAGTATGGAATTTCTCATAAAGTTTCCACTGATTACCACCCACAGACCAATGGTTAAGCTGAGTTAGCCAATAGATAAATTAAACAGATTCTTGAGAAAACTGTTAATCCATCTAGGAAAGATTGGTCGAGCAAACTCTTAGATGCCCTTTGGGCCTATCAAACTGCATATAAAACCATTTTAGGAATTTCCCCATATAGGTTGGTTTATGGTAAATCATGCCATTTACCAGTGGAGATTGAACATAAGGCTTTTTGGGCAATTAAAAAAATGAATTATGACCTCTCATTGGTGAAAAAAAAACTAGATCTCAATGAACTTAAGGAACTTAGGATGGAGGCTTATGAAAATTCAAGGATCAATAAATCTAAATACAAGCCTACCAATCTCAAAATCCTAAAACCAAACACATTGAACTGGGAAAACCTATTCTTTTGTATAATTCTAAACTTCACTTACACCTAAGAAAATTTAGGTCTAGATGGTCAGGTACATACATAGTGCATAAGGTGTACCCCCATGGGGCTGTTGAAATTCAAGATCCCACCAATGGTCAAAAATTTAAAGTTAATGGTCATAGAGTCAAACCATTCATGGAACCATTCCAAAAACATGAAGTTGATGAAGACTTGTGTGAACCTACCTTAGATGATGAATATAATTAATCGATTAGGGGTCCAAGTCAAGCTAATGACATTAAACAAAGCATTGAATGGGAGGCAACCCATGGTTTTCAAGTTTCCAATCATTTTGTTGTTTAATCAACTTTATATTTCAAATAGGATTAGTGGATCATTTTGATATAAATTTATTCTAACTCACACTATTGACATGTTCTTCTCTTATGAGTATGGATGGGTATAAAAGGGGAGCACCGTATTCATCTGTGTCACACGGTGTGATCCCTGAGGACTACCTTACTCGGAAATTAAAAATAAGACAATGTATCATTAGTTGATTTAAAAAAAAGGAAAACCATAAAAATGATGAGACTTGGTATTAAATAAATTGTTTTGTTGTTTTTCTATCTGGTTTGTTCTTATTTGTATGGTTCAGGGACTATTTTTGGGTGATACATATTCAATCAAGGAGGTTCCTACATCTCCCATGAGAACAAAGAGTGATTTTGGAGCACAACAATCATCATTATAAATTCACCAGGTGAAATTGTTTCATGCCCTTTCCAACTCATTCCCCCCCACCCACTTTCTCCTCTCTTTTCTTTTTACGAAACTAGGGACAGTTTAATTCTAATTTGGGGGTGTGGAAACAAAATTTTTGTTAAAAAAAAGTAAAATTACTTTATCATTCATATAATAATATCTTTACTCACATTAAAACTACATAGAAAATAATTTTTATTTCCTTGACTCTTAATTTAATTCATAATTAAGTTTACAAGCATTAATTTTGAAAGTTTGGTTGTCCAATGAGAATTTTCATCATTTTTATTTTCATCTATTAAATTAAAATTCCACAATGCACATCCTCTAGATTATGGGGTACTAATTTGAATTATCGGGGTCCCATAATAAATAGCATAGGCTGGTTTGATTTTTATGAATAATATGAGTATTCAAAAAAAAATACTAAAAAAATAATAAAAATAAAAATTTGCATGTAGAGCAATGGATTGATAAAATGCGAGGCTTTCGGAACTTAGGGATCATGACTCTAGAGTTTTCTAGCCCGGATTTTTTCACTCTATATCTATTTATGGTAATATGACTTTGTTTTTTATCAAGTTAACTCGAGACGATGCCCGAGTATGTGGGCTTCACTTGGTGCCCTAAGGCCTTTGAGTCTGGGAGTTATCGGCAAAGTCTTGCTACATGAGTTAATTTGATTAAATACAATATCAATTAATATGAAAATATTGAAAAAAAATCCAAATAAAAAAAGAAATGACGTATAATCATATTAGGATTAAATGTGATTCCACCTAGCGCTTCCATGATTTACCCCTTGAATGAAAATGAACCCCCATATCTTTTGTGATTCACAACACATCATTTCACATAATTGATTTGGATGAAGTATGATGATGGATTTGATCAAAGGAATGGGATTGGGATTGGGATTTTCATTTAAATTTATCATGTTTTAAATTATTTTGATAGGTTATAAAGATATATTTGTGTGTAGTTTACATTGTGAGCATTGTTTGTTATAATATGTTTAAAAAAAGAATTCAAATACAATCTTCAAATTATTTGTTCGAGACTAGAAAATATCAAGTTGGGGGTGTGATTAGACAATAAAAAAACATATTTTAATTACATTTTAATGGTATTAAATGTTCATTTCTGATCTTATGGGCCTGAGTTGGTGGTTTTTAATTTTGAACATTCATTCTCATCATTTGTGCACTTCATGCCTAATGTACACCAATTTAGGCCCAATGATTCATCTGATTTTAAGGAATGTAATTATCCATATTTTAATTTTATATTTTGGTAAATTTATCTACACTTTAATATGAAAATTTTTCATTCAGGTATCAATGGAGGATTCATAAAGGATAATGGTGATATTTGGTGATGAAAGGAAACAATTCTGAAGAAGGCAGATTGGACACCTGCCCACTAATGAGAATGTGGGTCCCATAATACTATCCCAATAAAGCCCAAATTTCGTTTGATGCTATAATACATGTATAGAAACAAATAATCCTTCAGGAGTCGGTGCTAATTCTGCCTCCATGGTGGTTATTAAGGAGGCCCAAAGAGTATCAAAATATGGTCCAGAATCTGCGGCCTAGAATTTTATCCCACTAAAGTAGCCATAACTCCCGAACCACAACTCAAAATAGGCCCAAATTTAACATAAGTATATAAAACATCTTGAGACATGAAATAATCTTTTATTTCCCACCCAGATTCGGCGATATGCTTGCCCATAAAGGACGATCTTTTTAGGGGAGACAAGGAGGATAAAAAGTCAGGGAGGGGATCAATTTCTCCACTACTTTCCAGCACCCTAAGGCCTAAATTAATTTAATATTTGGGAATACATTGATTGAGGCTCGGAATAAGGCTTCCCAATTTCCTATTTAAGGCGTTGGTGGTGAGGGGGAATACATCTCTTGTTTTTTTTAATGTTATTATTCCAAAGTTCCGTTGTAATGTCCTCAAATTCCATGTAAGTTTCTTTTTGCATTTCTATGTTAATAATAAACATATTTCTCTCATATTATTCCCATTATCTCTCATTAAAACTCACAAAGAACAGTTATATCTCTGTTTTGTGGTGAATTAGTTCACACATAGGTGTGAATTTTGTTCACACACACGGAGGAGTGCTCGTTATTTCCGCGATTTTAATTTCTTCAATCCAATTCTTGTAAGCCATCTTCCACCCACCATTGAGAGTGTACTATCAATGGAGGGATAACCCTTTAATGGGTTGATCATAGGATAATGAAAATGATGAATTGAATGTTATTTTATGAACAAATTGTTGTTAATTGGCTAATTAATTCAAGGCTTCCATTCTTCAATTATTTCCACTCTTCATCTTCACTGTGTTTGAGGAAGCTAAATCCAAGTACTAAAATGACCATACACCTTGGAGAGATCATGAATTTTGTTCTTTAAGTGTGTAGGGGATTATTAATTTATTTTAGTTAGTATAAAACTATAAAATGATGAATTTAGTGTTATTTTGAAGAATGTATTCATCAAGAATTAATAAAACCAAAATTGTTTAAAGAAGTAAAATTCATTCAATTCACCCAAATCATAATCCTAAGATCAACCCATTTTCATTAAATTGAATTCACTTAGGTTTGTTAGTATTCCTTAAAACCATCTAAAATCAAAACCAAGTTGGCCACTTTATATCCAAAAATACATCTCATAGTTTGTGCATCTTAGGTATCTTCTTAGGTCTCAGTGGATTCGACAACCCAAGCTAGACCACAAGGACCGTTCTACCTTCATCTCTTGGGTAAATTTGAGCATGAATCAAATTTTGGAATCGTTGTCAGGGACCTAAGTAAGTACCTTAGACCAAAACCTTCTTTCCTCACCCCCATTCTTCTATATCACCCAAGATCTCTTATCTTGTCCCTTTCTCACTTTTTTTCTCTTTTGGCGCATGTCCGCCTACACCCGCGATCAATCAAACCGTCTAGTTAGGGTGGATAGTCCTGGGGTTGGGGAGTCAAGTACACCAAGAGAAATATTTTCATTAGATCCAAATCTTCCTAATATCCCTGAGTCAAAAATTGAGCCCATTTCAATAGAATGCCTTCAAAGAAACCAACTCATAAACCCGGGTGGAAACCAAAATGGAAACCCAAATGAGGCAGCCCCAAACTTGGGGAATGCAATTGATCAAACCATGAATGACTACCTCACACCTTCCTGTACCAATGACCCCTCATGAATTAGACACAAATCCCTAGGATATGACAACTACATCTTTAAACCCCATGTCCTTAACCATCTTCCCACATTCCATGGAATGGAGTCCGAAATGCCCTACCTTCACATTAAGGAGTTTAATGACATTGTAGAAACCATGTGTCCCCAACATCAACTAGAATCAGCTAAGGTGAGGCTATTTTTTTCTTTAAAGGATCGAGCTAAAAAATTTCTAAAAAATTTGAGACCATCATCCATCAACTCTTGGTACCAACTACAAATAGAATTCTACAAAAAATAATTTCCCCACCACAAAACAATTTCACTTAAAAAGAGTATCCAAAACTTTTTTGAAAAAGAGGGAGAGTCATTCTATGAAACATGGTAGAAGTTCAAAGACACTCTAAACATGGTTCCACACCATGGTTTTTCTATTCCGGAACAAGTGATAATTTTCTATGAAGGGTTGGGTTCGGGGAACAAACAATTCATTGACATGATGTGTAATGGAACTTTTAAAAAAAAGACCCAAATGATACTTACAAGTATCTAGAAAGCCTTTCTGAACAAAACCAAACATGGGGAACTTCATCTTATTCTAAAAAGCAACAAAGAACTACTAGAATTCATACACTTAGAGAAGAGTAAAGCCTTAGGGCTAAAATCGTAGCACTCTCTAGGAAGGTTGAAGAGATAGACCTTAGGAAAGTCCATGAAATCCAAACTGTTGACCATGTTTGCACAATTTGTGACAAACATGACCATAAGACAGACAACTGCCCAACCATTCTATCCATAAAGTATGTTCTTTTAAGAGGACCCCCAGCAGAAGTAAATGCTTTGAACTTTCAAGAGCCTCAATACCAAAACAACTTCAACCCAAGGTATAATGACCACCTAGGCTTCCGGTGGAAAGATAACCAACAAACTAGCCAACCACAGGGACAAAATCCTTACCCCCATCAGAACTACCAAACCCATAACCAGTTTTAAACCCAACCTATTCAATACTAATAGCCACCGGTCCATTTTCAACAAACCATCCCACCTCCAAAATATCCCCCCGGGATAAACCAATCTTCTCAAGCACCAACCCAAAATGTTCCACAAAGCCTGCTAGAACAACTATGAAAACAAATGGAAAGGATGAACTCGGAAGTCTCTTCCCTTAAACAAGAACTTCAAACCATCAAAACTGGAAAGGCACTCATGCCTACTCAGGCGGTGCCATCCTCAACTTCAAGGGGAGAGTCAAGTTGTACTCAAACAACTCATGAACAACTAAAGGATGTGACTGTTTTAAGAAGTGGGAAATCAATTGAGAAACCTGAACAACTAATTCAGAACCCATATAAAGATTCAAAATTGAATGAAAATTCAAATGAACCACAAGATCAAACTAAGGAAACTGATAACAATGTGAAAGAAACAACTCTTCAACAAATAACCCCACAACCTGCACCATTTCCTCAATGCATGAGGGGGAAAACCAATCCTGAATTGAGTGAAACATTGAGGGAAATCTTCTCACAAGTCAAGTTAAACATTCCCCTTCTCGATGCCATCCAAACCATACTTGCCTACTCAAAGTACCTTAAAGCCATGTGCACTTTTAAAAGAAAATTTTCACATAAAAACCAAGTCCTTTTGGAAGCTAATGTGAGTACCACCATTCAAGGGACCATTCCTCCTAAGTTGAAAGACCCGGGTTTCCCTTACATCAATGTTGAACTAGGAGAGGGCAAAGTTGTCAATGCCTTGTGTGACCTAGGTGCTAGTGTCAATCTCATCCCCTATGTTGTGTACTTCCAGTTAGGCCTAGAAGAACTCCAACCCACATCTGTCACACTTCAACTTGTTGATCGTAGCATTAGGGTTCCAAAGGGGATTTTAAAGGACGTTCTAGTAAAGGTTGAAAACTTCATCTACCCTACTGACTTCATTGTCCTTGAAAACCATCCAAACTTAGGAAATAAGGAACAAACCTCAATCATCCTTGGTCGTCCTTTCCTTGCAACAATCAACTCTGTTATCCGAGTCTGAAATGGTAACATGACCATAACCTTTGGAAACATGAGTCTAGACTTGAACATCTATAATGAAAGCTCACAAATAGGGGATGATGAGAACATTCATGAAGTAAACATGATAGGAAGCATTGATAATGAATCCATATAACATCAAGGAATATCTGATGGATGTTTAAGTCAGGATGAGATTTATTTCCTTTGTTCAATGAAGGAAGTTTATCTCCTTGGCTTGAATCATTTTCAAATCTCTCTTATAATGAAGTATTAGGTCCAACAATCAGTGAAACCTTTCAGTAAACCACATTCATGGAGACCACTCCAACTTCATTACCTAAATCTAATCAAGTAAATCTAGTAGTTAAACCTTATATATGTGGGAAATCAACCCTATCTAAAACTCTAGGAAACAAAATTGATCTTGATCCAATGTCCCAACCTTCTACTGAAATTCTGAACCAACCTGATCCTGAATTGAAGGAACTTCCCACTGCACTCAAGTATGCCTTCCTAGGGGACAATCAAACACATATTATTGTCATTTCTTCTTCTATTTAACCCAATCATGAGAGGATGTTTTTAGATGTCCTTAGAAAACATAAGAAAGCCATTGGTTGGACCCTGTCTGATATTCCTGGGATTATCCCACTTATTGGGACTCATAGGATTGTTCTGGAATCTGATTCAAAGTCATGTCGTGAACCTCAATGGCGACTCAATCCTAATATCATGGAAGTAGTTAGAAAATAACTTCTAAAATTATTAAAAACTGGTATCATCTATCCCATAGCTGAGATTGAGTGGGTGAGCCCAAACCAAGTGGTTCCAAAAAAAGCTGGAATCACAATGATAACCAATGAGGATGGAGAGATTCTTCCAACAAGGGTGAGTAGTGGTTGTAGAGTCTGCATCGACTATAGGAAGCTAAAATCATTTACCAAGGACCATTTCCCCTTACCATTCATTGACCAAGTACTTGAGAGAGTGGCGGGTCATGCCTTCTACTATTTCTTATATGGGTACTCGGGGTACAATCAAATTGAGGTATCCCTAGAGGATCAAGGGAAGACTACATTCACCTGTCCATTCGTCACTTTTTCCTTCAAACACATGCCCTTTGGTTTATGAAATGCCCCTGGAACCTTCCAACGGTGTATGATGGGAATCTTCTCAGACATGGTAGGGAATTTTCTAGAGGTCTTCATGGATGACTTCTCTGTGTTTGGGTATACATTTAATGGATGTCTGCGGAATGTAAAGAGAATCTTGTCAGGATGTGAAGAAAAGAATCTGGTCCTAAACTGGGAAAAATTCCATTTCATGGTTAAAGAGGGACTAGTCCTTGGCCATCTAGTCTCAAGTAGGGGGATTGAAGTTGATAAAGCAAAGGTTGACATCATTCGTCACCTTCCATCACCTAAAACTGTCAAGGAAGTAAGGTCCTTCCTAGGACATGCTGGTTTCTATAAAAGATTCATCAAGGACTTTAGTTCAATCTCCCATACCCTTTGTGCTCTCCTAGTAAAGGATGCTCCATTTGTTTGGATAGAAAGCTATGAGGGTTCATTCTCAATCCTCAAATACTCTCTCACCTCTCCTCCCATTATGAAATCTCCAAATTGGAACCTTCCTTTCAAACTTATGTGTGATGCCAGTGACTTTGTTGTAGGAGTTGTGTTAGGACAATGTTGTGATAAAACTCCTTATGTCATTGATTATGTAAGAAAATCTTTAAATGATGCCCAAATCAACTACACCACTACTGAAAAGGAGTTTCTTACTATTTTATTTTCCTTAGATAAGTTTAGGTCCTACCTCTTAGGATCCCCCATCACGGTGTTCACTAACCATTCTACACTAAAATACATCTTCCAAAAACAAGATTCTAAGGCTAGACTGATTAGGTGGGTCCTTCTCTTATAATAATTTGACCTCACAATCAAGGATTAAAGGGGCGTTGAAAATGTTGTAGTTGATCACCTCTCTAGGATAGAATTCAAAGACAACTCAAATCACCTTTCTGTGTCTAATTCATTTCCTGATGAACACCTATACTCTATGAGTGATTGTCCTTGGTATGATGACATAGCCAATTTCTTAGTTACATGAGTCATTCCAAAATTCTTAGAGACTCAAGATCGAAGGAATTTTCTTTCTGATTTTAGACAATATGTGTTTGGCGATCCATACCTCTATAAGTTCTGCCTTGACCAAGTCATTAGGAGGTGTGTCCCAGAATCTGAATAAGAGTCCATCCTTAAATTCTATCATAGTGAGGCATGTGAAGGTCACTTTTCCTCTAAGAAAACATCTGCTAAGATTCTTCAGTGTGGTCTCTTATGGACCACCCTCTCAAGGGAATCTTACACATTTTGTCAAAGCTGCCATAGGTGTCAACAAGTAGGGCCCATCACAAAAAGGAATCAAATGTCACTCACTCCCATCTTAGTTGTTGAAATATTTGACTGTTGGGGAATTGATTTCATGGGTCCCTTCTCAAACTCTAGGGGATATCTTTACATTCTTTTAGCTATCGATTATGTCTCCAAATGGGTTGAGGCCATTCCTACAAAATCCAATGATCATCAAACTGTGATTAGATTTCTCAAGGAAAACATCTTCTCTAGATTTGGAATTCCTAGGGCTATCATTAGTGATCGTGGAACTCATTTTTGTAATCATCCATTCTCATAACTCATGGAAAAGTATGGAATTTCTTATAAAGTGTCCACTGCTTACCACCCACAGACCAATGGTCAAGCTGAGTTAGCCAATAGAGAAATTAAATAGATTCTTGAGAAAATTGTTAATCCATCTAGGAAAGATTGGTCGATAAAACTCTTAGATTCCCTTTGGGCCTATAAAAATACATATAAAACCATTTTAAAAATGTCCCCATATAGGTTGGTTTATGGTAAATCATGCCATTTGCCAGTGGAGATTGAACATAAGGCTTTTTGGGCAATTAAAAAAATGAATTATGACCTCTCATTAGCTGAAACAAAAAGGAAATTAGATCTCAATGAACTTGAGGAACTTAGGATGGAGGCTTATGAAAATTCAAGGATCAATAAAGATAAAGTACAATCCTACCAATCTCAAAATCTTAAAACCAAACACATTGAACTGGGAAAACCTTTTCTTTTGTATAATTCTAAACTTCACTTACACCCAGAAAAATTGAGGTCTAGATGGTTAGGTCCATACATAATGCATAAGGTGTACCCCCATGGGGCTGTTGAAATTCAAGATCCCACCAATGGTCAAACATTTAAAGTTAATGGTCATAGAGTCAAACCATTCATAGAACCATTCCAAATACATGAAGTTGATGAAGACTTGTGTGAACCTACCTTAGATGACGAAAATAATTAATCTATTAGGGGTCCAAGTCAAGCTAATGACATTAAACAAAGTGATGCATGGTAGGAAACCCATGGTTTTCAAGTTTCCAATCATTTTGTTGTTTGAATCAACTTTATATTTCAAATAGGATTAGTGGATCATTTTGATATAACTTTATTCTAACTCAGACTGTTGACTTGTTCTTATTTTATGAGTATGGATGGGTATAAAAGGGGACCACTGTATTCATCTGTTTTACGCTGTGTGATCCCTGAGTACTACCTTACCCAGAAATTAAAAAGAAGACAATGTATCATTAGTTGATTTAAAAAAAACAAAAACAAAAGGAAAACCATAAAAATGATGAGACTTGGTATTAAATAAATTGTTGTGTTGTTTTTATATCTGATTTGTTCTTGTTTGTATGGTTCAGGGACTATTTTTGGGTGATACATATTCAATCAAGGAGGTGTCTACATCTCCCATGAGAACAAAGAGTGATTTTGGATCACAACAATCATCATTATGAAGCCATCGGGTGAACTTGTTCCATGCCCTTTCCAACTCATCCCACCCCACCTTCTTTCTCCTCTCTTTTCTGTTTATGAAACTAGGGACAGTTTCATTCTAAGTTTGGGGGTATGGAAACAAAATTTTTGTTAATAAAAAAAGAAGTAAAATTCCTTTATCATTCATATAATAACATATTTTCTCATATTAAAACTACATAACAAATAATTTTTATTTCCTTGACTCTTAATTTAATTCATGATTAAGTTTACAAGCTTTGATTTTAGAAGTTTGGTTGTCCAATGAGAATTTTCATCATTTTTATTTTCATCTATTAAATCAAAATTCCACAATGCACATCCTGTATATTGTGGGGTACTAATTTTAATTCTCGGGGTCCCACAATAAATATCATAGGCTGGTTTGATTTTTATGAATAATATGTGTATTCAAAAAATAAAAAAAATAAAAAAAAATTGCGTGTAGAGCAATGGATTGATAAAATGCGAGGCTTTTAGCACTTGGGGATCGTGACTCCAGAGTTTTCTAGCCCTAAGTTTTTCACTCTATCTCTATTTATGGTAATATGACTTTGTTTTTTATCAAGTTAATTTGAGACGATGCCTGAGTATGTGGGCTTCACTTGGTGCCCTAAGGCCTTTGACTCTGGGAGTCATCGACAAAGTCTTGCTACATGAGTTAATTTGATTAACTGCAATCTCAATTACTATGGAAATATTGTAAAAAAATTCAAAAAAAGGAATTACGAATACTCATATTAGGATTAAATGTGATTCCACCTAGCACTTCCATGATTTCCCCCTTGAATGAAAATGAACCCCCATATCTATTGTGATTCACAACACATCATTTCACCTAATTGAGTTGGATGAAGTATGATGATGGATTTGATCAAAGAAATGAGATTGGGATTGGGATATTCTTTTAAATTTATCATGTTTTAAAATATTTTGATAGGTTATAAAGATATATTTGTGTGTAGTTTACATTGTGATCACTGTTTGTTATAATATGTTAAAAAAAAGAATTCAAATACAATCTTCGAATTATTTTCTCGGGACTAGAAAATATAAAGTTGGGGGTGTGATTAGACAATAAAAACACATATTTTAATTACATTTTAGTGGTATTAAATGTTCATTTTTAATCTTATGGGCCTAAGTTAGTGGATTTTAATTTTGAACATTCATTCTCATCATTTGTGCACTTCATGCCTAATGTACACCAATTTAGGCCCAATGATTCATCTGATTTTAAGGAATGTAATTATACATATTTTAATTTTATATTTTGGTAAATTTAGCTGCACTTTAATATGAACATTTTTCATTTAGGTATCAATGGAGGATTCATAAAGTATGATGGTGATATTTGGTGATGAAAGGAAACAATTCTGGAGAAGGTAGATTGGACACCGGCCCACTGATGAGAATGTGGGCACCACAATACTGGCCCAATAAATCCCAAATTTCACGTGATTCTAGAATACATGTATAGGAACAAATCATCCTTCAGGAGTTAGTGCTAATTCTACCTTTATGGTGGTTATTAAGGCGGCCCAAAGAGAATATCAAAATCTGGGACAGAATCTGCGGCCCAGAATTTTATCCCACTAAAGCGGCCATAACTCCCGAACCAAAACTCAAAATAGGCCCAATTTTTACAGAAGTCTATAAGACATCCTGAGACATAAAATACTCTTTTATGACCCACCCACATTCATCAATGTGCTTTCCCATAAAGGATGATCTTTTCAAGGGAGAAAAGGAGGATAAAAAGTCAAGGAGGGAATCAATTTCTCCACTACTTTCCACCACCCTAAGCCCTAAATTAATTTAATATTTGGGAATACATTGATTGAGGCTCTGCCTAAGGCTTCCCAATTGCCTATTTAAGGCACTTTTGGTGAGTGGGGGATACATCTCTTGTTTTTTGTAATGTTATTATGCCAAAGTTCCATTGTAATGTTCTCAAATTCCATGTAAGTTTCTTTTTGTATTTCTATGTTCTTAATCAACATCTTTCTATCATATTCTTCCCATTATCTCTCATTAAAACTCATAAATCACAGTGATATCTCTATGTTGTGGTGAATTAGTTCACACATAGGTGTGAGTTTCATTCACACACGGAGGAGTGCTCATTATTTCCATGATTTTAATTTCTTTAATCCAATTCTTGTAAGTCATCTTCTGCCCACCATTGAGAGTATACCATCAATGGAAGGCTAAACCTTTAATGGGTTGATTGAAGGATGATGCAAAGGATGTATTGAATGTTATTTTATGAACGAATTGTTATTAATTGGATAATTAATTCAAGACTTCCATTCTTCAATTATTTCCACTCTTCATCTTCACTGTGTTTGAGGAAGCTAAATCCAAGTACTAAAATGACCATACACCTTAGAGAGATCATGAATTTGGTTCTCTAAGTGTGTAGGGGATTAGTAATTGAGTTTAGTTAGCATAAAACCAGAAAATGATGAAGTTAGTGTTATTTTGAAGAATGGATTCATCAAGAATTAATAAAACCAAAATTGTTTAAAGAAGTAAAATTCATTCAATTCACCCAAAGCATAATCCTAAGATCAACCCATTTTCATTAAATTAAATTCAATTAGGTTTTTTATTGTTCCTTAAAACCATCTAAAATTAAAACCATGCTGGCCACTTCATATCCAAAAATCCATCTCATAGGTTGTACATCTTAGGTATCTTCTTAGGTCTTAGTGGATTTGACAACCCAAGCTAGACTAAAAGTACCATTCTACCTTTATCTCTTGGGTAAATTTGAACGTGAATCAACCATGTATTCTTGAAGGTTTCCCCTCAACAGAATTCACTGATTTTTATTTTTAGGGTAGTGCGGTTTGTTGGTTGAAGAGGTTTTTGGTTTGGGATATGTGGAGGTTGGATGTATTTTTCTAGTTTTTTGTAGTGATGAGGTTGTGTATGGTATTTTGTGGTCATTTTCCTTGGCATGTTTGGTGGGTGGTAGTGATTGAGGTATGATGATATCCTTAAGAGGTATTTTGTAGGGTGGTTGTTTGCACCCCTTTCCTTTCTAGGTTTGGTTTTGATTCTCTAGGGCTAGAATCATTTGAGAGGTATATGATGTAATAGCATGTGCCTTTTGGGCCCATTACTCTATCATTTTTTGTTGTTGGAGGTGTCTCAGAGGATACTTGAGGAGGATCTATAGAGGTTGGAGCTGCAAGGGTGCTGCAGTAAGGAATTCATGTCATGTAATGTTTACACGATGTGTAAAGGTTGTTCACGTCTTATACAACCGGTGAATTCATGGCTTGTAAATTAGATAAGGGTGAGACATGAAACAAATACACATCATGTAAATTCAATTCCTGATGTGCCATAAATAAATGACGAGGCAACTAAATTTTCATAGAAAGCTAGAAATTTTCATAAACCCGAGGATTACACGTCGTGTACAATGGTTACACGACATGAAACTGGAGAGTTATCATATTTTAAGTTCTTTTATCAGCCGTTTTTTCTCATTTTTCTGTGGCTTCTCTCCCTCTCATTCGAGATGAACCCTAGGTGCCCCAAGGATTATTTTCAGCCCTCTTCTTCGTGATTTGATCCATTGGTTTCGGTGGTTGTTGGTTGGCGATCCGCGATGAGTTCACTCTTCTTTTCCCGTGATATTCGTTCGTTCTTCTCTTGGGAATTCACTATAGAAATATTGATTTGTTTTGGGATGAGTTTTGGGATTTGTTTTGTTGATATTTTATTCGGTGTAGGTTGATCTGCTATTTTCACATGTGTGGTTGTGTTTATGGGTGTTTCTTATTCGCCATCACGGTACGCAGCAAGTTGGCAACGCTTCTTTGAGGTAGGGAATCCCTTGTTTTACTTTATTGTGTTTCATGCTGGAGGGGTTGAATTTTTTTTATTTTTAATAAATGGTTGTGATGGCTTAATCAAAGATAAAAAAATTTAATTGAAATTGAAGGGGGGAGGAGAATGATTCACATTCTTTTACAGCATTGATATTATTATGATATTATGATTGTATGTGCTGGATTCCCCACTGAAAATTGTGGTCTTTGGGGGATTGGTTTGCATTGGATGATGTGTGTTGTGACTGTTGTGTTTGTTGTGACTATTGTGACATCACCCTAAATAAAAAATCAGCTAACCAGTTGTATTTGGCTAATGAAATGAATGCCCTAAGATTATAGATTGTGTGATAATGCCCCTAAACTAAATTGAAATGTGATAAAGTCATTTTTTTCAATCTTTAAAATGATCTTAATGTGTTGTGATGTGTGGTTGTGCTGAGGGGCGGTGATGTGTGGTTGTGATGTGATGCACGATTTTTGTGTGGTTAGGGTGTGTGGGGATGATGGGTGATGGTTTGTTGGTTGTTCTTTGGAGTTGGTGAGGTGATGGTTATTTGGTTGTGCCTTGGGGGAAGCGAGGTGATGGTTGTTTGGACATGTTTTTGGGGCAACGAGATGACAACTGTTTGGTTATTTTTTAGGGGTGGTGAGGTGGTGGTTGTTTGGATGTGCTTTGGGGGAGGTGAGGTGATGGTTGTTTGGTCGTGCTTTAGGGGTGGTGAGGTGATGGTTGGTTGGACATGATTTAGGGTGCGGTGAGGTTATTATTGTTTGGGTCGTTCTCTGGGGTTGGCGAGGTGATGGTTTGATAGGGATGACGATATTCTTGTTATGTGAGGTTGTGTTGGGCCAGATGCTTGAGTAGTGATGGAATAAATGTTTAATAATGATTGAAATTGTTGATGTTTGATTTGGCTAATGGGGTGGAAATTATTAATGAATAAATAAATGATGGTTTGTGTAGTTAAATATAGTTGATGCTTAATAATGAAACAAATGGGCTAGATGATGAAATTGGCTGGTAACATGAATGTGTCTTATGGCTTGTTGTGTGGTTTTCAACATTTAGAGGTGGCAACGAAAGTGGAGATGTTGTGAGTTTGTTAGAGTTTTTTTAAGAACCCATAGGATGTGATTATGTGTGGCTATATGTGTATATGTGTATATTCCTTTTGATTTCTATACATACCCCACCCATGCCGAGCACTATTTACCGACACCCGCATAGTCATGGGGGTGTTTTTTCCAACATCCTGTTGATGAGGACAGATGACTAGCTACCTGCTCTTTCCCGCTCTCTCTACCAGGCAAGTAGATATGAATAGGCTCTGATGGATTGAGGTCTGCTGGTTCACTAGGTGATGGCCTAGGTGTCTTCAGGTGAGATTTGATGGCCCATGTGTTTTCAGCCAAGATGTAACCTGACCGTGCTTTTGGGGGGTGGCCCATGTTTTTTCGGGCAAGATGTGATATAGCCATGACTGTGGGGTGGTGGCCCAGGTGCCTTTGGGTGATATGTGATATGACCATTATGTAGGGTAGTTTATAGTGGGGGTCATTCATAGTAGGATGAGGGCATGAGGTTGATGTCCTTCATGTTCACATTACCCTAATACTCTGGTTATGGTTGTGATGTGATGACCCAGGTGTTTGAGGGCGAGATGTGGTGTAACCATGCTTGTGGGCGGTGTCCCAAGTGTCTTCGGGCGTGATTTGATGTGATGGTATTTGTAGGGTGGTGGTATATGTTATATGGAAGAGATGGAAGTGTCAGGACGTACGGTGTTGGGGTATGTGAGTGGGAAATCAGTGGGAAAGAGGTGTGAGATACCCTTTATCGATATGCTTCATATTATGCTGTTATACATGGCTTGCATTTTTTGGTGAGCATTCCTTAGTGAGGTTGGGATGGATAGTAAACCTCTTTAGGTGTTGTTGGTTCAGTTGTTTGCTCACAGGTTCCTTAATATTCTTCTTCCAAATGTGTACGAGCGACTTTGGTTTTCCGACTGAGTATAACTATATGCTCGCCCTACATAAATAAACCGATTTTCAGGTTTCTAGGAGGACTATATGGATCATGCTTAACATTACTAGCTTGTACATTTGGTTGGTTGATGTGTCGATGCTTTAGATTTTCTTTTAGGTATTTACTTTGGAGACTTTTATCTATACCTGTTTTATTTATACATGCATTGTTGGATGGTTTCAGCTTCTATTTATATTATGTCATAGAGTTGATTGTGAATGATTCATCTTATCTTCTGATCCTACATTATTATAGGGGGTAATGCCTTCCATTTCATGAGATATTTATAATCAGTGCTAGTTTCTAACCTGGGGCCTTCTGGAGGCGGGACTCAGAGGTCATTATCTCTCCCCCTTTATTGTGGTATCTTTGGTGGGAAGGGTTGTGACATAAAAGGCTTGAGTCTCTATTCCGATAACCATTTCCAGATGTATATATATGGGTGGCATGTTTATTTAGCATCATAGTCAACGTTTCACTTCCCTAGGTGGACTTTTCAAGGCCCTTCTTGAGTTGTTCATTAGACAATTTAAGTTCATTATTTTCCCTTGGCAAAATTGTATTCTTTTCCTTTTCAATAAAGATATCAACTTTTTAAGATGTAAAAAAATCATGTGGTTTCTTTAGATTTTTATATATATCCTTTAGTTCATTAAAGGTTTCTTCCACCATATTACAATATTTGAATAAAAGGATCCAAGAATCAAACCTAAGTTTAAGATCCAAAACAACGGGAATTAGATCCGCCAACAACATGGTGATTTACAAAACCCTATGGAGGAGAAGAGAGAGAGAGCGGGAGAAAGAGAATGAGAAGAGGAAACCTACCGTGAATAGATAACAGGATGGTTCAAGATATAAAATGAGATCTCCTTATCCCGACAATTGACATGTGCTCTATGTAGGGATAGCCGATCCATACCGAATATGATGCCAAATTCAATCTAGAATAGAACTAGATTTGCAGGAAATATATTCCGCGATACATATATTAATTTTATTAAAATTTTAAACGTTTTGGAATCTTTAATCTATTTTAAATATTAAAAACATTGTATTTTTTTACAACGCTATTTAATAAATAAAAAATTGGTATGTTTTAAAAAAAATAGTAATTTATATGAAATTTATATTTTATAATGTTATTATTTTTTAAAAACTGATATGCTTTAAATAGTAATTTATATAAACATTATTGGTATGTTTTTTTAACTTGTAAAAAATAACAATTCACATTTTTATAAAATATAAATACAAATCATTATTTTTTTATAAGCAATGAAATTTATTAATTTTTCATATTATTTTAGTTTTTTTGGTTTCATTAAATTATTTTTTCTCTATTTTTATCAATCAAGTGTGAAATTGCTATTTTTTTTGAATTATAATTATGGATTTTTCTTTTTCAAAAAATATTAATTTACCATTTATCCAAACACAAAAAATATATATTCTTCATCCCTGGACTCCGGTCTCCCCAAACCCTAACCTTCCGCAGTGCTCCCCCGCCCCCTACTCCGACTCTGCGATCCTCCGACTCTGCGATCCTCCGACTCTGCGATCCTCCGACTCTGCGATCCTCCGACTCTGCGATCGCGAGCGCCACGAAGCGAAGCCCGCCGCTCCTCCCCGTAGGTTCGCCCCTCCCTGTAGTTGGCATCTCCGATTTCCCTCTTATATTTTTGTGTTCATATGGCTTCTCCAATTTCTCTAAAATATCTGCCCTGATCTCTAAATTTTTGAATTATTATTGCGATCGTATTTCTGTTGGCTGTTTTTGTTTGTATATAGATTATTGTTGGGTGTTTCGTTACCGCCTGACAATCCTTTTTCTCGAAAATCTCTGCCCCGATCAATTTATTTAGTTTCTGCTTAACAACCATTTTTGTACCCTTACATCTACCCTTTTGACTTGTTTAGGCGATCAAAATGTGGCCCAGCTATCTATGTCTGTATAACCACCTTGAACGCAGTTATCTCTGCAGAATTAACTTAACAGAGTTCGAGCACACTGGAATCATCCCTCCTCTCGAGATCGTTATTGATTTGGAGGAGGAGATGCTTCCGAAAGGAATGGCTGTATTTAGTGCAGGTTATGAGTTATATCTTGTAGGGGGGGAGACACTTACATCAGCTGACACTGCTGATTTTAACCCCGTTTTGTATAAGCTGCAGCGTACAGACTCTTCTTTCAAACCTGAAATATCATCTTGTGCAAAGTCAGGGTAGCCATTTCCAAGCGTCGTGCAGATCAATGGGAAGGTCTATGTGCTGGGAACTAGACCTCGGCTTGTTTCCTGTGACATTTCTTCGTATTCCCCTACTTTTGAGGTGTATGATCCATTAAAGGACTGTTGGGAATCTCTACCTGACCCCCCCTGTTATGGTTCCCCAGGCGCTAATTATGTGGTAAACTTCACGGCATTCTGCAATTTCATTATCATGGATACTGCAGAACCCTCCTCATGGGTTTTTGATGTTGATACCCAAAAATGGACCTTGTGGATATCGTCACCACTCTTTGAAATTTTTTTATCTTTGCCTGACCCATTTAGCTGCGGTACTTCTGTTGCAATATACGACGACTTCATGATTGCATACAATGATAATGCATGGGCTGGTTTATTTTTTTGATTTGAATTGTTTTCCTCTTTGGCATCGATTTCTTGAGGAGCTGGAAAATGTTTTCGCAAGGGATGCTCTTGGCCTTGTCCATCACTTTGGCAACGGGAAAATGTGTAGTGTGCTTTTTTTATCATGATGAATTCTATTTAGCGTGGCCATCTTTCAAGTCAATATATTGAGCAAAATACATAGTGGAGTGAACCCCAAAGTTGCTATTGAACTCTTGCGTCACCAGACGTTCAAGGCTGTTACCGTCAAGGCTAATAACGACCCCTTCCTGTTTATAAATGGGTTTATCATGTATGTGCATCCACGCCCTTTCTGTTTTTTTCTTCATTTGTGGTTGTCACCATATCTTGCTGAATGTGAATTTCATTTACCAGGTCTGAAGATTCGCCAAAACATGATTCAGAATGCCAGATTTTTGATAAAATCTCCAAGAAGGCAAGGACTATTTGGGGGGAGCACATCCAGTGAAGTTTTGGATGCCAAATTAATCAGGCATGGTGTCAAGTTTTTCTTTTCTGTTTTCTTCCAGCATTTGTACTGATCTCCTTTTGTGTGTGCTCACATGGTGGGGTACCCAGATTTAATTATAATATCAAGCATTCATTTGTTTTTTTTGAATTTTCATTATTTTAATCTTGGTTGGACCATTGCAGTGCCGTTTCACGGGTGCTTGAGAGAGGAAGATGCTTGAGCTTGCTTAAGAGGGAAACGATGTTTAAATGAATATATCAAATGCCCAAAGTCTGTCAATGTCTATTATCAATCTTTAGCTGGAGTTTCATGTTTTTCCTGTGTATCAGTACTCTCATCCCTACCTCATATATGACATTTTTGAGCTCTGTCACTCCCTCTCTCCCCCTCTCCCTCTCTCTTGATTTGTTAATTTTTTTTTGGATTTTTGAATATTTTAAGATTATGTTTTATTTATGATCTTGATATGTGAAAGAAATTCTAATATTTATTTTCTAATAATATCTATTTTCAACTAAAAGTGTCATTAATTTTTATTGTATCATTTAAATTAAAATAAATATTTCATTTTTACCCTTTTTAATATACTGATTTTTACTTGATTAAAATGTTTTTAAATATACATATAAATTTATGATATTAATAAATACTACGTGAGCATGTTATATTTCAATTTCAATATAATTTAATGAGTTTTATGTATTTCTTAAGCAAGCATTATAAATATATTTATTGTATTCGAAATATTATATAAGCATTTTTGTTTTAATATTCTTGTATATAATATTATAAATATGAAGTATGTAAGTATATAATGTGTTTATATTATGCTAATATATTGTTTGTCATTTCTCATTATATTGTAAAATATATTTTATAATTCTATTGTTTATATAAGTGTTTCGTTTTAATACAAGCAAACTTAAATAATAGAAATGAAATAAAATAAATTTTAATTATACAAAATAAATGTAAATAATTAAAATAAAAATACATTTAACACATCTTGGATGGAGGTCTCTAAAGCGCACTAATAAATCATTTTAATAAAAGATTTTTTAATAAAGGATTCTACTATATCATTATTTACTCTTCTTTTGGGATTATCTAAATGATATTATGTTGTTATTTGGGAATGATGATGTAGACATCAAAAGGAAATCATATAATGTAATCCTCTAAATCACTTTTTTTTTCAATAAAAGTCACTTACGGGTTTAATGGGAACCCTTACAAAGATCACAAGGCATGAAAACATGATAAAAGTAATAGAACATTACCAAATTCAAAAATAGCAACAACTATTCGATTATCTAGATCAACAACCAATAAGAAAAACTTATCAAATTTAGAATCATGCTTGAAGAAGATCAGATCTTACCAAGCCACCCACTCTAATAGAATAAAAAGAAAATCATATGCCCTTAGAGTCAGACTGATACTTCCAGAACAAGTTAACCATGCTCTCATTAATGATGAAGTTAATCTTCAATATGACTCATTACTCTTCAAGCTGGAGGGGTCACTGCTATATTTCCAGAATAGGTCCTTTATACCATTTCCATGATGAATTCAGAGACTCTATTCAATGTTAAGTCCCCAAGGACGTTTCTCCTCTGATAATCTAACACACTCCTCCCGAGTTAATCTCATGTTGACATGGGGTGCAATGCATTCCTTGGGAGATGTCTTGCCAAATTGTAGAGTCTTGAATTATGGAAGGATCAACAGGGGCTTTCCCTTTGTAGATGGACTAGTAGGTGTAGGGGTCGGTCTAGGAGAAGAAGAAGCTCTTGGAATCAGAATCCCTTTAAAGATGGACCTGATATACTTGATAGCCCGAGGAAGACTGTGACGAGAAGGATTTGTAAGAGTTGTAGAAGCTGGATTGGTAGTCGTTGAAGCATTGACCATTGGTTGAGTTGGAGGAGCTAGAATTATAGTGTTGGAAGTAAGGTGGCACGACTCTAAAACTTGAGTGATATCAGATACTACTCAATATCCATGCTCTAAAATTTATAAAAATTCATCCTTATCGGTCATAAACTGATCCAACATAGGGGCCATGACCAACAACTTTTCCATAACTAACTTAAAAGATTGGGTTAAAGTTATCATCCTCAAGTCTTTAACCAAAGATCTAAACATGGTTCTAAGACCGGACTTGGTGAAAATCCAACTTAGGTAATACTTGATGACACCTTTAATAGTATATTTATTCTTTCCAGTCTGAATTGTCTCATCCTGAATCATATCAAAAAGTTTTTCACCATGAGCAGCTAGATCAATTTACATCAAATCCTTAGCATCTTTGAAACTTGTCAAAATATTCTAAATCTCCTCATGCACAATCCCTCAAATAGGATCTTCATCAAGAGATTCAAGAGGTGATGGAGGAGGAGCAAAAGTTTTGGAAGAACTTTTTAAGGCATTGAGATATCATTGGTCTAGCTTAATCAGTATATCAATAAAATCTTCCTAGAGAGTTTCGACTTGTGCTATGAAACTTTCAATCTCATGAGCTATATGATCAATTTTGATAAATAGATTTGGCTGAATATGAGATGTGACATTATTGATGAGAACTGTGTTGAAGGCACCGAGTCGATTGGCAGGGTGGAGGAGTTGGATTTACAATGCCTGATGACGTATGAGAGATTAAAGTGGTTGAATACTACAATGAGTGTCCATCTTGCTTCATTAATGACCCAATGGATCTTACCTTGCATGGATGGAGAAAATGGGCCTATAATCTCACTTATTGAAGCCCAAATATGATGTTTAAAGCTTGACCCACATGGTTTCATGAATTTGGAAGGCTTGCTCATATGGAGAATTCTAGAATGACATCTTTGAACACCAAAGTCAAATCCGATGGACTATATACTCAATGTCAAAGCTGGTAGGCTATAGTTGGACAAACACATGCTACTTTTCCACAAAGTCAATGTTAGACTTTAACTTTTTGACTTTAAGGGGACAAGGTAGGAATAAGATTTACGACTTTAGGGTATTAGGCCCTTGACCTTTTATGTCACCCCTTGGCTATAAATAGACACCCCATTACGTTGTATTCTCATTCAAGTTTGTATTAGTGAAACTCTACGAGTTTATTCTCTCCATTGTGAGGATCGTTACTTCCTTCCCTTGCTCTTGTGCGTTCTTTCCTTGTCAATCTACAAGTTAGATTGATGATTCAATATCACAAAGCCCCCAATTCTATGCCTCAACCCAAGTGCATTATTGTGTGGATTGACTATCACATCCCCCCTTGAGTGTGTTGTCTAAGTTGTAGGTCGCACTCCTTATAACATTGACCGACTACATGCATCCACTATTTTTACCCATAATCCACTACTTTTCCCCAAATTGGATCTTTCATCCTCCGCCCTACGCCTTGAAGATCGGGCCACCCCGTGCGTCTCACATCAATTGCTATTAAAGCTCCGGTTGACACGGTAGACATCTATCACCCTTTTTTGTCCCACATATCCATTACCATTCTCACCATTCCTTGTTATCCACTAATTCAAAAAAATCCATTTTCTTTGAAAATCTCCAGAATTGGCCTATGTTATGCAAGATTGAAATATTGTTACATTGAACCAAGTATTCACCCATATTCTTTTTGCATTTAATTCTCTATATGTGATTTGTATTTGAAGAAAATCAAAAAAGAATCAAATTCTCTCAACTCATCATTTTGTGATTTTTAAAATTAAGCACATCCTTTCTTTGAGATATTTCAAAAAAAAGTCTTAATCTCCATTCATCATCTTGTGCATTAAAACTTTAAGCACAACACATTTTGGGGGATATTTGACCCCAAAAAAAAAAGAAAAAAAAATGAAAAAGAGAGAGGATGCAATTACTTCTTTATGCTTTACATTATTAGCACTTTCCATTTCTATACATCACATTATCCATCATTTTACTTCATCACCATATTATAATTGTCTCATGTTGTTATTAATTTTTATTATCTTACACAATCTAGCAATACCCACATTCCACAACTTTATACCCCTTTCCACCTTATTACCCATATTTTCTACCCCCTTTTCCACCCTTCACCATTTTTAAACCCTTTACCACTCAAACGGGTTGCGGTAAACCATCCCCTAACACAATCATTATTGGGGAAGGATTGGTGGCATGTGATTGTCCTAAACAAGGTATTATATTTCATAAGAGATTTGGATTTAAATTGAGTGTTATGAGTGTAGAGAAATTAAAAAAAAATTATCCTTGTGTGTGTGTGTTTATCTTGATTGTGTGAGTGTGTATCCTTGTGTGCGTGAGTGTGTATATCTTGCGTGCATGATGGTATATCCTTGTGCGTGTGAGTGTACATGTCTTGCGTGCTTGAGTGTGTATCCTTGTGTGCATGAGTTTGTACATATTTCTTGTGTGTGTGTCACTATGTGTGTTTCTACCTGTGTGTGTTTGTGTTTGTGTAACATATCATGGTAGAAGATCATGGGAAGAGAATTTCTCATGCTAGTGATAAAGTCTAAGTAGATCTCCCACACCCGAAGCTACACCACTCCAAATGAAAGATTTGGTGATCCATTTCTAGAAGCTTCTTGATAGGAAGTTGGAGGTGCTACATGAGAGGATTGACAACCTAGAAAATAAACCAATCCCAATGATGATCCATGATAACCCATAGTGCTCTCTGGAACCATGATGTCCCCACATCATAGAGGAGGAGATGGAAAACCTTGATGGTGATTTCAAGGATGTCCTATAAAGGAGGAGGTTGTAACAAAAACCTAGAGGAGGCCAAAGGAGACCACATGATGATGACATTCTTGGCAGGATCAAGGTGGATGTCCCTTCGTTTCAAGGGAAAAGAGATCTAGAAACATACTTGGAGTGGGAGATGCAGATCAATTAGGTATTTTTATCTCACGCCTATTCTGAGTAGAAAAAGGTAAAACTTACAGTCCTTGAATTCATTGATTATGCATTAATATGGTGGGATCGTGTTCAAAAGGAGAGAGCCCGTTATGGAGGACGTCCTATCCATACTTGGGAAGACACAAAGTTTGCCATGATGAAGTTATTTGTTCCCTCACACTACCATAGATATATCCCCCAAACGCTTCAACGCCTCACACAAAGGAGTAAGAGTTTTGAAGATTACTACAAGGAGATGAAAATTTCCATGATTTGAGAAAACATTGAGGAAGATTTGGAGGCAACTATGGAACGGTTCTTACATGGGCTCAATTGAGAGATTTCTAATCAATTAGAGATGTGCCACCATGTCAAAATATAATATATGATTCACCAAGCCACTAATATTGAGCAAAAAATCAAAAGGAGGAGTAACATGAGGAAACCCACTGCCCCTTTCACTCCATAGATAAATTCAAGGAAGTAGATTGGAGAACCATCAAAGGAAAAAGAATTGGTTGATCACAAAAGTGACAAGTTAATTCTTCCACCTAATAAACTTACTTTTGAGTCTAACCAAACAATAAATCCAAATATTCATTGTTACAAATGTCAATGAAGGTTCACATTGCTAGTGAATGCCCAAACCGACACACCATGACCATCAAAAAGTATGGATAATGGGAGACCGATGGAGAGAACTCAGAAGAGGAGGATGAATCTCCAAAAATTGATATTGGATAATTTGTAGAAGATGGTGAAATTCTTATCACTAGGAGATTTTTAAGTGCACAAATGACCATTGGAGAGAAGGATCAGTGAGAGAAACTTTTCCATACATGATGCAAGATCAATGGGAATGTATGTATCGTTATTATTTATGGGGGAAGTTGTATCAATGTGGAGAGCATTGAGTTAGTGGAGAAGTTGGGACTCCAGACTTTAATGCACCAAAATACGTACCGACTTCAATGGTGGAATGATTGTGGGGAGCTGAAGGTCACCGAGAAAGTGAAGGTATTTTTCACCATTGTTAACTACAAAGATAAAGTTCTGTGCGATGTTATTCCTATGAAGGATTGCCATTTGTTTTTGGGACAGCCATGGTAGTACGATTAGTGTATTTCTCATTAAATTTTCTTGAATCGTCACTCTTTTGTACTCTGAGGGGAACCTATAACCTTCAACCCCATGTTCCCCAAACAAATTTTGGAAGATCACATTTTGAGAGAGAATTAAAAAAATGAGTGATGAAGAAAAAATAGTGAAAATGAAAAAGGAGATAATGAGGGAAATAGATAAAATGAGAGAATAAAAGAAATGGAGAGCAAATAAAAATCTAGTGGAAAAAATAATTTGAGAGAAGAGAAAAGTGTGATGTTGGAAAAAAATAGTGAGGTTAAGGAAGATTTGTTTTCAAAAAAACCCTCATATTACTCATTTACAAAGAGGTGTTTCTAAATACTAATGACTTACCCCCTTTACCAAATGTTGTTGATTATTTGTTACAGGAGTATGATGATGAATTTTTAGAAGTAGTGCCACCGGGTTTTCCACCCATTAGAGGTATTGAGCATCAAATTGACCTCGTACCTAGAGCATCACTACCACACTACCCTGCATATCTCACCAATCCATAGGAGACAACATGAATTCAAAGGAAAGTTAAAGAGTTGTTGGATGTGGGATATGTTAGAGAGATCCTTAGTTCTTATGTCGTACCAGTGCTTCTAGTAACAAAGAAGGATGTAACATGGAGAATGTATATTGACTGCAGAGCAATCAATAACATCACAATCAGGTATCTTCATCCTGTCCCTATGTAATATGATATTCTAGATGAATTAAATGGTTCAACTATTTTCTAAAAAATTGATTTAAAAAGTGGATACCATAAAATTAGTATGAAAGAAGGAGATGGGTGGAAAACTTCATTTAAGATAAAATAAGGACTTTATGAATGGTTATTCACGCCCTTTGGTCTCACCAATTCACCTTACACATTTATGAGGTTAATGAATCATGTATTACATGCATATATTGGAAATTTTTTGGTCATTTACTTTGATGACATTTTGGTTTATAGTTGGACTTTTCATGAACATTTAGATCACCTAAGAAATCTTTTAGAGGTGTTAAGGAAAGAAAACTTGTTTGGAAACATCAATAAGTGTGAATTTTGTCTCAATAAGATCTTTTTACTTGGATTTTTTGTGAGTGGAAATGGATTTTAATTTGACACAAATATGATCAAAGTAATACAAGAATGGACAACTCCAACCTCTGTTGGGAAAGTAATAATTTTTCACAATATTGCTAGTTTTTATAGGAGATTTATGAATGAATTCAACACACTAGAAACACCATTTAATGAATTGAAAAAGAATAATGTTCCTTTAAAATGGGGGACAACTCAACATAAGGATTTTCATGCTCTCAAGGAGCAACTCACCCACACCCCTCTACTTGCATTCCCAGACTTTGGTAAGAGCTTTGAAATTTAATGTGATGCAAGAGGAATTGGTATTGGTGGAGTACTCATGTAAGAAGGTAAGACTATTTATTTTTTTAGTGAGAAGATAAATGGCCCAACTATAAACTATTTTACATATGATAAAGAGTTGTATGCATTGTTTAGAGTAATAGAGATACATGACACCACTATATTTGGCCTAAATAATTTTTTATCCATTCTAGTCATGAGCCTCTTAAGTACCTTAGGAGCCAAAATAAACTAAATAGGAGACATTCTAGATTGCTGGAATTCATTGAATCATTTACATATGTCATCATGCATAAAAGGTTAAAGAAAATACTGTGGAAGATGAACTTTTACATTGATATTCTCCTTTATCCTTGCTAGATTATGAACTCCTTGGTTTTGAATGTATTAAGAATTTATATGCCACTGGTAGTGATTTTAGTGAACCTTATGGACATTGTAAACCATGAGTTAGTTAGGAAAATTACTATTTACATGATCAATTCTTATTCTGGATTGATAAGATTTGCATTCCCAATTGCTCCATCCATTTACTTTTACTAAAGGACTCACATTCTGGTGAGTTAATGGGACATTTTTGTGTTTCAAAAATTGTAAGTGTTCTTAGTGAGCATTTTTATTGGCCTAGGATATCAATATATGTTGAAAAATTTGTGGGAAAGTGCATTGTCTTCCATAAATCCAAATCAAAACTTAACCCACATGGATTATATCTTCCTCTCCCAATCCCCAAAAACCCTTGGGAGGAAATATCAATGGAATTTATTGTGGTGTTACCAAGGACCAAGAGAGGGAGAGATTTCAGTTTTTTATGGTAGATCAGTTTTCTAAAATGGTATATATTATTCCTTGTAACAAAACAGCTAAAACCACTGACATTGCAACACTTTTCTTTTAGGAAGTAGTCAAACTAAGGATGATTGTGTCATATCGAGACACAAAATTCCTTTGTTACTTTTGGAAGACCTTGTGGAGAAAACTATGTATGAAGTTACTTTTTTTTCACTACTTTTCATCTACAAACCAATGGGAAAATAGAGGTGGTGAATCAGACATTATCATCCCTTCTATAAACAATTGTCATGAAGAATCTCAAAAATTGGGAGGAGTGTCTGCCATATGTGGAATTCTCATATAACAGGGTCAATTATTCCACTACTCATTATTCTCTATTTAAATTTGTTTAAAACTTTTACCCACTTTCCACTATTGATATAGTTATGTTTCCCTTGTAGGAAGAAACTAATATGGATTTGAAAGGGTGAGCAGAATTCATCAAGCAACTCCATGAAAAGGTCAGGAAAAATATCGAGTAGATGACCCAAAAATACAATGATTGTGCAAAAAAGGATCACAAGAAAGTTTTGTTCGATCCCAATGACTTAGTTTGGGTTCTTATACGGAATGAAATATTTCCTGAAAAATAGAAGACAAAACTCATTCCATGAGGAGACAGTCCTTTCTGAGTGCTTGAGAATATTAACAACACCGATTACAAGATAACTCTCCCAGGTGAGTATGGTGTAAGTGCCACTTTCAATGTTTCTGACATTTCTCTTTTTTTGGGTGTAGAGGATAAAGAGTCAAGGAAAAAAATCCCTTTTTATAGGGTGAGGATGATGAGAACCATGTTAAAGGCTCTGAGTCGATTGGCCGGGTGTAGGAGTTGGATTTTCAAGGCCCAATGATGCAAGAGAGATTAAATAAGTTAAATGCTACAATGGGTGCCCATCTGGCTTCATTAAAGGACCAATGGATCTTACCTTGCATGGATGGAGAAAATGGTCCTATAATATCACTTATTGAAGCCCAAAAATGACGTTTAAAGCTTTTCCCACATGTTTGCACAAATTTGGAAGCCTTACCCACATGGATAATTCTAGAATGGAATCTTTGGACACCAAAGTCAAATCTGGTGGGATACACAATCAAAGTCAAATCTGATGGACTATAGTTGGAAATACATGTTCTAATTTTACAAAAAGTCATTCTTAGACTTTAACTTTTTGAATTTAAGGGGACACGGTTTGAATAAGATTTATGACTTTAGGGTATTAAGCCTTTAGCCTTTTATGTCACCCCTTGGTTATAAATAGCCACCCCATTGCATTGTATTCTCTTTCAAGTTTGCATTAGTGAAAATTTGAGAGTTTATTATCTCCATTATGGGGATCATTAATTTCTTCCCTTTATCTTGTGCATTCTTTCCTTGTTAATATACAAGTTATATTGGTGATCCAAGATCACAAAGCCCCCATTTCATGCCTCAATCCAAGTGTGTTGTTGTGTGGTTTGGCTATCACATCCCCCGTTGAGTGTGTTGTCTAAGTATTAGGTTGCGCTACTTATAGAATTGATTAAATACTTTCATCCACTATCCATACCCATCATCTGCCACTTTTCACCAAACCATATTATTCATCCTTCACCCTATTCCATGAAGATTGGGCTAAACCATGCGTCTCATATCAACTATCAATTGTAAAGGTTGTATATTCTTGTCTAATATACTCACCAGCACCACCCAAAATCATAAATATTTCTTTTAACACTTATAATAAGTCATTTTTGAACTAAAAATAGTCAGGTGTTGAAATATAGGAATGACATAATGGATTATATGGATCGATACTAGGAGAGGATTCACTAAAAACCATTTCCGAGGGTCGCAACATAAATCCTTCATTATCCAATGAGTCAAATTTAGGTATGCCAATATCTTGAATCGAGATGTCATAATATTCTACTGATATAAACACTTTATGAGGATATTAAGCATAAATATTATCACCTTGGATTGATATATATAAGTAATGAACTAGATAATACAATTTATCTGGTTATGTAGGAGTTGAACAGAACAAATTCTGAAAAACATCATCTACTGAGAGGTCCATTCAACCATGTTTTATAATAATAAGAGAACAAAGACATGTTAAAATTTATTTGGATCATGATGTAGAAGAGGTATGGTATATCCAATGGGTTTGGGTGAACTGCCACCGTTATGATCATCCCCATCATCACTGTCTTGAGCAGGACTCAAATCAAAAAGAGGGGTTTCAAGAGACTTATCCTATCTAAGTGGTATAGAGTCAAATATTGGTGAACCCCCTATCCCAAACATAGTTGGATTATCTGCAACCTTATTCTCATTGTCATCATATCTTGAATTAGCGAGACTTGGTCCCAAAAAGCAAAGATCCAGGTGTATTCTCCCCCTTAGGAGATACTACTCCATCCCTGGGATTTTCATATTTTGCAACATCTGGGAAAGGAAGGCGACTCATGATTTACTCATAAACCCTTAATGATTCCTCTCTAAGATCAAATACCACATATTCTTAACTTTCATTAGATTAATAGTCTCTTTAAACCACTTGATTAGATTCCAAACCTAGATCAAATGTTTCCTTTAGTCTTGTTAGATTCTTCATAGGATTTTAACTCTCATACAAATTACTTTCATACTCAACCCACATCTTTCTAAAAGGGTTTGAACCAATTTTTATTCTGTTGGAGATGGTTTTATTCAAAAAAATTACACTCGAAGTAGTAGACTTTTCCTCCACCTGAGGAAAACCCCCTTAAGATCTAAAATAGTGGGGATGAACTTTGGGTAAGGTAGAGAATTGATCCAAGAAGAAATCTTTCTTAGCTCATCCATATTACTTATAAAAAATCTAGTAAGACTTATCTTTACTCCTTTCACCATCAGATAAATAAATAAAAAGTATTGACGACTTATAATACTGAAATCTCTTTTTAGGAAAACTATCATGTTGAATAAACTTATGCAACAATCTCCACTCACCATTGAACTTAATTGCATTTGGACTTCTCAAATTTATGTTATGAGATAACTCTTCTAAGTCTCTTTAAAACTCATAATGAAGATGATTGAAAAGTTAATACCTTTTAAATTCTTCTCACTCACCTTGATATAGTACTTCTAAACTTACAACCCAAAAAGTTGAAGAAATGAAATGTTCTTTTCCATCAATAATCATCCCAATGTGATCAAATATTTCACCCTATTTAAAAAGTATATTCACATATAACTCTTACTAAATAAGGATAGAAGGGTCTATCACTGTCCATGAACCATTCAGTCCAACCTTGCTATCGCACAACTCTCCATACTAAGGATTCACTTGATCAAAACCATTCTAAATCCATTTCCTTTTTTGGAATGACTTCACAAGATAAGAGGTGTTGATTCAGATTCTAATTGGGGCTCTTTAAAAAATATTTTAGGGGTTCATAAATAGTAAAGCATGGGAATAGAATAAAATAGACTTAAAATAATAAAAATACATGCAGTATCTTGAAATAAGGCACGATAGTATGTTTTACCATACTACTCAATAATAACATAAATAAATTTAATCGACCATATGATCAACTTGATCAACTGTATGAATAATTTTTTAGGATAGATTAAGTATATACAAACATTAATTTTAATATAATCTTGTTAGTAATAAGATACATCATATAAATTAAATAATTAAAATAATATATATCAAATTAAACATAAAATAATTAGACATAGTTAATCATTTCTAATTCATGTCTAATATAGTTCAAACTCTCAACATTCACAAGCTTTATAAATATGTCAGCAAACTGATGTTCAGTGCCAATAAATTCAAGAGTGATATCTCCTTTTTAAAAATGATCCACCAAAAAGTTTTTTTATATCAATATAATTAGTCCTGGAATGAGATACCCGATTATTATAAATATTAAGATCAATTTTGTTTTAATAATTTATAGGGATGTGTATAAATTGATATCCATAATCTATCAATTTGTGTTTCATCCATAGAATTTGTGCAAATAAACTTCCAGCAGCTACACATTCATCTTATATAGTGGATAATGTGACGAAGTTCTTCTTCTTACCACACCAAGATACTATAGACTTGACCAAAAAGTGACATCTTCTAGATATTTTTTCTATTTAATTTACAACAACTAAAATCAACATCAAAATATCTAAATAATTCAAAAGCATGTCCTCTTGAATAAAATAGTCCAAAACTAATTGTATTCTTAAGGTATTTAAAAATTATTTAAACTTTATTTAGGTGAAATTACTTGGGGTTTTCTTGAAATCGAGCACACACACAAACATTATACATAATATATGACTGGATAGCAGTTACGTATAGTAAACTCCTATTCATAAATCTATCAGCTGTTTGGTCAACTAGTTTTCTTATTTTATCCAAATCCAATTTATAGTTTGTACTCATAGGAGTGTCACTACCTTTTGTGTTATCCATACCAGATCATTTTAAAATATATTTTGTGTACTTGATTTGATTTAGAATAATTCCTTGTTTTAGAAAATCTAAAAGACAACGGATAATTTTTACACTCCCATTAAACTCATTTCAAATTCATTTTTCATCATTTTAGAAAATTCAATATATAAAGAGTTTTTTGAGGATCCAAAATGTTATCATCAACAAATATGTGAATCAATGAAACATGTTTTTAATTTTTTATTATATTTTAGGCCATGATTAGTTATTCCTTTTGAAAAAATAGTATAAATTAAGAAATATCCAAAACTATTATACCAAGATCTAAGAGCCTATTTTAAACCATAATGAGTTTTAGAAAGTTTAAAAATAGAATTTGGGAAATCAAGGTTTTTAAATATAGGGGACTTTTCAAAAAAACACCCCCAAAAATATAACCATTAAGGAACTCACTCTTAAAATCCATTTAAAATAGTTTGAAATTAATATGTGTTTCATGATAAAGTAGTATTCTAATGAATTAAATTATATCTACATGTGAAAAGGATTCTTCATAATCAATTCCTTCTTCTTGAGTATAAACTTGTGAAACTAATCTAGCATTATTTATAACTATAATTCCAGATTCATAAATCTTATATCTAAATACCCATTTAGTTCTAATATTTATATTGTCTTTAGGTATTTCCAATAGTTTCCAAAACTTATTCCTTTCAAACTAATTTAACTCTTCTTCCAAATGCATGACATAAAATTCATCATTGATAGCTTTAGTACGATTTTTAGGTTCAAGATGTGATAAGAAAGCTTAATGTTCAACTTGGTTTTTGAGAGAATCTATAGTCTGTGTACCTTTATATAGGTCTCTGATGGAAACTTATAAAGTGTGATCTCTAAGAGTTCTAATGGTTTTAGGAATATAAGTACTTGGTTCTTCTTAGTCTTCCTAAAGTTTAGGTTGGTCAGATTGGCTAGCTTTGTGAGATTCAACTTGTGAATCTACAAATTGGTCATGAGTTTTAGGGGGGTTATTGATATTAAAATTTTACATACCATCCTAAAGGCATTCTAGAGAAGTTTTAGGATTATGTTGATCTATTTAATCAAAAGTGACATGTATATATTCTTCCAAAACTTTGTTTCTTTTATTGAATACTCTATAAGATTTTATAGAGGTTGAATAATCTAGTAAAATACATTAATATCTATTTGGAGAAAAAAATTTCAGATTCACTTTTATATTAATTATAAATAATTTATATACAAAGATTTTAAAGAAATTAACATTAGGTTTTCTACTATTCTATAATTCATAGGGAGTCTTCTTTAAAAGAGATTTGATAAGAACCCTATTAATAATATATCAAGTTGTATTGACATTATGAGCCCAAAAGTAGAGAGGTAAGTCATACTCATTAATCATAGTCAAGGTAATCTCTTGAAGTGTTCAATTTCTCCTTTCAAACACTCTATTTTGTTGAGGAGCTTTAAGAACAGAGATGTTGTGTTTATAGCCATATTGTGAGAATAAGGTCTCAAAGTCTTGATTATGAAACTCATAACCATGATCACTTCTTAAGGTCTTAATGTTAATTCCACTATGGTTTTTTATATACTTAACATATTTTTCAAATCATCCACATGATTTACTTTTGTAAGAAAGAACATAAACACATGCGAATCTTGAATAATAATCAAAAATAACATATGTATAATTCTTTCTTTCTAAACTAGAAACTCTAGATAGTCTAAATAAATACATACGAACTAGTTTTAGGGGTTGAGAGATAGAAGCCTCTTTCATTTGTTTGAAAAAATATATTATGTTGCTTCCCTTTATGAAAAGGATTGCACAATTTATCTTTTATAAAGTCTAGTTTGGGTAGATCTCTTACTAAAAATTTCTTATTAAGCTTACTAAGTGAGTGTTTATTGTATTTTTTTCATATGCCACAACCAAGATTCTTTATGAATGAAATATAAGAAATAAATATTTTGAGAAATTAAAGTATATATATTAACAACATACATATTATCATTTCTTAAAGCAACAAATTATAAATTTTTCCTAGAATCATGAATCTTATAGGAATTTTTTTCAAACATAACTTGGAAACTATCATCATATAATTTATAAATACAAAAAAAAATATTTTAAACCATTATCATAGAAAACTTTAAAATTTTGATCATATTAAAAATTATTGATTTATCCAAGGCTAATAATTTTTCCTTTAGATTATCACCAAAAGAGGCATGCGAACCATCAAACTTTACAAGATTATTGAAACTTGAGAAGTATTAATCATATTTCAGGCACATCCACTATCCTGATACCATAAGTTCTTACTAGTACTCTTCAAGCATTGTTTATATAAAAAATTAATTAAGCACTAATTTTGGTATCCAAATTTTCTTGGGTCTAGAAATGTTATCACATAAATCTTAAAGAATTAACACTTGATTAATAAATCTATCAATAGAAAAATCAAGACATCTAGAAATAAATACCTTTTTTGGGCCAAATGTATAAGAGTTGTTTCTCGAAATAGATGATTTAGAACTAGAAATAAAAATATTTTTTTAAATTTTCCATTGACTGGCCAATTGTAACATGCCAAGATTTTAGATTATATTTCCCTTTAAGTAAATTAAATTTATTTGATATCTTTTATTACACACAACACTGAGTTTAAACAACCTGCGATACACTATTAAAATATTATTATTTAAAATGTGATATTTATAACATAACCATTAAATTGATAGGTATGAATAAGATTAACTAATTTATGATATATATATATATATAAATTTCTCACACAATATAAATATATTTAAAATTCTTAGTAAATAATCCCTCATTTTTTAGTAAAGTTATTTTTTTTTCAGAAATACGTTTCCATGCAAAAATGGTTTTTATTTCTTTTGTGGGAAAATATTATAAGAAATTTATATAACTTTATAGATTATATATGATAAAAAGGATATAATTTTTGATATAATCATATAAAAATTATATTATGGTTAAATTTTGGGATTTTTTGTGAAGTTTTATTTTTCAATGAATAGTAAAAAATAATTGTTTTTAATGAAAATTATATTTTCTTTAAAGTATTTACAAAGTCAAATTCTATTTTTGAATAAATTTTAAAAAACCATCAGTTCATTTTTATTATAAATAATCCAATTATTCTTATTGAAATAAGTTTTATGCTTAATTTTTTTAAAAGTTTTTCATATTTAAAAGGCATTTTTTCTTGAAATTTTTCATAGCATTTTGCGGGTCTAATTTTAAATTAAATTATACAAATTCTCTAAATTAAATCTTTAAAAATAGATTAAATATTTGTAATCATGATCACAAAATTTGGAAAAAATTTTCCTTTTATTTTTTTCCATTATGAACAATAATCATAGTGAATAATTTTCACAATAGTAAGGGTAAATCGGGTAATTAAGGTTTAAAACAACATGATAAGGACTACAAATAATAATAACACTTGAATTAATTTTATTTTATGGGTATATATCATATATAATCATCTAAGTTTCGAATATATGTCCTTTTATTTCCATTTGGACATGATTTTTACTTTATAATATTTAAGTGAATATGAAGCAAAAAATGTCACATTCCCACTTTTAATAATTATAATATTTTTTACTTGGAGATAAATAGAGTATATGTTTGGTTATAAATATCAATTTAAAGTCTTAATGATTTATCCCTATCATGGTAATTTATTTTTAATTTTTAGTGAAGAAATGATTACCTTAAATGCTTACACAACATTGATGCAGTAATTATATAATTAACGAAAAAATAAAATAAATGATATTAATTTTTTTAAAAGTAATATAATTTGAGATAATTAATGTGATAAAAAAATTTATATATGAATATAACGTGTTATGTATGTAATTAAATAATTTTTTTTGAATTTAATTTGTTGTCTTGATGTTATTAATGTGAGAGTAATGAGTAGTTCTAAAAATTGACATTAAGGATATTTTTTAATAAATAAAATTTTATTAAATGATTTAAAATTCTTAAAAAACTATTCAATCATCCAAGTGATTTTTTAAGGTTTAAAATATCAACCATGATTCATTTAAGAGACAATTGTTTTTTTATATTAACTATATTGACCTCTAAATAGTAAAAACCTTGTTACCGTGGTAATTGTCAAAAAGGGTTAATACAAAAAGATAAAGATACAAACCAAGTATAAACTTGTATAAATATTATGGAATGATAGTATTTAGAATTATATTAATCCTATATTCTAATTATATCAGTTTTTATCCTTTTCCATAAAAATTAATTTATATCAATTTAATATTTTATGTAATTCCAAGAGTACCCCTCCCCTCACTTATAAAGGGGACCTCTTCTCCTTTATTTATCACACCTTTTCATCACTTTGGTTCAGAAAATATATTTCAAAATAACTTTATAACATCCCCTTTCAGGTTTTATAGGTCTTACTTTGGGCATAATATCAACTATATAAGGTTTAAGGTGCAAAGAAAAGGAAGTTTTTTAAAAAGATGTATGACCTTTAAATGAATGTATTAGTATTATTATATATTCTACCATAGTAAAATCTTTTCAAAACATGATGAAATTTTATCATAAGTATATTAAATATAATGAAATTTTATTATGATAATGACATCACCTACATCCATCTTCACTTCCATCAAATGGGAAAAAAATTGTCATTCGTGTGCACGGTTGGCTACCGCCATGCAAACCGATGTAATTATTTTTCCACCACCACCTATCATGATAGGTTATAATGATGGATTTAATAAATATAAATGTTATTAAATATATTAATATGATTTTTAATGGTTAATTATAATTTACATTTCATTCACTTCATCCATCAAAAATGGAAACAATGTTCATGCGTATGTACGACCTGCCATTTCCATGAATAGAGTAATACATTTTATATCTACCATTTATGGATAAATATATATATATATATATATAATTAATATATATAATATTAATAAAAATATTATCATTTTTGATAATATGTAACAATGATCAATTTATAAATACCGAACCAAAATATGCATGAAAAAACGAAGCAATTTTCACTGGAATAATGATCTTAATAAAAAATTGTTAATAAATAGGAGGTAAGATATTATAAGAGAATAATATATGGTATAATATATATGAGTATAATTCTGTAATAAATTTATAATAAACCTATATTTATTTTATAGGAGTTTATAATTCATATGAAGAAAGATAAGACTTAAGGTACGAGATCTCTCTAAACCACCCTTTATCTTTGGGCAATGAACGTTATCTATATAACTTGGTTTCTCTATCTTTGATGCTATGAAATTTTTTCAAATTTTGTATATATGTCTCTTACATATATACCTATCTTATCATACCTTCATTTTATGCGATAATACATTCCTGATGATCAATTCTCAAATTCATTCTTTAAGAAATCTCTTTTGATTATGATATGAGGCATGATTATGCAACCCATTATCTTTCCATGTTTAATTATTTTGTTTATACATTATGAATGATTTCATTTTTGTGTAAAACACAATCATGAACATTTTATTATATGTTTTCTCAAATATCACTCCAATACATTAGGTAAAGCTTTTTTAAGATCTTAGGTTCTTCTTGAGGTACAAATATTCTTTTTGGATTAAATGTGTTGCTTTCATTTTTGGCTTAGACCCTAGGTCGGCCCATGGGACAATTGGGTTGTTTTTGGGAAATAAAGGGGAAAATAGGCTAAAATCTGGCCGCATGCTAGGTACACGTCGTGTACTTGGTCTATATGCCATGTACTTCAAGTACACGCCGTTTACTTGGCCGTCATGATGTGTAGCTAGTCTAGCTCAGAAAAAAATAAGTTGGAGTACATATCCTGTACTTGAGGTACACGCCGTGTACTTGACCAACATTATTTTTTTTATAAAAGAGGCAGTAGCTCATATTTTTGACAGATAGTATGTTTTCTCTTGTTTTTGAACCCAAACACCATCTTTTCTAGTTTTCAAGTATTGAAGCCATCTAGACTCCGATTTGAGCGTTGCCTGTCACATTGGAACCGTATCGGTAAGTACTAGATTTATTTTTAGTAATTATTGATTCTTAATAACAATGAATTCACTATTTGGATTTAGGATCAAATGCCCTAATAATCCATTCTTTTTCTATTCTTTATATTTCTTCCAAATCAAGATGAATCAGGACACGATACTGGACGACCAGTCTACTATCGAGGCAAGTTAGGTGGTCTATACTTTCTTTAAACTTTTATTTGTGTTTTTAGAGTGTTAATATGATATTCCATTCATCGTACTTTTTGGAGAGGTCTCGTTTTTGAGTGAATGGCTTTTAGTAGCTTTAGTTGCACCAAGTGAGGTTGACTGTGGGTTCCGTTTAGGTGTGTTGGCACCATTTTCTCATTTCAAGGTCACCCATGGGGTGTTCCTTTTGGGTTTAACTTGTTTATTCCTATTTAAACCACCTAAGGGGTGTGTGATTTTACTTTACTAGTTAGAGGAATCCATTATAGGCCTTGATAGCTTGAGTATCTAGTTTAAGAGATGTACTGCCTCCTTGATTTTTGAATGTCATGTTATGCCCTGTCTATTTTTATAGCTCGACTTAAATGAATGTGTTTATATGGGTGGGTATACCTATATGTAAATGATTAATGACATGCTAAATGGTTTATATGGGGGGGGGGGGGGGTAGGACCATATGCTTATGATAAATGGATTTCATGAGTGAGTATACTCATGGATTGTGCTTATTGACGTGAGTGGGTATAATAACCTAGTTATAAATGTTTAACTTGAATACCTGAATGATTTAATGATTAATTGAATGGTTTGATAGATTCCTTAGAATGATATCCTTAGATTTGGAATGTGGTAGTGGATGCCTTGGGTTGATTCTGCCCCTTGGGTATTGATTCTATGGGATGGCTCAGGCCTTACTATCCCTTGGATCTGGCTTACTTGGGCTCGCGTAGGAATTGATACTGACTTTATCCTAGGACCCCAACCAGTGCCTAACTAAGTTTCCAATAGGGATTCCCATGGGACTTGATGGGATTCCTCATACATTCTCCTTGGATCTATCCCTCCGTGGTCTATATATTTATTATATGGATACCTTGGTCTGCTGACACCTTGGATCCAACCCTTGGGGTCTACATTTTACTATACGGTGTGGTCATGGGATGCTAATTCACTCTACGGTGTGGACATGGGATACTTGTTCACTTTATACAGCATGGATATGGGTTGCAGGATATATGTGGATATATAGCGTGGTTGTGTTACTTTCTTGTTTATTTGGTTATAGCTACCTTGTTAGGTGATGAATATCTTTTGCAGGTATCCTTGAGGGCTATTTAGTTTTACTTTATAGTAGAGTTATTCCATGGGCATATTCACTTACTTAGCAGTTGTTTACAATTTCTAGCACCTTTGTAGAATTGCTGTTAGAATTGTATAGACTTGGGTGGTTTCCTACTGAGATGTTTATCTCACACTCTATTTGGCCCTCGTTGGGGACCCAAATAGATTATATGGTTACATGTGATGATAGGGGTAAGCTTCCTAGTATAGGTTATTGATTGTGGCTTTGGAGAAGGGGAGCATAGGACCAAGCTGAGGCTTGCAATGCTGGGATACCTTTTTTGTCTTTTTGTTCTTTTTGAGGCTTGTACCGTATTACATTTCCTTGTGCCATCTACATCATTTTTGTATATGATATACTTCTAGTTATCGATATGTATATTCCTATCTGCCTGTATTACTTTTAGTTGTTTGATATTTATTTAACTTCAACTATTGTATATATTTGAATTCCAATATGACACTCTGGTAATGAGGGAACCGTCTCCCCACTGACTCACCTAGGCCCTCACTGCTAGTTGGCAGCCTCTGGCATTTGGGTAGATGCGCTTGAGGCCTTGTGACCAATGGACTTGGGGCACCGTTTCAAGTGGTATCCTAGTTCAAGACATTACAAAGTGGTATCAGAGGATTTTTCTCTTCTAGTTTGACTTACTATTTGTATATAATAGAAATGGTTAGGAAGTAAATGAAATTTGGTAATAAACTGTGCCCGAGAGTAGCTACCCCACATACAAGGAAAATCCAAATTACCTAGAATGAGTTTTGATTTTTTGGATTTTGACTGTTACAGTTGATTTGATTTCACCTTTGGGTGATGTAATTGATTTCTTCTATTACTATTGATTCAAATTTTAGGTTCTATTTTAGTTCTAACCCGATGAGATGAGGGTGTTCCATATCATGCATCATATAGAAATTTGTTAGAATCACATTCCATGCATTATGCCATGCCATCTAGGATGCATTTGATATTGCATTTTTTTGTGATAATTGATGTGATACATGTGCCTGCTATTGTGTTAGTTGGGTGAAATATACAAAGGTGTGATGTCATCTTTCAATCCATAAGGAGTATGGGCCCTTATAAATTGGGAAATGATGCACCAGTAAAATGTAAATGCTGAATGAACTTGTTACATGTATGGTTTGAATGGGAACCAATTTTTGGATTCATGAGGTGTTATGGGCCCTCATGGATTAGGGAATTGGTTAACCCATGTTGGAATTTCCTAAATGACTGAATGTGAAATGGAAATGTAAACTTCAATGGTGAATAGATACTTGACCTAGACCCGACCTTTGAGTGAGAAAGAGGCATGGTTTATAGTGGTTCGTTGGATACTCTTTATGCAGTTCTATATTCGAGATCATGCTATGGGTTTGAATTGGTTTCTAAGAGGGTTTTGAACTATCCTATACTTTTGAGCTTTGTGCCTCGATGTTGTTATTTTTTGAGGTGTGTGTTTGGAATTATAGAAACATGCCCCCACGATGAACTCTAGTGGTACACCACGATGGAGGAGATGACCATAATTCAGATATGGTGGGCCATGGGATACTGCTTGATCCTCCTATAGTGCCATATGCAGCACCTAAGGCTGTTCTGGACACAAGAGTTGAGGCACAGTTCTGCGAGGGTTTCTTTTGCTATATACAGACTTTCCAAGGAGCACCGTAGCCAACCTTGACTATGGATGAGCTGACATGGGTGTTACAGTAGTAGAATCCTCATACATTCTTAGAGGATGGAAGACCATAGGCTATGGAGCTGTGGATAGAGACCACATTAGTGATTTTTGAGCATCTGGAGACGCCTTTGGTGCTGAGGGTCAAGCTCACAACTTATATGCTATATGGAGTGGCAAAGTGCTGGTGCGACATTTTGAACCAGTTTGATGGGCTATGTGATATGGGTTGGGATGAATTCTAATCCCACTTCTACGACTACTTTTATCCCACAAATCTGCGAGCAGAGCGAGCTAGTGAGTTCATGCATTTGGAGTAGGGCGCGATGGCAGTTATGGAATACTCAACATGCTTTATAGAGATGCAATGTTTTGTGCTGATGTATCTTACTGATGAGATGTCGAGGGAGAGACACTTCAAAAAAGGCCTGAAAAATGATATCAGATCTTAGATCAACGTTTTCCGGTTGCCTTCTATCAGTGATATTGTGAATCAGGTGCTAATTACAGAGCGAAACCTGATGGAAGCTGGGGGCACAGAACATGGGAGTGCTGTTTCTCACCCCAGTGGATCTACACCTTCAGGTAGGAAGTGCCGTTTTGAGGCTTCCCGCAATGTGAGTGATAGTAAGGCTCTGGGTACAGTCAGATTGGTGTTTTTCCATCAGTGTGGTAGGTAGTTCCACATGAAAAATTAGTTCCACCATGACCCAGTTAGGTTCTGAGCTTGTGGTAGGATGGGGCACATGCAACAGTTTTGCAGGACCTTCCCTACAACTGCAAGTGGCAGGGGGTCAGATTTGATGTCAGGTTCAGGAGCAAGGTCTTCAGCTCTACGCCAGGCTGGGAATTAGAGTAGTGTAGGCCAGTCAGGCTAGGGAAGTGGTGGTTGTGGCTGTGGTATCCACACACTGAGTTCTCAAAGACAGTAGGGTAGATCGGCTTAGGGTATCCAGGCAGGGTCACAGAGCTGTGGTACATGCCAGACTTATATAGTGAAATAGAACCAATGAGATAAGGATCCCGAACTGTCTACGGTGAGAGATACTATCTTAGTAGCTTCTACTTTTTCATCTTCTCTTTTTCGGTATAGGTGCCTCTCACATATTTATCTCTGCACGAGTGTTAAAGAGACTTAGTCTTTTTGTTTTTCTTTCTGAGGGAGTTTTGACACTAGACACACCATTGGGAGTTATAACGAGTGATGTACGCCAGTGTACAGAGTGTCCCCTTGAGGTCGGAGGGTTTCACATCATCTGGGATCTTTATGTCCTTGAGATGACAGGGTTTGACTTCATTCTCAGAATGGACTAGCTCATATATTATCGAGTGTATGTTGACTGCTATCACTGTAGGGGACTTTCACATTGCCAAAGGGTGAAATGTTTTTTTACAAGGGTGAATGGGATGTCTAGGCAAGCAGAGATGGACCTGAGCATCGTGGGCTTGGTGGGATGACAACCCAGATTACTAGTTTGTTTCTAGATGATCAAGGAGTGAGTCAAGAAGACTTTCCTCCAGTGGTTGATCACTTCAAGGACGTCTTTCCCGATGACTTTTCTAGTTTACCTCCAAAGAGATAGGTGTATTTCTCCATTGAGCTTGTGCCAGGAGCTACACCGATATCCATTCCTCCATACAGAATGACTATGATGTAGTTGCAAGAGATCAAGAGGCAGTTAGAGGATTTAGAGGTGAAGGGTTTTATTAGATCCAATACTTCTCTGTGGGGTTTTCTGATCCTTTTTGTGAAAAAGGTAGATGAAACTATTAGGATATGTGCAGATTATCAGAAACTAAACCAGATGATAGTTAAAAACTGATATCCTTTACCACAGATAGATGACTTGTTTGATCATATTTAAGGATATTGAGTGTTCTCAAAGATCTACTTGAGGTTAGGATATCACCAGGTGAAAGTTCGAACTGTAGACATACCTCGTACTAACTTCCATAGTAGGTATGGTTTATACAAGTATCTGGTTATTCCATTCGGTCTCACGAATGATCTAACAGTTTTCATGGCTTTGATGAACCAAGTATTCCATCCTTACCTAGATTCTTTTGTGGTGGTTTTCGTGGATGATATCTTGGTGTATTCTCGCAATCGACACGACCATGACAACCATCTTGAGATCATTTTTAATACACTGAGAGAGAATAAATTATATTCTAAGATCACAAAGTGACACTTTTGGATGGGTCATATTCACTTCTTGGGTCACATAATCTTAGAGATAGGAGTGTCAGTATACCTAGAGAAGGTGAGAGATGCAGTTTCCTAGGAATATCCCAAGAACATTTTTGACATACGGAGTTTCTTAGGGATAGATGGTTACTAAAGGAATTTTATACAGGACTTATCATGCTTAGAAACACCACTGATGGTCTTGAATAAGAAGGGTGTGAAGTTTGTGTGGTCATAATCTTGCGAGTCAACCTTTCAGGAGCTAAAATGGAGGTTTACATCATTTCCGGTCCTGATACTTCTAGAGTAGGGCCAAGGTTACATAGTGTACTGTGATGCTTCAAGTATTGGGATTAGAGAAATGATGATGTAGATAGATTGATTAGTGGCATATGGGTCTCGGTAGTTGAGGCCTCACGATAGGAATTTCCCTACACACAATCTCGAGTTAGCTATGGTTGTTCATGATTTTCACTATTGGAGACACTATTTACTGGGAGAGAATTTTGTGGTGTACATGGACCACAAAAGCCTCAAGTATATATTTACACAGCGTGATCTGAATTTGAGGCAACGAAGGTGGGTAGAGTACCAGCAGTTCTTTGACTTTGAGCTTGCCTACACGCCTGGTAAGGGTAATGCAGTAGCTAATGCACTAAGTAGGAGGACTCTGATACATGCAGTGCAGTAGGCCAGTGGCGAGTGGAAGCTTATGGAATTATTCTCTAAGATTCATATAGAGGTGCATGAAAAACATGGGTAGACTTTTATTTCATTTTTAGTTGTTACCTCTACCCTACTGGAAAAATTTAGGATGATGCATCTATCAGATTTAGAAGGCCTAGTTCTACAAGAAGGTGTGGCAGGTGATGAACCTCCTCCTAGTTAGACGTTAGGCGATGATGAGATCTTGCATATCCATGGACGTGTATAGGTTCCAGTGGATATATGTGAGGAGCTGATGTGGGAATTTCATGCTTCAACTTGGGTAGTGCATCCCAGGGTTACCAAGATGTACCATGACTTGCGACATCAATACTGGTGGTTAGGAATCAAGAGAGAGGTAACTGGTTTTGTTATGAGGTGTTCCACCTATCAGCAGGTGAAGGCAGAACATCAGTGACCATCTAGGCCTTTACAATGGTTACCCATCCCAAAGTGGAAATGGGATGATGTCGTGATGGATTTCATGACTGGGTTGCTGAGGTCGCCTCGAGGTAATAATATTGTGTGGGTTGTCATTTACAGGCTTAAGAAGGTCACACACTACTTACCGATCAATGAGACCTTAAGTGTTGATGATCTTGGAAAGTTTTACATCTGAGAGGTGGTACTACTGCATGGGGTCCTGTGCACTATCATTTTAGATAGGGATGATCACTTTACATCTCATTTCTAGAAGAGTTTTTATAGGGTACTGGGTACACAGGTTCTTCTGAGCACAACATACCACCCTCATACTGATGTCCAGTTAGAGTGTAGATACAGGTGCTAGAGGACATGCTGCGAGCATGCGTCCTAGATTTTGAGGGATCATGGGAGAGGCACATTCCCCTAGATGAGTTCACCTAAAATAAAAGTTATCAGGATATGATACAGATGGAACCTTATGAGGATTTATATGGTAGGCCATGATGTTCTCCCCTGTTCTGGTTAGAGGTAGGAGAGGCATCTTTATTGGGATCACGTCTCATGTAGGAGAATTCTGAGCAGGTCTAGTTGATTCAGAAGCAAATGGCTATTACACAGTCTCATCAGAAATCATACGCCAATCTCCACAGACGACCTATAGAGTTCAAGATCATGGATTATGTTTTCTTTCATGTTTCACCGAGTTTGGGATATAGGAAGATCATGAGATAGGGTAAACTTTCACCAAGATATGTTGGTCCGTTCGAGATTTTGGAGAGAGTAGGGTCAATTGACTATCGATTGCAGCTATCTTAGAGGTATCAAGCCATACACGACATCTTCCATGTATCTTAGTTGAGACGTTATCACTCAGACCCATCTCATTTTTTTCAACCTAAGGAGGTTGAGCTTCAGGTTGATGCATCCTTTGAGGAGCATCTGATTCGTATCGTTGACAGGAGCATGAAGGTTCTCTGAGGTCAGTCAGTTCCTCTAGTATAGATGCTATGGAATCATGTACGTTTATAGGATAAGACTTGGGAGAGGGATAATGGTGTACATGCTCAGTGGATGGAGTTGTTTTTAGACAGATCTTGACCACCCTTTAGAGATCAATTTGGGGACGAATTTCTATAAGGGGGGAAGATTGTAAGATCCTGGGTTTTTTTCTTGAGGTACGGATTTATTTTTGGGTTAAATGCATTGATTTCATTTTTGGATTATACCCTAGGCTAGTTTGTGGGATGGTTGGGTTATTTTTGGGAAAGAAAGGAGAAAACAGGATGAAATCTGGCTACAGGCCAGGTACACATCAAGTACTTGGTCTACATGCCATGTACTTCAAGTATACACTGTGTACTTGGCCGTCACGACGTGTATCCAGTCTGGCTCAAAAAAAAAAATAAGTTAGAGTACATTATGTTTACTTTACATACATGCTGTTTACTTTCCTAGTGGGGTTTTTTTATAAAATAGGTAGTAGCTCATATTTTTGATGGACATTATGTTTTCTCTCATTTTTTAACCCAAAAACCATCTTTTCTAGTTTTTCAAGTATTAAAGCCATCCAGACTCCAATTCGAGCGCCGTCTATCAAATTAGAATAGTATCAGTAAGTACTTGATTCATTTTTAGTCTTTATTTATTCTTTAGAACAATGACTGTGATATTTGGATTTAGGTTCATATGCCCAAATAATCTATTTTTGTCCATTCTTCAGATTTATTCCAAACCAGGATGAATCAGGACACGATATTGGATGAGATGTCTACTACCGAGGTGAGGTAGGTGGTCTATACTTTTTTTCGGATTTTCTTTGTATTTTTTGGGTGTTTGGTAGATATTTCATTCATTAGAATTTTTGGCGAGGTCTTTTTTTTGATCAAATGGCTTTTAGTAGCTGTAGTTGTACCGACTGAGGTTGGCCATGGGTCCCGTTTAGGTGCGTTGGAACCCGTTTCTCATTTCAAGGTCACCCATGGGGTGTGAGTTTTGAGTTTAACTTGTTTATGCCTATTTAAACCACCTAAGGGGTGTGTTCTTGCAATTACCTAGTTAGAGGAATCCCTTAGATGCCTTGAGATCTTGAGTAGCTAGTTTAGGAGATGTAATGCCTCCTTTCTTTTTGAATATCATGTTATGCCCTGCTCTACTTAAATCAATGTGTTTATATGGGTAGGTATACCTATATTTAAATGATTAATGACATGTTAAATGGTTTATATGGGAGGGTATGCCCATATGCATATGATAAATGGTTTGTATGATTCGGTATACTCATGGATTGTGCTTATTGACGTGAGTGGGTATACTCACCTGGTTATAAATGTTTAACTTGAATGATAGAATGCTTAATCGAATGGTTTGATAGATGAATTGAACCGCTCTCCTTGGATATGGAACATGGTAGTGGATGCCTTGGGTTGATTCTGCCCCTTGGGTCTTGATTCTTTGGGATGGATCGGGCCTTACTACCCCTTGGATCTGGATTTCTTGGGATCACATAGGACTTGATATTGACTTTATCCTAGGACCCCAACTAGTACCTAACCGAGTTTCCACCAGGGATTCCCATGGGACTCGATGGGATGACTTGGACACACTCCTTGTATCTGGTCCTCTGTGGTCTAGATATTAATTACTTAGATGCCTTGATCTTCTGACACCTTGGATCCAACCCTCAAGGACTACATTTCACTATACGACGTGGCCGTTGGATGATACTTCACTATAAAACGTGTCCATGGGATACTTATTCAATTTATACATCATGGTTATGGGTTGCAGGATACATATGGATGTATGGAGTGTCCATGTTACTTTCTTGTTTATTTGGTTATAGCTACCTTGTTAAGAGCCGACTCTCTTTTGCAGGTAGCCTTGAAGGCTGTTCAGTTTTACTCTATAGTAGAGTTATTCCATGGTTATATGCACTTACTTATCAGTTGTTTACACATTCTAGAACCTTTGTAGAATTTCTGTTATAATTGTATAGACCTGGGTGGTTTTTTACTACGATGTTTATCTCACACCCTCTTTGGGCCTCCTTGGGGACCCAAATATATTATATGGTTGTAGGTAATGATAGGGGAAAGTTCCCTAGTATAGGTTATTGATTGTGGATTTGGATTAGGGGATCATAGGACCAAGATAAGGCTTGTGATGCTAGGATACCTTTTTGGTCTTTTTTCATTTTGGGACTTGTAATGTATTAAATTACCATATACCATCTACATCATTTTTGTATATGAGATAATTCTGGTTATCGATATGTATACTTCTATCTGAGTATATTAATTTTAGTTGTATGTTGTTTATTTTTCTTCCGCTATTGTATATATTTGAATTATACTGTGATACTATGGTAATGAGGGAATAGTCTCCCCACTGACTCACCTAGACCCTCACTGCTAGTCAGAAGCCTTTGGTGTTTGGGGAGATGCACTTGAGGCCTTGTGATCAACTGGACTCAGGGCACCATTTCGGGTGGCATTCTGGTTTGGGACGTTATATCTTTACTCTCATGAGACATTTTGTATCAGATTAGGGAGTATACCTAATCCATTATGAAACTTTGTTCACCATGTTGTCTTGGAAGGTAGCCTTGACTTATGTTTATGTCATTTTTAGTATTGCTTCCACATTTCAAATTCTTTCATGATCTTATAAAACCATGTTCTATATGTTATTATCCCATATGTTTAATCATGATCCTTATCTTTTTTGATATCATGTTATATATTTAACGCACATGTTATGTTTCCTTATCATGTTTATTCACTGACTTTGATTATTCCCCACATTATCCCATGTGGTTTTAGGAGATCAAAAATAATTTAGGAGCTCATAATAGAGATTAAAATAAATATTTCCTGTTTTAGTTTCTTTTTCGTGTATTATGAATCTAGTATTCCAAATACACTAGGCCTCATAATATTCAAGTGGTTTTAGACATTTATGTTAAAAAAACATGTAATATTATGTATAAAATGTAATTGCCCGTGCCTTACATACTAGTTATTTTAAAGGTTTTGGGTGTTATAGGTGTCTCAGAGAAGACTTTAGGAGGATCTGTGGAGGTCAGAGCTGCAAGGGTGTTGCAGTAGGGAAATCACATCGTGTAATGTTTATAGGACATGTAATGGCAGTTCACGTCTTGTACAGACAGTGAATTCAAGACTTGTAAATTAGATAAGGGTGAGTTTTGAAACAAATACACATTGGGTAAATAAAATTCACTATGTTTAATAAATAAATTCCTAGGTTACTTAATTTTTATTGAAAGATATAAATTTTTAGAAACCTGAGGATTACACTCCACGTAATGGTTAAACGATGTAAAACCAGTAGGTTTTCATCTTTTAAGTTCTTTTCTTGGGTGATTTTTCTCATTCAGCCATGGATTCTCTCTCTCTCTTGTTCCATATGAGCCCTATAAACCCTGAGGAGAATTTATTTCCCTATTTTCCTCGCTTCAATCTATTGGTTCCAATAGTTTTTGGTTGAAGATCCATGATGAGTGTTTTCTCCTTTCCCTGTGTTTTTATTTTGTTCTGCTCATGGGAATTCACTATATAGATGTTTCTTTGGTTTGGGAGGTGTTTTGGGATACATTTTTATGATATTTGATATGGTGTAGGTTGATCTATTGTTTTCCCATGTGCGGTTGTGGTTTTAGGAGTTTCTTATTTTCCCCACGGTGCACAATGAGTTGAAAAATCTTCCTTGAGGTAGGTAATCCCTCATTTTTCTTTATCTTGTATCACGCGGGAGGGGTTCACTTTTTTATCTATGTGATATGGTTTTTCTGGATCAATCAAAGATAAAAAATGGTTAATTAAAATTAAAGGATGAAGTTGAATGTTTTACATGCTTCTATATCTCTAATATTATTGTGATATTGTGGTTGTACGGGCTGAATTACCCACTAAAAATTGTGGTCATTGGGGGATTTTTTACAAGATGATATGTGTCGTGAATGTTATGTTTATTGTGAATATTTTAAAATCACTCTAAAATGAAAATTATTTGACCTCTTATATATGGATAATTAAATAGATGCCTTGGGATTATGGATTTTGTGATAATGCCCCTAAAATAAGGTGAAATGTGATAATAACCCCTTTGTTAAATCTATAAAATGATCTTGATGTATTGTGACATGTGGTTGTACTGAGGGTGATGATATGTGGTTTCCATGTGATGTGTGGTTGTTGTGTGGTTGGGGTCTGTGGGGATAGTGGGTGATGGTTGTTTGAATGTTCTTTGGGGATGGTGAGGTGATGTTTGTTTGGCCGTGCTTTGGGGGTGGTGAGGTGATGGTTGTTTGGAAATTCTTTGGGGGTGGTGAGGTGATGGTTTTTTGGTCATGATTTGGGGGAAATGAAGTGGTGGTTTTTTTGTTTTACTTTGGGGGTAGCGAGGTGATGGATATTTGTATGTTTTAGAGGTCTTACTTTGGGAATAATACCAACCATATACAATTTAATGTGAAAAGAAAATGAACTTTTCCAAAAAGATTTATAGTTTTTAAATGAATATATTAGTATTATTTTATATTCTACCACAATAAAATATTTTAACAACATGATGAAATAGTATCATCAGAAAATTACATATACTGCGATGTTATTATGACAATTACATCACCTACATCCATATCCTCTTCCATAAAATGGGAAATGAAATTGTTGTTCATGTGAATAGTGGGCTAGCGCCTCACAAATAGATGTAATTATTTTTACACCACCACCTATCATTACTGGTTATAATGATTGATTTAATAAATATAAATTTTATTCATGATATTAATAAGATTTTGTAAAGGTGAATTATAATTTACCTTTCATTCTCTCCATCCATCAAAAATGGAAACAATGTTCATGCGTATGTACGACCTAGCATCTCCATAAATAGAGTAATACATTTTTATCTCTATCATTTATGGATGAATATAAATATAAATAAATAAATAAATATATAATATTATATTAATAAATTATTATCATTTTCGATAATAAGGAACAATTATGAATGCATAAATACCAAACCAAAACACGAAAAAAATGAAGCAATTTTCACTAAAATAATGATCTTAATAAAAAAATTGTTAATAAATTGGTGGTAAGATATTATAAGAAAATCATATATGGTATAATATATATGAGTATGGTTATCTAATACATGTATAATAAACCTATATTTATTGTATAGGGTTTTCTAACACATATAAACAAAGATAAGACTTAAGGTATGATATCTCTCTAAACCACCCTTTATATTTGGGTAATGAACTTTCTCTCTCTAACTTCATTTCTCTCTCTTTGATGCTATGAAATGTTTTAAAATTTTTTATATACATATATTACATATATAACTATCTTATCATACCTTCCTTTTATGGGTTAATACATTCCTTATGATCAATTCTCATATTCCTTATTTAAGAAATCTTCTTTGATTATGATATGAGGCAAGATTATGCAACCCATTATATTTCCATGTTTAATTATGATGTTTGCTCCTTATGAATGATTTCCTTTTTTTGGAACACACAATAATGGACATGTTATTATGTGTGTGACTAGATAGTACTCCAATGTATTAGGTAATTCTTTACTCTCATGAGATGTCATGTATGGGATTAAGGAGTATACCTAATCCAATATGAGACTCTATTCACCATATTGTATTGGAAGGTATACTTGAGTTATGTTTATTTCATTTTTAGTATTTCTTACACATTTAATATGCTATCATGATCTTATAAAACCATGTTCTCTATGTTATTCTCCCATATGTTTAATTATGATCCTTCTCTTTTTTAATATCATGTTATATCTTTAATTCACATGTTAAGTTTCCTTATCATGTTTATACACTGAATGTGATTATTCCCCATGTTATCCCATGTGGTTTTAGGTGCTCAAAGGAATTTAAAATATCATAATATATATTAAAATAAATATGTCATGTTTTGGTTTCATTTTGATGTATTATGAATCTAGTCTTCCAAATAAACTAGGCCTAATGATCTTTGAGTTGTGTTTGTTATAAATTTATGTTAAATATAATGTAATATTATGTAAAAAATGTAATGTACTGTGCCTTCCAGACTAGTTATTTTGTCAATTTTGGGTGTTGGAGGTGTCTCAGAGGATACTTTAGGAGGATTTGTGGAGGCTAGAGCTGCAAGGGTGCTGCGTCTGAGAAATCACATCGTGTAATGTTTATAGGACATGTAAAGGTGGTTCACAGCATGTATAGTCGGTGACTGCACAAATTATAGATTAGATAAGGGTGAGCTATGAAACAAATGCACATTGTATAAATAAAATTCATGATGTGTAATAAATAAATTCATATTTGACTTAATTTTCATTGAAAGATATAAATTTTTAGAAACCTGAGGATTACATTCCATGTAATGGTTAAACGATGTGAAACTAGCAGGTTTTCCACATTTAAGTTCTTTTCTTGCTTGATTTTTCTCATTTGAGCATGAATTCTCTCTCTCTTATTCCAGATGAATCCTAGGCACCCTGAGGAGAATTTCTTTTCCTATTTTCCTTACTTCGATATATTGGTTTTGGGTGTCATTTGTTGGAGATACACGATGAGTGTTTTCTCCTTTCCCTATGTTCTTGTTTTGTTCTTCTCATGGGAATTCACTACAGAGATGTTTATTTGGTTTGGGAGGTATTTTAGGCTGAATTTTTATGATCTATGATGTGGTGTAGGTTGATCCATTGTTTTCCCATGCGCGGTTGTGGTTGTAAGTGTTTCTTCTTTTCCCCATGGTGCAAAACGAGTTGGAAAATATTCTTTGAGGTAGGTAATCCCTTATTCCTATTTATCATGTATCATGCGGGAGGGGTTCGCTTTCTTTATCTATGGGTTGTGGTTTTTTTGGATTAATCAAAGAAAAAAATGGTTAATTGAAATTGAATGAGTAAGGGGAATGTTTTTCATGCTTTTATAGCTCTAATATTATTGTGATATTGTGATTGTATGGGATGAGTTACCCATAGAAAATTGTGATCATTGGGGGATTTTTTTACAAGATTATATGTGTCGTGACTACTGTGTTTGTTGTGACTATTGTGACATCACCCTAAAATGAAAATTGGTTGACCTCTTATATCTGGATAATGAAATTGATGCCTTAGGATTATGGATTGTGTGATAACACCCCTAAAATAAAGTGAAATTTGATAATATCCCCTTTGTTAAATCTATAAAATGATCTTTATTTATTGTGGTGTGTTTTCATGATGAGGGTGGAGATGTGTGATGAGGGTGGTGATGCATGGTTGGGGTGTGTGGGGATAATGGGTGATAGTTTTTTGGATGTGCTTTGGGGATGGTGAGGTGAGGGTTGTTTGGATGTGCTTTGGGGATGGAGAGGTGATGATTGTTTGGCCTTTATTTGGAGTGGTGAGGTGATGGTTGTTTGGTTATGTTTTGGGGGAAATTAAGTGGTGGTTTTTTGGCCATACTTTGGGGGTGGAGAGTGATGGTTGTTTGTCCATGCTTTTGGGGTGCTGAGGTGATGGTTTTTTAGTTGTGCTTTGGGGGCGACGAGGTGATATTTGTTTGGGATGTTATTTGGGGGCAGCAATGAGATGTTTCGATGGGGACGATGAGATAATTGTTTTGTGTGGTTGCATTGTTCTAGATTCCTTGGTAGTGATAGAATAAATACTTAATAATGATTAAAATGGATGTGGTTTGATTTTGTTAATGGAATGGAAATGATCAATGAATAAATAAACGATGGTTTGTATGGTTAAATATGGTTGATGCTTAATAATGAAACAAATGTGTTAGATAATTAAATTGGATGGTAACTTGGACATGGATTGTGGCTTGTTGTGTGGTTTTCTGCATTTAGAGGTTGCAGCGAAAGTAGGGATGTTGTGAGTTGGTTAGTGTTTTATATAGAACCTGTAGGGTGGTCTTGTGTGTGGCTATATGTATATACTTGTATATTCCTTTTGATTTCAATACACTTCTGACCCATTTTGAGCACTATGTGATGACACCTGCATAATCTTGTGAGGGGTGTTTTTCCCAACATCAAGATAATTAGGATAGATGGTTGGATACCCACTTTTTCCATCTCTTTCTTCCAGGTGAGTAGATATGCATAATATGTGATGGAAGGAGGTCTGTTAGTGCAATAGGTGATGTCCCAAGTGTTTTTGGGTGAGATGTGATATGACCATTCTTGTGGGGTAGTGGCCTAGTGTTTCTAGGTTAGATGTGATATGACCCTGCTTATGGGGTTGTGGCCCATGTGTCCTGAGGTGAGATGTGATATGGTCGTACTATGGAGAGGCTTATAGTGAAGGTCATGTATGGTAGGAGGAGGGCATGATGTTTATGTCCTTTATTATTATGATACCCTACTACTCTGGTTATGGTGTGATGTGATGGTCCAGGTGTATGCGAGTGAGATATGGTGTAATCGTGCTTATGGGGTGGTGGACCAAGTGTACACGGGAATGATGTGATTTGACCATGCTTGTGGGGTGGCGGTATATGTTATTTAGAAGAGATGGGAGCACCAGGATGTATGATGTTGGCGTGTGATAGAGAAAAATTATGTTGGAACCAAAACTGTTCTTTGCTATAAATAGAGTATTTTTTGTGTTTTCCATCAATCCTATAATGGATGATCAGACATATTATAAATAAATGGATCATATAGTTCAATCCATAACTAGTATTGAAGGTGGTGTAGTTTCCTAGTGTTTTCAAAATTTTTGGGCCTCAAAATCAGAAGTTTGGTGTTAGAAAACAAAATTTTTTCACATAGGAGTGAATGGGATGAGAAAGGACAAAAAAAATTATCAAAATAAGGGAACCACATTCCTCAAAACATGGACTGCGTAGCATGTTTCAGGAATGGTTCGTGGCTGCGTACCTAGTAGCGAGAATGGTACGCGGAGCGGTGCGCAGAACAGAAAATGGTTTGTAGTGATGATTCGCAGTGAAGGCGTGTGGTATGCAGAATACTTAAGGTTCATGGGATTTCTATAGTTCAAAAAATAGGAGAGGTACATGGTGGAGGCTTAAAGTATGCAGATGGAGTTTAGTATGCGGTGAAGATTATCCCACATTAAAAATTTGGGTAAATAGGATTAGAAAAATTTGCGGAGTTATGTGCCTATTTAAGGAATAGTAATTCCCTTTGTTAAAGAACTAGATTGGAGATAAAAATTTCAAGAATAAATCTGGTGAAGTTTGAAGTGGTTCATGGAGGAAAAGATAGTACATGGAGAGAACCATCTGCGTAAGGAAAAATTGTCCATAGAAGAGAGTGGGGTTTGTAGAGGAATCTCTAGTAGTACGTGGTGGAGGAAAGAAGTACGCATAGCTGGACGGTACAGAGAAACAACAGTGGTATGCAGAGGAGGTGATCTGTGAAACATACCTGTTACTCAGTATACGGAGGTGGTGAAGTGGTATGTGGAACACCCAAGGAAGCCTGAAAAGTGACTAAATCAGTTTGTGAAATTAATTACCATAACCTATCAGTGTGCAGGAAAGTAAATTACATCTTTGGGTGATAACAGGAATTCAAAATAGCACCAATTTACAGTTGGGGATGCATGATTTAATGTTAAACCATTGAAGAGGCCTTCAAGTTGATAAATTGAGTGAAGATTCTTCTAACACAGCGAGCAAGGGGGATTCATCAGAAGTGACCTGATGGACGCAATTTCCTATCCCTAAAGCCTTGTAAAGATAGTGAGCCTAACACAAAGTGACTATGATAAACTCTTATAATTCTCAAATTGTGATGATTAGTGTTTTTTGGTATGACTGAAATACTATCTCTATATAATCCTTCAGCATATCCTTTAGTGGTGAACCAATTAAAATTATTGTTTCATTGCATTGCATGTGATTGTTTGTTTATGCACTTCCTCTTCAGATAGGTTTAAGAGGTTCCTACCAATGTGGGAAAAAGGTCCATCAGTTTAGAAGAAAAATTTGACACCCTTATTCACCTCTCCCCTCTCACAGTATTCAAGGGTCCTTCAAGTGGTATCAGAGGGTAAAGGTTGTTGGTGTTAAATCTATCACACTTTTCTAACACGGATAATATAGTTAATGTCAGGGGAGTTCCTTTATTTGATGTAAGCAACTTTTAGATAAGGAATAACAGGATGAGATCTCATCTAAGATATCTTGGAATGGATGTAATTTTTTCTACTGCACAAGTAATACATGTCACTGGTCAAACTAGTCTATCTATGACTGATACAGATAGGAAAATGATAGATGTTTATGCTGAATCACAAAATGCCTTAAATATAGCTCTTTTTGAACAAATATATCTGAATATGATGAACTGTACATCAAAAAAGTCTATGTGATAGAAATTGGAGAATATTTATGAAAGTGATAAAAAAGTGAAGGAGGTGATACTCCAAATTTTACACAATAGGTTTGATGATTTGAAGATACACCATAATAAAAAATCATATTCTTTCTTCAGTAAAATTACTAAAGTTGTAGGAGAAATTTGAGGGCTTGGAAAAGAGATCAAAGACATTGATATTGTAAAGAAAATTTTGAGAAGACTTCCACCCCTTTATAATTCAAAGGTTTCATCTCTTGAAGAAAGAGATCTTTCTAAACTTTCTCTGGATGATCTGCTGAGTAGCCTGGGGGCATATGAGTTGAGAGTCAAACCAGAAGATGCTATGAATCATGTAAGAAAGGAAATGGAATTCAAAGACACAGATAGAATAGAAATTTCTGGAGATAGTGTTGATGAATATGATGTTGAAAAAGAAATTCTTTCTCTAATTTCCAAGAAACTAGAAAAGGGAATGGAGAAATTTTAAGGCAATCTACCTCTAGCTTGTTTTTTTTGTAGAGAAGTTGGGCACATTTCCTCTCATTGCCTAATAAAGTTCAATAATGAAGAAAGCGAAAATATAGACATTCAAAATCCTCATAAAAGGTTTTTAAAAAATAGAGACTTTAAATCTAGAAAGAAATTTAAACAAAATATTTTTGTCTATGAAGAAGAAGATGATGACAATGAACTCTTTAAGAAAGAGGAAGAAGAATTCAAATCTGGGAACCATGCTTCCATGATGGCTACAATTGAAAAATCAGAACCATCAAAAGATAAGGCTGGTGATAATCAGTTGACCATAGATTCCAATCCCAAGTTTCAACTTTAGGATACTTTTGGAAAGCTTAAGAATCAGTGTAAGATATTAAATGAGTGGGAAAGAATTGTGGAAGAGTCATTAGAATATGTTGATCATCTTAAAGTGGAAATTGAATGACTGAAGGAATTTTTGAAAGTGAAGTCATCAATCCTTAAAAATCACAGAAGATGTTGTGGAACTAAAACTTAGAATTGAAGAACATGGAAAGGTCATTAATGATCTTACCTATAGAATATAAGAGAAATCCAAGACTGTTGAGGGTCTATAGGAAGAAGTTGTTACTATGAGACATAAACTCTAAAATGAATTGATTTTAAAATAAGAAAATAAGAAAATACAATTTGGAAAAATCTCAGACGCTGAGTTTCTAGAAAGCTCTAAGTGTGGTTCTGATGGAGTTGAAAAAATTTTGAATAACCAAATACCCGCATCCATGGGAAATAGTGGAATCAGTTGTGATACCAAAACATCAAATGCTACAAATAAAGGTGGAAAGAATAAAGTCAAGTTGAAAGTGATTCATATTGAAAAGTCACCTAAAGTGCTAAAAAAAAAATCCTCAATTCAATATGAAAGAAGAACTAAAAACTATCCTCAGGTATCCAGAAATTATAGGCAACCAAAATTTGTGCCCAAGGAAAGATACATGAGAAGGAATCATAATGAGAAGACTTTTCCACTTATGAAATGTCAATTCTATGGCTATTTGGGCCATACCATATCATATTTCGAAGAGGTAATGAACTATTTTGAATGGGGAAGAGATAAGAGTTCAACAAAGGAGAACATATCCATATCTTACTTATTATAGAAGAAATAATTTCTATGGATATTTTTTTCACTATTCTAACTTTGGTTATAATGATGTGTATTGCAGGCAGAGGTATGATAAGATAAATTCTTACAATGCTCAGATACAAGTCAATACTCGTCAACCAGATGGTGTTGTTATTTCAAATAGGTTTTCTACTTTGGAAGAAGACTATGAATATAAATAATCTGTTTACATGGAAGAGATAATTTAAAATACATCAATGTCCTACACTCAATCCAATATCTCATGGAAATAAAAGAAGAAAATTGAGAAATATAACTTTGCAGAAGTAGCTCTCAAAGCTACCAAGAAGAATAACACTTGGTTTCTTGATAGCAGATGTTCATCCTATATGACGGGAAATGAGACCTATTAATGAATATCAATAAAAAGGTTGATGGAATAGTGAAGTTCGGTAATGATGGTGCTATTAAGATCAAAGGAAGTGGAAATACTAAACTGGATAATGGCAAGATGAAGAATATTAAAGTTCTTTACATGGATGAATTTCATCACAATATTTTGAGTGTGAGTCAACTCTATGACTCAGGCCTTATTGTGAAATTAAATCAGAAGGGTTGTACTATAAGAGAAAAGATAGGGAATTATCTTATGAAAGGATGAAGAATAGAGGAATACTTGTATTAGGTTGACAGTAAAGAACACATTTGTTACATAACCATTAAAGAAGAAAACAACCTGTGGCATTGGAGATTGGGGCACATCAATCAACAAGAAATGGAAAAGAAATCCAAGATGAATATTGTCATGGATATCCCTAACTTGAATCATGAAAAAGAAAAGTCTTGTGATGCTTTCATACTAGGGAAGCTGGTATGTAGTTCCTACTGGACAAAGAAGAAAAGGGAATAAAATCTTCTTCATCTTATCCATACAGACATATGTGGCCTAATAAATGTTGTTGGAACTCATGGATAAAGGTACTTTGTTCTTTTTATAGATGATTACAGTAGAATGGAATGCGTGATCATTATACATAGGAAGTAAAAAGTGTTGATTTCATGAAAACCTATCGAAGAATCACCGATAATGATATTGGATGAAAGATCAAAGTACTACTTTCTGAAAATAGAGGGGAATATATGTCCATTAAATTTGAAAATTTCTTATAGAAGAATTTGAAACAACATCAGGTGGCTATTATGAGAACTCCATAGAAAAATGGAGTTGTTGAGCACAAGAATCGACAGGTAAATAACATGGCTAGAACTATGATTATTGAGAGTTGTATTCCTCGACATTACTGGAATGAGGAATTTCAAGTTGTAGTGTATATTCAAAACCGAATAGGGATATATATGGGTGATACAAAGACACCATATTAATTGTGGCATGAAAGTAATCCCTCTTTGAAATATTTTTGTGTTTTTGGAATCAAATGTTTCATCCAAAATAAAGAAGAAAATAAATGGAAGTATGGTGATAATGTAGATAAAGAAATATTTCTTAGATAATCAATAAATAGAAAGTACCACAAGTGTTTTAATAAGCGCTTGGGAAGAATTGTGGAAATCTATGACATTAAGATCATTTAATATAAAAACATGAATGATTCAAGGAATTATTATGTTGATGTGATAAAAGATGAGGAATAATGTGAACATCAAATGCTAATACAGAGGTATAGGAAGGTGTAAAAAACTCTCAGGAGTCACATCATGATGTTGACTCAAAAGAATAATCAGAAGAGGAAGCCATAACTGGATAGAATTAGATCAAACCCTAAAGGATAAATCAAAGAGCATAGATTGATCACTCTAACATTATCAGGGATCAGAATGAAAGTATAAAAACAAGGAGAATGAAGAATAATGCACAATCTACATTTCTATCAGTTATGGAACTATCCTCATTTGAAGAGGCTGAAAGGATGAGTCATGGGTGAAAATAATAAATGAAGAGTTAGATCAGATTGACAAAAACCAGACTTGGGATCTTTTCAAAATACCCGAAAGTCACAATTTGATTGGTATGAAGTGGATTTTCAAGAAAAAATTTGACGATCATGGAAATGTGATAAAAAATAAGGTTCAATTGGTTTTTAAAGGATATTCAAAAATTGAAGATATTGATGTTGAGGAAACATTTGATCCAGTAGTGAGACTGGAGTCAATCAGACTATTTATTGCCATGAAAATCCAAAGAGGTTATAAAGTGTATCAAATGGATGTTAAGAAAGCATTCTTAAATGGAGTCTTGAAAGGAAAATTATAGAAATATATCTATATCCTAAAACAAGAACCACAAGCGTGCTACTCTCGATTGGACTCTTATATGAGAAAGCTTGAGTTTAAAAGAGGATTGGATCACAATATCTATGTGAAGAATTACCAAAAGGATTAGTTCATGGTATTGGTATATGTGGATGATATTATTTTTAGTGGAAGTAGGTAGGGATCAATGGATGAAGTTTCTAATTACATGAAATCATAATTTTAAATGTCCATGATTGGTGAACTCACGTAATTTTTAGGGTTGCAGGTGATTCAGAAGAAGGATTACACTTTCATTTCTCAGGAGAAGTATGCAATAACGCTGTTGAAGAAATTAAATATGAATCATTCCAAACCAATTTCGACTTTGATTACAGTTGGAACAAATCTTAGGAAGTATGAGGAAGAGACTTCTGTAGATCCCACCATTTACAGAAGAATCATTGTAATTTTACTACACCTGACGACAACATGGACATATATTGTCTTTGAAACTTTCCTTGCAACCCACTTTTAGATTAATCTGAAGGAAGAACATATGGAGATAGTGAAAAGAATCATGAGGTACATTCAAGGTACTCATAATTATGTATTATAATTTGCTGTAGGAAGAGAGAGTGAACTATCAACATTTTCTAATGCTGACTGGGCTAGAGATGTAGTGGACAGAAAGTCCACTACTGGCGGAGAATTATTTATTGGGAAGAAATATGTGGGATGGTTGGGCAAGAAATAGGAAAGTACTTCTCTTAGTACTAATGAAGCCAAATATATCTCTGATACCAAGGTGTGCACTCAGTTACTTTGGATAAAGCAGCAAATGACTGACAAAGGTGATGAGGTCAAACAACTAATGGTGATTTACTATGATAACAAGAGCACCATTTATCTTACAGAGAATCTTGTTCAACATTCTCATATAAAACATTGAAATTAGATATCACTTAATTAAATAAAATGTTGAACATGGTGTGATAAAAATGGACCATGTGGGAACTGATGATAAAGTGGCTGACATTATGACCAAGCCACTCTCAGCGGATGTGTTTGAGAAACATCAGTTGAACCTTGGTATTCAGCCACATCCTAGAGCATAAGGATATTAAAAAATTCCTCTATCCCCAATTGTTTTAACTATGTTAATCTTTTTTTGGAAGTGATGTAGGTTTATGGGGGAGATATGATCTAGGGGGATTATATTCTGAGCTCTACAATGTTCTAATATCGGTTTTTGGGTTTATTTGCAATAGGGGAGAAATGGATAAATTCAATGTGAAAATGTGGAGGCTGAAAATGAAATGTTATGGTTTTAGTCTAGTTGTAGGAGAATGGAGAATTTCAATGGAAATAATGTGAACAGAAAAAAATTTGTGTCCTAAGGAAGCAGTTAGAGCATTCATTCGAACACACGAGAACACTATTCATGTCTTCCCTCTTGTTTTCTACAATGAGAATCAATTACATAGACATAGAGTGTTGTCCAAGTTGATTATTGTGTTTCATCTGTTGATAGTGGCTGGTGCTCTATTGAATTTATCTATAGATTTCCGACAAACCCAAAGGGAAAGATTGTTGGAACCAAATCTATTCTTTGCTAGAAATGGATTATGGCTTGGGATTATTGTCAATACTCTAATGGATGTTCTGAGAATGGTTTTCAGCTGCATACCTAATAGTGGGAATGGTACGCATAGAGGTGAAAAGAACTAAAAATGGTTTACAGTGATGGTTTGTGGTGAAGGCGTGCGGTACACAGAATGTTGAAGGTTTGTGGGATTGCTGCGGTTCACAAAACATGAAAGGTACACGATGGAGGCCTACAGTACATGGATGGAGTTCATTATGTAGTTAATATTGTCCCACATTGAAAATTTGGGTGAATAGAATGAGAGGACTTTGTGGATTTATGTTCCTATTTAAGGAGTAGTAATCCCCTTCGTTAAGGAATGAGATTGGAGATTAAAATTTTGGGAAGAAATCCAATGAAGTCTAAAGTGGTTTGCAGAGGAGAAGATGATATGTGGAGAGAAACATCCACATAAGGAAAAATAGTCTATGGAAGAGAGTGTGGTTTATAGAGGAAGCTCTCATAGTATGCGGTGGAGTAAGGCAGTACACAGAATTGGACGGTATGCCGAAACAGTAGTGGTATACGGAGGAGGTGATCCATGAACCATACCCACTACTTACTATGTTTAGGAGGTGAAGTGATACCTAGAACACCCAAGGAATCCTGAAAATTGAAAAATTTAGTTTGCAAAATTAATTACCATAACCTATCATTGTGCAGGAAAGTAAATTACATCTTTGGGTGATAACAAGACTTCAAAAGAGCATCCAATTACAGTTGGGGATACATGATTTAATGCTAAAACATTAAATTGACCCTCAAATTGATAAAATGAGTGATGATTCTTCTAAAATAGTGATCAAGGGGGAGTCAGTGGAAGTGATCTAAGGGACACAGTGTGTTATTCCTAAAACCTTGTAAAGGCAGTTTACCTGGAACAGAGTGACTATGCTAAACTCTTGTAATCCAAAACTTATGAATATCAGTGGTTTTTGTTATGACCAAAAAACTGTTGGCATATGATCCTTGGAATTATCCCTTAATGGTGAACCAAGTAAATTTTTTTTGTCATTGCATTGCATGTGATTGTTTATTTTCTGCACTTCCTCTTCAGACAGGTTTAACAGGTTCCTACCAACGTAGGATTAAGGTACATCATTTTAAAAGAAAAAGTTGACACCCTGATTCACCCCTCCCCTCTCAAGGTGTTCCAGGGTCCTTAAAATTAGTGGGAAAGTGGTGTGGTTAACCCTTTATGGATATGATTTATATTATGTTATTATACTTAGATTTTTTTGTGAGCATGCCTTGGCGAGGTTGGGATGCATTGTTGACCTATTTAGGTGTTATTGGTTATAATATTGGCTCATAATTGAATTAGTATGTTTTTTTTCACATCTACACGAGTGAATTTAGTTTTACTACTGATTATACATATATGCTCACCTTACTTAAAAAAAATGTTTTCAGGCATTTGGGAGGAATATATGGATCATGCTAGACATTACTATCTCAGACATTTGGATAGTTGTTGTATCACTACTTTAGCTTTGATTTTGGGTATTTACTTTGGATAATTTTATCTATATTCATTTTATTTATACATGAATTATGGTATGGTTTCAGTTTCTTTTTTTACTATGTCATGGAGTTGATTGTGTATTATTCATATTGTCTCCCAATCCTACATTATTATAGTGGGTAATTCCTCCCATTTCCTGAGATTTTTATAACCTTAGTTCTAGTCACCAACCCAGGTCTTACTGGGGGAAAAACTTAGGGGTCATTATCTCTCTCCCTTCACTACAATATCTTTTATGGGAGGGGGTCTTGACAGAGTGGTATCATAGTCTGATAGTTGAGAGATATGATGGAGTTTGGAGTTAGGGACAATGAGGATTGCATGGGTTGGTATGGGAACTGTGCCAATTGACATTGGTGTGTGACATATTCCAGATAGTCCAACAAGGACACAAGATTTTAGGGGACCCTATGATCCAGTGCATGGACTCTGATCTTATTGAACGACCAAGTGATATGGACCTTCTTGTAGGGTAGAGACCTAAAATATGTACATGCACCATGAGAGTCTATTCATTCTAGCAGCGATGCATGAGGGAGTCCTTCATGAGTTTTATATATCATCATTGGAGGTACAATCGAGAGTTTCCAAGATGTATCATGTCTTGAGGATACAGTTTTGGTGGCCCAGGATAAAGAGAGGGTGGTGGTGTTTTTGTCAAAATGTTTGGTTTTCCAACAGCTAAAGGTCAAACATCACGTTCTTGGTGGTCTATTGGAGACTTTTGGACATTCTTGATTGGAAATGAGATGATATCTCAATTTATTTCATAATAGGGTTACCTAAACCTCAATAAGGTTGTGATTTTTTCTAGTTAATTGTTGATCATTTGATGAAATATGCCCAATTATTAGCGATTAAGGAGTCAGGCATAGTGGATGCTTTGGCTAAGAGTTATTGGATGAAGTGATGCGATTTCATGGAATTATAAGGTCCATTGTCTTAGATTGGGATGCATGTTTTACCTCATGAGTCCAGAGGGGATTATAAAATGCTTTTGGAACCCTTTTACACCTCATAAATTCTTTGAACCCTCAGATGGATGAGAAGATAAAACATACTATCTAGACACTAGAGGATATTTTGTGGGCATACATTTTGGACTTTGGTGCATCTTGAGTATGACAACTTCCTTTGGTAAAATTTTAGTACAACAATAGTTATCAATCATCCATTGGTATAGCTCTATTTGAGGCTTTGTATGGGTGGTCATGTCATTCTCTATTGTGCTGGATAGATATCGGGGAGGCAATAGTTCTTAGTCCTGATGTGGTGCAGAGAACAAAAGAAAAGGTTTAGATGGTTTGAGAGAGGATGAAAGTAGTGAATGACTAGAATAAGACATATATAAATCATTTGAGTATTCCTTTAGAGTTTAAGGTTAGGGACTATGTGTTCTTGAAGGTTTCTCCTCGATGGAATTCACTGATTTTTATGTTTGGGGTAGCACGATTCCTTGGTTGTAGAGGTTGTTGGTTTGGGATATGTGAAGTTTGGATGGTTTTTTTGGTTGTGTGTAGTGATGAGGTTGTGTGAGATGTTTTGTGATCGTTTTTCTTGGCGCTTTTTTTAGGTGATAGTGATTTAGGTATGATGATACCCTTGAGAGGTATCTCATAGGGTGGTTGTTTGGACTCCTTTCCTTTTTGGGGTTTGGTTTTTGATTCTTGAGGGTGAGAATCATTTGAGAGGTATATGATGTAATAGCCTTTGACTTTCAGGCCCATTACTCTATCAGTTTTGGGTGTTGGAGGTGTCTCAGAGGATACTTGAGGAGGATATGTGAAGGCTGGAGCTGAAGGGGTGCTGCAGTTGGGAATTCATATCATGTAATGTTTACATGATGTGTAAAGGTGGTTGACGGCTTGTACAAACAATGAATTCATGGCTTGTAAATAAGATAAGGGTGATACATGAAACACATATACATCATGTAAATACAATTAACGATGTGTCATAAATAAATTATATGGGAACTAAATTTTCAGAGAAAGATGAAAAATTTTAGAAACCTAAGTATTATATGATGTGTAATGGTTACACGACATGAAACTGGTAATTTTTCATATTTTAATTTCTTTTCTCAGCCAATTTTTCTCATTTGTATGTGGATTATCTCCCTCTCATTGAGTATGAACCCTAGGTTCCCTGTGGGGGATTTACATCCCTCTTCTCATTTACTTGATCCATTGGTTTTAGTGGTTGTTGGTTGGAGATCTTCATTGAGTGCGCTCTCCTTTCCCTATGATTTTATTTAATTATTCTCTTGGGAATTCACTTCAATAATGTTTCTTTATTTTGGGAGGAGTTTTGGGCTTTGTTTTGATGATATTTGATTCAGTTTAGGTTGATCCCCTATTTTTACATGTGCAGTTGTGGTTATAGGAGTTTCTTATTCTCCTTGTGGTGCGCAAAAAGTTGAAAAAATCTTCTTTAAGGTTGGGAATCCCTCGTTTCACTTTATTGTGTTTCATGCGGGAGGGGTTGATTTTTTTTATTTATAGGAAATGGTTGTGACAGATTAATAAAAGATAAAATATTGGTTAATTTACATTTAAGGGGGAAGGATCATGATTCACATTCTTTTACAGTGTTAATATTATTGTGATATTGTGATTGTATGAGTTGGCTGCCCCGCTGAAAATTGTGACTATTGGGGGATTTGATTGAACTTGATGATATGTGTTGTAACTATTGTGTTTGTTTTTTACTATTGTGGCATCACCCTAAATATGAAATTGGCTAACCACTTATATTTTTCTAATGAAATGAATGCCCTAAGATTATGGCTTGTGTGATAATGCGCCTAAAATAATGTGAAGTCTGATAAAATCCTTTTTTTAAATCATTAAAATGATTATGATGTGTTGTGATGTGTGGTCATGCTGAGGGGTGGAAATGTGTGGTTGTGATGCGATGCATGGTTTTTTTGTGGTTTGGGTGTGTGGGGATGATGGATGATGGTTGTTTTTCCATGATTTGAAGGTGGTGAGGTGATGGTTCTTTGGTCGTGCTTTGGTGGCGATGAGGTGATGGTTGTTTTTCCATGATTTGGGGGCAAAAAGGTGATAGTTTTTTGGTTATTCTTTGGGAGTGGTGAGGTGGTTGTTGTTTATATGTGCTTTTGGGGCGATGAGGTGATGATTTCTTGGTCATGCTTTGGGATAGTGAGGTGATGGTTGGTTGTCCATGCTTTGGGGCAGCAAGGTGATGGTTTTCTAGGCCATTATTTAGGGATGGAAAGGTGATAGTTTGATAGGGATGACGAGTTTCTTATTATGTGTGGTTGTGTTGCACCTGATGCTCGGGTAGTGATGGAATAAATGTTTAATAATGATTGAAATGATTGATTTTTGATTTGGATAATGGGGTAGAAATTCTTAATGAATAAATAAATGATGGGATGTGTGGTTAAATATGGTTGATGATTAGTAATGGAACAAATGGGCTAGATTATGAAATTGTATGGTAACATGAATGTGGCTTGTGGCTTGTTGTGTGGTTTTCTACATTTAGAGGTGGAAGAAAAAGTGGGGATGTTGTGAGTTTGTTAGAGTTTTGTTGAGAACCCATAGGATGGAATTATGTGCGGCTATATGCATATACCTATATATTACTTTTGATTTCTGTACATACCCCACCCATGCTGAGCACTATGCACCGACACCCACATAGTCACACAAGGGGTGTTTTTCCCAACATCCCGGTGATGAGGATGGATGGCTGGCTACTCACTCTTTCCTGCTCCCTCTACTAGGCGAGTAGATATGCATAAGATGTGATAGACAGAGGTTTTTTGGTGCACTAGGTGATGTCATTGGTGTCTTCGGGTGATATTAGATTGCCTATGTGTTTTTGGACAAGATGTTACCTCACCGTTCTTTTGGGGCGGTGGCTGAGGTGTTTTTGGGTGAGATGTAATATAACCATGTTTATGGGGAGGTGACCCTGGTTTCTTTGGGTGATACATTATATGACCTTGATGTGGGGTAGTTTATAGTTGGGGTCATGCATAGTAGGATAAGGTCATGAGGTTTATGTACTTCATGTTCATGATACCCTACTACTCTGGTTATGGTTGTGATGTGATGGACCAGGTGTCTTAAGGTGAGATGTAGTGTAACCATGCTTGTGGGAGGTGTCCCAAGTGTCTTTGGGAGTTATGTGATGTGATGATGCTTGTGGGGTGGTAGTATATGTTATTTTGAAGAGATAGAAGAATCAATAAATACAACGTTGGGGTGTGAGAGTGGAAAATTAGTGGGAAATCAGTGTGAGTTACCCTTTATCGATATGCTTCATATTATGTTATTATACTTGGGTTGCATTTTTTGGTGAGAATTCCATGGTGAGGATATGATGGATAGTTTATCTCTTTAGGTTTTGTTGTTTTTATTATTTCCTCATAGGTGCCTTAGAATTATTCTTTCAAATGTGCATGATCAACTTTGGTTTTCCTACTAAGTATAACTGTATGCTCACCCTAAATAAATAAACTGATTTTTAGGTTTCTAGGAGGACTATATAGATCATTCTGAACATTAATAGCTCATACATTTGGTTGGTTCTTGTTCTGTTGCTTTATCTTTTCTTTTGGATATTTACTTTGGATAATTTTATCTATACCTATTTTATTTATACATGTATTTTGGAATGGTTTTAGTTTCTATTTATATTATTTCATAGAGTTTCTTGTGGATGATTCGTTTTATCTCGCAATATTACATTATTATAGGTGGTAATGCCTCACATTTCATGAGATATATATAATCAGTGCTAGTTTCCAACTCGAGACCTTCTAAAGGCAGGACTCATGGGTTATTATCTCTCTCCCTTCATTGCGGTATCTTTGGTGGGAGGGGTTGTCACATAAAAGGCTTGGGTCTCTATTCTGGTAACCAATTACAATTGTATATTTAAAAGTTGCCTATTTATTTAGCATCATATTCAATGTTTCACTTCCCTAGGTGAACTTTTCAAGGCCCTTCTTGACTTGTTCATTATACAATTTATGTTCTATGTTTTTCTTTAACAAAATTGTATTCTTTTACTTTTCAATAAAGAGATCAATTTTTTAAGATGTAGAAAAATCACATCATTTCATTATATTTTTATATATATCCTTTAGTTCATTAAAGGTTTCTTCCATCATATTACAATATTTGAATAAATATTCAATAGACATATAAGATTCATCATGTTTTTCACCTTCAGAAGGAACATAAATAGTATTTGTTACCTCATGTGTAACTCCCATAATGCATGGATTTTACTTCTCATGAGAACCATTTATGGATTATTTTGAATCACTTAAACAATCCTATGAATAACTAAATGTTACCTTCATGAATTTATTAAGTTTCTTTCCTTGATCCTCATATTTCTTCTTGTAACTCAATTTTATAAAATCAACTTTGATGTGTAATTTTATTTTGCACTCATAACAATTAACTTCTCTAAAGTTATCATCCTTATTCCAATTTCCTTTCTTATAATATTTTCCATTGAAATTAATTTTTCTTAATAACTTTTTATACATGTAAAACTTATTAAATATTTTTTAGATGAGTCATATCCTCATACTAATCAGAGTCACCATCACTTACAATAGTACTCTCTTCTTTGATTACCTCTTTAGATTTTGACTGAGATGCTTTGAATGCAATTGATTTTTTGGGTTCAACATATTCATCATTCACTTTAATCTATTCTTCATACGTCATTAGTTTTCCAATCAACTCATTTATTGGTCTCTTTATTACATCACATGATTCACAAATGGATATAGCAGTGCCTTTCCTTCTATGAGATAAGCATCTTAAAATCCCCAACACTTATGACCAATTATCAATAATTTTTCCCAATGCATGCATCATGTTTGTAATCTCATTAAACCTAAGATATATATTGGAAATAGGTGCATTGTGTTTTATCTTAAATGTATCATATATAATGTTATATTTATAAGTATTTAATCAAATTTCTTTAACATTATACATGCCATTATAAGACACAACTAAACTATCCCAAATTTCATAGACTATAGAACTTGCAGATATTCTATTAAATTCATCATCTCCTTATGAAGAGTATAAAGCTTTCATTTCTTTATAGTTACAACAGAAGCAGTTTTACTGGAATCACTTTAATCTGCTCTGGGATCTTTTGTTTTTTTATATTGATGTTCTATTATAGTCTAAATATCAAAACCAATACTCTCAAGATGAATTTTTATTTTAATATTTCAGAGAGGATATTTTTTTCCATTTAAATATGATGGTTTATTTATATAATTTGATTAAAATATATTTTTATCCATAAGTATATAATTATAATAAAATAAACCATATATATTTTCTATCCAACCTGATAAGGGCCTGATATGAAAATAAAAAATCATAACTCAAAAGTAATGTAAAACAAATAGAGAGAGAGAGGTGAAATTCGATACAATTTTGACACTAACTATGTTTCAATTGATCATAAGATTTCTCTTCACTTATCAATGAATTCCTTTAGTTTTGAGAGTATATGAAATGATTATAAATATTCTCTTAGATATTTTAGTGATGTAAAGGAGAAAATAAAGTGTCATAGTTTTTGAAATAGAGCACTAGCATGCGTGTTCTCTTTTTTTGTTTGTGATTACCATCATTTGAAAATATTCTCCCTTTAAATAAAGAAATTATTCCTCAAAATATTCATTGAATAATAATAATTAAAAATAATTGAATTCAGTATGAAATCTAAAAAATATTAAATGCTCTAACATTGTATTTAATTTTTCAAAGATGGATATTACAATATATTACTTAAATATAATTCAATTTAGATAGGTTCAATTGAAGTCTACCACGTAAACTTGATAACCAATGTTGATTCAAAAATTAGGAAAAAACTAAAATTGATTCTTCTGACAGGTTGTGTTGTATCTTGGACTGATCATGTGATCACTAGTTCTATACAATTCACCAATTTTAATCATTTAGTTATGTGTTTTTAACCAATTCACCTATATAAATAATTTTTCTATGTAGTTTTGACCAATTCACCCATGTGAATCATTTTCCTATATGGTTCTGTCCAATTCACCTATGTGAATCATTTGAATATGTGGTTCTGATTAATTCACCTACCCAAATAATTTGATTATGTTATTTTGAATGTTTCTAGATTTCCTGACATGGTTTTTTCTTTTCAATGTGTGGTCACTCAAAGACATACAGTTTCTTGAATAATTTTCCAAAATTACAACTATTAATGACATGGTTACTGAGATATAATGTTTGGTCACTCCGTTTCTCTTATAGTCACTTGGTTTAATCTTGTGATTACTTTTCATAACATTTTTTTTGCTTGAAGAGTTTAAAAAATTTCCACAATAGTCAATTTATTAGTCATACGGTCAATACACTTAGTCTAGTAGTTTCTTCAATCCTTAGTGAAATTATGTTGAGTTACAGATTGATTCATCTGGTTGATTGAGTCCTTCTTGAATCTGATCAAGAATATAGAATTATTTCACTCATTTTGACACATTATTGATTTTATTTTCATCTATTTAGTTGAGTTTCATCATGTGGTCGATAGTTTCCTTTACGATTTCCTTGAAACTTAGGAAAATTTTCATATTTTTCTAAAAAAACAAGTTGCAACCATAGAACATAGAATCCCTTAATAATAATATAAATATGATTTGAGATCATTAAAAAAGTAATTATTAGACTAATCTAACATGATTATCCTAAAATAACTTTTAGATTTTTATATCTCTCAGGTTGATTCATAAAATTATAGCAATGAGGAAGTCCTGTGGAAAAGAGGTATTATGTTCTAAAGACATTGAAAATGTATTAATCCATAAAATAATCTTAGAGTCAATAGCAAGGGGATGTAAACCCAATGAATCTTGAGAACTTAAAATCATACAATAAGTATTTCAAAGGGTGAACCAAATATTGTATATGGAACCTTACAACTAGAGAAAATAATCTCAAAAAATTTTTATGTTTTGATTAAGTGTGAATTTTACTAAAATGATTTTGATTTAATCCATTTAGGGATAAAGTTTTTTTGTTCAGAATGTGCACTAACATTTTTTGCGTGTTCTCATATGGTGAAAGAGTACCTAGATATAATCATAATATAAATAATTCATGTGTTATTTCTTTTGTAATTTCATTACTTTAATCCTAGAACATTTCAGTTCTATAATATCCTATGTCTACATATAGTTGTAAATTCAAGGAATGTTTGAATTTTTCAATCAGTGGTGGGGTAAAATTTTGAACTGGGATTCAGAATTGAATATAGAATATCAATACCCCTTAAAGGATGTATTTTAGACATGGATCGGGGGTCGAATGGTAACCAAGAGCAGTGGTGGTGGTGGTGGTGGGGGGGCTTTGAAAGGAAGTTGAGATAGCCCGTACTAACCCACTGAATAGCCACTGAGTATCAACTAGCCAATATTCTTAAATGGGGGGGGGTAAATTTTTTCTCCCCCAATTTTTAGAGTGTGAATCCCTCTTATCTCCCCACTGTTGCTCACACCAACCAAGAGACAAGTCCCCTCCCTTCTCCTATTTTTATTTAAAAAAAAGGGCTTTTCCTTTTGGGTTTTTTGGAGAAACTTGATAAGTATATTCCTTTGGTGATATATGATCCTCCATTATCTCTTTATAATTTATTCTCTCTCTGACTAGGGATTTGATGGCGATTCTACCAGATCCTAGTGGAATCGACTGAGAATGATAGGGCTTCTGGTCTACTTAGGATGAGGGCATCCTAAGACGTCATATGCACTTAGATTCTCAGTGATTCCATAAGTTATGTCACCTTTATAGTTTTTTATTAGGCTTTAACTAAAATTTTAATTAAATTAATTATTTTTATGGTTCTATAGTTAAGGTCTTTGTCCTTCCATGGGTTTAAGAATGTGTAGGGGTTGGTCGATACCCCCTTGCTCAATGTTTCGATAGATGATTAAGGCTTGGTGAGTTATTCAAAAATATGATATGTTTAAATTTAATTAATTAATTATAAATATTATAATCAATTAATTATTGATTTTTAGATTTATATAGAGGTGGGGGTTCTTATTCAAGCTTAGAATATACATCATCGCTCTTTATCGAGTTTGGATAAGCCATGGCAAAGCTGTTGGCCCTTGGAAATAAAGGGAAAAGATTCATTTGTGGTAGGTGGTCTTGTTACTTAACTGATGGATTAATTTTCTTTGTTATATTCATGCAGATGTGTGGTATCTCCACTATGGTGTTTGGAACTTATGTTTAATTGAATTATTTATGTTAGTTAAATGGGTTAGTTTAATTTGATTTTTGGACTCATGTGAAATGTGTGGGATCATAAGGAGTAAAGTGCCTCAGCCACCACAGATCTAGTGCCCTAGTTGGGATGCCTCATTCATCGATGTTTGAGGCATGAATTAATGGCATACCTTGACACTTGAACCCCTTTAGGGGTTTTAATCAAATGAACTGGGATAGATGATACTTAGTGTCCTTGCTTAGATTCCCTTGAGATTGATTGTACCTAGTGCGTCGTATCATGACCCTTATGACACTGTGGACCATAGAATATATGGACTAGGGTTGGGTGAGTGTACTGACCACATAAGACCCTTGGGACATTGAGATGATCTCCGATCCATCTCTCTTGACCATCCCTAGTTGGGTTTACCTAGGGAGGGTTTGGGGTGAGCATGTGTGCTCATGACATTGTCGATGGGAATGATGCACACTGAGAGATGGGTGGTGACCCAAGACTTGTCTAAGTACTTGGACCCTAATGGGTAACACTAGTGACAATCTGACCTTAGTAATAGTGTGTGTTAGGGATCTTATATTAGGAGGAACAATCATCGCAACGTGCTCAGAGACACCTCAACACTGGTTGAAGTCGGTATAGTAAATCAGGGTCAAGGACTGAAGGATCAACATCAGGGTGTGAATTTTTCCTCCTGTGAGGTTATGGTGGTTTCTATAGTCCACATGACATGCTAAGAGATATTTTAGTATCGGGAAAAAGTATAAATTGTTGACCTTTCTTTATTTATAGTAGCTTATTTATTTTGAGCATGCCACGTTCATATATCACTACATTTATAGTTATGTATGGGGCTGTATTGGTGGTTACCTAATGAGTTTTTTACTCACACACTTCTAAAGTGTCCATGGAACTAGGCTACCCAAGAAACTTTACACTTACTGTAGGCACAGGTTAGGTCAAGGCATGGGATCACACGATTGTACTAGAGCAGCTCAGGTGGGATTTGGAATTTGGGATGAGGTGAGGGTTTGGGATTGTAGTGGAGCCTCCGATACCTTTATTATATTATTTATTTATTCTTTTATTTTCATTAATTATATGTGTTTGGCCTAGTGGGCGATCGAGCTTGCCCGACTATATGAATATCTCTGTATTCCATGTTGTAATTGTTGTATATTTGTTTATTTTCTTGTACTCTGATTATGTGGTGTTTTGGATGATGTTTTTTTTATTTCCCATTATTTGGAACTTTGATATTAGGGGTATTAACTCCCCATGGTACATCCTTCAACCCTCACTTCTAGTAAAAAACTTATGGAATTTTAGGAGGCATTCTTGAGGTCATGTGGCGGTCCGTTCTGACTACTATTAAGAGTGATCTAGTTTAAGACATTACATTTTCTTTTCATCGGTGTTTGAAGGATCAATATGCTTGAGCTTTATTACGAAAGGAATAGGGAAACCACAATGAAACGAATCTACTAAATTCAAAAAAATTTGTTAGTGTATATTGTAAATATTGACTAGAGTTTTATATTTTTATTGGGTATCACTATGCCTATCACTACCTCAATTTTTGTATGACATGTTTTGAGCTCTCTCTCCCTTCCCCCTCTCTCTTTTAATTTATTGTTTTTTTGTACATTTAAATAATTTTAAAATTTTATCAATTCCATTTATATCAATATTTTTATTTGTTATAAAATCTTATCTTTAATCTATATTTTTAATTATTTTTATCAAATGCATAAATATTTTAATTATATATGATTATTTTTTAGAATTTTAATTATACCATGAACATTATTTAATTATTTCAAGGTTATTTATTTTTATTCTTTAAAATTATATTTGATTTATGATTTTGATTTGTGAACTAAATTCTAATATTTATTTTTAAATTATTTCTATTTTCAATTTAAAAAATATCATTAAATTTTATTTTATCATTTAAACTAAAATAAATATTTTATTTTAACCTTTTATAATATTTTGAAATTTACTTAACAAATAGGTTTTTAAATATAAATATAAATTTATGATATTAATAAATAATTCCTAAGTATGATATATTACAATTTTAATATAATTTTATATATTTTAAATATTTCATATTTATGCATTATAAATATATTTATAATATTCTAAAAATTATATGAGAATTTTCTTTATTTATATTTATATATTATATATAAATATCACATTTTTTACTTATATAATATACTTATATTATGAAACTATAAGTTTTATGTCATTTTTTCTTATATTATAAAACTTATTTTCTAATTATATTGTTTATATAAATGTTTCATTTTAATACAAGAAAACTTAAATAATAAAAACAAAATAAAATTACTTTTAATTTCATAAAATAAATGTAAATAATGAAAATAAAATTACAATCTACACTTCTTGAATTTTGTTCTCCAATATTATTCATATAAAATTGAATGAAATTTGAGTGAGAGAGAAGACACAAAGAGAGAGAGAGTTATAAAATAGATGTTGAGATATAAAACTGTGACACAAAATCCATTAATATAATTACTATTCATTTATTCTATGCTTTAATACTATATAATGAAAGTTACCATCAAAATAATAGTAAGGAATCATTTTTTTCAATTCATATATTCATCATAATAAATAATGTTAGCTATGGATTTTGTATCACAAATCTAAATCACTAAAAAATTTAGTTGTGAGAACTTCATAATTCATGGCCATCTCAAGCTTGACCAAGATAGGTAAACATATATTTCTATTGAGTTTCATGAATTTTCTATGGTGATCCTTGATTCAAATACATAATCTCTTCAAGGGAAAGTGTTATATCTTTTAAATATTTATTTACAACATTTAATATTAGAATGTTACTGAGCCTATATTTGATGGCATATGAGAATTAGTTCTATAAAACAAAGTGATTCATTGGTGATCATAGAGAATAAAGTATAAAAATTCAATTTCATGACCCAAAATTATCAAGGAAACACATCAATATATTAAAGTGTTATCATTTTTTTTAAGTTTTAGTGAATTTACTCATGGCATTGAAGGGAAAGTTCATGAGTGTATTCAAATAGAATCAATCAACCAATATGATCCCCACAAATATAATGCTTGAAAAAAGATTAAAAATGTGGAAGGTGAATGTGAATTATAATGTGTATGAATATCACTAAAGAGAACCCAACAAGGAGAATAAAATATTAAAAACATAATATACAAACCTATAATTCATCAGATCAAACAATGAATACAAAGTTCGATGCTTAGGATTTGCATCAAGGTTCTTATCAGGTGATCGTGAGGAGTTTAGAACTTTATGAGAAAGGGAGGAAGTAAAATATTAATAAATGGGAATTCATAGACTCCTTATATCACCCTATTTATCATAATCCTCTAAAAATTAGGTAGTTTTACCATTTAAAAAAAATTCATATACGATATCTCTGAAGAAAATCATGGGGTTCATGGGGCAGAAGATTTATCTTTATTAGTCTTTTCCCCCATACTAAAATGCATCAACAACCAAACAAATTACTGTGTTTTAACCTAATATTTCTTGAGTTTCTTTCACTTCATAATATATTTCCAATTATATTTCAATCAAGATAATTGGATCTCTATATCCCAAGTTATGACCTATTTGATGAAGGTAAGTCCAAACAATATTACACAAAATTTCTTCACTCCACGAGCCTCCATCTGGTCACATGTTTCTAGTTTTATCTCTATATATCGTTTAATGAATTATATCCCCAATAAATTATAATCTAATATTTTTTTTCCAATTTTAATAAGTTCAATGAAAGTCATGAAAAAAAAAATCATGATTTCCAATTTGGTCTACAAAGTAAAATATTCCAATTTCATGCTCAAGTCTAAAAACATATTCAGCATAAAAGAATATAGAAAAAACATAAATCATGGGTAAATTTTGTTTCATATAAAATACTTAATTTTTAAATACTCAATGAAAAAAATATCAAGTCCATCTATGATCCTAATATATGTGGTAACATTTCCATTTTGAATGTGTTTTCAAATAATGAATAAAAAGTGTATATAGAATGAAAAATGATTTAATGTTGTGATACTAAAACCCATATAAATTATAAATCACATTTATAAGGGTGAAAATATATGATATATTATTTCATGATCATACCATTACACCAAAACCTTTTTATTCCCTGACAAAGAAACTCTCAATGAAGATTAAAAATTTATGCACACTAAGTGGATGAAATGAAAAAATATTTTTCATCTAGTGGAAAAGTCTCTCATTGGAGTATTTTTAAAAATAATCATTATCTAATTATTTTATTTCAATAATCATGAGAATATAAAACTCATAAATTGTGATAATTTTAAATCCAAAGTGATGGAACTATTATAAGTGAAATTCACCCACAACTTAACCATGTCCTGAAATACCTTAATGTGAGTGTGTGTATACCATTTATCATTTTATTTTCCTATTTTATATTTAATGAAGAAAATATAATTTTAAAAATTTTATATTACTTAGTTATTCCTACACTAACATTTTATTATTATTCTTAACCAATGGATAATAAATAATTTTTAAAAGTTGAAAATCTGATCTCAAATCAAACCCTCAAGTTGCCGATCAAAATATATCAATATGTTATACATTTGTTCACTCCCCTATATATATAAATAGATTTTAATTTTTTTTAAATGCTAAAAAATATTCTTATAATAGATAACCAAACATAGGACAATTCAAAATCATATTAATTAATAGTCATGTACTTGGTTGATGTAAGAAAAAACCTACGTGGAAGCCTCAAGGAAGTCTCTTGTGTTTTCTTTAACATACGTTTTTTGTCATATAATCGAAGAAAAGTACCTCATTATGAATGTTTGGAAGATTTTATTTAATAAAAAAATCATGATGCAGGTTAAAATCAAAGGTATTCCTAACTTTTCAAAGGTTTCACAAAAATAAAACCATTAATATCATTGAATGATTACCAAGTTTCTAAATACAAAATTAAAGAATATTTTTTATTTATGTCCAAATATAGAAAGAAATAATTTATTACCACATGTTTAATAAATTTTAACATGTATATAAACTTAGGAAATAAATTTCATTGAATCTCAAGGAAGGTTTCAAAATTTCCTGTTATATAATCATTTGTTATTATCACACTAACTACACTAAAAAAAACATTTTTTTATTTAAAAATAATATTAAAGAGAGAGGTAAATAAAATTGAATGAAAAATTTGAAAATCAAGAATAAATATAAAAATATAAAAGAAGTAAAATATGTAAAAACACAAATTTTATTATTACCAATTATTGAAATTTTTAGTAATTAATGGGATATGTTGAAAATAATTTTAAGTAATGAAATAAGTGAAGGAATTAGGTGTTTGAAATAAGTGTGAAAAATATGTTATTTAAAGTTTTTTGACTAGATGTATGATATAACACCAGATCTGGAAAGGAAGTAATCAATTATTAATCCAATATCTCATTCAAATTAATTTATGTCTAAAAATATAAACAAAATAGTACCTTAGTTGAATGGAGTGATCCCAGTGTACACCACTTGTATCTGGTTCATCATAGTTCAAATAATCTAAGAGTAGATCCCTCTAGTTCACCCTAATATTAACTATATCCCTTGTAATTTTATTTTATGATTATCATGTGCTAGTGTGGGAGAATAAAGAGATTTATGGTCCCTATATAAATATAGATGAGTAAAAACTATCACAACATCCTATAAACACTTACTATTCAATATAATCTCTCTGTCTTGTGATGTCTAATAAAGTAAGATAAAAAATTTGATTCATAATCTTTTAATAATTTTTTTTATTATAATGGATAGAATTTATTTTCTTTACCATTACCATGGATTTAATTAAGGCACTACCATCATAAACAATTGGCCAAAGATATATTCTTCCTTTCTAAAGTGAAAAACCCTATCTTGATCATTTAATCAATTTTATACCACTAATGATGCACCTAACACGAGATAACTCAAAAAAAAAACAAACAAAATCAAGGTTTTGATCATAAAACATAATAAAATATTGAATGATATACATTCATAAATATATCAAGTCAAGAGACCTATACACATGATCATATATGGGAATATCCAATGACACCAAAAACATTTATTATTTCTTTTATCGGGTGGATCCTCATGATTTACTCTACTTGAGAACGTGAAGTGAGATATTCATGAGAAGAAGTCTCAATGATTATGATCCCCCAACACCTGATAGTTAGATATCATCCATGTCCTATTAGTATGATGTATTTAGACCATACTAAACATGTTTAGGATTATTTTCATAATATGTTAAGGTTCTAATTATAGTTCATAACTCCAAAAAAAATTTATACAATAAATAATCCAAAGATATTACCGTGTGAATAGTTTGATTAAAATTAATAACACTATTATGATAAGAATAAATCATGAATAAATATTTATATTCATGATATAGTAATATAAAATTACTACTTAATTTGGGTCTAGGGAACCCAAACTCACAAATTTCCCACTTACACTAGTTACAACTAACCAACCATCAACCCATTTGTTCTTACATAATGAACATGTTTTTATCATGTTATGGATTTAGTTACTAGACCTTACATGTTTTTTTATGTGGATAATCTATTATATCAAACTTCCCATCCTTGAGTAAAATCACTCAAGAGATAATATAAAAACATATATTCCTTTCTTACACCATAATTACATTGAAATCATAACTAGTACCATTGTTATAATATCATTACAATATATATTGTGATAACATATGAATTTCTTAGAAAAATTCCAAAATCTGGGACAAATATACATACTAATACCAATTCTTTATCTATATTAGGATCCAATAAATACTTATTATTTATAGATATAACTACCCTTTTATTTTATGAGATTATATTGCACACTTCCTTAGTCTAGCAGTGATACTAGATCAATTTGATATATAGGAAGACTAGGTTATTTCCCCTTGATAATTGGTGTTCTTTCTTTCCAAGGAGCTGGAATTTATCCCTTTTACATTATCAAGTACTATTAGATTATTCTAATTACTGCCTTAAATAGTTCTCCATGATTTATTTAATATTTTCCCACTATGATTTATATATAAGAAACATCAAATCTATGTAAATATCATGGAATATGTGATAGATTCCATCACTAGAGCTTATAGACTTATTATAATTATCTTAATATTCTCTTATCACTTAGACATGTGTTATCATAGAGATTAATTCCATATGAAATAAGAAAAAAATTCTATCTATAATTTTACCCACTTCTATTTATCAATTCTATGAAAATGTATGTACCTTGAATTGGTCTAAGAAACCCCATTGGCCAATATCAGTGGATCTTGTTCCATAGAACAAGGTTTGCTATATTAATTCAATCTTGTAAATTTTTTTTCAACTTATTATTAACTAAATATTATAATTATACCTATTTTATATATTTTATCATCATATATAAATTGTAAAACTATGTTTCTCCCACAAACCAATTTTTACACACATGTAAAAATAATCATTACATAATTCAATACCTCTTTGATCCATAAATTGATCCTTAAAACATTTAAATAATAAACCTGGTAGTTACCATTAAAACTAAAATTATAATATATTTTTATATTCTATTGGTGAAAAGGTTTCAACATAGTTAACACTATGACAAATCTTAGACTATTAAAAACCCATATTTCTTTATAGGAAGTCATTTTATCATCTATATGTAGATCCTTCTTGAACACCCATTTAAACTTTGAGGGATTTACATTATCATAAGACACTACCAATATAGAAAACTTAATTTTGGCATATGGAATCCATTTTCTAAATTTATACACACTTACCCATTTTAGATTACTTCTATTTATTTCTTCCTTGTAGGAGAAGTATTAATTATTCTCAATTAATAATATATCACCGAAATTGATGATTATAAAACTATATATGTTTTGGTTTTATCTTTATCACAATGCATGTATCTATTTTACATGATCTCTTTTGGAGGTTTTTCTAATGACAACTTATTGTGAAACTCAATCCTTGACTTTACAAAGACTGCATCTTCTAAATTTAGAAGAGTTGAGAGTTTCTTCTCCCCATTTAATAATATAATCCAAGGCATGGTGGGGGTACTTTTTGTATTTATTTGTTAAGTTTTAGGGGAAGGTTGAATGTGAATTTTCAACCTCAATTACTCAAATATTTACCTTGGAATTTCTTTAATAAAAATATCATTAATTTGATCCTTTATTTTAATATACTTTGGATTTATTTCTCTAGAAGTAAATTACTCCTCAATGAAATGTAACTTGATGTCAATATGTTTTTATTTATAGTATTGTACTAGTTTCATTTAAATATCAATTACACTTTGATTATAATATATAATTTTCAACAGTTTTTCAAAATTAACTTACAAGTCCTCTAACTGACCATTCAACAACATCATTTGAGCGCAATCATGGGTGGTAACAATATATTATGATTTTATTATACTCATATTTTCTATGTTTTGTTTATTGTTATGATAATAAATAAAACAATCTCTTAAAATGAGTGTTCCTCTAGACATTGATTTTCAGTCATCAGAATATCCATCCCAATCAACATCACTGAACCTAATTAAATTCAACTCATTAAATATTTAATATAGTAAGACAACATTTTATGTTCCTTTTAAGATACCTCAAAACTCTTTTAGCATCCTTAATGTGATATTCCTTTAGATTACTCTTATATATGGAACATAAAGTGGCTCAATACAAAATATTTGGTATAGATACAATTAGATAGTTTAAAATTTTGTTTAACTATAGGATGTATCTTTAATTAAAACTTTTATTAGATTCATCATTGTTCAGATTTACTCCAACATAGATAGGATTATCAGCTTCCTTTGAATCATCCATGTCAAACTTTCTCTATATATTCTTATAATAATTCTCCTTATAAAGAAATATATGAGTTCCATTTTTTCACAAATGATCTCGGCTACCCTGATAACTCGATAATCGATCTAGTCCTAACATGGCCCGAAGGGTGTTCTCGGTCCCCATGGGTTGGTGACTAGCACCTGGAATTATACAAAATAAATCTGGGAATTATTTTTCCACCAAAATCATGAAAGTAAGATAAAAAATTCAATATGTATACAAGAAAAACTCCACAGGGAGAACTATAACTGAATTCACATAGGAATAAAAATCCCAAAGTACAACCACAAGTACCAAAAATAGAATAACCAACCAAGTCCCAGTGGACACAAATCTCCAAGACTAAGGATCAACAACCAGAACCACCTCTAAGTAGCGATTTACACTTGCTCACACCTATAATGAGATAATCTACAAACACCTGAATGCACGAGTATGGTGTGAGCTAACATCCCTGTAGGGTCTCATCAATGATTCCATAATAAGATGCCAACATTTAATTAACCAAATAAATCTTTCAATTTTAAAAATAAACAGGTACCACAGTTTATAAGAATATTTAAACAAATCTTTCTTTACATTTAAGATGACATAAATACTTTAAAAAATTGATCTTTAAACATTTTTATATAAAACACACAACTATAAAATCAGACTAATGAGACAATTAAAAAAACATGGCAATAGGGCCCAAAACCATGGCCTTTATGGCCATTTCAATAGGGTCTGACATATTGCCATAGTTTAAACTGTGGTAATAGGTGGCCTATTACCATAGTTTTCCAAACCATGGAAATTGGTCTCATAGTTTTCTACTATTGCAGTTGTCCTATGGACACAGTTTAAACTGTGGCCATAGGTGTTATTTCCATGGTGGAAAACCGCGGCTATAACTCAAAAATAATATGTCATCAATCGAATTTGATCTATTCACCTCACCTATAGGTTTTATCCATATAACCACTACAACACATAGAGATTTGGTTATATATATATAGTATGTTATATATATATTAATAAAAATAGTGGTGGTAGCATGAAAACCATGAAAACATAGATTCCCACTCTTTTTTCTGCTTGAAAATTTTCTCCCACACAAGGGTGGGAGACCTATAGCCACAGTTTTCAAAATCGAGGCTATAATTGTCGGATATAGCCAAAATTTTACTAAAACCTTGGCTATAACCCTTGAAAAATTGGTCTATAGCCACGGTTTTAAAAACCATGGCTATAAACCACACATATGGCCACCGTTTTACTAAAATTATGGCTATAGTTCTATGGAAATAGCCTAATTTTCTATTTATAATAGTTTATATATATTTAGAAGGCATATATAAAAAAATTTATAATAAAAAATGGCATATATTTTAAATACAAATAACCGAACAACATGGTTATGTGCCAAAAGGTATTATACTTCCAGGCTATAGGATCATCACACACTAAAATGTTAATCACAACAATATGTGCATACACACTTCCCTTTGGAACTTTTCAAAGAGGACTTCATCACCATCCCGTTGGGGATGTGATGCGCTTCATATGTATTTTTAGTGTTATAAATCATAGAGTGTCGTCCCAAATAACTCACTAACTACCTAGGATTCCATGTTCTCAAATAACAATTAATTATGGGTAATTTATTTTAAGACTGCTTAAAATATAATTCATCCCATTATTCCATTTCAAAAATGTCAATTTTCCATTTAAAAACCAAAACAGATTTTTAATCAAATCATTCCTTTTTTCCACAATAAAACCAATTGTTTTTTTTATCAAAACAATTTTAATCCATTTTTTTTTCAAAATACACCCTTTAAATAAATTTAATCAAATCTATTTAAAAAATTTAAATTTCACAATTTTCCACAAATTTCACAAATACATCACAATTCAATGGAATTGGGGTTTTTCCCAATTTTATACCAAAATACTCAATTCAATGAAATTGGGTTTTTAATAAACCAATTGAAATAAATTTATTTCAAATCAATCAATTGAATTTAAATCAAACAAATGAATTTAAATCAAGAAATTTAGGGTTAATAAAAATTGGATATCATAACGGAACCACCTACATTGGGAGTATGTGATCTCAAAACTTCAAGCCCCAATCATGAAACTCTAATAAGGAACATCGAAAAAAGGATCCAAGAATCAAACCTAGGTTTAAGATCCAAAACAGCAGGGATTAGATCCTCCAACAACATGGTGATCTACACAACCCTAAGGAGGAGAAGAGAGAGAGTGTGTGAGAAAGAGAATGGGAAGAGAAAACCTACTGAGAACCAATAACAAGATGGTTCAAAATATTAAATGATATATCCTTATCCCGATAATTGATATGTGATCTATGTAGGGATGTATGATCCATACTGAATATGATGCCAAATTCAACCAATAATTGAAGAACTAAATTTGCAGGAAACATATTCCTTGACACATATATTAATTTTATTAAAATTTTATACATTTTGTAATTTTTAATCTATTTTAAATCTTAAAAACTTTTTAGTTTTTACAACATTATTTAATAAATAAAAAATTGGTATGATTTTTAAAAAATAGTAATTTATACGAAACTAGTACCCAACCCATGCATTTTCATGACATGATCATTAAATAACATATTTTCATACACACATTCATAATTTGGAGTTATTAAAACTTTTAAAAATATGATATAGGATGATATAGAAACCTAAGAGTAAATAATATTTGATATATAAAAAAATCAAATCACAAAAAAAGTTGAACATAGTAATTGACTTTTAGTAATTCTATTCAATTTTTATTTTCATCTTGAATTGATTTTATTGGAATTTCTTTTTAAGATCCTTTATGGTGAATATTTATGAAATCCATGTCACTCATTGTTAGAGTTGGGGGAAATTAGAAGAAGAAATGAATTGAGTGGGGTGCTTGTGACACATTGAAATGGAGTGAAGGATGGTGGTGACAAGTAGCTAAAGGAATTCTATATAATTATAGATATTAATTTATGTGAACAGGTGTATATAAATTAAATCAATGTATGCATAAATTATGCATACATTTCAAACATGCATGATACTATATGGAACTTGTTAATGTAGAAGAGGCATGGAAGGAATAGTAAACTACCAGTAGAAGGAATGTGTACTATAATTGCATAGATTATATAATGTTTGAATATAATGTTGAAAAATTGGTGAATGTAGTATTGGAATGATATAAAAGTAGTAGTTAATATTGAAATATAATGATGGATAAAATAAAAAATGTATATATATATATTTAGAGATGTTTTATTATTATGAATGAATATTAAAAATTTTAACTGTGCATATGAAACTAAAACATATGAATTAATGGTATAATACATATACATCTCATCCTCAATATACAAGTCAAATACATAATGAAAACGTATACTTGCACCATGTGGATCTTGTTTATGAACCATCACAAAAATCAATCTAATTCTAATATTTATTTTAACATCGATCTTTATATTCAACCATTCCATGAAATATTACCAAATGTGACACATAAAGTAAAAATTTAACACTCTATTCAATGACCCGAATTAAAAAATTCATAATAAAATCTTATAAAAATAATAAAATCAAACTAGAACTATACATAATTATACACAATTATGACCAAGAAAACACCCATGGAATGTATAAAAAATCAAAATGTATTCATGTTTGTCTAGAAGAATAAATTTTATATAAAATTTTATATATTAGTTACAAAATTTATTCAAATAGTAATTCCATTAAATTTTTGAATGCCTAATTATCAATAGGACCCACTGGTTTAACACCAATATGTAAACTAAAATACCCAATTTTTTCATAACACTCAATAGAAGAATAGATAAAATAAAAATTACTATATAAAACCAATAATAGACAATGCATAGGTTTTAATTCACACACTTCAATTAAATCAACCCATATCACTGTACAAACACCTTTTCATAATTCATATGTCTGGGTAATACAAGGGTGAAAAATCTAGAAAACATGGGAAGAATACTATAGAAGATCTATCTGCAATGACACTTTTTATGCCTCTAAATCTGGTACTTAGGGAGAAATCACGCTGGGAAGTTTTGGAGGATTTGTATTGGATGGTCATACAGTGCACCCTTCATTTTATATTTCTAATGTAAAAGAGGTTTGGGTATCCTTTTAGGAATCTTTTAATGTTCTTGGTAGCACGACATAGATTTCAAGTCTATCGGGAGATCAAGATTCTCATATTTCTAAGGATCATGTTGTTGGAAAAGTCTTCGGGGACAACAATTTAATCACATTCAAGTTAAAGTCACCAATATTACTTGAAATATTAATATAGATGCAAAAAAACACTACAAACCATAGTATAGAAAAATGATACAAAATTCTTGATAGAGTTAATAAAGATACAAAATTATAGAGGAATGTGTATTTACCTGAATCAAAAGAAATGAAAATGATAGAGAAATGAGTACTCATCTGAGATGGTAAGAATAATATACACTATAAAGTGAAACACGCAATAGTGGAGTAAGTAAATAGAATCAATATAGATGGAATTTGTTCTCTTAATACATTTAAAACATATACAAAGTTGATAAATTTAACACAAAATGTGTAGTAAACATAATATAGATGCAAAATTTTATATAATCAATGAACATATATATATAATGTATACATAATAATAAAAATTATATAAAAATAACTTAATGATGTTTATAAATCATCTGATGGAGTTTCTCACTATAATAGATGGTTGATATTTTTCAGGAAAACACTCCAACCTGCTTGTAGAATCAACAAAGATTCGCACCCGTTGCATCCAGTCAAGCATAGGTCTAGGGTGTTCACCTTGAACCCCCTTCAAACCATGGAGGATTTCATGTAGTGACCCCATGGTTTCAAATTTATAAGCCAACACATGAAAATTCCCCCTCTACACACGACGGTTGGTTTAAAAAAATAATTTAAACCAACCTAAATAAAGGTAATTAAAATTTAATACAAAACTTTTAGTAAAACAATTGTCCTATAATAATAGATGGAAAAGATAACAGGTCTGTTAAAGTTTAAAGGTTTAAACATCCCAAATGAATTAAAGATAATTTTCAAAACTCATGTGTTCTTCCAAGGAATATCAACTAAACCTGCATTATGAAAATCAATGAATGAATATGATTAACTTTGAATTTTTAGATTAGAAATATGTGATAATGTGGAGGTTATGGTGAAAAATTAATGATCTCATCACTCAAACCCCTCTAGGTGAGATGGGAAGCTGAACAGGCTACTTGAGCACCTCTCTATGAATGTTCTCAAAGAAGTGGAAGGATACAATGGACACTTATCCGGATCATCTTGTATACCAATATTTATTAATAGAACAAGGAAATCAAGTCAAAATAAAGCATATTTAAACCTTGATAAAAAACCACTAACACATAAGAAGGAAAAAACCCAGAATTTAGCAACACTTATAGATAGAATCAACATCTCAGAGCTGAACATGACAAAATCAAGTGCCCAGGATCCTATTTTTCATAAAACACCAAAAACCTGAAATGGTTACCAACAAATAAAGATCTTATCAATGATCTCAGTAATGATTTTCTACTATGATTCCTAAATAAACACTTTAACCTATTTAATCTTTGATGATATATGACTCAACATCATCAATACCCATGTTTGAGAAGCATCATTAATTGTGTGATAGTATCCCAAATTAAAAGTTTGTTTTGAAATATAAGGTGCCCTCAGACCTAGAATTTGTGGTAGAGAAACAAGTGATAAGGTTGTGGCACAACATTCATGATCTCATCACTCAAACCCCTCTAGGTGAGATGGGAAGAAGAATGGGATACTTGAGCACCACTATATTAATGTGTTAAAAGAAGTGGTGGGAAACAATGGACACTTATAAGGATCATCTTGCATACCAATATTTATTAATAAAAAAAAGAAAGAAAGCCAAAAGAACACATCTTTGAAAGAAAAAATTCCCAGAATTTAGTAAAAAATACAGATAGAATCAACATCTCATAGCAGAACATGGAAAAATCCAGTTCCTAGGATCCTATATTTCACAAAACACCAAAAATCTGAAATGGTTACCAACAAATAAATATCTTCTCAATGATCTCAGTCATGATTTTTATTCTATGATTCCAAAACCAACACTTGATCCAATTTAATATGTGATTATACATGACTCAACCTCATAGGTACCCATGATCAAGAAGAATCCTTAACTGAGTGATAGTATCCTAGATTATGATTCTTTTATAAAAGATAAGGTGGACACAGACCTAGAAGTTGTGGCATAGAAACTGGTGATAAGGTTGGGGTGCAACATTCATTCTCTCATCACTCAAACCCCTCTAGGTGAGATGAGAAGCTCAACAAGATACTTGATAACCTCTCTATGACTGTGCTCAAAGTAGTGGTAGGAGAAAATGGCCACTTTTTAGGATCATTTGGGTACCAATATTTATTAATAAAAAAAATAAATCATGCCAAAATAACACATCTTTAAAGCTGGATAAAAAACTACTAAAACATAAAAAGGTAAAAAAACCTAGAATTTAGCAACACTTATAGACAAAATCAACATATCAGAGCTGAACATGAAAAAATCTAGTACCCAGGATCCTATTTTTCATAAAAAACCAAAAACTTGAAATAGTTACCAACAAATACAAGCCATCCTAATTGAAACAATAATCAAGAACTGAAACCATGGTCTCTAATACTGAACATGAATGAGGAGTTCCCAACATAACAAAACTACTTAAGAACCATAAATTTCAAAATATAACCAAACAAAATTAGATAATAAACTGTTATAAAAGAAATAGAAAAAAATATAGGGGTGACACTCATAGATGACACATCATGATGCATGAGCCTGAAGTATGAATTAATACCTCCTTGGGGCATCATATCCACCCTGTCCAAAAGTGGGTGGAGGGGATACAATATAAAGAAGATACAATACCCATATAATTATTTTCATAAGGAATGTGGAAATTAAGTTTAAATAAATATGACTCTAATAATTTAAATAAATAAATAAATAAATAAATATATATATATATATATACAATATGAAGGATATGTTCATAAAAAATATCAACAATTTAGAATGAATGAACATGCTATGTTTAAAGTAATATCATAACTCATAAAATACATGTGTATATATAGCATAATATAAATTTATATCTATTAGAATATATATTCATAATAGATATCTATAATATATATATATAAATATTTTTAACCAATTTAAATTACTTTACTATAATGATTAAACTGGTATATAGAATTTTATTCATTCATGTTTAGAAGGATGCTGAGATCTAAAATTAATACCTCTCATTAAAAAATGTGATGGATCTACAACTAATATTTTACTTTTGCAATCCAGAAATAAGTAAAATCCTAGGGATATTTACAACTCTCTTATCATGAATGATGATGTGCATGGGGAGGAACTACTTATACAAAGAGATTACATCATAGCCTGAATTCAAGTCAATAAGGTTGTACAACTTCAGATGATGTGAATGAGAACATAGAGTAAAACTTTTACCAAGAGAATTTAAATATAATAATTAAATTCATATTATAGTATCCAATTTAGAATCCTCATATGTAATGGGATTAACAATATTATAATTTTAATGGTTATTATTATTTTGGAAATTCCTTAAATCTAAAAGAGATAAAATAAGTTTTTTTTGGCACTAATATTTTCAAAAGTTATTAAATTATAGATTATATAGTTGTGTACAAATGGAGTACAAATTAAAGGCCATATCTTAGTGATAGATTTTATGAAACCTCAATAATAATTGTTTCTTAATGGGATGTATGGACATGGGGTTATGTTAAACTATAAGTATCAGTTACCACAGATGAACCTAGTGGTGGCCACTAATCAAACCATTGATGTTGAGAAAAAAAATAGAACACATGCACTGTAAAATATAGTAAAATTTATAAATAATGATAGGAATCAATATTGAAAAAAAACATTCATAATATAGGCGTTAAAGGTTCCATAATTTAATTTAGGGGTCAAAAATGATGATAGAAATCATGAATAGTAAACACACACTATCTTGGATCCAATTATTAATAAAAAACATTGTAATGAGTATAATTCATATTGAAACATACCTTGATAAAAAAATATTAAGGATTTATCTTTCCCTTCCCAAAAACCCCAAACTAATACTCACTATCTAAGAGTCAAAGGTTATGGATTCCAATTTTCCCAGATCCTTAAGGTCATCATTATTTATGTTATAATATGAATGATAACATTTTTGTGAAACAATCATGTTGCATAAAAATACTATAAAAAACCAAATCATCAAACCTTTATTTTACCAATGTCATATGAAGGTATAGATTTTATGTTTTATTTTCCAACCATTTTATCTTGATGTCTTGAAAACATAAAAAAATGAGAAGAATCAGAGAAGGAAATAAAAAATAAATAAATCAAATTGTTAAAGAATAAATAAACATAGTTAAGTTAGGAATATTATTTTAAACTCTAACTTTATTTAATAAAGTAGTACCCTATACTTTAATATCTCTAGTAGTTTCTGAAACAATAGGTATGTTAGTGAGATAATATGTTGATTAAATAAAAATGATAGGAAAATCAAATAAAATGTATCATATGGAAAGAATGTAGTGGAGTATAATGTACCTAACATAATTTGAAGTAGAAAACATGCCTAAAATAATTTTAATGTTAGTTATTCAATATTGAAGCTAACATATATTTAAAATACATCATTGAACTATAAGAAATTAATGAAAAAACAAATAAAATATATATGTACATTGTATAATATTAAAACATTATAAAATTATAAAAATTATCATTGATAATATACATTTGTAAAAAATAATATGATTAAAAGGTTTTAATAAATAAAAAAATATGACAATCAAATTGAAATTTGAAATGTATTTAGATGTAGATGAAACAAATAAATAACAAAAAAAAATCAAAAAAATCTAAAATAATTCAATTATAATACCTATAAGCTTGAAGGTCACTGCTATGTGATTTAATTATTATATATTGGTCTTTGGGAAACTGCAACTGGAACAAATTCCATTGGAAAATTAAAAGAGAAAAATTAAACAAAAAATAACATGCAAGAGTAGAATTTCACCACCCTCCAAATTCAAACATCAAATAGAATACATGAAAAGTATCACCTTCATTCCCAATGAGATTTTATGTTGCTACCCTTCCCTAACTACATGTTAATTCCATGAGAGACACTGTGATAAGTCCAAATTTAATAATTCACTAAGAAATAACTATTTTGGAAAAATTATTTTAAGAGAAGTGAACCAAAAAAATGAAAGAGAAGAATTACAACATCATTTATCTCCAAACATTCGATAGCCTACATAAAAATCCTCACCTGCATGCCACACAAGATTTCAAGCTTCTACACTTCCCTAAACACATGTGAATCCCAAACCAAATATCATAAGTCCAAACCTATACACATGTCATGGGAGAATGATCTTCTGTTTTGAGAGTGGAATACTCACTTACTAAATCATTGAAAATAAAATTATAATGGCGGTAATCAATTGCTAAATATATCATCCCTTCCTCCTCCACAGATCTTATGAATTTATTATTATTTAAAATCATTAAACTAACCCACAATAATATATGTGCATGCACACACTATAGAGAATTGAATATTGAATAACTATTGAATATTGAATAATTGTATACATTGGAAGAATTGTACAGATTTTTTTTTCAAATATAAAAAATATTTGTTGAATGAATCAAAAGAATTTGAAAAATTGAAATATAGAAAATTGATGAACCAATTTTGGGAATAATCAAGATGAAATCTATAATCAAACATGAATATGCATATAATTATGTGAATATAAAGAAAAAAAACACACACACACACACAATTAGACATTGATGTCAAAAAAGACCAAGCACTGTAACTACTTTTCAATAAGTATTTCCAAACATAGCTCTAATGTTAAATCCATGTAAAAATCACTTCTTTGGTTAGGTTTACCTGAATTTATGGTACTTCAATGATAGAAACATAGAGATGATGTATTTGATGCACTAACACAACCAAAAAGTGAGAGAAATGGACTTATAAGCCTCAACATTCAATTGCTAATAGATTATAGCAAGCAGATCAAGATGAGAAATGAAAAAATAGAACAAAAAAAAACCATGAATGGGTTTATTTTCACTTGGATCATCTTGTAATAGCCATAAAACTATAATCTTCTAGGGAATGGCTTCCCAACTAGAAGAAGGGAAACCCCAATAATCCAAGTTATACTTCCCAAACCAATATTGACATGCCCATCTGTAACGTGTATCCCCTCCCTCAGTAACAACACGATATATAGTGCCCTAAAATAGTATTATTCTATAAATGGATATGGAGGGACACTACTTTTCTCAACTCTCTAAGGTTGATCATAAAATTCTCAACCTCTATACAATAATTCATCTATCATTGCATCAGAAGTTAGATTAAAAACCGATATACCACATAGAATCCAAAAATTGTATAGAACTCACCATAAGGACAAGGAAAACCCTTTAAAAGAGCACAATGCTAAAACTCACAATTGATCCTCTAATTCATTCCTGGCCATTTTTATTGGTTGAAAGTGACCTTTTCAATAGCACTAAAAAGGTGTAAGAGTTAATATAGATTGAATCCAGGATGGTGGAAACATTAGAATGAAAAATTGAATAATCAAGGGAGTTGTTTGTAACATTTCAACTCCAAAGGGAACAATGAGTGATGCATGGAAGAGAGAATTTAGAGGGATAAGAATGATTTTTCTAAAACCCTAGGGTAAAATTTTGGTATCCAGAGAATAAGAATGAGTATGGTGTCAGTCATGGAGGATCTGGAGGTGGAGGAGCCATCGACGGAGGAGATGGAGTCCAAGTAACCGTAGGTGGAGTAGCCGTATTGGGAGCACCCGTATTTGGAGTAGGCATAGGTGTGAGCAGGGTGTAGTGGGGAAGATTATGGAAGACGAAGAAATAAGTATTTGGGGTGGGCTCAAGGGTTGAAAGGGGGTGGAGGAAGAAGCTTGAGGGGGTCAAGATAGGGAGGAGGAAGAATGCTATGGAGGATCAGTTTAGGGATTTGGAGCATGGGGGATCTGGAACACGAAAGAAGCTTGAGGGGGGTGAGGTAAGGAAGAGGAAGAGTGATTCGAAGGATCGTTTCAAGGATCTGTAATGTGGAATAATCTTGAGAGGAGAAATACATGCAGAAGGAAGAATAATGCAGAGGATCAGTTTAAGGATTTGGAACGTGGATGAAGGGATTTGGGGTGAGTTGTGGGGCCGATATAACTGGAGAGATTGAAATGAAGGTGTAATTGTTTAAGAATGAAGGATGTGGTGACATGTGGAGGCAGAGGGGACATGCTATAGTATAGTTAATGGATTTTTTCATAGTATTTATGGATGTTTAATGGAAATGGAGAATTCATGTTGATATTCATGAATATTATCAATAAATTTAAACAGTTTTTATTTAAAAAGTTGTATACTGTAAAAAAATGGATACTAGTAAGAAGTGTTAACATTGTATTATATTATTAATATTTTTTATAATTATCAGAAAATTATCTAAAACTCTAAACCTAAATGATATTTAGAAATGAAATTATGTGAATTATATTTTAATTTCTCTAGAATATATATGGTTTTAGGCTAGTTACTTACACATTTAATGTCCTCATAATCACCACCACATCGATCAATCAATATGTGAATATGAGCATGGATTAGTTTCTTAGATCAAGAGAATATATCACTATATATAGGGATTGAGGAATGATGGTCTCTAAAAATAGTACTTAAAATGATAGCATCCTCTACATTATACAATTTTTCATAAATTACAAAAAAAGACTACCCGATGCCTAAATATTCAATGCCAACTAAATAATGCATAAATAACGTGTTATGACAAACTAATTAGGATATAAACAACACTTATATTTTTATTATATACATATAATATAATAAAATATGTTATATGATAATAGAGAGTCAATAACTTGACTTATCATTCACAAAAATATTAAATACACCCTAAATATTTAATTAATGTCTATTCGTATAATATTTTCCCATTTTTTTACATTAATACATATAAAAAAATTAACTAATTAAATTAATATATAATTATTTTAATGAAAAATATATTAATTTATTTATTTCACGGTGATCCATCAAATGCAGACATCTCCCAGACCCCATGGTAGGTCCCATCATGTCCTATAATAACATTCACTAGAATTGGTTATAAATTTGAATATTCTATGTGGATGACACTCTTGGACCATATCTAAACAATTGTGAATACTATTCATACACCAATAATGGAGTCTGACAACCCATCAAGGCCTCTAATGTGATAAGGAATACTCTTATCAATGCCAACCATTTCTATGAAATAGGTCATGGAATATAATCTCTTTGTCTCAAGATATCTCATAATGAAGAAAACATAGTTCGTGTCATCATCATTTCTTAATTTATTGTTCATTGACCAAACTATATAGACATAAATTCTTTTACCATGAACATGTATTTAGTTAAGGAACTATCATCTTGAAAAACTAGCCCTGAAATATTACTTTCTTTCTAAAGTGAGAAATTCTATCTTGATTATTCAATAAATGTCATACAACAAAGGATTCACCCAACACAATCTACCTCAACATGTAATTAATTCCATAGTTTTCATCTTAAATCAATATACATTATAAAATAGTATAAATTGATAACAATATCTAGTCATTCAACCATTACACATGTTCAAATATTGTAACAATGAATGACACATAAATCATGTGGTGTTCATATTGACGGGTCAATCCTCATGACCCCTTCTATTTGAGATAACCATGTTTTAACATCATGAGAATAAGTTTCAATGATTATGAACCCCAAAAACCTATTGGTCACACATCATCTATGTCCAATTTACATGATACATATGGAAAATATGATATATATTTATGATTAATTCCATCGTATCTCTAGGAACTTAGTAAATCCTTGGAAATTATATAACCATTTTTCATGAAAAATAATATATATAACTTACCATGTAATTATTAAATTAAAATATATCAACAATATTATGGTAAGAATATGACATGCATAACTCACATTATAGAATATATGGTAATCAAAAATTACTATTTTAGTTTGTTATAAGTCACCCAATTTTACAACAGTACCACATAAACTAGAAAAAAAATTATAACTACACTTTTTATCTCTCACACTATAAGATCATGGATCTTTATTGTTATGCATTTAGTCATTTGGTTAATTATGTCACTATTGTGTGATTTTTATGATATCTACGAATTCACCTCCTTGTGTAAGACCCCTCAAGAGATGATATCTCCAAGTATATTCCATTAAACCCCTATAAAAATATGACATCTTATATTTTACCAATAATAATATTATCATAATTTATATTACGATAAAACATTACTTATTAGGTACTATTACAAGAACTGGGAAAACAATTGTGTATTTTACATTATATCATCAACTATATTAGAAGCTGTAGTGCACTCAGTAATTTTTTAGATATAACTACCACTGTATTGAAAGATAATTTGTTGACCATTACATTAGACTACCTATAATATTATATCATATTTAATTGATGTAAGACTAGTTTCCCCTTAAAAATAATGTCCCTTCCTCACCATGTAAAAGGAATATATCGTTTGTACTCTCTCAAGTAGAATTAGATAGTTCCAACTTCATCTGAGTCAATTCTCTAGGATTTAGATGATATTTTCCTATCATATAGTATATGTTTTAAATATCACATCTATCACATAGAATTTAATATTTGATTGATCTATCACATAAACATATGGATTTCAACTCAACACATTAATCGTATCCTCTGTATCATACATGTATTCTTCCAGAGATTTATGGTATGTAAAATTGGTATAATGTTTCTATTAAATTGTTAAAACACTATTTTTCAATAAAATTTATGTATACGTACTTTTTATATAGTCAACTAAACTCATTATATCTACCTCAATATATCTCATTCCCGTGAACATAGGATGGTAATTTAATTCAAAATATTTTTAGATACATTCATTTGGTTCTTAAATAACTGTAAGAACAATATCCATTTTACTTAGGTTATCAAACATATTTTTAATTGGAAAATAGAGGGTCTCCCTCTAACATCTTATATATAAATGATAAAAATTAATTCCAAATCAATATTATCATATAATGTTGCTAACATGAATCCAAAACTAGATTTCAGTAACTTTCACTGATTATTGTAATTATTTGATGTAACCAAACATTTATGGTTATATTGTATAGAAACATTCCATGAAAGGTGGTCTTGAAATTAAATTCCAAATAACATGGTAATATAAAGTATCTATGACATGAAAAAATCTAAGGATTTAGGATTCGTGACTTGGTATAAAAAATCAATACTTACAGGTGGCACACATGTACCCCTGATGTATGGAATATATTGAATAACCCCATAGTATCATGATTTAAATCATTTAAAATAATATAAAACTGTACTATTATACATGGAATCCATTATTGAATTTTAATTGAACTTGTAAATATTATATTGTTTTCATTTAAAGCATACTTTTAGGAATAATTATTCTTAATTAATAATATATCACCCACTGTTGTGAATGTAAAACCACCACAATGATTTTATACATCCAACACAATATGTATCTTTGGAACATTCCCATTTCAAAAATATCTTATTGAACATGTTCCTTTGACGACCACTTTTGCATCTGCAACATTGACTCAATCCAAGTCAATCTTTCTCCCACTATCTCTAATAGAGATATATATCCTTTTATATAAATATAGTCTACTACATGATAATGAATTTTTTCTATCATGGTTATTTATATAATATCCTATATGAACATTATGATACTTATAGAGATTCACTTTTTGTTTTTCATAATGAATACCTGTTTATATCCTTAATAAACACTTTTCATCTAAACACATTTTCTATTGACATAATGTATTTATATCATTATTTAACTCATAGTATATCCATTATTAATTATTATTGTAATTTTTTGATGGGATAATTCTAGTATTTTATAAAGTATGTCATGAAAAATAATGGAAGTATCTGCAATAAAAATGAGGTTAAATATTGAGGATCCTTTTAGTTAAATGATGAATCTAATGTGTACATGGAAGTTTTCATTTAGTAATTACTTCACATTTGATTTTATTGATCAATTTTTTCATGTTAGACACATCATCGATCATCCTTAGTAATGTGATAACTTTTATGTCTACGATAAAATGTGAAAATTCAAAAAACAAAATCCACTCTATATTTTCATGATCAATGAAACCTTAGTAATGATATTTGTTGGGACACTAGACAGAATAAAATCATATCTTATAATGAAACATATAAATGAAAAAAAAATTTATATTCCATAATAATCATAATGGAATCATATGTATAAATAAATTTACCTCTTTATTATCTATATAATTGTTCACATTGTCTAGATGAATAAATTCAATGGCATTATTGATGATATTTTTTTCAAAAGGATTCTCTGTCTAATACTAGAAAAGTAATTGTGTTGGTAATTCCTAGGGTATTTTACAACAATGAGTATAAATAATATACTAGGTAGAACCTTGAAAACTAATTCTAGATTTACTATGAAAATAATTATCATTAAAAAAATGGATATAAATTAGTTATACATTTTTTGTTCACCAGTTATTGAAAATAAATCAAGTATTATTGAACTATTAGTTTATTATTAAACACCATAAACCAAATTCATTCAAAAATGGAACAATATATTCTTAGGTCCAATGGAAACATGTGATAAATATTTTTGTAATATATAAAAAAATTTCAATATGAACCATTAAACATAGCAATTAGAAGGTGTATATTTATCACTGGATGACTTAGGGAATCACCCTTTCACAGATAGTCGGAGAATTCACCATTCATCATATAACTTTTTATTTCATTATAGGCTACTATATTTAAATAAACATATTTTATAGTGACCCAGTATTAACATATATGAACATTATATCATTTAAGATGATTATTCCACACATTACATAAGTACACACATGAGGATTGTAATAGTTTAATATCTTTCAAATCATGGAAATCATTTATCTAATTTGGGAAGTGATCCTCAACATATCCTATAAATATCATCCAACTTAGTACTCCAACTTAATTAATTTCTTCATAACATGAGGAAAGGAATCAAAAGAAAGGGTGAGATTAGATGCTCTATAAGGGTAAAAATAAAGGAAACATGTAAGAATAATAAGAAAATAAGGGTATAAGAACATGTTACTAACAAATAAATATCATACCCTATATATCATAGACGATATAAAAGAGTCATGACACAAATATTGGTAGTTTTTAAGACATGAATCATAAGAAAATAAAATAACATGAGTCATGATAGAATAACATGTTCATATGACATAAACTTACGACTTAACCATCAGCCTACAACATTTTGAACATGTATAAGTACAAAAAGGTCACTCATTATGTTAAGGACATTAAATCAGGACCTATCATAAACATATGGACATGAAAATATATCCACACATAATATTCTGATCATATAATGAGGTTCAAACATAACATTTTGAACATGTAATCAGGTTCATGCAAAAACTGATGGACATGAAACCAGGTCTATGCTTTACATTGTGAACTTGTAATCACATTCACGTATAACATTGTAAAAATGTAATTAGGTTCACACATAAACATATGGAAAAGAAACCAGGTTCAAGTGTAACATTGTGAACTTATAATAAAGTTAATACAAAAAAATAGTAACTTATAATATGTTTTAAAAATAAAATTATGTACATGAAACTAGTTCCATTCATAATATTGAAAACATTTAATCAGGTTCATGGATAAACTTATGTAAATGAAACCAGGTCCATGAATGACATTGTGAACATGTAATAAGGTTTTATCATAACATCATGATCATGTAATAATGATGAATTATAACATTGGGTACATGTAATCAAGTTCACTAATAACATATATACTCATGAGTCATCCATCATTAACCAATATGCTAGAAGGAGACATATATCCCACCCACCACATAATAAAATCATAAATACATGTTTCACAAGATGATAAAAATATTAATCATATCATCACCTATGAAATTAAATGGGTACAATAACCATTTCATAATATAATAACCTATATAAAAGATATAGGTTTCATAATCATGTCATCATAACATAACCAATGAAATTAAGTGGGATTTATATGTATTTTATCATGGTATAACCCCTAGAAGATAAACAGGTTCATAATTAACTTGTCATCATAAACATAAACCATCAAAATAATGAATAATAATGGTTTCCTTGGATCATATAACCTAAAATAAATAAAATATATCAAAGTATTCCATCATATATGGAAAATTATTTTTAAAGGTCTTTAAAAACACCATTTGAAGAAAATATCCTTTCAAATCCGAATAATTCTTTTTAAATTAAAAAAACATTTTGAAAAAATTATTATTTCAAAGTAACAATGGATAATTTTTAAACTTATAATTTTTTTTGAAAATCCTTTTTCATGAAACTTATCTAAAAATACCATTTAAACTAATTTTTCAAAATTATTTTTGAAAACATTTTTTGAGAGAAAACACATTTCCGACCAAACATATAGATAAATTTAGATTATTTTAAAAAATTATTAATTATTATATGAAAAAATATTAATAATGGTTACATTACATTATGATATAAAAAATAAACATAGTTAAAGAAATTTAATCATATTTATTGAGAGATATATCAAAATATTTCATCAATGGAAGCATAATCGTAAACAATCACGATAAATGATGAGATTATAGCAATAGACTCTTAAAACATTGGTAATGTTGAATCAAAATCCTAAGGATATAATAACTCTACATGAATCTTAAAATATCATGAAAGTAATGATATTACCAATAAAAAATGTCAAAGGGTAGTATATACACCATGTGAAATAATATAGGTGCATAACATAACATGTGTCTCAAAGAAGGCTAACTGGGAAAAAATTATCTTTCTAATTTGGAAAATTTTGAACCATAAATTCCATAAAATAGATATAAAAAATATAAATGTAAATAACCATAAATATATGTAATATAATAATATAATACATTCATGGTATGTATATACACCTCACAAAATAAATGAGTAGTGAATAATTCATAAGTCTTGCACAAATACAAGTGTGATAAGAAAACCCCTTACGAATCGAGTTACTTTTGAATTGTGATCCATGTGAAATAATAACATCAGTTGAAACATTTAATATCATTAAAAAAATAAAAAACATGATATAAAATTTCATTTTTCATTATATACACCACACATTAAGAATAAGTGGTAAATATAGCATATATATCACAAAAATAAAAGTTAGTTGAGAAAACCCATACCATAAGTATTGACTTTCATCATACACATTAAAACCTCATGAATAATAAATATTTATTTATTATAAATAAATAACATAACCATTTTTAAAAATAAATTACTTTATATTATTTTATTATGACTCTATATTTCTTATTTATTTATAATTCCACATTAATGTTATGTTTCTGGTAATAACAAATTTGTTTTTCATATATCTTTTGAGATTTTATTCTTGATCATCTTACATAGATCTTGATTTAATTATTTAAAGAACATAAATCATGATATAAATATCATTTATATTTACCATATATTTATTTATAATAATCTATAAAATATATAGACATGAAATGGAATAAACCATTTTTGGAGACGGTCGACTATACATATGCATGAACGTTGTATCTATTTTATTGAATTATTGAAATAAATATGGTAAATGATATATGTGTGAGAATATATATATTATCATTTAATAATAATAATTATTTCATAAATATAATATAAATTTACTAAAACCATCCTCAATACATTTAATAATGAATGTGAATGAATCACATCACTTTGAGGAGGCAATAGTCCACACAACCACAAAAGAAGTTATTGTATTTACAAAAAATTAAAAGCATGAATGAATGAGTTATATAATAATTAAATAAGAATAATGGATTCCTAAATATAATATATTCCATATAAATGGTTAAATTTAATCATTATTCCCATCCTTGAAATTTCATAATGGAAGAATGAATGAAATTGGTTCCCTAGGCTGTAGTCTGCCGTAAATACAAACAATGATTTTGTATCACATTTTATGGAAGTGTGTGTAGGTGAAGATAGAACCATTAAAATAAATAAATATCAATATATATAAAAAACATAATATATTATATAATCATGGAATAAGAAAGATTTAGTGGGTGGGTAATGAAATAAAACAAAAGTTCATGTTGAAATATGTTACCTCTTCTTTCTATAATTCCGTTTGGTTTTCTCCAAAAGAATAATACGATTTGATTTAATCCAAATGTAAGGCTTCTTAAATAAGAATAGGGAAGTTGGGAGATTATTTAGGTTGGGTTTGGATGAGAAAATGGTTGTGATAGGTGTGAATAAGTGAGATGGTTAGTACCATTTTATAGTGGAGGTGGAGTGGTATTCATGAAAATATAAAATTTTAAACAGTATTGAGGGGACTCCAATACATCATGTGCATAAAATTATTGTCAAATTTATAGAATATGGTCTAAATATGCCTATCCAGTGTCTTTTATACATTTTTCCACATTATTTTCCCCTTAATTTAATAACTATCCACTAAGTAAACTCATTTTTACCTTAATCACTATAATTAATTTTATTTACATTTGCCATTTTTCTGGGTCAGAAACTATGTTTTACTTAATAGAAATAAATATTAATTCAGATTAAAAATAATGAATCTATTTTCCAAATTATATATACATATTTGGATAAAATTAGTTTAAATTTAACCCCATATACAAGACAAGACAATAGTGTTTTAAAGTAAAAATGTTCAAAAATATTGAAGTATTTTTATATCCAATTTCAATGTGAAATTGATTCCACTGACCTTAATTATATTAATAGATATATAATTTATCTAATTAAACTCAATTAAAAATTTAATATTTAACTTATCTATATAAATAAATTAGATGATAAAATATTTTTCAATTAAAATTCAGTATTTTTCACTATTCACCAAAAAATGAAACTTCTCTAAAAAATACAAAAAAAATCATCCTAATATAATTTTAAAATTATGATTTCAAAAATGAATATTATTTTGTAAAATAAAATTATTCAAATATTCAAAAATTATATTTAAAATATGTACAACATTTAAAGGATGTAAAATTAACTTTTAGAAAATATAAAGCTTTATCGGTTAAATTGGATTTATGCTTATCACTTGTCTAGAAAAAACATTAGATGAATGTTAAATAGTTTATTGAATATAAATATATATATATATATATTATTAAAATAATTTTTCAAAATTGGTTTAATTAATTAATTGAGGTAAAATGCATTGGATTGTGTAAATATGGTACTCCAACAAAACATTTCCTATATTTTCAAAAGGGATTTAATTTCATTTCTAGTAAATTGGAAACCAAATAGACATTATTATATAATTTTCAAACCATATTTTCATAATTTAATCATTCTTATTTGTAACCACCATTCTAATAGCTAGGTTAAAAATATAATAATATAATAATATTATTTTTAAAACTAAATTTTAGTTTTGTAAAACTATGTCTTGTGTGTAATGAGAATTATTGAATGAAATCGACATTGTGTGGAACACAAGGAAAAATAGTGATTCATGTAATACAATATAATCTATGAGTTTATTGTAGCATAATCATAACATGGTGTTGTATGGAACACAATCCAAACCTAGTGCTTTCATATAACACAATATATATTAAGTTATCCATGAAATGGAGAATATCAAAAATAGTAAATTAATTTTGAAAAAATATTTCTCAAAATCTTGGGGTGTCACATTCTACCCCACTTAAAATGAAATTCTCACTTATAATTTTTATGGGTTATCAATGGTTTAATACTTTAAGGTTCCTTTTATAGAAATCCACATCGTAATAATGAATACTAAAATTCCCTTTAAAAAAGGATTTTTGGAAACATAACAGCTACCCAATGTGACTCATAACTAGGTTTCCACAAATGAGAACATAAATGAAAATTGAAAACATGGTCATGGAAGTGAATTATAACTATCAAGTTTTGATGGAGAGTAATAGAGAGTATTGACCAGTAGAAGTTGGTGACATAGAGAATGATAATGATAAAATAACATAAATCTATGATGATCTAAGGAACAACTTGTTTTATCAAAAATGAATGTACTAGAATAACATTTTTTCAATATCACTTTCCAATAGATAATAAATTTTTCACAAGGAGATATACATACATGATTTCATTCCTTATTCTACGCACAATCTAAAACTTTAGTTGTGTCTTGAACAATTTCTACTTCATCTCTTACTCAAAAAATGATGTTGATTTTATTTTTTCCTGAAGCACTAACATATCATATTATCTATATGTAGAATGATAATTCATTCCATCTACCCTTAGTTATCATAAAAAAATAGCACACATTATCCAATGTGAAAAAATCCTTAAATGAAAAGATAATGCAGTAATCTCTTAATCCTTATCTGATGATTAAGATAATCTATTTCATAAATTGTAAACCTTCTAACCATTAAAAAAAGATGAAAATACAAAATTCTAGAAATAATTTAACTAAATCAGCTTAAAAATGATCCCCCATATATCAAAAGGAATCGCTTGGTTGTCACATTAAAAACTTGTTAATACTTGATCTAATATTATATTTAAACACAATAATAACTAGAATTACCATATACCCTTATTAAAAGGATGCATGATTAATTATTTCAATAATCATTGAATATATTTCATAAATTCCATAATATATATCATTGATAATAAAAACTACTATGCCAATAAATAATTTATCAGTTTTGAGGTCATATATAATATCAAATATACTTTATCTATAACATCGTCTCTTTATCCATACTAAATATCATTTTCTCATCCCTAAGAACACATTATGGTTTACCTTACCTTAATAAACATATCAATTTCACATTAAATCACTTTTCTAAGTCATTAGAACTATTTAACATTTCCTTTTCAATCCATAATGACAAACATATAAGTAAAATACTTCTATATTACATGATTCATATATCATAATCTTTTAATTCAAATATATATACACTTCAATCATCCAACTTTATCCTTAAACCATTACTCAGGGTTCAACATCTTATACCTTATTACTACTTTCCTATAATATGAAATATGAATAAATACAAAAGGTCACCCTTCCTAAATCTAATAATTCTTCTTACATATAATGTAAAAAATACTATAACAACATCCTATACATTTAAAAATTCATTTTTGGTCTCCTTATCCTCAGAAGTATAACCAATAATCATACCATTTTTTAATTATATTCATGAAATTTACACAAAGTACATCATTTTTTATAAATCCTGTACATTTACACTTAAAAAACATTAAATGTTAACTCATTTCTTTCTTATTCTCTCTCTTAACTAAGACCATAAAGTATAGTGTGAGATACACTTATCGTAGAATATAAAAAACCATTACAAAATTATTATTGGATAACAAAATCATGAAACCTAATTTTATCTCTAACACTATAGTCATATCTTAAGAGGAATACCTATAAATATCCATAGAAATATCCCTAGGGACATTACATATGTTTTCTCATCCATGTTTCCAATGGTTGACTAAAATATTTCATTGATACCAAATATAGTTACCCAGGATTAGAATACATAGATATTACATCATTTTAGATGAATATTCAGTACAATTCGAAATTACAAGCTTGAATACCAATATAGTTTAGTGTTTTTGGAAACATGGAACACATTTTTATACTTTAATGAAACTTCTCCAACATATGCCCTAATAATATTATCCCTTAATAATCCTACATAAAACCTTTCTTCATAACATGTGGAAAGGAAACATAAGAAAGGATGGGATAATATGTTTAAAAAGGGTAATAAAATAGAGATACATAATCATAATTAGAAAAAAAATCATATAATAAAATGTGAATAACATTTAAAGATCACACTTTACATATCAATGATCATATACATGAGTCATTGAATAAATATTAGTATCTCATAAGACATGAATCTTAATAAAATTAAAGAACATGAGTCATGATATAATAAAATTTTCATAATACATTGAATTGTGCATAAAAATCATCCTATAACATTGTGAAAATGTATAAATAGTAAAAGGTTCACTCATTAACATATGTACATGAAGTCAAGACATCACATAAACTTATTGATATACAACCATTTATAGGCTTAACATTGGGAACATGTAATCAGTTATATATATACTATTGGGAATATGTTATCAGGTTCATGAATAAACATATGGACATGAAACCAGGTCCATGCATAACATTGTTAATATGTAATCATATTCAAGAATAATATTGTGAACATTTAATTAGGTTCAGGCATAAAATTATGGACATGAATCTAGGTCGATACATGACATTTTGAATATGTAATCATGTTCATTCATAACATTGTGAACATGTAACCAGGTTCACACATAATCCTATGGATATGCAACATGGTCCATTCATAATATTTTAAACATGTAATCAGGTTCAAGGATAAAATTTTGAACATTGAATATGGATTAAACATAAACTTATGGAAATTTCACCAGCTCCATGCATAACATTGTGAACATATAATCAGGTTCATGAATAAAATTATGAACATGTAATAAGTTTCACTCATAAAATTGTAAAAATTTATTCAGGTTCACATATAACATATATAATCACGAGTAATCTATAGTTTCCTAATTTATTGAAGAGAGATATAGGTCACACCCTTCAAATAATAAAATAATAAATACATGTTTCATAAGATTATAAAACATTCATCATATCATAACCCATGAAATGAAATGGGTAACATTAAAAATTAATTATATTATAACCTATGTAAATTAGATAGGTTTTATAATCATTTTATGATAACATAAACCTTGAAAATAATTGGGTTTTATAAGTATTATAACATGGAATTACCCATATAAGAGAAATGGGTTCATAAAAAACATTCCATCATAAAATAAATCATTAAATGAATGAATATGAATGGATTACATTGATCATATCAACATTAAATAATAAACTACATCAATGGATTTCATATTAGATAATAAATGATTTTTATATGTCATTTAAAAACATATTTTATGGAAAATACCATTTCCACTTTGAAAAACACATTTTAAATCATATAACATTTTGGAAATATTTTTTATTGATAGAAAACATGAATTTTTTTAAACACATATAAAATTTAGAAAATAATTTTTCCTTGAAAATAATCCTAATATATCATTTAAAATTAAATTTTATTTTTTTAGAAAACATGGTTTTTAGATAAAATAAATTATGAATAGAATGGAGAGATAAAGTCATATTTTCATAATTTTTTTTCTTAATTTTCATAAGAACCAAATAGTGAAAATATAATACCATTACATATGGATATAATGAGTAAACTTAGGTAAATAAAATTCATGATTGTTCATGATAGACATATCAAATGATTTCCTCTTTACAAGTGTAATCGTAAACAATGATAATAAATGATGAGATTGTAGAAATAGTCACTTACCAATTTAGTAACATTGAATCATAATACCCATGATGGAATAACATTAAATTTAGCATAAAATTTCATGAAAATAACTATATTAATGATAAAAAATTTCCAATGGAATAATGTACACCTTTTAATAGAATATAGGTGCATATCAGAACATATTTCTAAAAGAAGAAAAATTGAGGCAAAATTTTATTACCGATTTGGTAAATTTTGAACAATACATCCCATGAAAGACATATAATAAAATGATAGTTAAATAAACTTAAAATTTCAGATAAAAATCATAGAATACATTCTTGGAAATTATATAATCCACACAAAAGAAAAAAGTTGTGAATATGACATAAGTCTTACAGAAATAAATGTGATTCTAGAAAAAAAATTAAGACTTGGGTAACTTTTGATTTTTGAGACATGTGAAAAATTTCATCAATTGAAAATTTTAATATCTTAAAATAATTTAAATTTATTATATACCATGTAAAACTATAGTATATACACCACATAATAAGAATAAGTTGTGAATATAGCATATATCTCACAAAAATAAAAGTGAGATTTCAAAACCCTTACCTTAAGAATTGTATTTATTTTTAAATGTTCAAAATTCATGTACAATAAATATAATATTATTATAAATATACCATATAATCATATTCTCATATATCATATAATATCTTATTTTATTATTTAGTTTTATTTCCCATTTATTTACAATTCCATGTTAACGTTCTATTTCAGGTATTAACCGCTTTGTTTTTCGTATATGTTTTGACTTGTTATTCTTGTCCCCCTTAAAGAGATAATGATTTATTTATTTATAGAATGTAAAACTTGATATAAATATCATATATATTCATTATATATTTATTTTTAATATTATATAAATGATATAAATATGAAATGGAATACACTATTTATAGTGGTGATATGCCCTATGGACGAATGAACATTGTTTCTATATTTTTGTCATATTGAAAGAATGAATTTAAAATAAATAAATAAATAAATAAATATATATATATATATATATATTAATTCTAATATTATTATTATTTAATAAATATCATATAAATTTACTAAACCCATCCTTAATACCTTCTATGTAGAGTGTGAATGAATGACATCGCTTTTAAGAGGTTCCAGTTCACATATCCATAAACAAAGTTATCGTATTCCCAAAAAATTGAAAAAATTATGGTATGTGTTGTTTAAAAATTAAATAAGAATAAATACCTCATAAATATCATATATATAATATAAAATTATTATTTTAATCATTATTACCAACCTTAAATGGTGGTATTAGAAGAATGAATGGCATCAGTTCACAAGGAGGTATTCCACCATACATATGAATGATGATTGTGTACCCCATTTGATGGAAGTGTGTGTAGGTGTAGGTATAAACCTTAAAATAACAGCGTATTAGTATATTTTGGATACTGAGTTTAGTATATAATCATGGAATATTAATAATTTTTGGGGTGGAGAATGAAATAAAACTAATGTGCTTGTTGAAGTATGTTACCACTTCTTTAGGAAATTCCTTTTGTTTTTCAACAAAGGACTAACTTGGTTTTATTTATGGAAAATTGGAGGATTCAATAATGAGGCGAGGGATGTGGGATCTTATTTGGTCATTATCTGGTGGAGGAAAAGTTATTGAGAGGTGTGAAAAAATTAGGGAGGGTGAGTTTCTCTTTATAGCGTAGGAGAAGTGACATTCTTGTAAATATAAAAAGTTAAACACTATTGAGAGATCTCCCATACGTCATGCTACCACAATAATAGTAAATTTTATATATAATTTAATATGTGTTTTAAATATGTCCATAAAATGTATTTTGGACTAGTTTCAAGGTTAATTGGACCCTTATGTTAATGTTTAACCACAAAGTAAACATGTTTTTACCTTAATTGATGTAATTAGTTTTTAAAATTTACTATTTTTTTGGAAAAAACCAAGTTGATATTAATAGAAAATATATATCATTATGATTCCAAATTTCAAATACATTGTTTCAAATTCTATCCATAAATGTGGTTAAAATTATTTTTAAATTATTCCCACCGGTGTGATGAGAAAATGAGTTTTTAAAATAAAAATGTTCCAATGATTGAAATGTTTTTCTATCAAATTTCAAAATGAAATTGATTAAAATGAACTAAAAATTATTAATTTATAAATATAATATATAGTTAAATATTAAAAATAATTTAATATATAATTTATCTATATAAATAAATTAGAAAAAAATTTGTTTTTAATAAATATTTAGTATTATTCATTATTCATCCAAAAATGAATCTTCAGGAAAAAATACAAAAAATTAAACCAAATATAATTTTTTTTGTTTTGAATTCAAAAATAAAGTTTATTTTTTCAAATAAAATTTATAAAATTTTCAAAAATTCAATTTATATTAGGTGCTCTATTACGTGGAGGTGGTATTACCTTATAGTAAAATATATATCTTTATGTGTAAAATAGGTTTTATTCTTATATATTTTCTCAATAAAACATAATTTGAATTTTAAATAGTTGATTGAATATAATATATATATTTCATTATAATAAATTATCAAATATTTTTTAATTAATTTATTGAGATAAAATGTGTTTGATTTCATAAATATGGTTTTCTAGAAAAAGATTTTCTATATTTTTTAAAGGGTTTTAATTTCATATGTGGTTAATTTGTAACCAAATAACTTTTCTTATATACATGTGTCAATAGTAACTGCATCTTGTACAACATCAAAAAGTTAATAAGCTCAATGGGTCCTAGGGAGGTGAGTGGTAATGCTGTGTCAAACACTATGAGGTGTCTAGCCAGATGCGTAATGAAAGATCCTCCCATCAAAGTACTGTGATTCTATTTTTTGTGGGATTTTTAATAATTTAAAAACTAGACAACCATGTTGATGGATGCCCCCTATGGGTGTTGTAATAATTAGCACATCGATCTGGAAGACACTCCCATGAGACACTGTCCTGGCAAACCATCCTTATGTCATAGCTCAATGTAATATCTATAAGGCTGGGCCTCATAACTGGGTAGATTTCATGATGCACGACACATGAGGAAATTGGGGGTCTCAGGCAATCATCTTCCATATTCATTGAGAATCATCTCGAGGTGGGTCTTGATGTAGAGTTGGATATACCTCCAATGTGACAAGATTATCTGTAAAAAAGTCGAATCATATGTCGAAATTGGTGAAGGAAAGCTCATGGGGCTAGCCACTTAGGCAGAATCTGAGGTAGTACATGGCCATCTCAAAAGTTGAAATGAAATTGGTAAAAAAATCCATATAGTTCTCTTCACGAACATCGATATTTCTATAGATATAGAGTGTCTAAAAGTGGTCAAGGATGACATCACTGATATTCAGCCTAGCTAGGATGGGAAAGTCTAGGATCTTATCTATCCACATCGATCTGGATTGCTGCCTAGTGAGGTTGACCTGGTGCTATGGGTTGGTAAAGAAAAGTATAGGGTGAATGTGGATATTATCATTAATAGAGAAGTCCTCCGAGGTGGATAAGGACCATGTTCATGCAATAGGTGTAGCACGAGAGGTTTCTGGTGGTGTAGAAGATGTAGAAGGAGTTGCAAAAGTGGTAGCTTGTTAGTGATTGGCTGGTGGCCACTCATCAGAGGATAAGGACAATGAGGTGGAGGTTTGATGCCATTTTGTTTGGTCCATCGTGAAAGGGTGGCAGTTTTAGTTAGTGCGGTGAGTGGGAAGGATGGGTGCAGGTTTGGGGAGGAGAGAGGGTTGGGTGTGGGTGTGTGCTCGCGATAAGAGGGGTAGTAAGGGGAGGGTGCAGGTGTGGAGTTCAAGTGGTCATGAAGGTGTAAGAGGTTGGGAGAGAGGGTCATAGGGGTGGATAGGGTGTATTGAGTGGGTGGGTGGTGAGGGATCGAGAGAGTTGAGAAGAGGTGAGTGGGAGAGAGGTGAGGGGTCGAGTGATGCAGGTTGTGAACCTAGGGTTCACAACCTGTGTTTTTTTAAGAATATATGAAGAACTACATGACTTGTAATAGTGTTCCACATCATGTATTGGTGTATTAAAATGATTTTTTACAGTGAGGTTACACATCACATAATGGGATTACACAACGTGTAGTTTGTATTTTTAGCTTAGACATTGTTCATTCATTACCTTTAGCTCTTGGCCTACCTGAAACTTTCCTATAGAGATCTTAATCTAACCTAGGATATTATTTCCTACCCTGGAATTCATCCTTGCTAACACTTCATTTAAAGTCAAGATCTATACTAAGTTAAATATCAATTTAATTTTAGGCTCTTGAAACAGCCCTAGTGGAAAGGTTCTTGGAATATTTTCAGTCTTTGACCATTCACTTTAATAGGTGGTCTGGCTTCTCTCTGAATTTTGATGGTCTTGTATGTAATGACTTGAATTAAATCAAAAGGGCTTGACCATCGAGATTTCAGCTTACCAAGGAATAGTCTCAATCTTAATTTAAATAGAAGGACCTTATCCCCTAGTAAAAAGATACACCTAGTAATGCATTAATCATGCTATTTAATTGTTTTTCCTTATATATCCTAACATTTTCATAGGAATCCCTTCTAATTTCTTTTAATTTGGTTAACTATAACATATGAGCTTTTCCAGCCTTCTAATAATCTAAATTCAGTTTCTTAATCACCCAAAACTAATGATGCTCTAGTTCCACTGGAAGATGAAATGGTTTCCTGTAAACCCATCTGAATGGTGTTGTTCCTATGGGTGTCTTATAAGAAGTGTGGTATGACCATATTACATTATCTGGTTTTAGACTCCAGTCACTTCAGCTTGTATTCATAGTATTTTCTAATTTTTTTATCTCCATGTTTGAAAGTTATACTTTCCCACTTGTTTGTGGGTGTTAGGGTGTTCATATATTGTATTTTATTCTATATTTCTCTAGAAATACTTTCAAATAATGGTTTGAAAAATGTGTTCCTCGATCACTAATGAGTAATCTTGGAAATAAAAGTCTTAAAAAAATTCATTTTTAGAAAGTTCATGACCACTTTCACTGTATCATGTGAGGTTGCTCCAGGTTCAACCCATTTCCAGACATAGTCAATGAAAACGAGAATGTAGGATTTTCAATATGAAGTGGGAAATGATCCCATGAAGTATATTTCCCAAACTTTGAAGATTTCAACTTACATGATAGGATTTTGTGGCATATCATTCATTTTTCCAATATTTCCAGTGCTCTCACATCTATCACAGTTTTGATAGAGTCCCCTTGCGTATTGATGTTTCATGGTCTATAAAAGTCCACTTTGTAAAATTTTCTCTGTGGTTCACTTGGGTCCATGATGTCCGCCAACTATTGATGCATGACATATCTCAATTACATTAAGGATTTCCCCTTGGGTAATGTAGTGTCTCAATAAACCATCAGCACAATGCTTGAACAAAAGTGGTTCATCCCTGTAGTAATTCTTGGAATCAGTAAGAAATATTTTCCTCTATTGGTATGAAAGGAATTGATGTAAAAATCATGTGAAAAGATAAATGGTGATATCAGAGAACCATAGTTGAACTCTGATTTTAAAAAGGGTTTCATCTAGAAATTCTACTTCAATGTTATACTCCTTGTATTCTTTAATTAATGAAAAGGGAAGTTGGGATAGATGGTCAATGATGACATTTTTTGTGCCTTTAGTGTCCTTGAATCAATCTCAAACTATTAAAGCAAAAGGATCCTCAATATCAGCCTTGGTTTGGCATCCTTCTTTTTCTTCAAGTATAATAGGGAAAAATGATCAGTATGTACAATCACTTTGGACAATACCAGATAGGAACATAACATATCAAATTAATATACAATGTCTAATAATCCTTTTTATATAATCATGTAATTTAATTAAGCTTCACTTAGCATGTGGCTTGAATAATAGACAGGACAAAATATATAGATAATTTTCTTTAATAACACAGCACTGACAACAAGGTTTCTTGCATCACACATTAACTCAAATTTCTTATCCCAGTTGGGTGAAATGATGACTAGGGTTGCAATCAGGCTTGTATTAAAGGTTTTAAATTCCTGCTGATATTCATCAATGAAATCGAATGGGACTTATTTTGACAATAATTGCATCAATGGATGGGAAAAATTTTCAAAGTCCTTTACGAACTGTCTATAAAATCTGGCATAACCCATGAAGCTTATAATACCTTTAACGGTTAAGGGTTTGGGTAAATCCTTGATGACTTTTATTTTTTATGGATTGGAATCTATTCCAACCTTGGAGATTTTAGGACCATGGACTATTCCACCTTGGACTATAAAATGACATTTTTCCCAATTTAGGACTAGGAATTTTTATTCATAGTGCTTGATAACTAATTCCACATTGCTTAAACAGACCTCAAATGATCTTCTATAGATTGAAAAGTCATCCATGAATATTTCTTGGAACTCTTTGGCCATGTCATGGAAAATATTCAGCATGAAACTATGAATTTTTTTTGGAGAATTAAATATTCCAAATGACATTCTCCTATATGTAAAAGTACTAAATTGGAATATGAATGTGGTCTTTGGGTAATCAGCATGGTTGACTGAAATTTGGTTGTATCCTAAATATCCATCCAAGAAACAGTAGAATTCATGTCCCATAAGTCCTTCCAGTATTTTATCCATAAAGGGTAAATGAAAATGATCCTTTCTAATTGCGGAATTCTTGCATCTTCAATCTACACAGACTCTCCATCCAGTGATGGTGTATATTGAAATCAAATTGTTTTCATTAGTTATATATACTATGAGTCCTACCTTATTAGGAACAACATTTAGAGGGATTAGCCATTAATTATCTGATATGGATAAGATTATTCCAATATCCAAGAGTTTCAGAACTTCCTTTTCAATAAATTCATTCATCTCTGGTATGAGACGCCTTTGAGGTTGTCATTTTGTCTTTACATATTATTTGAGTAGAATATTGTGAGTGCATTCCATAGGATTGATTCTAATGATGTCTTCCACTCCCCAAGAAATTTTATACTTATGTATCTTTAAAACTTTGACCAATTTTTCTTCTTGAACCTGATCTAGTTCAGAGTTGATAATAACTAAAATAGTGGATGAATCTCCTAAGTATGAGCACATAAGTTTACTAGGTATATTATTTGGTTTCATCTTTGGAGGTTGAATGATAGAGGGGTTGAAATGTAATTCCCCGACCCCAGTTACCTAGAGTCAGTGCATTATTTTAATACATTGGTATAATTACAAGGAATCAAGTCCCAATAGACTGATCAATTTAGCAGTCTTGGAAAATAAATTACATACATGAACGTTACATTACACTTTCTAACATACAACACAAAAAAAATCCTTTAAGAATTCTATTGTTCCCTTATCTTAACCCTACATCTCAAATATAAAACACTTCTTGGGATCCTAGGAAAATAAAACATAAGAAAGGGGTGAGCTCAGATGCTCAGTAAGGGTAAATAATTTAGTGGAAGCTATAAACTTTTAAGGAAATATGTGTAATAAAAACAATATCCTTTTAAACATAAACTATAACATAATATAGAAAAAATAAATCTAACATTACAATATAAACATTCACATGGATATTCTACTAGTCGAATAATCACATGTTATAACTAATTTCATAATGAAAGAATGTATAGTACCGAACTTTAATTTCTATGTTAAGGCCTCGTGCCAGGACCTAGGGGTTAAATTTAACCGGACCCCAACCTGGAGAGCCTCTGTAATCGGATCTAACTCAGAGAGCCTCTGTAACCAGACTCCAACCCGGAGAGCCTCTGTAATCAGACTCCAACCTGGACAACCTCTATAATCGGACTCCAACCTGGAGGGTCTGATGTAACTAGACCCCAACCTGGAGGGTTTACTTTTATTAGTCCCCAACCTGGAACATACTAGACCAACACATTCATCTTAATACTAGTTTGAAATATAACATAAACATTCATATTAAAAATAGCATACAAAATGTCAATAATTTAACCATAAACCATGAAAGGCATAAAAACAACTCATCCATAATCAAACATATCACAAAAACTTAAATACAATATGGAATATTTTTATCATAATAAATCAACTTCAAACAAGTATAAAATTCATCAAAGTATGTTGACATAGATGAAATCAAAACTATTTGAGAGAAATATATCTTTCTATTTTGAAATCATTTAAGAGTCACATAATTATAAATAAAACATTTATTTTGAAAATATTATTATAATATTGTAAGGGAAGCTTCAACGATGTTATAACGGTGGAAAATAGCCGCACCCTCTGTAAAAGTTAAAAAAACATTCTTACCTTAATTTTTTCGAAAAGGTCATAAGATAAATTGTTTGGAAAATGACGAAAATATTCCTTTCAAACCATTTTATAAAATTTCAATCAAGGGTATAAATGACTTTAACCCATAGTCTAGTAAATAGTAAAAAAATTTTGGAATAAATTTTTAAGAAACATGGATGTGGATGATAAAGAGGTCCTAGTAGATACTTATGTAGAAACAACCTCGAATAATAAAGAGATTGTGAAATTAACCTTTACCACATTGTAATCAATCAAGTCATATGACCAAAAGTTATTAACCACCAAATAATTCACAAAATAATATGAATATAAATAGAATAATGATAATATATATCAAATGGCAGTACACAATACACCACATGCAATAAGTGGCGAACAATGGAAATCTCATGGAATTAAAAGTGAGATAAGAAACCCCTTAACTTGTAATTTTCCTTGGTAGATGGTACATTAACCTCATTTATAATAGTTAAATAATTGTTATTAAAATATACAAGAACTATATACATAATTATTATATTATATATGATCTTCTAATAATGCTTTGTTAATGATATTTTAGTATTATCGTCATTTTGGGTCTTAACTGATTCATTTTCCTTTATATTATTTGTTACATGAGTCATGTTTGTTATGGATGGGATGTTACATATTCATATCCAGAATGATATCAAGTCTTTAAACATTATTTTTAATCATCAAATGAAAATTAGTCTTGAATGGTTATAATGGGGAATGAATCTCATCGCGTTCGTGGAGAAGGTAATCTGTACGTACATACGAGCGACAATATCAATCTTTTGATATTAAAATTATATATAATTGGATGTTATATAATATATAAAGAATAATTATCATGTTATATTTATTATTTACATCAATTAAATATCATTATTATACCCATCCAAATAATAATGTATTGAATAACAACTACACCATGTTGTGGAGACGGTAAACCGTACGTACGCACGTATGGTGACATGTCATTAAAAGGATGGTTAGAATAATTAATATGATTGTAATATATTTATAATAACATCACAGTATATAGAATATACTAGAGATATTATTTTATAATGGAAACAATAAGGAAATAATAAGTGGAAGAAGAAAAAACATGAAAGTGGTGGTGAGATATTTACCGCTTCTTCGAGTTCTTCCTTTTGATTCGATCAAAAGGGATCCTTAGGTTGGATTTCTGACTAAAATAATGAATTTAGTATGAAGGGAGGATAGTGTAGAGGATATTTAGGCAGGGTTTGTCCAATACAAATGGATTTTAAGGTGTGAATTTGAGATAAGGGGAAGTGCCATTTTATAAGAGGGGTGAGGGGCACCTTTGGAAAAGCTAGAAATATTATTTTATAATAAAATCATTTTTGGTTTATAATGGCTCTAAAATGAATTATTTAAAGACTAAGGTGGGGATGAGTCTAAAACCACTCAAAAAATAAGTTTTAGATAGTTTTGGTTCACTATATTAACCTTATCTTTTAGATTTAACTCTTAGTTAAATAGTTTGACATTTACCATGTCTCTTTGTATTTTTATATTATATGGTTAATAAACTTAATATAAACTTCCAAGAGAACCCAAATTGGTTAATTAATGATACAAATATCATTATATAAGTCTTTTAACCGAAAATTAAATTTTTATAATTATTATATCAACCAATAATATTGTATTTTTTTTTTAAAAACTCATTTTTGTCAATTTAGACATTATTTAATAATTAATTTTTTTAAAGTCCTAATAACTTTATTACTTCAAAATAAATACATTTGGTCAACCCTAACATGTCATAGTCACCTATTAATTTTTTGGATGTCATAAAAACTTTCAAATTATATTTATTTTAGTATTTATAATATCATTTATTTGATTGTTTCATTAATAAGGAAAATACTGCATCATTATTGTGTCATATATAAATATATTCATTGTATGTCTAAAAATTATAAATAAAATATCATGATGTAGGAAATATTTTTATGTTTCTAATTAATATTTATAGTCGAATATATAAATTATATAACCTAATATACTTTTTTTATTAAAAGATATCTTCTTTTGTTATTTTTGTCTTTACTTTAGATTATTTAATATAAAATATCATTATCACTCTCAAGTGGCTACATGGGGTCCCAAAATCGACCCAAGGATGCCCATGGTCAAAAATTTATCAGCAAATAGGGTTAGGACACATGTTAGGGTAATTTAATATTATTATAATATTATCTTTTAACCTTATTTACTAGATTTACCCCTTTAACCATGGTAAATAAAATATTTACTGAAGTAAATATTCCTAATGTATGAAAATAAAATTTACCTATTTACACAATTTGGACCTCATAATTCCAAATATAAAATCCATTTTTCAAAATTCAAAACCCAGAAGTGGCAGAAATTAATTTAAAATTAATTCCTGTTGTTAAAAAAGCGTGTTTTTAAGAAATAATAACTATCAAAAGATTGACACTTTTTTATGTCCAATTTAAAAGTGAAATTACTTAAAATGACCATCATTGGATTAAATGGTAAAAATATAATCTATTTATACTTCCAAACCATTAAAATGTATAATTTAACACTATAATTTATTTTGATTAAAAAAGTTGTTTTCAGTTAAAATATAGTATTTTTCACTATTCACCCAAATATGAAAGTTTTCAGGAAAACACCAAAAATTTATTAAAAATAAATTCTTATGTACCGATTCTAAATAAGAAGTTTATTTTCTCAAATTTAATATATAAAAGTTTAAAATATTGGATTTTAAAAGGGTTCTCCATTAAAAGGCGGTAAAATTTCATTTTTTGAAAAATACTTCTTTTATCTGAAAAAATGAATTTGTTATTATATTATGTTTAGGAAACTCATAATATGGATTCTAAAATTATAAGTATTATATAAAGTTCAAAATTCAGTTAATACTATTCATAACCGCTTTTGAACCGTTAGTTTGGTAAGTCGTGGTGCGTTTGAACTCAATGTTGCGTGTAGTGCAAGTTATTGAATTACTTTGAAGAAATAATGTACTATGAAATATTGCGGTGTTAAATTATTCCCTATTTCAATAAATTGTGTCATCGCAATTTGAAATTGTTCTTCTAAAATAAAAGGTTGAAAATAGAAAATACCTTTGTGGGAAAACCCACATCGGAAATTGGGTTAATAAAATTTAGTCTTAATAAGAGGAAAAGGGAAATGAAAGGGTCACCACCAAATTATGATCTTTATTAGGAGAACATTGGTGGAAATTAGAGTCACATAATTGGAGGAAAAATGTAAATATTTATAGGGAGTGATTTAGGCCATCAATCACAAACAAGTGTAAAATTGAGGGCCTCAAATACATTAATCTACGATGATTTAAAATATCATCGGTTCAACAAAACATAAGGTGTTAGGATAACACATTTTTGGTTTTAAGATCCATTCCCTAAATTTTAAGAATTAATTTTCCCATAGAATAGGAGAAATATATATATACTTGACAAGTAGAGTTTCATTCTTCAACTAATTCCTACCACAAACTCATCTTTCCCTCTAAATGATTTCAAAAAATATATTCTATTTATCATAATCATATAGGGTTCCAAAAATAATGAATCTATAATTCACATATTATAACCATTAAAAAAACTACATTATACAATCCAAGGACTTAACATAGTCCAATGGTAGGCGATAAATCCCAATCGCACTATGGTTGTGGGTTCGATTCCAACAGCTTTGTCCGACGCGAAAAATTGTCACATGGTCTACGTGTTGTCATTTTTATAACAATCCAAAAATATCCTTAATAATAGTATCCAATTTTAAACTTAATCCATTCTAACCTTTAGACTTATCCAAAATACTTCTATCCAAACTCACAGTCCAAAATTTATAAGGAAGTTAAACAAAATGAAGATCCTTTTTTCCACGTAATAACATGTGAACAACTTCATCATGTATTATTTTAAAACATGGTAACACCCTGAATTATCATAAAACCTTATTGATTACATTCATGCTCCCTTATCCTTTATATAATACTGGATATATTCCTTATATCCAATTTTTTTTAATATTCCAACAATGATAAAATAAACAAACTATCAACTAGTTCCAAGTAAGTCAAGAATATCCAATATATTTTATCCAAATCAACCATATTTTATTCCAAAATCACTACCTCAATATCAAGACCATATTAAGGATTACCTTTCCTTCAACCATGTATTTTCCAAAAAGTGCATCTTACTATTAATTCACTTTTCTTAGAACCATATAATCTCATATCCCCAATAAAATATTACTTTATTACAATCCGTATTTATCTCCATAATTCATAGAACCAGTATATTGTTGATACAACACTCAAATGAAATAATTCTATAACAACAACATAAGAATGCTAGTCATTCCTCTTCATCTGTGGTAGTATCATAACTTGATTATTATCCAATAACATCATTTGTGGTATACTCTGATGACTGGGACATGGATTTTCATAGTGTCTGGACTCCTTGCAGATGAAGCATTTTACATTTAAAACCATTTTCTTACCCTTGCAATCATGTACTTGGTGTCCTTTTTCTCCTCACTTATAACAAACTCCCATTCAATGCAAGCATTTACCAAGTTGATTCTTTCCACAATTATCACATATGGGAAAATCCTTCTTTCCCCTCTTTATTTTATCCATCATTCTCTCTACCATCCTTTTATTCTCTTGCTTCCCTTCAAATCCATAGGACTCAGAGAATTATTTACTTATCTTATTAACACATGATACTATTTATTCATATGATGAGAATATGTGGGAGAATATTTCTCTTCTAAATTTTGGATTAATACCATGAAAGATATGATCCTTCTTACTCTTTGGATCATATATATTTCTGGAGTTCTCATTCCTTCTACCGGGTGCCATTTCTAAACAATGGCAAAAACTATGTCAGTTTATGAATCACAATGAATAATTTCAAAATTGGAAAATACCTAACATAAATTGAAAATTTTATGGATATAATCCATAATCATAAAAAAATTTTCCTTGAGGAAGTATTTACTCCTAAATCCTTCATAATGGCTTGTAATGAAAATGTAAGTTATCCTAAGCATATCCCCTAGGAGTGTTGTAACCAAGAGTGCAGCAAGGCCAGTTTTCGTGCACCAGTTCCTGTTCGAGTATAGCTTAAAGTGGTGTTTTAGGGTTTTACCCCTAGGTACATCTGTGCCAGAGCCACCTCTACCTGCTCATATCCAGACAGGGATGTATTTCTTAGAAAACTCACAAAATCTCTACAGTAAAAATATTCTAGGAAGTTCTTCTATATTAATCCTCAAAGTCTATCTTAGGGTAATGTTCCTTAATCAGAGATTTTCTAAATCTAGTTTCCAAGGTTATTTCTAAAACTCCTCTAATACTAATTGTAATGCCCCGACCCCAGTTACCCAGAGTCGGTGCATTATTTTAATACATTGACATGATTACAAGGAATCAAGTCTAGAAAGACCGATCAATTTAGCAGTCTTGGAAAATATATTACATACATGAATGTTATGTTACAATTTCTAACATACAACACACAAAAAATCTTTTGATAATTCCATTGTTCCCTTAGCTTAACCCTGTATCTCAAACATAAAACACTTCTTGGGATCCTAGGAAAATAAAATATAAGAAAGGGGTGAGCTCAGATGCTCAGTAAGGGTAAATAATTTAGCGGAAGCTATAAACTTTTAAGGAAAGATGTGTAATAAAAAAAATCCTTTTAAAAATAAAATTTAACATAATATGTAAAAAATAAATCAAAAATTACCATATAAACATGAACATGGATATTCTACTAGTCAAAAAATCACATGTAATAACTAATTTCATAATTAGGGGATGTATAGTACTAGACTTTAATTTCTGTGTAAGATCCTTGTTCTAAGACCTAGGGGCTAACTATAACCGGACCCCAACCCAGAGATCCTCTGTAACTGGACTCCAACCCGGAGAGCCTCTGTAACCAGACTCCAACCTGGAGATCCTCTATAACCGGACTCCAACCCGGAGGGTCTGCTATAACTAGACCCCAACCCGGAGGGCTTACTTTTACCTGTCCCCAACCCGGAACATACTAGTCCAGAGTCAGTGCATTATTTTAATACATTGGCATGATTACAATGAATCAAGTCCCGAAGGAACGATCAGTTTAGTAGTTTTGGAAAATAGATTACATACATGAATGTTACATTACATCATAAAATGGAAAACTACAACAACATTGTTTCCATAGACAACACTGAGATCCCATAGACTATCCCTGCAGGTCAGTCATAATATACTTTTTCTCATCTTGGGAAAAATAAAACATAGAAAGGGGTGAGATTAGATGCTCAGTAAGGATAAAAATATAGTATAAACTTTCATAAATAAACATAAACATTTAAGGAAATGTATAGAACTAAAACAAAATCCTTTTCAACATAAAATTCATCATAATATGGCAAATATAAATCAAAATAATTCCATTTACTTACTCACATGGATATTATACTAGTCAAATAATCACATGAAATATCAATAGCCACTTTCATAATGATGGAATGAATAATGTCAGAATATAATTTCTGTATCAAGGCCTTGTGCTAGGACCTAGGGGATAACTGTAACCGGACCCCAACCCAGAGAGCCTCTGTAACTAGACTCCAACCTGGAGAGCCTCTGTAACCAGACTCCAACCCGGAGAGCCTCTGTAACCAGACTCCAAACCGGACAACCTCTATAACTAGACTCCAACCCTAAGGGTCTGCTATAACCAGACCCTAACCTGGAGGGCTTACTTTTATCAATCCACAACCCAAAACATACTAGTCCAACACATTCATCTTAAGAATAGGTTGAAATATAACATAAAAATTCATATTAAAAATAGCATACGAAATGTCAATACTTTAACCATAAACCATTAAAGGCATAAAAATTACTCATCCACAATAAAAAATATCACAAAACCATAAATAAAATACATAAGATTTGTATCATAATAAATCAACTTCAAACAAGTATAAAATTTATCAAAGGATGTTGACATAAATGAAATCAAAACTATTTGATAGAAATATCTCTTTCTATTTTGAAATAATTTAAGAGTCACATAATTATAAAGAAAAAGTTTATTTTGAAAATATTCTTATAATATTTTAAGGGAAGTTTCGACAATGTTATAATGGCAGAAAATAGCCACACCCACTGTATAAGTTAAAAAAAACATTCTTACCTTAATTTTGTTGAAAAGGTCATAAGGTACCTTGTTTGGAAAATGATGGAAAGATTCATTTCAAACCATTTTATAAAAAGTCAAAGAAGGGTATAAATGTATTTAACCCATAATCTAGTAAATAGTAAAAATGTTTTGGAATACATTTTTAAGAAACATGGATTTGGTTGATAAAGAGGTCCCAGTAGATACTTAAGTAAAAACAACCTTGAATAATAAAGAGATTGTGAAATTAACCCTTACCACGTTGTAATCAATTGAGTCATATGAAAAAAAGTTATTAAACACAAAATAATTCATAGAATACCATGAATATACATAGAATAATGATAATATATATCAAATGGAAGTACACAATACACCACATGCAATAAGTGGCGAACAATTGAAATCTCAAGGAATTAAAAGTGAGATAAGAAACCCCTTACCTTGTACTTTTACTTGGTTAAGGGTACGTTAACCTCTTTTATGATATTTAAATAATTTTTATTAAATTATACAAGTTCCATATACATAATTATGATATAATATATGATCTTCTAATAATTATTTGTTAATGATATTTTAGTATTATCGTCATTTTGGGTGTTAACTGATTCATTTTACTTTATATTATTTGTTACGTGAGTCATGTTAGTTATGGATGGGATGTTTAATATTCATATACAGAATGATATCAAGTATTTAAACATTATTTTTAATCATCAAATGAAAATTAGTCTTGAATGGTTACAATGGGGAATGAATCTCATCGCGTTCGTAGAGACGGTAATCTGTAGGTACGCACGATCGACAATATCATTATTTTGATATTAAAATCATATATAATTGGATGATATATAATATATAAAGAATAATTATCATGTTATATTTATTATTTACATCAATTATACATCATTATTATACTCATCCAAATAATAATGTATTGAATAACAACTACACCACGACGTGGAGATGGTAAGCCGTACGTACACACGTATGATGATATGTCATTAAAAGGATGGATAGAATAATGAATATGGTTATACCATATTTAAAATAACATCACAGTATATAGAAGATACTAGATTTATTATTTTATAATGGAAAGAACAAGGAAATAAGAAGTGGAAGAAGAAAAAACATGAAAGAGGTGGTGAGATATTTACCTCTTCTTCAGGTTCTTCCTTTTGATTCGATCAAAAGGGCTCCTTAGGTTGGCTTTATGACTGAAGGAAGGACTATAGAATGAAGGAATGGAAGTGGATAGGATATTTGGGCCAGTTTTGGCCAAGCCAAATGGCTTTGAAGGTGTTAATTTGAGATAATGGGAAGTGCCCTTTTATAATAGGGGTGATGGGCACCTTAGAAAAATCTAGAAATATTATTTTATAATAAAATAAATTTCGGTTTATAATGGCCCCAAAATGAATTATTTAAAGGATAAAATGGTTATGGGTCTAAAACCACTCATAAAATAGGTTTTATATAGGTTTGGGTCACTATATTAACCTTATCTTTTAGATTTAACTCTTAGTTAAATAGTTTGACATCTACCATGTCTCTTTGTATTTTTATATTATATGGTTAATAAACTTACTATAAACTTCCAAGAGAACCCCAAGTGGTTTATTAATAATAAAACTATAATTATATAAGTATTTTGGCCTAACCTTATATTTTTATGATTATTATATCAACCAATAATATTGTATTTGTTTTAAAAACTCATTTATGTCAATTTTGACATTATTTAATAATTGATTTTTCTTAAAGTCCTAAAAACTTTATTACTTATAAATAAATAAATTTAATCAACCATAACATGTCATAGTCTCATATAAAATTTGTTTATGGCATAAAAACTTTCAAATTATATTTATTTTAGTATTTATAATATCATTTATTTTATTGTTTCATTAATAAGGAAAATACTGCATCATTATTGTGTCATATATAAATATATACATTATATGTCTAAAAATTATAAATAAAATATCATGAGGTAGTAAATATGTTTATATTTATAATTTATATTTATATTTGAATATATCAATTATATAACCTCATATGAAAATTGTTTTATTAAAGATATGTTCTTTTGTTATTTTTGTCTTTAGATTATTTAATAAAAAATGTCATTATCACTCCCAAGTGGCTCCATGGGGTCCCAAAATTGACCCAAATATTCCCATGGTAGGATATGTATCATACAATAGGGTTAGAAAATGTGTTAGGGTAATTTAATATTATTATAATATTATTTTTTAACTTTATTTACTGGATTTACCCCTTTAACCACTGTAAATAAAATATTTACTGAAGTAAATATTCCTAATGTCTAAAAATAAAAGTTACCTATTTACAAAATTTGTAACTCTTGATTCCAAATATAAAATCCATTTTTCCAAATTCAAAACCCATAAGTGGCAGAAATTAATTTAAAATTAAATCCCGTTGTCAAAACAAAAAATGTGTTTTTTTGAAATAATAACTATCAAAAGATTGATACTTGTTTATGTCCAATTTCAAAGTGAAATTAATTACAATGACCATAATTGGATTAAATGGTAAAAATAAAATCTATTTATACTTACAAACTATTAAAATGTATAATTTAACACTATAAATTATTTTGATTAGAAAAGTTGTTTTCAGTTAAAATATTGTATTTTTCACTATTCACCCAAATATGAAAGTTTTTCAGGAAAACAACAAAAAAAATTTGAAACTAAATTCTTATGTCCCAATTATAAAGAAGAAGTTTATTTTGTCAAATTGAATATATAAAATTTTCAAATTTTGGATTTAAAAAGGTTTCTCCATTAAAAGGCGGTAAAATTGCATATTTTGAAAAATACTTCTTTTATCTGAAAAAATGAATTTGTACTTACATTATGTCTAAGAAATTCATAATATGGATTATAAAATTATAAGGATTATATAAAGTTCAAAATTTAGTTAATACTATTCATAACCACTTTTGAACAGTTAGTTTGGTAAGTCGTGGTGCGCTCGAACTCGGTGTTGCGTGTAATCCAAGTTATTGAATTACTTTGAAGAAATACCATACTATGAAATCTTGGGGTGTTACATGAATGGTGATAAGGTGTCCCTCGTGAGAGGTTCAATAAAGCTTAATTCATCAAAATCATACTCTTATTAATTTTTTGAGTGACTCTTCACATTCTTCTTTAATGACAATGTACTCATCCCCTTTTTTGGTGAGAGATATGGTGTTGCAATAAACAACAACATCTGATTATTGAGAAGCTTTGGCCATGTTGAACACTACTTGTTCTTCTCCAACTCAAAATATCATATATTCTTTATTCACAGCTATAAAAGCTTTTCTTGTGTCTTGTAATGAACTTCCAAGTATAATAGGGACATTTCCTTATTCTCCCATGTCTATAACTAGGATTTCTACTAGAAAAATGAATTTTTGGACATTAAATAACACATATTCAATAATTTACCTTGGGTATTTCACTAATCGATCAGTGATTTGCAGTTTTACCCTAGTTTTTTTTTTCAATTCCTAGATTCCTAACTTGTGGAAAATAATCATTGTCATTAATTTGATTCTAGCTCCAAGATCGCACACATCTCTTCCAAAATTTCAGTCTCTAATAGCACAGGGAATTGAAAAACTTTAGGGATATCTCATTTTTGTGGGATTTTTTGCTGAACAATAGTAGGCAATTCTTCATGTAATGAGATTACCCCAAGATCTTCTATTTTCTTTTTTTGGAAAGTAAATCCTTGAGAAATTTTTCATACACTAGCATCTGGGAAATGGATTCTGCAAATGGTATGTTGATGTGTAATTGGTTGAAAATTTCTAGAAACTTCTTGTACTGTGCCTCTTTCCAACTTTATCTCTCTATTTCTAGGAAAGGAAGAGGTGGATTTTATGGTGGTGGGGAAACATAAACTGGTTCCTTTGTTTGTTCAGGAGTCTTGTCACTTTTAGCTGGTGAAACATCATGAGGAGTGGTTTTCTCAACTTCCTCCTCTACTGGTGGTTATTCCATAAGATCTTTAGGTTGTCTATTATCTCTTCCTCCATGTAGATGAAAGTATAATATCTTCCCACTTCTCAACACTACCTCTTTAGCTTCCACCCTTGGGCATGTCTCAAAATTACCAGGTAGGGTACCTGGTAATATTTCATATAAAGTCTTCCAGATTTGACCCATTTTAATTTCAAGATTCCAAAAAGTATCTATTTTGTTATGCATTTCCATTTCCTGAGTTTTCATTCTTTGGTTTAATTTTTGAATGAAATTAGAGAGGAGGTTTTCCAATTTACTTTGAGGAGGTGCAGGTTTTTGATGAGGTATATGCTTATCTGGTTGGAATTATTACTGAGTTCTTTGTGGGAAGGGTTGTTGCTAAATCTGTTGGTGAGGTATTGGTACTAGGTTCATCAATGGATACCTCGATGGTCCTTTATTCTGAAATAGTGCTTGATCACTTTGATGTTAAAAATATTCATGGTTGTTCCAAGTTTAATACTGAGCAGTCCTTTGCTAGTAATATTGTTGCTTCTATTGAAAAGGTGGGTTTTCTTGATTACAATTGATCTAATTACAATCATGTTGGTTTTAAAATATTGTCTTGCAATATTGTAAAATATATAGGCCACCACACATATCACATGATTGTATCTCTATTATGGGAGAAGGAGGGGGTTGTGTACATGGAATTTTAAATGATTCGAGCTTTCTATTGAGTGCTTTGAATTGCACTAACAATCTGGTGTTCTCATCCACCTATTTAATACTATGCCATCGTGGTCCACTGTCACTTTTCCATAGGATGAAATTGTGAGAAACTTCATAAAGAATTCCTCTTCAGGTGTATGGTGTTTTAAAAATCATTCCTCTATCCGTGGTAGCATCAAACATAGTTTGTTTAGCTAGCTGGAGTCCTTGGTAGAACATATGTAATTGAATCCACATGTACAATCCATGATGTGGGAACTTTCTCATCATCTCCTTGAATCGATCCCATGCTTCCCATGCTGATTCTCCATCAGTATGAGAAAAGTTCTAAATGTTGTTTTGGAGCTTCCAAGTCTGAATTGGTGGAAAATATTTATCCAAGAACTTCTTGGAATGATCGTAACAAGTCATGATTGACTCTAGAACTTGAATTTTTATCCATTCCTTATCTCAGTCTCATAAAGATAATGGGAAGATATGCAATCTAATTGCATCTGAAGAAGCTCCCTTGTTGTGAAAGGTATGGAAAACTTCTAGGAAGTTAGAGATGTTCTAATGTGGGTCTTTGATTTGTAGGAAACTAAATTTTCCCATGTTTTGGATAATGTGAATGAGTCCAGTTTTGATTTCAAAGGTATGATCTTGAATGGGGGGATGAACTATACTTGGGGTTGAACTATGTATTTATGGAAATCCATAATCCATGATGGTATTCTCTTGATGAATTAGGTGCTACCTTGGAATTACTTAGTGCATCTTTTAAAGGTTTGGTGGGTTGGGTCCTTCTATATTGTTGGGGTCTTCCAACATAGATCAGTGGCATGAAAATAGGTACCTTTTGATCTTAGGATTGAATGATAATGATTTATTTGTCTCAAGGTTCTTTTAATGATTCTATGGACCTTCGTACATGCACTATACAGCTTTATAGGGATGTAAGGGAATATTTAAAGGAAATAAAGAAAGAGGTCTATGGAATGGTAATCCTAGGTCTTAATTTCTAGAGGATTGAACGAAGAGTCTTGCATCCTTGATAGTGGCACCAAAATTTAAAGCACCCACACACATAATTTGAATTCCACACGAGCTGTAGTATAATTAGAATTGTTGATTTTCCAAAATTCACTTACTAATAGGGTATAGTATAACGATAGTTTGGGGTCAATCCCACGGAGATCATAGTTGGCTTCTATAAGTTAAAGGATTAAAACTTTTTTGGGGTAGTAGTCCTTTTTTATTTAACTATAGTTTAGAAAAAACTAGATCTATGATGGTTGGTAGTTGCTTCATGAATGAGAGAGGGATCAAGATCAGTTTTAGGTATGTGTAAAATAGATGATCTTAATTATAATCTTGGTAGGACCCTAATGTTTATGCTCTAAAGCAAGAAAAATATTCTATTTGATATTGGAAAAGTCAACTAGTTCTACTTAGGAGGTAACTATTCCTTGATCGGGAGATAATGATAACCTAGATACATTAATCTTAGATCATATGGCAGAAAGTATCTCAGGCTAGTGGTTGTAGCATAATATACTCCAATTAGGATAGAATATTCCAATTCAATATCATGTGATAAGGGTTGTTTAACTGAATTGGAGATACTTTAATCATTTACCCTGATTACTGATCCTTAAGGCTAGAAAAATTGGAATTAAAGACTTAATTATTCAGATTCCACTACTCCTGATCCCTACCCTGGGTGGTTTATCCACTCATAGTAGGTTCTAATGAAAATAAATAAATAAATAAAACCATACTTGACATTATAAGGATAATTTAACATAAATTATTCACAATCTCTTAACAGGTTAGATTCAAAAAATGGAATGATCATGAAATCAGTATTTAAAGAAATTTAAATCACAATTCAACCATGTACTTACTTGGAATGAAATAGGGAATGGATATGACACGTGTTTGATGATGGACGACCATATGCGATGCAAAAGGGAATTGATGGTGATGATAAAAACACAATCCATGGATCTTTTATTTAAATAAAATAATGAAACAAAAAAAAAATTAGTTTGAGAGGGAGGGAGTCGAAGGAAACTCGAAGGGAACAAAAACACAAAAATTTATGTACTCTAGAATTATATGAAAACTACTTCTGAGCTGCTGTATATATAGGCGAGATGAGTCATGATGTGTAATGGATTACAAATCCTATAACACTGATCCAATAAGGTCTCCATGGTTTTTTAATCTTATGTGTATCTCGTGTGTATCTTGTGTGTATCTCATTCGAGATATGAGGTTTGACCACTTTCACGTCGTGTACTGATGACTCGTGATGTGTACTGGCCTTCTATCTGTGCATCCATAGAATATTTCTCATTCAATGGGTTTGAATGAGGTCTTTTTGCATATTGGTCGTTCACGATGTGTACTGGCCTCTTCTCATGAAGACATCATGACTTGGTTCATGACTTAGCTCATGACTTACTAGATGCTATGAAATCCTATTACATGACATGAATTGTTGGTTTACAATGTGTAATAGGTGAATTTTTCACTTTTTCTGCATTTCTTCCTTTGAAACCCTATGAGTCCTAACTCTTGAAAAATTAATCACATACCAAGAACATTATCAAATAAAGCAATGAAAATCCTTAAGTAAATAGAAGTGAAAAGTATATATGAATTCATCTTATCATAAGGCATGCATAGACCAATAAAATGATGGTAGAATAAGCTATTTATATGTGTATTAGTAATATTGATTTAATTTATAATACTTCCATAACATCATAGAGAGATATAAACTGTTTTATAGAGATAAAGGACATAACAAAAATAATATATTGTTGTTCGAAGATATCCTATACCTTATGTCAAGAATCATTCTACAATTACAATTATCTTCATGAATAATAAAATTATATTCATTAGTTAAATAATTTAGAACATTTTACATAGATATTATATTTACTATAATTATATTATGTTCATTTAGAATAATTTCAATTAGATATTATGTTTACTTTCATTTTACTGAGGGAGTTATTTCCGTGGTTCCAAGGTCAGATCACTTATGGATAATTATTGGAGTTGTTATAAAATGTGAATACAACTCTAGGATTGAAATAAAATAATAATCATGTACATACAAAAATTAAAATGGTTCAAAATATACATATGTATTCTGAAATATGGATAATTAATTTAGTAAAAAAAATTAACGTTATATGGTTAGTTCATATAAGAAGTTATATCGACCATTACAATATTGACATTTTTTATTTCATTCAAACAATATTAATAATTTATAGAACCAGTAAATAAGTTATAATATACTTATTATCACAATATTTAACATCAATATTACTTCTATAACTATCCTTGGAGGTAGTGGATAAAAATAGATTACGTTGTTCATGGAAGCAGTGGGTCAACCATAATATGATCAATATTTTCATTTTTGTAAAGATCATAGAATGGAAAAAGAAAAATGATAGATATTACACTAAAATGAATATAATATAGTATATTTTTAATTTTTTAATCATTATTTCCACTTGGATGTCGGATGTGAGGAGGAGGTAGAAAAGAAACAAATTTAAAATGGATTGATTGAGAATATTACAACTTAATTATAATCTCTTGAAATGATCCACAAAGAACATGGGTTATTAATTTTGGTTAGACCAATTTTTTTTGGATATAGTGGATAGGGTTGTGAAGACAATTGGAAAGAAATTTCACAAGACATGTGGCATAAAATGTGTGAGGATAAGGGTTGGTGAGGGGATGATAAGGGTGCTTTTGAATATTATAATAATTTGTTTATTTTTTTCCAATGATTATCAATAGTGAGGAATATTATTTCCATATAAATTAAATTATTAATGTGACTTCAAAAAATGGTCACATACATTAGTAATGACTCATTTCTATATATATTTTTCTATTAATATTAAATATCATGTTTTTTTATATTCTGGTATCTAATAAAAATTAAACTATCTTAGAGAAATTCATAAAATTCAGACTAACCAATTTTCAATGTGGACATTCAAAAAATTAAATCCATTTTATAATAATTATTTTCAAAATATGATAATGGTTTTAATTAATATCATTATTTATTTAAAAAATATTTTTTTATATTGTAATCAATTATCTGACCCTTTTAAAAATTAATTATAGCCTCATAAAATTATATTATCAGAATATCAAAATATAATATTGATTTATAAAACCGTTACATAAAAATATATTTTATTTAAAATAATTATATTTTTTTATAAAAATTCATATAAAGTATATATGTTTTAAAAAAAAGCACTTATTTTGTAATTTTCAAAAAAATATTTACTTTTATCATGATATAAATATTTCATATTTTTATTTTATAAGATAAATAAATACTATTTTACACTTACATAAGTGAGGATACTATTCTAATTTTTTAGGTTAGTATTCTTAATGGTTAGATTAATATTATAATGGTTAGATTAATATTAAAATGGCTATATTAATATTTAAATAGAAATATTTTTAATGGTCATATGGGTTCTCTACATTTGATAAATACCCCAAATTTCATTCATTCTTTATTAAATTCTATTTTCTCTCATTGATATATATTTTTTCATTTTTCACAATGAATATTATAATGTTAATACTTTATTTTATTTATTCAATTTAGTTCGTGAGTGAAGGTATTTTGTTGGATCATGTAGATCACATTTTTCATTATATAGATATATTATATTATAATTTTTATCCCATTGACATGTTTTTAATTTTTATGGACATATTTATTCACAGTATTTAATGTTCAAATTATATTAATAAAATTTAGTTGGGTATATCATTTGGTGTGTGTGCATTATATAATACTATATTGATAAACATGATAGATTTATATAATATGAAGGGAAATTTTGTTAATAAAATTATATTTCCTTTAATTATTACTTAATAAATTTCATCCTATAAATTCTTTTTTACATACTAAGGAGAAAATAGGTGAGGGTACTTCTACTTCATTTATTCCGCTAGTTCCCATGTCTCTTCTTCGTACATATAGTTTCACTGTAGTACTCTGACTATGTTAGATTTCTTATTGAGTAGAACTTTTTCTACATAATCCATGATCTTCACTATATTCTCCTTATAAGAGGGATCACATTCTAGCTATACCACCATTGAATTTAGTATATGTGATATATCTAGTATGCATTTTCACAAGATGGACACATTCCACAAATTATATACTTTAGAAAGGGTTGCTGGGAGTGCTCGGTGAAAAGTTATAGCTCTAATTCAATCAATAATCTCAAAAGGGATGATGTACATGGGGAATATAATTATCTTATTCCTAAATCTGATGACACTCTTCCATGGAGGTACATTGAGTAACACTTTATCACCAACCACAATCATAACATCTCTTCTATTGTCTTATACACATATCTTTTGTAATCTATTAGCTACCATGATGTGCAGATAAATGTGTTAGAAAATTTTTACCATTTCATATACTAGTTATGGTCCTATAAAATTGTGTTCACCTATATCATCACAAAAATAGATGTTCTCCATCTCTTCCCATAGAATAATTTATACGAATCTATTTGTATACTTGAGTTAAAGCTATTATTTTATGAGAACTTGACTAGAGGAAGTTGTTTAACCTATCCTCCTTTTATGCACATCAAGCATTATATCATCATATCCTCAAGTGTTTGGATATTTTTCTTGTATTTTTCATCATTTTTGGGGAGATAATACATAATAATGTTCAACATAGTGATTAGTTATTTTTTGAGGCTTTTCCTAAATAATGATGTAAATATAAGATCACTACTAGATACAATCAATAATGGTTTTTCATATAGCCTCACCCATTCTATGATGTATATCATTAAATGTTAATTTAGGTCAAATCCCTCATGAATTTTGATAAAATAATTTTTTAATATTTCATACCATATCACATATAACATTATTCAAACTTGATATATTTGGAAGACATGGGAAAAAATTATAGAGATATTCTCCCATTTCCATGTAGGTATTGGTAATGATTTTATCATCCCTATATAATATTTCCTTTATTCCATCACTAGCTGATATGATAGGCACATTGAATTTTATTTTGTGATATCCTTATTTATATTTTCCCACCAATAGAGCTCTCAATGATCTTGATAAGTCTTAATTACACCTAGGTTGATGGAGAAGTATGAGTTATTTCCATAATTTGATAGATCGTTGTTTATCTTAGGATTTTATGGTACACATAACCATGGACCAAATATTAAAACTCTTTATTCATAAATTTTGATATCTAAGGATTTCTCATTTCTTATTACTTCCACCTTCTTTTATATCCCCACATTATCTCATTGGGCATCCTTTTCATTCTCCATAAGGGATGGTTGATAAATAATTTGTGAAAAATAATGGTGTTCCTTGATTTATGATTCAAATATCCATCATTTGTATCTTTGAGATGTTAGGATCCCTCTCAATCATCATAATAGATAAGGTTACATGATCCTTTATACTTAGAGAATCTTCATCTTAATATGAGATCCCATGATAGTAGTGGATTTAGTATTCTAAATCCATGATAAACTCAATAAATATTTTCCAGTGCATATTAAATTCTAATATGAATTTTTATTTTAGCGTCTTATGATCTTTATACATCTTACACTTTTACCCAAAATGTTAATTCTATAAAATATTCAATAAAAAGATTACTACATCCAAATATATATCATGTGTTGGATAGTTATAATCATGAAATTTAAAATTCCTTATTTATTAGGCTATTAATTTATCATTTCACATCAATACAAACCACAAGACCTTATTTAAAGAATCACTATATACTAGAAAATATACACACACTTGAGAGTAGTGTAAGTACAAGTGTAGTGATCAGAATATTTTTCAATTCCTTGAAGTTATCTTCACATTCATTGGTATAGATATTATTTTCTCCCATTTGAGTCAAATTAGTCAATGGGATTGGAAATCATGATTATTTCTTCACAAATCATCGATAATAACCATTTTTTAGAGGAAAATAATGATATACATTATAGATGTTGGTCTTGAAAAATCCCCAATTTCATGTATCATAAAAGGGTACACCGATATCCATTTGTTGTTGATAACATTACTTAATAATGATACTTTCTCCATCCATAATTTGAAATTACTAAAATTTGAAAATAACTTCCCCATTCACAGAGTCTTTAACACAATATTCAAATTCTCCTAATATGTTTCCTTATATTTAGATTATATCAAAATATAATCTTTACAAAGTACCAAAAATTTGTTGAGGTTGTCTCTAATGAATATATTCATTATTTCCCTAATAATTGTTTGTGTAATAGCGAGTCTAAATGGTTTTAATAATAACTCATTGAGGCCATAAATTTCTCAAAATGAAATCATGGGAATATCATCTTTCTTCTCCATAAATTTGTGATAACCTGATCGATGGTCAACCATAGAGAAGTAGCAGACCCCATGTAGCTGATAGAAGAAGACATCAATCTATTGTATGGGATAAATTTTCATTATCATGATTTTTTTTTCAAGATAATAACTAAAATGGAGCATAGAATATTCTTTCCCCTTGATGAGGAGAACTGGTGAGCCCATGGGGAAGCACTTAGGAATATAAAAATATTTTCTAGATTCTCTAATAACTACTTCCTCAGTTCTTCTAAATCAATGGTTTCTATTCTTTTAGGATCCTTAGATATGGGTAGTGATCCAGGTACATGTTCAGTTTTAAACTCAACCTCATGGTCATGATAAGGACTAGAAAACTCTTCATGTAATTTATCATTATATTCCATCACTATGGAAATATCTTCAAACATGATTCTATATTTTTGTTAATCATTTGAGTTGGATACACTTTCTCATAAGGAAATTATATCCACAATTGAGAATAATAATATAATAGTGATCCATCCCACTCTATACACTGTTATATAATTAGAGGATAACTCAGGATGTGTGTTTTGATCTCTATCACTCGATAGTTGATGTTGTATTTATATAGTGACAACCAATCCATGCCAAATATAGCATCAAAATACACTAAAGGAATTATGAAATGATTTTATGGTCATTTATGTCTACAGAAATTGACTAGAGAAGAGTTATATACTTGGGATACATTTATTTATCTATTTTTTGTTCTCATAGATAGCTAAACATTTATGTTTTGAGGATGTGTTTGAATATTTCTACAATAATGCCTAATATGAATGATTAAGTCTAACCAAAATCAAATAGTAAATTCACTCATAATGATCAAATAACCATCATACCTATCAACATGTAATTTTTGTGTTTAGAATAATAGTAGAGATAACACATTTTATTTATTTCTCTCTAGGACTTGGAGGGTATTATCACATATTATCTTTCACAAACCATGACTTAGGTATATTGATTGCATAGTGTGTGTCTTAATTTTATTTGAAATACTAAAATAAATTTTTAGTAATGATTAAAATATTATTTTCTTCAATCAAAATAGATACATTCTTCGTCTCCCTTAAATATTGATAAACCAAATGATCCTATTTTCTAAATTTGAAAAACTATCGGTTCCCTTGATATAATTTCTTTGATGACTATTCCCATATTTTTTGTTTCAAGGTACGTTTAGTTTTCTTCCTTTCATGGGATGTATCCATTTATCCACTTAAATTAAATTACATTTCCCTATTTTTCTCTCTATCCCCATGAGACCACTAAGACTCACCAATCTTCACTTGAACCTAAAGAGAAAATGGATAATATATTCAAAGCTATTGAAGTATCTAATTACTAATGATTTTCATAGGATCATTTTTAATTTAATAATGAAGTATTAAACCTTACTTTTTATGTCAATGAATAATTCAGATCTCTATCATGAATGATATGTGATGTTTACTTCATATTCCCCAATAGACTCATTTTCCATTTTCATTTATCCATATAACCCGATTTCCTTTTTTTGAAGGAGAGTTCATGGAAAATATTTATTGAATCATATTTTCATAGATAATTCTAATTCTATTAAATCAATATCCTCCTTGGGTTCTGTGTTCTTGATCAGTGTCCACCACTGATTGAATTACCCTTTAATATGATAGATAAAATGAATATCATTATCTTGGTCTAGTAATTGGATGGAATAGAATAACTTATTAGTATATTTAATATATTATTATTTTATTAGGGTATTATAAGATACACTAATGATAAGAGGCCTTTATCACATAAAATACTTGATCATAACTTACTCTTTATTATGTGAAGGATGGAGATGTATATGAATCATGTTATTATTCCTAACATGAATCAATTGAGACAGTAATTCCATAAAGTTCTCAGCTTCTGATTCCATTAGGTTAGGAATCTCATTATGGAAATCATAACATTTACTATAGCATTGGTTTTTGGCACAGTTACACATATTTATCACAATTAACTAAAAAGGAAAATTAGTGACAAGATTGATTTAAATAATAAACATACAAATAGGGAATCAATGAAAATAGAAGTAGTAACATGTAAATGTAATGTATATCCTAACTTTTGAGTCTCTATGTTTCAAAATATATCATATGTGGTTATTTTACAATTATGTTGTCTACGATAATGATAAGATGAAATCATATAGAAATTTTGATATCATTTTTCTAAGGATTATCCATGTTTCTAATCGATAATGCACCAGGTATGTGTCTTTTGTTTCTAGATATAGTATTTTAGGGTTTCAAAGGAAAAAATTTAGAAAAGTACCAAAATTGGCCATTAAACATTGTGAAACATCATTGCAAGATGTATAGTAGAATCACAAAACATTCTACAAGTTATGAAGGAATTCATAATGAAATTCAATCCATGAAGCCATTACACAATGTCATTCACTAATACACATTGTGTAACCTTTGAATCCAATTCCCTATTACAAGATAAATCATGGAGGAAGTTTTAGGTCATGAATCCCCAATACACATTGTGAATGGAGTCAAATTTCCAAATCTATAGTTGATATTTTTGGGTGATTTGAAATGATTCAAAAAGTGAGGAATAAAACTTTTATAAGAATTACACGACATGATGGACTAGTAGAAATCATGTAATTCCCCCTTTATTTGTATGTATTTTTCATGAATGGGCATAAAAGTTTTTAATGAAAGCACCGTGGATCAATTTTAACGACGTTCTTCATAACTTTTTTCATCTCCAATACTGTTTCACATGTTCTTCATCTCGATTAGGAATCTATGATGAAAATTCTCTGTGAATTTTTATCAATCTTATTTTAGATAATTATATGCATATAATTGTGATTAAATCATTCTCTTTATTTCTAATTCACGATTTCATGTTCATTAATTGATAAATATCAATCCTTGTATGATATTTAATCATTCAATCCTAATTCCTATTTGAAAACTCAACATGTTTTCAATATTTTACCCATACTTGTTCAATTATACCATGAGTGGCTAAACCACCTAGGGTAGGGATCGAGAGTAGGGGTTTCTAAAATCAATAAATCTTCAATTCTCAACTTTGTAACCTTAATAATTTTTAATTAGTGTAAATAATATTTTCTATCAAATTCACTTGAACAACCCCGACCATGGGAAGTTTGAATGAACAACTCTATACCGATTGAAGAAGAATAGGATATGAATAATAGCCTATGAATCATTATACTATATGAGATATGTTTAATTCAACTAGGTTGTATTTATCTCTAGATAAATTAATATATTTCTCCTATATAGAGCTACTTGGTTTGACCATGATTAACTAGTAACCTCCGTTTTCTTCGTAGTTGAAACATTAGGATCATAAAAAGATAGAATTATGATCAACCTATATACTAAGCCTCAAAATTGATCCTTATCCCTTATTTATCTTGGTTATTTATCTAAAAAACTCCTCGATTTAGTATTTTTTCCATACTCAACCATCTTAAGATGAATCCTAGCCCAAATGGTTTTAAGCTGAGTTCCAGCCTGCCACTCCAATATCCTCGGGGGACCAACCCCACACTACTAATACACTATTCCCTAGAATAAATAGTAGTTTGGGAAACATAAATCTAATCTAACCACAACCTGATTGAATTTAATTATGTGTGTGGGTGCATCAAATTTTCAAAATGTTGTTGGGGACTAAAAGCTGTGGTTCGCATGGAAACCTACTGGAAAAGAACCTAGAATTACCTCCCCCTTTCCCATTTCTCTTTTATTTTATTTTATCTTTTTCTTTAGACGCCACTACATCCTTATTGAGGATTAATTCATGTATAAGGGCCCTTTTAATCATTTGAGGAGCCTTAAATAACAAGAATATCTTACTTTTTAGTGCAAAAATGATATGTATATCGCTGCACACATCTGTTCATAAATAGTTGACCACAACAATATTGTAGATCTGAACCATCCTAACCCACCAAACATGAAACCCATACACAATACATGGAAAGAATCCTATAAAAAAAGAGGGCAGCATCATGGTTTATGACTTTCCATAAATACATGGTTCTATTCCCAGCATCGTACACCCTCCTATACAAGCACACACTTTTGAAATAATAACCTGGACTCATTCATATGATCGAGAATATAGGCCAATTTAGTGGGATTCATACTGAAGACCATCATGAACATATTTTGAACTTACTAGATGTATGTGATACTATTCACAACCAAGGAGTATATTTTGATTATATAAGACTTTGAGTCTTCCCATTTTCCCTATGAGACAGAGCTAAGGATTTCCTCAACAGTCAAGCTCTTGAGTAAATCATGGATTGAGACAATCTAGTCAAGAAATTTTTAGACAAATACATCCCACCATTCTGGAATTGGATGATCTGGGACGATATAGAAAATATCACTCATATTAATGGAGAGTCTTTATGGGACAATTGGGGTTGATTCAAAGAATAGATGATAAATTTCCCGCATCATTGAGAAGACACAGGGTATAGATCCCGACATTATACCAAGTCCTCCAGCCATCTGCACTCATAGTTGCCAATGTTTCCATTAACAGAGAGCTTATGTTCAAGACACCTGAAGTAGGAAGAGATATTTTTGATTAATTATCCCACAATACCAGTTTGTCGAAAAGTGATTATGGACCACCACAGCATGGAACTCACTAGGTGTCGGAAAATACTAGACTGAAAGTGAAAGTTAAATCACTTAAAATGAAGTTAGAATCATTTTAGCTACCTGTTACACCTTCCCCTCCTCCTACTATAATGGAGATTCAGTCTTTCAAATATATTGTGTCCTTCATTTATAACAAGACTATAGATAAGGATTTGAATAAAAAAACTCAATATTTTTATTATATCAATTACAATTAGAAAAATCCACTATTCTAATAGTAGCATCAGTATTATCAACAGAGGACAGATCAAATTCTACCTCAAATAAACTGAGGATATTATGAATAAAAGAGTGTTCAAGAACCACTTTGTTATCATGGAATACCAGAGAACCAACCAATAAACCCTGTTCCTAGACCATAACAAAAAACACAAAAATAACCTTTCCCTTAGTGAGAATAACAGCAGTATCAACCCACTCAACCAAGGCCTCAGTAGTGAACTGCTCCTCTCTAAACTAACTTAAAGAACCTCCTTGATACTTTTGTTCAAAAAGCAGCCTAATGAATGAATACTAAAGAGATGAATTTGAAATACCAATGATATTGCCTAATAAATCTCGATCATTAAATGGTTCAGATCTCAAAGTCTCTATTATAAAGATTACCAGGTTCAATACATGGTAATACAGAGACATACCTAAGGGAAGAGGTAAAGACAATGGTTCTGAGGAGTGGAAAAGTTTTGGATTTTCATAAACCATGCTGATGAGATGAATGAAAAGCTGAGGAAGCCAAGAAGAATACACCCATCATAGAGGAATAAGTTAATTGGACCACTCAAGTAACTCCTAAAGAGGTACCACCAACCATAAATACCCAAACACCTAATAATCTAAAAGATAATGTTTATATTTCTCCACCACCCTATAAAACATAACTTCCTTTTCCAAAATTATCAATTAAAGGAATAATTAAAGGGAAATATAATATTTTTTTTAAAATTTTCAAGAAATTGAACATAAAAATTCCATTTTCAGAGGAAATCAATCAAATTACAACCTATGAAAATTTACTCAAAGAGATACATTAAAAAAAAGTAAAATAGAATACCTTGGATTCATCTCACTGAATTAAAAATTCTCTATTGTTGTTCAATAGAAAATTAAACAAGAAATTAGAGACCCAGGTATTTTCTCAATCCACCACACAATAAGAGAATATAAAATCAAAATATCTATGTGAGATTTAGGATCCAACATAAACCTCATGTCAATGAGTGTATTCCAAAATCTAGGTCTCAAATAACTCAAACCAACTAGAGTATCACTCCAATCAGCCGACCGATCAGTAAAATATACCTGAGGAATTCTCAAGGATGTCCTAGTCAATGTCGAAAAGTTCATTTTCCTAGTATAGACTTCTGTATTTAATACATGGAAGAGGAAGGAGATATTCCATTCATCTTAGTCTGGCCACTCCTAGACACTAGAAAGGAACTGATTGATTTGAATCAAGGAAGACATATATTCTGAGTAGGAGAAGAACATGCTGTGTTTGATCTATCAAAGGTAGAACAATAACTAGATGATTCATTTGAATTAAAAGAGATATATATCACTAACCAAAGAGAGGGTTACTTCAACATGGATGGATAAAGTGAAAACATAATCCCCGATGAGGATGAGGAATATGAAATTGAATAAGTGACCACATAGAACCTCTTACAAGGGACATCATTCCACCTTTCATACCCCTAGTCAATATTCCACCAAAACTAGAACTAAACCCCCTCCCTAGTACACTCAAGTAATCTTTTCTAGAGACTTCTGAAGCACTACTAGTTATCATATTAACACTGAATTTTCTTAGTCATAATATAAAATTTTTGTTGATTTATTAAAAATACTAAATAATTTAATTTCTTGGAGAAATTATATCATTAAAGGAATCAACCACGATTTATGAACCCATAGAATTCTTCTAGAGGAAGGTTAAAACCCCAAACGTAAACCAAAGAGCTAACTAACTCCACCAATGAAGGATTTTTTCAAGAAATTAGTACTAAAATTTTAAAATGTTGTATTATTGTTTTCAATCTCTGATAGTGAGTGGGTGATAACACTATAAGTAGTTACCATGAAATGTGGTCCCATGGTCGAAAAAAATAATTAAGAAGATTTAATTCAACTCAAACATTCACTAGAAGGAGAGTGTGTAGACTACAGAAATATGAATACATAAACCTGAATAAAATTATTCCATTTTCCTTTAATGGATAAAATGTTGGATAGAGTAGCAGGAAATGAATTCTAATTTTTCTTGGATAGATATTTGGGATAAAATCAGATAGCATTCAACCTAGAAGATTGTTCTAAAATAACATTCACAAGTCCATTTTGAACCTTCAACTATAGGCACATTTCCTTCATTATGCGTAATGAACTAGAAAATTTTCAATAGTTCATGACACGCATTGTAACAACCGAGACTTTTATGTTATATAAATCATCAAAGGAATCTTTTTCTACACAACACTTGCTTGGCTTTCTTTACACGCAATCGCGACCTTCCTCAATAGCTTGCGTCGTACGCAATACCGAGTTTCACTAAACAACAATATGCTATTAAAACTAGCCGTTATGAATAGTAATAACCACTTTTTGAAATTTTATAAATTTTATTTTTCAAAATGGACTTCATTTTTGGACTCAGAATATCGAAATTAGCCTAGGGTGAAATTTTGGTATTTTTCTGAAAACTTTCAATTTTTGATGAATAGTGAAACCACTAAGTGGTAGGTTAAAAAAATGAATTTTGCATAAAACTTAATTTTACCGCTTCTGTGAATGGAATTTCGAAAATCCGAGAGACACGGTTAATATCAAGGACTAAAATGTGGTTCAATGAGATGAAAATAATTTTTTGGTGAATAGTAACTTTTTACCTTTTTTACCGCGGTTAATAGTAAATAGGGTAACTAAGGGTAAATATGATATCAATGTTACCCTAACACATGTCCTAATTCTATTGGACAAGTGTAATTCGACCAAAAACAAACTTAAGAATAAAATATGACCATTTAGGCCCACTTGGATTAGATTAGGACATTTATTATTAATTTATTTAAAGAAGGGTTAAAATAGTTAAAATCAAAGTTTAATAAGTAAATCATTTTTAATATGGGGTTATACATAAGATAAATTCAATTGTAAATATTAATTAGAAAGCTAAAAAGATTTCCTACATGATGATATTTTATTTGTAATTTTTAGACATCAAATAATTTAATTTATTTATGACACAAAGATGATGCAGTAATTATCTTATTAATGAAATATTGACAAAATTGATAATATAAATACCAAAATAAATGTAATTTAAGACTTTTTATGAATTACACTAATTTTCTAGGTTACTATGATATATTAATGTTGATTTAATCAACTTGGTTTGAACATATAATTCTGTTATGACTTTCACAAAAATCATATATCAAATAGTGTCAAAATTGACACAAAATAGTTTTTAAATCAAATATTATATTATTAATTGTTATTGTATTCCTAAAAATCTAAGGTTCTGCCAAATGACTTAGATAAGGATATATATATTAATAATAAACAATTTGGGGTTCGTTTGGCATGTTATAGTAAGTTTATTAACCATATAGTGAAAGAAAACAAAAAGACATGGTAAAAGTTAAATTATTTAACTTAGAGTTAAATCTAATTGATAAGGTTAAAATAATACCCTAAACTTTTCTAAATCTTATTGGTTGATAGGATTTCGACCCATCCCCACTTTATCTTCGAAATAAGACCCTTTGGAACCATTATAAACCGATTTTGACTTTAATATAAAATAATATTTTGAGATATTCCTAAGGTGCCCCTCTCCTCCCTTATAAAAGGGCACCTCCTCCCCCTCCTCCTCACACCAATTTGAGCACTCAAGCTCGGCCAACCCCTGCCATTTTCTCCTCTCCACTTCCCTAGAATAATCCTAGAGGTCCTGGTCTTCTCCAAAGACCAATCTTAGTTCCTTAAGTGGAGGATTCAAAGAGGCGTTCCAAGGAAGAGGTAATATCCATTACCGATCTTTTCAATTTCTTTCTTCTTCAACTTCTTCTTCTTTAGTTGTTTCATGATAAAGTAATAACATCAGTATTACTTACATACTGATATGTTATTATAAATATGAAACAACCCTAATTCACCTTCTATCCATCCTACGGAAAAATGAAATCACCGCGCGTGCGTACGTACGGAATACCGTCTCCACGCCGTGGTGTAATCTATTTTCCACCATCACCTTACAAGGATGAGTATAATGGTGTAATGAGTAACTATATATGATTATTATGAAGTAATATTGATACTGAAATAATATATATATACTCCAATACAATTCCAAGATCATAGGAACGATATCATCACTCGTGCGTACGTACGGAATACCGTCTCCACGATGTGATGCGACTCGTTCTACATGATCTTCATTTCATAATGATTATATAAATGAATTAAATGAATGAATATGGTATATAATACACTAATACCATTATGGAAATGAATTATCTATAACCTAAAGATAAGAATAAGAATTTATTCGACAAAACACGCATAAGAATAAAAAGTTATAAAGACCCGAGTAACAAGTAACAATGAAATATTACTAACAAGAAGCTAATAATATGACCATATATGATCTCATATAAATATGTATGATTCTGGAATAAGTCAATAACATTATTTAAACCATTATACAGGATCTTCGGACACGAACAAAGCAAATCGGACCTAAGGTAAGGGAAATATCACAATCTCATTTTTATCCGAGATTGTTTATTCGTAAGTATTTACTGGGGTGTATTTTATCATCCACATCCATGTTTCCTCAATATGTAATGTTATTTACATCCACCTACAATTTTTTAAATCCAAATTTACCCTTCGGTGAGTTTTTAGTAAAAGATATGAAAGGAATCTTTTGTCGTTTTTCGTACGAGGTACTTTTTGACTTTTCCGACAAAAGTACGAAGAATGTTTTTTTTAACTTATACGACATGAATGGATTTTTAAAACATTATTTCCAAGAAGCTTCCTTTAAAAGTTCTCATGTTTATTTTTAATCAACTTCTTTTAGTTTATAATTGTATGACATGTTAAGAAAAGAAAAGTGTTTTTGAAGAAGAAAGGATATTTTCCTCAAGAATGGAGTTCAAGTGTTTTATCAAAATTATTTTCCATCTAAGATAATAAAGGGTTCTGTTTTTATCCCTCTAATTACATTGATTTGATTATGTTATGAGGGAATTATTTTTATGAAGTCATTTACCTTATATGATTTGTTTTATGATGTCATGATGTTTCAAGAATCCCATTTTTATTACATGGGTTATGCGATGATGTATGATTTATGATTATGTGGCACACATAAGAAAGGATTCATTATAAGATGGGTGGGACCTATATCTCCCTCCAATGAATTGGGTAAAGATTTTATATCTCATGAGATAGACATGGCTGGAACGGAAGGTTATTTCGGTTCAGTGATACAGGACTGAAACGAGGAGTGAACTCGGTTCAGAAAGGGACTTTGTCCACTAAGATAGTCTTGGAAATGAGTCATGACTAACATGAAATGATTTTCCATGATTATGTGTGCATGCCACAAAGTTTCAAGTTTTATGTTATGATTATGGAGATCTCATTTTCACTTCTATGATTTATTCCATGTTAAGATATTATGATCTCTTTTGCAGGTTTTGATTTTCAAAAAGATATGATATGATTTTTATTTCCTTTATTTGCCCTTGCTGAGCATTTGAGCTCACCCTTTTATGTTTTCTTTTCCCCAGGTCAGGAAGATGGATATTAAGTATAATATGCTAAAAGGGACCCTAGATATGATGAAATAAATGGGAGACACTGTAGAAGATTTATGAACCAGTTGTTTATGTTTCCCAGTTTCTAAAGACACTATACCTATACGGTCCTTTGTGGTTTTGTCATATGTTGTAATAAGTGTGCTTCAATTTTGAAGTATTAACAATGTATGTAAAGTATGGGTCGTTATACGCATATTCCATGATATGGAGGAGGAATTATTTGAAATTTTAATGGAAGACATTTCAGTTTATGGAAAATAATTTGAGGTCTGCCTAAGAAAAACTGAGTTAGTTCAACTTTATCCATTGACCCAAGAAACACAAAGATGTATTGAGATCTCTGAGAGCACTATTGGTGGGACAACATGAAGAAGAATATCACATAATATACATCAAAATGCCTGGTATAACAGAAAGTGAAGGCTAAAAAAAGAATTATGGGGTTGATGCAACTATTACCCATACCAACATTGAAATGGGAAAACATCACCAAAGACTTTGTCACCAGACTTCTGAATATATATATAAAAAACAATGTTATTTGGGTTGTTGTGGATCGTTTTACCAAGACTACGCACTTCATTGAAATTTGAGAGGATTTCTCAATGGATCAACTGGCATGTATATACATTAGATAAGTGATAAGTTTTCATGGAGTACTACTATCTATTGTGTCTGATCGAGATCCAAGGTTCAACTCTAAGTTTTGGAAAAGTCTCAATCATTCTCTAAACATTGATATGAGATTCCTATATGGCTTATCATCCTCAAACTAATGGACAATATGAGCATACTATCCAAACACTTGAGGAAATGTTGCAAGCTTTCTTAATGGACTTCTAAAGTCTATGAATGTGTAAATAAAATATAGAAATATTATAAATTATGATATTATATAATAGTTTAATAATATGTGTAATTGAATGTTTTAAAAATGATAAATTATGTTTTATAATTTTTGTAAAACATAAATGTTTATATATAATTTTATAATTAATATAATGATTTAAAATATAATTTATTTTCACAAAATAGATTAGTAATTTAATAATTTTTTGTATTTTTTATTATAAGTTAATTTTATGACACCTTAATTAATTTTTCAATGTGTTATAAAATCAATTATAATTTTAAAATTTATAATTTTTTTAATAAATGAATATTTCATTTAAAAATTAAATTTATAATATTTTGAAAGTTATTTTCAAAAACTTTTTTTTTCATTTTTTAAATCTAAAAATCAAAAAATTATTAGTATGAGTTATTCGGGTTTTTCAAAAGTATTTGAAGTTTTGTGAATAGTGAAATTTTGTAATTTATGGTATTTAACATTATAAGTAAATAAATGAATTATTTGTATCATTCACGAGTAATGGATGATTTAATTAACCATTATCTCAATCCCACATGATCTCTTTACTATGTTTATTCATATTAATCAAGACTATTCATACTCTTCATACAAAATAGTAAACAAATGAGTAAAATGATCAAAAACCACGCATTCCTTCCACTAGAAATACCACCCCTCCCCACCTTTATCCTCACACCACTAAATCCTTGAAAATCATCCATATTTTTCTTAATACTCTTCCATATACCCCCCCCCCACTTCCAAGACCCTTTGGTCTCTATAAAATACCAAATCTGGCATCCCTAACATGGTTTTCAAGGAGGAGAATTCAATAGGTAAATATACTACATTTTCTTTTAATTTCTTTCTAGTTTATTTTATTATTGCCTTCAAACCTACCCTTATCAAAGTGGCATGATAACTATAGAGTAATTTATAAACATGATTTATATCATGTTAATGAAATATCCATTATCAAACTCCCTACACACACACACACACACTCTCTCTCTCTCTCTCTCTCTTACTCTAAAAATGAAAACATCACCAATGATATGCCTATTTACCGACATCATGGATGATGCATTTTTATTTTCAATTTACACCTTCAAGGAAGGTCATATTTTTTTTATTGTTAAACAATAATAAAATATATATATTAAAAAATATTTAATTTTTATGGATCCAGTGAAAATACATAATATTAATTCATAATACAAAAGTAGTTGGTAATGATTGATAAACCACCAAAATAATCTAAACGATTATCACTAACATATTATATAATGATTCATCCTCACCCTATATAAAAAAATGAATTATATAATAATTAAATATTCTCTGTTTTCATTAATATCATATAAATTTAATTCTGGACAACTATTACCACTTTAGATGATCTTTTGTACACGTATACAAGTGAATCAATTGTGAAAATCAAGGAAACAAACACTCCAAAATGATGTAAATGAATCTTATAACTCATAAAAATTCCATAAATGAACTTAATAAAATTATAATTAATTATATAAATGTAGAAAAGTTTCTAAAATATTTTATTAATGGATTTAATTTTATTATTCACAACATTAATTTCAAGTGAAAAATACTTTTTGATATAAGGTAAGTGATTCCCCAAACCTCCATTTTTAATTCGGGTTATGATTTCTCTATCTTTACCCCAATTTAATTCTTAATTATTCTTATATAATACTAATATATTATGTTTTAATTCTTCTTATATATATATCATGCCCAAATCTATTTTATTTTATGAGGAATACATGTTTTATAGGGTTCTTTTTTCAATTCCTCCCGATAAGTGATCCCGATTAAAGGAAACATTCCAAATCCTTGCACATATTCAAGTATAATCAATAATCTATTTTAAGAAACCATTATTGTTTTTTAAATAACTTATTTCATCATGAAAAAACTATCCAAGATCATTCTATATTTATGGAAACAATTATGTCTTTGTCTTCTTTAAAGAATCATTTATATTTTCCCTTAAAATTGCACTAATGTAGCTTTTTTATAAAGATTATTAAACACTCTTTTTGCATGTTTTCAATTTAGTTACCAATATTTAGTATGAATATTAATCAAATATACCTAAAATATAATTTCATTCTCTTTTCTTTTTTTAGATATACATCTTTAAAATATAACTTTTATACAAATTATTTTCCAAAATAACTCTTCATTCAAAAGTAAAAGGATATCTCCATCATGAATTTATTAATGATTTTAATAGAGTATTTTAATCGATTTCACACACACTATTTAATCTTATGATTATTTAATATTAATATCTTATTTATATTATTGAATTTTTTTTATTTTTAATGAGTATGTACTATCTTAATACCATTCACTTTATTTCTCTGGATAGTTTTTCATTATGTTTATAGATTGGGGATATTATTTATAATTCATATGATAGTTTCTATATGAATTTATATGTTGGTTATGATTCAAAACTTTCATTTGAGGAATTAATTGGACTTATTAAGTTTTGTGTTGGGTGCACTATAGCCCCTAGATTTATTATTAGGCATCATGAGACAAACTAGTTAGGATATTAGCTAACATTTTACCAGATTATGTATTATGTCTTGGAAGAACCCATGATGGTATGTTTATGATGTCCTGAATTATGAATTCTATCAGTATGATATTATTTATTGACATTCCATGTGATTGTTTGACTAGTATAATATTTGTGGAGAATTTTAATGATCATGTTATTATTTATACGGCGTTAGTTTATTAGTTTTTATTCCATCCATATTATGATCATGTTTATTTTTTAATAGCCTATGTTTTTATTAATCCACCTTGGCTTATAGTATAAGATTAATTATGATAGATTATTATGTATTCTAATCCTTAATAAGAATTATAGAACACCCCTTTCTTATGTTTTATTTTCTCCATGATTCTAATATTAATTTTATGATTGGAATGAAATTGTTATCTAGAAGAATAAGTGCGTACCCAAAAGAGTTTCTATGATGATTTTCATTACAAGTTTTCATATTGAACTTATGATTGTATCTATTTTCCAATGTTACTAGAAAATTTTGTTCTTCTATAAGTAATCACTTATACTTAATACCAATGTAATAATGTAAGGCACCGACTCTGAACTACTAGGGTCGAGGTCTATACAATGAATGCATTGTAAAAACCCTATAGGGGAACCAAGGTTTTGGGTTGAGTGAGTGTGATGAAAGTCAGGTTGATGAGAGAGGGGTGTTTATATAAAAATATTTTTAAAGTTGATGACACTAAAACCACATACTCCATGACAAAAATCCCCTTAGTTATGGTGAAATTATAGGAAAATATGTCATAGACACCCTCGATTAAAACCCCCACTTGGAAGCCTATATAGATTATATTTTATTGGATTTTGGGGATAAAATTATATTCTATAAACAACTCTAAAATACCCCTTCTTCCCATAGGGATTATAAACCACTTCCCACACTCTGTATAATACACTTACATGACCACCAAAGGAGGGACTATTTCATAACCCACCACTTCGGAATAGAAACCTACAAAATGGTACTATCAATTATTCCACCATGATTTACCCCATACTATAGAGTGGCTCCATTATGCTAAAACCACCTCCCCTAAGACACAATATAATCTCTACACCCTTCTATTCGTCTTTTGGAAGTGGCTCCCTCTTTTTTCCTACAAAACACCTCCAAATGAATCAGGACCATGTTTGAGTAAATAAACTAACCAAAACCCACAAAGGGATGGAATTATAGGATCAAATTCATTACATTATAAAACTCTAAAAACATTATCATACATGATAATTGAAGAAACCCACCCTGAGATAATAAAGAAAATAGGTTCATCCGAATAAAGAACCCATGAGATACCTCACATAGATCTCACTAAAACAAGAGATATACCACCTTATGAGAGGAAAAAAGTTCATAAAATACAATATAAAAATAAATATTTCCAAAATAATATCTAGTTATGATACATCTCAAATGAGAGAAAAGTTACCAACAATAAGGAATAAGATAAAACTATCTCATAACCCTGAAAAAAGATTCCACACCTTCAAAACAGACATCAATAAAAGGGAATATTTAAAAAACAAAATAATTTGGGCAATGAGAATTTATTGAGATAAGTTACCAACAATAAGGAATAAGATAAAACTATCTCATAACCCTGAAAAAATCTTCCACACCTTCAAAATAGACATCAATAAAAGGGAATATCTAAAAAACAAAATAATTTGGGAAATGAGCATTTATATAACATACACACGCCCAAATAATCTAATTCATGCTACCAAGTCTCCACATGACACAATCCATGGTAATATAATGGTAACAAAACACTTATTCATAGTGATTCTGGATCCCCATAGGCCGCCCCTTGAAGGTTGTATCATTATTAACATTTATCTCTCCAAAATAAATGATACAAGAGTCACCATAAATGTGATTAAGTATCTACAACATGGGATGCACATATTGTATATGTATTATACTCTAGGGATGTTTTATATGATATACCATGACACAAACTCGAGACAACACCTAAAAAGGTACAAAAAATTAGGGAGAAAACCTATATCTAGGAATAATATATCCCATACCAAGAGGAAGAGTCACCTTAAGAAATGTATGATCTCCAATTTCGAACTATAGAGTTCTCATTATATGATCTAAATATGATTTTTGATTATATTGTACTTCTATAATCCTTTCAAATATAACATGAGCAATCTTGTCCTTGTTCAGTCTTAGTTTCATCCTAGAAATTACTTCCTATCCTACCCTAGTCCATCACAATAGAGAGCTAAAAGTCTGATACTAAAAATATTAAAATGGTTTCATTACAATGGAAGAGTAAGAAATTTTATTATATGAAAAATCATCCAAAGGAATGTTTCTAATCCATGAACCTCAAAAATACAGGGCATGAGAATGCAACATGAGCTCATGAATCTGGATGGTCCTCCATGCCTGACCATCCAACAATGGATGAAAATAATTTCAATGTTACAACCTAGTGAAAAAATCATGATGGATACATTTCCACATCATAGAGGTAAAATTAATATCATGATAGATATGATCATCCTTGGGACTTTCTGGAATCTCACCACCTCCTCCAATTACTACCTCTAAAAATCTATCACAATGCTCAAAAAAAGATCTCTAAAAAGTTGGATTACTTCATCAAATGATCCAGTATCACACATATAGAATCAAATAATCTGTAAACTCGAGTTAAAATAGTAACTATGTATATCAATATGTCCTTATTATTCCATTGAGGAACATATAATATATATAGAAAACTATAGGGAACACAGAGTTTGGCCGTCATCTTCTACCATACCAAATCATCGAGACATGACTACTACAACAACATGCATCAACCCAAGACACCAAATCCAACCTATCGGATCTTGGTACAACTATGTCAAACTAGGATGTACCATAAAGTTTAAGCTATGAAACTCCTAGAGAATCATATCATGTATTTACAAAGGGAAAAAAATATTCCCTTGGAAAAACACCTAATGTAGATCATCATAAGACCAACCATCACGAGCATATCTAAAAACAACTTAGTCCATCTAAACCTACAATATCGAATCCCCCATATTGGAATCCTATAATTTCTATATGAAATATGAATGAACTGTCATATGGAAATGAAAATGGGTGTCTTCACCCCCTATCATATCATTATTCACCACTGATATCTCTTCCATTACTCTCTATATATCTCTAAATTCTTGAACTAAATCACTATGTGACATCCTTCTAGTGAAATAGCTAAACAATTTCCATATCATGGTGTATAATAAATGTTAATGTTATATTGATACAATAATTCCATAAAAATTTTCTACTACAAGTTCAAGCCACACTAGGATAATACATGCCTTTGGATTTGATAATCAGTGAAACCAAAAAATAAGAAATAATGAGGGTATGTATCCATAAATTCAAGGAAAACACAACTGCCTCTTACTCTAGATCGTGGGTGGAATAAATATTCTCACATGGATGTAATTTCTGACCCCCATGAGATATAAATTATCATTACTACATCAAACCAAATCCTAATACAACACATGAAGTGTCACATACAACATTGAACTAAATTCCCACTTTAGGATGATGACGAACTGGAGTGTTAAGAAACTTCTACATGAGATACTCAAAATATATCTAACACTAGTTACTATATAAGAAAACTGTATCCTTACTATTAAATGTTATCAAAAAATTCACAAACCATGATAAATCATCTATAAAACTTTTATAATATATTTCTAGACCAATGAAACCTTGAACCTCTACTAATGTCTTGGGAGATTACCATGAAACTATTTCATTGATTTTTAAAGGATCTATAATTAATCTATTTTGGTACATATCATACCCCAAGAAACATACTTCATGATCCTAAAACACAAACATTAAAAATTTCCCAAATAGATACTGATGATAAAGAACTGCCAATAAAACATATATATGATCTGTATATTCCTCATTATACATAGACTACAAAAGGAGGTTATCAAAGAAAACCACCATGATCATATCTAGGAACAATCTGGACACTATGTTCATCAATACCAGGAACACTTATGGAGAATTGGTCACACCAAATTTCATTAGAATGAAATCATAATACCCATAAATAAATTATATATCATTATTCAGAATATCTCCACACTTTAATCGCAATTTATTATATCCTATCTAAAACTTGATCTTGGAGAACTAACTAGGTCTTTCGTGCTAATAGAATTAATCATAAATCCATTGAAGTGGGCATAATCACTTCGCATTCACCTAGTTCAATAAATGATAATAGATACAATGACACAAACATAAATCATCCTTCTTCATGAGCAAAACTAGTGCACCCTATGATGTCATAATCGACTGACAAAACATCAGTTGAAAATATCATCAAGTTGTAATCATATCTCTCACAAAACATAAGGATATATCCTTTATGAAGACATTGAGATAGGATAAACCTTTTATTTTATCTCTATCCCAAAATAAATCTCCAATTGGTGATGAATTGATAAAGACTCCTTTGTAAAGACATTAGGGTACTCTTCTACAATTACTGGTAAAACCGTTGGATGATCCTCTGATGAACTTAACATCATCTCATCCAATAAGGAAGACAAGGAGAAAACATATCTCATTCCCATCCATGGATCTTTCTCACCAATGAATACTGACTTCCATCCATAATCATCACTGAACAAAATAGGTATAATTAATTAGTCCAAAATATCTTACATCAAATACAAAAAATCAATTCCAAGGATGATGTCATATGGATATATCTATAACCATAGGATGTCTCCCCATGATCGGTGCATCCATATAATAATATGAAATTATTTACATACATCATAGAAGTTTTATCAACCTATAACTGGCATGGTAAATAACAAGGAAACTAGAAGACTGCATACCCCATGTCCCAAATAATGGACAATGGTAGGTGATATAATAGATATTTCAACATCAGGCTGAAGTAGGTATTGTTACCCTTTTTTTATTTATAGTAGTTATTTATTTATTTTGAGCACGTTACATTCATATATCACTACATTTCTAGTTATGTATGGGGTCACATTGGTGGTTCCGTATTGATTTTCTTACTCACACCCACCTCAAGTGGCCATGGAACCTAGGTACCCGAGCAACTTTATGCTTGTTGTAGGCATAGGTTAGGTCGCGGCCTAGGATCACACGATTGAGCTGGAGTTGCTCAAGTGAGATTTAGAATTTGGGATGAGGTGAGGGTAGGGGATTGTAGTGGAGCCTCCCGTACCTTTATTATATTATTTATTTATTCTTTGATTTTTCATTTATTATATGTGTTCATCCTAGTGGGCGATCGATCCTGTCTGACAATATGAATATCTCTGCATTTCATGATGTAATTGTTGGATGTTTTTTTATTTTATCTTACTATGATTATGTGGTGTTTTGGATGATGTTTTTTTATTTTCCATTATTTTTCACTTTGATATTGGGGGGTATAACCTCCCCATGGTACCACCTTAGACCCCCACTGTTAGTTGGTAACTTATGGAATTTGGGGAGGCATGCCTGAGGTCATGTGGTGGTCCAGTCTTGCTACTGTTCAGAGTGATTTGGTCTGAGACGTTATAAGTTTTGTTTCATCAGTGTTTGAGGGATGAAGATGCTTGAGATTTCTTAATAAAGGAAGAGGGAAACCACAATTAAATGAATCTACTAAATTTAGAAAATCTATCAGCATCTGTTGTCAATATTGACTAGAGTTTGATGTGTTTACTAGGTATCACTATGCCCATAACTACCTTAATTTATATATGACATATTTTGATCTCCTTCAATCCCTCTCCCCCTCTATCTTTTAATTTATTATTTTTTGGACTTTTAAATATTTTAAAATTTTATAAAATTTGTTTATATCAATATTTTTATTTTTTATAAAATATTATCTTTAATCTATAATTTTAATTATTTTTATCAAATGAATAAATATTTTAATTATATATTATTTTTAGAATGTTTATTATACCAGGAACATTATTTAATTATTTTAGTGTTATTTATTTTTATTCTTTAAAATTATATTTGACTTACGATTTTGATTTGTGATCTAAATTATAATATTTATTTTAAAATTATTTCTATTTTCAATTTAAAAAATATCATCAAATTTTATTTTATCATATAAACTAAAATAAATATTTTATTTTTACATTTTATAATATTTTGAATTTTACTTAATAAATATGTTTTTAAATATAAATATAAATTTATGATATTAATAAATAATACCTAAGTATGATATATTACAATTTCCATATAATTTTACATATTATAAATATTTTTTTTAAGGATTATAAATATATTTATAATATTCTAAATATTATATAAGTAGTTTTGTTTAATTAAATTTACATATTGAATATAAATATCACATTTTTATGTATATAATATACTTATATTATGAAACTATAATTTTTATGTCATTTTTTATTATATTATAAAACTTATTTTCTAATTCTATTATTTATGAAAACATTTTATTTTAATAAAAAAACTTAAATAATACAAACAAAATAAAATTACTTTTAATTTCATAAAATATATGTAAATAATAAAAATAAAAATAAAATCTATACTTCTTTAATTTTCTTATCCAATATTCTTTGTATAAAATCAAATGAAATCAGAGTGAGAGAGAAGACACTATGAGAGGGAGTTATAAAATAGATGTTGAGATATAATTGTGACACAAAATCCATAAATATAAGTTCAATTTATTTATTCTATGATTTCCTACCATTAAATGAAAGTTCCCATAAAAATAATAACAATGAATAATTTTTTTCAATTCAAATTTTCATTATAATAAATAATGTTATTGATGGATTTTGTATCACAATTCTACATCGCTTAAAAATTTAGTGGAGACAACTTCATAATTCATGGCTATATCATCCTTGACCAAGATAGGTGAATGCATCATTCTATTGAGTTTCATGAATTTTATGTGGGGATCCTTAATTCTCATACTTAATATCTTCAAGGGAAAGTGTTAGATATTTTAATTCTTGATTTAAAACATTTAATATCAGAATGTTAATGAGCCTATATTTGGTGGAATATGATATTTTTTATATAAATCAAAACGATTCGTTAGTGATCGTAGAGAATAAAATATACACATACAATTTCATGACCCAAAATTATCTAGGAAACACATAAAGAGCTTAATGTTTTATCCATGGTTGTAAGTTTTAGTGAATTAAATCATGGAATTGAAGTGAAAGTTCACGAGTGTATTCAAATAGAATCAATAAACCAACATGATCCCCACAAATATAATTCTTGATAAAAGATTAAAAATGAAGATGGTGAGTGTGAATTTTAATGTGTATGGATATCCATAATGATAACCCAACAAAGATAATAAAATATTAAAAACATAACATAAAAACCTATAATTTACCATATCAAACAATCAATACAATGTTATATGCTTAGGATTTTCACCAAGTTTCTCATCGGGTGATCACGAGGAGTTTATAACTCTATGGGAAAGGGATGAAGTAAAATATAAATAAATGGGCATTCATATATTTCTTTTATCACCCTCTATCTCACCATCCTTTAAAAATTAGGTAAGGGGTACCATTTAAAAAAATCATATAAGATATCTCTCAAGGAAATCATGGGGTACTTGGGGTGGGATATTTGTACCTTATTAGTATCTTTCCCCATTCTCAAAGGAATCAAAAACCAAATAAATTACTATGTTTTGACCTACTATTTCATGAGTTTATTTCACTTCCTATTATATTTCCAATGATATTGAAATCAAGAGAATTTGATCTCTATATCCCAAGTTATGACCTATTTGATGAAGGTAAGTCCAAACTATCTTACACAAAATTTCTTCACTCTATGAGACTCCATATGGTCACATGTTTCTATATTCATCTCTATCTCTAGTTTAATGAATTGTATACCCATGACCTTATAATCCAATATTTTTTTTTCAATTTTAATAAGTGTAGTGAAAGTCCTGAAAAAAACCATTCATGCTTTCCAATTTGGTCCATGAAGTAAAATATTCCAATTTCATAATAAAGGATAAAAACATATTCACCATAAAAGAATATGGAAAAAACATAAATCATGGGTAAATTTTGTTTCATATAAAATAAATAAAAAATAAAAATAAAAATAAAAAATTATCAAGTCCATCCATGATCATAATATATGTTGTAGAATTTCCATTTTTAATGTGTTTTGAAATAATGAATAAAAAGTTTATGTAGAATTAAAAATGATTTAATTTTGTGATACTAAAACCCATATAAATTTTAAATCACATGTATAAGGGTTAAAATATATGATAAATTATTGCATGATCATACCATTACACCAAAACCTTTTCATTCCCTAACAAAGTCACTCTAAATGAAGTTTAGAAAAATTATGCATGATAAGTGGATGAAATGAAAAATATTTTACATATAGTGGAAAAGACCCTCATTGGAGTCTTTTAAAAAATAACCATTATCCAGTTAGTTTGTATCAATAAACACGAGAATTGAAAACTCATAAATTGTGCTAATTTTAAATCCAATGTGATGGAACTATTATAAGTGAGATTCACTAACAACTTAATCAAGTCCTAAAATCCATTCATGTGAGTGTGTGTAAACCATTTATCATTTTATTTTCTTATTTTACATTCAATTAAGGAAGTATAATTTAAAAACTTTTATGTTCCATATTTATCCCCACTCTTACATTTTCTTATTCTTCATAACCAATGGCTAATAAATAATTTTGAAAAGTTGAGCATTCGATCTCAAATCTAACGCACAAGCTCTATATAAAAATATATCAATATGTTATACATTTTTTCACTCCCCAATATATATATAATTAGTTTTTTTATTATTTTGAAATTGTAAAAAATATTCTAACAATAGATTAGAAAAAATAGGACAATTTATAATCACATTAATTAATAGACGTGTACTTAGTTGATGTAAGAAAAAAACTATGTGGAAGTCTCAAGGAAGTATCTTGTTTTTTGTTTAATATACTCTTTATGTCATATAAAAAATGAAAAATACCTGATTATGGATGTTAGGAAGATTTTATTTAATAACACAATCATGATGCAAGTTAAAATAAAAAGTATTCCTAACTTCTCAAAAGTTTCACAAAAACAAAACCATTAATATCATTGATTTATTACCAAGTTTTTAAATACAAACTTGAAGAATATTTTTTATTTATGTCCAAATATAAAAATAATTAATTTATTACCACATGTTTAATAAATTTTAACATCTATATGAACTTAGGAAATGAATTTCATTGAAGCATAATGAAGGTGTCATAATTTCGTCTTATGTAATCCTTTTTTATTATCACACTAAATACATTAAACACAAAAACAAATATTTTTATTTAAAAAGAATAGGTAAAAGAGAGGTAAATAAAATTGAAAGAAAAAGTTGAAAATTAAGAATAAATATAAAAATCTCAAATAAATAAAATAAGGAAAAACACACATTTTATTATTAAAAATTATTGAAATTTTTAGTAAGTAATGGGATATGTGGAAAATAATTTTAAGTAATGACATAAGTGAAGGAATTGAGTGTTCGAAAAAAGTGACAAAATATGTTATTTAAAGTTTTTCAACTATAAATATGTCATAACACTGGACCTGGAAAGGTAGTACTCAATTATTAATCCAAGATATCATTCAAATTAATTTAAGTCTAAAAATATAAACAAAATTGTACCTTAGTTGAATGGAGTGATCCCATTGTACTCCATTTATCTCTGGATAATTGCAGTTCAAATAATCTTACAGTGGATCCATCTATATCATTAAAATATTAAATATATCCCTTGTAATGATATTTTATGATCTTCATGTGATAGTGTGAGAGAATCAACAATTTTATGACCCCTATAGAAATACATATGAGTTATAACTATTAAAACCTCCTACGAACACTTGGTTCGAATGGCTTAAAGGCCTTCATTTTTATTGATTTTTGATAAACCCCCTTTCAAGGGATGAGGGAGAACCTATAAAAGGACCATAGGCTTAGATATTATATGGACTGGAGACCTAAGAGACATTACATGACCTGAAGGTCGTAGGTAATTCAACCAGACTATAACTATAAGGAACTGCCCCTCCCCAACAACCACATCGTGATAGTATCTCTTCACCATCGCATGACTATCTGGCTAAGATTCCCATGCAAGAATAGGCTGGTCCCACCGGCGTATCCATACCCTCTCATTCTTCCAAATCCATTGGTTATGCTATGGTGAGTGCACCTGTGCTAAATCCTCCTCTAGGGCTACTTCTTTTTTGTAGAGTCTGTCTGGGGAAACTGTACTGATCATGTGGCCCAAAGGCCTTTGAGGTGACCTAAAGGCCCTTAGGTGGCCTGAAGGCTTTAAAGGTGGCCTAAAAGCCTTACTATCCTGAAGGCATGGGTTGCATGAAGGGCTTAAGGACTCCAAGGCCAAACCGGTGGCCCAAGGTGAATAGTTTCAGCTGCTACAGTACCAAATAGTACCCGCTATAGTATTTCTACAGTATTATTTCATTACTGCTACAGTACCTGCTATAAACTACTACAGTAGCTCTAGAATTATGCGTCTTCCAGGTTTTGAACCTGGGTCTCGTGGATGTACTTAGAGAGACCTCACAAACTGGGCTGAGGCTCATGTGCTCCTATGAACACTTATTATTCATTATAATCTCCCTGTCTTGTGATATCTTATGAAGTGAGATAAAAAATTTATATCAAAATCCTTTAATAATTTAATAATATTTTTTATTATAATGGATATAATTTCTTTTTTTTACCATGAACATGGATTTAATTAAGTAAATACCATCCTAGATAAGTGGCCAAAGATATATTCTTCCTTTCTAAAGTGAAAACCTTATCCTGATCATTTAATCAATTTTATACCACCAATGATGCACTTAACACAAGATACCTCATAAAAAAATTAATGTTTTAATCATGAATCACAATATAGTATTGAATGATATACATTCATAAATATATCAAGTCAAGAGACCAATTCACATGTTCATAGATGGGAATATCCAATGACGCCTAAAAATGTGTTATTTCTTTTAGCAGGGGGATCCTCCTAATATCCTCTACTTGAGAACACAAAGTGAGGTCTTCATGAGAAACATTCTCAATCATTATGATCCCCCAACGCCTGATATTCAGACATAATCTATTTCACATTAGTATGATGTATTTAGACCACATGAAACATGTTTAGGATTATTTTCATAATATTTTAAGGTTCTCATTATAGTTCATAACTCCAATAAAATTTGTATACAATAAATAATTCACAGATATTACCATGTGAACAATGTGATCAAAATTAATAACACAATTTTGATAAGAATAAATCATGCATAAATATTTATATACAAGATATGGTAATAGAAAATTACTAATGAAGTTGGGTCTAGGGAACCCAAACTCACAACACTCCCACTTACACTAGTGCCAACTAACCAACCATCAACCCTTTTGTTCTCACATAATAAACACGTTTTCATCAAGTTAAGGAGTTAGTTACTAGACCTTACATGTTTTCCTACATGGATACTATATTATATACGACTTCACATCCTTGAGTAAAATCACTCAAGAGATGATATCCAAACATATATTCCATTTTTACAACATCATAACATTGAAATCATAACCAATACCATTTCCTTAATATCATTAAAATATATATTATGATAACATCTGAATTTATCAGAAATATTCCAAAATTTGAGACAAATATATATTCTAATACAAATTCTCTATCTATATTAGGATCCTCAACATACTTAGTTTTTATAGATATATATACCATTGGATTTTATGATCTTATATTGCACATTTCCTTAGCCTATAAGTGATACTAGATCAATTTGATCTGTTGGAAGACATGTTTGCATCCCCTTGATAACTAGTGTTCATTATTCTCCAAGGACTAGGAATTTATCCCTTGTACATTTTCAAGTACTATTAGATAGTTATAACTACTAACTTAAATAGTTCTCCATGATTTATTTAATATTTTCCCACCATGATTTATATATAAGAAACATAAAATCTAATTACATATCATGGAATATGTGATAGATGCCATCACTAGAGCATATAGAGTTATTCTCATCATCTTAATCTCCTCCTTTCCCTTAGACATGTTTTATCATAGAGATTAATCCCATATGAAATAAGAAAAAAAATCTCTCTTTAATTTTACCCAATTATATTTATCAATTCCTTGCCAATGTATGTACCTTTGATTGGTCTAATAAACCCCATAAGCCAATCTCAGTAGATATTATTCCCTAGGGTTGCTATATTAATTCAATCCTATAGAAATTTTATCAACTTATTCTTAAATAAATATTATAATAATACATATTTTATATATATTATCATCATATATTACTTATAAAACTATTTTTCTCACACTAACTAATTTTTATACACATGTAAGAATAATCATTACAAAATTCAAAGCCACTTTGATCCATAAATTGATCCTTGAAACATTTATATAATAAAACTGGTAGTTACCATGAAAACTCAAACTATAATGTATTTTGATATCTCTATTGGTGAAATAGTTTCCACATATTAAAAAATCATCTTACTTTATAGGAATTAATTTTACCATCTATATGTAGATATTTCTTGAATGCCCATTTAAAATTAGTGGGTTTTACATCAACATAATACACTACCAAAATAAGAAACATAATTTTGGTATATGGAATCCATTTTATAAATTTATATAAACTTACCCATTTTAGATTATTTCCATTTAATTCTTCCTTGTAGGATAAGTATTACTTATTCTTAATTAATAATATAACACCAAAATCAGTGATTATACAACAATCTATGTTTTGGTTTTACCTTTCTCACACTGCATGTTTCTCTTTTCCATGATATATTTTGGATATTTTTACAAGGATAAATTATTGTGCATCTAAATACTTGACTTTCAAAAGACTTTATCTTATAAATTTAGAAGATTTGGGTGTTTCTTCTCCCCCTTTAAAAATATATTCGAAGTCATGGTGGGGTATTTTTGTATTCATTCGTCATGTGGTGTGGTAAGGTTGAATGTGAAGTTTCAAAACTAATTCTTCAAATATTTACCTTAGAATGGATTTAATAAAAATAACATCAATTTGATAATTTATTGTAACCTAGTCTATATTTATTTATCTAGAAGCAAGTTTCTTTTCAATGAAATGGGACTTGATGTCAATATGTTTTGATCTATAGAATTGTACTAGTTTCATTTAAATATTAATTACATTCTGATCATCATAGATAATTTTTAATGGATTATCAAATTTCACTTTCAAGTCCTCTAACTTCCTTTGACATTTTTTCCAAACTCTTTTGACCAAGAGGGCCAAATCATCTATTCCAAGACTTATTTTAATACTTTCCTCTCTGGTAATATTATTTAATAGGATCACTTATATGGAATAGATAACCACTTTTTATTTCTCGCTTAGTGATAATTATTTTAACTTTTAATAACTTGATTATACAATAGTTTATTCAGAAAATTAATTATTTATCACCATCAAAAAGTTGTATTACACTAAAAAAAGTGTTTAATCCCTTCCATATGTAAAACATCATTAGAATTATATTCTTAGGAAACATTCACAATTATACCATATCCTCTAATTTTCAAGGGTCTATCATTCCCAAATTTAACTAAACCTCTATAATTTCCTTCCAAATTCTTCAAGATCATTGTTCTAGGTGTTATATGAGTGGAACTATCACTATAAAGAATACATATCTTTATAATCTTACAGTATTTTATATTCAGTAAAACAAATCATGATCAATTTTTTTAAAATTTATTATCACCTATGGAGTAAGGGAATGATCCTAGAAAATTGGTTATAAATTGTTTAGTATGATGACCTTGTTGGTAAAATAATCCACAAATTTATTAAAAATAATTAAATATATTTCATGGGTTCAATGTTTTTGAATTTCTTCTATTATATTTCCTTTGCTTTGAATCCCCTCTAATTAATTCATTCTTTTAATCCAATAAAAAGACACATTTTTCTAAAAAATATCAGAATTGTACCCAAATATTCCAAAACCACAATAATATACTTTGAATTTTGATCTTAATTAATGATTTGAATCCTATCCTAAAAATATTATTATTATCCAATTAATTTTTATACTTTCTTTTTACTTTGTCGTGTGGTGGTATTCCTTATTAAGTAACCCTCATCTTCCATTGATGTAGAAGTAGATTTATTATTACTCTTCTTAACCTGAAATTTAATAATTATAGGTTTTTAAATTGCACTATCAGTAAAAATAGATTTAACATCATTGAGTTTAATATGATCATATTTTACTTGAATTTTTGGAAAAACATTCTTAGAATCTTGAGATGATTCAGTTTTTATTTCCATGGAATTTTTATAATCTTCTCTTATCATTATTAAATTATATCAGTATTAATAAACATTAACTATTCTTTTTTCAACTCCACTTTTTATTTTGTATATTTTTCATCAATATTTAAACATTTTATCCTATTATGTAATTTTTTCCTTGAAATATTGAGTTCTTAAAGGTAATAAGTTTTTTTTTCATGAGTAAATATTCCTCTCTTTTATTTTTTATTTCACTATCTTTATTTAATAAAATATTTTACATTTTGAGTTTAGTATTTTTCTCAAGAGATGATTTATGGTCATCTATCAACATATATTTCATGTAAGTCTTTCCACCTTCTTCATAGCTAATTTATGGTTCTATATCTTTATCAAGATGATCCAAAAAGTTACTGAACTTTTCAATAACTTATTCTTCTGATTGACAACTTATAATGGAGTTTTCTTCCTCTTATTTACTCAATATACTACTTTTTATTCTCCAAAACATTTTATTTCTTTCAACATGATTATTAATTTCTTTATAACTATTTCTATATTCCTTTATTTGAAGCCTTTATTCTTACTCATCAAAATTTTAATATCCATCTTTTTTATTTGGAAAATAAATTGAAAAGTGCCCAATTCCACGACACTTAAAACTTTTTAGTGGGAGTTTAACATTGAAATTAACCTTTCCTTTTCTGATTTTTATTGAGATAAGTTCCATTATTTTATTATACTCTTCATTGTTACATTCATCATACTCATATTAACTAGAGTACTCATATTCTAATTCCTTAATTCTTATCTTTACCAAAGATTATAATTTTATCCACATCTCCTCATTAATATTCTTATTAAAAAAGACATTTCTTAATTTTATAAGAAACATGTATAATTTTTTATACTTTAAAATATAATACATATATTTCTTCCAAAGTGAGAAATTTAGTATCATCTTTTTAAAGAAGATTCTCTATAATTTTTTAACAAGAGAATAATCATCCAATTTGTCTCTAAAACCTCTAATATTACTAAAAACCTCATAAAACCTTATGAAGCATTCATCAACAGTATATATTATATCTATCCTCACAATTTTAAAATTTTATCTCCACATATTCAGATTATATTCCTTAATCACTATTACAAAAATGGGCTTTATCAGCACTCAAAACGGGTATTAACAGTGCTAAAAAGTGCTTTAAAGATCAGCACTAATAAAATATCCCTTTATCAGTTCTAAAAAAGCACTGATAAAGGGATCCTGTATCAGTGCTAAAAAGAAACTAATAAAGGAGTCCTTTATCAGCACTAAAAAAGTGCTGATAAATGGGTTTTTAACAGTGATTTTTAGCAGTGATAAAGTAATCCTTTATCAGTTTTTTTAGCACTGATAAAGTGATTCTTTATTAGTGCTTTTTTAGCGCTGATAAATTCCTTGTCTTCTATAACATAAAATTCTGCAGCAGCACACCCAAACAGACTTGCAAAAAATTCAGCATCCGAACAAGTATACCCATACAAAATTTACACATAATTCATAAGGTAATTACACCAAGTATACCCATACACCAAGTATACCCATACACCATTAAATCATAATTCATAAGTTAATTAAATATATAAATAATTCAATTCAGAATTTAGGGGTTTGGGGTGGTTGTCCAGGGGGTAGGGGGTGTTCGGGGGGATGGGGTGTTTGGGGGGATAGGGGTGTCCAGGGGGGTCCAGGAGGTCGGTGGGATCTCCAAGGGGGGGGGTGTCCAGGGGGAGGTGGGGGCTATCCATGGGGGTGGGGGTGTCCAGGGGGTGGGGGTGTCTAGGAAGGGGGGGGGGGCGTCCAGAGGGTGGTGGGGTGTCCGGGGGTAGTGGGGGGGGGGGGGGTCTGTCCATGGGGGTGTCCAGGGGGTGGGTTGGTGTCCATGGTGTTGGGGGGGGGGGATTTCCAAGGGGTGGGGTGGAGGGGGGTGTGCAGGGGGTTAGTGGGGCTGTCCAAGGGGGGTGGGGTGGTGTCCAGGGGGGTGGGGGTGGTCGTCCATGGGTGTGGGAGTGTCTAGGGGGGTGGGGTGTCCAGGTGGTGTGGTGGTCTCCAGGAGGGGTGGGGTGCCATCTAGGGGGTTGGTGGGTGTTTGGGGGGTGGGGTGTCTTGGGGGGGGGGGTCTGAGGGGCTGTCCAGGGTGGGGGGGGGGGGGTTGTCCATGGGGCTGTACAGGGGGTGTCCAGGGGGTTGGGGGGGGGGGGGGCTTTCTAGGGGATGGGGGTGTCCAGAGTGGTGGGGGGGGGGGGGTGTCCAGGGGGTGGGGTGGTGTCCAGGGGGGTGGGGTGTCCAGGGGGTGGGGGAGGTGTCCAGGTGGTGGAGTGGTGTCTAGGAGGGGTAGGGGGCTTTCTAAGGGGTTGGTGGGTGTTCGGGGGTGGGGGGGGGGGGGTGGGGGTGGGGTTTCAGGGTGGTGGGAGGTGTCTAGGTGGTGGGGTGGTGTCTAGGAGGGGTGGGGGTGCCATCTAGGGTGTCCTGGGGGGTGGGGGTGGGGGGGGGGGGGGGGTTGTCCATGGGGGTGTATAGGGGGTGGGATGGTCTCTAGGACTACACCGTGCCTCGGATTGAGGTAGTGTTGACTATTACATGTCAAAAATGACCCATGGATCATTCTCCTAAAGGATTAACACAATCCAAATGCGTTTGGTCCGATTTCTGTAGGTCAGTTGTTGTTTTCACTTAAAATTCTATCTATTTTAAACAAAATAGAGACACTTTGAGTGATACCAGCCACACCATGCCTCAGATTGAGGTGAGTTTGACCCTTACATGTCAAAAATGACCCATGGATCATTCTCCTAAAGGATCCACATAATATGAATGTATTTGGTCAGATTTCCGTAGGTCAATTGTTGGTTTTACTTAAAATTCTGTCCATTTAAAACAAAAGAGAGACACTTTGAGTGATATCGGTCACACTGTGCCTCATATTGAGGATGGGTCAGCTAGTACATGTCAAAAATGACCCATTTATTGTTCTTCTAAAGTATAAACACAATATGAATGTGTTTGGTTAGATTTTCGTAGGTCAGTTTTTGTTTACATTTAAAATTCGGTATATTTTAAACAAAAGAGAGACACTTTGAGTGATACCGGACAAAACGTGCCTCCTATTGAGGGGTTGACTTATACACATCACAAATGGCCCATGGATTGTTCCCCTAATGGATAAACACAATCCGAATGTGTTTGTTCAGATTTCTATACGCCAATTATGGTTTTCACTTAAAATTCTATCCATTTTAAACAAAAGAGAGAGACTTTGAGTGATACCAGCCACACTATGCCTCATATTGAGGTTAGGTTGACTCTTACACGTCAAAAATAACCCATGGATCATTCTACAAAAGCATCAACAAAATCTGAATGCTTTTGGTCAGATTTTTGTTGGTTAGTTGTTGTTTACACTTAAAATTCTGTCCATTTTAAACAAAAGAGAGACACTTTGAGTGATACCGGTCACACCATGCCTTAGATTGAGGTGGGGTTGAATCTTACATGTAAAAAATGACCCATGTATAATTCTCATAAAGGATCAACATAATACAAATGCATTTATTTGGATTTCCATAGGTCAATTGTTGTTTTCACATAAAATTCTGTCCATTTTAAACAAAAGAGAGACACTTTGAGTGATACCGGCCACACCGTGCCTCATATTTAGGAAGGGTTGACTCTTAAATGTCACAAATGACCCATGTATCTTTCTAATAAAATATCAACACAATCCTAATGCATTTTATTGTATTTCTGTAGGTTAGTTGTTGTTTACACTTAAAATTCTGTCCATTTTAAACAAAAGAGAGACACTTTGAGTGATACCAGCCACACCATACCTGAAATTGAGTCAAGGTTGGCTCTTACATGTCAAAATGACATATGGATCGTTCTACTAAAGGATAAACACAATAAAAATTCATTTGGTTAGATTTCTATTGGTCATTTGTTGTTTACACTTAAAATCCTATCCATTTTAAACAAAATAGAGACACTTTGAGTGATACTGGCCATACTGTGCCTTGGATTGAGTCGAGATTTCCTCATACACCTCAAAAAGAACCCATGGATTGTTATCCTAAATAATAAACACAATAATAATGCGTTTGGTTGGATATACGTATGTCAGTTGTTGTTTACACTTAAAATTTTGTCCATTTTAAACAAAAGAGAGACACTTTGAGTGATACCGGCCACACCATGCCTCAGATTGCAACAGGGTTGACTCATACACATAAAAAATGATGCATTGATTGTTCTACTAAATTATCAACACAATTTGAATGCGTTTGGTCAGATTTACGTAGGTCAGTTGTTGTTTACACTAAAATTTTTGTCCATTTTAATATAAAGAGTGACACTTTGAGTGATACCAGCGACATTGTGCCTCATATTGAGGCGGGGTTCACTCATACACATCATAAATGACCCATGAATTTTTCTACTAAAGGATCAACACAATTCGAATGCATTTGGTCAGATTTCCGTATGTCAATTGTTTTTTTCACTTAAAATTCTGTCGATTTTAAACAAAAGAGAGACACTTTGAGTGATATCAGCCACACCGTGCCTCAAATTGAGACGATGTTGACTATTACACATCAAAAATGACTCATGGATATTTATCCTAAAGGATCAACACAATACGAATGCATTTGGTCAGATTTCCATCAGTCAGTTGTTGTTTTCACTTAAAATTCTGTCCATTTTAAACAAAAGAGAGACACTTTGAGTGATACCGGAAACACCATGCCTTGTATTGAGGTAGGGTTTAATTTTACACATAAAAATGACCCATGTATCATTATCATAAATTATAAACACAATATGAATGCGTTTGGTCATATTTTCGTATGTCAGTTGTTGTTTTCACTTAAAATTTTGTCCATTTTAAACAAAAGAGAGACACTTTGAGTGATAACGGACACACCGTACCTCAGATTGAGATGTGGTTTACTTTTACATGTCACAAATGACCCATGTATTGTTCTAAAAAAGGATCAACACAATCCTAATGTGTTTGGTCAGATATCTGTATGTCAGTTGTTTTTTACACTTAAAATTCTATCTATTTTAAACAAAAGAGAGACACTTTGAGTGATACCAGCCACACCATGCGTTGGATTGAGGCGAGGTTGAATCGTACATGACAAAAATGACCCATATTTTGTTATTATAAAGGATAAACACAATCTGAATGTGCTTGGTCAGATTTCTGTAGGCCAGTTGTTGATTACACTTAAAATTATGTCCATTTTAAACAAAAGAGAGACACTTTGAGTGATACCGGCCACACCGTGACTCGTATTGAGGCGGGGTTGACTCATACACATTAAAAATGACCTATGGATCATTATAATAAAGTATAAACACAATCTTAATGCGTTTGGTCAGATATCCATATGCCAGTTGTTGTTTACACTTAAAATTCAGTCCATTTTAAACAAAAGAGAGACACTTTGAGTGATACCGGCCACATCGTGCCTCAGATTGAGGTGGGGTTGAGTCATAAACGTCAAAAATGACCCATGTATAGTTATAATAAAGGATCAACATAATCCGAATGCTTTTGGTCAGATTTATGTAGGTCAGTTGTTGTTTACACTTAAAATTCTATCCATTTTAAATAAAAGAGAGACACTTTGAGTGATATCGACCACACTGTGCCTCAGATTGAGGCGGGGTTGACTCGTACATGTCACAAATTACCCATGGATCATTCTCCTAAATCATTAACACAATCCAAATGTTTGTGGTCATATATGAAGGTATTTTTTAGATTTTACTGTTTTTTCTTATCCAAAGCCCAAAGAAAAGTGGTTCATCATTCTTGCATGTTACTGGTGCATTTCATCCGTTAAAATAGAAAAAAGACTCATTGGAGAAAGGATGTTTTATTTAATAACAATTATAATTTTTATATGAACATTTACATATAACAATGTTTCATCTTTCAATCCCCTTAACCCCTCAAAAAAATGACCTCCAATTATACACGTCCCCAAGTCATATCCTCATGTTATTTGTGTACAATCTTCTATCAGGTATGTGGCCCACTCGTTTCTGAACAAATATATATCATCTTGTGAGTATGAGGATGTTCAAAAGTTAGAGTAGTACTATAAAATATATAAATAAATAATTAATAAATAAATTAAATGAAATAGTATTTGTTTTTGAAAATACCTCTTTAGGGATACTATTTTGTTGATGAAAAACAATCTCTTTCATAAATTTACAAACATAATAACCGCAATCATTATCATTTTTTTTGTTTTGGACACTGCAATTTTTTTTATCATTATGATAATAAGTAACTTGTGTTGATATGTGTTTGGATAGTGAAATTTTATTATATATACCCTAATATTTTTCTAGACATAGTACTTTCTCACCTCATTATGCTTAGCCCCTGTACTCATTCCTTTTTTAGATGATAATGATACACCACCCTATAATAACAAAATCCTCAGTAAAACATAATATAAATTATATTACTTGATGTTTAGACCTAAAATGTAGGATGTAGTGTCTTACAGATTCACAAACTCCATCATGTGTGGTCAGTTTGTTGGATATCCTTGCATTGAATCTAGAAAATAAATATTTGGAGTATCCAAGTTCACCGCAATTATCATCCAATGTTGCCTAAAAACAAAAAAAGGAATAAGTAATAAAAGAAGTGAAAATATAATTGATATGATTTAATAGTAGAGTTTTACCCATGCATGGTTGGTATTAGGAAGATTCTATCATCTATAATCTTGATTTCAAATGTTTTCAGCAAGACATTGACTATTTCATCCTTTTTTGATGGTACTAATTTTGTTAGATGTGTTGATGTGGTATGAGGATTAACAAGTCCGAATTTTGGCTCATGGGAAAATTACTTCAAATATTTCTCATATATACGTCTATCAATAATATAAAATACATTTAGTCATAATTTTCACATTATATCGGCTTTTAGAAAATAAATTCATGAAAACATACCTCATATATAAATTTACAACTGTGATGCCTAGCCAACCATTTTCAAGGATCTCATTTACATTCTCAGTAGCAACAAAATATTGACTTCCCTATCTGTATATATTCTTTTTGAGAACCACTATATGACAACTACCATCTCTTAGATTCGTATCCACATGAGTATTCAATGCTAGTTAATGTGGATAGAGAACGAGTGGTGTTATTATGCTTTTAGTAGCTCTTTGGGATCAGTTGGTCGATCCTTTATATTCTTTTGAGCCGACGTTTCTTTTCACCCCCTTATCTTTCTCTGTCTATAATAGCATTCATTGGTTCATACCCTTTTTTCTTTAATTGTTAAAGGTTTATCTTGAAAAAAAGGAAATAAATACCTCTTTGTCCCTATGTACTCTTACAAGTTGTGATGGCCATGTAATGAATGTCCCAATAGCCTTTTCGACCATATGAATATCATCACCCTCAAGTGGAATAGGTAGCTCTGCATTTGGCTCATGAGATATAGTAATTATCACTTTCAGATGATCTTTTGAAAGTGGTCTATTATGCAGCTTGTCCTCTAGGATGTTGAACACTATATCCCTCACTACAAGGTGATAGGTGGGTGTTGACAGATATAAATCATAGTCATTATCACCCTGTAGAAGATCAGTATAGGAAAAGTATCAACGTTTGTCTGATTCAAATTTCATTGGTACAATTATTAGAATATTGATTACCATGAATAAGAAAGCTCTTTGAGGGGAATGGATCACCTCAAAGATGGTGGGGGGTGGGGCAGGATCTTCACACACTGGTTGTTCTTGAGTTGTGTCTTCTCCTTGCTTACCACCCATAAAAGTTTCTAGAAACTCTCCCTTCTATTTAAATCATTCTTCAAGAGTTTCTAGTCTTTCTCTCATTTGTTTCATTTTTTCATCTCTATCATCCGTTTCTTTTTTTCTCAAAATATACTCAGGGTGTCACCCCAAACCCCGCACCTTTGACACGACCGTATTGTTCTGGCCGCTTCAAAGTCGTCGATAATAGGTTTGCATCTGTTATAAGAGTAACTTATTCCTATGAATATCATATATATGAAAATAACTAAATATTTTTTTGTAATAGCAATTTAAAACAAATATTTTTAACGTTGTGTCATACATACACATATTTCGCACACTTTTTGTGTGTTTTCATCTACTAGATTCCCTTCCTTGTTCACACGTGCCTCCTTCCATAGCACATGACGTCGGATGGAAGTGTCTTTGGTTTTAGACTCATCAATCTACATATAAATATAGAAAGATAATTATGATTCTATTTCTTGGAACCTAACAATATTACAGTAAATTTAAAATACGTAACATTTTCTTTTCTATTAAAGCGTACTCCATCCTTGCTTTACGATAGGGGTATGTTGGTTTTGATGCACGTTCCTTATTTTCAGTACTAAGTTACTATTTTATAAATGAAATATTGACAATAAAATTGATCAATACACAATCCTCAAACAACTTATTATCACCCACAATGTACTTGAAACTTCTCATCCCCACGGAGGCCAATAAATACATCCCATGCTTCTTGGGATATCAGGTGAGCATAGACAAGGGGCGGGTGAGGGTTTATTTTTCCTTTGGAATCTTTCAGGTGAAATTTTGTTAAAATAGTGCGAAAAACTCGATGAATCCTTCCTATAAGCCTTAGTAAATAATTCTTGTGTGAATAATTTACTTTAAATGTACTCTGAAAGAGATTGAGAAGAGTAAGACACTATTTCATTATTTTATTTACTAGTAAATTAAATAAATAATATCATAATGTTACCTTAATTTCTTCCTAGATCACAGCCTTCAACTCGGACACAACATGGTGCCATGAATCTATGTCAATCAGCACATGTTTCTGAGTGAAAATTCCAATGTAACTACTAAACATAGACTTGTTATAATTCACATGTTGGCCTCGTGCATTCCATCCAACCTCAAATTTGATGCCTTTGTTTTTTGCCTTAAGAACTTTGGCTAACACCTTCAAACTACAACACACCTGTATTTTCTATGAAGTCGGTCCTTAATCCCTAAAAATTTCATTGATATCAACATAATCTATATGTTCATCTAAAATGGTAGCAATGACACATGCTAATAATTGTTGGACCTCAACTCTAGGAGCAACAACAGGTTCAGAAACTTGTTGTTGCTTTGCACTGTGAGTAGCCGCAGCAGTAGAAACAATAGTAATGACTTGATAGACTTGTTCATCCTCAAGGTTAAGAGCACCATAACGTGCAGAAGTCATTATCTAAAAAAGTGGTTGAACACTTAATTTAGATTACATAAATTCATTAATGATAAGATAATAACATGAGATAATAGGATCTATATTACAAAAAAATATAATCTGTTTATTGAACTCTATTTCTTTTTTTCAAAGGCTTAAGGGATTTGAAACCTCTATCGATTATTCAAATATAGTAGAAGAGAACCAATTCCTTATAAAAATATAGATTAATAGAGCCTAACCATTTCCAATAAAGATTTGGAAATCAACAGAACCAGGATAGACCCCCCCATCAAAATCAACACACTTTCCAACCCCCTTACAAAGGGGTTCATGAGGGAAAAAAATTACCTAGGTTTATCCAAAATTACTATGGAATATCATAGGTTTTTTTTACCCAAATTAACATAAGAAATTTAAAATTACGGTTAGTGAAGATAAATTCTATCATGAACATCTAAAGAATATGCAATAACTCTCCCTCGCTAACATGGGGATCTACCAACGCCTACCATATACCTAGAAAATAATTTAAAAAATTAGGAAAAATAGTTTCTCGTACCTATTTATAATAGTAATACAAGAAAAGTATAACAAACATAGATCGTACCTCCAAACACTCCTGGAGCCTCCTGGTAAAAAGACTCTAGTGACTACAACTATCTGAGATTCTAACCACTAACTTCCCTATGGTTTGACCTGGTTACTCACAAAATTATTTGTTATGGAGACTCTTTCCACTTATAGGGGAATGATTTTTTCACTACAACACATTTACACAATGAAATTTAGTGTCATTTACAAGGAAATTATTAGGAACATGGGCTAGTTGGGGCTATGTAAAGGGGTATTTACAGTTCATGGGCAGTATAGTAATTCTGTAGTTGGTCTATTCTAGCCAGTTGTAGTTGATAGTGGTTAGGCAGGTCAGGTAGGGTAATAAATGGGGGTTGGATGGTGTAGTGGTGCAGGCTAGTGCAGTAGGGGGGAGGGGCTGGTGCAAGGGTAGGGAGTGGGGGAGGGGTTGGTTGGTGCAGGGAAGGGGGTAGGGGAGGGGCTAGTGTAGTGTAGGGGGGAGAGGGGATGGTGTAATGGTAGGGGGAGGGGGAGGGGATGATGCAGTAGGGGGAAAGGGAGGGGCTGGTGCAACATGGCAAGTGGGAGGTGGAGGGGGTGGTGGATCTGATGGGGTTTGGGCAGTAGGGGGTAGGGGGATGGTGGGGGTGCAGTGCAGGGGGGAGGGGGAGAGGCCGGTGCAAGGGAAGGGGGGAGGGGGAGGGGATAGTGCAATAGGGGGGAGGGGGAGGGGCTGGTGCAGTAGGTGGGTAGGGGTTGGTGGTGGGGCTAGTGCAGTGGGGGTAGGGGATGGTGGGGGAGGGGGATGGGCTGGTGCAGGGCAGGGGGGAGGGGGAGGGGCTGGTGGAGCAGGGGGAGGGGGAGGGGCTGGTGCAGCAGGGGGGTAGGGATTGGTGGGGGGAAGGGGAGGGGATGGTGCAGCAGGGGGATGGGGAGGGGATGGTGTAATAGGAGGGAGGGGGAGGGGATGGTGCAGAGTAAAGGGAGGGGCTGGTGTGGGGTAGGGGGAGGGGCTGGTGCAGTAGGGGGTTGGGGGAGGGGTGGTGCAAGGGCAAGGGGGAGGGGGAGGGGCTGGTGTAATAGGGGGGAGGGGGCTGGTGGGGATGCAGTGAAGGGGGTGGGGGCTGGTGGAATTTACCATTAATCGAAGTCAAGAAACATCCCACTATCCTAAAAAGAATTAACCACACAAATATAGCTGCTCACATGTTCATACCACTATATAAACCCAAAGTAATTTTCTAAAGAATACAATTCACCTTTCCATGGATGCACTACTCTGATCTTGTCATCTTTTGTGGCCTTAGTGCATGAAGACTAGAGGCCACTCCATGAATCTTGGTTTAATAATAAAAGAACATAAATGTCTTATAGGCTCCACTATGAACCATCTCAAGGAGAGATTCAATTTAGAACACTATAACTTCACAAATACACTCATCATCTTTGGTATATGGGTTGATGCATACACCATATCCTTACCAAGAGTTAACCATAAATCTCCCTTAAGAAGAATTACAGAATTCCTCGACATTCATAGTGAAGAAAAGTATTCTTCTTGCACATGTCACATAAAACCATGCTCACAAACTAAGGGAAATATAACTTAACATCCACAGGGTTGGATACACTTTCTATATTTGATGGGTCCTAATAACTATCATAAATAGAACCTTCCCCATAAACACAATCACCAGCACATCATGACACCCACAAAGTGTAACTAATTAATAATGAGGCGGGTACTATCAAAACTCTTCTTTTTCATGAAGGGGTTTACAAAAAGACCACTTTTCCCAGTATAGATAAACTCACTCCACCAAAAGGATGAGGAAAAAACACTCAACATTAATAGAATATTCATGTATAAAAAGTTCTAGCTTGAGGTTTCATGAGAATATCAAACCCTCAAACATATGACACTTGGTGAAAAATGAATTCTAGTTCCAAACATCCTAAGGACCCATCGAGAATCAAAAAAAAGTCATACTTTATTCCAAATCATCTTCTAACCAAGTATAAGAATACAATACATGTGTTATTTCGTGACATAGATTGTTAGAAGTCTATGTTAGTTAGCATCCAATCCAAAGGCAGTGATCACGGGGAAGAATCCAAACATCACCCTAATTAAAACCAAACTCACAAAACCTATAAAACAAAAATAAACCTAAAAGGAGAAGTTTGAGATTTACCTAGAGTAGATCGCACCCACAATGGAGGGGGAGACTTATGTGCTACGTCAGGGGGGGGGGAGCACGACTGCCAGAGGGGGAGGTGCATGGGAGGAGCCACTAACCATTGAGAAATGGAGAAGTAGGGTTTGTGAGAAGTAGGGTCCAACAGAGAGGAGGAGAAGTAGGGTTTGTGGGGAGGAGGATCCACCGAAGGGGTTGGAGGGGGGGATAAGGAGTAGGGATAGTGGTGGAGGTTCAGAAAAGAGAAGATTGGGGGGGGGGGGGAGTTTCCGCAGGGGTAAAATACCATGAGAGCTTAAGGGAATGATAAACAGAAGAGACTGTACACCCTATTTTATAAAATATGGGACTACGGTTTTATAAGCGCTAAAAAAGCGCTGATAAAGGAAGTCTGTATCAGTGATAAAATTTTAGCACTGATAGAGGGTTTCTTTATCGATGCTAAAATCTTAGCACTGATAAAGGGTACCTTTATCAGTGTTTTTTTGCTTAGCACTGATAAAAGGTGGCACTTCCCTTGATCATTTTTGTAGTATTGGATTTTAACATTCCCTTAAAAATAATTTCATGTTTTCCCTAAATCCATTTGGTAGTTTTGAGTCACATCTCCTCTGTACACTCTTTTTTAGATATGGATATCATAATTTTATTCCTTACCTTTACATAGACTTAAAAATATTTTTATAAACATAATTTATAGGAGAATAACATTTAACTAGTGAAACAAAAACATAATAGTAGTATTAATTACCTCCAAGATAAAAGAAATATGATTATGAGTCATCTTGTTCCTCCATCACTGATAGTTCTAACCATAAAATGTCGGTTTTTCTCTTTTGATGAAAGAATGTATATTCTCTATCTATTCCTCTTCCAAAATAGGATCTTTTAGAGAGAACCTAGATTTCTATCATACCACTTGAAGTTACTGGGAGAATTATGTGACACTAAGAAATGGGGTTGAATTAGCGTTACTCCATTTATAATTTATTTTATGAAAATTAACCTCTTTAAATTTTTAGAACCTAGATCCTTTTAATGTTTATATATCACATTTACATGTAAATAATATAAATGTTAAAAAAAACAAGTAGCAATTTTTTTTCATGTTTCATCCTTTGTGTGGGTGATTACATCCTTAATTTGTTTGAGTCAAGTAGAAGACACAAATTTTGTCACTAATATAGTAAATTGACTAAAAAAGGTGTGAAAGTAGGATCCTTAACAAAAAAATTACAATATGGGAAGATATCATCATTAACCCAACATTATCTCCTGATAATAACCTCTTAATAATGATTCAATTAAATCCTTCAAGTTGAAAAAGTATCTAAAAATAAAATGAGAAAGATCAGTTATCTCTAGGTTGCTTCTACAACAAATAATTGATATTCTTCAGATCCTTTCAACCATTCATAAGGAATTCATGATCACCTATTGAATAATATAAATGTATGAAAGTTATGTGTGTTATGACAAATCATTAGTATTTATCACATATTTAAGAATCTTGATGTCTAGTAGTTATATGGGTTGTGATGGATCATTGATATTTATCACTATTTATTATAATCTCAATTTCCTCCACAACTCTATAAATTTCTTAAAAAAACAATTTCATTCTACAACTATCTCATCAATCATATATTCAAGATAGTACTCCTCCTTTTACACACAATATTGAATTTGGAAACTTCTATGAAAAGTGGTAGTGCGGTATCCAAGGATTTTTCAAACTTTTTAATTTTCCACTTTCTTAATGAGGAAAAAATCACATTCAATAACTAGTCTTTTTTTCTTTACCCCTTACCCAATATTAAACTTTAATCATGTCTTAATCATAACGATATTTATTTCAGGAAGAATAACTCAACATCATCATAATTATTTCACTAACTCAACAAATTATTCTTCTGTATATTCTACTTGATATTACCAAAATATCATATTAATATTATTTGTGGGTAATGTTACTCTTACATAGATTTTTATTTTTTATAGAAACATTTTTATTTTGAACATCTCTATTATCTAGATTAGGTTGCTTCCACTTATGTTTCTACTTACAATTATAAACATCATCCTTCTCAATATCTTCTGAATCAGATGCCAGCCTTTAATATCATCTAAAATAGCCAAAATCACTTTAAAAGTTCCAATACTTCTATACCTTAAAATCAAAAAAATGGTCATCATCACTGACATCTTCAAAAAAAATTCTCCAATTTGTTCCTTTTTCTTTAGGACACACCTTAGGGAACATGATATATATTAAAGACACACCTTGTATAATTTTAAAATAGAAACACTTGGATTCTTTAGGATTCATATTTAGGATCAATAATCCTATTTATATATTCTATTTATAAATTTTAACAATATTTAGTGAAAGGTATCTATAACATTCTCATTAATTGATTCATCATATTAGCTTCTAGACTAACCTTTTTTTGGAAATTCTTATGAACTGTAATATGTATATACTGATTATCTCATATTCAGTATGTCTTCTCAATAATTTTTCTTCTTGAATATAATTCAAATGGTATTCATGGATCATATTTCATAAATTTACCATAAGAATATTAGATTTTGGATTTCCCATCCACTAAATTCACATAAAAAACATTCTCAACTCTTAACTAATTATTTTTTCACAACATTAAAAAAATATAAAATACAATAAAAAATAACATAGATTATTCAATATTAAATGGATATTTTTACTACTATAAAGACCTAAATTCTACTAACATATATTTGGTGTCTACATTATTACATTGAAATAGATAAAAGGGGTAAAATCCCAAAGGATAGGTTAGGTTAGTAGTCTTGGAGATCCTGATACATACATGATACCCATCTTACATTGAGAATAGAATATAAAAAATAATGAAACAAAATGATCAAAATCCTTGAAAATCATTCAAAGGATTCATCTTAATAACATGGGGAAAGGAAACACAATAAGGGTGATCTAAAATACTAAATAAGGGTTACTTATAGTGGAATATATCATGAAATTGTAAGGCATAATAAATATGGAAAGGTAAATTACTCAACACACATGCCATTTAAACAATAATTTAACCATCCTGACTAGAAATGATATAATCAATATGTAATTTTGAATAAATTTGAACACAAACAATTTAATGAATAACTTGATAAAAAATGCATCTGGAGATAATATCAATAACAAAATCTCATTGATAATAATAGTAAGTGAATTCTCAATGAATTAAATTCTTAATTATTAGACATCATGATCTTATATATCATGATACTTCTACTGTCAATACATTCCATAATAAAATTTAAAACTATGGTTAAACCCCCATTTAATTTGGCCAATTGATTTTTCTCATGAGACTAATTGATGCATCGAGTGGAAATATAATTTTGGACCCAACCTATCACTACATGTCCAAAGAAATCCTCATATATAAAATGATCAATTTAATTCATAAAAAATATGAATTATCAAGAAAAATATCCTTATTCACTACATAATACAGATTTATCAATATTTCCCTAGTTGATCAAATAAATTTAAAAGTAAACACCATATATAGGAATGATATGCAGTTTATAAAATAATCATATCCATGATAAATAATGGGTATTTAATGGAAATTAAATTTAAAATTATCACAAGAACAATAAATTTTCAAGAGAAATTAAATTACCAAAAAATGAATGCTAGATGATTTTCAATTCATCCTAATTGTAGATTTTTTGGTAAAATCAAGTCTTTTGTAACATGTAATAAAATACAACTAATCGAAAGAGAAATAATACTGGATTTTATTTTTAGCATTACTCTTTAAATAATAACTTGAATTAAATAATATATAATCATTAATAATTATATATTAATTTTAAATAGATAAAAGGGTCAATATATACACCACATAAAAAAATAAATATTGTATAATTTCAAATAAGTCCCAATAGAGTGGAAATTGAGATGAAATCCCTTCCCTCCGGCATAACATCGGTTGAACATGATTTAACCTTTTGTATAATGGTTTTAATAATTTTATTAATTTCTAAAAAAACCACATTCATATTTATAATATCATATATGATCCTATTATAACATTTTACCACCTATTTGTTAAAATATTTCATATTTTAATTGTTTTTGGTTGTTAATTTCCTTGTTTTCTCATGCATGTTTTGTTATTAAAGTTCCAGTTATTCTGTATAGAATATAGATCCATCATCTCTAGAATTATATTAATGTTATAAATTTTATTGTTTCATTAGATACATATTTGGTAATATTCTTTATAATTGAACATATAAAATCAATCTCATAACTTCATGGACATAGAAAGTTTTACGTGCACATGAGGGTTGATATCAGTTTTTAATGGGTGAAAGGGTAGGTAAGTGGTTGATATATTAATGTTTAAAAATAAATATCATTTCATAAATATCAAATATATTCATTAAATTTTTCTTCATTACCTTCCATGTAAATCATAAGTGAAAACAAATCACATCTCTTTGATAGGCGGTAGTCTACCGCACATACAAAAAATGTTATCGTAATTTAAAAGGACTGGAAATAAAGAATAAATATGTGACATTATAATTAAATAATTATAATTATATCATAAATTATATATATATATATATATATATATATATATATATATATATTAAATCCATAATTATATCCAATTGAGAGAGGTGGTGATGGAAAATGAATTGCATCGGTTCATGAGGCGGTAGTTCGCCATACACATGATCAACAGTTTAATTTCACATTTGATGGAAATGAGTTAGATCTATGTTATTTAATAAGAATTATAACATCTAATTATATGTTAGATAACATTTTTATTATATCATAATTATTTAATAATATTTTAATGAGGTGGAAGAAGAAACAAAATAAACACCCATTTAAGAAATTTTCATCTTCTTTAGAAAACTTCTTTATGCTTACACCACAAGCCTTACTTGGTTAACTTTCTGATAAAAAAATAAATCTATGATATTTTTGGGGATTTAATTAATTGATTATTTTAGTTCATTGATGATTCAAATAGATTCTTATGTGTTAAGAGGGGATAATAGTGGGTGGCCTTTTATAAGTTGGGGAGAGGACACACTTGGATTTTTTAAAAGAATGAATTACACCCACATTTCTCACAACCCAAAATGATAAAAAATGGATAATTATAAAACCTTGGTTGAGATAAGGTCAATATATTCCCATAAATTTATAATTTAAAAAGTTTTATTTCATTTTTAACCCTTATCTTATTAGTTTAGCCCCTGGTAAACCTGTTTTCACCTTAACAACAATAATTAATTTTTACTGATTTCACTATTCATTATGGTCAAAAAATTTATTTTTCCTTACTATATAATATTAATGATTATGATTAAAATTTTTGAATACATTTTATCAAATTAAAATCATAGAAGTGGTATAATTTAATTTGAAATAAAACCTGTATACGCGATAAAAAACAGTTTTCCAAAGGAAAAGTTTCCAAAAGTATGAAAAAATTCTATATAAAAATTGAACATATAAATGATTATAATAAAATAAATTGAATTAATTATAATATAATTTAACTTGTTTTTATTTTATAATAATTTTAAAACATATTATAACTTGTAAATAATTCAAACTACAAAGACAATTTTTAATAAAAATAGTATTTTTCACTATTCATCAAAAAATGAAACTTTTCATAAAAATCAAAAAAACTTCCAAAAAAAATAATCACATGAAAATTTAAAAAATGAAATTTATTTTATAAAATATATTTTCTAAAATTTTCTAAAATTCATTTTAATATGATCATGTAAAGTGAGACAAAAGATTTTTTTCAAAAAAATATTTCTTTTTCTTTGAAATGATTTTTATTTTTATTACTGATAAATAAATACCCAATGAACATGTGTAAACCATATATTTTTTTTATTAATTTATTTATTACTATTAATTCCCTAAATATTAATGTCTAGGTCATAATATTTATGTTTAAATAATTAAATAGACTATCGTTTTTTGTTTAAACTTGGTGTTGCATGCATCACAAGTTATCAAAGAGATTGAATTTATTTAAAAGAAAATATATCATAAAGTCTTGAGGTGTTACATTATTCCCACTTACAAAAATTTCATCATCAATTTTTCTTTGATATTAACTTCTGAAAAAAATGATAGTAACTCTTATTTATAACATCCTCTGGTTCCCATGTTTCTTCCTCCTTTTATGATTTCTCCAAAGTACCTTTACCAATTGAGTAGTCTGATTACTCAATACTTTATCTCTATTATAAATAATATCGAAGGGTTATTCAGAATATGATAGCTCGGTTTCAAATTATATTTCCTTAAAGGTGATAAAATGCACTGGGTCTGGAATGTACTTCCTTAACAACGATATGTGGAACACATATTTAACTTTACAAAGTCTTGGTGGAATTTCAAACTAGAAATACATAGATCCAATCCTTTGCAAAATTATTATGGGTATAATGTATATAGTTCTCATCTTTCCCTTATTACCAAACCATATGAAACCCTTACATGGGGATATTTTCAAGAAAATGTGATATCTCACATGAAATTTCAAATCCTTCCTCTGATTGTAATCATAACTATTTTTCCTACTTTGAGTTGATTTAATATGAAATAGAGTTGTATTTAACTTTGTTGTTGTCTCTTCAAAATTTATGGTCCTACAAGTTTCCTTTCATCAACATCATCCCAAAAAGTTAGAGTATGATATCTCTTTCAATATAATGCTTCATATGGCTCTATTTTAATACTTATATAGAATCTATTATTATAGGAAAACTCCACCAAAGGTGAATAATGATCCCACATACCATGAAAGTCTCATGAGCATGAACTCAAAATGTCTTCAAATACTTGAATAGTACTTTCATACTATCCATTAGTTTTAAGATGGTAGGTAGTTCTCAAATGAAGCTCAGTATCAAGATTCTTCAAATGACTACTCCATAATTTTGATGTAAAAAATGAATCATGATGAAACATAATTGAAATAGGTCTACCATGATGTCTTATTACTTCATTAATATAGATCCCTGAAAGGATTTCAATATTTAAATGTTCTCTTATACTGAGGAAATGTGTATATTTAGTAAGTCAGTAAAAAATGATCCATATTTCATCATTGTTTATAGTATTCATTGGTAGAACCATGAAAAAGTCCCTAGTAATTTCATCCTATTTCTACATAGAAATTAGAATAGGTTTTATAACCCCTCTAGGATATTTTTTCTCAACTTTCACTTTTTGAGAAACCAAGCATCTGGACACATAATAATAATTTCCCGAATCATATTATCCCACCAAAAATGTTCCCATAAAACCCTATATATCCTGGGGCTACTATTATGTATATAAAAATTTGTGCTTTGATTTTCATATAACAATTCCCTTTTTAACTCAGGTATATATGGAACACATAATCTCATTCCAAATTTTAGAACACCATCTTCTTAAATGAAGTTTTCTATTTTCCCATCATTCACATCATTTATTTTATTCTTAATGTTTTCATCATTATATTGATAACTTTTTATCTTTTCTAATAAATATGGTTTCTCAATCATTTAAAAAATGAGTAATTTATACCCTTCCATAATAATTATTATGTCCATATTTACTAAATCCATGAACATAGGATCCTACTCAATCATCACTTAGGTCATAATTGCATGATCATTCATTTTTAATGGATCTCCTACCTTATTTCCCTTCCCTATGTGGTATTGTATTGAGAAATCATAATCCATGAGTAGATTGACCCATCACCTTTTCCTTATGTTGAGTTATTTTTGTGAAAATATGTATCTTATGCTCTTATGGTGTTTTATATCTCACATATTTAACCATATAGATAATTTCACCATATATTAAATGAAAAGACTACAACTTCCAACTCATTATCATGGGTTAGATAGTTTTGTTCTTGAGTATTCAACTTTCTTGATTAATATTCATTAACTTTATCATTTTTAATTAGACACAACCAAGTACCTTATTTGATGCATCACTATATATAAAAAACCCATAGTCTCATGATGGTAATGTTAAATTATGAGCATTGAAAAATCCCCAATTTAGTTCATCAAAACATTCATCACATTAATTTTTCTAATAAAACTTAACTCTTTTATGTGTAAGCTTGGTTAATGTGTTAACCAATCAGGAAAACATATGAATGAGTCATTGATATTAACCTTCCAAACCAATGAAATGGTGCAACTCAATTATTTTAATTGGTATATTCCATTATATTAATTTTTTTTCTTCACAAGATCAACTAATATTACATCCTTGGAGACAATATGTACAAGAAAATAAACTTCTTGAAGCCAAATTTCACACTTACAAAATTTCCCTTATAATTATTTTCTTCTAATATTCTCAAGAATGATCCAAAAGTGATTTTCATGGTCCTCATAGATTTTATAATGCAACAATATACAATCAATGAAAACCATAACAAAATGATCAAGATATTCCTTGAATAATAAACTCATTAGATATATAAAAATAGAGGGTGCATTATTCAATATAAATGGAATTACTATAAACTTTTAATGTTTATACCTCATTCAGAATATTATCTTAGGATTGTATTCCTTATTTAATCATAATTGATGACATCAAGAACAAAGTTAAATATATTAAAAATATTTATCTTGGTGAATTTGATTAAATAATTCATCAATGTGAGGAATATCATAGTTTTACTTTTTCATAATGGAACTGATTTCTCTATAATCAATGCAAAACATCATGGATCTATCTTTTTTATTAACGAATAGAATAGAGGATACCCATGGTGAAATTATAGGGTGAATAAATCCTTAATCACATAAATACTCTAGTTGTTTATTCAACTCCACTAATTTTATAGTGGCCATTCTATAGGGAATCTTTGATATTGATCTTGCATTAGTTATTAAATAATTGGAAAAATCAACTTTGTGCTCTAGTGGATGTCCATGTAATTACTTATTAAATACATAAATTTATTCATGTATAATAGATACACCCTAAATTTCTCAATTACCTTATCCATCAATATATTTTTATTTCTATTCTTCCCCAATAATTTCATTCAAAAGTACTGCTGGGGGTGGATCTAGTCACGATAAAGTTGATTAATTCTTCACTCTAAAGATAAGGAAATCCATATCTTCATCATGAATAATAATTTACTTCTAATTATAGTAAATATTTTCATCATATTTTGAATGAAAGTACATAAGAAGGATTATATAAAAATCAACCAATGGTATAATAATAAATTCCACATATATAGAATATTTAGGTGTTATAATGGAAATGTCATGACACATCCTTATTGTATTGAGACTTCCAATAGAGGTTTTGAATAACAAATCCATTCTCAAGGTTCTATGGAAATATATAATTTTATTAGAAAATATATAATATATAAAATATTTTGATGATCTAGAATAAAAAATGAATTGCCTAAATCTGAGGCTATGATTAATGTACCTTCCACCACATCATTGGGCACTTTCACCTTAGTTGATGTGATTGCATAATCTTGGACTTCTTCCCTTAGCCTATTATAAATTAAGTTTCTTTAATTCTTGGGATAATGTTTTAAATAATAACCCATTTATTTATAATTGATGCACTGGATAATTTTTTTTTCTTCTATACCTTTTCATTCCTTAGACTAAGGACTATTATCTTTAAACTTATAACAAACTCTCATTCCCTTCAAGCATTTCCTAGGATTATTATTTATAAATTTCTCAAAATATAGAAATTTATTCATTATATTGTTCTTCAATAACACATTCCTTTTCTCTTATCTCTCATTCTAACTCTTTTTTTATTTCCCTTGAACATATAAGATCGATAAAATTCCTTCTCCATGTTGATGGCATGTAAAAAAAATTCATCATATGATGAAATTTTTTGATAAACTAGCAACCTTAAAAGAATTTTCTTAATCAGTTAAAATAAAAGGTCAATATTTCATTTCATGTTTCATATGTAATCTATAGAATTCCTAGATAGCATTATAAAGGTAGCCTCATACTTAAAAACAATTTCTTCTTCCTTTTTATTTTAGATGAGGTGTTTTTTATTCATTTCAGTCTATTGTTCATGAGGGAAATATTTGTTGAGAAATGTTTATTTAAAATATTTTAATTTAATGTGTTATATTTCCTCTTCCACCCAATAATTATAGATCAATGACCAACATTAATTGACATCACCCTTGATAAAATATACTAAAATTAGAAAAAATTTCTATTTATTGCATCCCAATTCTAGAAATATCTTCTCAAGGGACTTAATACATTTCTCAGCTACCTAAAGATTGGTATTAACAAAAAATGATGGGGGATTTTTCTATAAGAATTGATCCAATATAAGAGAATCACACTATTGAATAACATGTTGCTCTATCCAGGAAAGGTTATTTGTCATATCTTGATTAAGATTCCCTAATATAGCTATGATCTTATTATTTACAATATCATCTATATTAGATTCATTAATAGGGAAATATCTATATTTACAATGAGTATTGATTCCCTTATCTCTTTTATAATCCATTTCTATATAACAGAATATTCTATCTTAGCTCCTAAAATTATGAATTTTAAATCATAATGTATAATTTTAAATATGGAGTAACACTTATCATAAATTGAAAATTTATGCATTGTTAATCATGGAATGATAAACATGGTTTCTTAGGAAATAATATCATATATTTTTTTGGTTCATAAATAATATGTGAGTTAACCAAAGTATATCCCTCAAGATTGTCAAAATAGGTGCATGGATATGCCTATTTTCATGTACTAGGAAATTATTGAGTCAATACCAATGTTCATTTTTCAGATTCATTACCCCTAGGTACATCTATTATAGAACCATGTTCACTTATAGTATCTAGATAAGTTTTTATTGTTAAGGAATCCACATAATATATTCTTTACCAGAACATTCATGATATTTTTTTACAATTATAAACATCTTCAAACTATGTCATAAGTTTATATTCCCTAATCTATGTTTTACCTAATATTTTTCCCAATGTTTCTATTAAACATTATCTAGTACCAATTGTAAATACCCCAAATATAGTAACACAAATCCATTTTCTACTTTATTATAGTGGACTAGATATAGGGGGTTAAATCACAAAAGGACTGATTGGTTTAGTAGTATTGGAGACACAGATACATACATGATGCCCATTTTTCCTTGGGAATATAATATAAGAAATAATAAAATAAAATTATCACAATCCTTAAAAATCATTCAAAGGTTTGTTCTTCATAACCTTGGAAAAGGAAACAAAATCAGGGTGAGCTCAAATACTCACTAAGGTTTACTTACACCGGTAGCTATCCTGAATCAATAAAGAATAATTGATCTCAAAAGGTAAATAACTAAACACATATTAAATTTTATCAATAATTTTGTTATCATTATTAGATAATACCTAGTCAATATGGAAAGGTAAATAACTTATAATGCATACCATTTAATGAATAGATTGAGAAAAAAATAAATCTAGAGATGATATAAATGTGAGAACCCCATGAATAATAGTAATAAATGCATTCTCAATGAAGGAAATTATAAATTATTGGATTTCATGATCTCATGAATCATGAAACCACAAATATCAAGACATTTCATAAGTAAGTTTAAAACTATGGCAAAAAACCTAGTTATTTTGTCCAGTTGATTTGTATCATGATACATGTCGATGCATTGAGGGGATATATAATTTCAGGACCCACCTATCATAGTATGTCAAAATCATTCCTCATATATAGATTGATAAATTTAATTCATGAACCATATGAATTATCAAAAAATATCTATATTGAGTAAATAATATGGATTTATCAATTTTCCCCGGTTAATCAAATAACATTAAAATTAAACACCATACATATTAATGATATTTATTTTTAAGAAATAAGAATATACATGATAAATAATGGATATTTAATAGATTTTCTATGTCCAATGATCAAAATAAAGTGAATGTTTCAAGATATAGTAAATAAAAACAAAATAAATTATATATGAATTCCAATTCATCATAAGTATATGGTTGGTGGTAAAATCAAGTCTTTTGGAACATGGAAGAAAATATAATTGATCAAAAGAGAAATAATATCGTCTTTTCTTTTAAACATTCATCTTGAAAGAATAAAATTAATTGAAGCATAAATAATCATAAATAAGATATATTCATTTTAAATACCTCAAAGGGGAAATATATACACCACATAATAATAAATATGTTCATAATTTCAAATAACCCCCCATAGAGTGAAAATTGAGATAAAATCTCTTACCTCGCGCTTCTCTTCAATTGAACATGATTTAACCTCTTAAATAATGATTTTAAGTGTGTTATTAATTTATAAAAAAACCATATTAATATTTAACACATCATATATGATCCCATTATAACATTTTTACCCTATTTGTTAATAATGTTTAATTATTTTTGTTGTTTCGGGTGATAGTTTTCCTGTTTTATCTATTGTGTTTTATTAAGAAAGTTATGGTTCTTGTACATAGAATATAGATCCAACATCTCAATAATCATATTAATGTTACAAATATTTTTTTCATTATATACATCATTATTATGATTCTTGAAAATTAGATATAGAAAATTAATCACACCGCTTCATGGAGACAGTAAACTATATATACACATGAGCGATGATATCATTTATTAGTGGGTAAAAGGGAAAGTAAGTGGGTGATATATTAATTTTTAAGAATAAATATCTGTTCATATATATCACATATATCCATTAAATTTATCCTTATTACCTTCCATAAAAAATGTAATTGTAAAACAAAACACATCGCTTCGTGAGGCGGTAGTCTGTCGTACACACACGTGCCATTCTCATAATTTAAATAGAATGCAAAGTAAAAATTTAAATGTGATATTATAATTATTTAAGTATAATTATACAATAAATATTATATATATACATTATATCAATCATTACATCCAACCATGATATGTGGTGGTGGAAAGTGAATTACATTAGTTCGCAAGGTGGTAGTCCTCCATACACATGATTGATGGTTTTATTTCCCATTTGATAGATTAGGAAATAGATATTGGTTATGAAAATAGAATAATAACTTATCAATATATGGAATATAATTTATTTATTATATGATCCTAATTTAATAATATTTTAAGGATGTTGAAGAAGAAACAAAATAAAAACACTCATTTAATAATGTTACCTTGTCTTCAAACAACATCTTTTGGTTTGCACCAGTCCTTCCTAGGTTGGATTTCTGATCAAACCAAGTAATATTGGATATTGGAAAGGAAGTAAGTATTTTATTTTAATATGGATCATATAACAAAAATGGATTTTTATGTGTGAATATGTGAGGAGAGGAGATGGCCTTTTATAAGTTTGGCAGTGGACACACTTGGAATTTTGGAAAATAATGAATGACACACACATTTTTTCACAAAAAAAAGTAACCAAAATGACCAATTATTGAACCTTAGATTATATAAGGTCAGAATATGTCCATTAAAAAATAATTGGACATTTTCAGTTCATTTTTAACCCTTATCATCTTAGTTTAACAACCAGTAAACCCATTTTCACCTTAACCATGGTAATTAATTTTTGTTATTTTCACTATTCATTATGGTAAAAACCAATTCTTCCATATTAGATAATATTAATTATTATTATTCCAAATATTAAATCAATTTTATAAAATTCAGCTAATAGAATTTAGGGAATTTAAATTAAAATAAAACCTGTATATACGACGGAAATATGGTTTTCCAAAATAAAATTTTTCGAAAGTATAATAACAATTATAAAGAAACTGAATAGATAATTGATTACAATGAACCATATTGTATTAATTCTAATATAATTTAAATAATTTTTCTTTTAAATTTTTTTTAAACAAAATGGAACTTGTAAATTCTTTTAATGAAATTGAATTTTTTAATGAAAATTAAAAAAATTCACTGTTCATCAAAAAATAAAACTTTTAGAAATATCCAAAAAATTAACAATAAGATAATTATGATATTAGAATTTAAAAAATTAATTCAATTAAATCAAATAAATTTTATAAAATTTTAAAAATTTAATTTTAACATAAGTGTGCAAGACGCGATGAAATGGTTTTTCATAAAATATTTATTTTTCTTTCAAAAGATTTTTATTTTTATTCCTAGTTAATAAATTCACAATGAACATGTGTCAGCCATATATTTTTTATGATTTAGTTAGTATAATTAATTCCTTCCAAATTAATGGATAGGTTATAATTATCATGTTTAAATATTTTAATAGAGTATAATGTTTTATTTAAACACGGTTTTGTATGTATCGCCAGCTATCAAAGAGATTGAATTTATTTAAAAGAAAATCTATCATAAATTCTGAGGGTAAAAAATTAATATGATAATTTTAGGAAAAAATATTGATATTGTTTATGAAGGAAATGATATATCTCTTTCATTTATAAGAGAAATCCATATCAAAGTGAGACTCATCAAAGGATCAAAAAATGATACTCGAAATTAAAGAGTCAGTACATTGTATTTGAGGGAGATTATATCTTATGTTATGATGGATGAGTGTAAGAGAATATTATTCTAATCAATAAACAAATAACATGGATTAAAAGAATTAAATTTGAGAAAGCTAATGTGGTTAAAGTAACTCTCAAAGAAAATAATGGTGATTATATAATGGATTAAATATTTGTGGTAATTTACAGCTAAGGGTGGTTTGATTATGAATTTTTTGGAATTTTTGATGTTTTGATGGTGTTAGAATAATCCAGGATTTAATTTTTTATAAGTTAACCCAAGATCAGGGCTAAATTTGATAGTTGGAATGGAACCACACCATAATGAAAATGATTGCGGCATGACAAGGGATACATAAAATTAAATTTTTAATATGGGTTGATGGTCACACCATAACTAGAGGTAATAGTGGTTTAATGAGTGTCACATAGTAATAAATAATTATATGGTGAGAGTAAATTTCTATGGTAAAAATAGGTTGTTCTACAACCCATATGGTTGTTTTGTGAATGGTGGTCGAGAGGAGGTGGTTTAACCATGAAGAGTAGGGTCACACCATAAAATAACCCCATAAAGATGAATTTGGGATCTAGGAAAGTTTTTCAATGTCATGATCGAAAATTTCATACTATAGGGGTGGTTTGGGAAGAGGCCCTATGACATGATCCTTGGGGACATGCTGTGAGGAAACTCCTAGGATGTTTTTTTAATATAATTAATTGATTTATTTTTTCTAAATAATATAATTGATTGGATCACTCATTCAAGTCCTTATGACTAGAGAGATCTTCCCTCTTCCTATTTTTGTTTTCACCTGTCCTAATAGGTAATTTCACTCGATCCTTTTTCGTTATTTGAGTTGTCTATTATAGTTAGTAGCTACAAATTATCTAATTTCTTATGATAAAAGGTGAATCAGATCAAGTTTCTCAATGAGTGGGGTTTTGATAACTTTAAGTAGGTGGTGTCTATCTATTCCATGTGTTGTGAACATGTTTATGCATCATATGAAATGAGGGTGTGGGTAGGGTTGTGAGGAAATTCAGAACAGGGGCTAGTTTCTTTCTTTAGGGTGCCTTGGGTGATCTAGGGTTGGTACATGAGTATATGGGATTTATTATGTTGATGACATGTGGTATGTACTCATTAAACTGATGAATTTTATAGAAAGCCATACTTGTGTGGATTGGAAGGTATTTCCTTTGGATGATTGGAATGATATATGAATATGGGATTCATTGTAGTGTGTTGATATGGTGTAGGTGATATTGTTCATTGAGAATTATATGTCATGGGGTGTTGGTATGAAATGGGCAGTGATGACCACTATCATTTCTTGAGAAATAGAGGTTCATTGGATGTGTTGTAGTCATAGGTTATTGGTAATACCTTCTCATCATGGGGATAAGGATTTTAGGTTCATGTGAACATAGGATAGGGATCATGGGATGGTTTAAACCACTGGTTGGAAGTATCCACTATAGATTGAGTGACTTATGGGTGATAGAGTCAACCATTATTTCTAAATAGGGATATGTCATGGGTCGCTATGGGATATTGAACATGATCAAGATCACTGGTTGGTAGTGAAATGATTTTCATGTATAAAGGATGTGTTTCGAATGATGGGATAAGCTTGGAGAAGGATAGATGTTCTTCATGCCTTGGGTTTTTTTTTGGTTGTTGAGTTGATGGTTGGAGAAGGGGTCATATGACCATGAAACTTGTGATATTATACAACGACATACCTTGGGTGTTATGAATTGTTTAGGATGGTTTTTGGGGGTTTGGTATTGTGTAACACCATGTTATATAAACTTAGTTAGAAGGTCAAGGGATCTTCCAGTATAATAGACTGTAGGTATCTCATCCCCCTCATGCACTGGAAAAAGAAGGTAAAGGTTCATTCATGGAATCTCATTCATGGGTGAATGGGGTTGAGTTTTTTTCATTGGTTATTTTACTTTAAAATTTTCATACACCTATATATATATATATATATGGATATTAACTAGGGACATCATTGGTGGTGGAATACAAATTTCATATCCTCACCCTGTATGGGCCCTCTGAGACACTTGTATACTTTATATCTCATGACTTAGGAAATTCCAATAGATTGGAATCAGAACCAAAATAGCTAGAGGTGTATTAGATTCATGGGTCAAATTCTAATGGTTTAATATGCATCAGTTGGATCCTTGATGTGAATTTAGTTGTTTGATTTTTCTATTTTGGACCTATTTGTATATAATTGACATATGGGTGATCTAGTTATGTCTTGTGTGAACGGTATGAAATTATGATTTTTTCTTTTTACCATGTGTCTTTTTTGTCTTATTGTATTTATTATTTATTGATATTTCTTAAGTTATCATTTTCTATTATTTTCTTTTATATCCATGGGGTATATTCTCTCCACTAATACCCCCTATACCCTCACTAAAAGTTGGTAGCATATAGCATATGGGGAGGCATGGTTGATGTTAGTGGGTCTATATCTTATATGTCACTTGGGAAATATTGGTTAAGGATGCTAATATGGTACATGGATCCTTGATAATGGTCACTCATCTCACATGATGATAAATGTCTAATTATATATAAATATCAAGCATGAAGAGGATGGAATTTTATGGTTCTATAATAATGGTTTACTTAAAATCAAAGGAATAAAAAATGATAAAATTAGATGAAAATATATAAATAAGATATATATTCTCTAAATTAATGGTTTGGTACACAATACTCATAATATAAGACAATTATGCATCTCATATTATTCCATATGTTGTACTTGAAATAGTTTCACTATCAAACAAAGAGATAGGATTTTTATGTGAAAGATAAAAAGTGGTAATATTTATCAAAGTAATAATTTAGAAAGAACTTGTTTACTTTTAATTGATGAATAAAAAAACCATGACATTAATTTATTATCCATATCAATCAAATCATTCTAGATGATTAAATAATTTTAGGTTTGATAAAGAAACTTTGATGATGAAGTGATATCATGAACATATTTTTGGAGAGTTACAAGAAATAAAAATAAAAAGGAAGATATGTTAATCTAATTGAAATAAATCAAAGGTATTATTGGAGTGTCATTTTATGGATATATGATGCTTGGTTCATTTAAAATACTATTTAGGTTAGGGGTTCTATAAATTATTAATTTTTTATTTTAGTATAATGGATTTGGTTTTTATGATTAATTTCATGACTAAAGTTGTGTATTTCATCAATATATATAAATGAATAGCTAAAAATATGCACAATAGGAATATCCCTGCATTTACAACCAATAAAAAAACAAAATTCTAAAATCACTTGGTAGAATAATACCTCTATAAGAATATAATATTTTATCAATACTATGTAAACCCCTAAAAATGGGATATTTGAGGGGAGAAACTGAATTATTAATAACACATAAAGGGTCATGTTAATTTCCTAAAGTCTCTCTTGAAAGTATTTTAGAAAAGGGATATTAAATGTTTTTTCATATAAAATTTAAAATTGATACACTTTAAAGGGAAAACACCCTATAATATATTTCATGCCTTTGAAATTAATTGATACATCTAGGATTATATAATTAAAACAATGAATAAATTTAAGATGAAGATGTTGTGATCATCTACTATCTAAGTGCCTTGGTGAATAGAGTAATAGATTCTGAGAAAGTCTTAGAAGAGTATGATGAAGTAAGAGAATATTCAATGCATAAATCATAAGAAATTATCAGAATGTGAGATTAAATTTATGAAAGAAACATATTCAATGAAAATTATATTTCAATTTTAATAAGAGGGTTAAAAATTTTATAATAAATAACATTATTTTATCTTTTTCATATGAGGTATTTTGATGCATCATTAAAATATGAAATGGGGTTTAAATTAATCATGAAGAACATTACCAAATTAAATAAAATAACACTAGTGACCTTTTTACAAGGCCAATGAATAAAAAATTTATTATAAGAAACGGGAATTATAAAATAAGGTGAAGAATGCATGAATTGTTTGTAAAGTCTATTCCAAAATCAAATGAATGGATATGGATGTGAATTTCACTTTGGTTGAATATATAAAAGAAATATTAAATTTAATTGTTATTATTTTATAAAGGAATATTAAAATATATAAAATGGATATAAAATAGCCTTCATTAATAGGTTTTTATAAGAATAAGTCAATACTGAGAAACTATAAAATGATGATGGGAACAAGGTGTGTAAATTAAATAAAGTTTATAATATGTTAAAATAAGAACTAAGAGAATGGTACTCAAGAATATATTTTTTATTAAATAGTTTTTTGATTCACATTAAGTAAAGTTGATCATAATTTATATTTGAAGAATATTCCCAAATATGGACTCATGGCACTGGTGTATATTGATGTCATTATATTTGGTAGTTCATGGAAAGAAATTTTTAAAGAATTTGTTATATTAATAAAATAATAATTTGAAATATCCATGAGAGATGAACTCACATTCAATTTTATAATTCAAGTTAAATAAAATCATTTCATAACACTCATTTTTTACTCTAATAATGAAAATGGGTATTAAATAGTCTTTATATAGAGGATATCCAGCCTATGATAAACCCCAATGAGACTAAGATGATGTTAATAAATGATGAGTGTGTAAAATAATCCAATGTCGTAGGGTATAATAAAATTATAGGAAGATTACTCTATTTAATAATGATGTGACTCGACATTGTATTTTAAAAATGAAAAGTGGAAAGGTATCAAAGTAATCCCAAGTAAATTTATTTATTGTAAGTTAAATGAATACTTTTGTGTATCAATGGCATGGTTGAATTTGGATTTTTTTTGGAAGATAAATGAGAATAAATTATTTCATTTCATGTATGTTGACATGACTAGTTTTTTGGATGATAAATAATATATTTCATGATTTTTATTCTATATTTTAAGAAAATATAACTTATAGATTATTAAAAAAACTATTTTATTTTATTATTTATAACAGAGGGAGAACACATTGTGGCATATTAATCCTACACTTATGGGATTTGGATGAAAAACAATTGGGGGATGTTGTATAAGTTGTATAATCAACTATTTAAATCACATGTGATAATAATAGTACTATAAATTATTACAAAAAACCATATAAACAAAAAATAATTAATATTTTTTTAGATCAATTATCATTACATAAAAAAAAGGTGAATCAATTTTTTGTGAAGTTTGAGTACTTACCCATAATAAATAAAGGTATATATTTTCTCATGAAATCATTCCTAATAAAATTATTTGATAAGTGTAAGGTGAACCTAGGATTTTATACCTCTCCCTTAACTTGAATTATTAAAGAAAAGAACTTTTTCTCTAAGTTATGTTCTTGTAATAATAGATTTTTTATGTGAGATTTATTTTTACATCATTATAGGAAATAAAAATAATTTATATTTTGAGGAAAAATTCTTTGTATTATTTTTCAAAGGAGGATAATTTTTAAAATATCATTAAAATGAGAGTAATTTAGAATGAACTAAATTGGGAGAAAGAAACAAATATCACACAAATATGGGGCTAAGTGGAATGAAGGGAATTTTATAAGTTAATGAAATATAATAGATAGGGGTTAGATAATTATATTGATCATAAAAGTTTTTTTTATAAATTTTTATGGAACATCATCATATTTATTTTTTAAGTGTCTTCTTATTTCCCACAATGTTTCTAAATCTTGTATACTGAATGATGATTCTTAAAAATCATTATGACACATTTTTTTAGAGTATATAGAGGTATTTATATTAAAATTATAATTAATTTTTAATTAAATATAAAGGGGTGATTATTTATCCCAATATTAGATTTAAGGTTTTTATTATATTTTTTAGAGAAAAATGAATAAAAAACTAAAACTATTGGTTTTGAAGAGTTTCATGAAGTTTAAAATGTGTTAGGAGAGTTTTACTAGTGAATAAAAAAACCATTATTATTGGGTTTTGTATAATATATTGGTGAAAATAGTATTTCATTGGAAAAAAAACATTGAATGATGAATTATAATTGTTGAAGCTACTGTATTCCCCAAATGAGCATTGTTTAATTGGATCTCAAAAGATTTTTTGGTTATACTAAATATAGCACAGTGGGTGAACTATGACATTCAATCAATATCGTAGTTCCAAAATCAACTTTTTTAGGTTTTATATATCAAATTAAAAATAAAATAAATCCAAAAACATGGAGGGCTGGTGTTATTGAATTAAAAAGTGAGTAAAAAGAAATTTTAAAAAAGATTATTTGAGAAAGAATAATTGATCTAATTAACCACATTATGTATTTGATTATCATTTTCATTTAAATACTATTCCATTTCATTATGAACCCCTATGTTTTTAATCTTTAAAAACGATAAAAAATAACACAACCATAAAAAATTTAAATAATTAAACCTAAGACTAGCACATGTATGTGCAATTATATGACCCTTCTTTGATTGTCCTTATAAATATAAATTTGGTTTAGTGGTTAATTAGGGAATTGGGTACATAATTTAAATGAAAATTATTGACTTTAAGGATAGTAATTGAACTTTATAAATTGATACAAAGTTGATTAGGATTGTTGGTTAATATCTTGATTCCATATATTTCAAACTTGTAAGAACCTAGGATTTTAGACCTGGTCAAAATCCCGACCCTATTTGAATTTTTTACATGTTTCTGAGAAAACTGGGAAAATATGGGAAGTTCTGGAAATTTACAGACTACAAACCATGTAATCTAAAGTACACACCATGTATGGGTTAAGCAAGTACCAGCCGTGTGCTCGCCGAGTACATGTCATGTGATGACCATGTTGGAATTTCCTACTACACGGCGTGTAGTGTTGTTCAACACGCAGTGTATCCTCTTTTCTATATACCAGCTATGTTCAAAACGTGTGTCAAACTGTGTGGTATATCCAAGCCGCGTGGCTACCCCGCTTAAGTCGGAGTATGGAAAAGGTCACTAAATGGCATGTAGTCCTTAAATACACATTGTGTACTTTTATTTTTATTCTCTTAAATGAAAGAGCAACGCATCTTATTTCAGAAAAGATCTTCTTTTTCCCCAACTTCAAAACATCTCTGTTTCGAAAACCCGAAGAACATACCTAGCCCTAGAATCTTCATCTGGAGTCTGTACTTCAATCCGTCAGTGGATGCGGGATCGCCACACCAAGGATAAACCCATGCACCCTGTTCCGTACTTGATTCTTTTTCTCACACGTCATTGTTTCCCTCTAAGTGTAATTGCACAAATTTGATGAAAATGTATATCTACAAGGATCGGCTTCTAATTGGAGCTCGATATCTTACGTGCCTACATCTAAAAGTCTCAGGTAGGTGCTGCATACCTATTTTTTGTGTTTTCATAGACTTTTGTGTGGCGCAAACTTTGGTGCATTTTTGGGTATTTTGAGTGTGACCCTGTTTTACCTGATATTGCTTATTTAATTGTTATTTGACCTATGGGATACCTTTGGGTATGCCATGTTACCTGTTTTTCTTGAGCGGGTCCAGGCGACTGGTCATTTCTTATTAGGACATTTTGGTCGGGGGATTCCAAAATGGATATAATTGAATTGTATTGTTTAAGACTGTTGAGTTTAGTTTATTGAACCTTGATATGAATTGTTGGAGACTTTAAAGACCACAGTGCTAGAATGGGAGTACAATTGGTTATTGCATTTCAACCGTTTAGTTTGTTATTCCTATTTAAAAGTGAATATTTTGATTTTATATGTAATTTATGAATTGTATATGTTATAACCCTTGTAGTTGTGTTGGGCATGGCCCATATATTCCTGAGTGATGTAGATCACAGGTTTGGCTTGGCCTAGGTTACATTGGGTGGTTATAACCATGGGATTGGGTGTCATTGACGTCGGCTTGAGGCTGGGTGACTTTTAAGTTGGGCATGGCCCAGGTTACTTGAATGGAGAGACCATCAGACTTGAGCGGCATGGTCGCAGGGAAACGAGGTATCAGAGGTGTTTTGGCTTGGATGATTACTGCTCACCAAGAACTTTTAGTAGTGTGCACACAGAGAGACTCCATGATGAGGTGATTTTGACCACTCGTGTGGGTAGAGGCCTCAATTAGTTACAGTTTAGGTACTATTGGTTGGGGGTGCCTATCTTAGGAAGCCACATGGAAGGTGAGGAGCCTTCAGGGGATAGCATTAAGGCTATTAGAGTGGGGGAAGGGGTCACCATTATTCGAGGGAAAACATAAATGTCCCTTCGAACACTTTATTTGAGGGCAGACATCACTGTCCCTCCTGTTACTTATTTGAGGACAGACATCGTTGATCCTCCAGGTTACTATTTCTTGGGTGTGACTTCGGGACATTCGGTACTTGAGACATGTGGTGTCAGGGGACACATGGTGCCGAGTTACATGATAGAGATTTTGGCATTGGACGAAGCACGTGACACTCCATGGTGGATGCTAAGCACTGGTGGAGTTTGTGTTTGGTTGTGTGTGTTGTACTATTTACTATTTTCCTTATAACTTCATACCTTCTTATACACTTATATTGGGTATGCACCATTGGGTGGAGTCCTACTGAGATTCGTCTTACAACCTGCACAGGCCCTTCGGGACATGTGTAGACTTTATGGATTTACATGCAGGAAAGAGGCCAGCTTTAAAAGCTGGACTGCATTAGCTTTTTCATGGAGATTCTATGGACTTTGAGGTCTTGCATAGATGGAGTTTATTTTGTTTTTATTTCTTTCCTATATCAGCATGCTTACTTTTTATGTAGCTACAGTTGTTTATCCATTGGTTCCATTTTATATATATGGATATTTATGGCCTATTTTGGATGCATGTTTTGTTGTTTAGTAGAAGTTACAAGTGATTAGCATGTTGTTCTATTTAATTTCCATTGCTATTGTTTATATTTATTGCTTCTGTTGTTTATCAATATTGTATGTGCTTCCGCTCTGCGGGTCTTGTTTGAGTCTACAGAGTCATTTATTCCGCTGCATCTTTATTATTATACTCGAACGAGTACCATTATTATCCTCTGAGAGGGTATAGCCTCCCCACTATACCTATAAGACCCTCGCTGCTAGTCGGCAGCCTTTGGCATTTGGGGAGGTGCGCCTAAGGTAGTAACACCCGACCTGTTTAGCACTGTTTAAGTGGCTGTTCAGGTCTAGTTTGTTACAAAGTGGTATTGGAGGAGTTCTTGATAGGGATTTAGTAGTAGTTTTTTGTTGTATACTAATGAGATTGAGACTTATCTTTTTATTTATGGTGGTTTTACTATTTGGGATATGGTATACTAAAGATAGTTTTTTACTGGAACTGGGTTTATAGCTTGTGATTGGGTGCCTACAGCCTCAAGTACGAGGGATGAACCAAGTTTCCATGGGTGGGAATTTATACTTTCTTTTGCTTAGATTATAGATTATATGATTTCCACATTGGTATCTCACTTGGTGTGTGATGTTATTGATTGTGATATGTGACCCCTGACTTAGTGTAGCAAGGGAGAATTAGACCTTGGCCGATATGGAAAGGGTTGTTTGTTTGGATTTTGATATGAACATTTTTAGGGGATTTCAATTTCATAACTGCACTCATGCTTTATGAAGTGATAATTCCATGTGAATAATGTCAATTTCCATGCATTGTATTCTTTTGAACTGTGAATAGGTGAAATTCTTAATAGAATTTCTTGTTGATTTCAATATGTTATTCCATACTTTATATATTTGTAGAATTGCATGTAGTAGGGTATTTGGGTCTCTCTCTTATGAGATAAGGCATGTACTATTGGTTGAGGTGATTTTGATCATCAGTATTGGGTAACTCGGTCGTCGATTTGAGACAATGTTAGTTATCAGGATGGGCATGGCCCAATGTACTTTTGATACTTGGCTTTGTTGAGGGTGGGTAAGGAGGCCATGAGGTCGGGATGCCGTGGGCATGGGTTACAGTGGGGGAGAGTAAGGGTAGTTGTTTTATACAACCTCTTTACTGCATTCCTTATCTACATTGAATATATATTATTGTATATATATATGGGATGTCTGACCATTTATGGTATTCATTGGGTTCCTCTTAGACGACTCAGATGGACCGTCTGGCAGGAGATGGTATAGTACCACAAAATCATGATTAGGTTCAGGATCTAGTAGGGGTAGAGCATGAGTCGTAGGTACAAGATCAGGGATAGGATCAGGTTTAGGATCTAGTGCATGCAGGAAAACATTCGGGTTTGGCAACGTTCAGACCATGGATCAACAAGCACCTCCGAGCTAGCCTGATACGTGTATTGTAGGGGATCGACAGAGGCGCGTAGGGTACAGATCCATCTATGGCATATCTAAAGTGGTAGTTCCAGTGACAGCACTTGTCACTTTTTTAGGGTGAGGGTGGTCCAAAAGCAACTTATAACTGGATAGAGAGCATGAAGATGATCTTCAAGCAGTTCAAGACGCCTCCAGGGTGGAGGGTCAAGCTGGCGACGTACATGCTGAGAGGACCGGTGGAGCATTGGTGGGATGTGCAAGTTCAGGCTCGTAGGCACGAGGGACTAGCATGGAAGGATTTAGGACATGTTCTTTGAGAACTTTTACCAAGAGACACTGAGGGCCGAGAGATCTCGGGAATTCTTAAGCCTTCAGTAGGGAGACATGTCCATTATGGACTATGCAGCTACTTTCACTGAGTTGTCTCACTTTGCACCTAGTATGGTAAGCGATGATGCATAAAGGGTGAGGCACTTCGAGGATGGCTTACGAGACTCCATTTGGATCCAGGTGAATATCTTCAGGCTAGGTTCATTCTTAGAGCCGGTGAATCAGGCACTTATAGAGGAGGGAAACCAGAGGGATATGCCCCGCGTTGGTTGGGAAATGGCTTTAGGAGATGGTTCAGACAGCAGGAAGAGAGGAAGGGATGAGTTCCAGTAGGATAGTCAGGCTAAGGACTCAAATAGACCACCTTGTAGCAGTTCAACAGTGGTTTTCTTTCAGTGTGGGAAGACATGACATGTTCGGACTCAGTGTGATAGACCTCCAAAGGAGTGTCTAGCATGTGGTTAGGTTAGGCATCTTAAGAGGTTCTGCAGGCACCCTTCTCAGATAGATGGCAGGTAGGGACCAGGACAGATTGTGGAATCTAGAGTTGGTTCAGGTTCAATACCAGGCGATGGTAGTAGAGGTTTATCTACACATAGAGAACGTGTCAGAGATAGTGGGATCCAGCTGAGGGGTCAGTAGCTAGTGACTAGATTAGCACCGCAGGGAGGTCAGGCATCAAGCAGTCGTACTTCAGGCCAGGTGCATGCCGTGGAGCTACCAGAGGCTGAGAAAGATGGTGAGATGACGATAGTTAGAGGTACACCATGGGTGTGGCCTTGATTTCCATGTTTCCTCTTTTTCATAACCTATAGAGGCATGTCTGTTTTGAGTGCAAGTGATGCACATGACCTATGTGGACTGAATAGATGTTGGTCAGTGGGATTGGTGCCATATTAGGTGCGTGATATATTTATATATATTTATGAGATGTGTAACATCAGGGGCATTGAGGATGTAGGTTACTTGAGGTGTCATGGGCATCGGGGCATCAAGGATGCAGGTTACGTGAGGTTTCAAGGGAATCAGGGCATCAAGGATTTAGGTTACTTGAGGTTCTAGGCTCTAGGTTTGTTTTGAGCATCCATGGGATGCAGGACCTCATGGAGGTGGACATCGATGTGGTGCGAGAGATGTTTGGGGTGTCAGAAATGACACAGGAACACCAAATAGGCGCATGGGTGATGATGAATATGTGAAGACCATGAGTTCAGAAATAGGTTTGCGAACCCTTGTTTTGTTGAGTTTTCTCAGGTTGAGACTGAGTTAGGAAATTCCTAATGTGGGGATCCCCTAGAGGAATTTATTCAGAACCTTTGAGATTAGGGGAGTCCGGGTTACTTGGATTAGGGTGGTACGTTTGGTGCCATCTCTGGGTTTCGTTTGATAGTGCGGGGACGAGCTATGTTAAGGTGGGGAGATTATAAGAACTCGGGTTTTTAGAATGGTTCAAAATCCTAACCCTGTTTGATGACTATATAGAAATTTTCTACTACACGGCGTGTAGTGTTGTTCGACACATCGTGTATCCTTCTTTCTATATACCGGCTATGTTCAAGACATGTGTCAAACCATGTGGCGATTCCAAGCCATGTGCCTACCCCGCTTAAGTCAGAGTACAGACAAGGCCACTACATGGTGTGTAGTACTTAAATACACACTGTGTGCTTTTATTTTTATTCTCTTCAATGAAAGAGCGTCGCGTCTTATTTCGGAAAATATCTTCTTCTTCCCTGAATTTAGAATAGCTCCATTATGAAAACCCAAAGAACATGCCTAGCCCTAGAATCTTTATCCAGAGTCCATTCTTCAATCTGTCAGTGGATGCGGGATCACCACAGTGAGGTTAAACCCACGCACCCTATTTCATTCTTGATCCTTTGCCTCACACGTCATTGTTTCCATCCTAGTGGAATTTTTTAAATTTGATAGAAATGTATATCTACGAGGATCAACTTAGAATCAGAGCTCGATATCAGACGTGCCTACATCTACGAGTCTCAAGTAGGTGGTGCATACCTCTTTTTGTGTTTTCATAGACTTTTGGGTGGTGCGGCCTTTAGCGCATTTTTGGGTATTTTGAGTGTGACCCTGTTTTACCTATTATTTCCTGTTTAATTGTTATTTTCCCTATGGGATACCTTTGGGTATGCCCTGTTACATGTTTTTCTTGAGTGGGGCCAGGTGAGTGGTCATTTCTCATCAGGGAATTTTGGTCAGGGGATGCCAAAATGGTTATACTTTAATTGTATTGTTTAAAATTGTTGAGTTTATTTTATTGAACCTTGATATGAATTGTTGAAGACTTTAAGGACCTTAGTGTTGGTATGGGGCAACACTTGGTTAGTTCATTTCAATTGTTTAGCTTGTTTTGCCTATTTAAAAGTGAATCTTTTGATTTTATGTGTAATTGATGAATTGCATATGTTGGAACCCTTGGGTTTGTGTTGGGCATGGCCCAAATATTCTTGAGTGATGTTAATCACAGGTTGGGCTTGGTCCTAATTACATTGGGTGGTTCTGACCATGGGATTGGGTGTCATGGACGTCGGCTTGAGGCAGGGTGATTGTTAGGTTGGGCATGGCCTAGGTTACTTGAATGGAGAGATCATCAGGCTTGAGCGGCATGGTCGTAGGGACATGAGGTGTCAGAGGTGTTGTGGCTTGGGTACTATTTTGGTGATTACTGCTCACCCAAAACTTTGAGTAGTGTCCACACAGAGAGACTCCATGATGAGGTGGTTTTGACCACTTGTGTGGGTATAGGCCCCTGTTATTTGCGGTTTAGGTACTATTGGTTAGGGGTGCTTGTCGTAGGAAGCCACATGGAAGGTGAGGAGACTTCGGGGGATAGTGTTGAGGCTATCGGGTTGGGGCAGAGGCTCGTCGTTATTTGAGGGCAGACATCACTATCCCTCCAAACACTTTATTTGAGGGAAGACATCGCTATCCCTTCAGTTACTTATTTGAGGACAGACATCATCGATCCTCCGAGTTACTATTTATTAGGCATGACTTTGGGTCGTCGGTACTTGAGACACACGGTGTTAGGGGGCACATGGTGCTGGGTTACATGATAAAGATTCTGGCATTGGATGAAGTAGGTGACACTCCATGGTGGATACTGAACACTAGTGGAGTTTGTGTTTGGTTGTGTGTGTCGTATTGTTTACTATTTTTCTTATAACTGCATGCCTGCTTAAACACTTAGATTATATACGTACCGTTGGGTGGTATCTTACTGAGATTCATCTCAGACCCTACACGGGACCTTCAGGACATGTGTAGACTTTATGGATTTATGTGTAGGAAAGAGGCCATCTTCAAGAGATGGACTTCAATAGCTGTTGCATTGAGATGGTATGGACCTTGAGGTCTGCCCTAGCTAGAGTTTATTTTTTATTTCTTTCTTTTCTATATCAACATTCTTACTTGTTATGTAGCTACAGTTGGTTATCCATTGGTACACTTATATATATATGAATATGGATGGCCTGTTTTGGATGCATGTTTTTTTTGTTTAGTAGTAGTTAAAAGTGATCATCATGCTGTTCTATTTACTTTTTGCTACTATTGATAATATTTATTGCTTTTTCTGTTTATCAATATTGAATGTGCTTCCACACTGTGGGTCTGGTTCAAGTATGCTAAGTCATTTATTTTGCTGAACCTTTATTATTATACTTAGAACAATACCATTATTATCCTCCGAGAGGGTATAATCTCTTCACTATACCTATAAGACCCTCACTGCTAGTCGGCAGCCTTTGGCATTCGGGGAGGTGTGCCTAACGTAGTAACACCTGACCCATTTAGCACTGTTCGGGTGGGTGTTCAGGTCCGGGTCGTTACAAAATTTGTCTGATAAGTTATAATATTTCATGTGATTTAGAAATTAAAATCTCAATTTATAGAGAAAATTTTAATAAATAAATATAATAAATTGTATTTAAAATAAAAAATTTATAGAGTTCTGAATTGGATCAATTAAAAGAACAAAAACAATTCTTTCATGGGTTGAGGGTTCATCATGGAAACAATTTGTAGAATAAAAGGTTTTAAATGGGTGAATGCAATTTTTTTATGTTTTTATTATCTTGCCTAAAATAATAAAATTAAATTGGGATATAAGTAAAATAAACATGTTAAAAATAATATAATATGATAATTTTAATTTGATAAAAGAAATGTACAATATAGTAGAATAAGAATAATGTATCATGGTTATAATCATTAACACTAAGACTATCCTTGTTCTAATAGTTATAGATGTGTAAAGAAATAAATTTTAGTTTTTTATAAATCTATAAATACATGTTTTAACCCCTACATATGAGTAAGATATGAATTTATAGATTAGATGTTAGTCTATGGTAACAAGTGTTTTGAAGGATAAATAATGAAATTTGGACATATATTTTACTCTATTTTATTCCATATTTTTTCCCTCATCCATAAAAAATAGCAACACATAAAGTTTAGTGAATTATTCTATTTGAATTTATCTAAAAAATGTACAAAATTGATCCTAATAAAAGTATGTATTAATTATTTATTTTTGAAATAGTAAAACAATATCTAAAATAATATGTCTTGGATAACATTGAATTATTGGCCCATTCTCTCCTATAAAGAAAAAGACATAACATGGAAATCTATTATTAAATTTGAAACATATTATGTAATGAATTTTTATAAAACTAAATAAAAATATGTTATAGTGAAAAAGTTATAGTAGTAATGCTATATCATCATTGAAAGTGAAAAAATGTAATATTAATGATATTTTCATATTCATGTTCCTATTAAAATTTTTCAATAAATGGTTCCATTTTAAGTCAATGTGGGAAATTTTTGTCATTAACTATCAATAAGATAATAATAAAATATGGCTTATCAAATCCCCCATTGATGACAACCAATATCTCATTATTTTTTAATTATTTTTCATTGATAATCATCCCCTAATCTAGATTAAACCCAAGAAAATCATTGATTTTTGTTACATTTGTAAATTTGGTCATTGAATGATAAATAGTTTAAAATATTATTTTTAGTTGTTTTATATACTTTTGAGATTTAATTGAATACCATAACTTGATTATCAATTCAGTAATTCCATTGGTTCAAATGATTTTAATTATTTTTTAAACGTTTTTATACATTCTGCTCTTAATCTGGAAAATCAATATATTAAAATTATATTTTTTTTACTTTTGTGGGTTATCCATATGTGAAGAGCATAGTATATGAAAGGGTAACCTTTCTAAGGATATTTAAAGGTAGAATCTCCTCTTTAATACTTCATAAGAAAAATTGGAATTTTTCAAAGGATATATAGAGGTATAACTCCTATAAATTCACAACATGAAGGTAAAGTATAAGCACTAAAAAAAGGTTATTATGGAGTCCTCTAAGATGTGTAAGGGTAACTAGAATTATCTAAAGGACATGTAAAGCTAAACTATCTAAGAGAAACATAAGTTTACCCCTGAGGCTTCTAAATCTATGTAAAGGTCATCACTATGTTGCAGTGGATATATAAGAGTTATCACATCACACTACTTCTAACATAAGGTTTTCTTTATAATCCATACCTACATAAAGGTGCTTAAAAGGAGATACATAAGAATTATCTTCATCATGGGTATAAAATCTAAAATACCCCAAAATAGAAAATGTAAATCAAACCCCAATTTCACTAGTTATCCAAACTCAGTGAGTTCTCAAAACAATTATCCACCTGGTAATCATCCAAATGAAAAATAATATTAAGATCATGGGGGGGGGATGTTTCAATAATAAGATTCAAGTGATACCAATAAAAATAAATCACAACCCCTAACCATTAAATGTGGAATCCATATGAGGAAGATGAATAACTTGATCTCATGGCACTGAAATTATAAGAGGAAGGAGGAAAAAGTTTCAATGATTATAAAACCATTCCCCCTATCCCAATGTAAGACTTGGGTCTATATCATATGACCTTAACTTGATTAGATTAGTATTTTTATAATTAATTTTATTATTCTATTTAAACTTTATTCTGTTCATTATGTTATTTTTTCCTTTATTCCCCCCATTTTCTTTGTGTTTATTCATCATAGTGTTGTTCTATTCCATGGTCCTATGTGACAGTGATGGTGAGGAGTGGGTGAGGTGACTACTACTCTATCTCTCATTATAGTTGATGTATTCCTCTATCTGTTGAAACTTCAATAAAATAATTTAATTATATTATTAAAATTATTCAAGAATATTTTTGATCTCATACATAAGAAAATAGTGGGTGCTAAGTAGATAAATAATTTTGAGTCCACATAGTGGATTATGTGATTTAGAACACATTTAATTTTGATATAAACCATTAGAATTCACCCAAGTACCATCTACAATTCTTTCCAGCCTCTTTATTTTTTCTCTTTATTATTTTTTTCAATTATTAAAAAAAATCATTATACCACATTTACATTTCTTTGATATCATTTAAAAACAAACAAAAATAATTATAATTGAATTATTAGTGAAGATCTAAGACAATATCCTCCTTGGATATGACTCTGACCAGACACTAGCCTATATTTTAGGTTTTTAAATTATTTATTGATTTCATGGACCATGATATCCATCACATAACTAGAACTATTTTAGGGATATGGGGTGAGTATTCACAATTTAACCATATATATCATCAGTGTTTTTTATTTCATATACTTTTCATTTTCATCTATTTTTATTCTATTTCTTTATTTATCCCAATCATTGAATATTGGGTTTAGAAAATTGTGGGATCCTTTGATTCGTAATGATTTACTGTTATAATGCCTAGTTATAAGATGATGATGAGATTAAAACTATGGTATAACAATTTATTAATAACATATATTCTTGATAAAATTTTTATCCCAGGGTACTGGAAGAAAAATATGGACAACCACTCATATTGAATGAATTTAATAACTTGCTCAACCAAATCACATATAAATTATAATATCTAGTGGAACAATAAGAAGACCAAAATATTATAGAAGATAAGGATCCAAAACCATATCCTCTAATATTATAATTATTTATGGTTAAATAGAATCATGAAGAAGAGAACCCATCACTGTTTTCTCTTGAAAATATATTCTCAGTGGCCTTTTACTTTTAAGATGAATTGAAGTAAAATATAATTGAGGGATATACATTTATTTCGATATTTTTTGGTTAATTTTATTGAAACTAAAAAAATCTATTGGTCTCTATTATATTGAAAATTAAAAATATGAAAGGAAGTTGTAATACCTTGGTTAAAAAGATAATGATGGAAAAAATGGGATTAACTTTGAGAAAAAATTTTAAGAACCAATATTATCCCCATCCATTATAAAATACTTCTAAGAGGTAATTCACTTGGATAGTAAATTGCAAGCTGAAATAAAAGAGGGGGTTACTTTCAACTGAAATAATTCTATTCAAATTTTATTCATACTAAATTGAAAACTGACCAAACTTATTCTAAAAAAGTATAATCATATTCCATTTCACTATCTTGGATAATTATTAATACAAGATGAAGAAATATTATTTTAATTATATACTTGAGTAACAAAATATTGTAGGCATATTAATGGCTTCACAAAAGATTTTTTTAAGGAAAATAAGATTAAATAAAATGAAATAGAGGGTGATGATCATATTTTGGGATATTTTGTTGATTTTACACAATTTTGAATTCATTCCAACTCCCTTATTCACCTTATAGAATAATACTCACTTTCAATGGATTTGGAGGAACTTAATAATTATTCCATAATTAAGGTGGTAAGATATAATGAAGGTGGAGTGGTATCCACCTTTAAAAATAAACCAGTTATAGAAATTGAACAAGTGGATAGACCAAGTGTGACAATATAAGAAGATATGGAAGAATATTTTTTTTTGATAATCTATTAAAGTCTTCCTTGGAAGAGTTATGCTAGGATACCTAAAGAGAAGTGGGGAAAGTGGTAGAAGAAAATATAGACATCCTGGTCTATTAGTTATATTAATAATCCACTTATTTGGATATGGAAGATATGGAAGAACTTTTAGAGATTCAATATAATGAACCCCTTAAATAACATCAAGAAGGATATACATAGGGATGAAAAGTTTAAATTGAGTTCGTAGTGATCTCTTAGGAAGAAACAGAAGTACAATATGTTATATATAATAGGTTTATTTTAACCATAACTTTATTTGTTTTAATTATATTTAGATTTAGTTTATTACTATCTCTTCCTTTATTGATTATTCCCAAACAACATCATCATATAATCCACTAAAATAGGAACCCATAAGTGTTGTGGTATAGAAGGACCCATCCATCATCCTTTCATCCCCACTTTACATGATATACTACACTGATTAGGGGGTGGAATTAAAGAATAATTCCAAAGAGGACCTCAAATTAAAGTGCAAGGAGAAGCACAATTGAAGGAAGAGGATTTTGTGGTTTTTATCACAAAAACAACATCCTTTGGTAGATTGATGATGGATACCAAGTTTTCCATATTTATACAACCTAAATATATCCCATATTAGAAGGGAAAACCCCAAAAAAATTCTTACTCTCTCTATTTTTCCATTTTTCTTTTTATCAAATAAATTTAAAATGATTAAATTATATTTTCTAGTAGATTCAAAAATTTTACATCACATAAAATAATAACTCAACATATCTTCCAAGTCCTAAGTAAGATGATAACTCACACCTTCTGGATTAATAAAAAATAAAGTTTTTTCTCTCTTTTTACACTTTCTTAACTACATTTAATTTATGAAGTTGTGATGAGATTTAATAAAAAGTGTTGGAAAAGTGTTTTAGAAAAATCAAGACTATTTTATATTACTTTTAAATATTTTTAAGATCTATTTTTATAAATCTATATATAAATTTTTCTTTGCATGTTTCTTTGTATATTTTTATTTTTAGTGTTTTTTAGCCTAGTAATTATTAATTTAAAAGTTTTCCTATCTTGTAAATTAATTAATTATAGTTTTTAGGATTAAATGAATTCTATAATTAATGTAATTTCATAATTATTGAGTTAATTAATATTCTATTTTCATGGAAATTTTATTTTGGAACTTAGAAAAGTAATGTGAATGAAAAGGTTAGAGTGAAACTTAAATTATAATAGGGGGAAACTATATTATTGAACATGATTCAAAGTGATTTTTATAATGTGAAAAGAACACATAAGGGATCTAAATAAAGTAAATAATGGTCAATTTTCTTATAATAATATCATTTTTGGTTATATCAAAGAAGTGGAAAATATATATTTGCTACAAGGAACTTAGGGGAGAGTGATAATTGAAAGTTCCCCTTATTAAAGCTTTAATTCCACTAAAATTTGATTTGTTTCAGTATTCAAAATAGAAATTTAGATTATATTTAAGTGGGATGGTATGGTTAATTCATATAGGAATCACAAAATTTTTATTAATGGATAAGTCTTTGTTTTGTTTTATTTCTAGTGTGTGTGTGTGTGTTTAAATCTAAGAAAGAAAAGTCTTTTTTCAAGGGTTAATTATTTTTACTTCTCATGAGTGAGATAGTTTAAATGTGGGAGACTAATGATAGCCAATATTTAATAATTTTTTAACTAAGTTTCATTGATAATTAACCCCTTAACTTATATTAAACCCAAGAAAATTATTGATTATTGTTACATTTTTTAATCTGTAATTTTAATCATAAATATGATAAAACATAATTTTTAGTGATTTTGTATACTTTTTAGATTTAATTAAAATCCATAACTTGATTTTAAATTCTATAATTTCATTTATTTGAAGGATTTTAATTCAGTTTTTAATATTTTTTATATATCATGATCTTAATATGGATAATCCATACATTGGAATTCTAATATTTTATGTATTTGAGTTACCCTAACTCAAGGAGCATAGTCTTCATTAGGGTAACCCCTATAGGGATACATAAAGGTAGAATATTCTATGGTTTATTATTTAAGGGTATTTTTCATGTTTCAAAGGCTATAAAAAATTATAACTCCACTAATTACACTATAAAAAGGTTAAGTTAAGGCACCCAGAAAAGGTTATTGAGGTATCCTCTAGACTATGTAAGGGTCAAAGGCATGATCCATATGTTACGTAAAGGTACTGGACCACTCTATAAGCTCTATGATGGAACCACTAAGGCCATTGAGGCTACGTAAAGGTTGTCACTGAGTTATAATGGCTGGATGAGGTTCATTACACCACATTATCTCTCATTTAAGGTTTTATCCATGCTCTAGACCCATGTTAAGGTTCTCATAAAGATATGTGTAATGGTTATATTCTTTAAGGGAATAAAATCCAAAATACCCAAAAATGGAAAATGTAAATCAGACGCCACTTTCGCTTGCTTTGACAAATCAAAGATAACTCAAACTAATGATCCATATAATGAGCATCCAATTAAATACAAATATTGAGATCATGGGGGATGTTTCAAAAATAATATTTGATTTATTCCAACTAAAATAAATCTTGAACCTTGGCCCTCACATGTCGGATGCATCCAAGGAATATAAAGAACTCAAGATTATAGAACTGAAATTCCAATAGGTTGAAGGAATATGGCCAGATTATTATAAATATGTTTCTCTTATCCTATTGTAATTGATTATATTCTATAGACTTCAGCCTTTACTTGACTATATTAGGGTTTCTATAATTTATTTTATTATTCTCATTCAATTATGTTATATTAACTTTAATTCTTTTCTCTTCTTCACCCCTATTTTCATTGTGTTTCTTGATCACTATGATGTTCCTTTAACCACATAATCCATGATTATAGAGCACTAACCCATTTTTTTTATTTTGAGGGGAATCATAGTGGTGTTATTGTATTTAGTAATTCCAATTCATAAAATCTGTTCACAGTTCCTATACCGAAGTGACGGTGAGGAATGGGTGAGGTGATTACCACTCTTCCTCTCATAAAGGTTGTTTCATTACTCTATCTATTAAAACTTCAATAAAATGAGTTAATTATATTTTTTAAGGTATTTTAGCATATTTATAATATCTTACATATGAAAAAGTGGGTGATTAAGTAGAAAAATGATATTTATTTCACCTAATATATTAGGTGTATTATAATATTTGTAAATTATGGTGAAACCCATTATAATTCACTGTAGGACCATATTCATTTCATAAAATCCTCTTTTTTGTTTATATATTATTTTTTTAATTATTAAAATTAGAAAAATACTCACTGGTCTCCATTTCTCTTATATTGAGATCATTGAAAAAAAATAAGTGAATGAGTAGTGAAGATCTAACACCTACACATTGAGACAATTCCATTTTCAGCCACTTGCATTCATTTTAGGATTTAAAATTATTTATTGATTGTAAGGCTATTGAAAACCTTAACATCACCCATGCATACCCTTTTACAATCCTAGGAAAACATTATCAAGAAAATGATGTACCCTTAACAAGCTCAAAAAACATAGTCAATAGTGAAAAAATTTATAATATTTCAATGATTTTTTTTCAGGCATCCTATATGAAAAAAATTACAAACCAATTTTATCTTCCATCGATATCCCTTTTAGTTATTTATCTCTATCAGGAACAATTTTTAACCCATATTCTTAGTAAGTGTGTCACTCTTCACTCAAGGTAAAGTATATAAAATGTTTTCATCATTCTCATGATTTCCTTATATTTTTTTGTAAAAATCATTTCTCAACTAATAGATAAGAATATTGAATCAATCATGTGGGATTGAGACAATTTTTCATGAGTTTAAGGTTGGTGGGTAATAATGAAAACTATACAAAGGTTCAATTAGGAGAGAAACTCTAAGTATAATTCATGATTTACTATTATAAATTTAATATTATATTTCCCACTCAATCACCTTAACTAATATATAACCAATGAAATCCTTCTAATTTTTCAATATGGTTCAAAAATCAAAAATATTAAGGCACAGTGAAAAATTATTCCTTTATTTTCTCATTTATATATTTTCATTTATTTTTCATTATATTTATTTATATACATTTTAAAAACTATTATTTTAAATATATATAATTTTTAAACCCACTCTTCCCAAAACTAAATGATAACACCCCATAATCCCCCCCACTTGTACACTACCTCTTAAATAATTAATAAAACAATCCCTCCCCCATTCTTTGTTTTAAGTGTAATCATGTAAGATTACCTAAGATATGGGTTGGTATATAAATATTTGATTATAAAATAGATCAAATATATGGTTGTTTCAGGATTATAAGAGGTTAGGATTGGTCCAAATTTCATGGTTACCTTAATGGAATTATTGGGGTTTCAAATCAAAGAAAGTTCCTTAATCATTTGAAAAAAATAGAACTCACATTTTTTGTAAAATAATAAAAGAAAATTATATACTTCAATTTATGAATAAAATTTTACTAAAGGAATTTATTTATGATAATATCACAAATTATCTTGAATATCTCTCAAGTTTGTGAAATTGATATTGCATAATTATTCATGTGCAAGGTTTTTAATAAAAACTCAAAATCAATGAAAATTATTTTAAATTAAAATTAATAAAATATAAATATATTTAAAACTGTTTAAAATTTATATGGTCATAATTAGATAATTCTCCCTAAATAACTATGTGTTCAAAAAATGATTTTAGGTATTCAGATAAACTTAATCTTTTAAAAAATTTCACAAAAAATTAAATAAAATACACTAAAAATAACAAGAAAAAGCATTATAATGTGAATAAATAAATAAATAATCCTTCCCCTAAACTTAATTATTTAATTATCTTCAATGTATCACAAAAATTATCAATATAGTTTTAATCAAATAAAAATAGGACATTAAATAAATAATTGTTAAGGTAAGAGACAACTTGATGAGAATATTCCCAATAGATATCTTGAAAGTACGATTTCTTTAATTATTTTGTTCTAAAAATAATTATAAAAATAGTTATGCTTTTTCATATCTAGAATATGGTTTTTCTAAAGTATTTTTTTAATATTTATTCATTTAGAATATATAATAGAAAACTAAATCAAAAAAGATATTGAAAAATAATTTTAGGTTGCACCCAAGTAGTATTTATTCGATATATATAGCTCTATAGACTTCATGTGTTATCCAAATTATAATGGTGTATATAGTTTCCTAAATATGAACTACCACATTTTTTATCTTTAACACATCTCCATACGCACTTTTTCTTAAGGAACCCATGTCCAATGAAATGTAATAATTATTCCACCTTTTGATTAGTGATAAAATTATAGTATATTAGTGGTACAAAAATAATATATGGGCCATATTTATTATCTTTATTCAAAGTCAATTGAGTTTTCTCTAAGTAAAAGATATTTATTTTAAGAAGTTTCATTTATCATTTAGCATGAGAAATATTTTCATAGAATTTAAAATCAATTTTATATTACAAAAATTTAACAATATAAAATAAAAAAAGTTTATTTATATCATTCTATATACTTTTATGATTAACTACATCTTTATCCAAAGAAAGTAATGATTTTTCTAAGTGATTAATGTGTAGATTAGGAATATGTGGCAGTATTTAATATTGGGATTTATCTAACCACAACCCTATAGATTTTTACCATTATTCACAATTTAATCAATTTACATTTATTATTACTTATGCATATATTTTATAAATAATATAATGGAAGGGTTTTCAACACCCTACAAATGAGCATTAAAAAATCTAAATGGGGAGGAATACTCAAGCTTGGGTATTATTTTATCTGCAAATAAAAAGAAAATAAGGTGGATAAAACACATGAATTTCATTATATTAAAATATAAACATGAACTCATTAACTTTTTAAGGTCATGAGAATGGGTCATGCACAACACATGATCTTTTTTTTGTCACACGGAGATCCTTTGATAACCCCCCATGTTCATGTGAAGGCATATGAAACACTCAATGATCATTCAGAGGCTTCCAAACAAGTTCAAAGTCACCATGTGACTTGTTAAACTAAAAAAATCCATACAATAATACAAAACCCTTTTAAAATAAAGGGTGAAAATATGTAAAATAAGGAAGTCTTTTTTTTGTCACTAATATTTAAGCGATGTGCTCATACAGTTCATAAGACATCATGAACCCCTTCATGACATGTCCACCTTATCACACAAGAGGCCTCTGGTGATTCACATTCATCATGAAAAGGGTCTCAAACATTTCCATTCAATTTTTAACTACCCCTTCATCACCATAGACCATGACAATGTGTGAGCATCACCACAAGACACCTTATTGGTCATGTGGTGCATCACAGACAAGGAGAGTGATTGTCTTCGACAAAACTAACACAAATTCATGAGATATCAACTCCTTGTAAAATAAATAAGTAAATAAATAATGGAAAATTAGGAATAAACTTTCAATATGAGGATACATTTTACTTCACACAAAATAGGTCCTATGCACCGGGTGATCACCATTGATCATGTGAGGCCCCCTCAAAAACCCAATATGGTCTCGCAAAGGCCCACAAACATGAAAACCTAATCTCATTCTAGTTACCATATAAATCCATTAGGATCTTTTTAAATCACTATAAATTTAAACATAATCTTGAAAATGACAACATATAAGTCTCTCTTTTCTCCCAGAGAATCCTAGACATTTTGTCTTCAATCATGTGAAATCCTCTCAATAGGCGTTCGGATCTCACAATGACTCCTAAACATGATGGTATATCCTTATGGATGTCCCTTTTAGTGACCACATGATCAGGAAAAATTACTTTTATCATCAAGGGCCTAATATAAGTGGAAAAGTTGGAACCATCCTATGGTCATTTATCATCATTCGACGCCCTTGAATAACCCATGGAAGGATAATGCGACTGCATAACACCAAATCCCTCCACAAAATCTACCCTACATATACAAGATATGTGCTGCATAAGGAGGTATATAACTAGGGTGGCGAGGCCTATAATTCTATCCCCCTTAGTACAAAATAATGAAACTATTCATTAAGGAATCCACAATTGATCGCATATGGAGTGGACTTCACAGAGCTATTAGTCACATGTTCACAAAGGTCTACTGACAGGTAAAATCTAGGGAATGACCTAAGGGATCACGTAGCATTCATAATAAATTCACATGATCACTTGATATATCACATGATGGAATTTATGTGTGTCAACATAGATATGTGAAAGAGATATCGCATATCGTTCGGTTCACATGAAACCTAAGACAAGATAACACTAGACAAACCTAGGGAACATATGTAATAAAGGATGAAATAATGACTAAAGGATAGGATACTCGTGTGAATATTTTTTTTTTATCACTATACACTTCTCATAATCAATTCATATCATGAAATGACACTGGGACATGTTTCCCAAATAATTCGACTCCCCCTTGACATGCCATATAGATCATGAAATGTCCCTTATACATGTCAAGAAAGTCACATGATTCCCTCTAGGAATTCCAACCAAGTATCTTGAAGTCCTCCAGGAACTCCAACCAACCCTTCTGATGGACTCCTGACATGCCACCCTAAATCATGCAGTGAAACTAGGACATGCCAACTAGGTCTCATGATGACACTAGGACAGGTAAACCGGTTCTTTTGATGTCACCAGGGAATGCTATCCTTGATCATGAAGCACCCTACAAACATATTGACCAAAACATGTCAAATAATTCTCATGATGTTTCCATGACATGTTAGTTATTCCAGTCATCACCCTCTATATATGTCATCCTATATTTCATGATGTCTTATAGACAAGACAACTAGGTCTTTCAACACCCTCTATACATGTCAAATAGATCATGAAACACCCTCCAGAAATGTCATCCTTGATCATGAGATGGCCTTTGGAACAATTCATCCAAGTCTTATGTTGTCATTTGAATAAGTTAGTTTTGACCATGCAATACCCTCCATACATGCCATTCAGATTATGTGACTTCCTTTGCGCAAGTCAATTGAATCATTAACTTGTCTTTTAAAATTACCTATATACAACCAGTACATGTCTAAATATACTCAAACTTGTCAGGAAGACAATCAGAAAAGTTAGGAAGAAAACCATGCCATGTCAAGAAAATATCTTAGGATATGATAACATTATCCTAGGGACATATTAGGGAAACCTCAATATGTATACCTCAATCAAACTAAATAATGATAACTCTGATTCCTTCCACAATCAAGATACATAGGACACCTTCCCAAGGCTTAGTCTCTATATTAAGAATCTAAAGGGTAACCTCGGTGTGTGATCCCAGGCCAGTGGTATGATATGACTTACCCCCATATTAGGGAAACCCCAATGTGTAATCCCTATCCAGTGGCATGATATGACTTCCCCCGTATTAGGGAAACCTCAATGTGTAAGCCCTAATCAATTGAACTATAATAACTATAATTCCTTCCATAACCAAAATAGGTAGGACACCAACTAAGGCTCGAGATCAAATAGAAATTCACATCAGTGTAAGTCCCACCATATCTTCGATATTCCAAGCATCATGACCCAATATCTCCCAAGGTCTGATCATTATTACTCATCTATCATAGTATTGAAAAGGCAACTAAACTATGATAACTTTGATTCCTATCACACCCAGGATACATAGGAATTCTTCCTAAGGTCTGATCTACATATTAAAAATCCAAAGGGTTATCCTAATACATAAGTACCACATCCACATGTTTTTGTTGATTGCATATTATCCATTGTTTCTCACACTTAGCATGGATCACATGTTCTTATGAAGTTTCAATGGTCACATCATTCGTATCATGAATCTACACCAGTCAGGGAAATCGTAGAGAGTGAGCCCCTATCAGTGCCATGATATGACTTCCCCCATGTGAGGGCATGTATCTTAGGTCTAGCCCCAAGGACGTGATCTAACTATGCTTACTCTAATTCCTATCATAACTAGGATACATAGGATACCTCCCTGAGGCTCAATATCAATACCCAGTTCTTAAGTTCCCTTATATATGTCCTTTCTATATGATGTTAAATTGCACATGTTTAATTAACTGCATGGGTTTTGATTATTGTTATAAAAAACATACATGGGACACCTCATAGAGGTTCCATATCATCCTCAATATATTAATCATATCCTTGGATGACATCATATTATGAAGTTCCTATTCATACAAATTTAATATATAAGCATCAACCCATTAAGGGGAAATGGATGAAGAACCTTGTATACATACATATGGACTCATTTATAGAACTCCCTTTTCACATAGAAGGATTCAATTCTTGATCATTTTTTAAGGGTAATCAATCCATCATCGGGATTAAAAATAGATTCATGAACATATCTTCAATCTATAATTGATTCCCAAAGTTGGAAAAGATTCCCCCCAAAAGGGTGTGATGAGCCCAAAATCCCATCCTCTCGACCAATGTGAGTTCCTAAGTTCCATTGGGTCTGAAACCCCAATTGAACACCTACATTTGGAGAGTAGTTATGTACTTAGTTATAGACGTGGGAACCATCAAGAGTTTATATGAAAGGTAAGAATGAATATAGAACCAGATGTGAATGATTATACAAACATCAAACCCCCACAATCAAACTATCATACATTTTTATTCTCTCCATTTGTGTGATATTCTCCTGACGAAACAAAAATGGTGAACCCATTGTGAATCTATCAAATTACAGAATGGTTAGTTTACTATATATCAGGCCTTTTTTTTCATATCCTACACAAAAAACTAGTGAGTCTAATTGGAATCTCTCAAATGAATCTAGGGTTTCCATAAATTAATTCCTTCCTCATTGTGATAAGTCCACATGAGTAGAATAGTTGAACCATGAATAAGAACGGAAAATAGTGTTACCCATGCATATCTTGTTGAGAACATATCATGCCTATGATGATGAACTGGTTAGTGACCTTGTTCTTTTTTGTCTTCATGACTGTAGATACTTATCTCACAAACAACACTCAACCCGAGATCATGCCTTCAACCAACAGCTGTTCTGGAAAATCAACTGCAACTACAACCCCTATGGGCCTCAAAATGGAATATCCCACCTGACGCCTTCAGAATAAGTTGGAAAATCCAATGAATTGGGAATATAATCAACATGGTATGATCCATACCCTTTAAATTTCCTTTGAGGGCCTACAAATGCTGAAACCAAAGAGTCTGCATCATCCAAAGAAATCTATAGTAAATCCAGTGGCACTCATCGCCACCACCAACTACTTCAGGAGATTATCCCCAAATCATGACAATCACTACCTTCAGTATCTAATGAAGGTGTACCAAGGAGTTAACTACAACTCTATTCTTGTTTAGGGGTCGCTGAGGATTGATCCTATCAACCTCCATTATCAGCGCCATCCCACCGGTTCCCTTGATTCACCCACTAAGGGTATCACACAACACACTTCCACCTATGATACCCATGCATAGGAAATAGGGAAGACACATTAGTCACATAAGGATCTGTATAATTTTTAGTGGGATCATATCCTCACTCCCACAGACAATTACTTATAATATATTTTGGTGGTAACCAGTGAGCAGTCTCAATACTTGCTCACTAGAAAAAAATATGTGGGAATATTACTACAACAAGCATGGGGGAGGATCATATTCCAAACCCTATTAATAATCCCATAAAAATATTCTGATGGAATAAGGATGATGGAGGTTGGATTATATACCTGCTTCAATTGAAGACATCTTCTAGTACATAGTGGATAATCTAAATGTGATGGATTATATTCCTGAACACACTTTGATAAAGTTCTGTTACATCATATAAACAAATGATTAGCTTCAACGAAATATTTCAGCACTGGTATAGATATAGTGATAATTGCATATTCATATCCCTACAGTCAGGGCAACACAAAACTATGATCAGTATGAACTGGTGGTTTCTTTAAATAAATTGTACATTCTTTCTCCCATCCTGAAGTATTATTGAATTATTATAGTAAAGGATGAGTATCTGGATTGAGATCATATTACCATTCCAAATAGGGCTCACCAAGTGAGAGTGGAACATGCATCGAGACAGGGTAACATTCCTATCAAAAAAACAGTGGCATATTCAAAATCCCCAGGATAAATTTCATATCCTCATTCAGATCGAGGGTCACCAAGTGAGATCGACACATGCCTTGGGATATGATCATAATACTATCAAAAAATACTGGTGACATACTCTAAAGGTTCAAGATCATGCTCTTATCCCTATTTTGATCGAGGCTCACCAAGTGAGAGTAGAACATACCTCAGGATAGGCTTATATTCATGTTAGTAAATATACCTAGAATATTCCATTAGGCCATGGAATCCAATCTCATATCCCAACTTCCATTGATGAAAGACTACACCATCATCCTTTTGATTCTATATAAGAGGATCCTCATATCCCTTAATCCATTCTAGAGGTCCTTCATCATATTTAAATGAGGAATACACAATCATACTTTGCTCATATTCACATTCCAACTAGGGATTACCAAGTGAGAGCATCACATGATTTAGGATAGAATTCTATTCAAATCTAAAAAGAATGATGGCATATTAAAAAAGATCAGAATCGATATCATATCCCCATTCTAACTAGGGATCATCAAGTAAGAGTGAAACATGACTCAGGATAGGGTCATATTTCTATTAGTAAAGCTACCTGGAATATTTGAGCACCTTCTTAGAAGTAGGATCGTACTCCTGCAACATAAAATGGTTATCAACATAGTCTGTAAACCTTCATATCGTAGGCTCTTGTCCATGTACATTTCCAAAAGGCAGGTTGTCATATTATGACCATAATTCAGAATAACTCTCATATTCCTAATATTCTCAACACTAGTGTCTTTGAGGTTGTTCAATACACATTCTCAGTATCCCAAGGTTCCACTGACTCATCAACCAAATTGGAATGCAATAATTACCATGATATACCTCCTCATTATAGTGTGGAGATGGAATTATCGGACTCTTCTCCTAACACCCATTGTGGTTGAAATACCCATTGTGATATCTCTCAAGGAAAAGAAAATACTTCCCTTTCCTAGATACCTCCTTATAGTGATGTGCTCAAAACTTAGATTCCTTTGTATATAGAGATTATCTAAACATCACAACCAACTGGATATAGTTACCCATCAACTACCAGAAACACTCCACTCCAGTTAGTAGGTGATCCATGAAGCACCTTCTATGGTCTGGCTAGATAGAGTCATGTAAGTATGATGAAGAGGAATCCAACATTTACATATAGAGAGAGTTATCTAGAAACAACCACCCCTCCATTTTCTGGCCCCTTGATACATCTAACTATGAGATCATAGATGAGCTATAGAATGAGTTAATGCCTTGCCTATGCCAAAATATATGGGAAATCATTAGAATCTAAAGGCCAGACACCTCCTTTATCCATTATATGTGGTTCACCTTTAGACCATCAAGATACATTGATTTCATCTAGAACTGACTGCTATCTCCATGGCATGGGACCTAAAATCAAAAAATAACAACACAAATATACAAAACTTTTGTCTCCATTACATCACAAATCTTTTGAAACTAATCACCAAAGCCTCTTAATGTGTCTATATTTGAGGATGGGTAAGTATGGAGAGTTAAACTTTATCTCACCCCTAGAACAATATAATTTCCCCTATATGGTGTCCCATAATTTCATAGCCTCTAGATAAATCATGGGACTGAGTAGTGTGAAATCCAGTTTGTCACTACAATGAGATTCCCCTACTTCAACGGTGTCGATACATCATGAATAGAGGAAAAGGATAGCCAATAGATCTTTGAACTAGTCCCCTCAAAGCAATAGGGATAAATTTTAGACATGGAAGTAAAATTTGAAATCAACCAAATAACTCCTTTAAAGAATGAACCCCATCATGGAATACCACTACACACATCCCACACATGAGAATAATTACGCCATATCAAATAGATCGTAATAGCAGCGGTCATAGCTGTCATCAAGGAGAGAACCTATCCCACTAGGCTAGGGGAACATCTACCACTTCCTCTACCCCTCAGATCATAAATCCCTAATAGGATCCCATAAATGTTCATAGAATCTATAAAAAAATACCACCTCACTAGGTTGGGGGTATTTTTATCTCTGTCTTCATCACAAGGATTATCATCCCTCGAGAGGGTCTTATGGAAATCAATGGATGTTCGAGATCAAACTCATCATTCTGGGATGGGTGAATTTATATCTTAATTCCCATCCTAAGAATCATCAAATCCTTTAGTGGATCATTCGATCCTAAACAACATGATCAACCAATTCCAATTTCAGCCTCAGATAGTCCCCAAACCATAGGACTGGGTGAATTTTTACCATCATCATCACCACAAATGGAATTAGTATTCTCTAGGTCTGGAGGTAAATATTGATGATCATCATCTCATATGTTCCACCCACTACAATAAAAACATATGTTATTCGAGGGCCATTAAACAATACCAACCAAATACTTCCTCAAGGTGACTACTCATAGGCCAAGATGGGAGGAACCTATGGAGAATGAAATCAAACCGCACCATGCTCATAAGACAAAAAGGTCAAATATGGCCAAGGGTTCAAGAAATGACCTTAATACAGAAAAGGAGGAATCATCTTATTGTGTTGAGAGTAATGGGATAACTACCATTACCTAATACACCTCTTTAAATGTCATCACCATCAACACAACTGATAATGTGGATTAAGACGTATATTATAGTGACACAATACATCAAATATACCCTAATAAGAGGATCTAGATGCACCCACTAAGGCTGTATATACCCATAACCAGAGGAGGATCCAAAACATGGAACCTAAAAATATCGAGTAGTCACATACATAGAAACACTTTAAAATATAAAGGTAAAGATGTTGATACATCTCAATCACCACCCAAAATAAACAAAATTTCTTTCATGTAGGAAGATTTTTCATGATATAATAATTAGATACAAATTCTCATACAGCTCAATGAGGAGCTACTCTAGGGAAACATTCCCATAGGGTATCTTCTTCTGGGTGAGGTGAATATCCCTCCTCCTATATATCTGGAAAGATACAATCCTCCTATAATAGGTGAATCTTAGTGTTAGACTAATTCTGAATCCATGCACCCATTCTATATAAATAAAGAAGACAAAATGATTAGGACTTCCCTCCATTATGGTGATATCCCTTCACTCTCCAGGGTGATCATTCATTATTAACATGAATTGAGAATTAATGGGAAATGAAAATGGGGAATTATCAATAAACCCTTCCCAATCCTTATAAACAGGAGGTGGCCCATGTAGTAGTACCTCCATAACTTCTCAACACCATTATGTTTGTATCTACTCAAGTGGAATGCGTGGAACGAAAATGTGCACTTATGAAGCCTGAGAAAAATCCATATCCCGAATGTGTGGATGAAACTTTTCCCACACCCAATTTTTTCAATCCTACCTTCTCCACCTTTCACAGAATGGGAGACCCTGAACATCATCTCATGAACTTCATGTCCCAATGTGTTATGATGATGGGCCATCGAGATCATCAAGAGGCGACCAAGCTAAGTTATTTTATATAGAATCTTATAGGGCCATTATTTTTATGTTATAATAGTCTTCTAGTAGGATCTATTTAAGGTGGGATGACCTTCAACATCAATTTCTTTATCAGTTCTTATCAAAACTGAGTATGATGAAATTTTTTAACCAGATACACTATAAAAAATGAAAAAATGAGTGGGTTTCTAAATTCATAGCTATATTGAAAGGTCTATCATATTCAATCATAATCCCTCTCTAACAAGATTCATTACTAGATCTCTATTCTAAAAATATCCAGGATGTAATAAAGACACCTCTCATCACAATGTAATATCCAAGATGATTTTTAGAGTTTTCATAAAATGGAAAATGTTTGGAAGGATCTATTTAGTGGACCTAAGAAAAGTCTCAAACCATGACCTCAGTAGAGGGGAAAAGTCTCAGCAATGAAGAGACTATTTTTTTACCCTAAATCTAGTAGAATCACACATTCAAGTTCCTAGGTATCCTCTAAACCACTCAATATCTCTTATCAAGTATGAGAAAAAAAATCTCCCTCTATCAAAAGTAGAAAGAGATTAGGGTCACCCAAGATTCGAGGACTGGATAAATAAAAGATACTCCTTCTAAAATGAGCATTTACTTCGTAATTTTATTACAACCATGGAAAATAACCTAGTCAAGATGACACATCCTAGGAATCCCAATGAGGTCAACCTCACCAGTCTTCCAGACTACTTCCCTGTCCATGGGACTCTAGGTCATAACATCTAGTATTACTTTATCTTAAAATTCTTTCTCAAAATAATGGTTGATTCAAGACAGGTGATATTGGATAACTCCCCAGTACATGTGGCCTACATAGCTTTTTCCCAGTCAGAAGAAGAACATGATTGGAAAAAAGTTTTTTCTATGCATGGATATAAGTTAAACAAATGGATGACTTGAAATAGATTTAATAAAGATCATTCCACCCCGAAGGAACATATTAATAGACCCATACCAATCCCATCTATTATATAGAATATATCTAATATACCTCCCAAAATTGAATATGACCATCAGACACAAAAATATATGGAAGAGGAAGAGTCATTTTTGGATCTGACTCAATCTCTAACTCTTATAGATTTCTTCCCTGAAACATTTGAAACATAAGAACCACCCCACCAAAAGGAACCCTAATAAAAAAAGATCTTATATTTGGTTCTATTGATGTGATATAGATTGAATAACCCTTCACTAATGATGAATATGCCTCTGAGTTTGAGTTCCCTATACTTGATCAGGGAGCCGGAGGCTCAAGGTGCAAGAGCTGAGGATATAGAGGACAACACGGGCATGGTCATACCCAATATTTCGGTCATTTACCCCTAGATTATATATATATATATATATAAAACCCATGGTAATACACTCTAGAAATTACAATAGAGAGACATAGGTGTTCTAGAACCCTCTAGTAGTCATATTTTACCATTCATCTTACATGACCGCCTAGTGGGGGTGCAATTATCTAATAATCCAAGATAACGGGGAGGTCTGACACAATATAATCCATTGGAATAAGATTCTAACTCAACCTATACACAATCATTGAACCCATATACCTCAAATTCTACATCTCCTGAACCATGAAATAAGGAGCATCCCCATCTTGGGAAGCTCTGGTCTCTAGCACAAAAGTGAGACATTTTGAAATAGATATCAGTTTTCCCATAGAAGATCTCAATCATGGATGCACACTATCTTTCAAAAGAACTTAGAGAGGCACTAATTTAATCCCTCTAGATCCCATAAGAGTTCTAGATAGAATTAAATGTAGCTAAGGTTTATTGTGTGGAGACTAAACCATCAGAATTCAATGTCACCATATCGTTCACATATCAGGATCATTAAGAGGTAATCCATGGAAACATTAGGATCCTATATGTTTCGATCGAACTATGTAATATGAATGTCCTAATGGCTCTGATTGATAGTGGTTCTGGAATAAAAATCATCCCAATTCAAACACTTAGATGTTTGTGATATATATAAGGGGACTTATCTCTCACAAAGCTACCCATTCAAGTGTATGATAAGAATGAGAAAATACCTATCGGGAAGATCAAGCTCAAATTGTAGTATGTGGTCCTCACATATAATACTGATTTAATGGTTATATAGTAATAAAATACATATATTTTCCTGATTATAAGGCCTAGACTTCACATTCATGTGGTAGTACCCTCAACATTCCATCACCATATGAAATACCCCATCGATAGAAAGGTCTAAATACTACTTGGTGACCATGCCCCCTTTGAGTCATGAGAAGCCATATATGATGAAGTGAGATTCTACAAAATGGAGATAAAACAACCAATGGTGGATGAAAATATATAAGTTTCATCCCCCAATATCTTGGGAACCTCCCCTGCAAATCCCTGCGGTATTCTCAACAATGATTATGTGTTACCCATAAATATAGTTCAGGAAATGGACTCAATCCCAGATTTCCAAGATCCTTTTGTCCCTAGATATAGTTTAAAAGAAAATAGTATCTGGAATCTCTCTAAAACTACTATTGTAGTGGAGGCTGACAATGTCTTTTCGCATGGCCTCTCTCATCCTGATAGTGATAGAGATACCCCAAGATTGCCTACCTCATCTGAAAGCGGCTCCACATACTCGAAGGTGGGAGAAGAAGTGGATGAACTCATAGATGACCCTCCCAAATTTGAGGAAGGAATATCCACCACCATTCATGAGCTCAAGAAATTAAATTTGGGAATAGAAGAAGACATGTTTCCAACATTGATTATCTCCACCATGCCTATAAAGGAGTAAGATATGTGTAATTAATTTCTAATGAAACACTGATATGTGTTTTATTGTGGCTATACATAAATTCCCTGACATGATCTAGACATGACTATGCACCATATTGACATACCTAATGACCCCCGAGGCTTCAAGAAAGATTCTGGGAGGCTGAACTCCTCTCATTCAAACTAAGGTAGAGGTGGAAGTTAAAAAATTAATCAAATAGAACTTTTTATGAGAAGTGAAATACCCAATATTTATCACCAACATCATTCATATAAAAAATAAGAATGGGAAGATTAGGGTTTAAATCGATTTAAGAGACCTTAATTAGAATTTCACAAAGTATGAATTCCCATTTCCAATCACATAAATACATATCGATGCAATTGATAGATTTCAATGTCTTTCCTTCATGGATGGGTGCTCAGGGTATAATCAAATAAAGATGGCCCATAAAGATGAGGAATCCACTACCTTCAGAGCACCCTAGGGGATCTTTTTATATTAGGTAATTACATTTATATTAAATATCTTTAGTGCTATATATCAATATTCCATGCATTATATCTTTAATACCTCCTTGAAAAAAATAGATGAATGTTATGTCGATGACTTGGTGGTAAAATCCAAAAAATGATGTGATCACTTCATAGATCTTCAAATAGTATTCAAAAAGATATGGTAGTACAGTCTTAACATGAATCCACTGAAATTTTATTTCAGTGTAACATAAAGGAAGTTCCTTGTCTTTGAGAAGTGCCACAGTGACATTGAGGTCGACCCTAAAAATTCCGGTGTAAACCTGGAAATGTCCCCACTAGGAATCTTAAATAAAGAAGGGGATTACAAGGGCACATCACATATATTCATCATTTCTTATACAATCAATCCAAAAAAACTATCCCATTCACAAAGATAATGAAGAATGGAATCACCTACTAATGGGATGATGATTTCCATAAAACCTTTGAAATTATCAAGAAATATCTACTACACCCGCCGATCGTGATTCCTCCAGTGTAATGAAATCCACTCATCATATATGTGGAATCCAAGGAATGATCACATGGAACTATCCTCACATAGAAAAATGATGTGGGGAATGATAATAGTCTCAATTACCTCAACTGAATGATGATAGGAACTGAGACCCAATATTCTGATGTCAGTAAGAACTACCACACACTCATCATTATTGTGAAAAAGTTTAGGAATTATTACAGCACAATAAAATCCACCTAGTCTCTTTTATTGATCCTCTCAAGTACATCCTTGGTTGTACCATGATGACTAGGTGTTTTTCCTGACGGGTGATCATTCTATAACAATATAACATTCAATTCATGTCATAGAAGTGAGTGACATGGAATGTTCTATATTTTTTCCTCACTCCACATCCCACCCCATAAAGTATAACAGTAAATACCAATCTTCTAAATGAAGAGGCTTTCTATTCCCATGACACTCCCCAGACATAAGAAATTTATTTTGATGGTGACTCCCAAAGTCATATTGTAAGGAGAGTAGAAATCCCAAAACTCAATAGGGTTGTATTAGGGGTTATATTTATTTATATAGACAAATAACATTTTCCCTAATGTTTCTCACTATCCAATGGATGTACAAATAATTAGGTAGAATATAAATTCGTTATCGATGACTTGGAATTATACCTACAACTATAAATATGCTACCTGAACATCAAAGGAGATTCAGAGCTAGTGATAAAGTATATCAATGGATAATATGCCATAAAAAAGTATGAATTGTACCCTCTCATTGGATATGTTAGAAGACTAATGGGAGAGAATTATTTTTAATCCAAATTGAAGCATGTTCCCTAGTTGCATAATGCTCGTGTCAACACATTGGCTAATGCAGCCACATTCTTGGCCGAACCTGATCACGTGGAAGTGAAATTCTGCATCACACATTAAATAATGGTCTCATTTATCATCTTTTATAACATGGAAGAAATAAATCAGGTCAACACCACCCACAATCATGATGAAATGATATCCACCCCTAGATGGATGGATCCTATTATTGTTTATCTCTAAGTTGGGATCCTCCCAGAAGATCAAGACAAAAGGGAACAAATTTGATGTTGAGTTGTGAACTTCAACCTACGGGATTGTCTAAATGAGTAGAAATCCAACTTTAAGAGAGGATTTGATAGAATCCTCCTTATATGCCTAGAAAAAATATATATTCCCACTATCATGGAATAAATTCTTGCAATCTCTTATGGTTATCATTAGTCTGGAACCAGGTTCTCCCACTGAATAAAAAGGTGGGGTTACTACTAAAAAACCATGATACAAGACTATGTGTAATTCACCAGGAAATGTCATGCATTATAGATTCATGTAAGCTTCATCTATAAAACCTCATAATTTATACATATATATAAATATACTGGGTCATTTTTCATATGGGGAATAGATATTAAGGGGGCCCTATCCCCCAACAACATCCAAGTAGTTTTACTACATCATTACTTATACTGACTTCTTTTACAAGTGGTATTAGGAAATACCCCTCAAGGAATTCAGGGTGAAGAATATCATCAACTTCTTGAAGTCTCATATCATCACTAGGATCAAAGTTCCTCACATTATATTGACTAATAGTGACACCAACTTATGTTATCTAGAGTTGAAGAAATTTTACCAATAGTGAAAAAATGAGTCCAATCACTCATCCTATTATTGTGCAGTAGAAAATGGAAAAATGGAGGCCTTAAATAAGAATATAATGAATATACTATAGAAGATGGTGAAAAAGGACAATAATATCTGGCCAGATGAGATCCTTTGTGCTTTTTGGGACTATCATGACACCATGTGTACTTCTACACATGAAACCCCATATTCGTTGGTGTATGGGAAAAAATAGTGTTGACCATAGATGTTCAGTTTCCCTTACATTAAATATCCATTTGTGGGAAAATATCAGATAATGAGAAATTGAAAATGTGGTTGGATGAATTAGAGAAGCTCAATGATGACTAGTTGCGTACATTAAACAACCTTGATGTTCATCATAATCAGATCACTCAAGCCTTCAATAAAAAGGATCACCTCTTTTCATTCTTTCAAGCAGAACTAGTATTATCTCTTAGAACCCTAATGATACTAGACAAGAAACCTCTACATCTTGAACCCAAATGGGGAGGGACTTATTTCATACATAAGGTCTATCATAATGAATCTTACTCATTAGACACAATGGATGAGGAGCATGTTAAACCCCACACCTATGCAAGATTTCTCAATAAATACTTCACATTTCTTTCATTAAGCCTCCCACTTCTTAGTTTCATAATTTTAAACTATGTAATAATTTTATAACCATAAGAAATTAAATTATACAGACCTCACCGTTTCTGTATAATGTTAAAATACACATCTAAAGTCCTGACATCAAGACACTAAACCACATAGCGTCTCACATCCTAACAATGTTATGTTAAACTACACAGAACATGTCCTTACCACATCAATTTAAACATTATATAATATTTACTTACCACATGACATTAAAATGCACATGAAGCATCGTATCATTAATTATTCACTACACATGATCCAGATCTGTGTGAAGGAAAAAATGAAATACCTCTACCCCTATGTGAGAGGTGGATCTGCAAAAGGCATGTATAAATTAAATAACTTTGTGTGTTTTTATTGGTACCATCATAGGATACATAGTGATTTTTTAACCTATATTATTGGTCCCAATAACAATATATAACTTCTTTCATGTCGATTCACCTATATCCTCACTACCTAACATAAAATGGCATGGATCCCCAGAATTTATTTTCTTCCAAATCAGGTGACCCTCATCCTCACTATATGATGGAAAACTATAAAGCTGATGTACTCCCCATATGAGACTAAACTACACAAGATTCAAGAACTACATATAGATTTATTATCATACCAATGATATTTTTAGGGATGCTTAGATCATATATCATGTCCCAGCCAACACATGATACAAAATTCCCCTATCATTTATCCATTTTCCTATATGTCATGAGGAACCTTTTCCATTCCTTCTTTATCACACCGAGAATAATTCACATGATATTAGGAATTATAGTAAGGGATTACCCATATTATTGAGACATGTGGTCTCATGATAGGGTTGGCATGGTCCTGGATGTAAGACCTTAAAAGGCACACCATGATTCCTTGCCACATTATGCTAAAATGCACAGTTTATGTCCCTTTCATGAAATAAAACTGCATATTACTTCAGAACACACTTGAGAAGTCCACTACCCTTAGTGGTGGTCTCCCACCAGACCTCCATTCATGAACAACGTGTGTCTTGATTCTTGTCATCATAGGATATGTAGTGATTCCCAGATCACCAATCTCAGACCCAACCATATAAAATACACATAAATATTCCCACTCCCTATGTATGGGTCAGAATTACGTAGGGATATTTCATTCAAGAACTATGTGTGGATTGATTATTATTATCACAAGATATGTAGTGATGCCCAAATATCAGGTCTTGGGTGCAGCCTTAATATTCCCTTTTTTACATTAGGGATCCAAAGTCCTTATCACATGATGTTAAACTGCATGATTTGTTAAAAACTATATTTTTATTGATTCCTATCATCACACGATACATAGTGGAACCCATATCTCCATTTTGAGTCTTTCTACAAAAATTAATGAGAAAAAATCCACCTCTAAAAATGGGTTAGACTTGTGTAGAGCATTCCCTATTCAAGAACTATGTCTGGCTTGATTCCTGTCAGCACAAGATATGTAGTGATGCATCAATCCTTGATCCTGGGTTTAACATCAATATATAAAATATAATATTCACCCTAACTGTATATGGGTCAGACTTACACAGTGAATTTATTAGCCACATGACATTAAACCACATGAAAAAAACAACATATACTTCTTTTAGAAGAGGGTCGAGTCATACAATCTCATTTTGCCTCTTCCCAAGTATGATCAGTGTACAAATTGCTTGTGAATGCAACAAATATTTGAAATAAGGTCTCCAGAATATGGATATCCACCAATAATCCTATTCATAGACAAAATATTCTCCCTGTATCTAAATTCCATGGCCATTGCAAAGTTCCCTCAAGTACATCATGCTGATTTTTTTACGTCATTTCCCACGTCCCTACCATATGATGTTAAACTACAAGGAAAGGAATACATCCCCACTAAATGAATTTAAAATGTGTAGGACTTCAACCATTATCAACTCTTATCAAAATAACATAGAATAACTACCCAAGCCAACCATGTTATGGTGTGCTTCCATCATCTTTTAATCCCTTCATCCCATAACTAACACTTCTTGTCTTAAGTACCTCATATAACCACCAACCTTTCACAAACCTTGAAAAGGAGAATATAGATATCTATTTAAACATGATATCAATGAATAATGGTGCATAACTACTAACCATAGATATATTGGCCCTGCAAGAAGGGTTTTATGATCATTGTGAGCCTGACATCACTATGGAAAAACTCAGCACCTGAGGGTGTTATGGGCCATCCCCATCATGATTGTCTCATATCATTACTCATGAATTTAGAATATCTATCTATGATTTACAACATTTTCATCTCCCTCTCATAATAATGTTGTATTAATCTTGTCCATTGATATCATAATTAGGTTCTTTTGTAAGATTCCCCTAAAATTAGGTCCATCTGCATCATGAACTTAAATTTCCTTCACATGTTCAAATATGTGCGACCCTAAACTCTGGCCTTTGATGGTCACATATTAAAGAAATTAAATTTCTATAAAAAGATATGCAAAACTTATCAGGTTGAAAACCCTCAAAGGGAATCCAACATAAAAGTCAAATCTTCACTCTCTAAACTCTTCATCTCTGGAGTTTAAGAAAAAATTTGAGCATAAATAAATTAGGCATAAATATCATAGGGACAACTTTGTAGCCCTATTAAAATTAGATCCATGATTATTGAGCCCCTTGGTCTAGGAAAAAGTTTGAGTAATGACTTGTTATATCTTTTCATCATGATAACGTGTTCACTAAGCAGTGAAACAAATTTTAGGGTGCTCGAAACCTTCTTGAATATTACATTTCCTATAAATCACACTTCATGGTTTCAGCACATTGGATCACCACAAACCTTCCATAGACCTTGAAAAAAGATACCTGGAATTAGGAGAAACTTTGTTTGACTATAATTGTATGCATATATCACCTACACATGTACCTATGGTCTTTAAGAAAATGTGTTACCCTATAAAACTTTCTTTCAACTCTTTATGATACCTAATGTCATTGTGGAAGAACCCAACACCTGGGGGTGTTCTAGGTCATTCCTGAAATGATTGTCTCATATCATCCTCATGACCCAATCACTTAGGAACATGATTTATAATCCCCATAACCAAACTATTCAAGTAGATTTTACATCCTCAACATTAGGTCATCAATTTTATACCCTTTCTCAAAGTATTAATGTAATGCTCTATTCCCAAAAAATTTGATGGCCTACACCTCATGAATCTAAATCAAATGGTATGGGGATTGATATTCACAATTAATGAGCTAAATTTATATAGGGTTATAGAACCCTTCCTATATATCTTTTGCTCTATACCCAAATTCATCATCCATGCATTTCAGTCATCTTGAGTCTTTCATGGCCCATGGAAAAGGGTGGGGAAACCTCATTTAGACCATGCTATCGATGCATAAGGGATTTGAAATACCAAAAAGAGGTTTCTCCTACATGTAGGAAAGGAACCAAAATCCTTTTGTATTCTAGTAACACTATGGAAGAACTCAACAACTCAAGGTGTTATGGGTAATTCCTAGTATGTTTTCCCCAATCCATATTCCTAAAATCAAACTTTTGGGTTATGAAATAGATCACCCATATTCCAACAATCCAGGTGGACCTAGCATCCCTATATTTTACCCAAAACTAGCATTACACCCATAAATCTTCCATGGGCCTTGGAAAATAGTAGAGACTCTTCTATTTGACAAAGGTACTGATGTATAATGGATTTGAATTTCTGACCAGAGGTATAAATTCTTTACATGAAAGGAACTCCAATACTTATGATCTCTAGAAACACTATGATGGAACTCAGAACCTTGGGGTATTTTGGGTCATCCCTATAATGTATTCCAAATATTCCATATTTATCAATAAAGTCCTAGATGCATGTATTTAAACTGTGTAGTATTTAATGTACTAGAAAAAATACATTAAACTATAGGGCATCTGACGTCCTGACCACAAGATGTTAAAATATACAGAATAAGTACTGACCACAAAAATTTAAACTACGTAGTATTTTAATTCCTAGAATCAAGATGTTAAACTACACAAAATATCATGTCTTGACCACATGATGTTAAATTATACAGAATAAATCCTAGCCATAAGACTTTAAACTGTACCTAATTTTATTTCATGGAAGTAAGACTTTAAAATAAATAACATATACATCCTTATTAAATTACATTAAACTGTATGGAAAGTTTCCTTAACACATGACATAAAAAAACATGAATAATGATACTTCGTAAACGGTGTATTACCAGTGACATAAGTTCCAATTTAAAATAGCCTATACTACAACAATAGAAGGCTCAATCTAAAAGACACTAAACTAATGTAATAAAAGTATAAAGCTATAAGACCCTAAACTACATCACGATAATGATTTAGTTTTAAAGACTAGAAAAGGCACAAAACCTATCAGGACAAAAACCTATAGGAGGGTGGCCTAAGAAAAATCTGAGACTATGCCTGCTAAGTCTTCCCCTATATGAATCTTAGGAAAAAATTAGGGAACAATAAAATGAATAAATGTAATTCTTGTGAGGACCATCATATGAAATTAGAAAAATTAAATATATTCACTCCAAGTTCATTGAATTTATAATAAGATAGATCACTCTTCATCAAAGATATATACTTTACCCAAATTATCCTTTTGTGAATCAGGTAATATGAAGATAACTAGAGTAGATACATCCATGAGTAATCTCATATTGGTGGGAATTCATGAAAATTTATTCTAAAAAATATGTTATGTATTAAAAATATAAGTCTATACACTCAATTTTAATTGATATTATGAAAATTATGGGTGTCATTTATGATTAATACAACATCAAATCAATAATATATCATGCATATCATGAATGAAAGAAAAATGGAAAATGACATATAAAGTTTGGTAGATCTATTCATTGATGGAATAAATAAAAAGGGATCTCCAATTTCATAGCCTATTCGAAGATTAAATCCAAAAAAAATACACATCAATGATCAAATAAAAATAATATTTGATCAATTGAGCTGGCCAAGTCAGTAAGAGTCTGATGAGAAGCATTGATTTAGTGATAAAGTTTCACCCACCCGGTTTCTTCCACCACTTACTGAGGGTGAAGGGTCTAAATAAGAGTGTAAATCTCCTGAACTATTTTCTTAGTGGTTTATAATGAGAAAGATGATGGTGAAAAGTAACACTTTGAGTGAGGAAATACCTCTTCATATCTCTCTATTTTTTCATTCAATACCTCTATATGGGCATGCAGCTCATATATAAACTGAAAACTCTATTCCAATGCCTTTGAATATTCCTTCATCAATTTTTTCAGGGGAGTATCGTCATCTAGATCATGAAAGAACCTATCATTAGTATCCAACTCTTTCCATATTATGATGATTTGTACCATTATTTCATATAATGGTTGGTGGTCAAATGACCACCCCCAAATCATGAAATAGCTGATGAATATATTCTTCTTGGTCACAAAATGTTCCTAGAGGAGTATCAATAATCAGATTGAGAATCTAATTCCATACTATCATGTGTCATATCTGGGCCTCTATAGCCTCTAGAGTGGGTATGTAACATGGGAAAACAACTAGCTGGGTTAATAGGTTAACAGGGGAGGAAACCCCATTTATTATTCCCTCAATAGGTGCATTGTCTGTTAATTGTGTCAAAGTTCAAGATTACTTGATAGATTATACCACACTTATGGGATATTCTTCACTAAGATAATAACTCCCCCTTTAAGACTCACTCAATTCTTGAATCAACTCCATCATTACTATAAATAGTGGGGTTAGTGAGGAAAATGGTTTGTCCACATGATGGACCAGTCTGTTTAAAACACCACCCAGGTAGGCTTCTACCCAAACCTTAGAATAATCATAATCTAGGAAGACAAGGGTGCCAAATAGTAGAAGAATAATCTCATTATTGGTATCAACATGTTCCAATGTCATCCAAAACTAGCGAATGATCCCGGTATATCTTTGTCCCTACACACCAACTGATGGGAGTGGGGAAACCCTTTTGATACATGAAAATTGGTGAGTGAACTAGTAAGGGGTATACATCTCACAAATGATCATCTCATCTATCCGGGCCACAAGAACCCCATCTCAAATTAAGGTCTTATATGAACTTTAATCAAGAGAGACACTAACATTATTAATAATTGGCCTAGTCAATGTAGGATAACATGTGAAATTTAAGTGATTAAATCGGCTCAACATATCAGCAACTTCATTAGGGACTAAAGGCATGGAATCAACCCCAAAAATTTCTAAAAACCTGGGGAGAAATAAGTCACCAGGGATCCTTCTATTGTTTTGGTATATGTAGCAGTGGAAATTATCCCCTATACAACTGAATAAAAACTAGAAAGGACCTTTGGTCCTATAAGATATGTTTTCCTGCTAAATATGGTCTGGAATCTAGTAAATGTGTGAAAGAGTTTGTACATGTTTATTGAGAGGTTGTGCCTCTACTATATGTTCTACCATCAACATCATACCAACTTAGATCCCTGAGTGCACATCCCCATCCAATAAAATCCACTCATTCAAGAACATTACCATCAATCCCTCCAACCTAGGGCTTGGGGATATTAATAGCCTCACAAAGTAACTCCATGTGGTATGTTCTCTATCTTTCATGATTTCCCAATATGAATTGAAATTGTCACGGACCTTCTAGTAAGGGCATCGTTGATGGAATATATTGGGCATCTAAGTTATGTTGTGGTAAAGGAAAACATTGATCCAATCTTTAAAAGAGATGAGTGAGTTCATATTCAACTCCTTTATTAACTTTTATTTCATGATGTTGAACAAGTCCCTCACTAAAAATGGATTTTATGTGGGTTCAACCCAAATTTATGTAGTAATAAGGAATTAATCATACATTTCCCAAAGGGGGATATCTCAAATAGTCAATAGATATTGAAAAGTTTGATTCATGCTTTACTATAGGATAGATGGAATGAGTTGGAACTAGGTCACCAATGGATAATCAGTTCTCTAAGAAGATCTGAATAATGGTATACAATGAACTGGGAAACCCATACTACTTCATAAATATGGATAATGCGTAGCTAGTTAGAAAATTCTAAGTATCTCTACCTAACCCAAAATGGCCACTCCCATTAATCAAAAAAGCTGTTACCAGGGTGTGAATCCCATTTTGAGTTCCATTCACCACTCAGGTTGTTCAATGAAGAGACAAATTTGTTCAAATATATTTTAGTGATAGTCTAGTGTGAGAAATCACAATTGTTTGGATCCATAGTGGAGTTCTCTAGTATATAGGATAATCTGTTGGACTGTGCTATGACCAAATGGAAATCCACAGAAACATTGATATGAATGAAATCAAGGGAAGTTGACACCCAACAAGATGGAAGGTTGTAGTTAAGATAAGGGATGGAAATGTCATCCAGTAAGCCAAATATGAAAAGGAAAATTCAATATGATAAAGGATAGTCCTAGATTTTGTATGGGAGAATCTTTTTCAAAACCTCATCATTAGAGCACAAAATATATTGAGGGTCAACATTACATTTCCAAGTGATCAAGGCACTCTAGTTAGTCATGGTAGAATAACTATTATGAGAGATAGAATCCACATTCATAAAAGCAAGAAGCATATGTCAGACAAGTGAGAATCCCAACAAAAGAAACTTTGGTAGCATCATGTAAATCACATGACCCATAAGGGGGTTTGCAATCGCATGTCCAGATACAGGTCTCAAGAACCACCCCATGAATATCTTGTATAACACATAACCCATAGGACATCTCACGGACCACATAACCCAAAGGAAATATTGTAACCACATGACCAGTCACGAGACTCGCAATTGTGTAACCCTGATATGGTCATGAAATCAGTATAATAGTCAAGTGATCATGAGAAAAAACCATCAGATCTCATGAAACCTTTTATAAATCCATGTTATTAAGTATTATGGACAAGGTTCAAGCAATTACTAAATATATATTCATTATTGATTCAAATAAGTTTCGGGACAAAGAATATATCCTGAAACGGTTCTTGGAAAAATGGTTTCATAGATAGATCTTGCAATCAGTTCTTGTGGAAGGTCCTCTGAAGGAGTCACATGATGGATATTGATTGTAGGAGCTCTGTAGATTATGATTAGTTGGTGAAATATCCACCCTCAATTCCCCTATTTATAGAATATTCATCAGAATACCAAAGGTCACCTGGAAGACCAAACATCGCTCAAGAAACTAATTGAAGATTGCCCTAAATAATTAGGTAGGCATTTAATTTCCTCAGAACTAATCCATTGTCCCAATAGACATTTCTTCATAGGGGGTCATTTGTTGATGCCCTCCAAATGAGCATCATAAAATCTATATGTGGAGAAATACCCAAAGCCTGGGTATTATTTTCCCTATAAGGAAAAGGAAGAAGAGGTGGATAAAACATATGTATCAGGTGATCTTCTAAAGTGTATGTGATCACATGACCTTTATAAGGTCATGATAATGGTTCATGTGTAGCACATGATCTTCTTGATATCACATAGTGCTCCTTTGGAGATCCACATGTTCATAAGAAGGCATCAAAAACACATGTTTATCATGCGGAGGATTCCATACAAGTTCTTACTCACCATGTTACTTTTCAAATTAGATGACTCCAGACAATCATCCAAAAATCATGTGAAATAAAGGGTGAAAATATGTACAATAAAGAATCCTTTTCCACTGATATTCATGTGATGCACTCATATGGCCAACAATACATCGTGAAGCCCCTAGAGACATGTCCACCTTATTGTTCAAGAGCTTAATGGTGTGTCACATTCATCATGAGAAGGGTCTTGGACATGTACATTCAATTCTGTGTTGCTCATTTGGATCCATATACAAGAATAGGAGGTTTCTATGACAATTCTTGTGCATCACCATGAGAGCCTTTATTGGTCATGCGACACATCATATACAAGGAGAGTGATTATATTCAACAACACTCACACAAATTCACTAGATCTATATCTCATGTAAAATATAGAAGGAAATAAAAAAGGAGAAGAAGACATCCTATTTTGAAGCAAGGATACATTGGAATTCTTGAAAAAGTGGTCGTATGCCCCAGGTGATCACTATTGATCATGAGAGGTCCTATCAAAAACCCAACATGGTATCACAAAGGCCCCCATACATAACAACCTAATCTTGTGAAGGTTCCCTTGGAAATCCAACATGATCTCCCAAAACCCCTCAACATGCCATCACAATCTTGAAAATGATCCCAGATAAGTTTACCTTTTCTCCTGGAGAACCTCATACAAGTAATATTTAATCACACAAAAGTCTCCCAAAAGGAATCCTGGTCTCATGAAGACTCCTAGACATGACGTTCTAGCCTTATGTAAGTCCCTTGGAATGCCCACATGATCTGGATAAATCCATTTGATCATCCTAGGTTTAATAAAAGAAGTAAATGAATAACATTCCTATGGTCATTGATCATCATGTGACTCCCCCCGAATGACCCATGGAAGTATCATGTAATGTGTGTAACACCAAATCCATCCAAAAAATCCAACATAAATCTGAGAGATATGTGTCCCATAAGGAAGTGTTTAACCGTGGTTTTGAGGCCTATAAATTCCTCCCCCTCTGTACAAAAAAAATCAACTATGAATTAAGGAATCCATGACTGATCACATATGTAGAATACTTCCCATAGAAACTAGTAACGTGATTGAGAAAGGTCTTCCACCATGTAAAATTCCGGGAACTACCTAAGGGATCATGTAGTATGAATAAGCACTTCACGTGATAACTTAATAGATTACATGAAGAACTTTGGTTGTGTCAATATAGTTATGTGAAGGAGGTCCCACATATTTGTTGGTTTATATGAAAACTTAGACAAGCTAACACTGGACAAACTAAGGCACATATACAATAAGGGAAAAATAAATACTAAAAAACGGGAGACTCATGTGAATATTGATTTTTTGATCCTCATATGCTTCACATGAATAATTCATATCATGTGATAACTTAGGTACATGTTTCCCAAATCATGTGATGCCCCCTTGTCATGCCATATGGATCATGAGATGTCCCTTGTACATGTCAAGAAAGTTTCATGATGCCCTCTGGGAATGCCACCCAAGTCTCACGAAGTCCTTCAGAATCGCCAGCCAAACCTTGTGATGGCCTCCAGACATGTCACCCTGAATCATGTAGAGACACTATGACATGCCAGTTTGGTCTTGTGATAACACCAGGTCATGTCAACCAATTCTCATGATGATGTCACCAGGGTATTCTAGCCTTGATCATGCGACACCCTCCATACATATCAACCAGTACATGTAAAACGGTTCTCATAATTTCACTAGGAAATGTCATAAAAGCTAGGAGACACCCTCCAGATATTTCATCCTGGATGTCACGATGTCCTCAAGACAAGACAATTGGGTCATGCGACACCCTCTAGACATGTCAGCCAGATCATGAGACACCCTATAAACACGTCATCCTTGATCATGTGATGAACTATAGGACAAGTGAGCTAGGTCTTTATATGTACTCCAGAAAAGTCAGTATTAATCATGTAATTCCCTCCAGACATGTCATTCATATTTTGAGATATCCTTTAGGAAATTCAACTAAATCATGATATGTCATTTGAAATGTCCTCTATGAAGTAGGTACATGACTAGACACCCTAAAAAATGATATTAAGACAATAAAACATGTCAATAAGAAAACCATTCCATGTTAAGAAGACATATCAGGACATGATAAGCTTATATTAAGGTCATATTAGGGTAACCTTAGTGTGTAATCCCTGATAAAACCAAACTACGAGAACTATGATTCCTTCCATAATTAAGATATGTAGGATTTATTCCCAAAGCCTGATCTACATATTAATCATCCAAAGGGAAACATCATTGTGTAATCCCTGACTAGTGGCATGATATGACTACCTATATATTAGGGAATCCTCAGTTTGTAAGCCCTAAATAATGGAATGATATGACTTCACCCATATTAGGGAAACCTTAGTGTGTAATCCCTAAAAAATTGAACAATAAGAACTATTATTCCTTCCATAACCATGATACATAGGATACCTTCATAAGCCCTAATCTCAAATAGTCATCCACCTCAATGTAAGTCCCTCCATATCTTCAACATTCCAACCATTGGGCCCTAATATCTTCCATGGGATGATCATTATTACTCATCCACCATCTGATTAAGAAGGAAAATGAACTATGAGAACATTGATTCCTACCATGCCTAGGATATATAGGACACCTTCTTAAGTCCCAATCATTATATTAAAAATTCAATGGTTTATCCCCATATATAAGTCCTACATCTCTATGTTGTGAGACTAATTACTTGTTATCCCTTATTTTTTATACCAAGTATAGATCATGTGGGCTTATGGAGTTGAAATGGTCACATCATTCACATCATTCACATAAAAAAATCTCTAATTTACATGGAAACCTCAGTGTGTAAGCCCTGATCAGTGGCATGATATGACTGCCCCCATGTAAGGGCATCCACCTTGGGGACAATCCCAAGGGCATGATCAAACTATGATGACTCTAATTCCTACCATAACCAGGATATGAAGGATGCAACCCTAAGGCTCAATTTCATTACTCGATACCTAATATCCCACATACATTTAATTTCTGTGTGACATTAAACTACACAAGTTTAAGGAACTATGTGGGTTTTTATTCCTATTATAAATAGGATATGTTCGACACCTCATAGAGGTGTAATCCCATCATTGACATGTTAATTTCCTCCTTGGATGATAGTACATTCTGAAGTTTTGGGTTATATGGCTTCAATATATTATCCTTCATCCATTAAGGGGAAATATATGAATAAACTTAGATGCATATAGATGGACTCATTAATATACCTCCCTTTTCACATAGAGGGATTCTAAACATTATCATTTTATTAGGGTATCCGTTCCCGCATTGGGATTAGGAATATATTTACAAACATATATTAAATCTATAAGAGAGTCCCAGATTAGGAAGAAATTCTCCCCAAAGGGTGTTATTAGTCTAACCTCCCAACCTCTCAGCCAATTTTAGTTTCTATGTGTCATTAGGTTTGAAACCCCAATTGAACTCCTACCTTTGGAAAGTTGGTATGTGCCTAGTTATATATGTGGGAACCATTGGGAGTTTCTATAAAAGATAATAATGAATAGAGAATATGATGTGAATGATTTTAAATACATCAAAACCCCACAATCAAACTGTCAAAAAAAATTCCCGCTATTCGTATGATATTTTTCTGATAAAACATGGGTTTAATAGTGATTGATCTTATAAATTTTTCTTAACCTCCACCAAATATTTCCTAAAAGTCACAGGATCATCATATCTAGTATTCTATATCTTTGATAATAATTTTAACTCTATATTATGTTTTATTATACAAAAATAGTAATTTGTGTAATTTTTTCCTTTAGATCCTTTTTTTAGTTTTCATGTTAGTCAAGATTTTATCATTTTGTTAAATCCATATATTCTTTAACAATTTATAAATTTTAGATATTTTATCTAATTGTATTTGTTTTTACTAGAATGATATATGTAGATATTCATAGTTTTAACATGATTTCTCTCCCCATAAATTATTGTTATAACATTTTTGTAGTTTTAGGTATGGTTTTCATTAATAAGCTTTAACATAATTATCTAGGTACTATGAATATGTATAATCATATGCAAACTGATTTGGTAAAAATTATCTTACCAATATTCCGAGTTCATTCAAAAAAATATTTTGGGTCTAATATAAATAATATATCATTTAAATAAATGAAGTAATAGATAAAAATAAATAAAAAGAAAAATTCATGGATAATAAAATTTAAACAAGATCTGTCCCATAACAAGTTGAAGAAAAAAGTTTTTCTATCAAATGAAATTTTTTTGATGAGTCATTCTAGTCATGCTCAAAAGATTTGTAGTTTAACTAAGATAATCATAGTTGTTAGACTAATTAGTTATTTCAAGGATAAATTTCCTTAATCAATTTATTTTGGTATTTATGTGTCAAATAAAATAAATAAATAACCAAAATTTGGTTTTTTTATATGTTTTCAAGGGAAAAATAGGAAAGTAAAAAAAGAAATTTTTTATAAAATAATTTTAAAATTCATAATAAATAAAATATACATCATAATTAATTAATTTATCATTATACATAAAATAACAATATATTTCATTATGATATTATAATTTATTAAACTCTAAACCTTATAAAAAATAACACAAACACAAAAAATATAAACAATTAAACCTTAAGTTAGTACCAGGTTGTGAAATTGAAACACCCTAATTTGATTATCCTCTAAAATATTGCTTATGAATAGTGGTAAATTAGGTTATCATATCTATGACATAAATAAAAATTATTCTTTTAAATAATAAATTATGACCTCTAAAAATCAATATTAGGTTTATTCATATTTTTTATTAGGTTTTTTCTCTTAGGATTCACACATTATTGAACTCACATGTTAAGTGATAATAATTTGAGTGTTCTGGACATTAAAATATTAATTAATAGAACATAATTTAATAAATTATTATAATATATAGTATTGAAAATAAACAATTATTGGATTTAAGTATTAAATAATTACTAAAACAAAATACACAATTATGTGTATAAGGGTCATTGTAAAAATGATTTTCTTAAGAAAAGAACCGATATTAGTGAACCCAATTATATTTACACTCTTATCATACATCCATAAATAATTATAATAAATAATGACATATGTAAAATTAAAAATTAAAATTTATATAATAAAATAATTTTATTATAATAAAATTATAGGTACCAAGGGTAAAGGGGTAGTTTTGGAAAATTAATTATGGAGACGCTATTTAAAAATATTAATTAGAGGTACCATGTGATGGAGTAATTTATTTAAAAGGAGTATATTTTTGTTATCACTAGATTTAAATGGATATAATTACCTATAGTTTTGGAAATATTTTACATGATGTAGCATAATTCGATATGTGGATATCGAAAAACTAGGTCCTTGTAGGGACAGTCATTCCAATGGTGTGGTGATGATAAAAATTACAGATTTATAAAAACAATTGAAAATATAGGGAGATGTAAATTTCACATCATGGTTTTTGGATTTATTATATTAGTTGAAGGCACCACATCTACAATAAAGATAAATAATGTCATAGTTTTAGTGATGATAGAAAAATATTAAGGATTTATATCTCATTAAAATATATAAATATTAATGATTTTATAGGATCATTACCTCAACATCTAATGACATAAATAAATAATATTTTATCACATTAAAATATAGGATAAATATATTAAAATATATGATAATGAGACAATATCATTTAATAGAGATATTGAATATAATGAAAAAATAATGAAGGTGGTAACATGTAAAGGAAAGGATAGTGTGAAGTAATTTTCCAATGGAGATTTCAAGGGGATGATGTTGTCACCCTATGAGGGGGAGTGAATTAGGAGTAACCAATTTTTTATCGATTAAGTTCAACTTAAATTATTCCTTCTATTAATTTGAAAAGACCTATATTATTGTTTAAGATGCATGGATATTAACTATGTTCCCTCACCACTTATCCCTTATGCTTTGCAGATAATATAAAGTAATCAACATTAAAAAAAATTATAAGGTTAATCCTCAATGTGAGAACCTACTCCTTTCTATGTTGACTCCCATAGAGTCACTAATTCTTCCACTAATAATCATTTTAAACAATTAAGAGTTGTGTGATAAGTTACTATATTAATGCACATGCTTTAAAATATTATGCAAGTGATGGGTATTTATACTACAACCCACTTTTAATATATCTCTTGAAAAGATCCCCCTCTATCTTGATAAGAATGCTGGTGTTATTTATACCAAAACCAATAGTCTATAAGAATTCTCCTCAAACTTTCTCATGGATATAAATTCAACTACCTCTTTATTTTCTACTATACTTTTCATTATCATTATACTAATCCTCCATCTAGTATAATTTTCTTCCCATGATCTCACTACATTTTACTTCGATATCTAAAACCTCCATAATTCAATTCATGACATCAGTCAACCTCTCCTCCTTCCAGTCTTATAGATATGGATAACTCAATCTACCTAAAAGATTCAATTTTTTTCTTCTCAAATTCAACCCTTATGATATTTTGATATAATTTGTTTTTTAGTTGTTTCCTCTCTTTGGTATTTATCAGATCTCCCCCAATATTAACATTTTTCATACTTTAATCAAGTTTTATTCCCCTTTATATAGACAGGTTTACTCCATTAAATATAGGGAACATGTTTGCTTCAATTTGAATTTCTGAATCCCTCAAGAATTTAAATTGAATAACATTAATACCTTTTAAAGATATTAGGATTTGACTCCATCAATTCTCCCATAAAAAATAGCATAAATTATATTCAACTTATCCTAAAATATTTACTTGAATCGTGAACATTCCTTATGTAAATATCATACTATGAATATATAGATCAACATCATCAGAATATTTTAACATTATAATAATGTAAATCAATTGTGTAATTATTCTGGAAAATGTTCATATTGTGTAATAAATATGTTCAATTTAGTTTTTACGTTACATAGCATATTATCAACTTGACATACACTTATGTAGGTAATGACCTACCTTTACAAAACCAATAGAAATTCCAGATTATGTTTATGCTGGTACTCAAGATCTTCTACATCTTTTAGTACTTCAAACATGCATTATCATGATATATATGATTCTAGTTATCTCTATATAATGCACCTTTATTTAGTTCAAACAGGGATTGAAATTTCATCTTCTCATTAACTCAAATTTAGCTTATGGATTCTGATGTTTTTAACTTCTACAAATCTAGGGTATTTCATCCCCTTACATTATATCAATCTATTTTACATTCATTCATTTTAATACCTTGTATTTATATCAATTGAAATTTATTATCATGATTGATTTTATTGAATTTTGGTTCTTTAAACATTAGTCCCACTCAGTAACCTAGTGATTTTTTATTTCTTATATTAATGATTCATTAGGTTAATTAAAATCTCCATGATGTGTTACTTGTATCTTCATCTTCTAGTGAGAAATCATTTATAAGTTCAGCTTACCTAGGAATATTGATTGTCTTCTTCCAAAGTGATGTTCTCTTAATGAATAAACAGTATATCATCATCTAACTTAGTTCTTATAAAACACTCAATGGTTTTGGACTCTTATTCTGAAATATCCTTTTTGAATCTTCTTTCAAAATATGCTTCCAAAATTGTGAACACTTCAGTAGTTTAGGTTTCACAACATTATATACAACATAATCTTCAGAAGATAATTCAAATTATAAATTTTAGCGTATCTTATGGTGGTTCTTCCCTTCATTCATTTTCTATATTTATAGTAGAAACTCACTTTAAAATCCTTATAAAAGAATCATAGGGGTCTTAAAAATTATTCATTATGGTTTGAGCTTTCGATCATTCCAATTTCTTAATAGATTATCTACATATGTTTTTACCTTCAGGAATACATTCTTTTGTAGTTATTATTCTAAAATATCATTCCAAAACTTCATTAGGGTATTAAATCTCTTAATTTAATAAGATCATTATTCAATATTATAGATCACCATATTTGGGTGGCTTACTTATTTAATATCAATATGATATTGGCAGTAATTATTAATCCTTCAACACTGGTCATGAATACACTAAAGATTGGTTTAATAATCTTCTGATGAAAATGTATACTTCCAAGTATAAAAATCTCCATATATTTCTATATTAGTAATTTTTATTATATATTTATATTCATTACTTTTGGTCAAATTCTATAAGTGGATATTTCATATATAGTGTTTCTTATTCTATTGGTTCCTCTTTTGGAATATGTTCTTCTAGTGGACTTCTTCTAAAACATCATAGGAACCTTTTCCTTAAAATTACTCATTGACTTCTCCATAAACTATTGAAATAAGATAAAATATATTATTAACATCATCCAATAGAAAATTTAGTGATATAGTAATTGTATAAAGATAAAAAGTCATTATTTAATCTCAAAGTTCAAAGAATAGTGAGATCATTGATTTACTAACTAAAAAAATAATTCTCTTTCTTTATGCATTGAGAGATTTATTATAATGGTAGTGTCTTAAAATTTTATGAGGAATGTGATCCATTATAAACAATGAGTTTTCTTAAAACCTTTGTAATTGAGTTAAAATTATATTGATTTGGGTGATATGATAGTGGTTGTTCTCTCCACAGAGAGGGAAAACCAATATGTGAGGTTCAGAGAGATCTATTTGTTCTAACTAATCCAAATAATAATATCTAAAATGGAATAAAGTGAAAAATTAATATAAATTATACCTATATTATCCTATATCTTTGTGTATTTCCCATGCTGGATTAATAAAGATATACTTTTATATCTTGTATTAATTTCATATAATAGTTTAAAAATGTCCTTTAATCACACACACAACATTTTTATGCCCTTTTTTATTAGAAAATACCTTTACACTTATTTTAATTTATCATTTTTAGTTAAATTATCTTATTATAAATCTTTATTATGTTTATTAACCCCTTGGGAATTTATTGACAACAAAATATCTTACCTCATTTTTGGTGTTGCTTATGAAGTAAATTTTTGTTATCTTAGAACCAGAGTTATTCATTATCTTATAATTATTTGATTTTTTTCTACTTATAACTTACGTAGTTGAATTTATGAAAAAAAATTCATTTTGGGGTTCCTTATTTACTCAATTAAAGGAAAAGAATCTTTTTTGAATAATTTATTTTCATATGTAGTGGGTTTGAATACCATATTTTATCCTCCTGTATTCTCTTTTCCTTCTATATTTTCGATCATTCATGATAAAATTATTATTTTTTAAATATTTTTAAAAACAATAATTATGTTACTTTTTTATTATAAGGTATATTTTCTATAATATTTACTTATTATTTATATAATTATGAGAAATAATTTTCCTCTTACTTTAATATTTTAAATACCTTCATTCAAACTATATTTCATCTTAATAATCCATATGGTTTTGAATATGATCTTTCATAGTGATATCTTTTATATTTTAATATTTTTTAATTATCCTGAGAATTATTTTCTACTTGAGTGGAAGAAATAGTAGTATATTCAAGACTTAATCAATCTCTCTCATTATTATAGCTAAACAAGCTATGTTGTTCACAATTTAAATAAACCTTGAATTTATCTAAGTAATTTTTTTATTTTGACATAAATTTTTATATTTAATAATTTTAAGTTTCTAATTTATTTCCATTTTCATTATCATTACTATCATGTATTATAGAAAACATTTTCATATTTCATTTGAAGTAAATAATTCAAAAACACTATCTAAATATGTATTACTAAGTAAACATAAAAAATCATTGTATTTGAATTACATCATCATATTTTTTTTATCATGATCTATTTATTAATACCCATTTACTTAGGAATTTCATACTTAATTTTAAACAATTATATAAATATTCATTACAATATTTTTTAGATAAAATTACATCTAAATATTCTAGTAGTTAAAACCGAGACAATTGAAATATTAGAGTTAGGTGGGGGTGAATTGAGTTAGTAAAAAACTTAATGATATGTTCTTGTAGAATAATATAAAATACTTAAAATTATTGAATGATGTAATGATATATAAATTTCCCAAAAAATGGATAAATAGTTTTTTTGGGTTTAATTGTTATGTGTAATGAATTCTTCCAACAAAAATTCAGTTATAAGGACTTATGGATTACAATATTATAGAATAGATTAAAATTTGTTGATCCTTGTAAAAAATATCAATTATAATAAAAATATATATCCATAATATCTTAACTCTTTTATTAAGTGTAGGTAGTAACAACTTAAGAACTATTTCTCCCAAATAGTAATATTTCACTATGTTCAAAAAATTATCACTTAGACATTGAAAATTAGTGGTTTCAAAATACAATTAAGAACATATTGTGAACAAAAATTATAATGAAATTCAATGTGGAAAATATATTTCAATTATCAAAATTTGTTTATAAAAGGATTTTTAGGATGATTAGAATAAATAAAAAAATTCATATAAAATCATTTTTTACTCAATGATGTTGAGTATTTCATTTTATCACTCATTTATAGAAAAATAATTTTATGATCTCATTATTAATTATTTTTGATTTTCAATATATTTTTTTGTTTTCTAATTCTTTTTAGTAATTAATCTTATTTTCCAATTAAAATATTGAATTATTCCATTATTTAAATTTATTTCACACACACACACACACACATATATATATGGGATGTTTATCCAAAACTATTATTATACCCCTTTGGTTTTATTTTAATATCCACTTTACATAACTTATACATGAATAGATTATAGGTGTACATTATTATAATACATTTAGTCATTGAGAAATATTTGAACATTGGTGCTAGTGTTGTTATGTATATTCAAGTTGATTGGAATAAATATCTTTTTAATTTTTCAATGTTAAAAAATTAATTTACATGATTATAAACTTATGTATCATAATTATTTGAGTCCTTTAGGAAATTTAACCTACTTCTTTCTTCAAGATCAAACTAAGATCCTCCCTGGTATATGTCACCATCAACATATGTACATACATCATCCATGTCAGTATGTTCATTACACATGCACATCACCTACAAATTGATATGGTCCCAAAGTTTATAAGTATACATTCTCTAATTTAGTTATATATATATATATTTAAGAATTTTTCTCTTTATATTTAATATAATACAATCTATTTTAGTGTAATTAATCCATACATAACTTATTCATGCATGGATTGTGGGTGTACTTGATTATGATACATGTGGTCTTTGATTAATATTTGAACATTGGGGAAAATGTGTTTATGTTTTTTCAAGTACAATGTTATAAATACCATTTTAGTTTGGTAAAGTTAAAATTTTATTTGGCATATTTATGAATTTTTTTTTATTGTAATTGTCTTTTAAAAAGGTTTACTTGATTTTTGTGTAAAGATTGAAAAAAAATATTCCCCAGTATATGTTACCATTAGTATAACTCTATGCCCGTATCACTCACATCACCATTAACATCACCCCATCATGAACAAGATCCAAAAGTTTATAAGAATTAATTATCTGATTACATTTTTCATTATATATATATATATATTGTAATATTTATCCATAAATTTCGTTACATCCATACTATTTTAGTGTAATATACTTCTTAAACAAATTATACATTCATTGGTTATAGTCATAATTGAGTATGAAACATTTATTCATTGAGAAATATTTGAACATTGGTGTTAATGTGATTATGTGTCTTTCTATTAATAGTTATAAATATAATTGTATTTTCACAATGTTGAGAAATTTTTTGGTGTGTTTATTAACATGTGTATTATACTTCCCTTTTTCCTTTATAAAAGTTCACATGATACATGTTTTAAGACCATATCAATATCGACCCCATCATATGTCACCATTAACATCACTTCATTCCCATATCAACTGTATTTGCATATTCATTCCACATATACATCACCCCTACATGTGTATGATTCTCATACCCCTATATCCTACAATAATAATAAAAACACATCCCCAAATGGGATCACAAAGATAAATAATAACTTTTAGAAATTTAATGAAATTGATATTTGATTTCCAACTGCATACTAATCCACCAATTGGATTAATTAACTAACTCAGTTATGAATTGTATAGTGTTCACCTATTTATTTTATTTTTATTTTTTTACTTACATTATTTTCACTCAGTGATCTTCAATTGATCTTAATTTAATCATGTTAATATTGACAATAAATATATGGTAATATTTGATTCAAGTGAAACTTATATATATAAATTTTTTTTCTTGGTATTTAAATACTTCTCATTTAGTTTTATTTTTCTTCAAATTTCATTAATTTTATTTATGCCAGTATCGCTTGGCCTTTTAAATCTCTATCAAGTTCCCTTCAATTAGTTTTGTTTTCTAGTAGATATTATTTGGTCCTTAGATAAAAAATTATATGATTTATCTTTTTTAAATGATATTTTTTTATCCTTGGAAAAAATTTGTTTGCTCCCCTTGATTTATATTTATTTAATCCACACTGATATTAAATATTTTAGCTGATTTTTGGAGGCTATGTTTTTTCCTGGTGGAGACATATCTCAATTTTGACTTTCAGAGTCCCATGACCTCTTTAGGAGTAAAATGGTAAATTTACCCTAGAAAAATACCTAATAAATTTTTTCTATCTCATTGATATTGGGATGAGGTTTTTATCAATATAAAATATTTTGTTGAATTTCTGAGGATGTTAAATTTTAATGGATTTTTAATATTTATTAATTAAATAAATATTTATCTCATGTTCTTAGATGGTGATATCCCAATGACCCTGTATTTTTCATTTAAAACCTTTAGAATATTCCTATAATATTTTTGAGGTCTATGAATTGGTTGTTTCAGATTTGTGAATGTTGTGGAGGCTCAAAAATAATATATTAAAAATAATATATTTATTTTACTCTTCATGTGAATTTTTTTGATGAATCACTTATATCTTCTAAATGGATTTTCATATGAGAAACCTAACACCATAGTTTCATTTATAATTGGGTTTTGACAATTTTGATGACCTAATTTGAGTTTACACTAGGTTCCCTAAGGATGTACTCTCACAGATGTATCTTATTTAATAATTTTTTATTTAATGTGATTTTTTTATGTAAACCCTAAAATTGAACCATAAAATCCCCATTATAGATTATATCTAGGGTTAACCATGAAATTTTTCAATATAAAACCTATATTGGGATATGATAAGGGAGATTTATCTCTTCAGTGGTGGGAATGGATCAACATTAAATCAGATTCAAGTTCACGATAGAATTGATGATCAAGTCACGTAGAGATAATATACAGAACCATATTTTAAATGAATGATTAAAGAAATAGTTTTTATTCATGAGCTAAGGATTATTGATTTTTTATATTTATTCATTATTTTTTATTTTGATTATGGAAATTTATTTATGAATTTATTTTCTAAACTGTATAGCCCTGCTAATTTACCTTCTTTTTATCCTAGCCTAAAATTCATGATTATGTATTATTGTTTCCATTCTTCATCGTTAGAAAATATTCAACCAATTAAAGTTGTATGTGGATTTACAAAAGACACAAATTATTCCATTATGTATTGTTCTTTATCAGTTCTTTGTATCTTTTTCATGTTCTCACTGCCATCCATTATCATGGTTAGTGGTTCAATGAATCTGAAATAGGTAAATGAGATATTGAAATCCATATATGGAAATAAATAAAATTTGATGTGGCAGTGAGTCTCAAGGTGTTAAAAATTAATGATGGTCAATGTAAGATCATTATGAGGTGCAACAATTTGACATTTTCAGGGAGTAACATGCAGAGGTATCAGGGTTGAGTGTGAACCCCTTCTGAATCATTTTTTCATATAGGAATGATTCAAAATAAATAATTAGAGGCATGAAAGAAATGTAAGAGGCTATTGGAAGTGATTTGGTTCCCATTATAGATAATAACATCATTGGTGGGGTGGTTATGGGAAATTTTTGGGTTCAAGGATCAAAGAAATAGTCACACAGTGTGTGATACGGAGTGGCACATCCTGAATCACCTCATAAATGAAAGTTATGTTTTGTTGAAGGTATTAAGGATCACACGATATGTGTTCCCTTGTGATACATTTCATGTTCCCCTAAGTTTACTAGCATGGAGTATACATGGAGTACACACCCAGTTTATTGTTTAGCCATACACATCATCTAGGTAATGACCACATGTTTTATACCCTTAACCTATAAATGACTCATCCTTTATAGTAGTACATTCCAAGAGAGCTAGTTGATCCCACACACCATATATCCTTCTTTTAACATTATATGTAGGTCTATCCTTATACACCATTAATAAGGAAATACATGACCAGACTTCTACTATGGGGATACAAATCGTGTACACTTGTAAAGCATGTCATAAACCTTTCTAACCTTAGTGGATTTTTTATCATGTTTCATGGGTCTAAGATTTTAGAATACAATTAGTTAACCCCAAGTTTTTTGCCATATAAAATTAGTAGATGAAATTTTATTTGGCAATAAAGGTGAGACATAAGATATAATGAATAGTTTAGAATAATTAGCTCATTAATGCCTGCAAAAGTGATCAAGAATGGAAATAAAATAATTCCCAAGGTAAAAATCCCCTAGAAACCTATTTGTGATAGGTAATTGGTACCCTTCATTATAAATAGAGTTAGGTACTCCCCCACAAACTTGGGGTGTGGGTCCTAGATATATAGATTTGGGTACCCCCTCATATATGAGCATAGATGGAATGTGGGTCCACCACCAGAGTTGGTTACTCTATCAACCAATACTTATCCTTTATTGAGGCATAGGTCCCCCACTATAGTTTCTAAGAGCTTCCATGGGTTTTCTAATAACATGGTAGTTATGTTAATATAGATCAGTACTACCTTTACTAAAATCTATTCATGGACAAGATTTTGGTTCCCCTATAGATTTCTAGAATGGTGACATGGTAATGGTGGTCAATATAGTTTGTTGATCCCAAAACAGAGATGTATACTTTATTATGGATTAGTGTCCCCTTTGTAGATTCTAGTAGTGAGGTGGAAGTTAGAAATACTGGTCATTTTGGATACCTTGAGCCTTGTGAATCTTCAACCACCCTGTGTTTTCCTCTGAGATACGACATATAGTTGGGCTACTAAATTCATATTTTTTGAGCCTTTTAGTACTCCAAGAATACCTTATTTCATGTGAGATACAAACCTTCATGGATCAGTGCTAATATGTATGATACTTATTTATGTCACTCATACTTTTAGCTATAGATAATATCAATATTTTTTTCATTCCTTCCTCGTTACTTTCTTATACATGATTTTGATTGGATATGTTTCTTTCCTTTCCTTCATGGTTTCAAGAAGTATAATTGAGTATGTTTATACTGACCCATGTAATAGAATTGTGCCCTCATGTGTTATTTCAATGTATTTATCACTCAGTTCATATATAGTTTTGGTGGATGTGGAGCTAGTGTAACTATATTGGAGCTAACATCTAGTGATTATTAGTGACACATGGTGAAGAATTATGATTATTGATGGTGGTGGTGACCATTGTGGATGGAGATCAGTCTAGGAGTACACATGGTAGGGAGGAGATTTCTATTTTATTTTATCAATTATGCTGTGAGGATTGTTTAATGTATGATTCCTTTGATTTTTTTTCTACATAGTGATGTGATTGTATTTTTTGTCTCATGTATGCCTCATATATAGTACAGTTTCTAATATATATTTACACACATATATATTAATAGTTTTCTTATAATTTTGTGTAATATACATATGTGTATATTACAAATTGATATTGGATGTAGAGACCCGGAGCTTGACGTACATGTACATTACATTACTTTTGCGGAATAATTAATACATAACAAAAACAGACACCAAATGACCGTAATAGTTTAGTGCCTTTGGAAACATGGAACATAATCTTCTAATCTTGGTGAAATATCCTCAACATCTCCCATTAAGATCTTCCCTTTTTTTATTACCTAAAACCCGTCCTTATATACTGGGGAAAAGAAAACATAAAAAGTGTGATCTCAAATGCTCAGTAAGGGCAAACATAGTGAACATAAAACAATCCATAAACATTTGAAAGCAAAAACTTGAACATGAAATTTAAACATCAAAATCTTGATCAAAGACAAAAATCATGGAAGTATGTAAGGAATATATCATAATGGAACATAAATCATGATAAATATAATGTTAATAAAACATGTAATTGTGGAAACCATTCAGCACATGTGATGATTTCCATAGTAGCCAAGACATTGCTGCCAAGACCATCTTAGTGGACAAAGTCTCTTTCTGAATCAAGTTCACTCCTCATTTCAGTCCTGTAACACTGAACCGAATTAACTTACCGTTCCAGCCATGTCTATCTCATGAGATATAAATCTTTACCCAATGCATTTGAGGGAGATATAGGTCCCACCCATCTCATAATTAAATCATTCTTACTTGTGCCACAAAATAAACATACATCATTCATAATAACCCAATGAATAAAAGGGGTTTCATAAACATCATCCCATCATCACATAATCCATATAAAAGAAATAGATATCATTTCATAATAAGGAAAGTGAAACCATTTAAATCATAGAGACATTATACTTGAAACATACACATATGAAATAATTTCATCTTAGATGAAAAATGGTTTTAATAAAACACTTGAAATGAATTCTTGAGGAAAATATCCTTTCTTCTTCAAAATCATTTTCTTTTCACAAAATGTCATGAAATTTTAAAAGAAAAGGATTTTTTTTTTAAATAGTCATGAAATATTTTGGAGGAAGCTTCATGAAAATAAGGCTTTATAAAACCGTAAAAAATCCTTTCATGCCGTATAAGTTAAAAAAAACATTCTTCTCATACTTTTTCCAGAAAAGTCAAAAAGTACCTCATATGGTAAAAAAAAGATTCCTTACATACCATGTAGTAAAAGTCAAAAATGGGTAAAAAGGACTTTAAACATACATGAAACTATTTTTATGAAACATGGACATGGAGGAGAACAATAACCCCAGTAAATACTTACGAATAAACAATCTCAGATAAGAACAAGATTGGAAAAGTTATCCCTTACCTTAGGTCTGATATGCTTCATACGTATATGAACCTCCTGTAAAATGATTTAAATAATGTCATTGAATTATTACAGAATAATATTCATTGTTATGATATCATATATGGCTCACTTATGACTTTATATTACCCGTTCTTTTGTGAATTCCATGTTAAAGAGCGTTTTGGGTAAAATCGTTTCATTTGTCATCTGTGTTTTGACTTGTAATTATTCATATGATTACTTAGATCATGATTACTTAATTCCAGAATATAAAACATTATTTATATATAATATATATTCAGAATATACATATATATAATATATTGATAAATGGAAAGAAATACACCGTTCATGGAGACGGTAGGTCGTACGTATGCATGAACGTTGTTTTCGTTTCTTCATTGAATTGAATGGAATTAATTGGATGAAATACATATATATATAAATAAATCCAGTATCATTATTATGTCATATATTTCATGATTACTTATTATATATACTTTATAATCATTCATGAATGGTTAATCATTGAGAATGAATCTCATCGCGTCGTGGAGACGGTAGTCCGTACGTACGCACAAGCGATGATATCGTTCTCATAATTATTGAATTGAATTGGAGTGGATGATACAATATATCAGAATCAGTATGATGTTATAATAACTATGTATATTTATTATTTACACCATTTTACCCATCCATGTAAGGTGGTGTTGGAAAAACAGATTACACCACGGCGTGGAGACGGTATTCCGTACGTACGCACGCGCGGTGATTTCGTTTTCTGTAGGATGGATAGAAGGTTAAATGGGGTTGTTTCATATTTATAATAACATATCAGTTTATTAGTGATAATGATGTTATTACTTTATAATGAAACAACTAAAGAAGAATAAGTTGAAGAATAAATAAGCTTGAAGTAATCGGTAGAAGAGATTACCTCTTCTTCGACGCACCTCCTTTAAACTTCTTCTTAGGGCACTAGGGTTGGTCTTTTGAGAAGACCAATACCTCTATAAGGTTTCTAGGGAAGTGGGGAAGTGAAATGGGCAGATTTTGGTTGATCTTCATGGCTCAAAATGGTGTGAGGAAGAGAGGGAGGAGGTGCCCTTTTATAAGGAAGGAGAGGGGCAGCTTTGGAATCCTCAAATATATTAGTTTAATATAAATTCAAACCCCACATAAAAACCACAAAAATGACTCAATTAGAATATTAGATGATATAGGGTTTTAATATCATCAAAAAATAAAATTTAGACATGTTTTGATCTTATTTTAAACCTTATCATTTTGATTTATCCTTATTTAGTCTATTGAAGATTATTTGTGGTAATAAAATTCTAAATTTTAAATGGTTATAAATAATCACTTATGTATTGTTAATTTTCCATAATTGGATACTTTATGACATTTTCGACTATATAAATTTAAATTTATAATTTTTAAATATTTTTGTGATTTTTAAACAATTTAATAATATGTTATTTTTATAAAATAACAATAGTGTCAATTTTGACACTATTCATTTATTTGAATTTAAATAAAATCTACACAGAGGATATATTCGAACTAAAATATTTAATAGATTCCTAACATGTCAAATGTGTCTAGAAAATTCGTGTAGAACATTAAATAGTTCATATAATATTTATTTTAATATTTTTAAAACCATTTATTTGGTATATCTCTTAATAAAATAATTAGTACAACATTTTTGTATAATTATTTAATATACTTATTTGTTGCATAAAAATTAAAAATAAAATACTTTGAGGAAGATAAATATAAAATATTTTATAATAATAATTTTACTCGAATTTAGCATCTTAAAATAACAACATGTAAATTGTTATCTTTATTAAATTATGAAGGTGACAACTGTGGAATCATTTAAAATAAAATATTATAAGTGTCATAATCGCCATAATAAGGATCCAAATGGTCAACAACTCGGCCAGTGAATGATTAGGTTTTATATATACACTACTAATAAGTTTTGTGCAGATTTTTGGGCCTTTTGATATGTATTAATATTTCAATAAAAACTATATTATTGATTTTTCACTAAATAAATAATTTCTGCATCATTAATGTATAAGATAATAAGATAATTAAATAACTCTTAAAAATTATAAATAAATTACCATTATAAATAAAGACATTTTATCTTTCAAATGAGTATTTATAACCGAATTTATATTCTGTATAAACTTATATTAAAAATACATTAATTATTAAAGTTGAGTGAGACATATTTCACTTTCCTTTAAATAAAATAAACTAAAGGTCTTAATCACCTCCAAGTGGGTTCTAATGGTTTCCATTTCGACCCAAATATGACTTAGGATGAATTATAATTATCCAACTATATTAATACAAGTATTAGGATAATTTTATAATATTATATTTACCCATAATTACCCAATTTACCTTTTACTGTGGTAAATAAAATTTACCGTTGTTACTATTCATAAAGCCCAAAAATAAAAAGTAGTCTATTAATATAATTTGGACCCACTGATTCCAAATACGGAATCCATTTTTCCAAATTCAATACACATAAGTTGCAGAAATTAAATTAAAATTAATCTCGTTGTTGAAAGAAAACGGGTTTTTGTTTAAAACATTGCAAAAGATTGAATTTATTTAACCTATGAATTCAATGTAAAATCAATGCTAATAACATAAATTATATTAAATGGTAAAAATATATTCTATTTATACTTCAAAACCATTAAATATTATAATTTAACCACATAAGTTATTACGATGAAAAAAGTTGTTTTTAATTAAAATATAGCGTGTTTTTACTATTCATTAAAATATGAAAGTTATCAGAATAATATGAAAAATTTATCCAAGGTAAAATTTTATATCCTGATTCCAAAGAATAATTTTATTTTGTAAAATTGAACTTATAAACATGTCAAAAACTAGATTTAAAGTGGGTACACCATCAAAAGGCGGTAAAACTGCATTTTTTGAAAAATACTTATTTTACCCGAAAAAATTATTTTGTTCTTATACCATGTTCTAGAAAATGTGTAAGATGAATAATAATGTAATAAAATTCAAAATTTAGTTAATACTATTCATAATGTCTAGTCCATAATAATATTATAACAATATATCGTTGTTTAGTGAAACTCGGTATTACGTACTACACACGCTATCTAGGTAGGTCGTGATTGCGTGTAATGCAAGACAAGAATAGTGTTGCATATAATACAAGCTAATGAAGTGTTGCGTATAGTACAAGCTAATCTTGGTGTAGTGTATAATAGAAGATCAAGGAAATTAAAAATAATATATCTCATAAAATCTCAGGGTGTTACATCCTACCCCCCTTAAAATGAATTTCGTCCTCAAAATTCATTGGGGTTATAAATAATTTACTATTCATAGAAACCCACATCGTAAAAAGGAATACTAAAACTTAATTTTAAAAACTAAAGTATGAAATGTAACTATTACCTAAAGTAAATCATCATTGGGTTTCCAAATAATAGAACATAGGTGAAAATATGGATATAGAAGAAAAATCTAACCATCAAGTTCTGATAGAGAGTGGTAGAGAACATGGCTATGAAAAAGCCATCAATCACAAAGCCATAAATTTGTGATAATCTAAGGTACCATCTGATTCATCAGATATAAGAGCACTAGGACAACATTTTTGGTTTTCAATATCATTTCCCTAAAGTTGAAAATTTTTAAATTAGAAGAAATACTTGCTTGATTTTGGTACAATCTCACTGTTGTTCGTGCTTTGAACAATTTCCACTTCATATCTTAAAGAAATGAAGTTGAATTTGTTATTCGTGAAGTGTTAACAGGTCATGTGATAGAATGATGGGTCATTCCATATGTTTCAAACAAAAGGTTATCAAAAGTTATCAAATATACCTAAGTCCATCTATGGTGAGGTTAATCATATACGATTCCAAAAATGAACTTATACTTCATATATCATACCGCTTTATAAAATAAAACTAGTTTCTACTAACCAAGGACTTCCTGTAGGCCAGTGGTAGGTGATAAAGGTCAGTCGCACTTCGGTTGTGGGTTCGATTCCCACAGTCTTGTCCGACGTGATGGGTTGTCGCATGTCCTGCAGGTTGTCCTTTTTTTTCTAAAAATACATTATTATAACTTTCCATCAATAATATCAAAAAAGTTTTAGCCTAAAACAATACTAACTTATGTTCAACATAATCCATTACAATCTTTAGGCTTATCCAAAATACTGTTTTCCAATCTCATATTATAGTGAAAACGATTACCAAAGAGTTCATATAACAAGCATGTTAATACCATCGTTGATCCCCATATATCATAAGATATGTCTTGTTGGTCACATTCCAAACATTCGAAGGCCTTAATCATGTATTCTCTTGAAAAAAAATGAATACCCATTGAACATTAGTGAAAACATGAATGCAGTTAAAAGTTAACACTTTCCACATACCAAAATCCTCAAAATTCTATATACTCAAACCATGATATCACTTAGTCCTTATATCAATCATGAGCTCATGAATACTGTCAAACATTTCATTTTCTCCATATCCCTTCATTATGCGCATATCATCTACTTTCCAAAATATTTGAATCACTTTTCATGGTTACCGGTACCATAAAATTATTGAAAACCACAATAGACTAATAAAAAAATATTCTAATACACCATAAAAGTACCTCAACAACATTATTCTTGAATACCAATACATAAACACTTCAATCCATCCTCTTCAATGATTGTCCTGGAATAAGTCCTTACTTGATTTAGAAGTAACTTTTTAAGTCAGGGCATTTAGTTGGTAATGCCCATGTTCTCCACAAATAAGACATTGAACTCCATAACAGTCTATCACTCTATGACCCTTTTCTCTACACAGATAACATCTGTCCCTCCATTTGAGGTATTCCTCAAGGTTCTTCTTTCCTTCTTTAGAAATCTCCATCTTCCTTTCTTTATTCTCCTCAACATGTGAACATGCATAAAAGTCTATCTGCCTCTTATTTGATGAATTAGGCATACCACTAAATTTCACCTTGTTAATCATATATCACGATGAATGATTCGGAATAATCACAATATCTTTCTCTCTAGCCATTACGCAATTTTGTTGCTCATAGTCACCAATTTTTCCATTGGATTCAATGTTAACTGAATTCCTTCTGGTTCCCTCCATTGACTAAAACACAAAAAGAATTCTATGAGAGGCAAAACTCATACAAGGAAAATAATATAATCAAGGGGGAGTACCTTCGACATCTAACATCTTAGGTTTAATTCTAATATCATTACTGTAATTCTAGGACTATAACCTATACGTATACTTAACCTTAGGGACATCCCTAAACATACCCTAGAAATATCTCTAGGGATCTCTCTAAAGTTTTCGCGTCCTAGTTTCCAAAGGTTAACTAAACCTTTCCTCTGATACCAACTGTAGAGACCCGAAGCTTGACGTACATGGACATTACATTACTCTTGAGGAATACTTAATACATAACAAAAACAGACACCAAAGGACCGTAATAGTTTAGTGCCTTTGAAAACTTGGAACATAATCTTCTAATATTGGTGAAAGATCCTCAAAATCTCCCATAAAGATCTTCCCTTTTTTTTGTTACCTAAAACCGGTCCTTATATCCTGGGGAAAAGAAAACATAAAAAGTGTGAGCTTAAATGCTCAGTAAGGGAAAACATAGTGAACATAAAACAATCCATAAACATTTGAAAGCAAAAACTTGAACATGAAATTTAAACATCAAAATATTGATCAAAGACATAAATCGTGGAAGTACATAATGCATATATCATAATGGAACATCAATCATGATAAAATATAATGGTAATAAAACATGTAATTGTGGCAACAATTCAGCACATGTCATGATTTCTATAGTAGCCAAGGCATTGCTGCCAAGACCATCTTAGTGGACAAAGTCCCTTTCTAAATCGAGTTCACTCCTCGTTTCAGTCCTGTAACACTGAACCGGATTAACTTACCATTCCAGTCATGTCTATCTCATGAGATATAAATCTTTACCCAATTAATTGGAGGGAGATATAGGTCCCACCCATCTCATAATGAAATCATTCTTACTTGTGCCACAAAATAAACATACATCATTCATAATAACCCAACGAATAAAATGGGTTTCATAAACATCATCCCATCATCACATAATCCATATAAAAGAAATGGATATCATTTCATAATAAGGAAAGTGAAACCATGTAAATCATAAAGATATGATACTTGAAACATACACATATGAAATAATTTCATCTTAGATGAAAAATGGTTTTGATAAAACACTTGAAATCAATTCTTGAGGAAAATATCTTTTCTTCTTTAAAATCATTTTATTTTCACAAAATGTCATTCAATTTTAAAAGAAAAGTATTTTGTTGAAAATATTCATGAAATATTTTGGAGGAAGCTTCATGAAAATAAGGCTTTATAAAACCGTAAAAAAATCCTTTCATGCCGTATAAGTTAAAAAAACATTCTTCTCGTACTTTTGCTGGAAAAGTCAAAAAGTACCTCGTATGGTAAAAAAAAGATTCCTTACATACCATGCAGTAAAAGTCAAAAATGGGTAAAAAGGACTTTAAACATATATGAAACTATTTTTAGGAAACATGGACATGGAGGAGAACAATAACCCCAGTAAATACTTACGAATAAACAATCTCGGATAAGAACGAGATTGGAAAAGTTATCCCTTACCTTAGGTCCGATATGCTTCGTACGTATCTGAACCTCCTGTAAAATGATTTAAAAAATTTCATTGACTTATTACAGAATCATATTCATTGTTATGATATCATATATGGTTCACTTATGACTTTATATTACCCGTTCTTTTGTGAATTCCATGTTAAAGAGCATTTTGGGTAAAATCGTTTCATTTGTCGTCTGTGTTTTGATTTGTAATTATTCATATGATTACTTAGATCATGATTACGTAATTCAAGAATATAAAACATGATTTATATATAATATATATTCAGAATATACATATATATAATAGATCGATAAATGGAAAGAAATACATCGTTCATGGAGATGGTAGGTCGTACGTACGCATGAACGTTGTTTTCATTTCCTCATTGAATGGAATGGAATTAATTGGATGACATACATATATATATACATAAATCCAGTATCATTATTATGTCATATATTTCATGATTACTTATTATATATACTTTATAATCATTCATGAATGGTTAATCATTGAGAATGAATCTCATCGCGTCGTGGAGACGGTAGTCCGTACGTACGCACAAGCGATGATATCATTCCCATAATTATTGAATTGAATTGGAGTGGATGATACAATATATCAGAATAAGTATGATGTTATAATAACTATGTATAGTTATTCTTTACACCATTATACACATCCAAGTAAGGTGGTGTTGGAAAAACAGATTACACCACGGCGTGGAGACGGTATTCCGTACGTACGCACACACGGTGATTTCATTTTCCGTAGGATCGATAGAAGGAGAAATGGGGTTGTTTCATATTTATAATAACATATCAGTATATTATTGATACTGATGTTATTACTTTATAATGAAACAACTAAATAAGAAGAATTTGAAGAAGAAATAAGCTTGAAATAATCGGTAGAAGAGATTACCTCTTCTTCAATGCACCTCCTTTAAACTTCTTCTTAGGGCACTAGGGTTGGTCTTTTGAGAAGACCAGTACCTCTATAAGGTTTCTAGGGAAGTGTGGAAGTTAAATGGTCAGAGTTTGGACGAGATTAAAGGCTCAAAATGGTGTGAGGAAGAGAGGGAGGAGGTGCCCTTTTATAAGGGAGGAGAGGGGCACCTTTGGAATCCTAAAAAATATTAGTTTAATATAAATTCAAACCCTACATAAAAACCTCTAAAAATGACTCAATTCGAATCTTAGATGAGATAGGGTTGTAATCTCATCAACAAATACAATTTATACATGTTTTGATCTTATTTTAAACCTTGTCATTTTGATATATCCTAATTTAATCTATTTAAGTTTATTTGTGGTAATAAAATTCTAAATTTTAAATGGTTATAAATAATCACTTATGTGTTGTTAATTTTCCATAATTAGATACTTTATGAAATTTTAGACTATATAATTTTAAATTTATAATTTTTAAATATTTTTGTGATTTTTAAACAATTTTATAATATGTTATTTTTATAAAATAACAATAGTGTCAATTTTGACACTATTCATTTATTTGAATTTAAATAAAATCTACACAGAGGATATATTCGAACTAAAATATTTAATAGATTTATAACATGTCAAATGTGTCTAGAAAATTAGTGTATAACATTAAATAGTTTATATAATATTTATTTTAATATTTTTAAAACCATTTATTTGGTATATCTCTTTATAAAATAATTAGTACAATATTTTTGTATAATTATTTAATATACGTATATGTTGCATAAAAATTAAAAATAAAATCCTTTGATGAAGATAAATATCAAATATTTTATAATAATAATTTTACTCGAATTTATCATCTTAAAATAACAACATGTAAATTATTATCTTTATTAAATTATGAAGGTGACAACTTTGGAATCATTTAAAATAAAATATTATAAGTTTTATAATCTCCATAATAAGGATCCAAATGGTCAACAATTCGGCCAGTGGATGATTAGGGTTTATATATACACTACTAATAAGTTTTGTGAAGATTTTTGGGCCTTTTGATATGTATTACTATTTCAATAAAAACTATATTATTGATTTTTCACTAAATAAATAATTTCTGCATCATTAATGTATAAAATAATAAGGTAATTAAATAACTCTTAAAATTTACAAATAAATTTCCATGATAAATAAAAACATTTTATATTTCAAATGAGTATTTATAACCGAATTTATATTCTGTATAAACTTATATTAAAAATACTTTAAGTATTAAAGTTGAGTGAGACATATTTCACTTTCCTTTAAATAAAATAAACTAAAGGTCTTAATCACTTCCAAGTGGGTTTTAATGGTTTCCATTTCGACCCAAATATGACTTAGAACGAATTATAATTATCCAACTGTATTAAGAAAAGTATTAGGATAATTTTATAATATTATATTTACCCTTAATTACCCAATTTACCTTTTACTATGGTAAATAAAATTTACCGTTGTTACTATTCATAAAGACCAAAAATAAAAAATAGTCTATTAATATAATTTGGACCCACTAATTGAAAATCTGGAATCCATTTTTCCAAATTCAATACACAGAAGTTGCAGAAATTAAATTAAAATTAATCCCGTTGTCGAAAGAAAACGGGTTTTTGTTTAAAACATTGCAAAAGATTGAATTTATTTAACCTACGAATTCAATGTAAAATCAATGCTAATGACATACATTATATTAAATGGTAAAAATATATTCTATTTATACTTTAAAACCATTCAATATTATAATTTAACCACATAAGTTATTACAATGAAAAAATTTGTTTTTAATTAAAATATAGCGTGTTTTTACTATTCATTAAAATATGAAAGTTATCAGAATAATATGAAAATTTTATCCAAGGTAAAATTTTATATCTTGATTACAAATAATAATTTTATTTTGAAAAATTGAACTTATAAACATGTCAAAAACTAGATTTAAAGTGGGTGCGCCATCAAAAGGCGGCAAAACTGTATTTTTTGAAAAATACTTATTTTACTCGAAAAATTTATTTTGTTCTTATACCATGTTCTAGAAAATGTGTAATATGAATAATAATGTTATAAAATTGAAAATGTAGTTAATACTATTTATAACGGCTAGTCCATAATAATATTATAACAATATATCGTTGTTTAGTGAAACCCGGTATTGCGTACTACACACGCTATCTAGGTAGGTCGTGATTGCATGTAATGCAAGCCAAGAATAGTGTTGCGTATACTACAAGCTAATACGGTGTTGCGTATAGTACAAGCTAATATTGGTGTAGTGTATAATAGAATATCAAAGAAATTAAAAATAATATATCTCATAAAATCTCAGGGTGTTACATTGGATAATCCCTCACATATTTTTTGATATGCCTACTCAGTGCTAATATCTAGCCCATGGCCTATTGGAGGGGATATTTGGGTGGAAAATTTAGCATTTTGTTTGTCTATGCAGGGCCCTGATGGGTCAGATAATTCCATAGTGATATTAGAGTGATTGAGTCCAAGGGACATAGTTTGGAGTTAAAATTCATGTGATAACTAGTTTAGTAATTTAGGGAAGAGATTTCATGGGGATATTGATTGTTTTCATCAGACTAGGGAGATAAGCATAAATGCGGCAGATGAAATATATATTTTCCTAGACACTGGTTTCTTTTTAGTCGAACCAAATCTCTAAGACCTCAATTTAAAGATAAATTCTAGTTGGTACATGCATCATATGGTGGTCAGTTATAATCCCCCATATCCATTATATGTCAACTCATCCAAAAATGATCTAATCTTTATGGTTTTATCCTATCAGATTGAGGGTTCTACTCATAGATAGTCAGATCATATTTATAGGTATGGTCATGATGAGCTCAATAAAATTGTTAGGAATCCATTGGTTGATGAGTGAGTGATAAATAATTATTTTTAAAACTTTATTGAGATATATCCTAACCCGGAATTTTTTGACACTTTATTTCCCCTTCATAATTAGTGTTGATCTTCTTATAGAGATGATGGTAGTTCCCACTGATTTGGATGAGAATACATGTATTATGGATATGATATATGTGTTCTCTTGATATAGTACTCATGGGTTTTCAAGGATAGTTCGATCCTCAAGTGACAGAGGTTTAGTTGGAATCTGAGACTCGTGTTTCCCATATAATTCAAACATTCACTATCCAATTATTGATTCTTTCATTGAGCTCCCTATACAAAATAGAGATACATTAATGGATGATTTTTTTTCTTGAACTCGCGATAATACTAATATACTACGGTTTTAGTTTGATACCATGTCTAGTATAGAGTTTTATTTGAAAATTTTGAAAACTATATAGGGTGTAACAATTGTGTTTGAGCATTTATCAAGGCCCATGAACCTCATTAATTTTTATATAGACATGATTTGTAGTGAATTTTTTCAATTTCAATGGTTCAGGTGCAGACTTTGGAAGAATATTATTCAATATTTGTTCATTTTTTCATACAACAACACCTATATTAGAGTCACCCAAGTGAGAATTGAAGGATTAAGAGTGCCTAGAAGGGATAAACCCTTGCTTGGGAAGTATGATATTATTTATTTTAAATGCATATATAGTGGTGTCATGGATGGACCACCACATTAGAGATATTATTGAAATCATATACCACCCTTTTTTAGGTCTAATTTCATTTCAAAGAGTTTTTTGGAGGAATATTTGATGGCGTGGTAAAATTTAGAGATGGAATAAGGATTGAATCACTCCCATGATCCACCTTCAGTTAGTTATTTTCAAGTATGGGGTGTTGATAGTTAATTTTGTGAGATTATTGTTCATAGTATGCCTATGGTTAGTTGTTAATGAGTGTAGTTTAGAGTGTGATTCATGTCTTCTACTTACAAACCCTCATACTTGTGATAACCTGATCATTATGACTAATAAATCTATTTTATATTTTATGAATATTTATTTTATAAAATTATATTTATTTATAGAATATTTATTTTAAAAATGATTTCATGTTATAAAAAAGATAGTATATAATTAATTAGATACCAATTTAGTAAATGAAAGAAATATAGTCATAAATGAATAAAAAATAATAATAATATTGATAAAGGTTCTTAAGAAAGATAAAAAATAATATAACTTTATTATTCAAGAAGTTAGATTTTTCTTTTAATCATTTATATAAAAAAATTATTCTTTCCTCTAAAATATTTTTCCTTCATGTTTATATTCTTTATTTTCTATTATAAATTTTCTTCAATATACTTTTATGATTGATTAAGGTCGTCTTCCATTGGTCATGACATTATTTCCAAAATAATTAAATAATACTATTTTCACATTATATGCCCAAATTAAATTCTACTCTTTACAAAATTGTGAAAGGAATATATTTTTAAATGATTTCCCTATGATCACGTTTTCCTAACATTTTATTCGATTTTATTTAGTAAGCTTCCTCTTCAGGTTATCATAGTTTTCTAATTTAATTTCTATTTTCATTTTTATATAAAAATATTTCCTATAAAATAAAATTTGTTAAAATTATAAATTATATTTCATCTTATTTTTATCATTTAATTGTAAAATATTGTACTTATGTGTTAAAATGAGTTTTATGATATAATGATATATATTATGTGTTTTATTCAAGTTATGGTTCTTGGATATTTTATATGAAGATGGGTGGGTATGATATAGCTCTACAATTAATTTTGTAATGATTTATTCTACAAAGAAACAATTTTTGGATTAATTGGTTATGGTTATTACATTATGGGTGATATATTTGATTAAATGTGACATTAGTGGTTATGGGGGATATGAATATGATCTCCCAAGTAACCCATAGTATTTTTCTTTTATGATTTCTTAAATTATTTTTTATGGAACTCTTCAAGAAAAGAATATAATTTCATGTTTCAATGTTTATTTTATATGAGATCATAGTTCTTTTTATAAAAATAAATTATTTTTAAATGGTTTTTATGTTTTCCAATGGCTTAATGGGATTTCATTTTTTATACCCCTCAATGAATTTTTACTAATACCACATTTTCAAATTATTTTCACACATATTAAGAATGAGTATGAATGATTATGATGTCTAGATTAGAATATTATATTTTTTCATTGAATGGTGTTCTTTTATCATTTAAAGAGTTTATTTTAATGGAAACAATATCCATTTATAAGAAAAGTATGGGTTTTGATATGTAATAGTTTTCACAAATTTACTATAACTTTAAACCTAAAAGTTATTTGGTATAAAATTGATATTATATTTGATATATATCATGTAATTATTGTATAGGTAAGTTTAGGCTATTATAGTTGGTATTAGAGTAAGTTTTAGATAAATTTAGTGGTTAATATTTTATTAGTTTATGATAATTTAATAGGTACATATATCATCATGGGTTGATAAGTTTATGGTTGATTATAAATTTAAAGGAATATATATCCTTTTTATGTCTTATGTGATTTTATTTAAGCTTATTAATGATATTTTTGGAAAAATATATTGGGTTTTCAAATGAATACATGATTGAGGTGTCAATAATATTTAAAGTTATTATTGATTAAACATCATGGTAATTATGGTTATTTGGGAAAGTGGTTATCATATTTTTGGAAACATATGTTGAAAATTATAAATAACCCTGGGGATTGAAAAGTGATTTGGTGACTAGGTGATTAAAGTTATTTTTAAGAAGATAATTTTTTTGGGGAAATTAAATGATTAATTTAAATGGGAAATTTTTTTCTAGTATTTTATTTTTTGTCAATGTTGTTAATATTATTTAAGGGATAAAGATTGAGTAAATGTTTATAAGCTTATATAACTTTATAGTTTTATATTAGGGTGATTTTGGTTATTTTGGGAAAATATTAATATGTTTTAGGAGAATATATGATTAGGATATATATATATATATATATGGAATGTGACCTCATGGGTGATTAATTTTGTTCAGGATAAAAGTTAAGTCGATTTGGGAAAAATATGTGATCAAGTTTTCATGGTTTTTGGGTTTCAAATTTTTTTAGTAATATTTTTAATATTTTTAGGTTTTATGTGTTTTTGAAATTATTTATGTTGAACATGGTGGATATAATTTATATTGAGGTTTTTTAGATTAAATTACTCTTTATTTATATATTGGTTTATTTATATTTTATTGAGTATCATCATTAATCGTGCTTGATTGCCTCCCCAACAATTTCTTGGAGGGGGGAGCTCAATGGATATCTTTAATGATCCCCACCTCCCATTATCTACTTTTAGTTTCAGAAATTTCTCCATAAATCCTTCCCATATCGCCCCTTCCCTACTATTTTCTATCCCTTTGTTCTTACTTGGCTACATCTCTTATTGGCTCTTATGGTAGCTTCAATCCCTAATTTTAGGTTCTTCCATAGTGATCATGTCTAGGTGAATACCATACCTAATATTTATTTTCATTTAATCTATAATAGGACCTTTATTTGGTGTTTCTTCTTTCCTATTTGGTTGGTATTCTTTCCCCAAGTGGAATCAACACTTCCTTATAGTATTTGAGGTTGTTGGTTCATTGAATGGGTTGATCTTCGGTGTGTCATTTTCTATGGAGGAATTTGGTAGTATAATTTGGTGGTGGTAGGCACTGGTTTGCAGTATCTTATGCCTTTTTTAGTCTCTATTTGTGGTGGTATTCATCAACAATTCATAGTGTATTCCTCATATTTTCCCCTTATTACTTTTCCCTAACTAGGGTTTCTAAGTGCTAGTTGTTGTTTCCAATTTTGAGGAGGAAGCATTCTAATTCATGGTAGATCCCTCGCAAGAAAAAATGATGCATGTTTATTATTTGGGAAAATGACTTGAGAAGTTTCTAAATTAGTTGTGTTTTTCAATATAAACCTTAGATTTGGGATTTTTCTGTAGGTTAATTTTCATGATCTGGTTTTTTTCTCTATCAGTTAACTACTTGTTTCAGTATGATGATACCATGGTAGTTTAGTGGTTTTTTATGGTGTTTTTTCTAGCATTTCTATTTTAATGATGCTCATCCACCTAACTATACTAGATTTTAGTCTCCAACAATAATGATGGGCATGGGGTGGGTGGTGTATTAATCACAGAACATGCCCATGTTGGTGTCTGATAAAAGATGAAGGGAACACAAGACATGGTTCATGTTGGGTTTGAGGTCCTAGACCCAATATATCTTAAATTATTTTTCCATGATTTCCCATATTTTTATTGGTTTTCAAATGTTACCTTGGGTGTTACATAGGTAATAGATTTTTATGTATATATTATAAGTCTTATGATCCATTAAATTCATCTATGTATTATTCTCATTTTGGAATTTTTATTTTTTTCAACAGTGGTGGAGAGTGATTGTGGGATTTTGGAACTTTAAATTTTCAATTGGTTTTATAGATTTACTTTTATTGGTGGTTATTTAACCAAGGTCAATTGGGTTGAATATATCTATGTGAGAGTGAATGCATTTTTTAGGGTTCACACTTAAACTGTAATAATTGATTTATAAAATATCAATGATATGGATTTGGGAGGAGGATGCTAACTATTTTTCTTTTTAATAATTTTCTAGAAACAATTGGAATAAATATTAATAAAATCCTTAATACAATGAAGAACACTATTATTAGTAAATACCATGATCCATAAATAATTCATATTAATGCTTTAAAAATGAAATATTTATCTTGGGAATTGTTTTATAAAAATATTTCCTATAAAATAAAAGTTTTTAAAAGAAAAAATGGTATTTATTTATATTTATACGGGTTAACTTGAAAAGATTATGCTTATGTGTTCAAATGAGTTTTATTGTGAAATGAAAGCTCATATATTTTGTATTCAAGTTATAGTTCTTGTAAATTGTATATAATGATGAGTGGGTCAGATATAGCCCTCAAATCCATTAGGCAATGATTTATTCTTTAGAGAAATAATTTTGGAATTAAATGGTTATGGATTTTTCATTGTGGGTGATCTATGTTATTATGGGTGATATGAGTGATTATGAGTGATATAAATATTATTTCCTAAGTAAATTTCATGATTATTTCTTTAATGATTTATTAAAATATCTTTTTGTTTAATCTTTTGAGAAATTTAGTTGATTTCTTGTTTGGAAGTAAGTGTTATGTGATATTATAGTTCTTTGGTTAAAATAAAATCTTTTTAAAAGGCTTTAATATTTTCCAATGGCCTAATGAGTTTTTATTTTTCTATACCCCTACTATGTTTTGATTCACACCCCAAATTTTCAAATGATTTTTATGGGTATTAATAATGAGTATGAATTATTATGATTTTTATATCCCCATATGATATTTTGACCTTGAACAAAGTAGGTGTATCATTTAAAGTGATTGTTTTAGTGGAAATAATATTTATTTAGAAGAAAATTATTGATTTTTACACGTAATAGTTTTTCTTAATTCTATAAGACTCTAAATTAAAAGGTCTTGAGTATGTAAGTGATACAATATTTAATGTAAAACATGTAATTATAGTATGGTTAGGTTTGGGTTGTTACAGTACTAGTCGACATAAGTGTGAGTTAATTATCCAACATTGTATGCTCTAGAGTTATATATTTTCATGAACCCCACCCCCACCTGTAGTAACCCTCATGGTTCTTCAGTGAAGATGGGTATTACCCCTCAATCCCACATCTAATAGTCCATAGGTCATCAATTAGAACAGAGGGTATATATTGTGTAAAAATTGTTAGAGTTACCATTGATATATATAATTTAAGGATAATAGATATGATCCACCAACCAAACCCATCACATAAATATAAGTTAAACCACTTAAATACATAAATGTATTCTCATATAAATAAAAAAATTGTGAATACCATGAACAACACCTTGGAAACCAATATGAATCTAATGGGTTTTAAATGTACCCATGATCTAGTGACACCTAGATAGATCACCAACCATCTCTTAAAGACCTAAAAACAATTTATACATATATGGTGGGAATACATGTATATTCAGTAGGATACTCCTTAAAAATTCATGGAAAATTGAAATAATCATACTAAATATTGTGAATAAATAGAATAAACTATCTCATTATCAAATAAGGTAAAAATATATCCCAACCTCACTAAGGTTTTCTCACCAAGTAGATAATATAAGTATGAAACCTTATACCAAAATAATATACATAAAAAAAGGGTACCTCGCATCCACTTACCTACTGGTTTTTCTCTATTATTTTCTAGTTCCAAACCATAGGTTCTATAATACATTATATAAGTCATCATACCTCTTGATAAGACATATCACAATTATATCATAATTTCATCCTACACCCCATACACACATTTTCCAATCAAATCTCATAACCATGTAACTAGTATGAAAGTTTTTATATCTTGTGTATCTTTCATTTTGAATCAAGCCATCACAAACCATGCAAGTACACCTATAATAACCATATTCACTGTATCAAAAATACATGTATATAATGTAAGATCAAGCCACTACATCCCACACACACATTTCTGGTAAAACTGATATCCATCACAACTTATGTAGGCATGTACCCCATGCTTTAAGACATCACATCCCAGATATACCTACACATCATGCTACATTTGAAGGAATATCTGGGAAGAAGGATTATTCATCTATATATTACCTCACCTACATGAATTTTGTGGAAAACAAAAACATTTTGGTGTTGGATTCCCACACAACTGAAGTGGTGTACCATAAGAAATTATAAAATATAATGAATAATATATCACAAAAACAAATGGAAGCTACCTAGCCTTTGACTCTATTGCATCTATCATACCAAATGAAACTCGTTTTCCACCACTAAGTTTTATGAAACTAGATTCCATATAAGCACACAAACATAAAGATTCAACATCATTACTAATTTTCATTTAGTAAATCACAATTACCAATCATTCATTAACCCTACCATCAATTCTAGTTTAATCATTCTATTTCATCATAATGAAAATACTTATATTATCCATATTTTAATTCTAAATTCCCATTCCATTATCTTAGATCATTCATTCTAACCATCGCATGGTTTTTAATTAATTAATAATAAGTTACATCAACACCCATTTCCATTAATTAATTCATAATTTCATTAACTATTCTATAATTCAATAATTTTAGAACATGACCTAATATAACACAAGGAATATTCACTTCTAGTGAAAATGGAAACTACAATAGGTGGTTGTAAGCTACAAAAACCAATCATCAAGAAAACCATCCACCAAAAATGAAACTTTAATAAAAGTAAGAAATCCTAACTTCCAGCCTGAAGAAATCAAAAAATAAATATCCCCAACACAATCTTCCAAAAACCAAGAAAGCCCAGCTCTTAACCTATACCATACAAACTAAAATCAACCTAATATTAATGAATAAGAAATATATAAACCCATATATTAACTTTTTTAATCCATCCATCACCTAATAACCCAAAAATACTAGTTCCACAAGAATTAAAATAAATAATTCAAACAAGATAACTATTATACATGGAAACAATTGTATTTTCAATATAGAAAACTCATGGGGAAACCAAGGCTATAACACCTCAGTATACAAGATTGTAACAAAAAAGGATGGGCTTACAAAATCCCCAAACATTTCATTACAAAAAAAATCATTTACCAAATTTAATTAATTAATTAATTATTATTAGGTTTCATCAATAAGAAACATAATATTCAGTGGCTAACAATAGTGAAAATAACCAATAAACATACTCCAATAAAACTCCCATATTCAATAGTTTTCAAAAAATAAAATTAATTATATCCATATACCTCAGTATTCAATTACTTTATCTTACCAAATTTATATAGTTTAATAAATTCAATCATATCATCCATTCTAAGGAATAAAAATAATCACAACAATAATGTTTTAAACAGTACAAAAATTTTAAAATGTGTCTGATATAACATAAACCACATTAGACCCATATATCCCATTTTATATTTCATTCTTCCTTAATTTCCAAATAATTATCTTTATTAGATTTATTCGTCCATTTACCTAATGAAGTTAAATCATGTTAATCCCATACTTTCATATAAAATAATAAGAATTCATGAATCCACTACATAGTCATTAAGCTTTCAATATTATCATAGAAATAACATAATAACAAGTATAGATATCAAATTCACTCCTCTTATAGGGACCCATGATCCATAATGATATCATCCCATCGTAAATCCACTATAAAAAATAATATAAACCCTATAAAAATCAAATGAAATAATCTTATATAGTATGGAAAGAGAGAACACATTATAATTGAACTAATGAAGTAGAATAAAAAAACCTCAGACCACTATGATTCAATATCTAGAATTTTAGAAGTTAAAACCAAGAAATGGGGCTTAAAATTTTATCAGTTTCTCTTTGGGTTTCCTCGGGTTCAAAGGAAGAGGGATGAAATCAGATAGTTTCAATAGGGTCAAAAATTTATTTAGGTCAATATTTTAATATTACCAAAACACAACTCCCCATACCACATCATAACCCATAGGGTTTTCACTAAATCCCTGGCATAAAAAGTATGGCTACACCATAGGGGTACTAGTAAACACTACCCACCAGAACCCATAGTGAAAATACCTCTGAGTATATTCCTATGATCCTATAAAATAGGGGTATGGGTATGGTATAACCTATGTTCCATGCCATAGAAATCCCCAAAATAGAAAATGAAAAGATATTGACAATTGGGACTCCATGGAATATCCCCAATCCCACATCGTAGAAACCCTAAAGAAAATAGATATCATAAACCCATCCCTAAGATCTATGGAACATCCTCAAACCCACACAACAACAACCCTTCAGAAAAAATAGTGACAAGGAATCCAACCCCCAATATCTATGTCACAACCCTAATCCCACACCATAATGATGAACATATTTTCATAAATACTAAAAGTAGAAACTCAATATCCACTCACAATAAAAATAACTAAGCAGTAAGTGATTGTCTCCAAAACCACAACACACTACATCCTAGACTACTAAACTGCATTCCTCCTCATCCAGCTAAATTTTTTTCTTTAACCACAATTTTTATCCTCCATCCTTTCCTATGATACCTATAACCACTCTAAAACACTATGAACTCAAGGAAAACTTATCCCTTGAATTATATATATCTAAAAAAATTATAAACCTAGATAATCTAAACCAAAACATGTGATGAAAAGAAAAGGGGGGAATGGAATAACCAACCTATGAGATACCTATTAAAGATCTCTCTATAATAATAAAATATCCAACTAATCATAAGAATAAGGCACATAAACATGAAACATCATCAATTATCTCACAAATCAACATGAACATTCCTAGCATCTTAAAAAAAATAAAACATCAAACAACTTAGGATATTGAGCATGAATATTCAAATCCCACTCTTATGTTCTCTCATCCAAATCATTATGTAATCACAGGACATGAACCAAAGTAATAGAATTCTCAAGAAACACATTCTTCTAAATGCTTTGAATCTCAATTAGCCACTCCTTGAAGGTTTCATCAACATAAACCTCTAAATATCCCTAGTAAATGACATGGGAATACTCATAAATATATCGATGAAGATATGATATATAAAATACATCATGAATCTAGACCATCATTGAGGGAAGTGATAACCAATATGCAACAACTTTAACATGAGTTGACCCCTCAAAAGGTCCAAAAAATTAAGGAGAAATCTTACTCCCATGACCAAACCTCAACTTCACATGATGAGTAGATATCTTCAAGAACACATGTTATCTATTTTAAAGCTTCAAAGGAATCCTTATATGATTATTATAAAACTTACGGTGATCCTAAACTACCTTTATCCACTCACAAATCACCTACACATTCTCAGTTGTACTCGGATCCAATTTTGGTCTGATAATAGATCACTCTCTAACTTTGGACCAACATAATGGATATCTTAAAGGTTGGTTATACAAAACTTTGAATAGATACAATATGATGGTAGATTGATAACTGATATTGTGAACTAACTCTATCAAGGTAAGTGAATTACCAATGAACCTCCAAAATATATTATTTATGTGAGAAACATGTCCTATAGAGTTTAGATAGTCCACTCTATCTGACCATACCTCTACAAATGAAAAGTGGCATTGAGGTATAATTGAAAAAACAAAATAAAAATTGATACTTCCTCAAAAACTAGTGGAAAAATAGGTATCATTATCAAATATTATCATCTTGAAAACCCCATTAATCCTCATTACCTCCTCTATAAAATACCTTAAAAACATCCATTGATCTTGAATCTTTAATCACTAATAAGTGAGTTTAATTCATCATATTTTCCACAACCACTCATATAGTATCAAATCCACCATGAGATCCATGAAATCTGGTGACGGGTTTCATTGAGATATCCTACCACTTCAACTATAAATCATCAAATGGATAAATAAACCAACTAGGAACACATTTATTATCCTTCACACTCTAGAAAACGAAACATTAAGACATAAACTCAATAACTGATAAATCCATCCCAAAACATAAAAAATAAACTTATAAGGCATAATATATCTTTTCTAAACTATGATATACCACTAAAGGAAAACTATAGAACTCATAGAGAACCATGCCATAAAATTACACAGGAATGAAGTGACTTCCCTAAAACTACATCTGATACTGGCCATACATAGGATTCACCTTAGGAAAATATGTAAAAATAACTTGATATATACAAACCTCTATTTTAGAATCCCCCGGATGGGATTCCTATACCTACTACAACAAATTTTATTTCACCTTTATTTGATAAAGATACCCCCTAACCATAAACTTCTCCCATATTTAGGTAAATCATGCAAAGTTCCTCAATCACTCTCCAAGAATAAATAGACTCGTGAAAAAATATCCACACAAAATCCTTCTCATAGAATCAACCATAAAATTCCTTTTCCCCAACATATAAAAAATCTTGAAGTTGTATTCCCATAAAAATATCATCCACTACTATTACTGCAAATTAAGATAACATTGGGATAAGATATACCTGAATCTCTTGTAATTTATAAATACCATAATAAGCTAACCAATGAGGTAATTTCATCACATTTTTATTGAAAATAAAAGCACTATAATATAAAGATCATAGGTAGCATAGTTATATTTATGATTTCATAACAACTGAGAAACATAAAAGATAAATACTCTCTAATACATCAGAACACCATCCGATCCATAACATGGATGGTAAAAATAAACCTCAAACTTAACTCCATCCTCTATAAAATGAGAAATAGGGTAACTGAACAACTTATCCTTTACATATGAATAATAATACTAAAACTAGTCTGCCCACATAAATTCTAGATCCATTATGGTCAAATCTATCAATAGCGTCACAATCCAAGAGAAATATGTATGAACCTCCTTTAATGACTTTAAAGACCAAGAAAACTCTATACCTCTATAGTGTTCTTGGGGGATATGTAATAAACAACCACCTCAAGCTTCAAAGTATCCATTGAATCTTTATACTAATACATTAAATGTCAAAAGAAATGAACCTTGTGGTCCGAGAACTTACACTTTAATAACTTCTAAAATAGTTGATGATTCTAAGGAACTCTTAAAAAACCTCACTGATACTCTCTATGTTCTTCTTAAAACTCATAATACACAAATATATCTTCAATAAACACCACCATGGATCAATCCAAAAATTCACAAAAAAAAAATCATTAGTCCCATGAACATAGATTGTGCATTAGTAATATCAAATAGTATTACAATGAGTTAATCATTAATGTTATGATATATAAATAATATTTAGAATGACCTCACCCTTCACACACATCTTATGAAATATTGATCATAAATAAATATTCAAGAAATAATTATCTCCATTGAACTGATAAAATAATTAATTAATCTATGGAAGAGGATAATAGTTCTTCCCAGCCACATGGTTCAAGCAATGATAATTGATACATAGACTTAGGCTACCATATGGATTCTTCTTAAATAGAACTGGATCACCTCAAGATGATACACTTGGCTGAATAAAACCTCACTGTAAAAGATCATAAATCTAAATCTGATACTCCCATAACTCTATAAGGTTCTATCATATATAAGGACATAGAAATCAGTGTAACACGTGGATGAAACTATATCAAAAACTCAATCTCTCATCAAGAGGATAGTGTCACAACCACTTCTTGAAAGATATTAGGGTACTATTATACAACCTTGGGAAACACCATCATTTGATCCTCCATTAAACTCAACATTATATTTTTCATCAAGGAAGATAAAGACACAACATGCCTCCAACCCATCACAGGGTCTCTCTTGTCGACAAACAGCGTATGCTCTCTATAGACATCGTAAAATATAATATGACTCCTAAATAAATCCAAAATATCCTACATCAAATAAATTCAATACATGTAAAATATTATTTCATATGGATGTATATAAAAACATCGTAAATCTCCCATAGGATAAATTATAACCTAACACTACCTCATAATCTCTACACACATCATACAATCTAGCTCAACCTCTAACTGAAATAGTCAACACCAAGTGTATTATAAGCCTCTCCACATAAAGTTTTAATGCTTGGTCTAAGTAAGGTGTAATGAAAGAGTGTGTAGATCTTGAATAAAAAAATAAAACACCCAGGTGAAATATAAGTAGAAAATACCTCACATGATAACTGTCTCACCCGATGATTGAAACTTTAAAGCATGAATCTAACTATGTTTTACTCAACATACTCTAGAATTAATCGATACCACCTTTATGGTCATGCTTCACTCACTACCCCTGAACATGAGGGGACTCATAGGTTTTTTCCCTACATAACTCATTCCCTCTCTGCTGATCAAAAGATGAAGCACCCTACTAATTTTTCTTCCTTGGTGGATACTTCTATAATGGTTTATCCTAAGGAGGTATTTTTTTCTCTATGTTTAATTACAAATAAGTTTGGGTACTAAAGATTTTTATTTTCATGGCCTTCCCATTAAAAACAAACTATTTATAATTGGTTATCTAAGGTATGAGAACTATCAACCTGAATGAATTAGAATGAATAATCATTGAACCAAATCCCTGTTATTTGATACATCATCTTACTAGGAAATTAAAATATTATATATATATATATATCTAATCTATGGATATTCTTATTTCCTCCCCTTCCGCGATGATCTAGTCTTATCCATCATCCTCTTTTTGACCTACACTATCACCAATACCTCAATATATGTAATCAAAGTAAATGGAATGACCTGGAACTTGATATATTAACACAAATAATCCTCAAAATGTCTCACCCTAGTCTCCTTATCTAGAAAAATGTTTAAAGAAAAACAAAAGAGGTTATTATAATAAATACTATACCCCTTCATGATATAACTCCCCTAGAGTTTAGTAAGGATCTCTTACTAATAGGCCTCCATAACCATTGATGAAATTAATCACCCTGTATCATTATAACATCTATTAAGACCCATTTCTCCCTTCAATCATTGACCAAACAAAAGGTAATCACTACCTTCCCCAACAAAAACACATTCTTATAATCTAAAATCGATCTCCCATAATTTTAAGGACTCTAGAATTGATTCTATTGAATTGACTTAATCTAATTATCAATTTCATCAATCGTAACTCTATGGTGATCTTTCAATTCATCCTACTAGAAATTATTTTCTTGAACCTGATTAGGAAGTTGACCTAGACCCATAATTGAAAAAGGGTAATCGTTAGGGACTCTCTAAACCTAGGATATTGGATTTTTGAGGTTAAGTAAGTAATATTAAATATAATTTCCATCATCTATGCAATTCAAACATAGGCATAGAAAATCATGATACATAATCATTACCTATGTATCTACCTAATAAGTATAATCACTTCTCTTAGTACATTATGAAAACATATAGAACTTTTATCATACCATAGGGGGCCTAAAATCATGTGTCCAATCCAATCTATCTTTTTTATATCATGTGTTAAGTGTAGTTGATATTTTTTACCTACCAACCCATTAATATCCCAAATATCCACCAAATATATCAACCATAATTTTTTATATCACTTTTTCATGACCCCCTCCACTATTTCCCAACCTAGTTTGGTAGTGAAGATAATGATTACACTTGATGTCAACCTCTAAATGGCCATGAGTTGGAAACTAGACCCAAGGTTTATAGAATGTATAAAAATTAAAGTAATTTCCCTCAATATATTAATTTTATGGGTAATATATAATACATACCAACCAACATCATCACATAAATAATATATAATATATCCTAATACATGAACGCAATTTCATACAAGTAAAAACAAAAAAGAATAATAAGAACAATTCATAGTTTGTGACCATAACTCCAACAAATCCTAAATGTTTCCAAGAGCTAGTAACACCATTCCCGATCACCAACCTACTCATATAGTCCATAAAAATATTTTTTATGTATAGGGTGAGAATAAAAGTATGCTCTGTAAGATCCTCCTAGAAACCTCTCATGAAAATTTGAAATAAGAATACTAAATCACAATGAATAAACAAAGGAAACCAATTCATTTCCTAAGAAAATAAAACTATATCCCACCCTCACTAAGGATCACTTACTATATAGCATATAAAAGTCAAAAAATCTATATCAAAATCATATACATAATAAAGTCACCTTTCATCAACTTCCCCACTATTTTTTTCACTCTCATTCCCTAATTCCAAATTTCATGTGCTATAATACCTTCTATAAGTCATCATTCTCCCTAGATAAACTTATCACACCCATATCATAAACTCATCCTAGACCCCATGTTCAAATATCCAAATCACATCTCATAATGAAGTAACTAGTTTAAAAACTTTTACCGCCCATACATCAAACCATGTCACAAAACATAGTGTTAACAGTAAAACCATGACACATAAGGTATGGCCACACTACAAGGGTCCTTTGAAACCAACCTTTGAAATCCATAGCACAAATCCCCTAGTGTCTCCCAATGATATTATAAACCTTGGGTATGGATGTAGTGAAACCTATACGCCACACCATAATGGTCTCACAAATGGTAGATACAAGGGTATTGACCATCCGGACTCCATGGAATAGACCTAATACCATATCACCACGACCCTTCATAAAATAAGTGATAAAGAATCTGGCCCCCATGATCCATGGTGCATCCCTAATCCCATGATATAATAACATTCATATCAATAAAACCACCCAAAACATCCACTTATAATATACACCATAAATAAAACATCTATGCCTCTAAGTGGCCATTTACAAAACCACACCACATTGTAGCTTAAAAGACCACACTACAAGACTCTTCCACTAGTCTAGATTTCAGCTCAATCCAACCCCTCCATCCTTTCTATAGACACTTATAACCACCCAAAAAACAAAAAAAATATCAAGAAAATACAATAACTTATATTTATTTCAATGGAAACTCAATATAAAATTTGTTAAATTATAGAGTTCACACTAATGATGACCACTATCCACTCACCCCTTCTGGTGAAGTGAGTTTGTACTTGGTAGAGAAAGCAGCCTTTCAAGATATTCATTTATGGAATATAAGAGATGCAATAATGCTTACCTCAGTATGAATTGGATTCCCATTTCTAGTTATATGATGTGTTAATGATTAATTAAATGAGGTGGGTACTACCTTCAATAGTAATATAGACAGCCTTAGGTGGGGGAATTAGAGATAACACTCTAGATTTTAATATCTTCTACCCATCAAATGGTAAGTGTGGATATATGTTCTATGTGTATAGATGAGAAATTCACTTTCTATAATTTAGGAGGAATATAAAAATACTTATTAATGGAAACCCATGGTTTTCCCTTAATGGTAAATTGACATATAAATCGACTTGCATTATAGAGGTGGCATTCATATGTTGCTAAGTGGGATAATGAGAACCCTTTTGGGGGTTTTTGGATTATATGAAATGATCATTTCCTTAAGATGGTTATTGGTGGATCCTATGTGGAATTTAAAGATTTACATAATCATACAATGAGAGTTTTGGCGATATAGTAAAATTTCATTGCATAATATATGAATTCATGGAGTAACATTGGCTGTCATGAAGTTGAATATGTGGTGATTGATGAGATCAGAGTGGCGAAGCTGTGGCACGATGGCCAGTGCCTTTAGTAAAGTACATTTTATATAGATGATTCTGGAGGAACATGTGTATCCAGTATCAAAGTAGTTGATTCTTATTTGGATAGTAAAATATTAATCACTATTGATTTATGGTGGTGGACTCAAACTCTTCCCTTTTCTGAGAGAGTCGTGTTATGGTGAAGTTAATTTAATGTCCTTGTGTAACCAGATGTTCTCAATTGATGAAGTTGGTGGGTATTCATAAAGTAGGGGGCATAATCCCCACACATGGTTGGATATTAATCTTATTTTAGTGTTCATGTTAGATAAAGAGATGGAAATCGTGGGCAAGAAACTCCCTAGTGGATCATGGCCCTCAGTGTTGTATGTCCAACATACCTTTTTGGGTGTTACTGTGAAATATAAAGTCTTATTATATGATGGAGGAGGAGGTTTCCTTAGGATGGTGAGGTTTTTTATTACTCTAGGTGTGGTGGATTTTATCCTGGGGTCTAAAGACAATAGAGTAGGATCATATGAATATTCAAGACCATCCAATTCATATTATTTCATATTATGCCACCCAATAGTTAATTGTGTGATATTGAGTAGTTTGATGGTGTTGGTGTTATCCTTGATATGCACATTAGTAGAGTTTATGAAAGAGGGATGAAAATACCACCATTTTATCATTGTTAGTGGGTACGATCTTATTATAGATCAGGATGTGGATGGATAGTTCCTGTGAATGTTAGTGAAGAGATTAGGAAAGAAGTTCCATGTTGCTTTTGTGCCACAAAACAAAGACAGTGGTTCTTGTATATTTCTGGAAGGAGAAGTTAAAGAAGCTAACTCAGGTTCAGAGATACATACTACCTTGAAAAAATAATATTATCAAGGTAAAATCATTATTAACTACTCAATAGTGGATTTTGGTATAGATGGATTTTTATCACATGACAAATGTCAAGAAAACTCTTCAAAATTAGGGGACTAAAGTGATCCCACCAAAGATAACCTTATCATTGAACCAATTTTAGGCAGATTCTAGTGGATAACGGATTTACTTCATCCAATGTTGTATGAATACCTATAAATGAGAAATGGTTTTGGGTGTATAGGCTTGATGATACTCACATAGAGAAGATGCATGTTTCCATTAAGGTCTTCATTTGATATGAGTTATATCTAATAACTTTGGTGATAAAAGAGGTTGTTACCTTTCTGGAAAGTTATGTATCATGTTCATTTAGATATCAAACCTTCAAGGAAAAAGGAATTACATATGGAGTTGGGTTCTTTCTAGGTTGTTTTATAAGATTCCTTGTTTAATATCTCAAGTTATTTCCTTTTTAGGGATGAAAGTTTTTAATGGTTGGGCGGATGTAGATACTTGAATTTTTCTTAGTCGAGAATTAACTCACTTTTTAGTTTTAGAGTCCTATAACCTCTCCAAGTTTAGAATGGTAATTTTAGCCCATAAAAACCTTAAAAGTATTTTTTGATCATCTCATTGATCTTGAGATATGGTGTTTTTTACAAGATGATTTTTGGTGATTTTTTGATCATTTTGAGTTTTAATGGATTTTTATAATTTATTAGTTAAGTTAATATTTATCCCTCAAGATCAAATAGTGATACCTTATCAACAATATATTTTTCATTTCAATATTTTTAAAAAATCCTATAAATTTTTTGAGATTGATCCCTGGTCTGTTTTAAATTTTTGAGCATCATAAAGGCTTGGGAATAATAAATTAAAATGATATATTATTTTTAGACCACACACATGAATTTTTTGTAATTAAATTATATACCATAAATGGAGTATCATATGGGAAACCCAATGTTTCAGATGTTTTGTGAATATCAGGTGTTCTATAGGGATGTTGTAATTTTGATATCACACTTGGGGATCCTTGGATGGACCATCACAGGTGAAATTTAACAAATAATGTTTTATTTAATGACGTTTTTTGTTATTATAACACTAAAAATTTCATATAAAATCCCTATTATTGATTCTATAAAGGTTTAGTTTCACAATACTTGACATAAACCCCATATCTAAAGGATTGTAGGTTGATTGATCACATTCATGGTGAGAATGGATCAACATCAAATCAGAGATGAGTTCATGACAGTATCGAAAATTGAATTACGTGATGATGATGAATGAAACCATAGTGTTAATTAATTAATTAATTTATGGTAATTATTCCATTAGATAATTGTTTTTATTTTATTATATTTTTTTCTTTGTAATTTTGAGCATGGTAATTCTTTCTTAAATTGTTTTCCCAAATTTTATGGCCCTATAATTGTATCGTATTTTTTATGCCAGTCCAAAATTCAGGATTTTATGATTTTTTCCTTCCATTATTTATTATAAGTGAATCACAATTTAGTGAAAAATTCTAGGGTCATTTCACTATATACCAATTATTCTATTATAGATTGTTCTCTATCATTTCCCCTATCATATTTATGTTTTTAACCACTATTCATTATCATGGCTATTGGTTCGATGAATCAAAATTGGGTCAATAAGAGATTGAAATCCATATCATTCCATTTATGGAATTTTGATTTAGTATAAAGTATTTATTAGTTTATAATCAGTTATGGTAAATAATTAATCACTGGGAGGAACAACAACATAGTATCTATAAAGTATCAACATGCAGAGGTGTTAAGGTTTAGTGGAACCCCTTCTATATCTATTATCGAGTGATTGAAAAACATAAATCAACCATTTGAGGCATGAAACTGATGGATGGTGATTTTATAAGTTTTTTGGGTCTGATTGGAGGAAAAACAATTATGGAAGGGAGATTTTAGAAATTATGTAGGTTTGAGGCTCAAGATGTGATCACGTGGCAAGTGATGCAGAGCCATAGGTCATGTATTGCCTAGAAATAAATAACTAAGGATTTTATAAGAATTTAAAGATCACATGATATGTTACCTTGGTAAAAATACAATGTTACCCTAAGTTAAATGGCTCATCATGTATAGTGAGTACACACCCAGGTAGTCATTTGGCTACACATGTTATATGGGCCAAGACCACATGCTATGTACCCCTTACTTATAGAAGACTTGTCCTCTATAGTAGTACATGTTGAGTGAGCTAGCTGAGTCCACACAACTTGTATACTTACTAGTAAATTTTATATAGGTATATCCTTACATTCCATATAATAAGGTATTACATGACCAAACCCCTTCTAAAGGACCACATTCTATGTACCCCTGTAGTATATTTTGTGTACTTTTATAGCCTATGTTTATTTCCATATCTCCTTTCCTAGGGCTCATATTTGGGATAATGAGTAGTTTATTTTGATAATTTTTTCATATAAAACATGATAGTGAACTTCTATTAGATATCAAAGTTTAAACTTGAGGTGGTTTAAGAATTTTAGTCTCTTTAGATCCATATATCCTACAATAGGGATAGGACATGGTGATCAAATCATTATCAGGGTAAAAACACCCTTAAAACGTTTTTATAATAGGGTGTGGGTCCCCCTCATTATGGATAGCGTTAAAAATTCCTCTAAATACTCAAATAAAATTTATTAAATCTGTGGGGTTAGATACTCTTTTTTCTAAAAGCTTATATGGGCCATGGGTCCTCCACTAGGGTTAGTTCCTACATTGATTGATACTTATCATTTGGAGAGATGTGGGTCTCCTACTATAGTTTTTGAGATGTGATGTTGGTTTGATCATAGTTGGGTAGTTATATTAATAAGGTTTATTAGTCCCATGACCAATATCTATTTTTGGATAAGTTGTGAGTTTCCCTATATATTTCTAGAATGGTGACACTGTAATGGTGAACAGTAAGGTGTATCACTCCCTTAATTAACATGCATGATTTTGAGAGGAGTGGGTTCCTATTTATAGATTATAGTGTTATGGTGGATGTTATAAAAAGATAGTAGTTAAGATACACTAATTCGTGTGATTCCTTAGGAACCCATTGATTACCTCCAAGATCCGGCATACAGTTAGGTTATAAACTTCAAACATTGTGATCCTTTAAATAATTTGAACATCCCTAGTTTCTTGCAAGATATGTACCATAATGGATTGGAGATAAAATTATTATTACCTATCTATATCCCTAATAATTTTAGTTTTAGGTATTTTACTTGTCTTCCACTTGGTTAACTTCTTATAACAATGTTTGAGCTAAGTTGTTTTATGCCTTTCCTTTTTGGTTTTAGGATGTCAGAATGTTTTTACTCACCCCTAGATGGGAATTTTTCACACATGGGTTGTGTTTGTACTAATGATGTGCAGTTTGGAGATGGTTTTGGGGTATGTGTAATTGGTTTGGCTTGTTCAAATATAACTCTTGGTGATTATTGGTGACGTATAAAGGAGTATGGTGGTTCATGATGGTGGTGGTGACCGTTGTAATTGGATATCGATCTTGGAGTACACATGATGAGTGGGATATTTCAAATATCTTATGTTCAACATGTTTGGAGTATTTTCAAATGTTCCATTACTTTGGTATTTTCATATATAGCGATGTGATTGTATTTGATGTATCATATATGAAATGTATACAATTCATTTGTTTATATATATATATATATATATATATATATCCAGTGTTGATGGTTATTTTTTGTATTGGTGATATGTTTTTATTTCATTTTGATATAGGATAAGGCCCCCCATGTTGTGTGATAATTGTAATCAATGCTATTCAATAGCCCCAAGACTATTATAGGTGGGATTGGGGTGGAAAACTCAACTTAATACCAGACTGGGTAGGGCCTCGATGGGTTAAGCATGTCAAACATTCTTTTTCCTCTAAAACATTGTTTAATAGTTCAAAAAAATTAAATAGTTTTTCAATATTGTCATGCCTTGGTCATTACAAGATAATCACTCACACACGCACGCACACACGCACGCACACACGTACACACACACACACACATATATATATTTGTGATTATCCAAATATATGAATATTAGTATGGATCCCAACATATGTTTATGGGATGATATTCAAAAAAAATGTAGTTTTGGGGAGTGAGAAGATAAAAACACTAAAAAGTATTAATATTAATCTATTATACAGAAAAATATTATAAATATGTAATTTATAAATCATAATGAAATTTTTTTTATATATTATTTAAACTTTTTACTATAACTATTTTTAGGATTTAAATTTTAAATTTGTTTGTTTGGTTAGTTTTTTATCAATTTTTTTCATATATAAACTTTATTGTTTTGATATCATCAATAATTGATAAAAATTAGGGGGTTTCAAAAATAAATTAAATAAAAAATTTCTTAAATCTAATAATATGATGCTTACTTTGTGGATAAACTTGGTAGCAGTAAATTTGGTGAGTTAAATTAAATATAAAGATACAAATGATTTCCAAATATTAGGTAGTTTAAATTTTTTTAGCTTAGAAATAAAAATAATAATCTCTTTAGGGGGGAGAAGTGGAATAGGGGGGAATGATGGAATATTTTTTTAACCATGAAACAAATCCATAATAAAGAGACAATCTTATAGTTTAATTTTGATAAAAAATGTGTAAAATGTAATTTTTTTCGAGGAATTTTCACTAATGACACTATAAAACTATGTTGGGGTGACTTATTATCCTAATCATCATTCCATTTATTTAAAATATAAAATTAATTTTTAATACAATTATAAATGAGATTAAATAGAGTTTATATTAGGCCTAGTTAAAAAATGTTGGGTTAAGGTTCACATTTTAAAAAAAGGTTTGGATTGAGTAAAATAAGGCTTGAAATTAGGTTTCTTCTTGTTTTTTATGCATGTAAAGGCCGAGTGGATATAGGTGTAATTTATTCTGTTGTGTCCAGAGTTGGGATTAAGTTCAAGATTAATTTTATATCAAGGGAAAATTTATAAACTTTATACTATATTTTGGAGAAATTTAGGGGGTGGGAATGGGTTCAATTGGTCTAGGCATGGGCTATATTGGGTTTTTCATATGCTTGGTTGAGTAATGTGAGATCGAGTTTGATCTTTTGGTAAAACTATGGTGGGGCTCAGAGAAACTTCAAGTGCGAGTGTGTTTTATTTCAACTTAGACATCTTGTCACGAACCAAATCAATTCACCATCCAATCGGTGCCCAAATCAGCCCACAAAAAGGTCTGAAGGGCGTTCCCAATCCCCACGGTCTGGCACAAGTACCCGAGTATCAAAATAAAACTTGGTAATGATTTACCTGAATAAAAAATATAAATAAAACAACCGGAAATATAAAAGTCGACCAAAACTGAAGGTCACAATCAAATGATCATTTTATCAAAAAACAAAAATTTGAGTTTCATGTATAAATTAAAAAACAAAAAAGAACTCCCACTTGGTAGGGTGATGAAAAATCAACACAAAAACTACTGCCTGGTGAGAGGACCCCACCCTCAAGCTATCACCACAATTCCATGCTAGTAAGTTCTCTAACAACCTAAACCACCACTCCCAAAAGATGTACCCTTACCTGTATCAGACAAAAACAAATCTACTTACACCCAAAGGTGTAATTAGGGTGTGTTAAATCACCCAGTAGGATGCCACTGAGAAAATATTCTACACACAAGCATTACAATATAAATATATTTGCAATGAATAATAATAGAAAGAAATAAATGCTTGAACAAATTTAATGGAAAATAGTTTTAAGGAGAGAAATTCTAAATAAAAGAAGTTATAAAAAAACACATTTGCTTGTGTAGTATCTCAAGGGACACACCATATTTCATCAGTGTGCGCAAAGTAAACAAGAGCACTAAAATATGGGAGAGGCCCTATAGGAATTAGCAACAAGTGGGATCCTAGAATATCATGTCTTGGTGAAATGTGGCTTAAAAACCACAACCCTCAGAAAATGTTTCTTAGAAACCACGACCCATAGTAATCGTGGCATAGAAACCATGACCCATGGTAACCATGTCTTAGAAACCATGATCCACAGTCATTCATATGTTTTTTGTGCTTCAATCATCAATCCTGCCAGTGAAACCGGTCTGAATCCACCTTTAGAGCACTAGACCACTAGTCCTAGTTCCCCCACCTAATATCCCAAACTTCACTCTTTGTTCTCATTTAAATTTCAAGTTCATATCACATGTCACATTATTACATAAGATCCAAACAGGGTGATTGCACCCAGAAACACACCATTTGCACACTGAAACACTCTTTTAAAACCATACGCACACCAAAATATTTTTATAACTTAATCTGCACTGCATGAACATTAAATTAAACTAACTATATAATTAAAAAAACACTTTCATAATTAAGAAAACCACAAGAAAATTTATTAAGAAGTTTCCAAACTTGTCGAAAAATTTTAAAGGCCAAAACTCACTAAAAACATTTTTCAAGACAAAACACATTTTGACACCATGCCAAAACATTACTGCATCATCCTCACTTCCTCACACACTCACTACATAGTTTAAAAAACAGTGATAAATATTCCAAATTGAGTTTTCAGAATAAAAAATGACTAAAATCACTTAAACATACTTCTAAAAATTAATTAAACAATAGAAATTAGTCAAAAATAATTTCTAAGCATGAAAACTAATTGACAAAGGTACTAAATTAATTAAACAAACAAGAAAATTATCATCTGTTAATATTTGTGTGTAGAAAAACCTACCTTGGTGTAATAATAACCTCATGAATTTGTTTTGTGAAACCCCCACACACCAACCACACCTCTGTCAACATAAGAGGACCCTAGAAACAAGGTATTAAACTAATCGCATCAATAACAGGCCACCTGGATCACAAAATCTATCTATAACCTTGCACCAAAATAGAATAAAATCACCAGAAAAAAATAACACCACCTCAATGGTTCAGCCGAGAAGAGGGATCCATCACGGTGATGCGTCGTGCTAGAAACTTGTTTGGAAGGGAGGGGTGCACTGGTCCGAACATCATTCAAGCATAAAGGGGGAATGTAGCATGGTGCGAGGCAGCCGAGAGGGGGGTTGTCGTGGCTTGGTGCGAGGTAGTAAGGAAGGGGGGTCATGGCTAGGTGTGAGGAAGCAAGGAGGGAGGCTGCTAGGGCTTGAAGAGGGAAATTCCAACCCACCAGGGATAAGGAAGAAGTGGTGGGGAAAAAGAAAAAGGAATAGGGAAAAAAAGATAGAATAAAAAAATAAGGAAAATAAATAAAAGAAATAAAAAAACTTAAAATAAAAAAAAATAAAAACCAATATAATAATAATCATCATCATCATCATAATCATAATAATACTAATAATAAGTATTAATTAATCTTAATGATTAATCTAATTAATTTTAATAATGTTTATAGTAACAACTTAATTTAAAATCAAAAATTATAATTATAATAATAATTATAATAATTAAAATTTTATTTTTCATTAGGCTAGTTAACCACCCATGCACCAGGCATGCCACATGTAAAAATGGTGAAGCCACACAACTTTTCTTGTGCCCTGCCTGTGCATTGGGCATTGTCAAGATGATGCTCATTTATCAGCGAAAAATCATAAAACTCATATCATACTTGGACCACATTAATTTCAACCAAACAATTATTAAAAATGGTAGATAAAATCAAGAGAGAAAAATTAAAATTAAAAACATACTGTAACGCAAAGTCCGGGTGTGACAATTCTCCCCACCATGGAAACTTTCCACCCTCATAAAGTTAATTCAAATCCTGATCAGAGAATAGAAATGGGTACTTCTGCTCAACCCATGACTTATGCTTCAAAGTCTCATGCTCTTCATTCCCATGCTTTCAAAGAATGCGAACCAAGGGAATGGACTTCCCATGAAGCTTCTTCTCCTGATAATCCACTATCTGAACTGTCCGCTTAAATATTGATAATTCAGGCTCTATCTCTAACTCATCCCAATTCAACACATTTTATGGATCGGGATTATACTTTTTTAGTTAGGAGATATGGAATAAGTTATGAATTGACATCAACTAAGAATGAAAATCTAAACTGTATGCCACCTTGACAATCCACTCAGTAATCTCGAAAGGCCCAACATACATCGGTGTCATCTTCCCCTGCTTTCCCAAGAGGTGGTGACCCAAGTGAGGGGACACCTTCATGAACACTCGGTCGCCCACTGAAAACTCAATATCCTAATGCCTCTGATCAGCATAAGATTTGTGGAAAATCTGGGCTGTCAATAACTAATGTATGATCAACTTGACTTTCTCAGAAATCTCATCCACAATGCTTGGTCCTAAAAGTGAGGTATTTTCTACCTCATCCCAACACAAAAGAGACTAACAAGGCTGACCATAGAGTGACTCAAAGGGTTCCATTCTAATAGAGAATTGGTAACAATTATTATAAGAGAACTCAACCAATCCCAGATGGTTATCCCATCAACCTCTGAAATCCAACACACATGCATGAAGCATGTACTCCATAATTTGATTTTACCACTCTTTCTGGTTATATTTTTTAGGATGGTATGTCATTCTCATATTAATCTATGTCCCTAAATCCTTATAGAGGCCTTCCCAAAACCAAGAAGTAAATCATGGGTCCCTATCAGAAATGACCACTAACGACACACCATGAAGTCTAACCACCTCTTAAACATACAACCGGCCTAGCTCATCCACCTTAATTGTATCTCTAATTAGAATAAAATGAGATTACTTGGTCAAATGTTCAATCACTACCCAAATTTCATTTCTTCCCCGAGGTGTATGAGGCAATACAACAATGAATTCCATAGAAACCTCATCCCACTTCTAGGTAGGAATGTGTAATGGATGAAGAAAATTAGATGGTTTTTGATGCTATGCTTTCACCTACTGACAAGTGTAGCATCTCAATACAAAATTAGCTATGTCTCGTATCATACTTGGCCACTAGAACTGGCGACAAACATCGTAGTACATCTTGGTAGTACCAGGATGGATGACCCACTGAGACCGGTGGCTATCTTGCATCACCACCTTCTGTAGGGATAACGGTACCACTGCACGACCCCTGAAGCACAAAATCCCATAAGGAGATAAGGACCACTCAGAATAAGTATCCCCACCATGAAGAAACTACATAGACCACTGTAAAGGCTCATCACTAGGCTATTCTCACTGAATCAATTCTAGAAGGGAAGGAGTCAACTGAACACTGACCAATAATGTACCTCTACTGTGCTCCTTGGTCTCCAAGTTCATCTGAGAATAGAGCCCCATCAAAGTCCACTCATAATTTTACTTCCTCAATGCCTACACTAGTACCTTCCTACTCAAAGCATCAGCCACCACATTACCTTTGCCTGGGATATAGACAATGTCAAAGTCAAATCCCGGCAGATACTCGATCCAATGACGTTTCCTTAGATTGAGATTATTCTAAGAGAATATATAGGCTAGGCTCTTATAGTCATAATAGACCACAAATTTCTACCTAAAGAGTTAGTGACACCAAGTCTTTAAGGCATGCATCACTTCCACCAACTCCAAGTCGTGATTCAGATAATTCTTCTTATGCAGCCAGAGCTGGTGAGAACCATAATCCACTACATGGTTATCCTACATGATTACACACCCAAGGCTCGTACTTGAATCATCATAATAGACCATATAGACCTTCCCAAACTCTGGTAAGATCAACACAGGTGCGGTGGTCAATCACACTTCAACTTGTCAAAAGATTCCATACAATGAAGGATCCATTCAAACTTCACCCATTTTTGGGTGAGTGGAGTCATGGAGGAGGTAAGCCACAAGAAATACCAAACAAAAATCTTGTCATAACCTACCAGGCCAAAGAAAACTCTTGATCTAAAACACATTCCTCAGTTGTTCCCATGACATCACTGCACTAATATTCTCAGGATCCACTTAAACCCCCCTGTTCTGAGACAACATGCCCTAAAAAATTCACTTCCCTGATCCATAATGTACACTTCAAAAGTTTGGCATACAAGCGGTGATCCCTTAAAGTCCCCAAAATGATTCTCATATGATGCTCATGTTCCTCATCAGATCTTGAATAAACCAATATTTCTCCTACAAATACTATGACAAAGGAGTCAAGAAACTAGTGGAACACCCTATTCATGAGTTCTATGAAAACCACTGAAGCATTTTTCAATCCTTAAGGCATGAACAGATACTCAAAATGACCATATCTGCTTTAGAAAGCCGTCTTCAAAACGTATACTTCTCTCACCCAAAATTGGTGGTAACCCGAATTCAATTCTATCTTGGGGAAACACTTTTCCCCTTCAATTTGTCGAACAAATAATCAATATAATGAAAAAGAATATTTATTTTTTATGGTTACCTTATTCAATTTCTAGTAATAAATGAAAAACTGGAGGGTTCCATTGGCCTTATTCATGAATAAAACTGGGGCGGTCCAAGGAGAGACACTCAAGTGAATGAATATTTTGGATTCAAAATAATCCAGTTGTATCTTTAATTCCCTCAATTTGGTGGGGGTATGCGATGTGAGGGAAGATATATAGGTTGTGTTCTCGGTGCCAATTAAATCGAGAACTCCACGTCCTACTCCAAGGGTAATCCTGAGAAATCATCTTGTAATACCTATGGAAACTCATCCACTACATGAGGTAATACACTATGAGAAGCACCACTATCATCCTCCAATGAGAGTGACGATAAATAATAAGAAAGATTGCATAACTTAGGAAGTGGAGGTCCTACACGACCTGACCGAGGATCCCATTCCCTAAGAAATATTTGGGGACTCCCATCAGGTGCCATAAAACTAAATCATTGCTGATAGCAGTCAATATGTGCTTGGAAGCACACCATCCAGTCCATGCCAAGGATCACATCAAAATGTTCTATGTCTAGGACCAATAAATCCCACTCCATATCAACTCCTGACACAAAAAGTGCGCACGATGGACACCTAAGGCCTTGATCCCTCTTCTTCCCCAACGGTGTTACAAACTCCATAGAAAAAGATAACAGTTCGGTTGGTAGGTTTAGAAGGTTCACAAGACGGGTAGATATAAAGGAAGTTTAAACACTAGTATCAAATAAAACTATAGTTATAGAAGATGCAATCAAAATGGTACCTCAAATAGTCAAAGGTCCCGCATAAAATCCCAGTGGTGCTTTATCCATAGCATAAAGATGTATAGTATCTATCTTGGTATGACCGCTCACCTATGGATCTACCCTGGTCTATCTCTTCCTAGAATACGGTCCAGTCCTTCCACCATGACCACCAAACCAAGACCCCGTCATCCTGGTCAGCTTTGACTGATCTAATACCCCTCTTGAAGCCACAAATCTAGTCCCACTCTAGTAGGGGCGTACAGTCTTTCAAAATTGTTGTAGATGTCCCATGAATCCACACCCATGGAAATTCCTGGGAGGGTGTGGACATGCAAGTTGGATGTGACCTACCTTTCTACACTGATGGCACACCACAGACCTTATATCAGAAGCTATATATAAAGTCTTCCTAAAGGGATGGCTTGAGTTACCCCCCCCCCCCCCTTCTTCCATTGCTCATCACGCATCCTCTTCTTCTCAGATGAACTGCCACTTCCAAACACTAAAATTGCTCCAGGAAACCCCGAATTTCCTCTGTGATCAATCTTGACCAAGAGAGCACAATCAAACACCTCAGCATAAGTTTCCAACTTGAATAATAAAATATGAGATTAAATTTTTGGTCAAAGACCCTTCTCAAACTTATAATCTTTCCAAGATTCATTTGACACAATCTTAGGAACATACCCCATAGGCTCAACAAAGTAGTTTTCATAATCTATCATTGTATGCTCCCCATATAAAAGATCCATGATCTTTTGAGATCTGAAGTAGGCCAAGAACTTGGGATAATAATTCTCATTAAAGATATCCTTGAAATCCTTCCAACTCATCTACTCATGCTTCCCATCCTGAAGCACCAATTCCCACCACTTACGACTAGGAACCTCTAGCTGAAATGAGGCACACTTCACCCTAACCTCCTCAGGCATGTCAAGGAACTCAAACATAATCTCTATATTTTCAAGACATTCTTCTGCCTCCTAAGGTTCTGAAATACCTAAGAATGAAGGAGGTTTATTATTCAGAAACTCCTAATCAGTGTCCTTCTTGGATCCAGACTCATCTCCTCTAGATGGAATAGGAGTGGGAGTATAATTCAGCCCTTGTACTAAAGCCTAAACATCTTGGACCATAGATTCTATGAACCTCTGATCAAGCAGTGTCGGAGAAATTTCCCCAACATCCTCCCGTGCATGCAAGGGAGCTCTTTAGAAAGTAATTATGCTTCAAAAAGTAACAGTTACATAAGAACATCATTAATACATTAAACTTGAAAAATAAATTTTAGTATGAATAATAGGCATTAGTAAACCAAACATGCAGTAGTAACATAATAACCAAATGAATTCTACCTCAACCAATGTCCACGTACAATCTAAAGACTTCATGTTCCACGTGGAGGAGAAGTTAAACAAGTATCTTGACATCCCATGGTGACTTGATGTATGTCATGAGGTGTGCTGACTAGGCACCCTACTCGCAACCAAAACATTGATCCCTAAAAATCCTAGCTCCTGTCTAACTAGACTCGTCCCAAATAAAATAACCCAAAGAGAAAAACCTCCTCTAATACTATTTTTCACGAGCCAAATTTGGTCGACATCCAACCGGTGCCTGACCCAGCCCACAGCAAGGCTCGAAGGGCGTTCCCAATCCCCATCGGCTGGCACAAGTGCCCGAGTATCAAAATAAAACTTGGGAACAGTTATCTTGAATAAAAAAATATAAATGAAACAACCATAAATATAAAAGTAGACTAAAATTTAAGGTCATAATAGGATGATCCTTTCAACAAAAAAAATCAAAATTTGAGTTGCATGTTTAAATTGAAAAACAAAAAAGATCTACTACTTTGTAGGGTGACCAGAAACCAACAAAAAAACTACCTCCTAGAAAGAGGACACCACTAACAAGACATCACCATAATTCCATGCCAAGAAGTCTGCTAACAACCTAAACCACCACTCCCAAAAGTTGGAACCTTACCTATATCAGACATTAAAAAATCTACTTACACTCAAGGATGTAAGTAGGGTGTGAGAAATCACCCAGTAGGATTCCACCAAGATAATATTCCACATATAAGAATTAAAAGATAAATACATTTTCAATGAATAATAAAGGAAAGAAAGAAATTCTTGAACAACTTTAATGAAAAATAATTTTCATGAAATAAACTTTAAAGAAAAGTAGTTTTAAACAAAAACACATTTTCTTGTGTAGTATCTCAAGTAACACACCATATGTCGCTAGTGTGAGAAAATTAACCGAGAGAACCAAAATATGGGAGAGTCCCTATGGACATTAGCAATAAGTGGGATCCTAGAACTTCATGTCTCGGTGAAACATGGCTTAAAAACCATGACCCTTAGAAACTGTGTCTTAAAAACCACGACCCACAGTAACTGTGGCTTAGAAACCATGACCCATAGTAATTGTGGCTTATAAACCACGAACCATAGTCATTCATATGTTTAGTTAGTGTTGCAATCATCAATCATTCCCTTGAAACTGGGATGAATCCACATTTGGAGCACTGGCCCACTAGTCCTAGTTTCCCCACCTAATACCCCAGGCATCCCTCTTTGTCCTCATTTAAATTCCAAGTTCACATCACATGTCACATTATTTCATAATATCCAAACAGGGTGCTTTCACCCAAAAACACAATAGTTTTACACCAAAACTCTATTTTAAAACCATACGCACACCAAAATCTTTTTAGAACTTAATTTTCACCACTTTTACATTAAATTAAACCAGCTATATAATTTAAAAAAAACACTTTCATAATTAAGCCAACCACAAAAAAAATTATTAAGCAGTTTCCAAACATGGCACAAAATTTTAACAGCCAAAGCTCACCCAAAACATTTTTCAAGACAAAACACATTTTGACACCATGCTAAAACATAACTGCATCATCGTCACATCCTAATACACTCACTGCACAGTTTACAAAACACTGATAAATAGTCCAAAGTGGGTTTTCACAATAAAAATTGACTAATATCACTTAAACATACTTCTAAAAATTAATTTCACAATAGAACTAAGTCAAAAATAATTTTGTAGCATGAAAACTAATTGAAAAAGGTACTAAATTAATTAAAAAACAAGAAAATGGTCATTAGTTAATATTAGTGGGTGAAAACACCTACCTCGGTGTCAGAATAACCTCGCAAATTTGTTGCGTAAAACCCCCGCACACCAACCGCGCCTATGTCAACAAAAAAGACCCTAGAAACAAGGTATTAAATTAATATCATCAAGAGAAAGCCACCTGGATCAAAAAATCTAGTTGTAACCTTTCACTAAAAAAGAAAAAAATCGCCAGAAAAAAAAAACGTTGCTGCAATGGTTCTGCTAAGAAGAGGGAGCCGTCATGGAGCAGCACCATGCTAGAAACTCATTCGTAAGGGAGTGGTGCGCTTTTCCGGACATCATTCAAGAAGAAAGGGGGTGTGCGGATCAGTGCGAGGTAGCAAGGTAGGGTTGGTTGCAGTTGGGTCTGAGGTAGCAAGGAGGGTGGATGCTAGGGTTAGAAGATGGAAATCATAGTGTTCTAGGGAAAAGGAAGAATAACCGAGGATAAAGAAAAAAGAATAAGAAAAAAAGATAAGAAAAAAAGAAGGGAAAAAATAAATAAATAAAACTTAAAATAAAATAAACTAAAAAATATAATAATAATAAAAATAATACTCATAATAATTATTAATTAATCATAATAATTAATCTCAATTAATATAATTAATTTTAATAATTTTAATTGTAACAACATAATTTAAAAATAAAAAATTATAATGATAATAATAATTATAATAATTAAATTTTTCATTTTTCATTAGGCTAGTTAACCACCCACGCACTAGACATGCCACACATCAAACTGGCAAAGCCACATGGCTTTGTTTGTCCCATGCCCACGCGTCGGACATTATCAAGCCGATACTCATTTATTATTGCAAAAGTGCAAAACTCATATCAGAATCAGCCCGCATTTCAACCAAAAAAATATTAAAATGGGTAGATAAAATCATGAGATAAAAATTAAAATTAAAAACATACCATAGCGCGAAGTCCTGGTGTGACACATCTTCTAAGAAAAAGTTAATTTGGTCAAGGTAAGACTTTGAGCCATGATCAATTCAAAATTCATACATATTTAAACATGGGTGAATGCTATGTATGACTTGATTTTTTTTAAATCATTCCATCATTAAGAAAAAGAGTAGGTTGAACTCGTGTTATCCTTGGGTTAGATTGGTTTTGGTTATATTAAGATCATGGTTGATTCAGGTGTGAGCATGAACAATGTCTGCGCTAGATGCAAAGTCTTATGGTTTTATAATATGTTAGTTTGGGACCAAGAATTTACATATGATCAATACAACTGACCTGTGTCACTATTATTATATATATAATGATTGTGGTAAATTTTATGTTTTTAAATATTTTTCTCTTTTTTTAGGTGTGTTGAACCTTAAAGATTAGTGTTTTAGCAGTGGATTACCTCACTAATATATCGCCTTATAAAAAACAAGAAAATTATTTTTCATGATGTCTAAAAAAGGGAGAGAAGCTTTGAAACAAGTATCTAAAATTAAATTTTCATCATGATATTTCCTTATAGAAAATGAGGGTGGTTTAAATTCCATATTTGGGCATCATAGTGTCCTTTATGGTGGTTGTCTAGGAACTAAAGTAGAATAGTCAAATAGGAGTCCAAGGTCATGGTACTTTCCATGGAGGGTGGTCAAAGTACCATCCTAAAACCATATCCAAGAGTAAACCATGTCATGGTGGTCGGGCATGTTAGGCTACATAGGAGTGATCCATGTGTGGTATAGGTGACCATGTCATTTTAAGCATGTACCTAGGTTTTTTAAAGAGGAAATTCTATTCATTATCTCACATTATTTAACAACATTTTTCACTCCTAATTCCTTATTTTATGTCTGTCAATATGGGAAGATCCAAAGGATATTCCCATATCCTTCACTAATCCTCAAACCCCCATTTCTTGTTAAATATATGTGGAATCAGAAGAAAGGTTATAATTTCCTCTTTTTTCCTTCCTCTATATATTTTCCTTTGATTCTAACTCTTTTGTGAACCTTAATAGACAAGGTGGATAGATCTATGGGTTGGGTTGATTTTAATTTGGGAATTTGTGTGTCTAAGGATTGTGGGGGCCATATTCTTCCTTGATTTGGATTTTCCATTGATGTTGTTTCTTCTTGATCAAGGAAGGTGTTTTATGAAATTACTTCATATAACCTATTATAAAGTTATTTGGAATTTCTAAACTTTATTCTTATCAAATTATACCTATATATAATACTTTCAATGGGTTTATAAAAGGTTTTTGATATTTTTTATACTTAACATAAAGGATTTTAAAGGTATTTATTATTTTAATTTCCAAAATCTTGTTTATATGAAAATTGTTTACGAAAAATTCTTATAGGATTCATTAAAATGAATTTGAAGGTAAATATGGTACTTGGAACTGATATAGTTTTTTTAATCAGGTGGGTTATATTATAACGTATTGTTTTAATAAATGGGGTATTAACATCATTTTTTCTAATTTTAGAAGTGAATTTTATTTTTTTAAAGTCTTTCTATAAAAAGATGGGTGTGTTTATCCCATGTGAATTAGATTTTAGTTTTTTTAGCCATCATGGTTGTTTTAAACTAGTTTTCAAAGCACAGTGTTTATTTTTTTGTGAATTTTCAAAGTGTATTATATGATTGAAACCTCAAAGGACTGTAAAATGGATTGGCATAGAAATTGTTTTTTCGAAAGCCCCAGTTGGAAATTTATAAATGAAGCCTTTATTATTGATTGTGGTACCCTCTTCTGATACCCTAGGCTATTTATATAGACCCATTTCCATATTGGAAATTATTTGATTATTATGTGATGCATGAATTGATGTGAAAGGGGAAATTTACTCAGAGGGTGTTAGAGATGATATGATATTTTTTAATGTGATTTTATCATTGATTTATGTTATGACTATAGAGTTTGTTTTTTTGTTCATCTACACTTGAGTTATAGCATGATAACCTTCAATAAATAACTATAAAGTCTAGATATGTGTTTTATTATCTTAGTTTACACATCCTAGCTAGTTCCTTAGGAAATTTGTGACCCCCTATGGGTTTGTATTATACTCTATGTGACCAATAAGATAAACCAAATGATATGTTTCAAATGTAAATAAGGTATGTATGATTTGAGAACTAGGTCCAATCTTTTTTATGGTTATAGTATAGTAAGTTTCTCAGGATGCCTAGTTCTTATTGAAGATTTTTAGAGGACTCCATTATACACCATGTCTGTATCCCTTGGCTCTTTATTTGGTTATACAAAACTAAGGATTGAATTATTTTTTATTTTTATTATTATTAATCGATCTATTGGTCTGGGTTCACATTTGTGTTCCATTTCTATTATGGTTGGGTGGGTTTTTAACTGGATGTGAAATGATTTTGAAAATATTATTCTAAAGGAAAATGGTGGTGTTATGTTTCTAAAAGTGTGATTTTAAAGGAAATGTATTGAAAATAAAACAAAATGGGATTTGAAATGGTTATAATTGATGTAAAAGTTTTTTGTTTTGATTCTAATAATGTTTCAGCTATATTTTCATGGTTTTAAAGTGTTTTCTTAAAAGTTTTGTTTTCACCCTTATTTTGTGTATGAAGGGTAGATGATTTGTAAATATTGTCTTGTTGAATATTTTCATTACACTCTCATGTAAAAGAACCACTTTTATAAGTATGTTAAACCTATCATTTATGACATGTTTAATAAAATTAATTACATAAACTCTTTGGTGGTATGAAATTGGGAACGTTTGGCACACACCTTAAATACACACTAATATGTGTGTATATAGCTATCATGTTTTATTTTTAGGTTACCAACTTTTGAAATCAATTTTATTATTTTTTTGGTTAGATATAGGACATTTTTCAGTATGGTGAGTGTCCATTTTTCATGTTGAGGTTTTTTTGAGGTTGTAAATATTTTTATTTACTTTTTGTTGTGATTTATTGGTAATTTTGGAATGTTACTGTTTTATTTCATCTTTTCCTATTTTGGTTCATGTCATGTATTTGTATCTTCTATGTATTATATATTATATTATGAGTTAATTTATTATATTATTTTTTAATGGAGTGAGCATAATAACTTTTATTAATTATACCACATTTTAATTATTTTCTTTTATACCATATTTAAAAAATTTATCTATTTAGAACTACTTATTTCATATGCATGAGGGTTCAATGTATGGATGCTACATTACAAATTTTTTGTGTTGTTTAAATAAACTATTTATTTTATGAATTAAGGTTTAAATAGTTCCCATTAACATTATTTTTATACCCTATTTCTTATCACTGCCCCATGGAAAACGAGAATGTGTTTTGAGATTTATAGCAATTCAGGTTGGGTGACAAGTTGGGTTAACCCGAGATGGTTCATTAAAAAAGGGTATCAGAGTTAGTTATTATTATTTGGTAGTATCATAGTATTATATAGACTATAATTTTTCAAAATATAATAGGTAGTTAATAAGTAAGTGTTGGGTCACCAACTTTTGTGATGAAAGTTTAGCTATTATGGGTAGTTGGGATTTGGATTCCATTTTGATTATTCTTAATGAATTTTAACTTGAAATTATGATGTTTTAATATTCACTAGAATTTTATGAGTTTCATGGAGGAATATTTTATTTTTAGGACAAGGATAGAAGAATAATCAGAGGCACATAGTTGGTTTACATAGTCTATAAAACCATTATGATACCATATACATGGTTTAGGAAATCCTTAGGGACTGATGTACGTTTGACACATGATTTTCCAATCCATTTGGCCAATCCATCCATAGTTCTATATCCCTTATTAGTTTTTTTTAACTAATTTTATCCTCAAATTTATGTTAATGATGTTTTTCATTCAATTAAGCTGGATTCAAGGTAGTTTTTAATGAGGAGTTTATGTTATTGGATTTCATTGTGTTTGATGTTTTTTGTTATGTATTTCTTTAGAGAAAATATTTTCAAGGTTTTATTTGGTTTAAAATGAGGATTTTATGAATGTTTTTGATTTGAAATCAGATTAATTGTTTGGTTTGTCAAAAAATAATTATTTCCATGTGGTACTTTCAAGATAAATTGATTTTATAATGAAATTAACGAGATTTTTTCAAATAAATGATAAAATTATGAAGTTTGATTAAAATTATTAATTTCAAAAGAATTTTTGTGTTTTAAAAACCAATTTTATTTTTTAACTCTCTAGTGGGAAATTGTGATTTTAACATATATTGGATTTTTTAAGTATATTTTATTATGTTTTTTTATTAAAGTGAATTATCTCAATAGATGGTTGGTTTAAAGTGGGTGTGATTTGAAATAAAACTTTTTATTTTCATCAAGTTATAGTGGTTTAAAGAGGGAATTTTTTATAGTAAATTTTAATTGTGTTTTAACTTGATAAGTTTGTGTTTTTGTGTAATCCATTAGTTTATAGGGGTCATTTTTTTTATTAGGAAAAATGTATTAGTTTGGGATCATGTTTCTTGTTATTAAAGTGTTCCAAATAGAAAGGTATTGATAAAAATTAGATTTTTTTATGGATGATCCTTAGGGTGATTCCCCTTTTCATTTAGGTGTTACCCTTTGGATTTTGAATCTTCCCGGACTCTTAATATAGTGTTATACCTATAATATTTTTTCCCTTGATTTTTATCCATGGTGATATCTATTCAGTGCCATTATATAAAAGATATAAATAGTTCTATCAATCTTTTTTGGAGATTTGGTTTTTCCTTTCTGATCTAGTCATTAATAAAACTTTTAAATATAGCTTCTTAAAGTGGTTCATACTCAAAACTTAGATCATTTGTGTATGGTATTATACTCTTACTATAATAAGTAGTTGAGATATCCATGATAGTGTAACTAAATTAAAGTTTAGTTGATCCTGAGTTATGAATTAATGGGTGTAAAATGAATTGGGATGATTGTTTTTAATTTTTTTTTTTTTGAAGGTTTAGTATGGATTGAAATTATTTGGAAAATATTTTAGTGTAATCTTTAGCTACTTTATGATTTCTCTCTGATGAGATGGTATTTATTTTATGTGATAATCATGCCTTTTTTATTTGATATCCTCTATGAGATTGTATATGGTGTAGATAAAGTGATAGAGTTTGATGATTTTGATAGTTTAAACATGGTAAATATTTGGGGGTATGTTCTTGAGTAACTAGGATGAGTGTTATAATAGTTTAGTTTGATAAATAACCAGTGCATAGATTTGATTTTGATAGGTTTATCATGAGTTAGTGTTCTGAGATTAAAGCTCTAGGTTACCCTACATATATTTTTTGACCTAATGTTAATTCCATTTTGTTCCTTTTTGAGTAATTTTCTTGGTTTTTGTATCATTTTAATTCATTTCATAAGGGATGTTGATGGATGGTTGACCTTTTTTGTGGTAGTTTTTTATCCTTTATATGATACTCTCTTTTTGAGTTGGAACTGATTATTGAAAGGTTTATTTTGATTGGTAATGATTGGTTATTTCCATGAGATATTTTCTTAGAGACATTTGTTTTTTGAGTGATTCTTTTCTCACACGAGTGTTCATCATCATGCCATAATTTTAGATGAATTTTAAATATTGGGGAGAAATATAGAAGTTCTATGTGTTCTTTATTATTCATATCTTCTATTCATCAGTTGAGTTATGATTGAGGTGTATTGGGATTGTTAAATTATATTTTATGATTTTTTAGGGTTATTTATTTGGGTATTGAGGAAATTCATTTTGGTTGTTTATATTTTATCTTAAGTTATTTTTGAATTTTTTTACCCCTTCCACATTTTTTTTGGTGGAGTGGTCTTGGTTTCCCATGTTTTATACTTTTTACAAATATTTTGGTGGGAAGAAAATGGCATTTTGGGGAAAATTGTGACACCCTAAAATCATTGTTGTTATATATATTAAATTAGTATTGGTTATTTAAATATTTTTTGGAGTTATTCCTTATTTTACTTGTGTTTCAAACCTTGAGGAGTCTTGTTTTAGGTGTGGGTGACCTTGTCACATAATGTCCTTATGAAACATGGTTGTGGTGTTGTTTGAGATGTCTTAACGAGTATAAAACCTCTAAAATGGGTGTTTTAATGGGGTTTTTTCAGTATGATGTTTCTGTGTGGAAAATTGGGGTAGAGAAAATGAAAATTTTGGGCATTTTTTTGCATTAATGGGGGTTTTATGGGGGGAAAATTGATAAGACTGTAACACATCATGATTATTTTTTGATAGTCGCATTGGTAATTATAAGGGAATTCCCATGTTGTGGTGCTTATCATAGTGGGTGGGATAATACCCTGTATAAAATGGTTAGTAGGTATGGACTATATCATGGTGTTTAATGTTGGGATTTATAGGAGTGTAATAGACCATGGTATTGGATTATATACAGTGGTGAGCATGTGTCCAGTTTTTTTATTGATGAAATTCCTTTTATACCTTGGATCGGTTTCACCTGATTTTATCCCTCTTCCTACCTTATTTTGTGTCATTTAGTCATAGAAGAGATAAAGGAACTTCCTATATTATTATCCAAGCCTGCCAATCTGATTTCTCTTCTATTTCATGTGGAAACACAATTTTGGTATTTGTTTCATCTTATATTTACTTCCTTATATTTTCCTTAGATTCTACCTATTATGTGGGCCCTAATTTCTATTGTGGTCATTTATAAGGTTTGTATTGATTTTAATTTCTGGATTTGGGAATCTAGGGTTTTTATAGGATATCTTATTCTAAATATTTGGATTCTACCATCACAGGAATTTTTTTCGTACTGATCGAGGTATGTTTTTTTATACAATTATTTTATCTGACATATCATTAAGTGCTTGGGGATTTCTAAAATTGTTTCCTATAAAATTATACCTATAAATTACTCTCAAAAGGGTTTATAAGGTGTTTTTGATGTTTTATATACTTGAAATAAAGGATTTTAAAGGGATTTGTAGTTTTGATTTCAAAAACTATATTTTTCATGCTAAGTGCTTTAGAAAATAGCTTATTATATTCTTTAAAGTTAATTTTAAGTAAAATTTGGTTCTTGGAATAGATTTTTTTTTAAAAGTGTCGGTGTATAATTTAATAGGTTATTTTGAGAAAATATGGCATTTAATCCTTGTTCTTCTTCTTTTAAAAGTGATTTTTTCCTTATAAATGTGTTTTTTATATAATGGGTGAATTTTTATCACCTGTGAAGTATATTTTAGACGTTTTATACAACATGGTTGTTTTAAAGTAGTCTTAGAAATTAAGTGTTGATTTTTTAAAGCGAAATTTCAAAGTATATTTTATAATTGAGATCGCAAAGGATGGGAAAATGGATTTTCATCCCAAGATTTTTTTAAGGCCTAGTAGACACCATATAATAGATTTATAACATGTTTATAATGTTACCATAATCTTATCCCCAGTATTTTTTATTCCTTCTATAGTGTCGTATACTTATTAAGAATAATTTGATTATAATGTAAAAACTGAATTGATGTGGAATGGATTGTTTCTTGACATTTTTTTGGAGGCAAGATGAGATTTATTTAATGTGTTTTTATTTTTCATTTATGTGGTGATAACATGTATTTTTTTACACACCTTCACTTGAGTTACATATTATAAAAACATGTAGCAAAGTACAAATTCTAGATGAATATTACACTCTCTTAGTCTTTGAATTCTAGATAATTCTCTAGGAGATATTTTTTCCTCTTAGGGGTTTGTATTGCACTTGGTGAGACTAGTAAGGGAATCCAAATGACATGTTATGGATTCACATATGATCCCATTGATCTAAGAACCAGGTCTAATATCATTTCAAGTTGTAGTCTATTGAATTGAAGAAGATTTTTCGTTCCTATAGAATATTTTTTATGGGATTATATTATAGACCTTATTTGTGTCCCTAAGATTGTGATTTAGTTGTGAGACACTATTTCTGGGATTATTGTTTATTTTCATTATGATCTATTGATCTCTTAGTTTTGGTTCGAATTTATGTTCCATTTTTTAATGGTTTAGTGGGTTTCTAGACCAATTTCAAAATGGTTTTGAAAATATAGTTTTAAAGGAAAGGGGTGTTGTTTTGTTTTTAAAAGTGGTATTTTCAAGGAAAGGCTTTGAAAATAGATTTTGTTTTTATAATTGGGATTTGAATTGGTTGAAAAATATGGAAATATTTTTTTTCATTATCTAAAGAAGGTAGAATTTATATTCTTATAGTTTTAAAGTAATTTCTTAAAAGTGTTGGTTTCACCCTTGTTTTTTGTAAGAAGTGTGGATGATTTGTAAAGATAGTTATATATTGTTACTTGTTTTATTTGCACTCACATGAGAAAAAACAACTTTTCTAAGTATGTTAAAACTGTCATTTATGAAATATTTCATGAAGGGAATTATATGAAATATTTGGGAGTATCCTATTTGTCATGTTTGGATTATACCCTATATATGAACCGATGTGTGTTTTTATAGATCCTATGTTTTCTTTTTATGTGCCCAACTTATGAAATCTCATGGTTATTAAGGTGTCGGTCCATTGTTAGATGTGTTGGAGTATAGCGAGTGACCATGGGTCTCATGGAGTTATTATTGAGTTGTTAAGGGTGTGTATTTACATTGATTTTAGATTTATTAACCATCTCATCATGTTACAATTTTATTTCATCCTTTCTTATTGTTATTCATGTCATGTATCTACTTACACTGTGTATTGTGTATTATATTATGATTTTAGTTGTTTCATTTTTTTAATGGAATGAGGGTAATAAATTTTATTTATTATGTATCTTTTGAATTCTTATTCCATTTATTCAATGTTTTGATTTTTTTTAACTATTTAGAACTAGTTATTATATATATATATATATAAGGTCCAATATATAGACACTCCATGCTATATTATTATTTTAGTTTCCAATACCTGTTTATTTAATGATTTGAGGGTGAAATCATTCCCATTTAGAGTATGTGATTGTTTAATCTTATGTTGATCATAAAAACACTTTAGACTATTTGAAATGTTAGGTCAACTCAGGTCGGTTCATTAAAATCAATATTGATTCGAGTTTCGAAATAAACACATGTCAAGATTTATAAGGCATAGAGAAAGTATTATTGGTCCTAGACAAAGTTTGAAATAGGTCGCAATAACCTAGGTAAAGTTAAATGTTAGGATTGGGTGTAGGGATGGATTAGGTCAAGTTGGTTCAAGTTAATTGGTGTATAAATGAGGCTTGTGATACATTAATTCACTTAAGGATGGTCTTGAAAAAACATTTGGTTTTCACAAATATAAATCAAGTTCATAATAGACTCATTATTATTCATTTTATATTAAAATGAAAACCTAGGTTTAACCAAATGTAATGTGTGAGTTATTTTGTGCATAAATCAATGAAAATTTTAAAATATATTCATTTTTCCCCTATTTTAAAATAACTCAATTTTGGAATAATTGAACCAAATTTTTATCAATTTCTCATTTTTTGTTCTCTTGTTATCTTACACCGAAAAAATATTAAGTATAAACTAAATTAATTAATTTACAAAAATATTTATTTGTTTTTTGTATTATAATCAAAAATAAATAATTTTTTTTGAATTTGATGATTTTAAAAATGGTATTGAGCCAATTTGGGTTGAATTTAGTGATATTTGGATTTGATTTGGGCTCATCAACCATAGTGATGACAACGGGTCAAGTAAATCCTAAAATACTAGTACCTAAACCCAAACCCATTTTACCATTATCAAACATGATTCCATTTAATACCCATTTAATTATAACCCAAAACCAAACTTTAACACCCATTTATTACATGAACCTTTTTAAATACTCATTTATATTTTTTATTCTTATTTTTATAATATTTTTTGTATAGCTCATTTATAACCCAAACCTGAACCCAAATATATTACTTTTTATAATTTTATTAAAAAATAATAATAATATGTATTATATTTGGGTTTTGGGTACCATATAAGCGGCATCTAAACCTAACCTAATTAATAATTAGGTATTGTTTCTTAAACATGAACCTGACCTGAATTTGGTTAGGAGGTACCTGAACTTGGTTTTCTTAATTCGCATAAATCCACATACCAAGTACCCATTACCATACATATTCAAACATCCTAAATCTCACTATATCTTCAACCCATCAAAATATATTTCACTAATAAAATTTTAAAACAAGATTTTTCAAATGGATCAAACAAGTAGATCAAGGTCCGTTAGTGTTCCATGATCTAATTATCCCAAGTTCCTCTCGATGGGGGAGTCTTATGTTAGAGATATTAGTTGTTAATGGTATATAATTTTCTTTAATTGTATTAGATATATCTCATTATGTAATTTTATGATGTCTTTCTCTTTAAAAGTAGATTTTCCCCCACCAAAATAAAAGAACAATGGGTTGTCTGTGAATCCTTTTTACAATACTATAGTGGATCAATACTTTACACTTTTACTTATTGGATAATATACCTTGAAGAATATTGGGATTAATAAGATTAAAGAGAAGGAATTTTTTTTTCACACCAATAATGTATCTTTGATTCTTGTAGAACAATTTGGATTAATCTCAGTATTTGAGATAGATTGGAGTGATTGGGATTTCATGGAATTGAATTGGTTTTCCATCCAATGGGGACTCCCTTTATAAGCATGAGATCACCCCTACGAATAATTCATTATACCTCTTCTAATTGGGTATATAAAAATTCTATAAAGGCATATTTTTCCCATTTTTAATATTTTCCATTGGATCGTACTCAAGAAAATAAGAAGTCGAGATCAAACTCGCTTGAAAATGGACATGTCTGTTAGGTCATGGCTAGTCTAATTGGTGGCCCAGATAATACATGTTCAATGAATTGGGTCAACCCATGGGACATACACATTTTTTCCTAGGTCTAAACTGGAATGACCTACTACTCTGTCTGGAAAACTTTAGGCACCTCTAAGCACATTTCACTGATGTTGCATGCAAAGTGAAGTGTTTTACAAAAAATTTATACATAGTTTCATTGTGTACACGTTCATACACATGTGGATACTGCGATGTTCAATCCCCCATAAAAAGTTTCATCCCAAATTTATCATTATAAATAATGATAAATGTGTTCCACTTAATAAAGGATACCCACTCCATCATACTTTTTGATATATGATAAAAAAACTATTCCCTTTAAAAACAAAAAAAAGATATTTTAAATATTTTAAAAACACTTAAAATCTAAAAAACCCCACCATTTTAAAATATTTAAAACATATTTTTGAAAATAAATCATCATACACTCTTATAAATAACATTCATAAAAAAAATTATCTCTCAGTTTTAACATTTATATAGTAGTGAAAAATTAAAGATAAATAGAGAAATGGGTGGAAACTAACTTGAACATGTTACACTTATTATCTATTATATTCATTATAAAAAAATCTATTCAAATTATGTAGTTATTAATCTATTCATAGACACAATTATAGCCATGTTTGATTTATACTTTCATGAATGCTTGATTTCTAAATTTATAAGCTCTTTGGAGCATCCCCACACCTATATGCATGTTGGTGAACCAAAAAAATTTCCTATGTTTCCACACATATTTTATTTCATTAATTCATTTAGAGTTTTAGAATCACCATATTTCTTTCATGGGAACCAAAACACCATTTTTCTTGGTATTAAATACATATTTTGGGTTTCCTTTTCACATATGGTATGATTTATTATGTTGATATTATACATGAAAAGATATTACATGTTGAGTTAAGGTTCTATCATTGGTGTATTTTTAAGATGACTTTAAACCTAGGCCTAAGGATTTTTTTGTGAAAAAAATCCCTTAAAAGACTATTTTGTTTTTGGATCCACCAAATTATGGTTTGATCTAACATATTCCATGATTACGATACCATCTTGTATCAACTGCTTCATATAGCTATGTCCAAGACCAAAGTGTCTCTATTTTCTATTATAAATATTTTTGTATACCCTATCAAACATTACTTGACTTTCACAATGTATGTAAACCAAAACATTAACATAATACACAATATTAGATGTGATAAAATTTATCTTACCATTATGTTTATTTTCTAGTATATGTTAAATAAGTAAACTCAGAAGGTATTGTGGAGTCTATTCTACACATTTTTTCTTTGATCGCGAAGAAATCACTACACCTCTAAGATTAAAATCCAACCAATCATAGAAGAGTGATATTATATATTAGTAATCCTTCTTACATAAAAAAGTATTATTCTACTTAAATATTTAAGAATTTTGTTTTAATATAAATTTAGTGAATTTCTAAATTATATATGGAAGATAAAGTGATAATAATTCTAATTGGAAAAATATTATCCAGGAGATCATAAGTATTCAATTAATTGTAACGCCCCAACCCCAGTTACCCAGAGTCAGTGCATTATTACATAACATTGGCATGATCACAAGAAAGATCAAGTCTCAAAATACCGATTAGTTTAGTAGCCTTGGAATAACTAGATACATTCATAAAGTTTTACATTACATCATAAAAATGAAAACTACAACAACATAGTCTCCATAGTCCACACTCGTATCCCCTCATACTATCCCTGCAGGTCATTCATAATTTACTTCTTCACATCTTGGGAAAAATAAAACATATAAAAGGGGTGAGCTCAAATGCCCAGTAAGGATAACAATATATCAGAAACTTTCATAAATAAGAATAAACATTTAAGGAAATTTATAACTAAAACAAAAGCCTTTTAAACTTGAACTTCAACATAGTATGGAAAAAATAAAATGAAATAATTCCATTTACTTATTCACATGGATATTATACAAAACGAATAATCACATGCAATATCAATAACCACTTTCATAATGATGGAATGCATAATGCCAGACTATCATAACCACATAGCCAAGGCCCCGTGCCAAGACTACAAATAAGATTTTGTCAAGGCCTTGTGCCAAGACACTAGTTTGTCTTATGAGACCTACCGATGCATCGAGGAGCTATAGCGGGCTCCACCCGTCACTTACTAAGTCCAATGCATTCCTCATATGAAAAGTTTTAAACATAACATAAACATTCGTATTAAAACTAGTATACAAAATGTCAATACTTTATCCACAAACCATGAAAGGTATAGAAATAGCACATCCACAGTCAAACATAACTCATTCGATACAATATGGAAGATTGTATTGTATCATAATAACCTCAATCGATAATGATGAAGGATATTTACATAGATTAAAATAATCATCATAAAAATTAGAGTGAAATATCCCCCTTTTTCTTGAAATCATTTAAAAGTCACACTATTTGTCAAGAATCCATTTAAAATAGATTTTATAATCAAAGTGTCCCATACCACTTTTAAACTTTTAAAATGAATTTTTATTTGAAAACTTTAATGTCCATATAAATAAATCCTTAAAACCATTTTTTAAAACATGGACATTAATGAGCAAGATAAGTCTTTAAAACATTTAAAAATGGTATTTTAGTTAGAGTTTCTAACCAAAAGAGAGACACTTGAATAAAAATAATTGAGGTAATAAAAACTTTGTAATATCATTAGAATAAAAGGATTCATCATATACTATGTCAAAGTACATTATATACACCACATAAAAGTGATTTGGTGTATAACAACAAAGAAGTCTCAATGGAATGTAAATTGAGATGAAATCTCTCATAAAGGTCGTATCCTTAGGTTAAGGATAAATCAACGACATAGTTATGTGTGAAAAATATACTAAATATGATTGGATATTCAGTGTAAACCAATCAAAGGACATTCACACATAATCTTGTAAAAACAACACCAATGAATTGGATATTTAACTCAATAAATGGAGAATGAGTTAAAATTACTCTTATCAAATTTATATCGATGACTTGAGAAATTATCAATGGAGTGATTCCACACATAATCAAAAAATAAATAGTGAAATAAGCAAATGAATAGTGATTCCACACATAATCTTAGAGTAAAATAATCAATGAAGTTTGCGTAAAGCCGGATAAATGGAAATTGAAATTTCAAATTCCCTTATCGATTTGGTAACTTATGAAACATACACCCATAAAATAAGGATAATACAATGATGATGTAAATATCCATAAATTAAATTATATTACACAATGAATACAATCATGGGTAGTACACACACCACATGCAATAAATAAGTGGTGAATAATGGAATTCTCACAGAATTAAAAGTGAGATAAGAAACCCCTTACTTTATACTTTTTCCTTGGTCGATGGTAGGTTAACCTCCTGTATAATGGTGAAATAATTGTTATTTAATTATAAAATAATCATATATATTAATATAATATCATATATTATCTTTTAACATTGCTTTGTTAATAATATTTTAGAATTATCGTCGTTTCGAGTGTTAACTTACTCATTTTCTTTTATATGTTTTATTATGTAAGCCATGTTTGTTATAGATAGGTTTTATATTATTCCTATCCAGAATGATATTAAGTCCTTAAACATTATTATTAATCTTCAAATGATAATTATACTTGAATGGATACGATGGAGAATGAATCTCATCGCGTTCGTGGAGACGGTAGTCCGTACGTACGCACGAGCGACAATATCATTCTTTTGATATTAAAATAATATATAATTGGATGGTATATCATATATAAAGAATCATTATCATGTTATATTTATTATTTAAATGAATTATAAATCATTATTATACCCATCCAAATAATAATATATTGAATAATAACAATTACACCACGACGTGGTGACGGTAAGCCGTATGTACGCACGTATGGTGACTTGTCATTCAAAGGATGGATAGAATACTGAATATGGTTTTACCATATTTATAATAATATTAAAGTATATAGGATATACTGGATTCATTATTTTATAATGGGAATAACAAAGAAAGAAGAAGTTGAAGAAGAAATGAATTTGAAAAGGGGTGGTGAAAACATTACCTCTTCTTCGGGTTCTTCCTTTTTATTTGATCAAAAGGGCTCCTTAGGTTGGCTTTCTGATCAAACTAAGGCCTATAGGTTGTAGTGAGGGAATTTTAGAGAGTATTTGGGCAGGGTTTGGCCGAACCAAAAGGCTTTGAAGGTGTGAATTAATGAGAAGGGGGAGTGCCCTTTTATAAGAGGGGTGATTGGCACCTTTGGAAAAGATAGAAATATTATTTTATAATAAATTCATATTCAGTTTATAATGGCTCCAAAGTGGATTATTTAAAGTTTAAGGTGGGGATAGGTCTAAAAAAACTCAACCAATAGGATTTAGACAGGTTTGGGTTACTATATTAACCTTATCTTTAAGTATTAACTCTCAGTTAATTAGTTTCACTTTTACAATGTCTCTTTGTATTTTTATATTATATGGTAAATAAACTTACTATATATATCCAAGCGACCCCCAAGTGGTCCATTAATGATACACCTATCATGATATAAGTCTCTTGGCTGAACCTTAGATTTTTATGAATTTAATATCAATTAATAATATAATATTTGTTTTAAAAACTCTTTTATGTCAATTTTGACACTATTCAATAATTGATTTTTTTAAAACTCATAACAGAATGATTACTTCAAAAAAAAGTTAATTCAATAATTCCTAACATGTCATATTAACCTAAAAAATTAGTGCAATTCATAAAAAGTCTCAAATTATATTTATTTGGGTATTTATAATATCAATTATTTTAATTTTTCACTATTATGGTAATTACTGCATCATCATTATGTCATAAATAAATTAAATTATTTAATGTATAAAAATTATAAATAAAATATCATTATGTAGGAAATATTTTTATCTTTATAATTAATATTTATAGTCAAAAATCCAACATATATAACCCTATGTAAAAATTGTTTTTCTAAAAGATATATGCTTATGTCATTTTTGTATTTATTTTAACTTAATTAATATAAAGTGTCATTATCACTTACAAGTGGCACCATGGGGTCCAAAAATCGACCCAAAGATGCTCATGGTCGGACATGTATCAACCAATAAGTTTAGGACACGTTTTAGGGTAATTTTTTATTATTATAATATTATTTGTAACCCTTATTTACCGGATTTACCCTTTAACCATGGTAAATAAAATATTTACCGAAGTAATTATTCAAAATGTCTAAAAATAAAAGTTACCTATTTACACAATTTGAACATCCTGATTCTGAATATGGAATCCATTTTTTTAAATTCCAAACACAGAAGTGGCAGAAATTAATTTAAAATTAATTCCCGTTGTCAAAACAAAAAGCGTGTTTTTAAGATATAATAACTATCAAAAGATTGATACATTTTTATGTCCGGTTTAATTGTAAAATTATGTCCAATGACCAACATTGTATTAAATGGTAAAAATATATTCTAAATGTACTTTAAAACCACTCAAATTCATAATTTATCAATACTAATTATTTTGATTAAAAAAGTTGTTTTTAATTAAAATTTAGTCATTTTCACTATTCATCATAATATGAAAGTTATCTGAAAAGTACCAAAATTTCACCCTAGGATAATTTCGATATTCCGAATCCAAAAATGAAGTCCATTTTGAGAGATATAATATATAAAATTTTAAAAAGTGGGTATTACTATTTATAATGACTACTTTGATTGGTTGAGGTGTGTTAGAACTCGAAGTTGCGTACAACACACGCTACTGTATTAATCAAAGAGAAGTGTAGAATTGAAGATTGGGGTGTTACATTAATTGATTCCTATTTTTTAGTAAACCCCTTAGCTTACAATCTATAAATGTATTTTTAAACTATACTGTCAAATTTTTATTTTATTTTGAATATCCATTTACAACCAATTGGTTGTAAACCTTGAGGAATATTAACTAATAGCCAAGTTTTTTTCTTGGTTATAGTCTGTTTTTTCATTTATATATTACTTCTTAAGTGATGCATTAGAAAATGACTTATCTTCTTTTAATATTTTTGTAATAAACTATATATTAAGTAAAAATAGAGGTTGAGTAATAATAATATCAACATTTCCTTACTATAAATACATATAGAAATCAAATCTATATTTCTTTGGTAACTAGGTTTGTTTCCTTTTATGAAACTCCTTGACCGTATCTTCTTGATATACTCTTGTATTTAAGATATATTACTTTATTTAAATTTGATTAGGTAAATAAGTAAACCTATATTCATAAAATATAGTATTTCTTGAGTCAATGACTATGTTAATAGAAACTAAATCATTATATTTACCACCATGAATCTATAATATTTTGAATACTCTTAAAATTAAAGAAATATTTTATCAATACCTATTTTACTTTAATGATCCAAACTTTATATTTAATATTCATTTCCTAAATAAATGTGTGTTATATTATATTATTTAGTATTATACACATACATCGCATAGAGAAACAAACAACACTTTATTTAATTAATGAAAATAATTAAATTAATCAAAAACTAAACCCATTAAAATTAAAATTATTATAATTGGATAGAAAATAGAAAATAGAAAAACTATAATGGGAAAACATAAGTCATTCCAATCTGTTAGAACTATCACCCCCAAGAATAACACTATAGAAAAGAAATAGAATATTAGTAAACCAATATTCATTTTCAAAAATAGAAATATAGATCTTTGAGAGGAATTGAGTTGAATTTTTAATGAATGAATGAAGTGGAATTTATATAAGGTAATGTGAGTGTTGGAATAGTAATGTGCGGTCGTTGAGAATAATAAGTTGGCCATTGGGAATAATAACCCGACCATTGGGAATATTAATCTGACCTCAAAATAATAAAATGGAATATAAATAATATTTATCATTCTTAATTTAATAAAATATAAATATTATAATATATTAAAATAAATATCATGATTAAAAACTCAATGAAATTATAAGCATATTTTTAATAGTGTATTTCAATTTATTTTAAAAAAATCATAATTTTTAAATTAATAATTAAAAATTACAATGTCAGAAAAAAAATTAAAAAAGAACTTCATTTTTATAATCATCATTTATAAATTTTATAAGGGTTATTTTTTTGGTAATTTTATGAAACACTTCAATTTTTAGGTAAATAGTAAAAATATAGTTTTTTCAAAATAGGTGTATTTTAAATTAAATCATTCATTATGTAATAATTACCTAATCAATTATAAAAATGTTTTATCAACCAAAATCATATTAAATTTTATAAATAAGTCACTTAAATAAAATAAACATTTTTTCCAAACCTGAAATGTTATTTTCAAAGTCTAAAGTCTAAATTATTCCATTAAAATAATATTTTGGCATTTTTCATATTTCCTTTTGATTAAACTAATAAATTATGAATATATAGTGTTTTTAAGTCTTATAATAATATTATTTAATTCAAATATATTTCATAATTTCAAAAATATTACTATTGAATGGTTTAACTTGGATATAATATTTTATTCAATATTATAACTCCAAAGTACCCATCTCCTCAAGTATAAGTAACCCCTATCCCTCCACTTGGAAAACCACTCCGCTATCACTTACCAAAGTAAAATAGCTAATCAAATACCCTATATAAGTCTCTTTAAAATCCTTTTCTATATTTAACTAACTCTAATTATCAATGTATTTTAGTGTCATGGAAAAGATGCAACACCGAGAAATGGGTATATTTTGATCAACTTCTCTTCTCATTTTCCTCTTCTCTTCCTCTTTTTAAAAATTCCTTTCAAACCTGAATATTCTAATATTAATTAATTATTATTTTAATATTATATTAATTATTTTAACCTACTAAAATTATTATATTCATGATTTATTTATATTTCATAATTCACTTTCTTATCTTTTGATAATGTCCCATTAATGGTCAATTAATCACCCATGAGGTCATTGTTAACTCTCTACTTATCAAAACTATTATGTATGATCTTAATAAATTATTTTTAATATATAAATTTATAAATATAATTATTTATAATTTTATGTATTTAATCTTAATAATTTATAAATATAAATAAATAAATGTCATTAAATCGAGGAAATGTGTAATATTTTAAGGAAAATATGATTTTAAAACCTTTAAACTTTAATAAATATAATTAATAAATATAATACAATGGTAATAATTGATTAATAGTGTCAAAATAGAACATAATTCACTTAAAATTCCATGTTTTAATAAACCTATGTTTATTATTGATGAGGTGGAAAAGTAATGAAATAAAGTAGGATTTAAGGTAAAAAGAATATCAAACCCAACTTCTTTTTTGTTTAATCCTATTTTAAATTATTTTCTATATATATGTTATTAAGATGTCCTTAAATTTATCTACCATAGTTATTTACCTTTTCTTTTTTGGGATATATATGTTCTTTCCCTTTCTAAATGGTTTCTAATCAATTTACAAAACCTTTTAAAAGACTTTAATTTCCAAAAACATTGCATTGAATCCTCTTGAGTTATTACTTATCCGCTCAAGAATGATGATGTTTTACAAAAAAAACATGATTTCACTTATTCATTTGGAAACCCTAATGGTTATTCACGAAATATTTCTTTACAAAACCATCATGAAACTCATTCCTTTCCATGGGTTTATACTATGACTACAATTGTTTTACATTCTACATAGAATTCAATATTATGAGAATTAATGATGTTATGAGTGGGACAAAATTATATATACCTCTGATTCATTGGGTAATGTGATATATATCATAATATTAGGTGTATTATGCATGAAAATAATAGTATATTTCTTCACAATTATTATGTTATGATTTATGCGTATATGTTATGCATGAACACGATGTTATATTTATTCATAACTTTGTGTGGTATTTCACCACTATGTTATGATGTTTAATTTTTATTCATATTCAACATTTCATGACTTCAAAAAATATTTCCATTATGCTTATTATGATGATCCCATTCTTATTATATGATGATTATTATTATTATGCTCACTCATGTACTATTTATTCATGACTCTTATTCCTTCTATGTTATCCCTCCCATTACTAGGATTTTAGCTCCCCAATTTATTTAACTTATATCCTCAAGTGATTACATTTACTTGGGATAATGTGAGAGATTTTATATGGATAAATAATATGGTTTTAAATAAGTATAAGTTTTATTATGTGAAAGAGATGTATGAGAAAAATTTTCCCAATATATTAAACCTTTTCATCCTTGAATGTATTAATATTATGTAGTTTATCTTAAAAATTATTTCATAGTCATGTAAGAAAAAATTATGTTGTAATAGTTGGTATTAGATGGTGGTTATTTAATTTGAGAATTAGGACTAGAAAATAATGGTGAAATCCATAAGCATAAGTCTAGGTCTAGGTAAAAATCCTATGTTTTTGTAAAGTATAATAGAGCATGTATTACAATAAATTAAATCCCAATCTAGATAATAAAAGTTTATGTTGATCTATAATATTTATACCTGGGGGTAATAACCCAAAAAAGGGAATATCATGTTTTAACTTGATTTTCACCTAACACACAAAAAATAGGTCTTGTTGCACATCTAGTTTGACACTCCTGATGGATATGCTTCAGTTAATCACAAACTCTATACAAACCATTATAAATAATATATATCTAAATTAATTCTTTCATTTAATGTTAGAAAGTGATTAAATTACATGATCCTAAAATAATCAATTTTCAAAAAGGCTAAGAAAAATGATCCCAAAATATATAACTTTAAAATTAACTTTCAAATGAGAATAAATTTTTTATTCATGCTTGGTTGGCTTATGTTTGTTCAAACCATTTCTATTTAAGAAAATGTTGGTAATTAGGAGATACCAGACCAACAACTAATCTGAGGTATGATTCAAGGATAGTCCAAATGATATTTTCAATAAAATGGGTGGTGGAACATCCGCCTTCCCCAAGAAGGAGAAACTAACCATTGAGTCCTTTATTCAGAAATGAAAACCAATGTTTAGTGGGTCTTCCAATCCACTTATTTTTTAATAGTGTATTATCTCAATAGAGATTAACTTTATTTTTCTCTAATTTTATGATAATGGTAAATTTACCTTGGTTGACTATCATTTAGATAGAGAGGTTTATCAATAGTGGGTGTTGATAAATAATACCAATCCAAAGTATGAAATGGAATAAATAGAGTGGGAATACATTAATAATTTATTTATAAACAATTATTTACCTCAAAATATTTGAAAAATATGGAGAGATAATTCCTAGATCTTAATAAAAAGTAGGTTTAATCTGACATGTCCTATGAGGAAACTTTTAAAGTATTTAAATATATTCCACATGTTTTTTTATAAATAATGCTAAGAAAATGGATATATTCTTTAGTGCTTTAAAACCCCACATTTGAAAGTCTCTATCTATCTAAGACTTTGGGAGTTACAAAGAATTAGTTTGAGGTGATATTAAATTAGATATGTAGTTTGGAGAATGGTCGCATGGACATGGAGATAAGAATATGAGAATTTAATTTCAAGGTGGTGGATCAAATGAAAAATTAGGAAAGCATATCCAACCACCCACATGTCAAAATGTGGGAAGAAGCATCATGGGAATTACCTTAAAGGTAAAAGTAAATTCTATAAGTGTGGAAGATAAATCCCCAAAGATCTTAAATTTTGAGGATACATGAAAAAGTTGTACGATGTGATAAAGTAAATAAAGGCACCTCCAAATGAACCACCCATGGTATAATGCTTCAATTGTAGGGAGTATGGGAACTATTCTAGCTAGTTCAATAAATCGCAGATCATTGAAGGTAATCAGCATCAGAAACCACTAATGTTGAGGGAGAAATGAAAACATTATGCCATAACCACTACTGAATTAGATCATGAAAATAAATTCATACAAAATACACTTCCTATTCACTCAAGAATAGAAAATAATATTTTATTATAGTTCTATGTATTTATTTATATCTTGAAAATTTTCTAGAACTGTTGAATCAAAACCCCAATACATTGAAGTATAGATATCTGTAAAAATACTTTGTGGTGTGATCAATGCAACCCAAGTGTTGGACTATTTTCTTATTAGCATTGTGGGAATATTCTTCTAGTGAATCTTGTAATCATTCCCTTGGTGGAATTTATCACTATACTGGGCATGGATTGGATATCATTATATAGAGCTCACATCAACTGTTGAGAAAAGGAAAATATCTCTCTATATTCCAAATTATCCCATGCTCCTCTACAAATGAAATTATTGTCTTGAAATTATTATGGAAAATTCCTCAATGGTGTGGGAGTAGATACGCAACAAAGATGCATACCTTTCATAAATGGTTGAGTTAAAGGAAAGTATCAACAATGTAGAAATTCCTATTATAAGGGAATATACTGATTAATTCCCTAAAGAGTTAACCAGAATTCCCCCATTTAGTGAGGTAGGTTCTCAAAAGATATCATACTCAGAGCCAATCCCATCTCTAAATACCTATATTGGATGGCCTTAATCAAACTACAAGATATAAAGAAGTAGATATAAGAGAATTTGGACAAAGGTTTCATAAAATTTAGTAAATTTACTTGGGGTGTGTTGATGTTATTTATTACGGAAATGGATGGATAAATTATGCTATGTATTGATTATTGGGAGTTAAAAAAGATCACCATAAAGAACAGGTTTCCCCTTCTAAGGATTGATGACTTTTTCAATCAACTGCAAGGATCTTTGTACTTCTCAAAGGAGGATATTCATTCTGGATGTCATCATCAAAATTTGAATAAGTAATATACTCATAAGATATATTTATCTATAAGTTTTGGTAACTATGAGTTCATAGTGATTCCCTTAGTACTTACTAATTATCCCATAATATTTATGGATTTTATTAATAGATTCTTTATAGACTACCATGAAAAATTGTTGGTATTCTTTATTGATGATATTCTCATTTACTCCAAGATAAAAGAGGAAAACGAATCATATTTAAGGATTGTGATGGAGATATTACTAAAGGATAAAATTTATGCTAAGTTCAACAAGTGTGACTTTTGGATTCAACAAGTCACATTTTTGGGGTATGTGAGCACAAGAGAGAGAATGCTATGGAAACTTTAAAGAAAAATGAAATTAACGAATGGATTAGGCCCTCAAATATTGAAAACATCCATTGTTTTATTGAATTTTTTGGGTATTACAAATGTTTTTTTTAGAAATTTATCATTATTTTTTGTCACATTAAATAAGTTAACATGGAAAGGTGTAAAGTATGTCTATATAGAAGAATATGATGAAAGCATTAAGGATCTAAATAAGAGGCTAATTATTATTATTGTACTCACACTACCATCAAGGATATAATGATTTGTGATATATATTGATGATTAAAAGAAATTATTGGGTTGTTTAATTATGAAAATTGTAAAATTTATAGCCTAATTCTCATAACTTTTGAAGATCCATGAGCAGAACTACCCGGCGCATGATCTGGACTTAGAAGTTGTGATCATTTCTTTAAAGATTTGGTGGAACTACCTCTATGGTGAGAAGTTTTAAATATATAAAAATCATATGAGTCTAAATTATATATTCACACAAAAATAGTTTAACTTGTATCAACAAAGATAGTTAAATATGATCAAGGACTATGATTTGTCTATTAATTGCCATCCTGTAAAGGTGAACAAGGAAGATGATGCACTTAATAGAAAAGAAATTTTTACCCTATCCATGATGTGGATTTAGAAATACACTATATTATATAATATGAAAAGGATAGATCTATAAATCATAACATCAATAAATTCATCCTACCTTTCCCAAATCATTATTGAACTATATATCCAATAGAGGATCAAGGAGGCACACAAGGGTGATCTGGTACTTCAAAAGAAGGTGTAAGATATTATAGGAGGGGAATGCTTTTGAATTCCATATCATTAAAGATGGTTTCATTCAGTTTGGATCTATATTTTATGTGCCTTAATCACCTTAGATAATTAAATATCTATTAGATAATGAGAATATATCATCTTTATCCATCCATCCGAGAAGTTCCAAGATATATTATGATCTTTGGGAGCACTTTTGGTGGGACAACATAAAGAAAGAGATCTATGAGTACACCTCAAAGTTCTTGGTATTTCAGTAATTTAAAGAATATTAACAAAAGTATAATGGGATGATGAAACCATTTCCCATTCCCATATATAAATGGGATAACATCACCATGGACTCTCTTACTAGTCTCCCAAATACATTTAAAATAAGCAATGTGATATGGGTTGTGGTGGATAAAATCACTAAGAAAACCCACTTTATCATTATTTGGGAAGATTTATCACTTGAAAAAAATTCTATGATATATTCAAAGAATGTGGTGAACATACATGGGAAACCACCTTCGATCATATATGATCATGATCCAATGTTTACTTCTAAATTCTAGAGAAGTCTTCAATATGGTCTAAATACTAAATTGGATTTCAGTATGACCTATCAGCCCCAAAATGATGACCAACCTGAAAAGAAAATTTATACACTAGAGTACGTGATTAGATCCTACTAAATGGAATTTAATGGTGTTAGGGATCAACATATCCCATTAGTTGAGTTTAATACAACAACAACTTCCACTCAGGTATTCAAATGTCCCTATATGAGGCTTTATATGAGAAGTGGTGTAGAAATCATACATTTCAAGATGAAGTTGGTGAATTAAATATACTTGGACCTTATATTGTGTAAGATATGAAAGAAAAATTTCAAGATATCTAAAATTATATAAAATATTTTCATAGTTAGTAGATGAGTTATAATAACAATAACTAAAGGGACTTGGAGTTTAAAGCTTGAGACAATGTTTTCCATTGAATATCACCATGTAAGATAGTCATATGGTTTATAAATAAACTAAATCTTATCCCTAGGTATATTATCCCCTTTGATATCATTCATCGCATAAGAGTAGTGGCCTATTAGCTATCACTTCCACCAAACATGGCTCAAGTTCATGATGTGTTCTATATATCTCTCTTGAGGAAGCACATACCTGATCCATCAAATGCACTAAAACTAGAGGTGGTAAAAATAGATAATGATATCTCTTATGAAGAGATCCTAAATAAGATCCTAGACCATAGATACAAATTTCTACATAACAAAACAAATCACCTTGTAGAGGTGTTATGGATAAAACATAAATATGAAAAGCTGGTGTGGTATCTTAAGGAAATTATGAAACATAAGTACACTCATCTATTCTAAACTTAGAATATGAGTTAAATTTTCAGGTATGAAATTTATAAATGGATGAATAATTTAAGGACTTAGACATTATAAGTAATATTTTTCCTAAATGAATGAATGATATATTATATTATATAATATTATACAGATACATCACATAGAAAAACCAATAACACTTTATTTCATTAATGAAAATTTTTATATAGTCAACAAATAAACCCATGAAAATTATAAACATTACAATGGGGTAGAAAATAGAAAATTAAAAAAATGATTGGGAAAGCTTGGATCATTCCAATCTACTATAACCTTTTCCCCATGAAAAATATTATAGAAAAGAAATAGAATATTAGTTTAGAAAATGTAAATGTAGAACCTAGAAAGGAATAGATTTCAATTTTGAATAAATGAATTAATTGGTTTTTATAGGAGGTAATATGATGATAGTAATAGTAATCTAACTATTCGAATAGTAACTTGACTGTTGGGAATAGAAATATGGCTGTTAGGAATAGTAAACTGACTTTTGGGAATGTTAATTTGAACTCAAAAAAATAAAATGTAATATAAAAAATATTTATCATGCATAATTTTAGAAAATAAATATTATAATACCAAAAAATAAATATTAATATTAAAAAATAAAAAAATTATAAGAATCATTTTAATAAACTATTTTTTAATGTATTTTATAAAAATCATAATTTTTATTTTAATAATTAAAATTAACTATGTTATAAATTTTTTTTTATAAAATAAAATTTATTTTTAAATTCATCACATTAAAATTTTACAAGGTTGATTTTTTGATAATTTTTTAAAATACATTATTTTTTAGGTGAATAGTAATTACAAAGTTTTTTCATAACTTGTGTACTATAAATTATATCATTCATGATTTGATAATGTCCTAATAAATTCTATAAAAAATTTATTAAAAAAATAAATATTTAATTTAATAAATGAGTCATTTAAATATGATATTTTTTATTCCAAAACTAAAAATTACTTTCAAAATTCTAAAGTTTAATGTATTTAATTAAAATAATTTTTTTTCATTTTTACACATTTTGTTTTGATTAAACTAATAGATTCATATTATAAAGTGTTTTGGAGTCTTAAAATCATGATATTTAATTCAAATATATTTCATGATGTCAAAAATCTTACTATTGAAATATTTACATTGGATATAATATTTCATTCAATATTATAACTCAAAAATACCCATCTTCTCAAGTATAAATACCCCTTCTCCCTATATAACACCTTGGTTTTTGTATTCATCCTATATTCTAGTTAATTATTGGATCTTGGTTTTTCTCTCGAGTTTTGAGTGTGACGTGGTTTCAAATTTGAGGTGTTTCTTTGTATATTTTGATCTCAGTGTTATTACTTAGTTTTTTTAGGAGTTATTGGTGAAATTTTGAGTTTTGGGGCATGGCAGTAGGTTGTGCACTATTGGCGCATAATTTGGTAAACCGTGTGGCTCAGCCTAGGTAATCGTAAAACTAGGTGACATTTTGGAGCAGTGTCATTTGGAATGATTAGTACACAATTTATAATTTGTGCATCTAAACCAAGAAGGGTGGATTGTGTGTCTAGTGAGGGGTGCATGGTTGGTGCATGATTTGGTAAACCATGAGGCCAAACCGTGAGAGCTTCCCAAATCCATTTTTTTTTAAATTCCAAGAATTCCCCCTATGGATGTTTAACATAAAACTCCTCCCATATCCTTCATTTATTTTATGTGACCCTAAGGGATATTTCTCCCTTCTTCTCTAAGACTTCACCCTTCTCTCATGGTGTGGATCTAGGGTTTCTTCAAGTTTTGGGGCTACATCTCTCATGGTAATCTCCCCTACTCTTCTCCCTCTTTTACTTTCCTCTATTTTATTTTGGGATATCATTCTCCCATGGTCTCTTGGACCAAGTTTTCATGGTTTACTTCACTTATGTTGGTGGGTTTTCTTGTTTAAGGCTCTTCTTGGTAGATCTTAGTTCTTGGAACCTTTGTGAAGTGTTTTCAGGTGTGCATTGTTAAAGAACCATGGATTTGAGGTAAGTTTCCCTTAAAATTACCTTTTTAATTTTATAATCATTTATTTCATTCTTTTCACACCTTACTTGAATATTTAATATTGACATTTCATCCTTGGAATAATTATTGGGTGTTCAAAATCATTATTTCTTCCTTTTTCTGTGATAAAATATATTGTTTTGGTTATATTGTGCACACCAAGTGGTTGAGAAAATTCCTGATTGGATTTTATGAGTGATTTGTGATATAAAAATAATGGTTTGACATCATAAATGAATTCATGGTATTTTAAATTTTGATTTGGGTTCCTTGAATTGGTTCCTAATTGGTTTTTTATTTAAATGGAATGCATATTTTTCTTTCAAATGGGGTTTGGCATGTGTTAACGGTTACTAGGCCATTTGGTATTTTTATAAGAATTTTTTTGGATTAAAAATGAAATGTGAGTACTTTGATGGAATTGATTTTCAAATTGTTTTGAAATGGAAAAGGGTGTTTTTTAACTCTTTAAGGAAATGTATTTGGTTCTTCAAAGGATGATGGTTATGTGAAATGTACTTGTGGCTTGTTTTTAACTTTTGTGAAAATGGGGAAAATTTTTATTATGAAAACTCTAATTAGATGATTCTATTTACCTTTTTATTTGAATAAGAGTTACATCCTCATTGTGAAGTCCTTGTGACCCATTTACTTGTATGTAATGGGATTCCTCGATATGGACTCCTTTGTGATCTAATAGTTTTAAGGAAAGAGATGGATCCTTGGGTTGATTTGGGTGATTCTTGTTATGTGAATTATTATATATGTGAATGTTATTGGATCCTAAGTTGGAATCAGTTGGATCACCCTATTATATACATCTTTACATGAAGAGTGTGGCATAACTATTTATTTTTCTGAGAATGATTGATGCACTAATTAGAATACGCACTAGCTAGTGGCCCATAGGAGGGGGATATTTGTTATTATTACTATGGGATTGTGCCCCTTGATATGTACCATGTGGGGTGTGTCCAAGCATGTTAGGGTGTTTTGATGTCATTGATTGAGGTATGTTTTCCAAAATAATTCGACATGTATCAATATGTTTTGTATTATTCATGAGCTCCTTGGTTAACCCATGTCTATTTACACTTAGTTTCTTACAGTGATGATTTTTATACTTATTGGTTGGTTACTTGGGTGCTTAATCCTATACCCCTTTTTGTGTGATTATTGTTATGTTCATATGTGTGGGTTATTCCTTTGGAAGGTGATGGGTTTTTTTTCAAAGGTTTATGAATTTTTTTTAATGTATACCATGATTTATACTCACTTGTAACTATTTCAATGAGAGTATCACATTTCCATTGAAAATGTTAACATTGTTTTGATAGAAATTATTATGGATTGGAGATTAAAAAGGGAAATGGAAAATGAATTTTTTAATTTGGAAAACATGTGTAAAAAAATCTAACTTTTTATATTGTATTTCAAACTTGAGGTCGATGTTTCCTTTATTTTAAAGCAAGTGCATTGGGAATAGATTGTTCGGTCACACCTACTAAGTTTTAATACTCACACATATAGTTCTTCTTGTGTTTAGTTTTTTGTGTAGGTTTATCTTGGTATTGATCACATGTTCGATGGTTGTTCAAGGTATAATAGAGTGACCCTTTGGGTCACATAGAGTTTTCATCATGGTCATCAGGTTTCAGTTCGGTTTGGTTCTTCGGTTGTTGTACCTTTCAGATTTTTGTAAAAATATGTTTAGTTTTGTTATTTATTATTGGGAAAAATCATTCCCTTACTTTACTCTAAAGATCCAAAACACTAATTTCCAGCCCATGGGGATCGATAATCCCCTTTAGGCCATGCCACGAATCGGATCATGTGAACAGTTTGAAGTCAACCAAGGTTGGTTCATGACAAAATCGTATCATAATAGGTCATCTCTTTAGAGGACCTTTATTTTTAGAGCACCCTTTGTTACTTAGTGATTTCAAGGTATATGTAGTAGGACTTTCAGGACTTGATAGGTAGGAATGGGAAGGGATTCATGAACCCTTTTTCATTTTGATCCCCAAGTTTCCATGGGAATTCGAGTTTTTTGTCTCATTAGTTCTTGTGGTTGTTTGGTATTTGGGATGTGAAAAGAGATTTGAGATAGTGGTATCAATGATCTCATAAGGTTTATAAATCCATGTGGAGTTAGGTACATATTCCAAGAAGACTCTCTATGATGGTGGTATAATTGGTATGTGGACTCCATCCATATGACCAAGTCACCCATTTACACTAGTTTCCCCTTACGAATTTCTTTGGGTCTTCCTTAGTTTTGGAAATAATTTTGTGAACTCTTTCTTTGTAATTTTGAAAACTTAATTTTGAAATTTAAGTGATTTAATTCTAGGAAAAAGTAAAATGAGTTTTTAGAAAAAAAACATGAGAAAATTTCTTTTGTAAAATGTTTTTGATGAAATGAAATTTTTTGAGTTGTTGAAAAAAATGTTTTAAATGAGATAAAATCGATTTTTGGATGGGAATTCATGAGTTTTTATTTATAAACATGATGAAATGTTTTTGTAATGTGTAATTTTAAAATGGTATTTGACTTGGTAGTTAGTGATATTTTTAAAAGTTTTATGAATTTTGAAAATGGAATTGGATTGAAAGTGTGAAAGTGTGGGTCGAATGTTTGATTTAGAAAGTGGAAATATTATTTTTCAACCTTTTATATTTACTTGTGTGCTCACATGCATGGATATGTGTGTAAAGAAGTTGAATGATGATGTGTGCGAATGAGTTCCCAGTGTGGAATGGTTGATGGGTGCCTGGAGTGGCACGATAATGTGCATGTGAGTGAGACTATAAGTAATATCATTGGTTAGTGCGTAACCCACAAAGATTGTTTTCTTTTAAAAGTTCTTTGAAGAGGAAAATTTTTGTGTTTTGAAAACCAATGCTATGTGGTTTGTTTTTTATGGTTTGGGAAGTGTTTTTTATTAAGTTTTTTGAGTTTGAGAACTCTTATTGATGAGTTAGTTTTGATTGAGCTCTTGTGTTTTCATGACGCCTAGTGTGTTCCACCATAAAGATTCGATGGATAGTTATGGTGAAGTTACGGGTGATTCCCCGTTGGCAGGATTTCCAGTTGATCAACCTATAATGACTTCGTTCTTGAGTTCCAAAAGTTAAATCCACCTCTCTTTTATGGTCAAGTAGATCCCCTCAAAGTAGAAGAGTGTATGTGGAAGATCAAAATTAACTTTTCATCATTGATTTTTCTGAGTCTTTGATGGTGAATTTTTATACTTTCATGCTTGATGGTTCTCTCTAGAAGTGGTGGAAATCATTCTCTTGGAACAAGACTCAGAAAGATCTTACCTCGGAGTTCTTAAAGTCTTCATTCATTCATCAGTACTTTTTTGAGATGATTAAGGTAAGGAAGGGAATAAAAATTCTATTCTTATAGTAATGTGAAGGTTCAATGTTGGAGTACTTCTGTCATTTTGTAGATATCTTTCCTTATACTCTAGAGTGGGCAATTAATGATTCTTGGAAGGATTTATATTTTTAGTTTGGTATTCATCATGATCTGTAGTTGAAGGTGTCAGAGTTATATCCAACCTCTTTTTCCAATGTGGTAAAAAAAATATTCGATTTAAATCCATGATGGCAGAAGTTCTTGAGGTATTCTTCCCTCCTTCAGTTCTTAGAAGCGATGAGGTGAATTCTAGTAAGGATGTGGGGAAGAGACGTGAATCTATTTCTGTCAGTCATAGAATTAAAAGGCCTTAAGAACATTCTTCATATTCTTAAGGGCATGAAATCATGGCATGTCATTTGTTTGTTAATAACAATCATAGGAATTCATCATTTCTAATCTTACCAAATACATATTATGTTTGTTGGTGCCTAGTTCACTTACAATGTTTATGCCAAGGTGTTTCTAGGAAGAGACATAGATCCAAATCATAGGAGTAGAGTGCTTCTTGGGTTCATTTTAAGGTCCCTTTCTTTTGTAATGTTTCTCCCTATTTTGGAGGGTATGACCAATGGTGTTTTCTTTGTTTAAAATTTAAGGGGATGTTTTAGATCTTTTGATAATTCAAGTTTTAAAATAAAGTATGTTTTTATTTTGTAAATTAAATGTCTTTATTTTCTAAGTGGTGGTGTTCGGCATGTGCATCTTATAATTCCTTATTTGGGTGAAGGTGTGTGCTGAAGAAAGTAAGTTTCATGGGGTGTTGTGCTTATCATCTCTTAACTACAGTGAAAAATATGCTTTAAACATCAGAGATCCAGCCATTGGCCATAGAGTCAAGCTTTCCATGCAATCAGGAATTGTTGGGGGTGTGGAGAACTCAGGTACATATCATGTCTCCAATATTGTGGTGAGAAAATCTTGTTGAGGTTTCCTGTATTGTTGTGAGTTCTCCCTCATCATAGAAATTTTTTCCTTGTGAGGTTAGTCATTTGGGGTGGTTCTCTTTCATTGCCCTCCCCCTCCTCCCCTTGTGGTGGAGGGTTTTTGGCTGTGTAGGGGAAGTCACTGGTTGAGTTAAGCTAGTTGTTTTTTTAATGGTGGAGAGACCCACCATGGTTATCATTGAAATTTTTCTTGGATTAAATCAATTTTATTTGTGTTCTATGGGTGAGGAGTCTATTCTAGCCTCCCGTGTTGAGAATCCAAGTTGGTTTCAGATGTGGTCTGATAGGAACCGGTTTCTTTTTCAAGTTATTTTATTTCTAAGTTTCATTTTTGTTTTTTTGGATATTGGGATGTAATAGAGGGTACCCAAGGGTCTCATTAAATGCATGGTTATTAAGGTTGTGGCCCAAATTTATCATTGTATCTTGGGAAGTGGTTCTGGTTTGTTGTTTTATTTTGGGAAAGATATGTGTGTTCTATTTGGTTGTGTTGTTATGTTTTTAGTTTGATACTTTTGGATTATGCAGATGTGAATTCCTTAGTCATTGATAGATCAACTAGAATATGTTGTGAATTTTAGGGTAAGAAATCATTATGGTGTGAATAATTGTCACACCCTATTTTTTCACCCTTTGTTCTGATTCATTATTGGATCTCGGTTTTTCTCTTGAGTTTTGGGTGTGATGGGGTTTCAAATTTGAGGTGTTTCTTTGTCTATTTTTTATATTTGGGTTATTCCTTAGTTTTTTCAAGATTTCTTGGTGAAAATATGAGTTTTTGGACTTAGAAGTATCATGCGCATGATTGGTTCATGGTTTGGTAAACCATGCAGCTCATTCAATGTAATCGTGCGGCCAGGTGACATTTGGGCGTAGGGTTTTTTGGTATGGTTAGTGCATGGTTTATAAACCATGAAACCAAACCATTTAGGGTTTATTGTGTTTCCAATGAGGGGTTTATTTTTGGTGCACAGTTTGGTAAATCATGTGGCCAAATAATATGAGATTCCCATATCTAAAAAAATTATGAAATTCCAAGTATCCCCCTCGTAATTTTTAATCCAAAATGTCTCCCCTCTTCTACCTCTGGTTTTTTCAAACCTAATGGGCTCCAGTTGTTCTATAAGCCTCCAAACTTCTCCCATGGTGTGGATCTAGGGGTTCTTCAAGGTTTGGGGCTAGATCTATCAAGGTAATCTCCTCTCCTCTTCTCTCTCTTCCTCTTTCCTCTATTTTCTTTTGAGATCTCTTTCTCCCATGGTCTATTAAACCTATAGTATATTTTCCCTTTACTTATGTTTTGTTTTTTCATTTATAAGGCTCCTCTTAGTAGATTTTGGGTATTGTAACCTTTGTGAAGTGTTTTCGGGTGTGTGTTTTTGAAGCACCATGGATTTGAGGTATATTTCCCTTAAACTTGCCTTTTTATTTAATAATAATTGATTTCATGCTTTTCACACCTTCCTTGAATATTAAATATTGACATGTGATCCTTGGAATAATTGTTGGGAATGAAAAATGGTTATTTCTTCCTTGTTTTGTTATAAATTTTATTTTTTGCTTATATTGTTCACACCAAGTGGTTGAGAAAATAAAATGTTGGATTTTATGAGTGATTTGTGATATAAAAATAATGGGTTGGAATTGTAAATGAATTCATGGTATTTTAAATGATTATTTGGGTTCCTTTAATGTTTTATAAAGGGTTTTTTCTATAAATTCAATGTGTATTTGGATTTCAAATGTGGTTTGGCATGTGTTGATAGTTAGTGGCCAATTTGACATTTTGATAAGAATAGTTTTGGGTTAAAAATGAAATGTGAGTACTTTGATGGAATTTTTTTCCAAAGGGTTGTGAAATGTAAAAGGGTGTTTTTTCATCTTTAAGGAAATGTATTTTTTTCTTTAAATGATGATGGTTTTGTGGAATTTTATTGAGGCCCGTTTGGAACTTTTTTGAAAATGGTGAAAATGTTTATTATGAAAACTCTCCTTGCATGATTCTCTTGACTTGTTTATGTGAATGGGTGGTATTTACTCACTATATAATCCTAATGACCCATTTAATTGCATGTAATGGGAGATTCGAAATATAGAATCCTTTGTGATCTATTAGTTTTAAGGCAAGTGATGGATCCTTAGGGTGATTTGGGTGATGCATGTTATGTGAATTATTATATATGTGTATGTGATTAGATGCTTATTTAGAATCGATTGGATCACCCTATTCTATAAATATTGACTTGGGGAACCTAGCATAGCTATTGAATTTTCTATGAACGATTGTTTCACTAGTTAGATTATGCACTAGGTAGTGACCCATAGAAGGGGATATTTGTTATTATTTCTATGGGATTGTGCCCCTCAGTCTGTACCATGTGGGATGTGGCCGAGCGTGTTAGGGTGTTTTGATTTCATCAATTGAGGCATTATTTTTTGGATGATTCAACATTTATTAGTATGTTTTGGATTATGCACAAGATTCTAGGTTCACCCATGTATATTGAAACATAGTTTCTTACAATGATTATTGTTACACATGTTGGTTGGTTACTTAGGTGATTACTTCCATTTCACTTATTATGTGATTATTGTGGTGTTCATATGTGTGGGGTATTAATTTGTAAATTTATGGGGTTTTTTTAAAAGTTTTATGAAAAAAAATTAAAGTATAGACTCCTTATACTCACTTGTACCTGTTTTAAATGAGAGATCGCTTTCCCCTTGAAAATGTTAATGTTGTTTTGATAGAAATGAATATAGATTTTAAATAAAAAGGGAAATGGGGCATGATTTGTTTTAATGTTAAAGTTTGTGGAAAAATCTTACTTTGTATATTTTATTTCAAACTTTAGTTTTATGTTTCTTTTATTTTAAAGGAAGTGCATTGAGGATAGATTGTTTGGGCATGCCTACTGAGTTTTAATACTCACCCCTATAGTTAATATTGTTTTTAGTTTGTGGTGTAGTTTTAGATTAGTATCAATCTCCATGGTAGATGGTTTTTCAAGGTGTCATAGAGTGACCCTTGGGGTCACATGGAGTTGTTGTTGTGGTCATAAAGTTTCAGTTATGTTTTGTTGTTTAGTTGTTGTACCTTTCAGATTCTTATATAAAGATGTTTAGTTTGTATATTTATTATTAGTATAATCCATTCCCTTCATTTACACTGATGATTCCTAGTATTATTTTCCAGCATGTGGGGGTTATGAATTCCCTTCAGTCTATGCCACAGATCATCTTGGGTGACCGGTTCGGGGTCAACCTGAGTTGGTTTGTGAAACCCTCCCCTTGAAAAAAAACTCCTCCCTCATTTAACAAAGTAAAATATCTGCCTAAATACCCTTTATCAATCCCCTTAACATACTTAGGTAAATTATTTTTTTAACCAAATCTAAGAATTAAATAATTTTAATTTCATAGAAAAGAAGCAACACTGATGAAAGGAAAAAATTTCATCTACATCTCTTCCCATTTTCTTATTCTCTTCATCTTTTTCCAAATTACTTTCAAAAAAATATTTTAATATTAATTAAGTAGTATTTTAACATTTAATTAATGATTTTAACCTACTAAAAAGATCATATTCATGATTTATTTATATTTCATAATTTTCTTCCTCTTCTTTTGACAATGTTCCGTTAAGAGTCGATTTACCACCAATGAGAACCTTTCAAACTCTCTACTTATCAAAACCACTATGAATGATCCTAACAAATTATTTATAATGTATAAATCTATAAATATAATTATTTATAATATTTTTTATTTATTATTAATTATGTAAAAATATAAATAAATCAATATCATTAAATAAAATTGAAAAAAGTATATGTTAAAGAAAATATGATATCAAAATGTTTCACCTTTAACCGGGGTAATTAAGAAATATAATACAATTATTATAATTAATAAATAGTGACAAAAATAAACATAAATAACTTATCATTACATTTTTTATGAAACCTAATTTTATTTTTTGCGGGGTGGAAAAGTGAAGAAATAAAGAATAATTTAAGGTAAAGAGAATCTTGAACCCAACTCAATCTTCTTAGTTTGCCTCCAATTTTACAATATTTTCTATATATATGTTCTTCAAATTTCCTAAAAATTTCATTATAGTATTATTTGTATTTTCATTTTAGGTATATACATGTTTCTACCATTTGAAAATATTTTCTAATCCATTTACAAATATTTTTCAAAAATACATTAATTTCCAAAAAACATCACATTGACTCCTCTTGAGTTATTTCTTATCCACTCAATAATGATGATGTTTTATTAAAAAATGTGATTTCCCTTATTCATTTGGAAACACCAAATATTATTCATGAAATTATAATTTAAAAAACCATTATGAAACCCATTCATTTCCATTGGTTCATTTCATGACTATGACCTTTTTATGTTCTATGTGGCATGCATGATTGTGAACATTCTATGATGTGATGGGTGGGACCCGAATTATATAGTCCTCTAATGAATTGGATAATGTGATATATCTCACAATATTATATTTATTATGCTTGAAAATGATGTTATATTTGTTCACAATTATAATGTTATGATTTATGCACATATGTTATATGTGAACACAATTCTAGTTTTGTTCATAACTATTTCTGTTATTTGACCACTATGTTATGATGTTTCATTATTGTGAATATGCTAAATTACATGACTTTATCAAAATTTTCCCTCATTGTTATGATGGTGATATCATGCTTATAATATTATGATGATAGTTATTCCCATCTATATAATATAGATCCATGTCACTATTCCTTCTATGTTATCCCTCGCCATACTAGGATTTTATCTCACCCATTTATTTGATGTATATCCTTGGTTGGTTACATATAATAAGAATAATGTGAGAGATTTTAGGATGATAATGAATATAGATTTAAAAAATTTTATTTTTTATTAATTACAAGTGATGTATGAGTATAATTTTCCCAATATAATAAACCTTACTATACTTGAATGTATTTCTATTATGTTTTTTATTTTAAAAATGATGTAATAGTCATGTAAAAAATGTTATCTGGTTGTATTTACCCCAATAATATATTTTAGGTTCAAGTGCTATTACAATTTCATACCAAACCTAAACCTCTAAATAAATATTTTTTGGTTTCATATGATTCCACAATTCATATGGAGTCATATCATCCCTTTTCTGAGAAATATATTTCGGATGTGACACACAGTTAATAATTCCTCTCCCCAAAATCCTTCTGAGAGACATGATAGAGTCATATGGAATTAACCATTTACATTAATGTTTTATTCATTCTCTCAACTACACTATTCTCTTGGGGTCCCAATGTTTTTTGGTAAACCGAGATCCACCTATTTCACTGATGTGGTTTGCAATGTCAGAAGAACTCTCTCTAATTGGAAGGGTAAAGCTCTCTCTATGGCAGGTAGAATCTTCCTTGTCAAACATGTGATCACCTCCAAACTTGTCTACTCCTTTATGGTATACTCCTGGCCTGCTTCTACCTTCAGGATTCTCAACTCCCTTATGAGGAATTTTGTTTGGAGTGGCAGTATCCTTGAAAGGAAAATTGCTACTGTCTCTTGGAACAAGTGCTGCTTACCCCTCACTATGGGGGGACTTGGCATTAAGAACATTAAATGTTTCAATAATTCCCTTCAAGCTCACTTTATGTGGAGACTCATAAATGGAAACTCAGCCTCCCTGGACTTTCTCCGAAAACGTATTCTCTCTCGATTGATTGCTGGTAAATTCTCTTATATGAATTCTTCTGTTTGTCCTGGCCTGAAAGAGATCTATCAAAAGATCAAGATACACTCTCATTGGTTAGTAAATGCCTCTTCCAACCTGAAATTTTGGAGGGATAACTGGACAGGGGCACCTTTGGCCGAGGGTATCGATGCTGACTCTTTGGATGCTGATCTTGACGCCTCTATTGCTGCCCAACTTGTGATGAAACATAACCTGCCTATGGAAATTATGGAAATTGTTAACTCTTATGACTTCATAAATGCTGACGATATTATGGTATGGGAACCATCTATCAATGTAATGCTAGACTATAAAAACTTCTATCATCATTCCATTTACAACAACAACTCTACTGCTGTCCAGGCTTTTAGAAAATGGATACAACCCTCTCAGTATACTCTTCTATGGAGAATTCAAAGGAAAAGACTCCCAATGGACAGAAATCTTCAAAGAGCTGGCATCTCCCTTTGCTCACGATGTGACCTGTGTCACCAGCATTGAGATGACCTGGATCATCTCTTTCTCTCTTGCAAAACCGCTGCTTCAATCTGGATTTTCATTTTTGATCTTTTTGACATCACCTTACCACATGTTGACAATGTTGCAGATTTTCTGTACTCTATTGCATCTGTTCATCTCTCCATGCAGCTTCAAGTCCTCTTCTTTGCTGCCTGTGCTGAGGGTTTTCATACCATATGGAGAGGTAGGAACACTATCAGGCATGGCAAGTCCGCTTTCAATAAAAATTCTGCTATTTCTAGCATTCTTTCAATGACCAGAATTGCAAATCAGATCCATCCTAGACAATGTCACAACTCTATCAAAGATTTTGTGGTCCTGAGGAGGCTTCATTTGTCAGGCAACTTCCCCAAACCTTCAGGCACTATGGAAATCTTCTGGATACCTCCATTGGCAGGTTGGATCAAATGCAATCTTGATGGTGCCTCAAAAGGAAATCCTGGACCAGCTGGTTATGGCATTGTGTTCCGAGATGAAAATCGCAACTTCCTTGAAGGCTCCTATGGATCTTGCGGTTATGCTACTGCTCTCGAAGCTGAGATGATGGCCCTTATTACTGCAGTGGATATGGCTCATGAAAGACACTGGAATGATCTCTGGTTTGAAAGTGATTCCTCTACTATAGTGCAAGCTGTCCGGAAAAATCAGATCCATCTTACCTGGAAACTCGCCCCGAAATGGATCAAATGCTTTGAAATTCTTGCCACCAAGAACTTTATCATTACTCATGTTTATCGTGAAGCCAATTCAGTTGCTGATAAGCTTGCTTCCAAGGGCACCTCTGAAACCTCTAGAGTGCACCTGACCACACCTGATGAGGATTTGACTGATCTGCTTAATAGGGACAAGTGTAAAATCTCCTCCTTTAGACTCCTGTAATTTGCCTCATTTATTTGAATCTCTTGCTTTGCTTTTCTTAAAAAAAACATATTAATTCCTGACCTCAATTTATATATACTAAAATTTTCTATATCTTCATCATTATAATGTAAAATATATAGATGGAAAAATATTGAATAATCATAGATAGATATTATAAAGTACCTTTTATTACCTATAGTGGTTGTGGCATGTAAATCATGTATATAACTATGTATTAATTCTAAAAAACTACTTTTATTTTCTATAGATGGAAAAGTTTTCCTAACTAGTTTAATCTTCATACAAGTCACAAATTATGATCAATTCTATCCATGCAAGGTAATAGTTCTATTTTTAATTTTTTATTGATTATCTTATAACTTATGTGAATTAAACAATTATGCCATAAATAAAAATATTCTAGCAAGAAAACTAGAAAAAATTATATTTAATTCAAATAATCCATCATAAAAGTGGTCCTTTAAAATCAATATCCCATCCTTGGATAGAAAAATGTTATATTCCACAAATAAAATCTTAAAAACATGCTTTTTTTACAGTATCCCTGAGAATAAGTTCCTATAAACTTCAGGCATATATAAGAATTCATTTAATGTAAGTATTTTTCCTAAGGTAAACTCCATGTCAACCACACCATTCCCTTAAATTTTTATTCTTGAAAATTTCCCCATTTATAGAAATGCCCCATATTTTATTGATTTAATCCTATTAATGATATTTTTTTTATGCATTTTGTGTAGCAATGAAATTGATACACCAATAAGATCTATCCTTGATAATATTATATTTAATGATCATGGTCGCAAAGTGATCCTATGAAGAATTGTTTCCATATTTCTTCTAATAGAGGTGTCATTACCTTTTTTAAGTGTCCTAGATTGCTATAGAAGTATCATGACCCTTTCTTATTTAAGAATTGTACCTTTCCTTTTGAATTATTGTTTGGATGTCTTTTCCCCTTTGAGTACCTAGATAATACCACTCCCTCCACCATGAGGACCTCAGATTTATCATCTTTATATTTATTTTCCACCTCATTATTTTAATATTCCTTCTTGATTTTGTAAGTAGTTAAGAAACTCATTAAGGTAAATATATTCCTTATTTTTTAGATAATATTTAACATTCCTATAAGAATGGAGAGTTTATCAATGATGGATGTGACAATGATAGATTTATCAATGTTCATCTTGTTTTTTATATGTTGTAATATGTGTTTCATTTCATATAATTTATCTAAGATAGGTATAATATCTACCATTTTTTATGAAATAAAATTATTTACTATGAATTTATTTCTTTCCACATACTTGATGATTTATTTTTGTTCCAAACAATCTCATATATTCTTTTTCATTGGGAGGTTTTGGTAAGTATTGATGAGGTCTTCAGCTAATGTGTTGAGTATATATCCTCGATACATGATATATTTTTCTCCCTTTTTTACCTCATGCAGTAAACTTAAAGTATCTCATCTTTAGATATGGATGAATTTTTTGTTGAGTACACATAGTCCACATTGAGAGTTTTAAAGAGTAAGTGCATCATTTTTTCCACCACTTCGAATTGTTGTCATCAAATTAATACACCCTCATTGAATTATTGAGCATTTCCATGTCCATGTTGATGATAATATAATATTAAGATTTTTTGGTATATTAGTGGGTAATGTAATGGACTTTTCTTGATGGTACATGGTGGATCCCACTAAGACACGTTATGATGCAACTCTCTTTAAAATTATATCCAACCCCATTAAATCAGTAGTATAATAATTTTTTATATAATCCTTTTTTAGGATACAATAGTGGTTACTCAACACTTATACTTATTATAGAATGTCCCTTCAATAATCATTGGAATCAAGATAGTAAAGAAAATTCCTTTTTTATTGTACACCGACAAAGTGACATTGATTCTTGTAGTATAATTTAGAGGAATATAAATATTTGATAGATATTATAGTTTTTTGATTTAATATAATTTAATTGATTATTCATACAATGGGGAATCCCTTTTTTAGGAATGAAAGTGTGCATTCAAATAATTAATTATACCCCTTGTAATTTGGTAGATACTAATTCAAGAATGGTATTTCTTTTAAAAAATTAATTTTATCTGATAGACTAAACCTAATCGAATAAGTGGCCCAAACACACCAGATACAAAATGGAAATTTATTTTAGATCACACCTGATTCAATTGAGTATCCATATTGTACAGATTTAGTGAATTGGGTTGAACTAGAGAATGTACCTACTTAGGTCTAGGCCTAAATGTATAACCTTCTAATTTATTAAGAAAAAATCAAGGAACCTTTAAGAAGATCATACTTGATGTAGTTTTCAAGTGAAAAATATACCCTTAATGCACCACATTTCATAATTTCATGTGCACACATTCATGTGGATGGTGTAGTGCACCACCCCCATGGGATTTTCTTCCACAATTTATCATTTTAAATAATGATAAATGTGTTTCCCTTAATAAAGTATACCCACTCCATTCCACTTTCGATGAGGGATTCCATAATTATTCCCTTTAAAAATAAAAATAAAAACTATTTAAAATAATTTAAAAAACATAAAATCCAAAAATCCCCCACATTTTAAACTATTTAAAACACATCCTGAAAATCAAGAATCACACTAACTTGAAAATAACTTAAATAAATAAATATATCTCTCAATTTTGGATTTTACAAAAAAAATTAAAAATCAAAGATAAATAAATAAATAGGTGGATGCTACCTTGAGCATGTAACTCTTATTGTTATCTAGATTCATCCAACATAAGTTTTTAAAATTTGGTTAGTTCTTAATCTACTATTAGAAATCATTATGGCTATGTGTCACTTATTATTTCATGAATTTTTGAGATCAAAATCCATAATATATTTAGAGTGACACTACTCCTACATTCACATAGGTGAACAAAAATATTATCTTTTATTTCAACACCTATTTCATTTCCTTGGTTTAATAAGCTTTTTTCGACTAAAACTCCTTTCCTCATGGGAACCTAACACCATTTTTTCTAGGATTTAATATAACTTTAGTGTTTCCTTCACACATATGATATAATTTCCTACATTAAACTTATACATGAAAATTATCACATGTTAATTTGAGGTTCCTTCATTACTAAATTTATGAAAAGAACTTTAAAACCATCCATAAATAAATTTTATATAGAAACTCCATTGAATGTCCCTTTGTTAGTAGATTCACTAAATTCTAGCTTGATTTACCGAATTCCACATTTATGATACCATATTTTATCAACTTCAACAAATAGATATGTCTAGGACCAATGTATCTTCATTTTATATTATAAGTATTTTGTATTCATTAGCCAAAATTTACTGACTATCACAATGTATAGATACCAAAGTAATTAATGTAGTCCATAGTGGTATATTTGATAAAAGTGATATTTCCCATTCTATTTATTAACTAATATATTCTAAATAAACAACTCAGGATCCATTGGAGAGTTTGTTATACATGTTTATTTCTTTTATCCTTAGGAGACCTCTCTACCTCCAGGTGTAAAAACCCAACCACTAATATAGGAGTTATCCTTCATATTAGTAATCCATATTGCATAATAAAATCCTTCCAATACCATTGGGTATCCACTATATTAGATATAGTAATCTATATTATCCTTAATATATTTCAATACTCTTTTAACCACATCCCATTATATATAACCTAGATTAGTTGTATACCTGGTAAGTTTTCCAACAACATATTCAATATTGGGTCTTGTGCTTGTAATGGCATAATGACACACCTAGATTCATCAAAGATAGATTATCTTAATTCAATAATAGTTTTATCAGCTACAAAATCATTAGATTCTAAAACCATGAATATATAATCTTTTTAATGCTCCATATATCCAAGAAATACGTTATTGACACCTCTTTTACCCAACTTCTCCCTTTTAAGTTCGGGTGCTCTTATAATACGTGAAAACCCCAAACCTTCAAATAATTAAGGCATGATTTACTATGTTTCCATATTTCATATGGATTTAAAGTCTTCCCTTTTTATGGTAAATATATTTATGATGTGACACATAGTTAATAATGCCTCTACCTATAATATGTTTAAGAGACTTGAGATAGAAATCATAAAATTAACCACTTACATTGATATTATATTACTTCTCAAAGATATACCATTATATTGATGTGTATATAGATTTATCACTTCATGTATGATCAATATGGATTCAAATAGTGAAGGGCTACAATATTCACCTCCCATGTCATATATGAGGCATTTCATTATAATTCCACAAGGATTTTCAACCTCTTTTTATAAATTATAAATTTATCTACAACTTCATATTTAGAATTTAAATATGTATATATAAAATCTTGAATAATCATCAATAAAAGTTAAAAATTACATTTTATTACTTATGGTGGGTGTAGCTTGTAATTTATATGTATCACTATGTATTAATTCTAGTAAATTAATTTTTATTTCTATATTTGGAAATGTTTTCCAAAGTATTTTTATCTTTTTATAAAAGTCATCAATTTAAGATCATTTCTATCCATTCTAGGTAATAATTCCATTTTTGAAATTTCATCATGAATTCTCTTATAATTTATGTGACAAAAAATATTGTTAAATAAATAAAAATGTTCTATAAAGTATAAAGAAATAATATTTAAATTTAATTTGAATAATCTATCATACAAGTAAACCACTCTAACAAAGATCCCACCCTTGGTCAAAAAAAATAATTTTCCTCACATAAAAACTTAAACCTATGCTTTTTTAATAAGCTCTCTCATAATAAGTTCTTGAGAACTTCAAACACATACAATGCATCAATTAAGATAATTATTTTTCCTCACTTAAAATAGATATCAACCAAACCCTTCCCTTATATGTTTTTTCTTATAAAGCTCCCCATGTAGAGTGATTTCCCATATTTCATTGATTTCATCCTCTTAGAAAGATATTTTTTGTTACACATACATTACGTAGCATCAGAATTTATCCACCAAGAAGAGTTATCCTATAGAAATTTATAATTGATTATCATGACTGCAAAGTGATCATTTAAATCATTACTGTCATCTTTCTTCTTACGGATATGATAGTATCATTTAAAGGGTCACAAAATGCCATTTAAATACCATGCCCATTTATTGTTCTTGAATTATACCTTTCCCTTTTAATGATGGTTTGTGTAAAGAACCAAACATCTCATACATATATATCACTTCTTAATATATGAATATTCATTACATAACATAACAATACATATTAGAATCATATGGTTCTAGTGACTTTATAAACTTAGATACATAAATAATTAGTTCATAAGTGAGCTACATCATCTCCTACTAATTTATTCATAACTATAACCCATCTTAGACATATCATACATAATACCTTTATTCATAAACTAGGTAAAGGAAACATAATAAAGGTTGATCTCATATGATCGGTAAGGGTAAATAAGGGAGATAATAACATAACATAAGTATAATGGTATGGGAACATGAGAATATCATTTGAAAAACACACCCTGCATATCATAGATCATAAAATTGAGTCATGGTATAAATATTGGTAGTTAATAAGACATGAATCATAAAGGAATCAAAGAACATTGTCCATTATAACATAACATTGGCATATGATATAGAGTTTTTGCATACACATAAGCATAGAGAATATTATATCAAGGATATCCACCAAGACATTCACAACATGTTCATATTGGGTTAAACACCCATGTACCTACTTTAGGCTTAAGATACCCACTCATGTACCCTATTTTGGGGTTAGGATAACCTACAATGTACTCACTTTTGGGCTTAGTATAACCTCCCATATACCCTTTGTGATCATATAACATTAATCATTACTCAATGGATTAGAGGGAGATATAGGTCTCACTTGTCACATAACCTATATATTTATGTTCCAAAAGTTCATAAACATTCATAAAATCATAACCCCTTAAAATAAATGAGTTTCATAAACATTTAATCATGGAATAACCTTTGTAAAATAAATGTGTTTTATAAATCTTTCATCATTTAATTATATCATAACCTGGGGAAAAAGAATGGGTTTTATAAACATATTTTTATCATAGAAATAACCATATAGAGAAAGAAAAATGATGGTACAATCATATCATATCCCAAGTAAATTTTAAGAAACGTCAAAGGATATTATCTTAGACAAAAAATGATTTTGAAAGATCACTTTGAACATTTCCTAATGGAAATACCATTTTTACTTCAAATCAATTATTAAAATAAAAAAAATCAAAATATTGAATAAAAAAATTATTATAAAAATACCATATAAAATTATAATGGATGATTTAAATCATGGATCAGTCATGGAAGTGGGAAATCTCATTCATGTCGTACACATTAAAACAAATATTCCTTTCACATTTTCGATAAAATCCAAATGGGACTTATTTGGAACACGACATGAATATTCCTTTTTAAAAAATTAAAATAAGTTTTAAATGGTAAAAGTTAATTTATAAAATAATATAGGTACATTAAAAAAATTAAAATACTTTTATAAAATATAGATATATAAGAAAATGGGATTTTGACCGAAGAGATAAATGAAGTTGGTTTTCCCTTAAAAACATTCTTTTTAAATACAGAGTACATAAAGAGATGAAAATGAAAGGAAAACATGTATTTTCCCAAAATAACAAGAGGATAAGAAAATAATGAGTTTATTGAGATGTTTATTATAAGATCTAGTCATTGGAATCATATCATAAATAATCCTGATAAACAATAAGATTGTAACATTAAACCTTTACCACTTTTATATATTTTGAATCATAATCCCATTGAAGAAATAAAATTACATTAATATGTATATACCATAATTATAATTATAAGTATCATACAATACATTCATGGTTAGTAGATACCACAAATAAAATAAGTGAGTGGTGAATATGGCATGTGTCCCACAAAAATAAAAGTGAGGCAAAAATATCTTACCATTTTGGAAACTTTTTAATCATAAGCACCTTTAAAAAAATAACATCAAATGAAATGTTAAATATAATTAAAATAATTATATTAATTATATAACATGTCAAATTTTCGTTATATACACTTCATTAAATAGTATAGGTGCATAACATAACATATGTCCCAAAGAAGACAGTTTGAGATGAAATTCTCTTACCTTAAGTCTAGTATTCCTCCATAAAAGTATGAACCTATGATATAATAAATATATATTTATTAAAAATATATTAAATAACCATATTAATATTTATTATAGCATATATTATTTACTTATGACCTTTTATTATCTATTTTTTAAGAATTCTTAGTTAAAATCATGTTTTGGGTAATAACTACTTCATTTTTCATAAATGTTTTGGTTTGGTATCTTCGGTCCTTTGATTTTGGTCATGGTTGCATAATCTCAAGAATTTTAAACATGATATAAATATAATATATATTTGTTATATAATTATATTGATTAATCCATTAATGTGAGAGATATAAAATGAATTACACTATGAATGAGGATGGTAGGTCATACGTATGCATGAACATTGTTTCCAATTTCTCAATGGATGAAATGAAAGAAAGGTAAACGAATATTATAATTAAATAATAATTTTCATTTAATATATATTTCATATATTAATTTAATTTATCCTTATTATAATCTATTAAATCATAAGTGAAAAATGAATCACGTCACTTCGTGAGGCAGTAGTCCGCCATACACACGAGCGATTTATCATATTCCAGCAGAAAGGAAAGTAAGAAGTTATATGTTATTTATAATTTAATAAGTATAATAAAATAATAATTATCATATATAAACATTAAATCCATAATTATATACATTCATGAGAGGTGGTGATGGAAAATAAATAACATCAGTTCGTAAGGCAATAGTCCACCGTACTCACGGTCGACTGTTTCATTTCCCATTTAATGGAAGAGGAGATATATTTATATAATTATATTAAAATAATTACATCTCATTATATGGGAGATATAATTTTTATTATATTATCATATTTTAATAATATTCTATGTAGTTTAATGAAGAACTAAAATAAAAACACAAGTTCAACAATTTTACCTCTTCTTCAGAGAACCTCATAGGGTTTATACCAAAAACCTTCATATAAGGGTTTCATAAAAAATTAAGGCCTAAAGGATGTGTTTAGGTAAGTAAGGAATATATTTTGTTTGGTATTTTTTTATCCAAATGGGTTTTAAGTGTGAATAGGATATGATATGGAGTGGCCTTTTATAAGTGGGGGAGATGACACACATGGAATTTTTGAAAAGAATAAAGTGTACCCATGTTTTCCACATGACACAAGGTTGTCAAATGAGTCATTATTAAACCATAAAAGTTATAAATAGTAAATATGGTCATATAATGGGTTTTTAACAAGTATATAGTTCATTTTTATTCTTATATTTTTAGTTTACCCCCCCCCCCCCGGTAAACTTATTTTAACCTTAACCACGATAATTAATTTTTAATTTTTATACTATTCATTTTTACCAAAAGTTAAGATAAACTTATTATATTATATTAATTATAATTATTAAAAATATTAAATCATTTTTTCCTAGTTAAATTAATTTAATTGGGAAATTTTTAATTTAAAATTAAACCCACAGAAACGATGAAAAAACAGGTTTCCTAAGAGAGAATTTCTAAAATTGTGAAATGTTTTTTTATAAAAATAAAATATAAAATTGATTAAAATTAACTATATTTGATTAATAATAATATAATTTATCTATTTTTACTTTTGAAACTATTTTAAAATTAAATTTAACTATTTAAATTCTTTAAATTAAAATCCATTTTTCAATAAAAACTAGTATTTTTTCACTATTCATTGAAAAATTAATCTTTGCATAAAAATACCAAAAAATTTCCCAAAAAAAATTTGAAATGTTTATTAAAAAAGTTAATTTAATTTTCTCAAATAAAGTTTTAAAAGTTTTTAAAAATTAATTTTATTATTTTTTCACAAAAATCAATACAAATCATTTTTTAAGAAAAAATGTATTTTTCGAAGCATATAAAGACCTTACTAAAAGATAAGTACTTGTTTATCAATATGATTTATTTATATAAAAACATTATAATCAATTTTGAAAATTTGGTTGTTCTAATACATGATTTATTATTTAACTACTATTTAATAATAGTTGTTTTAAAATAATAAATTAATTACTTATTGAAGTTTGTTAAAACTTAGTTTTGTGTGTAATGTAAGATATTGAAGAAACTAAATTTATTCAAAAAATATATATTTCTTAAAATCTCTAGGTGTTACATTATATCCACCTTAAAGGGAATTTCTCCATCTAAATTTATCACTCCTATAAAAACAAATGATGATACATTTTTCTCATCATAACCTTAGGTTTCCTCACAGCTTCTTCAAATTGGTGATTTTTTCACAAAACTTTGAATAAGTGAGTGGTATTATTTCATATAACATTCTATGGATGACCCAAAATCTCCATAGTTTATTCCACATAAGAAATTTCATGCTCTAGTGGTATGACCTCTAAGTTCAGTACATGGGATGGATCAGGTATTCACTTCCTTAGGAGAGATATATAAAACACATCATGTACCTGGGAGAGATTTGGTGGCAATAGAAAATGATAATCCATGATATCAAGATGATTGATAATTTTAAATGGACTGATATAACTAGGGATCAATTTTCCATTTTTTAAAATCGCATTACATTCTTCCATAGAGGGATTCTTATAAACACCATGTCATCGACATTAAATTCTAAATCATGTCAGTGATTATTAGTATAAATTTTATGCTTACTTTGTGATTCCCTTATGTGGTATTGAATGTCCCTAAACTTTTATGTCACTTCTTAAGCTAGCTCAAGTTCTTACTGATTTAATTCTCTAACTTTATCATAGTACATTTGAGTTCCACACTTATTTCTATAGAGTGATTCATAAGAAGCCATCTGAATTCTTGGGTGAAAGATATTATTATAAGAAAATAAAACTAGAGGAAGGTGTTGACCCAACCACCTTTGAAATCCCAAAAATAATATCTAAAAATATCCTCTAGGGTTTTAATTGTTCTCTCAGACTAGACATCTATTTGAGAATGACATCTAGTGCTGAAACTCAACTCTTAATCAAGATATTACTGAAGAATTTTCCAGAACATCATGATAAACCTCAGATCCTGATTAGATATAATTAAATATGGTACCTCATGAGACCTTACCAATTCCTTAACATATATCCTAGAAATATGATTCAGAGATAAATATTCTATGATAATGATTAATTGTGATAATTTTTTAAGGTGATCGACTATAACCCATATAGTATTGTTCTCTTTAGACTTTTTGGGGAGTCCGATGATAAAATATATGGTGATGTTTTCACATTTCTATTCTGGTATAGGTAATGGTTATAAAATACCCTTAGACTTTTTTATCTCAGCCTTAACTTGCTGAAATACCAAGCACCAAGATACAAAATTTGTGATATCTCTCTCCATTCTATCCCACCAAAAATACACTTTAAAATCTCTATACATATTTTTACTTCCTAGATGAATAGAGAATGAAGAACTACGAGCCTATTAAAACAGAACCATATTCATATATGGTATGGATGGAATATATACATAGTTCTTGAACCTTATCATTCCATCATAATCAAGTTTAAACTCATAAAAATTTCTTACCTTCATCTGTATCTCCACGTGTTCCTTATGTGAATCTTTAATCTTAATTTGTATAGATGGTTGATCCATTATTTCAAAAAGATAATATTTATCCCATTCCTTTAGGATTTCTAGATCCATCCTTTTCAAATTAATAAATATTTTATCTTTTATGATCCTCATCATGAATAATATAGAATAATCTTTTTTAATTAAATCATTAGCCACCTTGTTTACTTTCCCAGGGTGGTAATGTATTGAGGATTCATAATCCTTCATTATCTCCAAAAATATTTTCTAATGTATTTTTAATCCCTTCTGTGTGAATATATACTTTAATATTTTTTTATAATTATATATATCAAAATTTTCTCCATAAATATAATGCCTCCATATCTTTAATTAAAACATTACCGTAGTTAACTCCAAATCATGATTTGAGTAATTATTCCCATTAATCTTCAATTATCATAAGGCATAAGCTATAACCATTTCATTCTATATGAGAATGCATCACAATCTCTTCTTTTATTCATCACTATTGATTACAAACCCCTCTCCACTATATGGTAATGAAATCATGAGTGAACTGGATAATATTTTCTTTAGTTCCTTCAAAATTTTCCCAATTCATATGTACAAAGGAACTTGGATCCCTTCCAAGTTAACATAGTGAGTGGATTAGAAATTTTTGATAAATTCTATATAAACCATAGATAATATCCTAATAAACCAAGAAAAATTTAGATTTCATTCATAGTGGTTAGTTTGGGCCAATGCTCAATAGCCTCCTTCTTTTATGGATATACTGATATACCGTCTCTTGAGATTATATGGCCCAAAATAAAACCCTTTGCATCCAAAATTCAAACATTATAAATTTTTCATACAGTTTATCCACCCATAGAGACTTTAGTATATTTCTCAAGTGATCCTATTCACTTTGAGTAAATTATAATATCATCAATAAATATTACCACAAACTGATCAAGGTAATCTCTAAACACTTTATTCATTAAATACATGAAGATAAAGGGGGAATTAGTAAGACCAAATGGCATCACTATATAATCATAGTGTTCATACCTTGTATGGAATGTTATCTTGGGTATATCCTCCTTGACCCTCAATTGATGGTATCCAGAATGAAGGTCAATCTTCAAAAAGTATTAAGCTTCATACAATTGATCAAACAAGTCATCAATATTGGGTATAGGATACTTATTCTTGATTGTTATCTGGTTCAACTCCCAATAATTAATACAGATCTTCATTGAAACATATTTCTTTTTAACAAAAAGAACATGTACACTATAAGGTTACATAGTTGGATAAATGAATCACTTTTCATGGTTCTCCTAGAGTTAATTCTTCAATTATTGCAACTCAATCAAGTCCATTCTATAGGGATTCTTTGAAATTGGTGTAGCAGTAGGTATGAGTTCTATTTAAAACTCAACTTCATGATTCATTGGAAGATTAGAAAGCTATTCTAGAAAGACATCAACAAACTCCCACACAGTAGTCATATCATCAATGTTAAGTTTCTCCCTAACTATATAGGATAAAAACCCCTTTTTAATAGAAATCAACACCCATACAATATATTTTATTTCCATTGAAAGTTCATATTTATCATTACACTAATAGATGATCATAGGTTGGTTTGGAATATCAAAAGTGACTTCCCTTCCTTTGTAATTGATAGGGTATTTATGTATAGATATCCAATCCATGCCTAATATAATCATCAAATTCAACTAGAAGTAGGATAATTAGATTTTCAATAAGCACATTTCCACAAACTTCAACTAGAAAAGAATCATATACTTGATATGTGGTCATCAAACCATTAGGGGTTTTCACTTATAATTCGATATATAATCATTGAGGATTGGAATTAATATACCTAGATACTTTTCCCAATATAAAGTAATTCATATAACTATAATAAAGTAGGTTACTTAAATATTTGATCTTTCCTATGACCACCTTAACTTCTTCATTCTATCTATAATTCCTCATTGGAACCAAAATGTCTTTTATGACCATCAAGTATCATTAATCAGAGTGATTAATCATATAAAATCATTCATATTTTGTCTAAATCATGACACCTTCCTTTCAATCTATGACACCATAGTTTTAACCAAGGTTATTCATGGTCATTATGAAAATCCTTCATGATGTTTTTTAAATATTTTATTAATTTCCAAAGCATATCCCTTGGGAGTTTCAAACCAGGTGCACATTAAATCCCATTATCATGTACCAGGTAACACTCAAGTCAAGACTAATGTTTTTTTTAGATTTATTACCCCTAGGTACATCTATACTAGAATCACATCCACTTTTATTATCCACACAGAGATGCTTTTCTAGGAGAACCACACTCCTTTATTTACCATAACATCGGACTTTCTCCTATAAATAGGATTTTCTTAAGGGTTCTTACTAAAGTTTCCTCATCCTAGTTTCCATAGGATGACTAAACTTTACTCTAATACTAACTGTAAATACCCAAACTTCTCATAAATAGATAGCACTTATGAATAGATTAATATTCCATGCATAACATAATGATCTAATCCATAATCATATGGGTCTACTGCCTTTGTAAACAAAGATACATAAACAACTAGTTCATAAGTTAGCTACATCATATACTACCAATTTCTTCATAACTAGCGCCCTTCTTAGACATATCATACATAATACCTATATTCATAACATGGGGAAAGGAAATGTGATAAAGGGTGAGCTCAGATGCTTAGTGTGGCTAAAAAAGGGATATAACAACATAACATGAGCATAAGTGTATGATGTCACGACTCGTCCCTTGGGGCCTATGTTGTGACTACCCCAAGCCCGCATTCCATAGGCTAGGGGCTGGATACTAGCACCAAAGGTGTAATTCCCTAAAATTGGGAAGTAATTTCCTTTATAACTTGTAAACACAGACACAAGCAAGCACACAGCTAGACGAAACACCAAGTAAAATATATAACAAAAGAGTGATGAAAGTAAAAGGGGCCAGAATACAAGCCCAACTGGAAAGTAAAAGTACAACAAAAATAAAAAACAACTGAAGAAAGTGAAAAATATAGCTACTGCATCGTCCTCCGGGATTCCTACCAGAAGGGTAGGTAAAGATAGCCTCCTCAGCACTCCACATCTGTTAGTCTCCTCTGGGTGCTGACACGCCGTATGGTCTACCTCCAGGTACCATCCAATCCTTGTAATCTCAGCCTCTGTCAGCGATGTTTGTCGTCTGCATCCAATACAACGAAGTGTGGGCATAGCCCGTGTAGGGGTGAGTATAACGATACTCAGTAGGGACCCCAAGACCCTCAAGGTCTCACAAAATCCAACAAGGATAAACCACAAAGTATGAAATTAATAGATAACCTTACTTAGGTATATGCCCATACATATACCTAATTTATCAAGTGATTCATCTCAATCATGAGGAAAACAGAGAAAAACTGACTCATCTCAAAACAGGATTTTATTTTAGGGGTAGTATCAAGTAACATCCCCAGTCACATTATAGAAACCTCAGCTGCTGGAGAACTTCTCCTCTATCGAGTATAGTGGGCCTTCCACGACACCAAGCGCGCTTCCCAGTAACCTTGGATTGTTGAGGTACTACTCCTGTTGAGTACCGTGGGTATACCGCGTCACACAGTGGTGCTCCCCACCTTGGGTATGTTGCGTCACCAAGCGTGCTCTCCCTCGTAGTCTGCTGAGGTACTCCTCCTGTCAAGTACCCTGGGTCTTCCGTGTCACACAGAGGGGATCCCCACTGTGGTTCTTCCACAACACCAAGGTGCTCCCCACTGGGCTAGTAGAGTCACTTAGAGTCAAAACGGTCAGCAGTCGTTAGGTGTCAGCCAGTTACTAGGTCTCTGCACTACACTCGCTCGTCTCCGAGAGGATCTGCTCCACGAGCTACTGGTCGATACTCAAACTATCACAAAGCCCCACAAAAAAGTATCTCAAAGTTCTTCCATGTCATATGGGTCTCAACACAACAGACGGCGCGTCAAATGGAGGCTCAGTCTGTGAGTTATTAGCCTTTTAGTCCCGGGGGCCTGGTTGGATTCGTGCTCGATTCAACCTGACTATTTCTCATCTCAATCCAAAACTCCAGTAGATTATACTCAAAAGGACCCCCACGCTCCAAGATTTCCAAAACTGCTGACGGTTCGTCAAACAGACATCTGGTGCCAAAGATATGGCCGAAGGAGGTTAAATGGGTCGTAGTGGGCCCAGGTCCGATCCAAACTGGTTCAGGTCGATCCAGCCTGACCCGTTGGGTCTGGCCCAATGCAATGGGCAGGCCAGCCGGTTGGGTTCGGCCCAGCCCGCTGGGCCCAGACCATCCGGCCGTGAGGAGCCGTAGAGAGCTATGAGGGCGCAGACCGGCTGCGAGGGTGTGGACCGGTCGTGGGTCGGCGTGAGGGCGGTTCGGCCCGGAGGGCGCCATGGGGGCGGCTTGGCCCAGAGGGCGTCGTGCGGGTGGATCGGCTCGAGGCACGAGGTCGGTTCGGCTCAGAGGGCCGCGAGGGCGAGGCTCAGGGCGGCTCGGGGCGGCTCGGCCTGAGGGCCGGGGTGGCGCGGCTGGGGTCGGTTCGGCCAGCGGGTGGCGCGACCGGGGCCGGGAGGCCGATTCGGCCAGGGTGCCTCGAGGGGCACAGAAGACTGGTTTGGCTGGGGAACCACGAGGGGCGTAGGATGCCGGTTCAGCTGGGGCATCACGAGGGGCACGAGAGGTCGGGAGACCGGCGGTGGCGTGGCCGGTTCGGCCGGGGCACCGCGAGGGGCGCATGAGGCCGGGGCGCAACGAGGGGCATGGGAGGCCGGAAGTCTGGGGCACCATGAGGGGCACGGGAGGCTGGGAGGACAGCGGTGGCGCGGTTGGTTCAGTCGGGGCACTGCAAGGGTCGCGGGAGGCTGGTTCAGTCGGGGCGTCGTGAGGGGTGTGGGAGGCCAGGAGGCCGGCAGTGGTGCGGCCGGTTTGATCGGGGTGTCGTGAGGGGCACGGGAGGCCAGGAGGCCGGCAGCGGCATGTCCGGTTCGACCAGTGGGTGGCGTGAGCCAGCGGCGCTGGGCTGGTTTAGCCCGGAAGGCCGGAGCGCCATGGGGGCGGCACGGGTTGCGGTGGCCACGGGCGGCGGCACCGTTGCCTTCTTCACCTTCATTGTCTTCCTTTATTCCTAATAACACCACAAATAAGAACAGCATAGGGTTCGGGCTATGTTGGTTTGTCCCGCACCCACCGCGTTTAGAGTGGTAGCATGCGGTTCACAAAAACGAAGTAAAGAACGTCAACCATGATCTTCTGAAATTTCATCACTCCTAATCCCGCACAAGAGAAGAAGGGAGTACCTAGGAAGTGGTAAATAAATATCATTAAACCCCTACCTCATTCACTTGAAGACGTTGGTTCAAGAAGGTAGTATGGTTGTCAAAGACGTCCCATGTTAGTTGCTTCCGCAAGGTGCTTCCGAGGAAGAAATCATAGATGTTCCTCACCGGCGTTCTTCATGGAGGAAGTGTTTTCCATTGGAGAGTGTAATCCTCCAAATGTTGGGTGTCGCATCACTTTACCAGCGCTTTGTCGCTTGGTGAAGTCATCCCAGATCCTCCTCCCAAGCTCCCTATATATAGGATAGGGGGGAAGGTAGGAAACGGTCATGGAATTTATAACAGTTCATTTATTAGGAAACTTCCTAAACTCCAACAATGTTGTTACTTAATTTAAAAAGGGGGCAATCCAAATAACTAAGTTGTCATAATTAAAAATTGTAAAGGTGTTGAAGAGCCCCCCCCCCCCCAAATTTATGAGGGGGGTTGAGAGGTTTTCCTCTCCTCCTATTAATAGGGGGTCAGGTGGTCCCCACTGCAATAAATCAAGAAGAGGAGGTTTTGTTCCAGTGGACCCCACCCCTGAACATCCACATGGTTGGTGGTTACAACAAAATAAAATAAAAATATGAGCTTATTTTATTTTTTATTATTTTTTTAAAAAACCCAAAAACTAACTTTCACCCTTGACCAACTGCCATCAAGGTGAAAATCTTCTTAAGAGAAAATCGGTGCTGTGAATTCAACGGTGCCCTTGGATTTCAATTCTGAGCACCGGTTTAAAAGTTATAAAAACCCACTCGAACTTTCCCTGAACGTACCTGAACAAAACTTCAAAAATTCATTCTGGACACTCTGATCCTCGGAATCACGTGCCGTCAATTTTCTCATACTCGAAAAATTCCCATTTAATTAAAATAATTACATGGAAAAATCAGGTCTTTACATATGAGAAAATGAGAAAAAATTTAAAAACCATAACATGTATATCATAGACCATAAAATTGAGTCATGGAATAAATCTTGGTAGTTTATAATACATGAATCATAAAGGAATAAAAGAACATGATCCATGAGAATATGACATTGGCATAAGAAATAGATTTTTAACATACACATAAGCATAGAAAATATTCTAGTAAGGATACCCACCAATACATTAATAACATGTTAGGATTGGGCTAACCACCTATTTACTTGATTTAGATTGGTATTACCTCCCATGTACACTCTTTTGGGCTTAAGATAACCTCCCTTGTACCCTCTTTTAAGCTTGGTATAACCTCTTATGTACCCTTTGAGATCCTATAACATTAATCATTACCAAATGAATTAAAGAGAGATATAGGTCCCACCCATCACATAATCCATAGTTTTTTTCATAAGATCATAAAACATTAATCATATCATAACCCATGAAAATAAATTGGTTTTATAAACATTCCACCATATCATAACCCATAGAAAATAAGCGGGTATCATAAACATTTCATTATTTCATCATATCATAACTCGTTGATAGCTATGTATTATCATAATGATAAAACTCTCTATCCTAGGGTTACAAGAGATAAAATTTGGTGTTTCTGATCACCTTTTATGGAGAGGTTTATTAACAGTTTCGCTTCTATATATCTATATTTATAGATATGTTGGAATATTTGGTCATTTATCTTCTTTGAAGACTTATCTCGTTCCCATCTCTTCTTATCTTTTTCATTGTCTTTATTAGATTCTGACCTTTACTATTCCTCATCCTTAGCTTCCCTTATCCTAAAATATTCTTTGTATATAGTCTCCCCATTCATTTATTGGCATTCATGCAGTGGTCCATATACCTTTTCAGTAGTGGTGATTCTGCATTTGGGTGGTGTCTGTTCAACTGTTACAGTGTATCTCTAGGGTGGAAATTCATGTTGGCTATGTGGTGTATTATATTTCCTTAGGTGGTGGCATGTTCATGTTTGGAATTTGGATCTTGGATGATGGTTTGGGATTGTGTGTGTTAGGGTTTGGTGAGATCTATGGTGATAGTGGGAGAATTGAGTGGATGGGGGTGGGGTTGATCTGGTTTCCTATTCAGTTTCATCAACCTATGGGGATGGTAGCATCCTCCATGATGGGAGTAATAGGTTTTGATTTACAATCTATGGTTTTAGAGGTATTTGGCAGTTTAAGGCCAGTTTTATGAAGAGGTATCATATTTCTATATGGTATTTGGATTAGGTTTCAACACATTTGGTTGGTGCTACAACTTCTTGAAGGTATTTATGGGTGGGTGGTTTTGAAATAGGGATGGGTGTGCTGACACCCATCAATTAGTCATTTTTTCTACTTATTGGATGGATAGTCACTTTGACTTGATTTCTCACAATAATTTTTTTCTTCATTTATGTTGCATCAGGTTGACTTTTTGTGAGTTCATCACAAGCTTCATTGAGTGGGATTCTTTAAAGAAATAGAGGTGTTCTATAACCAATTACCATGTACTTCCATCACTTTTATGTGTTGGAGGGGTGATCTGTCATGTTTTATTGCCAGAACAACACAACTTCTTGGAAGGGGGTGAAACATTTTCATTTACTAATTTCACTGTTGCATTATCTATTAAGGGGTAATTAAATTTTTTCCCTTTCTTATCTTGATTTTTTCTTCCCATTGGACACTTGGGACCACTCATTTTTTTATTTGGTTATGGTTTCATTATCATTTTTCCATTATGTTTGTAATAAGTTCCCTATGACCCTATTTTTTAAAATATGTTCTCTTGTTTTTCTTTTTAATAAAGAGGGATTGACCCTCATCTTCTTAAAAACATCATATCATAACTCATGGAAAAGGAATAAGTTTTATAAACATCTTTTCATCATAGACATAAACCATCTATATAAATAATAAAGATGGTTCAATTGGATCATATCCTCAGTAAATCTTAAGTAACATAAAAGTATGTAATATTTAGATGGAAAATTATTTTGAAAAATTGCTTGCAATATTTCTTAAGGAAAATACACTTTTTACTTGAAATCAGTCATTTGAAATCTTAAAAATTCTTAAAAATTAAAGAAAAATTTTTCTTTAATAATAACCTTGGAAACATGCAAGGTAAGCTTTAAATCATTTATTAGTTATGTGGTTGGGAAATATAGTTCATTTTTTACAAGTTAAAACAAAGATTCCTTTCACTTTATTGTTAAAATAAAAATGGGCCTTGATTAGAAAAGGAAATGAATATTCCTTTAAAAAAAATTAAAAAAAATCAAACAGTGGTAAAAATTAGTTCAAGAAATCATAGAGGCATTAAAAAATTCCAAAAATCATTTTTATAAAACATGGATTTGGAAGAATTTTTTTTCGAATGTAGAGATAAATAAAGTTGTTTTCACTTAAAAATATTCTTTTAGAATATTGTGTATATAAAGAGATGAAAATGAAAGGAAAACATGTATTTTTCTTAAGTAACCATATGAGACTAAAATAAATTACTTTTTTGAGATTTATATCATAAGATCTATTCATTGGTATCATTTCATAAATAACCTCAATAAACAATGAGATTGTAACATTAAACCTTTTCTAGTTTGGTATTTTTTGAATCACAAGTACCATGAAAGAAAGAAAAATAGATAAATATTTATATAACTTAATTATTATAATAAGGATCACAAAATAAATTCATGGTCAGTACATACACCACAAAAAATAAACGAGTGATGAGTATGGCATGTGTCCCATGGAAATAAAAGTGAGATGAAAATTCCTTACCATTTTAGAAACATATTAATCATAAGACCCATTAAATAATAACATAATATGAAACTTTAAATGTAATTAAAATAATTAAATTCATGATATAAAATGTCAAAATTTTATTATATACACCTCATAAAATAATATTGATGCGTTATGTAACATATATCCCAAAGAAGAAAGTTTGAGACAAAATTCCCTTACCTTAAGTCTCAAATTCCATCACACATTTTTGAACCTCATGTATAATAAATATAGGTTAATTATACATATATTAAATAAAAATAATCATATTTATCATACAATATAATATTTACTTATGACCTTTTATTACCCGTTTATTAAAAATTCCTTGTTAAAAACACGTTTTAGATAGAAACTACTTCATTTTTCAGGTATGTTTTGGTTTGGTGTCTTTAATACTTTAATTTTTATAATAGTTCCATTATATACATAATTTTAAACAAGATATAAATATAATATATATTCATTATATAAGTATTTACAGTAATTCATTTTATTTATAGATAGAAAATGAATTACATCGTTCATGGAGATAGTAGATTATAGGTACGCAAGAAGGTTGTTTCCATTTTCTTGAAGGATGAAGAAAAAGAAAGGTAAATAATATATTACCATTTAAGAATAAATTTTATTTCATATTTATCATATATATTCATTAATTTTATCCTTATTACATTCTATGTAATTTTTATGTGAAAAAAAAATCACATCGCTTTATGAGGTGGTAGTCCGCCGTACACACGAGTGAAGTTATCATATTCTTGTGGAATGGAAAGTAAGAAAGTATATATAATATTATAGTGCTATAAGTATAATAATATCATTAATATCATATATAAACATTAAATACATCATTAAATTCAACTACTATAGATGGTGATGGAAAATCAATAACATCATTTCATGAGGTGGTAGTCCGTCGTACACACAATCGACGGTTTAATTTCACATTTGATGGAAGAGGAGATAGATTTATTTCATTATACAAACATAATAATATCTCAACATATATTAGATACTGATATTTTAAGGAGTTTTATGAATAAATAAAACAAAAACACAAGTTTAAGAAGTTTACCTCTTCTTCAGAGAACCTCTTTAGGTTTATACCTAAGGCCTTCTTAAGAGGGTCTCTTAATAAAATTAAGGACTATAGGATATGGGTATGGAATTAATGAATATATTTTGGTAGGTATTGTCTAAGACAAATATTTTTTAAGTGTGAATAGGAGAGTCGAAGTGGTGGCCTTTTATAAGTGGGGAAGAGGACACACATGGAATTTTTGAAAACAATGAAGTGTACCCACGTTTTTCAAAATAAAAAAGGCTCAAAAATGATTAATTATCAAAAATTTAAAGTTATAAGGTTCAAATATTTCCATATAATAGTTTTTGGACAATTCTCTAGGTCATTTTACCTCTTATATTTTTAGTTTAACCCCCCGGTAAACCAATTTTAACCTTAACCATGAAAATTAATTTTTACTATTTTTACTATTAATTTTGACCTAAAATTAAGTTTACCATATTATATAAAATTAATTATTATTAATATTCCAAATATGGAATCCATTTTTTTGAATTCCATTCATAAGAGTGTAAAATTTTAATTGAAAATTAAACTCGCAGACACGACGAAAAAGCGGTTTTCTAAAGAGAATATTTTCAAAATATTAACATGTTTTTATATAAAAAATAACTATGAAATTAATTCCAATGAACTATATTGGATTAATTTTAATATAATTGATCTAATTTAACTTGTTAAACCATTTAAAAAAATCAATCATTTTAAATTCTTTAAACTAAAAGGAGGGTTTCAATAAAAACTAGTATTTTTTATTATTTAATGAAAATTTGATCTTTTTATAAAAATCCCATAAAACAATCCTAAAATAATTCTGAAATTTTTAATAAAAATGAATTTTTCTTTTTAAAATAAATTTTCTAAAAAATTTCAAAAATTATTTTTATTCTTTGTTCACAAAAGGCAATAGAAATCATTTTTTGTGAAAAAAAAGTATTTTTCAAAGCATATAAATAATTTTATAAAAACTAATTAATTTTTTATCAATTTTATTTATATATATGAAACCATTATACTTAATTTTTAAAATTCAGTTATTCTTATTCATGATGCTGATTTTAATAGCTATGTAATAACAGTCGTGTTTAAATAATACTATTTATTTTTTGTCACGATTCGTTAAAACTAAGTGTTGCATATAATGCAAGCTATTGTAGAAATTAAATTAATCCAAAAATATATATTTTATAAAATCTCAATATCTTATAGTTTGGATGAATTTTCCCCTTTGAAGTCCAAGATAGATCAACTTCATTTTCCATGAGGACCTTGGATTTATTATACTTCAGTTTATTTTCTCCTCATGCCTTTTATATTCCTCCTCAATTTATAATTAGTTTAGATTCTCATTGAGGAAAATATATTAATTATTGTTTTTAGAGAATTATTAACATTATTCTATGATTTTATCAATGATGGATGTGACAATGATTGAATTATTAATGTTTATCTTATTTTGCTTTAGATTTTGTAAGATTAATTGTACTTCATATAATTTCTCTATGATCAATATATTATCTACAATTTTTTATAAAATTAAATTTCTTACTTATAATTTCACTCTCAATATATCGTCACTGATTTATTTTTGTTCCAAAGTAACTCATATCTCTTATTTCACCAAGAGGTGTTGATAAGTGTCGAAGAGATCATTGTATTATGTGTGGAGTATGATTCCTTGACACATGAGATCTCCATTATCCCATTTTTTCCCATAAAGAAATCATGGAGCATCTCATATTCATATTTAGATAGCATTGGATTTGAGATCATGTACACCACTTTGAGAGTTTCAAGGAGTAAGTGAAGACTTTTTTCTACCTCTTAAAATGAATACCATCAAATTGATCCACCTTCATTATGTTATTGAGATTTTCATGTCCATACTGATGGGAATGTGTAATTAAGATCATTAAAGATATTTTTGGATGATGGTGGTCTTAGAGGAATCCCATTGAGGTGTGTTATGACACCACTCTCCTTAAGAGTAGATTCACCCCACCAAATCGGTAGAATAATGGGCTTTTGGTGAATCCTCTTTATGATACAATGGTGGATTCATACATGAAAATTGTACTTAGTAGAGGATATACCTTGAAGAAGCTTTGGAACCAAGAGAGTAAAGAAAAATAATTTTTTATTACACACTAAAAATGTTCATTTGATTCTTGTATAAGAATTTAGAGGAATATCAATATTTTAGAAAGATTAGACTACTAGGGATTTGATGTAATTTGATTGATTTTCTATCTAATAGGGATTCCCTTTTATAGGAATAAAATCACCCATTATTATAATAAATTATACCCCACTTAGATTTGGGTTGATACCAATTATGTAAAGGAAGTCATCTTTCAGTTTTAATCCTATTTTTTAGATCACACTTGATTAAATAAGTGGTTTGGATTGCACCTGCTAGAGAACAAACATATCTATTAGATAGCACCTAGTCTGGTCAATGATCTAGATTATACTTATTAAATGAACTATGTAAACCCACTATATATACTCATTTGGTCATGGGACCAAAACAGAATAACTGATTGATATGTTGGTAAAAATTAAGGCACCTCTACGAACCTCCCACTGATGTGGCATGTGAAGTCAAAAACACACCAAAAAATTTCCACATCGTGTGATTTCATGTTCAAATGAATGTGTACAGTGTTTTATACCATCCCCAAAATGATTTATATTCCCCAATTTATCATTTAAAATAATAATAAATGTTTTCCCTTAATAAAGGAGTCCCACTCCATCCCAAATTCTGATGTGGGATTCCAAAAATATTCCCTTAAAAACCAAAATAAAAAATGTTTTCAGTATTTTAAAAACAATTAAAATCCATTAATACCCTGAAATTTTAAAATATATAAAAAAATTAAAATGAATAATAATACTCTATTGTAAAGAAATTTCATAGATAATTTATCTCTTAATTTTGAACTTTATATAGTAGAGACAAATCGAAGATGAATAGAGAAATTGATGGCCACTGCCTTGAACATGTAACTCTTGTTATCATTCATATTAATCTTACAAAATTACATTAAAATTTCTTATTTCTTCATATACATATATAAAACATTATATAAATGTGTCACTTATACTTTCATGAATGTTTGAGAGCTAAATTAAAATGGTCTTTGGAGTGGCCCCACTCAAACATTCAGAAAGGTGAACCAAAAATTGTTCTCATGTTTCAACACTTATTTTATTTCCTTGGTTCATTAAGAACTTTAGACTCACCCTCCTCTTCTCATAGTCACTAAAACCATTTTTCATGGGATTTAATATCCATTTGGAGTTTTATTCACATAAATGATAAAATTTCTTACATTAGACTTATACATGATAAGTTATCACATATTAAGTTAAGGTTCAACCATTGGTGGATTTTGGATAATGAATTTATACCAATATCTAAAGAAGTGTTATACACCAACTGCATTTAAATTCTCTTTGTTAGTGGATCCATAAAACTTTTTCTTGATCTAACAAAGTCCATAATTATGATACCATATATTATCAACATTCTCACATAGCTATTTATGAGACCAATGTGTCTTTTTTTACATTATAATCATTACTGTATTCTTTATCCAATATTGACTGACTATCACAATATATAGCAACTAGATACGTTTACATAGGCCAAAATGGTAGATTTGATAAAATATATCATATCCATGTTTCTTCCTTTCCGTTTTCTACTAAAGTAACAAACTCAAAATCAATTATAGAGTCCATTATACAATTTTTTTCTTTAATCCTTGATAGATTACTCCACCTCCTGGTATAAAAAACCAACCACTCTTATAAGAGTGATCCTCTATATTAGTAATCCATATTTCATCAGAAAATACTTCTAGTGCCCTTATTTTTCCACTATAATAGATACATTAATCCATAATACCCTTAAGATATTTGAGTACTCTTTTAACTGCATCCCATTTTTGTATAACCAAGGATATTTTTATTCCAAATAAACTTTCAAAATAATTTGAAATATTAGGTCTTATTATTGTCATGGTATATATGAGAGACCTAATAACCCTTTCATATTCTTGTTGAGAAACTTCCCTACTAGGATTTGGTAGCATCCTACTCCCATATGCATATAGGGTACATACTAGTGAATAATCAAATTTTCCAAACCTCTTTATTACCTTTTTCAACATAATGATATTGAGATATCAAAATAAAATTATTATTCCTAACATTTTATATTCCCAAAATAACATTATCTTCACCTAATTCATTCATACTAAGTTTCTAGATAAACATTACTAGAAAAAAAGTGTATACCAATGGTTTAGAACCATTGGTATAAGCCCTAAAACCATTGGTATATCCCACAACAATGGTTTGAGGGGTAATTGGATATTTAAATATGGGGATAAACTTATACCAGTATCTTTTGGAAACTATTTTAGGTCATATGAAATACCTATACCAATGTTTTGGAAAAAACTATTGGTATAAGTAAAGTAAAAAAACTAGACTGGTTTTGAGCCCAACAACTCCCAATTATACATCAACCACTTAAACACTAGGCTATAATGATTTTATGAACATAATTAGATAAATATATATATATGTGTATATTTAAAAGTAACATTATGTTTTCAGTATTTAAAGTTATTTTACAAAATAATTAATAAATATTTTGGGTACCTATACAAATAGTGTTCCAAAATTATTGGTATAGACCTATACAAACGGTTTTCCAAAACCATTGGTATAGGTACCCTAATTTTTTGGGAATTATAGAAAAATTTCCCTAAAACTATTTGTATAGTTTACTTATATGGTACATATGCCAACAGTTCTCTAAACCTATTGGTATAGGTGATACCTATGCCAACAATTTTTAAAAATTATTGGTATAAGTATCCTATATCAAATATTTTCCAAAACTTTTCTATAGGTCCATGGGTATAGGTCCAATTTATATTAGTGAAAATAAACTTAACCTAACTTAATTTATTCATATAAATTCTAAATATTTTCATGTCATCAACATATATTAAAATTTTTGCACCATGGTTGCTATTAAAGCTACTATAAACAATTTTTTATCCTGGTTAACTAAAAAATATTCTGATAAAATTGCATCACTAAATTTCTCATGACACTATATAAGTGATTTTTTTAAACCATATAGGTATCATAACAATTTTAAAACCTTATTTTTATTTCCAAGTAATATGAATCATTTTTGTTGTTTCATATATATTTCTTCATCTAATTCACCATTTAAGAATGTTGTTTTAACAACCATTTGGGGAATGTAAGAATTATATGCGGAATCTAAAGTGAGAATAATTATAATAAAATAATTCATATAAATGAGAGAATAAGTATTGAAATAATAAATTCCTTTATTTTGAGTAAACACCATGTAAGGACTCGGTTCTGTATAGGTGAATAGAATTTTGAGGAAAGTTTAAATTGTTTACACTAGTATATGGGTTGGATTTTAAACTGGGATTTAGAGCATCATTATAAGAGTTTTAATGTATTAATATAGTGTTTTTGGAAGTTTTTGAGGCTCCATAGGTGCATTTGGTGTTCAGTTTAAGTATTAGTAGTGTTTTCAGGGATTGGGGTTTTGGAGTTTTGGTTTTTGGGAAAATAGAATGGGGTGTAGAGTTAGCACATAATTAGTGCTAACCATGAACCCTAACCATGTGGAAAGAAATGTATAAGTGAATGGTTTGTAGAAACTATGTGATAGGTCTTAGAAACATTGTGAATTTATATAGAATTTAAAGGTCATGTTACATAGTTGTTGTATGGTTTTCCAAATTGTGTGTTATAACCATGCGAGGGGGATATCTTAGAAATTGAGGGAAGCATGGTTGGTGGAATATTTTTCAAACCATGTGAACAAACTATGAACCATTTATAAATTTTTTAAAAGACCTTGTTTCTCTTACTTTTTAAAAAATGTTTTAAACACTTTTCTTCTCCCATTCGGTCAGTGGATCTCATGCACCTCCATCTCTTCCCCCTATCCTCCTACTTAGATCTCCCATGGTTCTTGTCTGAATAGACTTTCATCTGAAGAATTGGAAATATATAGGTGATTATAAGAGTTTAATTACTACCTTTATTAGTTTATTTTACTGTTGACTATTTTAAATTCAATTTATGGTCTAAATTCTATATTTCCAGGTCATTTTTTTATCATTCATTTTCTCTCATTTCTGATCAAACTAGGGGATGATACCATATTTTTAGGCTCTTATAAGGCTAAGGTATGTGTTAATTTTAATTAAACACATAGTCTACCTTGTTTTACAAGTTTTTTTGTAGTGCGATCATTAAAAATTTGACATTCTTTGAAAATTTTAATTTAAAATATTTTCGTTTGAGTGTGCCTTAGTTAAATGCCCAGCTTGATCAGACTTTAACCTTAGAAAGTGGAAAATTAAAGTGAAATTCTTGGTGGGAAAATATAACTTTGAAACAACCTATGTTATTAAATGCCTAATTATGTTTTAAATGTTTCAATGGAAACCTTGGTTTGATTTTATGACTATGAAATGGAATTTCACAACCATTAGTAAATTGGGAATGGGATTGACCCTTAAAATTAATTGGGCATGGCGTATTGGGAAAATTAATTAATGACTTATTAAAGGGGGAATTGGAATTTCATAGTGGCTTAGGCTCTATTGATAGAAATACGTATGGTTGTTTATGAGGTAAAATGGTAAATCACTCATTCCATGAAAATTGGGACTTCATACATTAATATGCTTAATGGAAATCATGGTTGGGACTTATGTTTTATAAAATAGATGGGTTTTGTAAAGGTGGTATATTATGGTTTTGGAATTTTAAAATTAAAACTAAGATATAAAAATATGATTATGGAATGTGGTGGCCTTAGGTGTAATCATAATTTAATAAAATTAAATTTTAATTAAATAAATATTTAAAGTGATGCCTAATGATTACAAATGTTTGGATGGGAACCTAGATTCTATATTATGAGTGATATTTGGGAATGTTGGGATGAGTTCCTAGATTCCATGTGACTCTTGATGATTAGGAATTCTAGGATTAGTGGCTTATATTTTTTGTGGTACATGATTTTGAATGTCAAGATGAGCTCCATAGATTCCACATGTTACCAAATTCTTAGGATTATTAGGATGAATATTAAGATTTCACATGATACATGATATCTAGGTAATATGAAAATGGGCATCAAATTTTAGGTGAATGTCAGGATGAGTGCTAGGATTTCACGTGATACATTATGATGCTGGGGAATTCTAGGATGAGCACCTATAATCCATGTGGTCACTGATGGAGGTGCATTCATTGTGACGTACTCAAAGGCACCCTGGATCTGGTAGAAGCATGTAGTATTGACCCCACGTGTCACCACGGAGTCTAGAATATCATGATTTGGTTTATCTATTTATTTTTTACCTATTTATTTATTTAATGATTTTATATAAATTTTTTAATAATGTAAGTTTCTTTATTTATTTCATTTCACCTCGCATGCATTTTTTATCATACTAGTTATTTTAGGAATACTGTTAGTGGTGGCTTACTGAGTTATGCTCACACCCTTATCAGACTTCCATAGTGGTTTGGTACCTAAGAGTACACTGATATTTGTTATAAGGATAGGTTTTAGGGAAGGTATCAATGATTGTTTGTTTACTCAGAATTCTAGATAAGGTGTGGAAAATGGGACTGGGAAGGACTCAGGACCAGTTGGGGATAGGCTGATATCCTCAGTTTATTTTTTCCCTTTTTAGTATTTCTTATAATGATCCATCCATATAGGATCTGGTATGTATATCACATTCATTTATTATTTCATTTGATAATTGTATTGTTTTATCAACATCTTCCCTGGATTAGGATGTTTTCTTATGATGATGTTTTCTGTTTCATTTTATTTCTATAGTCATTATAATCTGATAATGAAGGAATAGTCCCTCCATGATAACCTCATAAGACCTCTCCACAAGTCAGCACCATTTGGTGTATGGGGAAACAAGCTTGAGGGCTTGTGGCACACCGTCTTAGTGCACTAGTTGAGTGGCCTGTGGGTTGGGGTATCATAAATGTTAGTGTTTGGAATTTTATTTTTATTTTATTTATTTTGATAAATTAAAAAAACCATCATGAAAATATGTTCATTTAAAAAACCAAATTAAAAATCAGTTAGTTTTTCTATTTGGATAATTGATTTTCAATGTTGAAATTCAATTTAATTATCTATCTTTTGAAACAAAGTGTTAATTAAACAATTTTTAGTTTTAAAAATTGTTTTTTTATTTAAAATTTAAGGCTTTATTATTTTTTTTGTTAAATTTCAAAAACCTCGCATTTTTTATATAATGGAAATCATTTTTTCATGTGTTACTGATTAGCATGTTAGTGTTTTATTAACATTTTTTATAATTATTTTTAATTTTATTCATAAAAATGTTAATTTTTTTAAAAACATTATTAATTATATATTTTTAAAATACATATTTTTTATCATGTTAATCAATTTAAAATAAATATATATTTAAAAATATATATATAATCAGTTAATATATTGTTTTTGTTTATAATTATTTTAAAAAATATTAATATATTTAATCAATTAAATTTTTATATATATACATACATACATACATATATTAACTTATTTAATATATTTATATAAATACATGTGTTGCATTGTAGCACCATCTCCTCTATGTAACACCATGCATAATGGTTCGACCGACTCTGTAGCTTGACCAGAATGGGTGTATCTCCATGTTTTGATGACCATTTTAGTTTAGTATCTTTTATTTCATTCATGCTTGGCATCAACTCCACCTTTATATAAGTATCATTCATGTAGTGTGGCACCAGGAGCTTCGGTGAGCTCCTCCATCTCCATCCACCTTTGGTAGCAACCAGTGCCTCTATTCCTCTATTCATGCTGAGCTAATCAATCATATATAGTAGATCAAAATTGGAAGTGATATCATCATCTATCACTGGCAGTTCAAGACACCAACAATGATGCATTGACTTCGTCCTCACCAGCTCTACTAGCTCAGTGACACAACAGCAATGAATTCTGCCATGAAACATTTTACAATGTTACCTGAATTGACCATAAAGTTGTAGTTTCTACCAACCATGGTGTGGTTTTGGAACCTTCCATGAAGTCATAATTGAAACTATCATTCATATTTTAATGTTACTATGAGTATTTTATACTTATCAAAAAGGTAATTTTGAAGTTATTGTGAGTGGGTACTCTTCCTACAGTGAGAAGGTATTCTACCTACCATGAATCCTAAAATTAACCTACCGTGAGGTGGTAAATGAAGTGACCATGAGGTAGTAAATGAAGTTTCAGTGAGTTCATTCTTCAAACTACCATAAAGGTGAGTTACCGTGAATTTATTATTTTTTCTTATTACTGCATAAATTTATTTTTATAGTGACTGTATGAATTAATTTTTATAGTTACTAAATGAATTACATTTAAGGGACTATAAATCATATATTTAAGTGAGAACATGAGGTATATTTAAATCGGATGGATGACCATTTTTTTATACAGTCATTATATCGACTGTGTGCTTCAATGACGTGTCCAGTATACCGACGTAAGGATTTTTCCTCACACGGTTAGTTTTTTATTTTGTTTATTTTTCGGAATTTTATATTTTTCAGAATACTTTGTTTTATTGATATTATTATAAAATTATTAACTGTATGATTATTTTATCTATTTTAAATGTTATATTTATTTTTTAAATAATTATATATTAATACGAACATGTTTTAAACTTGTGAATAGAAAAATACTGGTGGAAATAATAGTTTTCATAATATTTCTTTTATACTCTGTTTTTATTTTTATTTTTTGAATTATCAAATTACTACAAGTCTATGCAAGTGATTTTTATCATTTTAATTATTTTAATAATTCTCATTTATTCTCAAAAATATATTTGAATTCGTTTTAATGAGTTTCTTGTAGAAATACAACACCACAAGAACTCTCTGTTAAAGAGCATGGTATTTCAAATTATAGGGAACGGTATTATTCTAAGTATTATTATTCTCTAAATCATGGAATAATGTGATTGGTAATTTAGATTATCCAATATATTCAAGTTAATGATGTGAAATTAATCTATTTAAATGTGATAAAGGAGAACATGAAAAAATAAACTCGGAATAGTTTATTAAATAACATGATATACAAAACTGATCGAATTTTTTTAGACTTAATTTTTTATATTTTTGATAAATTTAAAAAAGGGGTAGAAAATTTGGGTTTTTAAATAAAACATCATTTTTTTAATTCTAAAAAAGGTGGATATTGTTAGTTTTCAGAATTTTTTTTTTGATAGATTGAATAATATATTCATACAAATTCCATTATTTAAAAATCTCAATCGAAAACCATTTAATTATTTCATTTAAATAATTTGTTTTCAATGCTTAGATTCTGTTTAATCATCTATATTTTGAAACAAAATTTTAATTAAATAATTATTATTCTTATAAATTGTTTATTTATTATTGGATTTATATTTTAAGTATTTATTATTTATGTTTTATTAAATTTCAAATACCTTGTATTTTTTATATACTAGAATACATTGTTTTATGTGTTAATGATTAGCATGTTGGTGTTTATTAACATATGATATAATTATTTTTAATGTTATTCAAAAACTTGTTAATTTTTTTAAAAAAAATTTGTAATGATATATTTTTAAAATACATATTTTTAACATGTTTATCTATTTTAAAATAATATATATTTCGATATATATATATGTGTGTGTTATATGTTTTTAATTTGTTTTTGTTTATAATTTTTTAAATAATATTAATATATTTATGAAATTTTTAAATATATATATATATATTCATATATATATATATATATATATATCATCTTATTTAATAATTTTATATAAATACATGTGTTGCACTGTAACACGATCTCCTCCATGAGACACCATGCACAGCGACCCGTCCGACTCAGCACCTCAACCATCACATGTGTATCTACATGTTTATATGACTTGTTTAGTTCAATATATCCTCCTTCATTCACAGATGTTAGTAAATCTACCTTCACACTAGTAGGAATCACACAGTGTCGTACCAGCAGCTTCAGAGAGCTCCTCCATCTTCTTCCACCTCCAAAAATAGTTGGGCCCTCTCTTCTTCTATTCATACTGAGTTTCTCAATCATCATTAGTATATAGATATTGGCACTATAATAATCCTCTATCACTATCAATTTAATCCACCAATGATGATGCATCAACTTTTTCCTCTATGGCTCAGTTGGTTTGGCGACACAACGACAATGGATTCTGTCGTGTAGCATTTTTCAAAGTTACCTAAAGTGACCAAGAAGTGGTTTTTTATGACTAATGTGATTCTATTTTGGAACCTACCATGAATCCATAATTGAAATTACCATGTGTCTCATAAATTTACCATGATTGTTTTATAATTACCACAGATGTAATTTTAAAGTTACCATGAGTGGGTATTCTGCCTACTGTGAGTGGGTATTCTGCCTACCAGGAAGCCTAAAATGAATTGATTATGAGGTGGTAAATGAAGTGACCGTGAGAAATTAAATGAATTTATTATGAAGGTAACTTACTACAAAGTTATTATTATTTTATTACTGCATAATTTTATTTTTATAGTTACCGGATGAATTATTTTTAAGTGATTGTGAATTGTATTTTTAAGTGACCCTGTGAGGTATGTTTTAACTGAATGCATGACCTTTTTTATTTGGTTAGAATACTAAATATGTGATTCAATTAACTGGTAATTACATCGACAATAATTCTTTTTCATAACATAGTTAATTAATTTCTTTATTTATTTTTTAAAAAATTATATTTTTCAGAATGCTCGGTTTTTTGGATATTTTTATGAATTGATTAACTACATGATTAGTTAATATATTTTAAATGTTATATTGATTTTTTAAATAATTATATATTCTTAAAAACATGTTGAAAACTAGTGAATAGAAATATACTGGTCTAAATAAAATTTTTCATGTTATTTCTTTTATACCTTGTTTTTATAGTTATTTGAATTATCAAATTAATACAAGTCTATATGAGTGATTTTTATCATTTTAATTATTTTAATAATTCTAATTTATTCAAACTAATATATTATAATATTTTTATGAGTTTCTTGTAGAAATATAAGACTATGAGAACTATCTATTAAAGAGCATAATAATTGAAATTTCATGTAATGTTATTTTTCTATGTATTATAATTATCTAACATGTGGCATCATGTAATCGGTGATTTAGGCTCATTTATATCTTCAAGTTAATGGTGTGAAATTAATATGTTGGAATTTGATCAAGGTGAACATGATAAAATAAACTCAACACAGTTTATTCAATAACTATTCATATAGAACCGGTATAATTTTCTTGATGTGTGGTTGAGTTCTTCTTCAGATACTATTACATTCTTGAGATCACGAAGGAACTTCAATTGATCAATATATTACTGCTAAAGTGATCTAAGATCATCAAGATACATTGTCTTCCATATCTTTGGATCCCTATTGGTTTTCATTATTTTATTGATTTCAACATATTATTTTTCTTGAATTTTTTTGTAATAATTAGTGTCGGTTTATTCTTTTCTCAATAAAAATAAATTTATTATTGGTTATTATACCAATAAAAATAAAGGTTCTTGGGTTGTGACTCCCAAAAAAGGTCTTGTTCTTATGTTGTGACTCTTGAACAAAGTCAGGTAATGCTTGGTTGTGACTCCTGTGAAAGGTCAGGGTTGTGCCACAACGTATTGTAAAAGAAAGAGTCTATAAACATGTTAGAAAAATTTTAAAAGTGAATTTATCTTAGTGGGTAATTATCTTCTTGTGAAGTAAATAATATTTAATAGTGAACTTGGATCTTGGTAATTTGAACCACTATAAAAATATTTTGCTCACATTTTCATTTCTAAAATGCTGAATCTTGAACACTACATTGAACTATTAGATATTCAATAATAAAACTTTTATTGTTAATTTGTTTTAAATTTTTAAAAATAATTTTCATCCCCCTCCAGTATTTTATTTCTATAAATATATATCCAACAAAAAAGTGGTATCAGATCTTATTTTCTTTTATCGCACTATTTGGGCATGGTAGACAAGATATTAGTATATTGTTGGAGCTTGGTAATGAGATCACTCTTGGGTGTTACATCCCCACATATTGGAAAAATAGAGTGTCTAGGTGTGAGAATTTATATTATTTCTTTTTTTATTTACAATTAATTTATTTCCACTTCAAGTGGCACACTTGGATGTGATGTTATGGATTTATGGTATTTTTATCTCTTGGATCAGTATTGAAAGAGTGGGTGTGCATTCATGAATCATTCTAGGCACATAAGATTGATATGTCATTTGTATCTTTCATGTGATCGATAGCTGCATGGGATTCACATGTACTTGTATTTTATTTTCTATTTATGTCTTATTTATACTAGTAATTTATATCATCCTATGGTTTTTAATATTTTATATGGGTTGATATTTAAAGTTTTTACACCCATTTATATGGTTTACATTTAAGTGTAAGATGGAACTATACTTGACCAACTCCTAAGGTTACTTCTTGTATATAGGTAGGTATACATGAAATATAAAGAAATGTTTATAGTAAAATAAAGGGTCAGTAAAAAAACTTATAAGGTGTTTTCCATTATAACTTGTGAATGGAATTTTATCTATTCAAAACCATTGAAATCAAAGTTTGATAAAGCTTGGTAATTTTAAAATATTGGGAAATTAAAAGTTGTAAAAATGTGAGTCCATTAGTTTTAAATTTTGGAGTTTAAAATAAAATGATATGATAAATGATCTAATTATTTGAGATCTTGGTGATGATAATCCCTTGTTTTTATGACCTGGCCCCATGTATGGGTGTTTTGGGGATAGGTATGAGATCTCAGTGATCCTATGAATGCCCCTCAGACTAGTGTCAAGTTAGCATATTTTTTAATCAAGGGTGACTATGAGATGGTTTAACCTGGTGTTAAGGGTGATTTAGGGACATGAAGCATGGGTAGATTCTTCAATGTGTGGAATAGATTCTTGGGTGGTGCTATCAAGGTTTTGGTAAGGCTTCTCTATGCCTTGATTTCTCACTAAGGGATGAACCTTAATTGATTGTGTATCATTTTAAGGTTTTTTTGAAGGGTATGATCATTCTGATGTCTGAACTTACTGTCTTGTCATAGTTTTGACATAGTAATTTGTGTTGACCCTAGGTGGATGGGTTTAGGGCTAACATAGTGTGGGTTAACGTTTTTTATCTTGAAAAGATAACCAAGTGATGGGTGGTAGTATAATCAGGTTTGAATTGTGAGGACAGTCAACCATGTTGAGTGAATCATCATGGATGCCTTGAGTTCGGTGATACCGGAATGCCAATAGGTATGGTCATATGCATGGATGAGCACTTGAACCTAGTTCTTGTAACATATGACTCAGGGAATAATGAGTTGGTTTTGTTGAATAGTCATAATTGAAAGTGAAAACCCTATGTTTTAATGGGATCTAGATTATGGGAATGTGTTGGAGATGCATGATGTTGTTGGGCTATGAAATCATGTGGATCAAGAGTAGTCGCCCATTTTTTGTAAGTGAGAAATGGGTGGTGCACATAGGTTATGTGTAGGGCCTGTTTGGTTTTTTAATCTGTAAAACATGTTGAATATGGTTTTTTTGAGGAATATTAGGGTTCTTAGAGGATATATAGTCATGTAGTGGTGGTAGTTACCTCAGGAATGTTTGATCATGGCTTCTTGGTAGAGGGTTGTGGTGTTATGGATGGTTTTGGCTAATGAGTCAATCTCGATATGAGGTGACTGGGAGTTAAATAAAAACTTATAGGAAAGGATTTATGGGACCTTTGGTTTGTTTTTAATATGTCCCTACAGTGAGAGGTGAAATCATGTAGGGATCTGAGTGTGGTGGCTTAGACACTCGGTTTGAACAAGACATAGGTGTTAGAGGTTGGTGGATGTGTTGAGCATGGCTCTAGGTGAACAGTTCATGTTGGATTTAATATGGATCTTATAGAGACCCTATCCTTTTACACATATTATTACATGATTTTTAGCATAATTAACCATCAAATACAAACTAAGGATCGTAAATTATACTGTCTTTGTAAGATTAGGTGCATAATTAGAAAACATGAAATCAAAATAAACATATATTCTATTTAAACTTCATAATGAGATCCTAACTTCCTTTAATATCTTACATCTTCATAGGATAACTTTTGGAATATATGAACAAAGGTATGAGCTGAAAATACTAGTAATGGAGTAAACATTGGAATAAGGAACAACACATGAGTTAGAAGGCATAAAATGATGACATAAAAAGGCATGGCACAATAATAAAATTATGGAACATAACATATAGAACATGATATCATGTAATCATGGATACATAGGAATTGGTAAAAAACATATAAAATTACATAAACATGATTCAAGGATAACTATCAAGACTGTATCACATAGTGTAAAAAGTCCTATAAAGGAATTAGGTTTATTCCTTATCCCAACATGACGTCTCATGAGACTAAACATTACCCAATGAATTGGAGCACTATTTTGTTTCACCAATCATAACATGTTCATGAATATTTGTGCCACATGAAGAATCAAACATAAGTAATAAATATAAGGGTTACCCATAGAAATAAATGGGTACCATAACCATATCATAAAGCAAAATCAAAGGGAATATCATAATGGTGTCTAAGAAAGAATGTATTTAAATCATACATGGAAATTCATAAGGTATAATAGTCATAAATCATGATAAATTATGTCTGAATGAATTTAAAACTTGTAAAAATAGTTTTTAAGAAATTTTATAAATGAGCCACTTTAGTGCGGCTTAAGTGAAAATATTATACAGTCCTTAAAACGGACCAAGGCATAATTGTTTGTATAAAACCAGAAATAAAAAATATAGTTTTTATGATAAAATGAGATATTTTAGATAAAATATTTTTGGATTAATATGTATTATGGATTTTGCATGGTAATGGGTAAGAAATGGGGAAGTTCCCTTTAATCGGGCTTGAGCATCGAGAGGAATTGAGAATGAAACCTTATAAAATATGTATTTCCCCATAAAAATAATGATTTAATCTGGATACATATGTTTGGAACATATAAATAGAATTTATAATAATTCCATAAGAATAATAAAGAAATATATTTGGGTAAAGAGAAAGAAATCATAATCCAAAGGTAATTTTGAGGTTCTGAGATATTACCTTACCTTATGTATGAAAGTGTTATTCACTTGCACTTAATGTCATGGATAATCAAATTAGATAAATTAATTACATAATTTATAACCTATTATAAATTTATTTGATTTATTATAATTTTATTAAATTTTTTTATGACCATTTTTATGAGTTATAGAGTTCAATTTTGTCGTTCCGGGGGTGTTCGTTTCAAGGTTTATGATCAGTTCCCTTGAGTATAAATATGAGAGTTCTTGTAAAATGGGAATAACTATTCAAAAAGTGAAATTATTTATTATTAATAAACTTACATAATTTAAATGGTTTCATATATAATTTTTTTTATATGGTATTTGTATGATTAATTAGATAAAACATTGATGAAAATGTATTAATTTGTTTTGGCGGTTTTTACAACCATCAAGAAATTGTATCATTTTAATCAATATTATGTTTATATATTTCATCCAAAATATTATATAACTTATAATATGTATATTAAAATCTTATTTAACCATAATAATGGTTTTATGACCAGCCTTAAAGGCGATAATGGAAAGTGAAAACTCTTTGTCCTGGATGGCGGTGAATCGACACATCACGGACGATGTTTTCATTTTTAGAATAAAAGAATAGGATAAGAGGTTTGATGATGGATATTCAATTAATATAATAAAATTATAGTATATATATGATATTTGAGTTATCAATCCTCTTTTTATTGGGGAGGTGATGAGATAATGATAAAAGAAAATAAATTAAAAACAACAAAAGAGGATTTTACCACTTGTATATCTTCTCCTTGAGAACCACCTTAAGGAACTTGGGTTTGGTCTTTTATTGAGACCAGAATCTCATGTACATGGGGAAGAGTCTTAGTAAGGTAATTGGGAATAATTTAGATAATATAAAATTCTTGTAAGGTGTGAGGATAAGAGGTGGTCATGGGTGGTATTTATAGGGGGAGGAGAAGAGTATTTTTTATTATTATATTCATTATTTTATTATTTTGGATCAAGACTATAAATAGTACTGATTTATTTTGATAAATATATTTATTAATAATGTATAGTTCAATATTATTGTGCTTACATCATCCATACATCAAACATGACTCATAAATTCATGTATTGGATAAATAACGGGAATTACCGTATTTCACTATTCACAAAAAAAATTCTACTATTTTGGAAAAATCCCAAAAAATTCACCCTAACTATTTTTTTGATGTGTATAATTTAAAAATGGACTATTTTATAAAAATAATTTTATAAATATTAGAAATTTCATTTTAATTAAAATCATCTTTTTTTTTTAAATATTTATTTTATTATTATAACCGATTTTATGACACTTGAAAAATTAATTAAGGTCTCATGAGAATATATTATAATTATAATTCAAAAAAATATTAATTTATTAATATATTTTATGTAAATAAATTTTCTTTTAAATCGTTATATTAATTATAAAATTGTAAATAAACATTTACGTTTCATAAAAATTCCAACACTTAATTTATCATTTTTAAAACATTTATTTTCTTATACTATGATATAATTATATCATATTTTAATTTATAATATGAATAAATTTTATTTATACATTCATAGGTGAGGTTATTATTTTATTGGCTATATTACTATTTCTAATGTCAGATTACTATTCCAATGGTTAGGTTGTTATTCCATCGGTATATGTTCCTTGATTTCTATAAATACCATTTATTTCATTCTTCACTAATGAAAATATTTTTTTTATTTGGATCTCTATACTATTTATGTGTTTTATAACATTTAACATAATTCTAAGAAGGGAAATTCTAATGATACAAGTTTGGTTCATTACATTCTTCCCCCCCCCCTTTGAAATTTTCCCTCAAAATTTTGTTTTACATACTAAGGAGAAAACATGTGAGGATACTTCTTCTGAATTCATTCCTCCAATTCCCATGTCGCCTTTCCATACTTATGATTCCTCTATAATACTTTGACAAGGTGAGTTTTCTTTTTTCATAGTATTTTGTCTCTATGGTCTAAGATCTTTATATGTTGCTCTCTATATGAGAGGTCATTCTTTAGTTGTACCACATTTGAATTCAGCACATGTGAGGGTCATGTATGTACTTCCTCAGGGGAGATACATGTAACACATCATGAACTTGATCCGATTTTGTGGAAGTGCAAGCCGGTATGCCACTGCTCCTATGTGATTAAGGATCTCAAAGGGTCCAATGTACCTTTGGCTAATATTCCCTTTCTATACAAACTAAATGACTCACTTCTATGGTGATATTTGAAGGAATACTTTGTCTCCAAATTCAAAATCCAAATCCATTTGATGGTTGTCAGTATAGCTCTTTTTCCGACTCTGAGTAGATTTTATGTGTTTTTGGATGGTTTGAACCTTTTCTATAATCTATTTCACAAGATCAGGTCTAACAAGCTTTAGGTCACTAACTTTATCCAAATAGGTTGGAGTTCTACATCATTTCCCATATAGAGAGTCACATGGATACATCTAAACACTTGAGTGGAAAATGTTGTTGTATTAGAACTCAATCAATGTGATATGTTGATCTCATCCACCTTTTAATTCCATTGATAAAGATCTCAGAATATCCTCAAGCATCTAAATAGTTATTTTAGATTGGACATCAGTTTGGGAGTGATAGGTCATGCTAAAATTCAATTCAGTACTCAAAGCATGTTGAAGGAGTCTCCATAATTTAGATGTGAACCTTGGATCATGATAAGATGTGATTAAAATTGGTAATTCATAAAGCATCACCACTTCCTTCACATAAAACTTGGAAATTTTTTCAAGCAAAAAATCTTACCAAATCATAATGAAGTGGGAAGTCTTGATGTGTTGATCCACCACTAACCATATTGCGTTGTTTCCTTTGGATTTTTTTGGGAGACCAGTGAATAATTCCACAGTGACATTCTCCCATTTCTATATGGGTGTAGGCAATGGTTTTATCATCCCTTTGAAAAAAAATTCTCTACTTTAACTTGCTAACATATCAGACACCTTGAGATATACTCCACAATATCATTTTTCATATTGTCCCACTAGAAGTGTTCTTGAAGATCATGATAAATCTTAGTACTTTCAGGATTTATAGAGAAGGATGATCTATGTTAATTATCTATTATCTCCTTTTTTATCTCAAGTGATGATGGAACAAAAATTCTAGTTCCAAATAGGATGATACCATCCTCATCGATGTGAAAATCATGTAGATTCCCTTCCTTTATTGATTTCACTTTATTTTGTAGCCCTATATCATCCCTTTGTTCCTCCTTTATCTTATCTTGGATAGATGGTTGGGAAATAATTTGGTAATGTTAGTATGTATTCCTTTCCATTATGATTTACATATCCCTCTAAATTTTCATGAAGATAGGGTCTTTCTCAATCCTCATCATGGATATAGTAGTAGTTTCTTTTCTTATAAGAGCATCTGATACCTTGTATTCCTTCATAGGATGATAGTTAATAGAGAAATCGTAGTCCTTGATTAACTCTATCCATCTCCTTTGATGCATGTTGATATCCTTTTGTTTGAATATATACTTTAGACTCTTGTGATCAGTATATATGTCACACTTCTCACCATAGAGGTAGTGTCACAACATTTTCAAGGAAAAATCACAACTTCTAACTCAAGATCATTCATCAAGTAGGTCTACTCATGAATCTTCAACTGTTGTGAATCTTAGGCTATCACTTTATCATTTTGTATGAGTACACAACCCAAGCCTTTCTTTGATGCATCAATGTATATCAAAAAAACCTTCTCCACTTATTGGTAGTGTGATCAAAGGTGCAGCGATTAACATATTCTTAAGCCCCTTAAATATTTCCTCACATTCTTAAGTCTAGACATATATTAACACTTTTTGTGTTAACTTAATCAATGGGTTAGAAAATCATGATAAATTCCTCACAAAATTTTGGTAGTATACAGATAAGTAAAGAAAACAACATATCTTTGTTACAGATATTGGTCTGGGCCACTCCAAAATTTCTTTTGTTTTAGAATGGTCTATAGATATTCCTTTAAGGGAGATAATATTCCCCAAGAATGATACTTACTCCATCCAGAACTCACATTTATTGTACTTTTCATATAGTTTCTCCTTGTGCAAATTTTGTAACATAGTATTCAAATAATCCTCATGCTCCTCCTTACTCTTGGAGTATATAAAAATATCATCTATAAATACTACCATAAATTTGTCGAGGTAATCTATAAATACTATATTAATTTAAGTCCATGAAAATTATTATATCATTAGTGAGTTTGAATGGAATTACTATGAAATCATAATGTCCATACCTCGTTTGAAAGGAAGTCTTGGTAATATCTTCCTTCCTCACCATTAATTGGTGATATCTCGATTGAAAGTCCGCCTTTGAGAAATACTTGGCTCCATATAGTGGATCAAACAAGTCATATATCTTTGTAAGAGGATACTTGTTCTTTATCATGATTTTTTTTATCTCACAATAATCAATGCAGAGGTGTATTAATACATAAATATTCTTGAAGAAGAGGACTAACAAACCCCATTGTGAAGCACTAGGGAATATAAAACCCTTTTCCAAATTCTCTTGTAACTGATTCTTTAGTTCCTCCAACTCAATGGTGTACATTCTATATGGAATCTTTTATATAGGAAGAGATCTAAGAATAAGTTCAATTTAGAAATCTACCTCTTGGTTATGAGAATGACTATAAAATATTTTAAGGAATGCATCAGTGTAGTCCCTCTCAATGGAATGTCTTTGAGCTTGATCCTATCATTTATCTCAATTATTTGATCTATATATGATTACTAATAATGCAATAATATCCATATTTGAGATGATAATTCTGAATAAGATTCACCATCTTCTTTACACTTGTACAGAATTGGAGGATATCTTGGGATGTAAAGAGTGGTATCCTATTCCCAACAGTTGATGTTGTATTTATATAGAGATATCCAATACATTCCTAATATAGCATCAAAATCCACTAAAGTAAGTAAGACAATATTTACTAGGAAGTTCGGCCCACAAATTTTAATCGGGGAGGAGTTATATACTTTGGATGAAATAATTTCTCCATTTTATATTCTCACAGATAACTCAACCTCTATATTTTTTGGAGGTGTTTGAATAGTTATTTTAAACATGAAAGATATGAAAGAATTCATAGAACTAGAATCAAATAGCATGTTTTCTATTTTTGAATGAATAACCAGCGTACCACTCACCACATAATTCTCAAGCTCCACCTTAGTAATAGTGATTTCACATTCCCTTCATTGCTGCCTTGGAGGTTATTGTTGTTGATTTTCTCTGAAAACCCTTGTCTTAGGGAATTGGATCTCATAATGCCTTTGTTCCTTGCAGTTAAAACACTACACTACAAGCCAAGTGTTGATATGGGCCTTCCTTTATTCTTCCACATTAGTGAGATTATTCATATCACTTTGGAAATAATTAGCCTCATGCCCTTATCTTCCTCATTTGAAGCATCTCCTGGTCCCCCTTAGGTTGTTTCAAGATGTACCTTCCCACATTTTTGACATATAGGGTGTTGGATTTTATTTTCATTGTGGGATTTATCTATTGATCCTCACATATTAAACTCTATTTTCCTCTTTTTATCTCTAGCCCCATGGGACCATTGAGGGTCACCAATCTCTATCTCAACTTTAAGGGAGCATCATAAAATATTCTCATGTCTATAAAAGTCCCAAATTACCAAGGATTTTTGTAGGCTCGACTTTAATCCACTAAATAGTTGATCCATATTTATTTAAACATTCATGATAAAGCTAGAGTACTATCATGAAAGCCATGTAATGTTTTCCTCATACGCATCGATAAACTCATTTTTCTTTTGCTCAGTCTAAGGAACTTCGTTTCTATATTAAGGAGTGTTTAGGGAAAATATTTATTGAAATGTATTTTATTGAAGGCTTCCCATTCCATGGAATCAATTTTCTCCTTAGACTTTATTTTTTTGACCAGTTTCCACCACTAATCATCTTCCTCATCAAAATGATAAAATTTCAGCACAACTTTCTCTTCTTCTGATCACTAGAGAACATAAAATATATTCTCAATGGAGTTAATCAATTGTTCTGTGATGATGGGATTAGAAGGTCCACTAAATATATGAGTCATTTATCACATAAATTATTCGACCATAACTTTATATTTCTTAGGATAATAATGGAATTCCACATAATTTAAGTTATTATTCATAACTTGATCTAATTTTTCTAGTACTATCATAATGTTTTGAGCTCCTATTCCCATCAGATTTAAAATTTCATTAGGTAAATAATCACATTACCTATCATATTGATTATTGTAATGGGTTCTCCTATTTCCTTCCATTAACTAAGTAAAATAAAATATAATTTGGGGTTCCTTAATACTTATCTAATGAAAATATAGAAAATGATCTTTGAACATAGAAGGATAAACCTATAAATGAAAATTATATCCTAACTTGTGATTGCCAATGTTTCAATCTAGGTTAATAATGGTGATGAAATTATCCCTAGGGTTATTACTAATGTTTTCTAGTCCTAATCCCCAAATATTACTACATCATGTTTTGATACCAACTACAGAGACCTTATACTTTTACACATATTATTAAATGATTTTAAGCATAATTAACCATAAAATGTATACCAAGGATTGTAAAGGCTGGTGTCTTTGGAATATTATGTACATAATTAGAAAACATGAAACAAAAATAAAGACATATTTTATTTAAAATAATTAATGAGATCATAACTTCCTTTGATATATTACATCTACATAGGATAACATGGGGAATAAATAAAAAAAGGGATGAGCTAAAAAACATAGTAAGAGAATAAGCATAGGAGTAAAGAATATAACATGAGTTGGAAGGCATACCATGATGACATAAAAAGTCATAGAATAAAAATAAACATATAAAATAATAACATATAGAACATGGGATCATGTAATCATGGATACATAGGAAATTGGAAGAAACATTCAACATGACACAAACATGGGTCAAGGCTAACTGCCAAAACTATATCACATAGTGGACAAAGTCCCATAAAGGAATTAGGTTTACTCCCTGTCCCAACATGACGTCTCATGATACTAAAAAATAATCAATGCATTGGATTGATATCTAGAAGAAACCATTATAACATATCCATTCATATGTGTTCCACATGAATAATCAAATCTAAGGAATAAACAAAAGTGTTACCCATTGAAAGAATTGTGTATCATAACCATTTCATAAAGCATAAGAAAAGGGAATATCATAATGGTGCCAATATAATAATGTATTTAAATAATACATGGAAATTAATAAGGAAAAATAGGCAAAGATAATGATAAATTATTTCCAACTTAATTTAAAACATGTAAAAAATAGTGTTTAAGAATCTTTAGAAATGATCCACTTTATTACGGTTTAAGGGAAAATATTAAAGAGTCTTTAAAACAGAAAAAGGCATAATTGTTTGTATAAAATAAGGAATGAAAAAATATATATTTTCATGATAAAATGAGATATTTTAGAAAAAATAATTAAGGATTGATATAGATTATGGAGTGTGCATGATAATGCGTAAGAAATGGGGAAGTTCCCTTTAATCAGGCTTGCTTATCTGGAAGAATTGAGAAGGAAACCTTATAAAATATGTATTTCTCCATCAAAGAAGGATGGATTGATCTAGATAAATATTTTTGGAACATATAAATAGAATTTAAAATAAGTACATAATAATTGTGAAGAAATATAATAGGGTAAATAGAGAGAAATCATAACCCAAAGGTAATTTGGATATTTGGAGAGATTCCCTTACCTTATGCTCAAAAGTGTTTTGTACTTGAACTTAATGTCCTAGGTATTAAAATTAGATAAATTAATTACATAATTAAGAACCTATTATAAGTTTATTTTATTTATTATAATTTTATTAAGTTTATTTGTGGCTATTTTTATGACTTATAGAGTTCAATTTAGACATTCCAAGAGTGTTCGTTTCGTGGTTTATGGTCAATTCCCTTGAGTATAAATATGAGAGTTCTTGTCAAATGGGAATAAATTATATATAATTGAAACTATTTAGTATTAATTAACTTTCATAAGTTAAATTTTCTCATATATCATTTAGTTATATGGTATGATTATGATTCATTCGATAAAATGTTGATGAAAATGTTTTAATTTATTTTGGTGGTTTTTACGACCATCATGAACTTGTATCATTTTATTCAATATTATGGTTGTATATTGGTTTAAGAACATGATATAACATATAATATTTATATTAAAATATTATTTAACCATAATAATTGTTTTATGACCATACTTGAAGGCAGTAATGAAAAATAAAAACTCAATGTCCACGAAGGCGGTGAATCGACACATCGCGAATGATGTTTTCATTTTTAGAATAAAAGGAGATGAGAATAGTTTTGATGATTGATATTAAATTAACATAATAAAATTATAGTATATATATTATATCTTATTTATCATTCCACTTTGGATATGGTAGGTTAGGATAGAATAATAAAATAAGTTAAATTAAAAATAGCGTAAGAGGATTTTACCTCTTGTATATCTTCTCCTTGAGAACCATTTTAAGAAACTTGGGTTTGTTATTTTTTTGAAACCAATAGATCTTGGACATGGGGAATAGCTCGGTAATGGAATTGTGAATAATTTATATAAGATACAAGTCTTGGAAGGTGTGAGGAGAAGAGGTAGTGAGGGTGGTATTTATAGGGGGAGAGGGGTATTTTTTATTATTATATTCATTATTTTATTATTTTCGATCAAGGATATAAATAGTATTGATAATTATCACTAAATATATTAAATAATGAAGGAGGTTATGAGATTATGGTGCTTACATCATCCATACATCATCCAAGACTCTAATATTCATGTATTTTTTAAATACTGTAAATTACTATATTTCACTATTCACAACAAAATCAATTATTTTAGAAAAATACCAAAAATTCACCCTAATTTTTTTTGATTTATATAATTAAAAAATGGACTTAATTTTATTAAAATAATTTTCTAAATATGATAAATTTATTTTTTAAATTAAAATCATCATTTATTGGAAAAATACTAATTTTAATATTATAACCTATTTTATGACACTTGAGAAATTAATTAAGATCTCATAAAGTTATCTTATAATTATAATAAAAAAACTATTAATTTATAAATATATTTTATGAAAATAAATATTCTTTTATATCATTATATTAATTATAAAATTTTAAATAAACATTTACATTTCACAAAAATACCAACACTTGATTTATTATTTTTTAAACAATTATTTACTTATACTATGATATAATTATACCATATTTTCATTTATAAGATGAATAAATTATATTTATAATTTCATAGGTTAGGTTATTATTCTATTGTCCAGATTACTATTCCCAATAGTCATATTACTATTCTGGAAGTCAGGTTACTATTCCATTGGTATAGGTTCCTAAATTTCTATAAATACCACTTATTTCATTCTTCAATTATGATAATAAAGTTTTTATTTGGTTTTATATGATATTTATGAGTTTTATACCATATAAAATAATTATAATAAGGGAAACAACATTGATAAAAGTCTGGGTTGTTATAGTACTTGTTGAGTTGTGCTCGAGGAGTAGTATAATTGAATTCATCATGGAGAGTGCACCATCATACATTGGGAGTGAGGTCCTCGTTATGGATTAGATGTTAGTGAATGTCGTGGGTGCCTTTCTTGAAAGTCGTGAATGGGTGATAGTTGGTGTTTTGTTTTTTTTTCTTGGTGAGAGAGAGATGTCCAAATCCAGCCTTTGAGTTTGGAAATAAATGTAATGTGTGTTGCGGCAATTGGAAATTTCTCAAGTGAAATGATGATAATGATACTCCTATGGTGGTGAGTGATGTACTGGTCATGGGAATACATCCCTCATGTTATAAGGGTCATGGTCATGTGAAAACTACTATAGAGAGGCTATAGTTCTATCAACATACTGGTGAGGAAAAGATGATATTTGTATCTGAATTCCTTAAGGAATGCTAATGAGGGTAAGTGGATGTGTGGTGGATTGAGAATGAGAATTAGCTTCAGGATCTATATTGTATTAAAGTGGCACGATTGGAGGTGTGTTGGAGTGTGTGGAGGGTCATCATGATTATTTTGGAGTAGTTGAGGATCTACTTGTAGAACCTCACCAGTTATTGAGTATGGACTTCGGAGAGTGAGTTCAGGTGATCACAGATGACTCTAGGTGTGAAGGAATTATGATAGCATAGTCGGTGTCAAGTGTTTTTCAAGATGATTCAGTCGAGGATAGTCTGACTTGGGTTGGCATAAGACAGTGGATATAGTGAGTTTTTAACCACATCTAGAATATCATTTTGGATAATAGGGGTGCACTTTGGGAATTCAATTAGGCTTTCAAGGAAGATTCAACTTATTATTGGTTTATACATAGATGGTGGTAATGTGTCCTTACCATTTGGTTTTCAGTAGCAAGGATGGGTTTCAGTAATAAAATGGTTTTTTAATGTATGAATCGGTGTGGTAGGTTTGAAACTATATTGGTTACACCATTGGAATGTGGGAGAAGTGCTTTTATAAAAACGTATGATGGTGAAGGCACCAAAGTACCATAATTTGGTGTTTATAAGATAAAGATTATTGTAGGGAGAACCATAGACATGTTGGGTGTTTGGATGATAACAATTTCTATGTTTTTGGATGGGTGGGCTTGGGTAAGTTCCATATTGGTGTTTTGGTTTTGATGATGGGTTTTGTAATTGGTTTTGATGGATTGAGTGCCTTGGAATGATGGATGTACCTTGAAAATACTTCAGGAATTTTGAATGGTACAAGGTCATTTATCTTTAAATCAATGACCAGTTTAGGTTGGTAGATATGGGTGATTGACCACTGAGACTTCTAAATGATTATAAGTGAAATGGTGGGGAATTTTTAAGGACTCAGTTCCATACAGGTGCTCGTAATTTTGATGAAATTTTGAATTTTATAACTAGTTGACATAACGGATTTTGAATCAGGATTCTTACCATTGTTATAATAGTTGGAATGACTAAAAATGGTGTTTTTGGATGTGATTCAGGTGCAATATGTTCCCCAGATATTCATGTTATGTATTGGGAGTGTTTGTAGGGATCATGGTTTTGGAGTTTTTGTTTTAGGGAAAACAGAATGGGACCCACAGTTACCACACAGTTAGTACTGACCATGCACCCTAACCATGAATAATTAAATGTGTAGGATAATTTTTTATATAAACTATGTTAGAGTTCCTAGAAACTATTTTAATGTGTGAATAATTTCAAGGTCATTCCACACAGCTGACACACTATTTGAAAAACTGTGTGTTGTAACTGTGTGAGGGGGAATATCTTATATGTAAGGGAAGCATGGTTATTGCATAGTTTTTCAAACCATTCACCATTTAAAAAGGTGGGAAAATAAATTTTTTCCCTTCCTTTTCCAAAAAGGGATTAACCCTTTTATTATCCCATTTAGACAACAACTCCTATGTACTACCCCCCCCCCCTCCTTGGATATTCCCTGGTTCTTGTCCAAATATATTTCGATATGTGTTTTTGTAAATCTCTAGGTTATTATAAGATTCATATTCCTCCCTTTCTTAGTTTCTTTGTCGACCTAGTGTTCTCACACCATTTATGGGAATAATCCCCTATTTTCAGGGTTATTGTCTGGTTCTTCATTTTATCTTTTTTTATTGAAATAGGGGTCAATATCAGTTTTGTAGGTACCTATGAGACTAAGGTAGGTGGTCTCTATAATTTAAACCACAGTTTAGCTTATTTTCTGAGTGTTTATTGTGGTGCGTTCATGCTAGATTATCTATGATGTGACTAATTTAATTTAAAAAAATAACTTGAGTGTAGCTTAATTAAATTCCCTGCTTAATCTGCCTTAGAAATTAGAAATTTGTAACTTCAATTGGAATTCTTACTAAGGAAATATAACCTTGAAATAGAATATTTTATTAAATTACTAATTATGTATTAAATGTTTCAATAGGAACCTTGTTTTGATTTGATGGGTGTGAACTAGAATTTCATAACCATCAATAAATTGGGAATGGGATTAACCCTTAAAATGAATTGAACCTAGCATATTGGGAAAATTAATTAAGCCCTTATATAAATAAAATTGTAATTTCATGGTGTCTTGGGATCTATTGATGGAAATAGGCATAGTTGTTTATAAGGTAAAATGTTGAATGACTTGTTTCATGCAAATTATTACTTTATGTCTTATTAAGATTAATGGGAATCATGGTTGGTACTTTTGTTTCATAAAATGGTTGGGTTTTTTAAAAGTGATAAATTATGATTTTTGAATTTTAAAATGGAACCTAAGATGTAAAACAATTATTATGGAAAGTGGTGGCCATGATATTCATGATAATGAAATTAAATGAATGTATGATTAATTAAATGTCTAAATTGATGCCTAATGATTGGAAATGTCAGGATGAGCACATGGATTTCATATTATGGATGATATTTTGGAATAACAGGTTGAGTGTCTGGATTCCATGTGATGCTTAATGATTAATAATGCCAGGAAGAGCACATTAGATTCTGTTCGGTACATGATTAGTAATTTCAAGATGATCTCTAGGGATTCCAAATGTTACTAGATGATTGGGATTGTCAGGATGGGTACCTATATTTCGTATGATACATGATATTTAGGGAATTTTGGAATGGGGGTTGGATTCTAGTGGAATATTGGGACGATTTCTTGAATTCTATGTGATACTCAATGATTTTAGGGAATTCTAGTATGAGTACTTGGATTTCATGTGGTTGTTGATAGAGGCGTGATAATCAAGATGTTCTCAAAGGCACCTTGGAACTGGCTAAATAAGGTAGGACCAACCCCATGCATCATCGTGAAGTCCAGGACATTAGGATTTTTTTATTTATTTATTTTGTACCACCTTATTTATTTAATGATTTTATAGAAATTATTTTAAAATATTAATTTTATTATTTATTTCATTACACCTCACATCTATTGTTTATCAGACTAATTATTTTAGGGTCTTCATTGGTGGTAGCCTAATGAGTTATACTCACACCTAGATCAGTCCTCCATTGCACTAGGGTATGTGAGAAAACACTATTATTTGTCATAGGGATGGGTTTTAGTGTAGTGTCTAATGATTTTTTATTTGTTCGGTATGCTAGTACGTAGTATGAATAATGGGACCGAGCAGGACTCGGGACTAGTTGGAGAGTGGTTGATAGCCTCAGTTTATTTTATTCATTTTTAGTATTTATTGTGTATGATCCACCCATGGAGGATATGGTATATATATATAACATTCATTTATTATTTCATCTAATGATTGTATAAATTTTCTATCACTTTACCTGGTTGTATATGTTTACTCGTGATGATGTTATTTGTTTAATTTTATTTATGTTGTCATCATACTCTGATAATGAGGTCATATTTTCCTTATGGTAACCTTATAGGCCCTCCCAACTAGTCATAACCCTCTAGTGTACGAGGAGGCATGCTTGAGGTCCTATGGCATACTATCTTAGGGAAATTATCAAGTCTCTACCGGTGGCTCGGATTGGAAAATAGAGGGCAAAGTTGAGTTCGGAATGTGTTGTTTACCCTAGGAGGGGTATAAGTTTCGCGGGCGCGGGCCTTTTGTGAAAAATGGTCCTGGGGGCGTTTTCGTAATTTGGCGGCCTCGGGCGTTGAGTTTAATAACTTTTGAACGAGGCCTCAGAATAAAATTCCGAGACCTCCTTTGTGCTTGGGAGGTGGTGCTTGGCCTAGGGGAGGCTTAACCTCGACTCTGTCGAAGGTTTAAGATGCGGGTTAAATTATGGGTTTAAATTAATTAAAATTTTAATTAATTCTTTTTTTATTTAAACCCTTCTTCTCCCCTCCCCTCCCTTGTTCTCCCCTGGAGAAACCTCTATCAAGGCAGCCCCCTTAAGCTCCTCCTCCATATTTCAAGATTTGGCGATCACGGATCCGGCCGACAGATCGTCGCGAAGTGTCGGGCTACGCCCCTGCAGGTAGGAGGTTTTGGTTTGCATTTTTATTTCTGAACCTTTCCTTCAATTCAATTATAGATTTGAATTGCCTTCGAATTTGAAATCAAATCCCATGCTCGGGTAGTATAAATTTTTCTATTTCCGATGCTTGTTTCAGATTTGAAATCTGAGTTCGGAGGAGGCTGCAGCGGCTCGTCGAAGTTTGCGGGTTTTTGAAGTTTTCGGCGGGTTTCTTTTTTTCCGGCGAGCTCCAGCGGCGGCGACAGGGGCTTCGGCGGCGGCACGGGTCTTCCAGGCGGCAGCGGTGTTGCGGGCTTCGGCGGGCAGCTGGCTGAGGCGAAGCGGCCGAGGCAGCTGGGGGCGTGGCAATCGTCGGCTGCAGGCGCCAGTGGGGCGCGGAGCACGGAGGAGGAGGACTGGCTTCGGCCGGTCATCGCAGGATGAAGACCCGGGGCCTTCGTGGCCTCGGCCAGCAGACAAGGGACCTGTGCTTCACGGGTCCCATGGGGAAACAGCCGGTCCGGGAGATGCGGGCTGGCTCAGGCAGTGGGTTGGCTGGCCGAACCGGCCCGGCCCACCCCCTTTTGGTCCGATAAAAATTTAAATCGCCTCTAAAAGGAAGCTCGAGTGTCAGATTCACGCGCCGTCAGCGGCGACGCGTTCCTTGAGTTAAGTTGAGAGTTTTAAGATGGTTTTGATAATTTTTTAATTTCCAAAACGAGGGGCCTCGAAGGCGCGACACGTCTTTAAGTGAATTGACGTTTTTCTGGGGGATCTTGTTTTGGACGGCGCGGACGCATCTGACGTCCGTTTTGAGCATCGTCAGAGCGTTGGAACCCTGGCGTCAAGGCAGAGTTTTCTAGTGTAGTTTCGGGCGTTGAAACCAGAGTTGAGGCGTGGGGCCCATGGGCCGTCTTTCGAGCTGTACGCAGCTTTCTGTAACTTTTTCACCAGACGTCCGTTCGATGCGTGCGAGTAGTCTATTTTGGGTGTTTTTCCGAGGGCAGTGCATTGGAGCAGTCTTCCCACTTTAATTTTTCATGCTGGTGTGGGCCCCGCGAGGGTCGTTTCGAGAGATGACGGTGATTTCCAGCTTTATCACTGGGTGTCCGTTTAGGACAAATGAATAGTTGAACTCATGTGCTTTTTCGATAGGATCGCAATGGCGCGATCCGTTCGTTGTGTTTTGGGACTGGGATGCAGGTCCCACGTAGCACCGCTCGTGTGCGGTGCGCTGGAATGCATCTTTTTCTCCGGATGTCTGTTGCACTCAAGTGAGCAGTCCTTTTTGACGTGTTTTCCCAAGGGGATCGCAATGGTGCGATGCGCCTGACTGTTTTCGGGGTTGAGGCTCGGGATCATGGGACGTCGTTCGGGGGTAAGGTGGTGTTGGTGACTTTTTCGTCGGATATCCGTTGGAGGCGTGTAAGTAGTCGATCTCTCATGTTTTTTCACGAGGATTACAACGGTGTAATCTTTTCAGGCGAGTGAAGCCTCATACGGGATCTTATTAAATGTGGAAATATGAAGGTGCCCCGGTGGCGGTTCTTCTACCATGTTTGTAACGGACCCTTGGCGTGTGATCGCGTTCACTCCTGGGAGAGTGATGTTGGTGTTTAAAGAGATGTGGTTGGCTATGCCTTAGCCGATGAGGTGGAAAGTTAGAGTTTTTACATTTATGCCTTCACGTTGACGTTGGGTGTCGTGTGCACGTTAGCCTTTTGGATGGAGACGTGGTATACTCTAGGAGTATACGGGAATGATGGGAGGTACATGTTGATGCTGGTACCTGAGAACGTTTGTGCGTTTGGTTGGGTTTGACTTGGGGTTACATGTCGTGTGGGACCCATGTGCGTGTCATGTTCTGCTTTACATACTTTTGACCTCTCACGACGTAGAGGGTTCCTCAGTTCTTGACTGTTGACCAGTAGGGTTGAGTTTTTCCCCTGGTTCCGTTCTCGTTTATTGACTAGCAGTGTTGAGTTTTCCCCTGGTTCTATTCTCGTTTGTTGATCAGCAGGGTTGAGTTTTCCCCTGGTTTTGTTCTCGTTTGGCCGACAGAGATGGTTTGTTTCCTCTGTTTCTTCAGCTGTGAGGGGTTCCAGTACCGTGCCCTTTCACCAGACTGTGGTACCGATTATGACTACGTGTTTTCGTACAGTGTGGGTGTTTTCCCCACTTTCTGGGATGAGTTGACTCGGTCCACTTCGACAATGGCTCAGCGGATTGAAGCGTGATCGCCTTCAGGGGCTGGGGAGTTTCTCCCGTTCCTTCATGATCCCTGGTAGAGTTTTTGTGGATTCGGTGTAACTAACACATTACGCGGGCACGGATCCTTTACCCAGGAGGTTGTTTCCAGCAGGGCTGAGGTTGTTTCCAGCAGGGCTGAGGTTGTTACCAGTAGGGCTAAGGTAGTTTTGAGCAGGGCTCGCCAGTTGTACCATCCAGTAGGGATGTTCAGTGGGTTACCATCCAGTAGGGATGGCCAGTACAGTGGTGTTCACCTAGCAGTACCATCCAGTAGGGATGGCCAGAGCAGTTCTGGGTTTACCTCCAGCAGGGCTGGGCAGTGGTCCCCGATACCGGGCTTACCTCCAGCGGGGTTGGGCAGTGGTCCTCGATGCTGGGTTTACCTCTAGCTGGGCTGGGAAGTGGTCCCCGATGATGGTTTTGAGCCTCCCTTCAGTGGAGTACCCTTTTACGGGACTGGGCGTTGGGACTAGTCGACGACCTTAGTCGAGTCACCCTCCAGTGAATTACCCTATTACGGGACTGGGTAGTGTGGCACCCATCCACTCTTGCCGGGTCTCCCTATAGTGGGAACCCGTCGACTTCTAGGGACCCTCCAGCGAGGCTGGGCAGGGGGTCGCCTGTTGACTTTGAGGATACCTCTCGACTGTGGGGTAGTGACGAGGTGTGGTTTGACGTACCCCCAGAACTCTCAAGTAGGAGAGGCACTTTCCCCACCAAGACGCGTCCTTGTGACGCAAGCTAAAACCGTGCGGGCGAGTTAGTGTCGCCCAAAGTTGATAGTTTCGAGGTGTGGTAATTTAAGCCCTTGACCTGCAGTTCAGGGCAGATGTGCGGGATGTTGGGCATCGATGTAGTTTACTTCTAGGACTGTTGGCTACTCACCTTTCTTGGGCTGAGCTACGGGATGGAGATCCCCTTACGATCTTGTTCGAGCTTCTTGATAGAGCATATATATATGTATATACCTTGTTCTAGTACCCACTTCTTGGGTTTGGTTACTCTCCTTCCAGTAGAGGTGAAGACGCGTGGGGTATGCCACGTGCTTTCCGTGTCTAGATTCTCTTGGTTGGACGAGTCTACTCTCCTTCTATAGGTAGCGAAGACTCGATGGGAAGTTCATATTCTCACCGTTTCTAGCTCCTTGTGTTTGGATGAGTCTACCTTATTTCCTCTTGTTGGGTTGATATGGACTCTTTACTGTTACTCTTTACTGCACTCTCAGTTGTAATCCTTACTTTTTCCTATTCGATCTACTGCTCACCCTTCGGTGCCTCCTTTGTTGCTCCCTCGATCCTTTAGGGTATCCTACTGAGTATTTTTATACTCACCCCTACTTGGGCTTTGCCCGCACTTGATGTGCCCTTGCAGACGACGGACAGGTTGGTCGTGAATTCAGTGAAGCTTAAGAGTTTGGGAGCTTGGACCGCGTGCGGTGATCATAGTCAGGTTTCAGGTGGGGGACCCTTCTAGCTGTTTTTCTTTTGTTTACCTGTTGCCGGGTTGTGACACTTTTTGGTTGGGCGCGTGTTTTTCCCCTTTTCTTTTTAGTTTACCTCAGCACTTTCTTTTTACTGTTTAGAGGTCGATGCACTCTTGTGGTTTATTTATAGCAGTTGGTACTTTGCTTTTATTTTTTTACTCTGTACATTTTCATTGAGTGTGTTGCGTGTGTGTGTGTATAGGTACTCAGGCAAAGGTCTTCCCGAGTTGTTTAGCCTTCGGTGCTTGTCGCTAGCCCCTGGCCAATGGAGGCGGGCTTGGGGTAGTTGCGGCTCGAGCCCGGGTAGGGTCGGGTCATGAAAAAGTGGTATCAGAGGTGGTTCGTTCCTTGGGACGTTGTTCGGACATCCCTAAAATAAAAAGGAATTGGTTGGGATATAGGGAAACAGTGTTAACATGTCTCGAGGGCGGCTCTCAGGCCAGGGAGTCCAGTGATGGTGTGGCGACCGACGTATCCATTCACCAGGACCCTGATAACCCGCTTGTCGACTCGGCATGCTAAGACACTTGTTGCAGGGAAAATTTGTTTGTGCATCACATAGGATTGAGTCTTTGACTGTAATTCTTGAGTCAGCTCCCCATTGTTGTTATTGTTATATACATATATGCTCATCTGACCGTGGAACTCCTTGATAATATTTAGGATGTCTCCGCGAAGACAGCCAACTCGGATATCAGCTTTGGTTCGTGACGATGACCATGTGAGCTATGAGGCCTCAGTCCAGGACCCATCATGCGAGCCCCTTTCTCCGGGTGGGCCGGTAGTAGCACTCCCACCTGTTGAGTAGCAGACAACTTCAGCATAGCAGACTGAGCTTGAGCGCAGGTTAAGCTCGCTCCGTGAGTTTCAGCGGCAGAGACCGCTGAGGTTCAGTGGTGAGCCAGACCCTCAGGCAATAGAGGTTTGTCTAGAGACAGTGGTTCGCCTCTTCAAGCTTGTGCAGATGTTGTTAGATCTTATGGTGTCTTTGGCTGCCAGCCTTTTCTGCGGAGCAGCTTGGCGTTGGTGGAGTCTAGTGACTCAGTTTCTTGATGAGTCTTCACTTTCATGGGGAGACTTTCAGTTGTTGTTTCGTGAGTTTTTTTTCCCCTCCTGCTTGTGCTCCGTTCGGATTCATGAGCTCATGCAGTTTCAACAGGGAGGGATGGCGGTGGCCAAGTACGCGGCTAGTTTCGCAGACCGTGTGTGCTTTTACCTGGACTTGGTCCATAACGACAACATCCAAGCGCGTAAGTTTGAGCAGGGTCTCTGCCGAGAGATTCGTGTTGTCATACTACCCTTGGGCATTTCCACATATACCGGGGTGCTAGAGCAGGCACTGGTGACAGAGAGATTCCTGTCACGTTCTAGAGTTGGTGGTGGTGGCAGGCACGTTGGGACCGAGACGTCTGCCGCAGCTAGTGGGCATCGGTAAGCAGAACCTTGACGCAGGTGGCTTTCTAACAACCGGACTCAGGGGCGTGGTCGTATACCACAGTGGCGCCGAAGGGCACCAGTGCAGCCCAAAGAGAGTCGGTTTTATGCTTGTGATGGGTGAGGTCACCTGGCACGGGACTGCCCGACCAGGCATGCAGAGAGCTTCGGGCAGGCAGCAGGTGCACCACCGCGGCAGAGGCAACGTCGTGATCGGAGTAGCGCCTAGAGAGGTGGTGCTAGCAGAGGAGAAGGAGGAGCTGGAAGTGGAGGGCGACCTTACGAGGTATTCCCATCACCACTAGGTGATCCACATCAGGCTCCAGGAGCTGACGGTTGGGACCACGGACAACCACGATCTTTGGATGTCTACGATCCTACAGAGCATGAGGTAATAAGAGGTATGCTCTACAACTCTTCTACTTTTTGAAGTAGAATTGTTAGACTCTGCGTGTGAAATGCTTTTTCTCTCTGCTCCTTGTTTGAGTTGTTACCAGGGTAGCGCGGGGCGTCAGTGTAACCCTGTGTTGGTAAGGTAAAAAGTTGTAGGACCTTTTCTTTGGTCGATGGTGTTGACTCCTTCACTTCCGGGCATGTAAGAGAGTCTTGGTTGAGAGACATCGACTGTGAAACCTTGCACGACCAGATATCCTTGGGTGTTCCACCATATGGATATTCTGAAGGAGGGAATCACCAGGCCTTGTTCCAGGTGCGGGCGGTGATTCCAGTCACGGCGTGCGAGGTCGGAAAGGTGAGCTACCCCTGAGATCCTTCGGGCCGTTTGAGACCGTGCAAAGGGATGGTGAGGTTCCCTACCGCCTTGCCCTAACCCCAAGGTCGGGTGTGGGTGCACGATGTATCCCGCGTGGCTTACCTGAGGAGATGTGTGCTTGCTCCTATGCACGTCATCGGAAAGGGCCGACCTCGCGTGAACAGATCAAATCCTTTGGTCTGTGTGCGGTGACGCGAGACTGTGCAAGAGTTCTTTTGGGTACGGAAGAGCCAGGGGTGGGCTTGGTACCCTGAGTTTTTCCCCTAGTTTTGCTTTTTGGGGATGAAAAGCTTGAAGGAGGGAATGATGTAAGAACCCAGTTTTTGGCTATAAAAGAATTTTTAATATTCTTCATGTTATTCCAGAGCATCGCCATCAGACGGCGTGCGATTCCGAGCCCCAGTGTGGCCGGAATTAAGTTTTCAGTGCGTTCACAATGAAAACGCCAAATAAATGGGATAACTCCTAAACGGTGATCCGGATCAGAAGTCTGAGTGTATGGATGGGTCTGAAATGGGGTTTTTACCCTAGGAACAACATAAAGTATGTCGGCGCGGGACTTTGGAACCCCTCGCTCGCTATCGGAACATTAAACGGATAATTAAATTAATTAATTTATTCGTTTAATGTTGAAACACAAGTATCTCTTAAACGGTAGCTCGGATTGGAAAACCAAGGGCACTGTTGAGTTCAGAATGTGCCTTTTACCCTAGTAATGGTATAAGTTTCGCGGGCGCGGGCTTTTTGTGAAAAAATGGTCCCAGGGGCGTTTTCGTAATTTGGCGGCCTCGGGCATTGAGTTTAATAAATTTTGAACGGGGCCTCAGAATAAAATTCTGAGACTTCCGTTGTGCTCAGGAGGTGGTTTTTGGCCTAGGGGAGGCTTAACCTCGACTCTGTCGAAGGTTTCGGATGCGGGTTAAATTATGGGTTTAAATTAATTAAAATTTTAATTAATTCTTTTTTTTTATTTAAACCCTTCTTCTCCCCTCCCCTCCCTTGTTATCCCTTGGAAAAACCTCCCTCAAGGCAGCCCCATTAATCTCCTCCTCTATCTTTCAAGCTTTGGCGGTCGCGGATCCGGCCGGCGGATCGTCGCGAAGCGTCGGGCTACGCCCCTGCAGGTAGGAGGTTTTGGTTTGCGTTTTTATTTCCGAACCTTTCCTTCAATTCAATTATAGCGTCTAATTGTTGTCGAATTTTCAATCAAAGCCCATGGTCATGTAGTATAAATTCTGATCTTTCCGACGCTTATTTCGGATTTGAAATCCGAGTTCAGAGGAGGCCGCAGCGGCTCGCCGAAGTTTGCGGGTTTTTGAAGTTTCTGGCGGGTTTCTTTTTTTCCGGCGAGCTCCAGCGGCGGCGGCAGGGGCTTCAGCGGCAGCGCGGGTCTTCCAGGCGGTGGCGGCGTGGCGGGCTTCGGTGGGCGGCTGGCTGAGGCGGAGCGGCTGGGGGAGCTGGGGGCGCGGCGGTCGTCGGCTGCAGGCGCCAGCGGGGCACGAAGCACGGAGGAGGAGGACCGGCTTCGGCCGGTCGTCGCGGGACGAAGACCCGGGGTCTTCGTGACCCCGGCCAGCAGACAAGGGACCCATGCTTCGCAGGTCCCGTGGGGAAACATCCGGACTGACTCAGCCGGTCCGGGCGATGCGGGCCGGCTCAGGCAGTGGGTTGGCCGGCCGAACTGGCCCGGCCCACCCCCTTTCGGTCCGATAAATATTTAAATCGCCTCTAAAAGCCAGCTCGAGTGTCAAATTCGCGCGCCGTCAGCGGCGACGCATTCCTTGAGTTAAGACGAGCGTTTTGAGATGGTTTCATGAATTTTTTAATTCGCGAAACGAGGGGCCTCGGAGGCGCGACGCGTCTTTAAGTGAATTGACGTTTTTCTGGGGATTCTTGTTTTGGACGGCGCGGACACATGTGACGTCCGTTTTAAGCACCGTCAGCGGCGTTGGGACCCTGGAATCGAGGCGGAGTTTTCCAGTGTGGTTTCGGGCGTTGAAACCGGAGTTGAGGCATGGGCCCCACGGGCCGTCTTTCGAGCTGTACGCAGCTTTTTGTAACTTTTTCACCGAACGTCCGTTCGGGGCGTGTGAGTAGTCTATTTTTGGTGTTTTTCTGAGGGCAGTGCATTGGCGCAGTCTGCCCGCTTTAATTTCGCACGCTGGTGCGGGCCCCGTGAGGGTCGTTTCAGGAGTTGACGATGATTTCCAACTTTATCACCGGGTGTCCGTTTTGGACAAATGAATAGTCGAACTCGTGTAATTTTTCGAGAGGATCGCAACGGCGTGATCCGTTCGTTGTGTTTTTGGGACCGGGATGTGGGTCCCACATAGCACCGCTCGTGTGCGGTGCGCCGGAATGCATCTTTTTCCCTGGATGTCTGTTGCACTCAAGTGAGCAGTCCTTTTTGATGTGTTTTCCCGAGGGGATCGCAATGGTGCGATGCGCCCGACTGTTTTCGGGGCTGAGGCTTGGGATCACGGGACGTCGTTCGGGCGTAAGGCGGTGTTGGCGACTTTTTCGTCGGATATTTATTGGAGGCGTGTAAGTAGTCGATCTCACATGTTTTTCCGCGAGGATTACAACGGTGTAATCTGTTCAGGCGAGCAGAGCCTCATACGCGATCTTATTAAATGTGGAAATATGAAGGTGCCCCGGTGGCAGTTCTTCTACCGTGTTTGTAGCGGACCCTTGGCGTGTGATCACGTTCACTCCTGGGAGAGTGATGTTGGTGTTTAAAGAGATGTGGTTGGTCGTGCCTCAGCTGATGAGGTGACAAGTTGGAGTTGTTACGTTTATGGCTTTGCGTTGACGTTGGGTGCCGTGTGCACGTTAGCCTTTTGGCTAGAGACGTGGTATACTCTAGGAGTATACGGGAACGATGGGAGGTACATGTTGATGTTGGTACCTGAGAACGTTTGTGCGTTCGGTTGGGGTTGACTTGGGGTCACACATCGTGTGGGCCCCATGTGCGTGTCGTGTTTTGCTTTACGTACTTTTGACCTCTCACGACGTAGAGGGTTCCTCAGTTCTTGACTGTTGACCAGTAGGGTTGAGTTTTTCCCCTGGTTCCGTTCTCGTTTGTTGACCAACAGGGTTGAGTTTTCCCCTGATTTTGTTCTCGTTTGGCCGGCAGAGATGGTTTGTTTCCTCTGTTTCTTCAGCTGTGAGGGGTTCCAGTACCGTGCCCTTTCACTGGACTGCGGTACCGATTACGACTACGTGTGTTCGTACCGTGAGGTTGTTTTCCCCACTTTCTGGGATGAGTTGACTCGGTCTGCTTCGACAGTGACTCAGCGGATTGGAGCGTGATCACCTTGAGGGGTCTGGGGAGTTCCTCCCGTTCCTTTGTGATCTCTAGTAGAGTTCTTGTGGATTTGGTGTGACCAACACATTACGCGGGCACCGATCTTCTACCCAGGAGGTTGTTTCCAGCAGAGCTAAGGTTGTTTCCAGTAGGGTTGAGGTTGTTACCAGCATGGCTGAGGTTGTTTCGAGCAGGGCTCGCCAGTTGTATCATCCAGCAGGGATGACCAGTGGGTTACCATCCAGCACGGATGACCAGTACAGCGGTGTTCACCGAGCAATACCATCCAGCAGGGATGACCAGAGCAATTCCGGGTTTACCTCCAGCGGGGCTGGGCAGTGGTCCTCGATGCCGGGCTTACCTTCAGCGGGGCTGGGCAGTGGTCCTCGATGCCGGGTTTACCTCCATCTGGGCTGGGAAGTGGTCCCCGATGATGGTTCTGAGCCTCCCTCCAGTGGAGTACCCTTTTACGGGACTGGGCGTTGGGACTCGTCGACGACTTTAGCTGGGTCGCCCTCCAGTGGATTACCCTGTTACGGGACTGGGCAGTGTGGCACCCGTCGACTCTTGTCGGGTCTCCCTATAGTGGGAACCCGTTGACTTCCAGGGACCCTCCAGCGGGGCTGGGCAGGGGGTCGCCTGTCGACTTTGAGGAGACCTCTCGACTGCGGGGGGCAGTGACGAGATGTGGTTTGATGTACCCCCATAACTCTCAAGTACGAGAGACACTTTCCCCACCGAGACGCGTCCTTGTGATGCGAGCTAAAACCATGCTGGTGAGTCAGTGCCGCCCGAAGCGGATAGTTTCGAGGTGCGGTGATTTGAGCCATTGACTTGTAGTTCGGGGCAGACGTGCGGGATGTTGGGCATCGATGTGGTTTACTTCTGAGACTGTTGGCTACTCACCTTTCTTGGACTGAGCTACGGGATGGAGATCCCCTTACGATCTTGTTCGGGCTTCTTGACAGAGCATATATATATATATGTATATACCTTGTTCTAGTACCCACTTCTTGGGTTTGGTTACTCTCCTTCCAAGAGAGGCGAAGACGCGCGAGGTATGCCACGTGCTTTCCGTGTCTAGCTTCTTGTGGTTGGACGAGTCTACTCTCCTGCTATAGGCAGTGAAGACTCGACGGGAAGTTTATCCTCTCACCATTTCCAGCTCCTTGTGTTTGGACGAGTCTACTTTCTTTCCTCTTGTTGGGTTGAGCTGGACTCTTTACTGTTACTCTTTACTGCACTCTCGATTGTACTTCTTACTTTTTCCTGTTCGATCTACTGCTCACCCTTCAGTGTCTCCTTTGTCGCTCCCTCGAGCCTTCAGGGGTATCATACTGAGTATTTTTATACTCACTCCTGCTTGGGTTTTGCCTGCACTTGGTGTGCCCTTGCAGACGACAAACAGGTTGGTCGTGACTTCAGTGGAGCTTAGGAGTTCGGGAGCTTGAACCGCGTGCGGTGGTCGTAGTCGGGTTCCAGGTGGGGGACCCTTCCAGCTGTTTTTCTTTTGTTTACCTGTTGTCGGGTTGTGACATTTTTTGGTTGGACGTGTGTTTTGCCCCTTTTCTTTCAGTTTACCTCAGCACTTTTTTTGTACTGTTTAGAGGTCGATGCACTCTTGTGGTTTATTTATAGCAGTTGATACTTTGCTTTTATTTTTTTACTCTGCACTTTTGCATTGAGTGTGCTGCGCGTGTGTGTACAGGTACTCAGGCAAAGGCCTCCCCGAGTTGTTTAGCTTTCGGCGCTTGTCGCCAGCCCCTGACCTATGGAGCCGGGCTTGGGGTAATTGCGGCTCGAGCCCGAGAAGGGTCGGGTCGTGACACGTCAGATCACATCTGATCAAATAAGTGGTCCAGATCACACAAACTAACGAATAGATGTGTCCGTTAGATTGTGCTTGATTTGATAGATGGTTTAGATAGTACTCAATTGGTGAACTGGGTCGACCCACAAGTCATACCCATTGGGGATTAGGTCCCTTCCGACAAGGCATACTAACCACATTGTGTGATTTCATATGGGCGCATCCCAACGTCCCCCTCACATGATTTTTTCACCGCACTATACTTTAAAATAAAAATAAATGGGTTCCTTTAATAAAATAGCTCCATCCGATCTCACTTTGGATGCGGGATTACAAAAGTGTTATACTTAAAAAACCAAAAATAAAAAATATTTTAAATATTTTAAAAACACCCAACGATTTACTGCTGCCGCACATGGGCAACGCACCGGAAAATGTTGAAGTGGGAAATTTAAAATCGGTGATGCGGTGCTCCGGCAGGGAGCAACGCCGAGCTTCCGTTCCCGCGCCTATATAAATCGCGGCCAATACTTCTGATTTGCTCTGTTGAACTTTAAACTCTAATCGGAAATCTTCCTGTTTTTGATATCGGAAAGCAGCGATGGGGAAGCGATTGCGAAGAGCAAAGACTATCTGCAGCTGCGATTCTCCTCATTCCTCCAACCTCGACGCCTCATCCACATTCTCCTGGTTCGCTCTTCAACTCTCTTTCATTATGCATTTGATTTTTTCATGGACTCGTTGGTTTGACTCCTAATGTCTATCTCTTAGTCAGTACAGTGATTTGGTTGTTCCAATTTTCTTCGTTTTCCAGATTATATTTCTGAGATTTTATTAGGAATACAGTGTGTTTAATTCGATTTATTCCGAATAATTATGTATGTCGGGAGAACGAACGCGATTATACTGATGTCCTTGTTAACTTCGAAACACTGATCGATTCGCTTTCGTTCGTGAATGCGCGAGTTTTCCAGTTTCAATAATCGGAGCAATGCACTGGCCTTGTATCCAAACGAAGTCGGTCTGATTGTCTTAGTTGGATCAAATCATGCACAAAACTCACTTTCATGAGCACAATCGAAAATCAAGCTGGAAACAGTATGTCTCGACACGGCGATTTGATTATCTTACGAACCGTAATTTCTAACTTCAAAAATACGGAGTCACATCTTCTGCCATGCATTCTGGAAATTTCTGAAGCGAAGAAATTCATCTAATATATATATAATTTCACATGATTGTTTTCATATGGCCCGCAGATTCTCTTTTTGACGCTTTATATATGCTTTATTTGGCATTTGATTTGAACATAAGCTTCGAAGAAGATGTGTGGACTGAAATCGCGAAGTATTTAGACGGAAGATCTGTAATGATGCTCGGAGCGACAAGCAAGTGGTTCCACCGTCTTATCATGGACGAGAGCATATGGAAATTCACCTGCCTGCGGGACCTTCAGGTACCCGATCCTCGGGACGTGTCCTTCAAATGGATCCAGCTTTATTCCTCGGCATTCGGTAACGACCTCCATCCTGTAAAGTTTCAATGAAGTATTTGGGCATGCCGGTACGCGTCTTAATTATGACCGTTCGATAAAATTTCATTTCGATCAATTTTTCACAGATGGAAGCCATTCTTACGAGTTTCGGCAGCAAGAGAAACATATAGGTGAGGCTTTTGACGAGTTTTCGATCCTCTGTTTCCAGCTATCTTCGTCAGAAGTCATAAATTTCAACCAAAATGTAAATAGCGCGAATTTTTAATTTCGATCAGATTGGATGAGAATCGGTTCTTTTATTCTGGACTCTTCATCTGCCCTCATCACGGAGAAGCTAAGCTTTCCCTTGAACATTCCTGGAGGAGACAGTGTAGCAAACTTACTGCAATCCAACGGGTGTTGCGTTTTGACCAACATTAAAACAGGAATTTGGATAGCTGGTACTACCAATTTGATATAATAATGTTAATGCATTTTTTTTCCGCACACTAATGATTCGGTCATCAATTTCCGTTGACTGATGCTCTGACTTGTCGAATGTTTCAGACCTACAACTTGTTCGATGTCCTGTTTGTGACCAGAATACATGCGATGGTTTGCCCTAAAAATTCTTTCCCTCCACCGAACTTCAGAATGATATCATAGGCTCTATTGATTATTTAACAGAAAATGACATCCTTCGTTTTTTTAATTCCCGGTTTTCCGAAGATCTCGGTTAAAAGTCTTAATGGATGGGACATGCTTTAATAGTCCAAGATTCTCAATATTTTGATATACAAAATTATGCTCTCATTGTGCAGGAACAATGCAGACGCTGGATGCAAGGCATATAGAGCTGTTTCTGTGTGAGGGATACAGAAATGGGAGCTGGGACTACAAACTTGTAGGTTCTCATGATGTAAAAAAGCCCGCAGATGGAGCCTCGGGCGGTATTTTTGATCTTAAACACCTAAAGGATCCCACGACATCTGGTATATTCTTCCTCCATATATAAATAACATCCCAAACTAAATGCTTTATTATTTGTAAATTTTCTTCAGCTTCTCTTCAGCTGACGCTAGCCAAAGGTTTTATAAATTCGTTACCAACAGAAGGATGTTTTCTGGTAATGTTCCTCCTAATTCATAACGATTATGCTTTCTTTTGTGCTACTAGAGGTCCTTGATCTCAAGTCATGGGTGGGGAAAGCGAATGATTGGCAACCGAAGGCCATGATTACTCTCCATGCTGTTGCCGTGAACACAAATTTACAGGACAACGAAGGTAAGGAATCCAGCTCCCATGGCTTGCATCTGTTTAATGGTTTTATAAAATTTGATTGCACTGTATTGGAAACAGGCCTGCATGTGAAGTACCAAGCAATGACATCTGGATCGGAGGGCGAAGTTGTTTCCATAAGAATCTCTCAGCAGCTCCTATAGTTGAATACCCCGGCTACGACCCCGCCCCTCACGGCAAGTTTCTATTCTCCAAAGGCAGTCTGTCCACATCTGGACACTTTCATACAAGGGATTAGTCACTTAAAAAATGTGAGTTAAAAAATAGAATTGTGAGCGAGTCCTTTACCCTAGACCCATCACCAAGTACCCCATAATTTGTACAGGACCATCCATAACATGTTCATTGTTCCGAGGATTATCCACCATTTCATTACTTGAACATAGCTTGCCAATCACAAAAATTTTGAATTGTGGGCTGTATACTCGATGTTCTCTAGAGTTTGAACATTGTAATTGGTCCATGGTCATACCAATAACCATATCATGGTAACAATGAGAACAAACCTTAAAACCATTTAAATGAAATTGACTATATGAATCAAACATCACCTATTTGTTATATTCAAAGATATATTATTATTGACATGACATCAAAATCATTTTGGATGACTTATGGTTTTAATCTACTTCGTCTAGTTTGTTTGTCTTCATTAGAATTATTTACTATTATAATACATTTCTAAACATATTCACAATGTGTATTTAGCTTCTCTTCCATCATTAATGAATGTTGTTTAAAGAAAAATAAAACTAAATATGTAACCTTTTCTTATATTATAGAACATGAAAAATCATTTTTTTGTTATATCGTGTGTAAGATGTAAATAGCATGATAGTTTACAATTGTTGAAAAAGTATTAATAGAGTTTTTTGATATTTTATGGCTGAAAAAATTAAGTTTTTCAACAAAAAAGCGAGTCCCACGTTGAAAGATAGAGAAATTTGGAAAATAGATTTATAAATACAAATAGATTTGATATATTTAAGTAATGAATAAGCATATTGGATGAAATTTTGTGTGCTTTGTTTGTGTATGATTGTTGACAAACGATGCTTAGATGACACGCTTTTCAATTTTGTTCGAGAGATTGTTAGATTTTTTGATAATAAGTTAATTAAGCAACTTATGTCATGTAACATGTCACGCCCAAACTTGGGTTGCCTAAACAACACTCGCGCGGGGAAACGACGAGATCTCAGGTGCGCCTCCCCGTGCATCAAAGGCTGTGGGCTAGTGATGAAGGCTTAAGATAGTAGTGAAGAGACTACGCCGTATGATATAAGGCCCGAGGGTCATGCTCAGTTCTACTAAAAATTCGGCATGACTCGTCCGTAGATTGAACATCCCAAAATACATGTAGAATTAAAACAGGGAGCCCCACAAACCGCCACAATCCACAATAGAAAGCAATAAATCTATTTATATGATGGATATATCATAACAAAGCAGCAACATAAATAAACAAATAAGCAGACATCATATATTAAGTAAAACAGTGATATACTGGCTAGTACATGCTGAATAATAACTAAAATAAAATTGGCCCCTAACTCAACTCACATAATCCACTCTATCGAGCACTCAACCTCCACAACTCACTAGGCTTGTATCAAGTGTATATCTCCAAGCAGTACCTATGTCCTGAGAGAATACATGAAGATCTACTCACGTACATCAAAACTCATGCTGTGTACGCAAGTAGAGTGTGAGTCCAACGACCCAATAAGAATCCTCGACGCTTCAACAATATTGAGTGTTACTGTGATCAAGTGGATGTGTATGCAATACATATATAAAAAGTGTGGTTGACTCATGTCAAATATAAATGTCAGGTCATCAAGTGTCAGATGGACCACTTCGAACTCTGACCTTACCTGCTTCGACCAATGCCGAATATCTCTGTCCATATATAACTAACCTGGGGGGACCAAGTCTTACCCAAAAACTAATACCTGATATCATACTTGATTCACTCAGTGTCAAAGTGTCTCTGAGCACGTCACGAAACCATGACAACAAAATACCCAACCTATGGTCAATCCAATAGTTTCATGATTAACAACCAATTCCAAGGAGCATGTCTTAGGCAATCCAAAACACACCCGTAGGCCACATGGAAGGGTTGTATCCCCTGTCCTGATTCCAAGGAACTCATCCAAGGTAATCCAAACCAGTTGTCCATAAGAACAGAAGGAACTCATCCAAGGCATTCCAAAACATGCTCGTAAGCCACATGGGAGGGTCGCATATCATGTCCTTGATTCTAAGGAACTCGTCCATGGTAATCCAAACCAGTATCATGCATTAATGTCGGATCCAATGAACTAGTCTAAGACATCCCATGTATATCATACACATCTTGATGGGATGCACGTCCTACCCAACTCATCTCATGCAACATATTCTGACGGGTTGGCTATCTGCTTGAACCTGTCCCTCATCACAAAGGTTGGCTTCTCAAGTGCACGACCCATCATAGTCTCATCCATAATAGGCTCACACATCCGATTTGAGTCCTTAGGTGGCAGCCACAATCACCTATACTTGTATCACATATTCACTTGCTCTAGGGTCAACATAGTACAGGGGCAACCACCGGGTCCCATGGGTCCCATCACAATACAGACACCCTACACGGGTTCCTCAATCACACTTCCATATCTCGGCCCCAACTCATCCCTCTAGGTATAACGTCTCTCAACAATCGTCAGTGTCCTTCAGACCCATCTCTTCCCTCTAAGGGGTCAATCACATCCAACCCAGTCAACTCGTCACTTTGATACCAAGCAGAGTTCTCACAGGGCTACACACAACTTGCATCAACATGCAACAAGTAAATCCACAAGAAATCACAAACGAGACACACAACAAAACAATCATGTTTTAGGAAGACATGGCCTTTCCCTCATGAAGTCAAACAAATCAAAACCTTGTCACTCAAGCCCTTCCGAATCCCTTTAATGACCAAATCAGATTCCTCCTTTTAATCCATTTTAAAAGGCATCGCATGCCACTTTACTCACTTCAGGCCCTTGCCCCTAATCCTGTAAATCATTTCTTAGAAATCCATTTATGTCTTGAAATACAATTTCAAATCCATGTCTCAAATCAACACTTTTCCACTTAAATTCCATTTCAATCAAATCCACTTTTTAAAATCATACTTTAAAAAGAAAGTCTCTTGTTCTTTTAAAACCAACTTACACCCACCAAATAATCTATAAAGAGGGCCACAAGCACTCGTTCGACCACGGAACCCCCATCAAATCATTTAACAAGCTATGTGGTCTATGATGACTATTAAGATGACACTTATGGAAGAATCACGTGATTCAATGCAATATACATGTAGTATGATAATGAGGAACACAAAAATAAAATTCCAAATAACCAAGAGACTCAGCAATGTAAAGGCCACCCGCCTTAAATGCAGAGTTGTCATCCTTTGAAATGAATTCTGACCATCAATGCCCAAGATCGTTCAAGATCCAATGTCAACCCAAGCTTTTATCCCAACCCCCAACATTATAAATAATTTGTAACATCCCAGACCCAGTTCACTCATAAGTAACCGAACTTGGTTGGTCTCATGGTTTCAAGCATGCCTCTTAGTATGTCAGAGGTTGAAAACTAGCAGTGATGGTCTAAGGTGGTACAATGAGGAAATTGTACCCTCATGATTAGAGTAGAACAGTAGTGATATTAAATGAATAAATAGTGAAATCATAATAATGAAAAACAAAGCAACAAAAGTAAATAATCCAGACAATAGTAATAAACAAGCTAAAAGCGATGTTGTATACAAAATGATGAGAATTTCATGGAGCAATACAAAAGGTAGGCATACATGGAAGCAGATAAGAAATACAGTACATGTAATCAAAAGAACCCAAAAGAACAAAATGGATCTCTCTAATAGTATCGCATTCCAAGTCTCAGTCCCGTGCTCCCAAGCTCCCATGCCATAAGTCAATCTGGTATCCATGATCGGGTGATTGGCCTTGTCCCTACCTACATCCAAGAAGTTTTTTTGGGTACTAACTGGCGGCCTAAACAGGGTGCAAGATATGCTCTGTAGGCCACCACCAACAGTTTCTATAAAAAATCAATCATGTGTATAAAAAATATAACTGTGTGCAGGTAAAATAGCTAAAGCTGTAATATGAATGAAAGATATAAACATGTCCATGAATAGAGGCTGTAACTAAAAGAAGGAAATAAATGAAGAATATTAGTACATAAAGGTAAAGTATGCAAGTAACTACTAGATTTTTCATATTCCACAGATTTAAAAAGTATCATAATTACATGGGCCGGGTCCCAAGTTGCAAAACCAAGGATACCTCCTTGAGACCAAGGAACTCAGCCAAGGGAACTTAGAATAATGTAGACCCATATGGGCCAGGAACCCAGACCCACGACCGAGGTGTCCTAATATCTGAAGATATATGTGTATATGGAGGTCGGAGGTTCCATACCCCGATCTCCCTCATTGGCTCCATACCATAATCTAAATCGATGCCATACCATAACCATCATCGGTGCCATACCATACTCACCATCAGTGTCATACCGTAATGTACAAAATAAAACATGTAATATAAAATTCAAGGGCGATGTTAGTGTCCATGACCAAATTCAATCATCCATAACAAGGAATAAGCCATGACAATATTCGTTTCATTACCATATCCTTATTTAATCCATTCATTACCTCATTCAACTTACTTAAGGCTTCCACAATCAAGTGGAAACCTCACACACCCAAAAGGGCGGTTCTTAGCTTAGGAAGATGAATGAACCCACCTCAGAGGTGGTTTGGGTTGAGGTTGACAACCTCTAACCAAGTCAAGGTGCTATGTGGGCATCAAATTTAAGTTTCAAACAATTAATTTAAGACATTGATAATTTTAAGAGCAATGTCTAGAAGGTATGACATGCTACACAACCTCAAATAATTATTAAACAAAAAACCTTAGGTAAAAGGTACATACCACCTACCTTTCAGAGGTAGAGGAACTCTCATCCGGTATCAACTTCTGATTTAGTGCAGAATGAGAGAAAATGAAGAAATAGAGAATAGACATGAAAATAGGGAAAAAGAGCTTGCATGAATATCTCCTAATGGATGGTGAGAGAAATAAAGGAGAGAAGGTAACAAATCTAAGATCTTATCGGCGGTGATCCAATGTGACATACAACACTTGATTCATATGTCAGATAGAGAAGAGGGATCGAATCCTAAGAGAGGTGGAGAAGATGCTCTCCACATGGGTTGATACTGGAGAAATGAGGAATTGAAAGAGGGGTTTTAGTTTTATAAGGATAGAGGGAAAAATAAGTTTTTCACCCTTTAAAAAGGAGTCCCACGGTTGGCCAAACCGTGCGCCAACCATTCGACAGTCACTGTCCATGGCACCCCTACACATGGGCTAAACTCACAGTTAGACTAACCATGCATAGCCCACACAAAATACTTCTACAAAATATTTGAAACATTTTTCATGGTCATGTGTTTTAGGGTGAATTATTTGAAAACCATGCACCACCCTCCAGGAATGCATGGTTTGAGGTGCATGGATAGCCCTAATTGTGCGCTAATTGTGTACCTCTGCTGTTCTTCCCAAAAACCGGGGTTCTAGGCTCTAAACATGCCCCAGAAGCTCCCAAAGCCTCTATAACCTCAAACATCTTCATTTGGATAAAACCAAGGGATTAAATTGAAATTAAATGGGTTTTGAACCTCATATAAATGATGGTAAGTTACAGCCTCCCCCACTTAAACTATTCACCCTGAGTTTCTCTTCAGAGGGTAGTAAAACATCATCAGAGAAAAGCTTGGTCCACTAGGCACGTTTGTCGGCCTCTCTCCTAGGTCTCGTATTGTACATGACCATACTACCATAACACTTGTACCAAAAGAACTGACTGCCTCAAAGAAACTTCATGCTCCGATCCACAATACGAATAGGTTGCTTCTCAAAATAAGCATCCACATCCAGTTCTACCTCATTAGGCTTGAAAACATGAGATGAGTTAGAGTAGTAGCGACGTAACTGAGAAACATTAAACATGTCGTGCATAGCTCTATATCTATGAGGGAGTGTTATCCGATAAGACACTGATCTCACCCTCTCCAAAACCTTTAAAGGTCTAACAAAACGAGGTGAAAACATACCTTTCCACCTAAACTGTCAATACCTCAATCTAGTCGAAACACACAAGAATACCTGATCCCTGACCTCAAACTCTAGAGGTCATCGATGGCGGTTGACATATGATTTTTTCTTATAATGGGCCGTAGCCATTCGCTTCGTGATCAGATGAACCTTATCTGAATTATCTTGAATGAGATGAGGTCCATGTAGTACTGCCTCCCCTACCTCTAACCAACACATATGTGATCGACATGGACTACTATATAAGTCCTCATAAGGATCCATCTATATAATCACCTGAAATATGTTATTGTAATAGAATTTAGCTAGAGGTATGTGTTTCTCTCATGAACCTCCAAAATCAAGGACGCATGCTCTAATAATGTCCTCTAAAACTTGTATTGTCCGCTCGCACTGCTTTTCGGTCTAAGGGTGGTATGTTGTACTCAAAAGTACTCGTGTACCTAACACCCTATGCAACCCCTTACATAACTATGAAGTAAAATAGACATCTCTCTCTAATAAAATAGTACGTGGGGTTCCCTGAAGTCGTATAATATCTTAGACATAGAGCCTTCCAAGCTCATCAAATGAAAATGTCTCCTTAATAGGTAAAAGGTGAGCGACCTTCATGAGTTTGTTGATGATCACCCATACTGCTTCATTGCCTAGAGTGAATCTCTGTAATCTAGTCACAAAATACATGGCGACGTATCCCATTTCCACTTAGGAATGGTAAACGATTGTAACAAGACAGAAATATGTTGGTGCTCTGCCTTAATCTGATGACAGGTGGAACTCCTAGTAACAAATTCAACTATATCCCTTTTCATACAAGGCCAATAGTATTGGAAACTTAGATCATGTTACATTTTTGTAATCCTAGGGTGTATCGCCCAAGTAGAAGCAGAAGACTCTTGCATCAATTCCTCCTAGATGTTTTTAGGAACCCAAACATGTCCATCGATGCACAAGGCCTCATAAACATCAACGATCCATCCGGGTGGAAGGTCTTTACCTGAAAACCCCCCCTTAAGACTAATCCCTTGGGATTCGATAACTTCCTCTTATATACTCTCTCCAAAAGTAAAGAGGATACTACTAAATTTATAAGAATAGGCTATCTGTGATAATCCTAGAACTCTAAGTGCATCTAAAAAAACATGGATATTAACTGCCACTCACTACTGGCCTCTTGAAATGCATGTGTTTGAATTCTCCAGCTCAGAGCATGTGCTAAATCATTGCCCTTACCAAGCATATAGGCAAAATAAACGTCAAATGACTACAAGTATTAAACCCAAATTCTCTACCTGATATTTATGTCATGATTTTTAGAGATATAGTTGAGGATTTTGTGGTCCCTAAACATCACTAAATGCTCTCTTAACAAGTAGTGCCTCCAACAATGCCAAATGTGAACTAAAACTACTAGCTCGAGATCGTGCATCAGGTAATTCCTCTCATGTGGCCTTAACTAATGATACATGTGTGCCATAACTTGATCTCCTTGCATCATAATTACTCATAGATCGATTCTTAATGCATCACAATATACTGTATAGCTCCTGCTCGGCTCTAGAAGAATCTGGATTGATGCTGAGGTTAGTCTTCCTTTCATCTCTTCAAATGATTTCTCGCACACTTCATACCATGTAAAATTCAAACCCTACTTGGTCAAGCCTGTAAGTGGTGCTTCAAGACATGAGAAATCCTATATAAAGCTCCTGTAATAGTCATCCATCCCCAAGAAACTCTGTATTTCAAAAATGTTATTGGGATGCTCCTATGAAACTACTGCTCTCACCTTCTATGATTCAAAAAATACTCTTACCTCTAAAGATAATGTGACATATGAAGTGAAAATTTTCAATCCAAAAGATTCATTTAGTGATATTGGCATATAGTTGGTGATTTATTAGTGTATTCAACACGATCTCAAGATGTTTGACATGATTGTGTTGGGTACGAGAATAAAATAAGAAATTGTCCATGAATACTACTACAAATGAATAAAAATATGGGTGGAAAACATGATCCATCAAATCCATGAAAAAATATGCGTGTTCGTTAAACCTAATGGCATAACCAGATACTCATAGAGATCATAACTACTATGGAAAACTATATGAGGTATGTTCAAATGTCTGACATATACTTGATGATAGACTGAACTCAAATCAATCTTTGAGAAAACCCTCTCTCACCAGATTTGGTCTAAGGGGTCATGATACAAGTTCTTCATAGTAAGATGGTTCAATTTCAGAAATTTTATATAGAGCCTAAGGGTATCATCTACCTTCTTGGTGAAATAAACAGGTGAACCCCAAGGAGAAGTATTGGATCATATTAAACCCTTAGCTTCCAAATCCTCTAGCTGCCTCCTGAGCTCCTATAACTCAGTAGTGGTCATCCTATAAGGAGGAGTGGACATTGGTGAAAATCTTAGAACACGATCAATAGATAAATCAACCTCTTTATTAGGAGGTAATCCACAATTTTTTTTTGAAAAAATATCCATGAAATGATCAATTACAAAAGGGAAATTGGAATGACCCATTCTCTGGTCATCCATATAAATTCTACCAATATGGGTTGTCACTATTCCCCACCCATGATTCTATGATTCATCCAAACTTTCTTGGAAATACCACTTACCTTTATAAGTATAATAAATTCCTTAAAATAATTTAAAGGACACCATACAGTAATAAAAATAAACATGATCATGGTAGGGAACTAACCTGTCCATCCCAAGAATGATATCAAAACCCATCATCTCGAGGATGAAGAGGTCCCATATACACTTTCCAAACTCACTCCCAATGGAGTATCAAGCATTATCACTCCATATAAATACTTGATCTTATGCCCAAGACTTTCCACAATAGTCATAGAAATGAAAGAGTGGGAAGAGGTTGTATAAAATAAAACAAATACTAAGGTAGATTCTAATAAAATTATACCTTGAAATGTAGATGGTCAACGAATCTGATCCATTGGTAAAAGCTACATTTTATAAACATGGCCCGATCCATGGTCCTGAGATACAACCTGACTACCCTAAGCAGGTATGATCTACTGGTATTATACCACAGGTGTCTGGCTCCCTAGACCATGACTACCCCCTCGACCTGATCTGTGGGTAGAACTCCATCTCTCTACCAGATGCAGAGATGATTATCCCACTCCAGTACTTAGATTTGATGAATATCCTCTCTCACTATCTTTTGGAGGAAATATTCTACAAAACCGTTGTAGATGGACCATCCCACTGAAGTATCGACACTCAATTGGGGATCTCTCACACAGAGGGTTCACATGCCCTTTCTTTCCACACTGAAGATAGAATACAAAGAATCTATCACATGTACTATGATTGGTACTTCCCTCATGAGAGGTATTGAAATGATGATTCATGCCACCAGATAATGCACTACTCGATTGAGAAGCTTAACCACTCTGATCCAGACCTCCAGCTTCTATTAGGTTACGCTCAGTAATAAGGGCCTGGTTTACTATCTCAGACACAATAGTCAACTGGAAAACATTAATCAGAGATCAAATAGGATGTCTGAGCCTATCCTCAAAGAGTCTTGCCCTGGATGCCTCATCAGAAGCATAGATAGGTGCAAAGCACTGAAGCTTTGTGAAGAAAAATGAATAATACATCACAGACATGGTACCCTACTCCAGGTGCCTAAAATCCATGGAATGATCAACCCTCAAAGTCCCAGGGAAAGAGTATCCATAGAATCTAGATTTTAAATCCCTCCATAACATCTCCCGGTGCCAATATTCCTAGTTTTGAATATCCCACCAATGTTTGGTAGATCCATGAATCATATACGTCATGAGATTTAACCTCCTTCCCGGATGAGTCTCCGGATTCTCTAAGAAATAAAAAAATAGTCTCAAGACATAACTCAGTAGCCTAGGGGCCACCATACCTCTAGAAATTAGGTGGATGATAATGATGAAACTCTCATGTCAAATTTTCCATAGAAGAGGTAGGTTTTGAATATCCCTACATAGTTTTTATAAGTCACAATAATCCCTCTTGAAAATACACATCATCACCCACATCAGGAATAGTAGGATGTGCCACAAGTGGCACTATTGGAGGTAACAATGGATGCCCAAGTCCCAACACTTATAGAGCATGGTCATTGCCACCCTCCTAGTGCACAACTTGATGATTTCATCATGGAATAGCTCTACAAATTCCAAACTCATTCCTCAAATAGGATTTAATAAGAAAAGACTGTTGATATAAAAGTAGGACGAGAATCCCTCCTATAAGTAAGTCACACCCCACTGCCTGCTCCTAAATCCAGGTTTGGGTGATGTATTAGACCATAAGGAATCATAAGATACACTACCTACTTCCCACTACTAAGGTCAGGTTTGGGATAAGTTATCTATTTTATTCAGGGGTCTTGGTATATGGAGTTTCAATTGCAGGTTATAGTGGAAAACAACCTATAAGTTATAATTAGAATCCCCATTTAACGGTGATTGTATTTGAATCATGATTTATCAATTATTGCATTTATATTATAGACCTATTAAATGATGTACCATTCCCAATTTATATAAGTACATTATTTATAAATTACAATTGTTAGTTCACATAATTGTATCCAGACCTTTATATTCAATAGAAGAATGTGACCGTTCATTTAAGATGATTTGACTAGATGAATTGTCATTCCAAATTTATAGAGGTGCATGCACTCTTTAAATTACAAATTAAATTCATTTATTCAAAATCATCGAACGTTTCAGTCTATGTAACCTCAGTTACATAACTCAAACATGTAATAATTGGTTAGTTAAGGTTACATTATCAAGCTACATAGGAAAACACTGTTTAGGTTGATACTGACACTTTAATAACCAATTATTTAATCCCATTTTCATGTATAAATGTTAGTTGCATAAAAGATATATTATTCAAGGCATATACATCAAGTATCATGAAGTCAGACAATGAAACCTACATGGAATAACACATGCATGTCATATTAATTCCCAAAGGTTCCTAAAATGACGCGTGAATGATGGTTCCTTTCCATAACAATCCAAGGATAAGGTAAAATTCATATTAACAATAATAAATTTCATATATCATGTGTGTCACCAAATGGTGAAATCAATACAACTATAATAAGAAAAACATAGAACATCCAATCTCATCCAAGGTAATTTGGATTTTCCCCCATATATGGGTTAGATAATCCTAATCCTAGACTCATTAACAAATTTTAACACATCCTATTATCTGATATACCAACCCAAAATAGTTTGAAAATAAAAAATAAATATCATTAATACCAATTTGTAACATCTTGGACCCAATTCACTCATAAATAACCAAACCTGGAAGGTCAAATGGCCTCAAGCATGCCTACCCGTATACTAGAGGTAGCTGGCTAGTAGTGAGGGTCTAAGGTGGTATAGTAGGGAGACTATAACCTTATTATTAGAGTAGCAAAACGATGATAGTAAATGAATAAATAACAAAAGAGTAATAATGAAAAATAGAGAAATGGAGTTAAATCATCCAGAAAATAGTAATAAACAAAATAAAGTTGTGTTATATACAAAACGATTAGTATTTCATGGAACTATACAAAATTCAGACATACATGGAATAAAAAAATACTATATATGTAATAAAAAGAACCAAAAATACTAAAAAATCTATATCCAATAGCATCATGATTCAAGGCTCAATCATCTACCCCCATGCTCCCATAACATAGGTGAATCAGAAATCCATGAATGTGTGATTTCCCTTGTCCCTACCTACATCCAAGAAGTCTTTCCAGGTACAAATTGGTAGCCCAAGCATGGTGTGAGATATTCTCATCAGGCCACCACCAATGGTGTCTATAACAAATTTATCATGTGTATAAAAACTATAACCGTGTGCATGTAAAATAGGAAAAGCTATAATATGAATGTCATATATAAACATGTCCATGAATATAGTTTTTAACTATGAAGAGAAAATAAATGAATAATATCTATATATAAAGGTAAAGTTTGCAAGTAACTACTAGAGTTGGCATACAACACATATGTAAAAAGTATCAGACCAAGATGGGTCAGGTCCCAAGGTCTAAAACCAAGGAAACCTCATCAAGACCAAGGAACTCATCCAAGGGAACTCAAAATAGTGTAGACCTACATGGGTCAAGAACCCAAGGACCATGGATTAAGCATCCTACTATCCGAAGATATATGTGTATACAGAGGTCATGGGATCCATACCTCGACCACCTCATCGATGCCATATCATAAACCAAATTGGGGCCATACCGTAACCATCATTGGATCCATACCACACTGATCATTGGTGTCATACCGTAATGTCTAACATCAAATAAGTAATATTAAAGTCAAGGGCTATGTTAGAGTCCATACCAAAATTCAGTCATCCATAACAAGGAACAAGCCAATAAAATAGTCATTTCATTACCATATCCTTATTTAATCAGTTCATTAACTCATTTGACTTGATTTAGGCTTCCACATCCAGGTGGAAATATCGTACATCCAAATGGGTGGTTCTTAGCTTAGGTAGATTAACAAACCCACTTTAGAGGTGTTTTGGGTTGAGGTTGACAATCTCTAACCAAGTCAAGTTTCCATGTGGGTATCACTTTTAAGGTTGAAACAATTAATTTAAGACATTGAATAATTTTAGTAGCAATGTACTGAAGGTCTAGTGTGCAGAACAACAATAAATAATTATTAAAGAAAAAAACTTTAGGGAAAAGGTATATACCACCTACCTTAAGATAGTTGAGGAACACTCATCCAGTATCAGCTTCCTATTCATAAAAAATGATAGAAAATAAAGAAATATACAAAATCCCTGAAAATAGGGAATTTTTTTCATAAATATCACACAATGAATGGAGAGAGAAATCAAGGAAATATGGTAACAAATCAAAGATATTACCAGTGGTGATCCAATGTGACAGACAACCCTTGATTCTGACATCAAACAACGAAGAGGGATCAAAGCCTAGGCACAGTAGATAAGAATCTATTAATGTGGGTTGCTATTAGAGAAATGATGAAAAGAAAGAGGGGTTTTAGTCTTAAAAGGATGGAGATGGACTTTTCACCATTTAAAAAGGGTTGCATGGTTTGGCCGCACGGCTGGCCAAACCATGTGCTAACCGTGCGACATTAACTATTTATGGAACCCCCGCACACGAGTTAGGCACACAGTTAGACTAACCATGTGCATCCCATGAAAAATCTCTCTGAAACATATTTGAAACAATTTTCATGGTCATGCTGTCTAGGGTGAACGATTTGAAAAACCATGCAACACCCTCCAAGGATGCACAATTTGAGGTGCATGGTTATCACTAACTATGTGCTAACTGAGCACCTTAACTATTCTTCCCAAAAATTGGGGCTCTAGGCTCTGAATAAGCCCCAAACGCCCCGAAAACCTCCACAACCTCATTATATATCTCCATTAAGATAAATACATGGAACTAAACTAAAATTAAAGGGGTTCCTTACCTCATATAAAAGCTATGATGCTACATAATTAATTATAATTTTTTATAAATAACTATCCAATAAAACTTAAATAATTACGAAAATTAATAAATTAATTCACAATTTAAACCATTTTTTCATAATCACTAAATTACTCACTAAGCAACATCAACAAACTTAAACAGACACCAACCACATGAAGAGGGTCAACAACACACTCCTAACACCAATTTGGGAAAAAACCCTAACATGCAATGCTTATTCCATAGTCAATTTAATTTTAATTATTAAAAAACCCTAAATTAATCTATTACATGACATACCTCAAGAGAAATGATGGAAAAAAACTTAATCACACCCTCTCAGGACCTCCTTTATGAATTGCACAAAAACCCCCAAGAAGAGGGATGATTTACACCATGCTATGGTGGAAATCGTTATAACCCCCAAACTATATAAGCCTTAAAATAATTAAAAAACCAAGAGGAATGAAGAACATGAGAGTGAGGAGACTTTTACCTTAGAACACTAAATAATTGCACCTAAGAACACCCATAATCCAAGTGGTTTGAAGGGTAAGGAGAGGGGGAGGTTGGATTAATGTTCATAAATGAGAGAGAGGAGGAAAACAGGGTGTTTTGGGTTAAAAGGATGAGGAAGATAAAGTTGTAATTTTACACTTTTAATGATATTTATGGTTTGTCCACATGGTTTGTTAAACTGTTTGCTAACCATGTGGTAGGTACTATCCAAGAAAAACCATCTCTAATAGCTTAGCCTACTACTGTAAAATCACTTTTTTAATGAAAATTCATCACAAATAGTTCATGGAAAAAATAGAGTTACCAATACTATTATTTTCACAGTACATCAAAATTAATCCCATGAAGGTACTATTTGTGATTAAATATTTTTTCCATCAAAATAAATATTTTATCAATACTTTTTTTGTGGCAGAATGTTATTCTTTTGCTAAAAATTATTTGTGACAGACTCCATATTTCATCACAAAAAAGAATTTTCTATGATTATTTGATATGGAATATGAATTCCATCACAAATAATTAAAAATAAAAAATTCACTAAATAATAGAAAATAACAAAAAAATCATTCATTATAAAATTATAGCTAATAAATTACATTAAACGTTACATAGAAAAAAATACAATAATAATGTCACTAAGAGGGGGTGATCGTGTCCAGCTGGTAAAGATAATTCCATCCCTAAACTACATGTATGTCGACACATGTACTCCATCATCTCCTCATGATTATGATCCTACATTCATTGCTTCTGTTCCTATTGGAATTGCTTCTCTTCCTACTCTCTAACCAATCTATGTATAACCTCATCCTAAGCTCACACCCACACCTCATACTCTGTAGTAACAAATGATGATGACAACGATGATACTCATTTTGAGCCATATGATTCCATTTATTTAGTGATATAGTAACTATTCATGGTCGATCATGAACCTATATCAATTACTTGACCTTTCTGAAGACCAGTCATCATCACCCGTATCTAAGTTTCCTCATCAAAATGTGACTCACGTGAGGCCTCATCCCCACCCTTTTTCTTGGACTAACTCTCATGCATCCGATAAACCTCTGCCTCATATGTATCCTACAAACTTATAAATAAAAATAAAGATTTTTTAAAAAAATATTAACTTAATTTAAAAAACAAGAAAAAAATACTAACCACCATATTGCACTGTCTATCACTAATAATCTACCCAGTACTATTATCCATGTAAATCTTATTTTAAACATCAAACTTTTTAATGGTTGGATCAACTTAAGACTGCATAAATTTATTATATGACTTTATTATTAAAAATAAATTTATATAATTATTAAAGAATATTACATACTAAATTTCGATGATGTAAAGTACGACTCTCAGAATTGTGTGTGACATCTTGTCTCCCCCGATTATATTGATCAGAATCAGATCTCTTCTAGAAAGTATATCCTCTCTAGCATGTGCGCAATCCCTTACAAGCCTGAGCGGGGATGTAATTAGATCAATGAGGCCTATAATAATCATCAAATATGTTTTTATATTCTCTCTTCACAACTCTCCTCCAACATCTATGTAAAAACTAACAAAAATGATCACACATTAAATCCTCCCATGCCTCCCAAATAGTGGGTCACACGCTCTCATCAATAGGAGATCATAAACCTTGAAAATATTTAATAATATTATAATCTGCAAATTATATACATTTAAAATAAAAAACATCACTTATTTATATGTACCATCCTATGGTCGAACATATGATGATATAACTTGATAGAAACAGGATCCCATGAAACCCATGGAATAGAAAAATAGTTCCTCAAAATAGTACTAGCTTGACCAATAAATAGATATGTAAAACTATGAATACAAGAATAATTTGTAAAATAATTAATAAATAGTATAAATTAAATAAAAATTAAATAAAATACATTTTTAATATTACTTCATATGACAATGATCAAATTCAAGAGATGGACATCACTCTGCAATAGGATTCAGAATCATCAATCATGCAAGGTACGGACCCCTCCTAGTAGTTGGTGTCAGGTCAACACCCTCAATTGATGAATCAGGAGACTTATCACTGGGAATCACATCCTCTTTTAAGCAATGAATTATGTCATCATAATTGTCTTGATACATCTAAAATATCTTATTAATTTTATAAAAAATTCTGTACTCTATAAAAAATATAAATAATTTAAAAATTATATAACCTTTTTTTTGAAAACATATGTGTGAAAATAATGTTACTTGTAAAGATTTGTTAATATATATAAAAAATATAAAAAATAATAAATATTTATCAAAAAAAATAATATGTCATTTTTCATCTTCTTCTTTTACATCTTCATCTTCAGTTTTATCAGTGCTATTGTATCCATCTACCACTTTGGCATCATCAATTTCCATACGATCTTCAATTTCATCATCTATTGTAATATAAATGTCATTGGTTACATCATCAACATTATCAATACAATCTAACATCAACTATGGGGAATCATCATTGATATATGTACCTCTTCAATTAAGAGATATATTTGATGATGTTTCTTGAAAAAATTCAATATTTTTCACTTATACAAAACCACATTTATTTTCCATAAACTGATGAGATTTCATTTTTATTATAATCCACTAGTCATTTAGAAAATTTTAAGCATCAAAATAATTTTCCTAATAAACATGAACTACTTGATAAGCTAGTAAAAATGGTTCATTTGCTGAAGAAGGATTTTATATTTAATATCAACAATTCCATATCACAGACGAATAAGATACCCTCAAATAGTATCAAACCAATGACATTTAATCATTTTTTACGTGATTCTCCTATAGATAAAATAACTCAATTATTTCATCTAGCATCTCATATAAGTAAACTTTACTTTATTTATGATGATATCTTTTTAAAAAACACCATAGTTCATTGGTTTTTTTGATTCACTATATGTATGTGTATGAAATAGAAATCCATTAAGCACATAATCATTACAAGATTTGACCATTTTGGATGGTGGATTACTCCGTACATATAATCGAATATCAATTTTATTTCCATGTTGTGATACCTAGGTAAAAAAAATAAAAAAATATAAAATAACCAATTGATTTCATATGTTTGATCATAAATAATTTAACTTAGTAGAATTTGAATCCCAATAGGAAAAATTAAGTTGTCGGTGTTCTTTAAGAGTAGCTGGGGTAATTTGTAGGAATATTTTTTGATATGATCTTCATATAATCTAAAAAATTTAATATAAATTTAATTTTAAAAAATATAAGTAAATGTAGTACTTACTGCTCAAGTCGTATCATTTATCTATAACTGAGCAGAACATATGTATGGGCTTGGTGAAATTCATCATCTGATGGCCATCAAAACCATTCTTATTCTAATTAAATATTGACAATTGATAGTCTATGAAATTATAAAAATTTTCCTCATTGTAGACCATTCGATTATGTTTTCAAGGATATTTAGATTAAAAATAATAAGAGTAGAAATTTTAAATTTCCTCTGATAAGTACGCTTTAAGAATTGATTAAGACTTTTTTTAGAGTCCAATAATAAGTATCAAATCAACCATAAATGATTTAAACCCTTGTCTGATGATCTACTATGAAAGAAATAAGAAACTATGTATATAAACATAAATTAATAACTATTTTAATTAGAATACTTTACACCAAATAACATCTTCCACCTTTGACATTCATTGGATATGATTGATAAAGATCACTATAAGAGTAGCCAAAAAACTTCCTCTCTCTACAGGTATCCATAGGTCGAATGAATGACATATCGTACAAACACGACTCTATATCCTCCAAGATGTGATATAATCCCATTATGAAAATGAGGTTAGAGAATGAAAGCTTTGGGTAGAAGCGGTTTCATCCAAGCATTAAGTTTATCACACTATCCACTGTCATCGCATGTCAGTATTTATATAAACAACTAAGAGAACTTCTCAAGCCCCTATATTTATTCATGCATTTATAACATAAGAATAAATGTTTCTTTAACTAATTCTTGAATCTAATGAATATATAAATTATAATTCCCAAGCCTTAAACATTACATAATCTTGAGTTAAGTTAATAATTCCCATTGAGGATGTTTTTAGGTTCATAGTTTTAGAGAATTAGGACATAACTATTACATAACAACTCAAAATTTACAAAGTTGACTCTTCCACTCACTATCAATTTTTTTCACAAAATAAAACTCCTTAAATAAAACAAGATTTTTTTTCTTGATAAAAACCTTCTTGAATTCTTCCTTTCTATTATCCTTCTTTATAACCTATGAAAAACATTTCAAAAACTTGAGATGATCATAAAAATATCAGTAAGGGATAAAAAAAAGAAAAAATTAGTACATGAATATTTATAAACCCATAAATTCATAAGAATTATTAAAACTTCATAGAAATCATAAATCATAATGGTAACTTCTGTCATTCATAACATACATTGTAGCTTTCACATACACATATGGAGTAACATTCATGGTTATGTTTGGAATACCAATCACAGTATATTCCCTAAATCTATTTAGATAAAACTTAACATTTACCTCCATCACGTTACCCAATGCATTGGAGAGATATCATGGGCTCACCTTCCCTAGGTTTATCATGAAACCACCCATATATATAAGCAATGTCTGATAACCATAACATAATCATAACACAATAACAAGCATAAAGAAAAAATAACATTTCCACATTGTGATAATAAGACATCAGTTCAAGATATTGATATAATCAATCCATTCTCAAAACCATTTTCAATACCAAAATAACTAAAAAGTAGTATGTTATTTACTTTTTTTAAAACATTATGGATTGTAGAGGAAGCCATATATCAAATAATTCTCGCGGCGGTAGAAAGGTCCTTGTCACCGTGTACGTTAAAAACATTCCTTTTGTCGTTTTGTAAAGTAAAACACTTTTTAAAGAAAGATTCCTTTTTTAAACCACTGAATAAGTTTAAAAGTCATAGGGGTTTGTTATACACCATATAAAATAAGGTTGTGTATAAATCAAAATATCCCTCAATGAAAGGAGATTGATACGAAATCCCTTACAAAGATCATATCCTTAGATTAAGGATAAATAAATGACCTAATTATGTGTGAAAAATATAAATACACACAATATAATTAGATATTTAGTGTAAAACAATCATTGTTCATTCACACATTGTAACACCCCGAGATTTTATGAAAAATATTATTTTAATTTCATTAATGTTTTGTGTTGTATGCTACACCAAGATTACCTTGCGCTATACGCAACACCGTATTAGCTTGCAGTATACGCAACACTATTCTTGGATCGTGTTACACACAATTTTGATAATAGTTATTCTACGCAACATTGAGTATATATATATATATATATATATATTCAATGTATAAATGAAATATGGTTGGATTATGTTATACGAAACAATGAAGGATTCTTGCACAGCACACAACCCTGACTTGGCTTGCATTACATGCAATCGCGACCTTCCTCGATAGCGTGTGTTGTACGCAATACCGAGTTTTACTAAACAACGATATATTATTATAATATTATTATGAACTAGCCATTATGAATAGTATTAAATAAAATTTGAATCTTATAATATTATTATTCGTCTTGCACATTTTCTAAAACATGGTATAAGAACAAAATAAATTTTTCAGGTAAAATAAGTATTTTTCAAAAAATGCAGTTTTGCCGCCTTTTGATGGCGCACCCACTTTAAATCTAGTTTTTGACATGTTTATAATTTCAATTTGAAAAAATAAAATTCTTCTTTGTAATCATGAAATAAAAATTTACTTTGGATAAATTTTTCATATTATTCTGGTAACTTTCATATTTTGATGAATAGTAAAAACACGCTATATTTTAATTAAAAACAACTTTTTTCATCGCAATAATTTATATGGTTAAATTATAATATTGAATGGTTTTAAAGTATAAATAGAATATATTTTTACCATTTAATATAATGTATGTCATTATCATTGATTCTACCTTGAATTCGTAGGATAAATCAATTCAATCTTTTGCAATGTTTTAAAGAAAAACTCGTTTTCTTTCGACAACGGGATTAATTTTAATTTAATTTATGCATCTTTTGTGTATTGAATTTGGAAAAATGGATTCCATATTTTGAATCAGTGGATCCAAATTATGTTAATAAGCTACTTTTTATTTTTGGGAATTATGAATACTAACTACGGTAAATTTTATTTACCATAGTTAAAGGTAAATCGGGTAATTAAGGGTAAATATAATATTATAAAATTACCCTAACACATGTAAAAATCCTATTGGATGACTAAAAGTCGACCCATATAACCTAAAGGTCGGATTAGATTCATTTAATGGACTTTTTTCCATGAAAATAATTTAATTATTATTAAAACCAAAGAATGTGACAACATGTCACTTTCTAAAATCTTATAAGTATAATAATTTTAATTTAGTGATAAACTTCATGAAACTTAGAACATGAATATTCTCCAGAAATATAATACAATTATATACACCATAGGAATTTATTTAGAATTTTTAGGGATTAAATAATTATCATTTATTATGACACAAAGATGATGCAGTAATTGTCTTATTAATGAAATATTGACATAATTGAAGTTATAAATACCCAAATAGATGTAATTTAAGACTTTTTATGAATTAAAATAATTTTATAGGTTAATATGACATGTTAGTGTTTCTTTAATTAACTTTTTTAGAACTAATTATTCTGTTATAATTTTCACAAAAATCAATTACTAAATAGTGTCAAAATTGACATAAAATAGTTTTTAAAACAAATATTATATTATTAATTGTTATTTTATTTCTAAAAATCTAAGGTTCAGCCAAATGACTTATATAAGGTTATATATATTAATAATAAACAACTTGGGGTTCGTTTGGCTTGTTATAGTAAGTTTATTAACCTTATAGTATAAGAACACAAGAAGACACGGTAAAAGTAAAATTATTTAACTTAATGTTAAATCTAAATGATAAGGTTAAAATAGGAACCTAAACTTGTCTAAATTCTATTTGATGAGATTATTTAGACCCATACCAACCTTAGTTTCAAAATAAATCAATTTGGAGCTATTTAAAACAGAATTTGACTTTATAATAAAATAATAGTTTTAGTTATTCCAAAGGTACCCCTCTCCTCCCTTATAAAAGGGCACCTCCTCCCCCTCTTCCTCACACCACTTTGAGCCTTCAAGCTCGGCCAAACCCTGAAAATTTCTCCTCTCCACTTCCCTATAAACATTCTAGAGGTTCTGGTATTCTTAAAAAACCTATTTTAGTGCCCTAAAAGGAGGTCTCAAAGAAGCACTTCAAAGAAGAGGTAATGTCCGTTACCGATTCTTTCATCTTTATTTCTTCTTCCACTTCTTCTTCTTTAGTTGTTTCATTATGAAGTAATAACATAAGTATCACTAATATACTGATATGTTATTATAAGTATGAAACAACCCTATTTCACCATCTATCCATCCTACGGAAAAAGAAATCACCGCGCGTGCGTACGTACGGAATACCGTCTCCACGCCGTGGTGTAATCTATTTTCCACCACCACCTTACTTGGATGGGTATAATGGTGTAAATAATAACTATATATGATTATTGTAAAGTGATATTGATTCTGTAATAGTATAAATACACTCCAATAAAATTCCACGATCATGGGAACGATATCATCGCTCGTGCGTACGTACGGAATACCGTCTCCACGACGCGATGAGATTCATTCTCAATGATTAACCATTCATAAATGATTATAAAGTATATATAATAAGTTATCATGAAATATATGACATAATAATTATACTGGATTTATGTATATATATATATGTATGTCATCCAATTAATTCCATTCAATTCAATGAGGAAACGAAAACAACGTTCATGCGTACGTACGGACTACCGTCTCCATGAATGGTGTATTTCTTTCCATTTATCGATATATTATATATATGTATATTCTGAATATATATTATATATAAATCATGTTTTATATTCTGGAATTAAGTAATCATGATCTAAGTAATCATATGAATAATTACAAGTCAAAACACGGACGATAAATGAAACGATTTTACCCAAAACACTCTTTAACATGGAATTTACAAAAGAACGGGTAATATAAAGTCATAAGTGGACCATATATGATATCATAACAATGAATATGATTATGTAATAAGTCAATAACATTATTTAAATCATTATACAGGAGGTTCGGACAATTACGAAGAAAATCGGACCTAAGGTAAGGGAAATATCACAATCTCATTTTTATCCGAGATTGTTTATACTTTGGCATTTACTAGGGTGTATTTTATCATCCACATCCATGTTTCCTAGATATGTAATATTATTTCCATTCACCTACAATATTTTAAATCCTATTTTACCCTTCGGTGAGTTTTTAGTAAAAGATATGAAAGGAATCTTTTGTCGTTTTTTGTACGAGGTATTTTTTGACTTTTCCGACAAAAGTACGAGAAAAATGTTTTTTTAACTTATACGGCATGAATGAATTTTTAAAACATTATTTCCAAGAATCTTACTTTACAAGTTTTCAAGTTTATTTTTAATCAACTTCTTTTAGTTTAAAATTGTATGACATGTTAAGAAAGGAAAATGTTTTTGAAGTAGAAAGGATATTTTCCTCAAGAATGGAGTTCAAGTGTTTTATCAAAATTATTTTCCATCTAAGATAATAAAGGGTTATGTTTATATCCCTATTTTTACATTTATTTGATTATGTTGTGATGGAATTATTTTTATGAATTCCTTTATCTTATATAAATTGTTTTATGATGTCACGATGTTTAAGATTCCCATTTTTATTACATGGGTTATGCTATGATGTATGGTTTATGATTTTGTGGCACACATAAGAATGGTATAATTATGATATGGGTGGGACCTATATCTCCCTCCAATTCATTGGGTAAAGATTTTATATCTCATGAGATAGACATGGCTGGAACGGTAGGTTATACCGGTTCAGTGTAACAGGACTGAAACGAGGAGTGAACTCGGTTCAGAAAGGGAATTTGTCCACTAAGATAGTCTTGGCAATGAGTCTTGACTAATAAGAAATGATTCTATATGATTATGTGTGTATGACGCAAAGTTTCATGTTTTATGTTATGATTATTGGGATTAAATTTCACTACTATGATTTATCCCATGTTATGAAATTATGATCTCTTTTGCAGGTTAAGATTTCCAAAATATATGTTTTTATGAATATGACGTGATTGATATTTCTTTTGTTTACCCTTATTTAGAATTTGAGCTCACCCTTTTATGTTTTCTTTTCCCCAGGATATAAAGAAAGGATTTAGTTTTAAAAAAAAGAAGATCTTTATGGGAGATGTTGAAGATCTTTCACCACGATTAGAAGATTATATTCCGAGTTTCTAAAGACACTAAACTATTACGGTCCTTGTGTGTGTGTTTTTGTTATGTACTAAGTATTCCGCAAAATTAATGTAATGTCTATGTACATTAAGCTTCTGGTCTCGACACACATATTCTTGAAAAAAAACCAATGACATGGATATTTAACTCAATGAAATGAGATTGAGTTAAGATTTCCCTTAAAAAGATCTTTTTGTTAATAAAATAGATCTATTATGTGCATTCAATATAATTACACATAAATCAAGTATAAATTAAAGATAGGATATCAAAATTTATGTCTCACACAATCATATCATGGCATAATCAAGAAGTAGAAGATTAACCAAAACAATGGAAATTGGGTTAAGAAGTTCCCTTGCAAAGTTCATATAAATGACGCAAGAATTTATCAATGAGGTGATTATGTGTAACAACAATATATCCACATAAAGGGAGGTATAAATTAAAAAATAAATAAACAAACATTTATTCCACACATAATCTTGGAATAATATAATCAATGAAGTATGTATAAAACCCAATTAGTGTAAATTGATTTTAGAAATTCTCTTAACTTGAGTCTGACACATCATTTACAATAGTTATGTTCTTGAATAATAAAATTAGGTTAATTTATACTTGATTGAGAACCGTTTTAAAGTTTATTATTACTTTTATATCAATTATTACCATGTTATAAAAATTATATAATTATTTAAGTTCACATCGGTCGTTTTGTCGACATTTGACACTTGAGTCGAAAATGAACTTGTTTTAATGTAAATTGTCCATGTGGTCAAAAGTCCATAATCCATAGAATATTATTCATGATTTAAATATCATATATATCTAGTATATATGTATTTATAATATCCATAATATTTGGAGATAATAAATGAAATACATCGTTCATGGAGACGGTATGCTGTACGTACGCATAAACAATACTTTCATTTCTTTTTCATACTAAAAGAATAAAAATATAATGAAATAAATGTATATTATAATACCAGTATTATATTTATGTCATTTATGTCTCATAGGTTTAATAAAACCATCCCTTATATGTTCCATGTATAGCATGAACAAGTCATATCACTTTGAGGGGGCGGTAGTCCACACTTCCTCAAATGAAATTATTGTATTTACACATTATGGAAAATGTAAAGGTATGTTGTAAATAAAAATTAAAGAAGGTTAAATAAAAAATAAATAAAATATATTTTATATATAAATACAGTTTCATCATAATGGCCCCCATGATAGGTGGTAGGAAAAAATTAAACAATCATTATTTTGTGAGGTAGTAGTTCACCGTACATAGAAACAATATGTTCTATATCCATTAGATGAAGGTGTGTGTAAGTGTAGTTCAAACCCTTAGCATAAAAAAATCATAGTATATTGATGATATTGTGTTTTTTATAAAATAATGGAATAAAATAGCATAGGGGGCAGAGAAGGAAAATAAAGGAAAGGAGCTTGAGAGAAGACGTTACCTCAAAATTGGATAACTCCTTTTTAATTAAGCCAAAAGGATTCTTTGAGTTTCCTAATACCAAATTAAAGTATTATATGATTAAGTGAAGTATTTTAGAATAATATTTGAGAATATTTTGGGTGATACAATTAGATTTAGAGGTATGAGTAAGTGGGTAGATGTGGTGGCCTTTTATAAGAGGGAGGAGGGGCACTTTCGGAAAGCCTTGTAATATTATCTTATTATATATTTATTTTAGAATTATAATAGTTCCAAAGAAATAAATTTCAATTATAATATGTGTATGGGTAGAAATAGTCTCAAACAATAGGTTTTATACAAGTTTAGGTCACAAAATTAACCTTATCTTTTAACTTTAACCCTTAGTTAAAAACATTAACTATTACTATGTCTTCTTGTATTTTCATAATATATGGTTACTATAGTTACTATAAAATTACAATAGAACCAAATGTGTATCATTAATAAATTTTTTAAAATTATATAAGTCATTTGTCTAAATATTATATTTTTAGGACTATTATATCATTTAATAGAATAGTATTTTTTTTAAAAACTCATTTATACCAATTTTGACACTATTTAGAAATTGATTTTTGTTAAAGTCATAAAAACTTTATTACTTATAAAAAAAGGAATTAAATCATATATAACATGTCAAGGTCATCCAAAAAATTAGTATATGGAATCAAAATGTTCAAATTACATTTATTTTAATATTTATAATATCATTTATTTGAATATTTCATTAATAAGGCAATCATTTCATCATCATTGTGTCATAAATAAATTTATTTATTTAATGTTAAAAAAGTATAAATAAAATACCACGATGTAGGAAATTATTTTATCTTTCTAATTAATATTTATATTTGAAGAGATAATTTATATAAACCAAATTAAAATTGTTTTAGTTAAGAGATACATGTTTAGGTTATATTTCCCTTTTCTTTAACATAGATATTATAAAAGGTTATTATCACACCCAAGTGGCTCCATGGGATCCTAAAATCGACCCAAGGATGACCAGGGTCGTCCATATACCATTCAATAGGATTATGACACATGTTAGGGTAGTTTTATAATATTATAATATTATTTTTTACCCTTATTTAACAAATTTACCCTTTAACCATGGTAAATAAAAATAATTACTGAAGTTACTATTTATAATGTACAAAAAATAAAAGGTAAATATTTAAAAAAATTAGATATTAGGATTTAAAATATGGAATTCATTTTTCCAAATTCAAAAAATAGAAGTTGCAGTGTTTAATTTAAAATTAATTTCCGTTGTTACCAGAAAGTGGGTTTTTAAGAAGTAAAAACTATCAAAAGATTGACATATGTTTACATCTAATTTAAATGTGAAATTACTTCCAATGTCTATAATTGGATTAAATGATAAAAAATTAATCCAATTACACTTTAAAACCAATTAAAATGACAATATAACTATATAAATAGATTAGATGAAAATGTAGTTTTGAATTAAAATGCAGTATTTTTCACTATTCATAAAAATATGGATTTTATCAAAAAAATACCAAAATTTCAACCGAATTAAATTTTGATGTCCCTATTCTATGGAAAAAGTTTATTTTATCAAAATTAACATATAAAAGTGACAAAAAACTATTTTTAAAAGTGGTTTTCCCTCAAAAGGCGGTAAAATGACATTTTTAAATAGATTAGAGTATTTTATGATTAAAATTGGATTCATTCTCATTTTAAGACTCTAAAATTCATTAGATAAATGTAAAAACATTTAAAAAATATGTAAAAACATAATATAGTTAATTTTTTTCATTCTTTCCAATACAATGACTAGACATTAACTACCATTTAAAATAATAAAAATATTATTGTATTATTTTTCGGTATAACTCAACGTTGTGTGCAACATAAGATTTCAGAGAAACCTGTTATTGTGTGTTGAGTACGCTATTGAACAAAGAATCCCCTTTAATATAAAATTAATATTAAATTTAAAAATATTAATAGATATGAAAATGTATTATTTTATAAATACCTTGGATGTTACATCATTCCCCCCTTTTGGAAATTGCCTCCTTATAATTTTAAAATTGGGCTCAAAAACTTCATTGAAAATCCCACATCAGAAAAAGAGTCGATAAAACTATCACTTTATAAGAAATAATGAGAATTACAAAGGTTACCCTAGATAACACATACTAGGATTCCATGTAATAAAACATGGATATAGAAGAAAAACTAACCATATTGTTTTGATGAAGAGTGATAGATTACATGATCAAGAGAAATTTAACAACCAGAAAACTCTAAACTTGCGACGGGTTAAACTGTATTTGACTTAGAAGTAGGAAAATTAAATGAACAACGTTTTTGTTTTAAGATTCTTTTCATAAATTTGAGGAATATATTTATGATCTTGAATAAGAACATAAGGAAACATACTTACTTGTCAAGCAGAGTTTCATTCTTTAATAAATATCTACCACAAACTCATAGTTTCTCCAAATGATGAGTATTCAAGCTGAATTGGTCACACCCGAAGAGCTAGAATCAACTTCTAGAGAATCAAATAATCCACAAAATATGAACTATATATTTCCCATTTCTTTAGACATTAACCAAAAACAAAATAGTTAATAAAAGATTAGATATTCCCTAAAAAGAATAATCCTTTATAAAAAGAAATAATATTCTTAATCTCCAAAATTCAATAAACAATAACCAAAGTTCAGAAAAGACCATTCAATAAACAATTGTTCTTAAAATTACCCAAAATAATCCAAACTAAGATTAAAACCCAAAATTCAGAAGGATTTGATCACATAGTCTTCCATGATAAATCTTAACATTTATCTCCAAATAACATCGACTACTCTTAATGTCTCACACTAAAATGTAATTAACCTAATCACATATTCTCCAGGATAGGTGAATCATTTCCATAAATAACCCAAATCTCCATATGTCCATAATAAAAACATATATTCTTCCAAAATAAAATTCATCCAATACTCCTCAAATGAAATCCCATAGTATCCTATTTTCCTTAGGCATATCGTGTTCCCAAAATAGAAAATGTATTCCAAAATAACATTTATCACTTAATCACCAAATTATTTTCATATACTAAGGATACCCATTTGATAAAACATAAGTTCCCAAAATCAACTTATTCTTAGTCCATAAAATAATTTACAAAAAAATAATAACTCATACTAACTGGGGACTTCATGTAGTCCAGTTGTAGGCGATAAAGGCCCATCACACTCCAATTGTGGGTATGATTCCCACAACCTTGTCCGATGTGATGGGTTCTCACACGGTCTGCGTGTTTTCATTTTTCAAAAACTATATAATTCTTATAAAATTAACAAAATGAGATAAAATCCTCAAAAATAACCATAACATGTTTTATCCTCAAAGTTATTCTATACCTTTCATTTTTCATCCCCAAAAGTACAAACCCTTCACTACCTCAAAAATAAATTTCTCAAAAAATACTGTTAATTACCTTGAAATATCATAACATAAGCCTCAAAAGGGGTTTCTAAGACATGTAACTTATGATCAACCTTAAAATTATAAACTCTTGATGATATCCCTAACCCTCAAGAAAACATCCTAATCTCCAAAGTTGTCTAAACCAACCTCTGATACAAACTATAAGACCCCATACTTAAACATTACATAATCTTGAGTTAATTCAAGAATTCTCATTTAGGATCTTTTCAAGTTTAGAGTTTTAGAGAACTATTCCATAAATATTACATAACAACTCAAAATTTACAAAGTTTACTCTTACACTCACTATCATTTTATTTCAAAAAATAAAACTCCTTAAATAAAATAATAATTCTTTTCTTGATAAAAATCATCTTGAATTATTCCTTTCTCTTACCCTTCTTTATACGTTGTGAAAAGAATTTCAAAAACTTGGGATGAGCATAAAAAGATCAGTAAGGGATAACATAAAAAAAATAAAACATTATTACATGAATATTTATAATCCCATGAATTCATAAGAATATTTAAAACTTCATAGAAATCATAAATCATGAAGGTAACTTATGGAATCCATAACACACTTACACTATAGATTTCAGACCCACATAGGGAGTAACCTTCATGGTTATATTTAAAATACCCATAATAGTATATTACCTAAATCTCTTAGGAGAAACCTTAACGTTTACCTTCATCACGTTACCCAATGCATTAGAGAGATATCATATGATCACCCACCCTTAATTTATCATGAAATAACCCGTATACATAAGAAATCCTCAAGAACCATAAAATAATCATAACACATGAACAAGCATAAAGGAAAAATAACATTTCTACATTGAAACCATAATACAAAACCAATTTCAATACCAAAATACCTAAAAAGGAATATGGTATTTACTTTTCTTTTTAAAAACATTATGTCTTATAGAGGAATCCAAATATCAAATAATGATCACAGCGGTTGAAAGGTCATTGTCAGTACGTATGTTAAAAACATTCCTTTTGTCATTTTGTAAAGTAAAATGCTTCGTATAGAAATATTATTTTTAAAACCATTGATTAGGTTTAAAATTAAAAAGGGTTGATTATACACCATATAAAATAAGGTTGTGTATAAATCAAAATATCCCTAAATGAAATAAGATTGAGACGAAATCCCTTACAAATATAATATCATTAGATTAAGGATAAATCAATGAAATAATTATGTGTGACAAATATACATACACCCAATATAATTGGGTATTTAGTTTAAAACAATCATAGGTCATTCAAATATATTCTTGGAAAAACAAAACCAATGATGTGGATATTTAACTTAATGAAATGAGATCGATTTAAGATTTACCTTACAAATATCATTTTGTTAATAAAGTAGATCAATTACGTGTATTCACTATAAATAAACATAAAGAAAGTATACATACAAGATAGGATATAAAAATTTATTTCTCACATTATCATAGCACGACATAATCAAGAAGTATAATATTAACCCAAAGAATGGAAATTAGGTTAAGAAGTTCCCTTACAAAGTTCATATAAATGACGTAAGGATTTATCAATGGGGTGATTATGTGAAGAAAAAGTATATCCACACAAAGGTAAGTGGAAATTAAAACATAAATAAATAAACAATTATTCTACACATAATTTTGGCATAATATAATCAACAAAGTATGTGTAAAACCCAATGAGTGGAAATCAAGTTTAGAAATTCCATTACCTTGAGTCCGACTCATCACGTACAATTGTTATGTTCCTGAATAATAAACTTAGGTTAATTTATACTTTCTAAAGAACCATTTTCAAGTTTATTATTACTTTTATTTAACTTATTAACATGTTAAAAAAGTTACATAATTATTTATGTTCATATCGGCTGTTTTGTCGATATTCAGTACTTGAGTCGAAAATGAACTTGTTTTAATGTAAATTGTCGATGTGGAAAAAATTACATCATCTCCAGAATATTATTCATAATTTAAATATCATATATATCTAGTATATATGTATTTATGATATCCATAAAATTTTTACATAAGAAATGAAATGCACTATTCATGGAGACGGTAGGTCGTACGTACGCATGAACGCTACTTTCATTTCTTTGTTATATCAAAAGAATAAAATATAGTGAAATAAATGTATATTATAATACAAGAATTATATTAATATCACTTATGACTCATAGTTTTAATAAAACCATCTTTTATACTTTCCATGTATATCATGAACGAGTCATATCACTTTGAGGGGGTGGTAGTCCACATTTCCTCAAATGAAATTATCATATTTACACATTATGGAAAGAATAAAGGTGTGTTGTAAATAAAAAATTAAAGAATAATAGAGAAAAAATAATATAATATATTTCATATATAAATAAATTTCCATCATAATGTCCACCATGAGAGGTGGTAGAATAAAATTGAACAATCATCATTTCATGAGGAAGTAGTTCGTCGTACACAGAAATAATATGTTCTATATCTATTAGATGGAGGTGTGTGTATGTTTAGGTAAAAACATTAGAAGAAAAAAAATCCCAGTATATTTATTATGCTGTTGTTTTTATAAAATAATGGAATAAAAAGAGCGTAGGGGGTGTAGAAGGAAAATAATGGAAAGAAGCTTGGGAGAAGACGTTACCTAAAAATTGGGTAACTCCTATTGATATGAGCCAAAAGGCTTCTTTGAGTTTCCTTACTCCCAAGGTAATTATTCTAGGAGTAAGTGAAGAAAGTCGGGAGCTTATTTGAGCATACTTTGGGCGATACAAGGGGCTTGAGAGGTGTGAGTAAGTGGGTAGAGGTGGTGTCCTTTTATAAGAGGGAGGAGGGGCACTTTAGGAAAGTCTTGAAATATTATTTTATTATAAATTTTTTTTTGAATTATAATTATTCCAAAGTGATAAATTTAGAGGATAAGATAAGGATGAGTCTAAATACTCTCAAATAATAGGTTTTAGACTAGTTTACACCACAAAATTAACCGTATCTTTTAGTTTTAACCCTTAGTTAAAAACATTAACTCTTACCATGTCTTCTTGTATCTTCATAATATATGGTTACTATAGTTATTATAAAATAACAATATAACCACAAGTGGATCATTAATGAGATTTTTAACATTATATAAGTCATTTTTATGAATATTAAATTTTTAGGAATATTATATCATTTAATAAAATAGTGTTTTTTTTAAAAACTCATTTATGTCAATTTTGACACTATTTAGAAATTTATTTTTGTTAAAGTCATAAAAACCTAATTCCTTAGACCCAAAAGCCTTAAATCATCCCTAACATGTCAAGGTCGTCCAAAAAATTCGTGTATTAAATAAAAATGTTCAAATTGCATTTATTTTAATATTTATAATATCATTTATTTGAATATTTCATTAATAAGGTAATCATTTCTTCATCATTGTGTCATAAATAAATTTATTTATTTAATGTCTAAAAATTATAAATAAAATACTATGATGTGGGAAGTCTTTTTAGATTTCTAAAAACTTTTTATAGTTTAATATATAATTTATATAAACGAAATTAAAATTGTTTTAGTTAAGTGATACATGTTTATGCTATATTTCCTTTTTGTTTAAAATAAATATTATAAAAGGTCATTATCACACCCAAGTGGCTCCATGGGGTCCTAAAATCGACCCAAGAATTCCCATGGTTAGAAATATTTCATAAAATAGGATTAGGACACGTTTTAGGGTTGTTTTATATTATTATTATATTTTTTTTACCCTTATTTAGCTGATTTACCCTTTAACCATGGTTAATAAAAACAAATATTGAAGTTACTATTCATAATGTCCAAAAATAAAAGATAACTATTTAAAAAATTTGGAACCTTTGATTCCGAATATTAAATCCATTTTTCCAAATTTAAAACATAAAATCTTCATTAATTAATTTAAAATTAATTCCCATTTTCAAAACCAAAAAGCCGGGTTTTAAGAAGTAAAAACTATCAAAAGATTGACATGTGTTTATGTCCAATTTAAATGTGAAATTAATTCCAATGACAGTAATTGTATTAAATAATAAAAAATTAATCCAACTACACTTTAAAACCAATTAAATAGTCAATCTATTTATATAAATAAATTAGATGAAAATACAATTTTGAATTAAAATGCAGTATTTTTCACTATTCATAAAAATATGGATTTTATTAGAAAAATACCAAAATTTCAACCGAAGTAAATTTTTGATGTCACGTTTCTAAATAAGAAGTTTATTTTATCAAATATAACATATAAAAGTGATTAAAAATTATTTTTAAAAATGGTTCGCTATCAAAAGGTGATAAAATGACCTTTTTAAAAATATTAGGGTATTTTATGCTTAAAATTGGATTCAATCTCATTTTAAGCCTCTAAAATTCATTGGATAAATTTAAAAACATTTAAAAAATATGTAAAATCATAATATAGTTAATTCTGTTCATTACCGACAATAAAACGACTAGGTGTTAACTGCCATTTGAAATAATACTAATATTATTGTATTATTTTTTGGTATAACTCAACGTTGTGTGCAACATAATATCTCAAAGAAACCCATTTTTGCGTGTCGAGTATGCTATCGGAAAAAACGTCCTCTTTAATGTAAAATTAAAATTAAATTCAAAAATATTAATATATATGAAAATGTATTATTCTATAAATACTTGGGTTGTTACATAAATCCCATCCCATTACATCTTATGTATCAACTTAATGAATGATAGCTTACATGGGAGGAAAAATAAATGATAACATTTTATCATTTTTCTGTGAGTTACATGGAGCAATATACCATGCATGAAAATCATAATTTCCATGCAATACGAAATTTCATATATATATATATATTATATATACACAAGGATTTAAGGAATATCCCCTTCAATCTACCACTTGCAGTAAAGCCTAAATGTATTCATGTCATTTCACATTATATTGTATCATATACAATAAATTATTAAACCATATCCAAACATCATGTTGGCTATCTTCCAAAAATCTTTTGGAAATCTATCATCAACTTCACCTTATATCACATCATATGAAATACCTTGTGAACAACCACCCAAAACACTTTTGGATTAACTCTAAAACACTTTTAGAGCGTCTATTTGAGTCAAAATCAATCCCTATTCAATCATACAAAAAGTGTTTCCCCATGGGCCTTTATTTTATTGACATGGAATATGAATCTCTATATCTATTTGTGTAAGAAAAGTGTAGCCTCTGGAAAAGTGTCAATGCCACTCAAGATATAAAGGTACCTGGCACGATCACCTTCAAACACACGTATCTATATACCTATTTCCACAAGTCTATATCATTTGAAACATGTATTATAATATTTTACCATTTTCCTAGTCATCGAGTGACCATGGGACACAAAAAATGTCAATCCCATATATCCAACCCATATATTCTCAACTCTCAGAGTATAGACTGATCTGATCGATGAATACATCACATATCATTCATCCTTATGAATAATCACATCATATTTTCCTTATCTAAATAGATATAAAATATCTATATTTATACAAGAACCCCAATAGTTTATCTCAATTCAGGGACCAAATGTCATACTCATCATACGAGATGAAAAATCTTATATTGGTTAAGCTACAAATGATGACATGGTTGAAAACAAACCCAAACACCCTCGTATTTGTTAAGAAAATATATAGACTTTAATAAGTAGGGTATCAAAGTATGAGTATTCTCATTCTAGGTATCTTGAAATATTAAGGTAATTAGGACTTAAATATGATCCATGCACCCATAGTATACCAAAGGCATTTGTATGAAACTCCACGTGGTATACTTAGTAGGTCATCCAACACACACAAAGAATTTTATTCACTATTTTCTTCCCCATGATCATATTCTATATCTATATAGAAGATTCATACTCATGATAACCTTATAATTTCATCACAACCTATAATACTCCTTGAAAATCATTGGTTATGTATACACTTAAAGTTATACTTTGAGAGTTAAATTATCACAACACTTCATGAAATGTATATCTATATATACATTTATGTATCCAACAAGAATGAATGATAAAATGAAGGTTTCCATTAATATGATACATTGTAATATACTTAAACTCTTTAATAATATTTAAAAAAGAAACATAAGAATCAGTTTATCATATCATATATGATAAACTACCAGATCAATCTTATGCTTACTACACTTTTTGGGTTTTTGTTAACTAATTACACCATATGTAATTCATGTAACATCTCCATGATTCCATATGATAAAACCCTCCCAATAAAATTTTTATCAAGAAAATTTTACGAAGAAATCCAACATGGATAATTGTGAGATTTAGGATTCACATTCCTAATATTTTAACTTTGAAACATATTAAAACTTGTAAACTTCACAACATCAAATTTTATGATGTCAACTCCTGTTATCTACATAGAACTATTTCTATGTTCATCATCATAATCCTTGAAACCATATTACATAAATTTTTTTCCTTGAATTAATGTATATATTTACATTATTATTCACCAATATTCCTAACCTATTTTTGGATAAAGTGAAAAAAACTTTAATATGGTAGATAAATGTAACTCTTACATTTCACTTTACTTCTATATCCTAAAATCTTTTAGGATATGATGTGTACTTAGATTTTAATTTTGATTGGAACAGTCCATCAGGAATTTATGATATTCACTTTCTAAATGGTAACCAAATGCATCACTTTACATTTTTATTTTCCATCACATATTCTAATAATTTTTAGATATTGAGTGAAAATCATTTAAGATTGGTGTTATATATTTTTTGTTACTTTTTAACTTCTTCAATTTCAAACATACTCTCACTAGCTTCTTAAATAATTTATTCTTTTTAGAATATCATGATAAAAAAACAAACATTTTGTGTTAGGAAATAATATGTATTTCCTTTTAGTAGGAACATTTAAAGAATAAACTATTTTTCAATATGTGGTATTAAATGTTCTTGGAATATTTTCATTTGAAAAGAAAACTTTATTAAAATATACCATCGATGAGTAGTTGGAACGCATTCCCTCAAATTTTAATAAATATTTGGATAAATATATTATCCTAGAATTTTTTTATCCATATCTTCTTCTCAATACATGTTATAACAATTGACAAATCATAAACCATGTGTATACATTTAATCATATCATACTTATTCATAAAAACTCTTTTATATTGAACATATTCTCTTATCACATAAGATAAATGAGATTAAGATACATATCATTTAATGAGATTCATTTGATCTTGATTAATTTTTTTACATTAAAATCCTTGATGTCATAAATTTTACTTCATCACATGAATATAAACTAAAACCTCCATCAATTATTCCCTTTATTTTGAACTCACATATACTTACAAAACTTTGTAGAATATACATTTGATATCACATACCCTTCAAAATAAAATGATTATTTTCTATAACACCCATACCTGAAATAGAAATTCCATGGAGATTCATAAACTCCTTCAGATTTTCTAAATAATACCATTATATAGAATCATTATTCCTCCTTCCTGACAACCCTATATTTAAATGGCCTTGATTGTATTCTTATAGAAACATTTTATAATGTATTAAACTAACATTTTTTCTTCAAGGTAGAACTTTTACCTACTTGTACCATCTATACAGTACTTTAAATCAAATATATCATATTCTTAGTTCATATATATTAATAACACTTTAATAATATCAGGTAAATGTTATTTGAATCGATTTATATTGATGGAACATTTCCACAGATGACAGTAGGATATATTCCCTAACGAGAAAAAGCCAATTTTAGTCTCATCTTGAAGCATGTTAGAGAATTAAAAAAAATCATAACTATGTGAAAAAACAACTTATCTCATTTTATTAAACAATAATTGCTTTTATTCACTTAACAATTGATAAATGAGATAAAATATACATCTTATGATGAGTTTATACATGCTTAAATAATCCAAGTTATCAATGAAAAAAAAAATCCTTCACTACATTACTTGAAAGTTACCTTCAAGCTCCAACTTCAAATATTTTTATCTTCTAAACTTCTATATATTTACAACACTTTATAAAACATAGAGTTGATATATTATATTTGTCACAATAATATAAATGGTTTCTATAGTGAATAAATTTTTAAGGAAACCTTTGGTCTCACTGAGTCATCAATGTATTCAATCATATTGAATATCATTTTTCATACCCAATAATATTAAGTATATGAGACTAAAATTCCTTAAATCATTGACATACCTAATCATATTGAGTAAATGAGTGGAGAATAAGATTCCTTTGGTCATTTTTCATCTAATGCCTTTGAAATCATGAATGAATCACTATATGATTTTATTAGAATCTTGATTCATTTATTAAGTAATTTTAACACTTGGTTACTCAATATGGAACTACTCTGACACATATAATTTTGATTAAGAAATTTTATTTAATCACTAATCTTTATTTAAGAACATTTCTTAAGTTACCATCTTTAAGAGTAGCTTACATTAAAATTTTCATTCAAGGATTAATTTAAATGTTTAGATTTATGATGATATTATCTAAAAAAAATATTTTATCAGATGAGTATCATATATTTTTAACCATTTAATAAGGAATTTTATTAAATGGTCTCCCGCTAAAATGGGGAACCCTATTGAAATTCATCATATCCATTAGAGAACTAAGATCTATATTCATGATAACTTACATAGGGTATCATGTAGATAATCCATGAATATATTTTGTAGATAAAATTTTCAACCATATCATATATGACACTTAGAAAGTTGAGTGAGAAACTCTTTGTCCAATCCATCACATGGATAACCCAACTCTTTTCCTCTAGTATCCTAATCATTAGGGTTTCCCAACTAATATACCCCAAATAAAACACCAAGAATAATCCAACAAAGGACAATCAAATTCTATGATTAATAATACCATCAATATAATCCAAAGGCACTTATAACTTTCTTTCCTTACACAAGATAATATAGGGGTACTCATGCTGAACTCAATAATACCAAGTTGAATGATTGATGTCTTGAAAAGTGTTTCTTTGGTAGGAATCACACACTTAGTATTTGAATGATATTTTAATGTCACCATATTATCTAATGTTATTACCTTTTATGTTTGTATACTTCTAGTAATTTAGTTTGGAATTATATTCTTTCCACCAAACCAATGTGTTCAAACCATATTGATGTGTAACTCTTTACACAACCCACATGTTTGTGTAACTCACCTTAAAATAGAAGTAAAGTATATCCATACATATAAAAATTCATCATATTCATAAGGTGTATGAACAATTCATGTAAATTCATAGAGTTATATGAGATTTAAAATCTCTACATTAGTAAGCCTGAAGTGATAAATAGCCAATCCCATTCACCAGCCTTGATAAGGAATAAACCTCTAAGTAGATACATAGTTTGACCCTAAGTCCCTCTACCCAGAGATACATTACTCAAGAGAGAATCCAATTCATCATAACTATAATACCTAATATGCACAAACTGTATTTAATAGATAAATCTAAGATGATAAAAACTATTACAAATAGAGGTCAAGGTAGTTAAAAAATTAAATTCATTATCATACCTAACACATAATGCATATATCTATTCTAGAACCAGTTTATCATTTTATAATAAAGAAAACACAATATTCACATTTCTTAAAAAAAATACTAAATATGAATAAAAACTAGAAATAAACTCTAAATAAATGAATAATTAAAATATTTAAACATGAGATAACCATTTATAAATAATTCATAAATAAAATTTAATTATAATTTTTTTAAATATTTTGATCTATATTATGGGCATTCCATAATTTTGAATATAAACAGTTAATATTCAATCCAATAAGAACTCTTTTATATTTACCATTATATGGAATTTATATTTTAAATATATGATATTATATGAATTAAAAAATATTTATAATCCAATTTTTATTATGTAATTTTTTTACATAATCTAAATATCATATAATTAATCATTATTTACACCTTAATCACATAAATCATCAAAAAAATTATGCGGTTTAAATAATATCCAAATAAGGCCCCTTTTTTTATTTGGAACTATTAAAAATAATTAGTTATGAACAATTCACAATTTAAATATAAAAATTTAATATTTTAACCTTATTTCATAATTTATAACTACCTATAAATTATTTCTTATCATTTCTAAATAAATAATGATTTTTATAAAACATAATACATGCCATTTAATTTTATAAAAATGTATTTTAAATATTAATATTTAATATTTAGGAAAATAAATTTTTCATAAACATTTATTTAATTAATTATAAATAGTTTTTTATTAATTAATTAACTTATAAACTCCTTATAAATTAAATATTCCCAAAATAACTTTTAATATGGGTTATAAACACTTTATAGACCATAAAAACCATTTATTTAAAAAAAATTAAAACCTTTTCTACTTATCCTTATGTAGAATCCCAATTATGTATAAGGTTAACCTCCTTCCACCCTTACGTAAATGGTCTACATAAGGGTAGATACCCATGACCCTTATGTAATAGACGCCACATAAGGGTATAAAATGTCTTACCTTTATAGGAACTCTTAATGTAAGGGAAATTACTGATATACCTTTGTGTAGACCTTTAAATTCATGCAATACCTTTACACATAAGGTTAATCAATATCATACCCATACATAACACCTTTATGAAAACCATTTACATAAATGTTACAATCCAAAATACCATTATGTGACCCTTCATGTAAAGGTAATATTTGGTTTTCCATGCTTGTGTAAGGGTAACTCCTTGGTTACCATTACACATCTTAGATTCATAATGGCAAGGCCTTGGTTACCTTTACATAGCCCAACTATGTAACGGTAAACCCTTTTTCCATATTTTAAAAGAACCTAAAAAATATGCTTTGTTTTTGGTTTCTTCTCCATTTCAATTCATGATTTCATAAATATAAATCATGGGTTCACTTTGATACCACTAAATGGTTTTGTTAGAGTAATATAACAATTATTAGATCAAGTGGAAGTGATTTAATCCCTTATACGAGTATCTACCATGAAAGAAATATGAAACTATGTTTATAACAAAAAAGGAAGAAATGATGTAATTAGAATACATTAAAATAAAAAGAATCTACCACATTTGATATTCATTTGATTTTATTGATAAATACCACTAAAATAGTAATAAAAAGGAATACTTTCTCCATAATTATCCATGGGTCAAATGAATCACATGTCGTACATGCAAGAATCTCCATCCTTGTTGACGTGCTAGAATATCATGATGAAAGGAGGTAGGAGAAAGAGATATTTGGGTAGAAGAGGTTTTTTAAAAGCATGAAGCATATCACACTATCCATTTTCATTTCATGGTAGTATTTATATAATGCACCGAGAAAACTTCCTGGCCCCCTGTATTTATCCATATGTTTATAATTCATGAATATATATTGATTCAACCAAATAATGCATCCAATGCATGTATAACTCCCAATCCATTACATCTTATTTAAATACTTAATGAATTACAAATTATGCAAGAGGAAAAATAAATTATTATAGTTTATCATTTTTCTTTGAGTTGCATAGAGTGATATACCATTCATGAAAATCATAATTTGAATACAATACGATATTGCTTATATATATAACACACACACAAGGATATATATAATATCTCCTTCAATTTACCCTTCAACTAATTCCATGTTATGTTCCATCTTCTTCAATTTTTTCATACATTTCTTGAATGGGTACATACATTAGAATTATACTTGTCCTCCAAATTTAGCTTCATACAATAAATGCAATATTAAATGGTCCATTGATCCAAATAAGGCAAATGAAAATATTTTTTCCTTTTTAAATAAAATTATAACAACATAATTTTGAATTGTACTCAGTTCATCATATTTTATTATTTCTGCACAAATCTCTTAGAAGAAACATTATATTTCAATCAAAACATTCCATATTGAAGAATTTAGCATCCCTCTTAGACTAATAGGTAGTAATATTTGTATGATGACATGATGGTCATAGCTTTTTAACATGTTAATATGTCCATTTATAATGCAATGAGACAAATTATAATCATAGACATATGGTAACCTCATTAATTTATATGATCTTTCATTTTTAAACAACTCAAGTTCAGGATGATGGTAAATTTGAACAAGATTTAACCATGCCTTTAAAGTATATTTGGTCTTGTTAGCTGTGTCCAACATGATATAAAATATGTTATCATAAAAATTTCTCAATATGCATTACATACAACATGTGAAAAACGAAGAAATCAAGACAATATGGAAACTCTTGAAAAATATTTCACTTTACCCAATTGTGATCTCTCCCAAAAACACATATTTTGTTATTGGTATACAGTTGGTATAAAAGTAATGTAAGGTCGCGAAGACACAATATATTTTTCCTAAATACCAGAGAGAATTGTTGGAGGATAATGTATTTTAATTCTACCTTTTGTAAAATTATATCTATTCTATCTGAATGGATGATCTGCCGAAAAAATTCTTCAATGATAACAAAAAAACAAAGATTTCTTCCAACCACAAGAATAAATTATTTTTTGTCATCCAAGATGTATATAATTTTTTTGTCTATGTATACTCCATATAGATAACACACCATTTTCCAAAAAAGTCACTGATTATCCACATTAATGTATCTTTGAGTATAAAATTATGACATGAGACTATATCATATGTAGTTACTCCATCATTCCATAATAAAATTAACTCATCGATCAATGGATTTAAATAAACATCAATATTTTTTTTGAATGTCTTGTAATTCATAATTCAAAATATATATGGTTATTTCATCAATATCCAAGGAGATAAGTTTTATGAAATTATAAAAATAGTCGTAAGCACCAAATGGGAAAGAACCATCAATAGAAAGACCCAACTATACATTATGAGGTTCTAAAGAAAAAGATAGATACACCTGATCAAATTGTTTCCAAGAATAACCATCACAATGATGATTTAGTCTTTTACTGAAAAAACATTAGATCCATGTCATGTCATCAATTACGCTATGGTGTGAGACATAAACAGATGTTTCTGTCTAAATGTAATCGAAAAACACCTCAATTGTTTAATAGGAATAAATTTGGAATTTCCTTATTATACCTATTTATAATTTGACTGTTTATATGTTGGATAATTATATAATGACTCATATTCACCATAATATAAGATGTAGTCATTTGAATATGCATGAATCTTTTAATAACCAAGTCCCAAATTAGGATCCAAATTTTTTCTTTCATAAATGTTTACAGTCAATGTATTCCCTTCAGAAAACAATGATTTAAAATAAAATATTTGATAAAAAACAACTATTTTACATTCTAAAATCAAATTTAATAGCAATAAATTATGTAACATCTTCAAATTTACTAATATTAGAACTGGGAGATAAGGCATCGTCAACAAATTTTAGCAAATCATAAATTCCAGATAGTTATAATCCAGGATTAGAATATAAATTTCATGTTTCTGTTTCTTAAAAATATGGGCCAATAGAATCACATATTAATTTTTAAATTGAGATGGTTCTGGAACAAAAATAGTTTCATTTCCTTCTAAATTTTGTTCACCATGTTGAACCACAATACATAATCATTCTAAAAACCTAAACATAAAATATGAACCCCAAAAATATTAAATGTTTCTTATATTATGAGATCACACTTCTTACATGATCACTTAATTGATCCTTCAGAAATAAATTCCGAATTCCATGTTGTTAATGATATAAAATCTTCGACACCCTCAATGTAGAAAATACTTATACTAGATCCATTTGGATTTTTAAGATTATTAATCCAATCACTATTTCATAGTAAAAAATGTTGTTTATTTCCTAGGTCTATAGTTATTTTAAAATATAACAGTAATTAGTTTATTATATATAAAATGTATTACATGACTTTTTTTCCATTAAATGTCTAGTTAACTTTTTGTAATTTTTATTAAGTTATACTAAATTATATCAATTTATTTTAAATTTATACTAATTTATACAATAATTTAATTTTTTTATCAATTAATACTAATATATATTAATAATTATTAATTTATACTACTTTTCAATATTTTTTAGTAATTTATCCTAATTTTTAATAATTTATACCAATTTTTATTACTTTATAATAATTTATATTTATTTAAAATAATTTTTTATGAATTTAAACTAATTTAAAAAAATTTATATGAATTTATACTAAATTATATCAATTTATAGTAATTTTAAAATAACGGATATTAATTTTTACAAATGTATACAAATTAATACGACCAAATAATAATTTATATCAATTTATAATAAATTATATCAATTTATACTAATTTACATGAAAATATAATAAGTTATGTTATTTTTTTTAATTTTTATCAATTTACACTAATATATATCAATCGTTATTAATTTATACTAAATTTTAATAATATATACAAATTTTTAAATTTTTATACTAAATTATATCACATTATAATAATTTATATGTATTTAGACAAATTTACTATGAATTTAAAGTAATTTATAAATATTTATATGAATTTATAATAAATTGTTTCAATTTATAGTAGTTTTAGAATAATTTATAATAATGGATATTAATTTTTACAAAATTATACAAATTTATATGAATAAAAAATTAATTCATATTATTTTATAATAAATTATATTAACCTATATTAATTTATAAGAAAATATAATAATATTTATTAATTGTTATTAAATTTTTATCAATTTACAATAATATATATTAAATGTTATTAATTTATACTAATTTTTAATAATTTATACTAATTTATACTAAATTGTATCACTTTATGATAATTAATATTTATTTATACTAATTTTTTATGAATTCAAACTAATTTATGAAGATTTATATGAACTCATACTAAATTATATCAATTTATACTAATTTTATAATAATTTATAATAATGGATATTAGGTTTTTAGAAATGCATACAAATTTATATGAATAAAAAACAATTTATATCAATTTATACTAATTTATAGAAAAATATGATTGGTTTATTTTTATTTTTTAGTAATCTATAATAATATATAATAATTTCAATTAATTTATAATAATTTTTAAAAATTTACATTATTTTTTATTAATTTATACAAAAATATATCACTTTATTATAATTTATAATTATTTAAACTAATTCTCTATTAATTGTAACTAAACTATAAAAATATATATGAATTTATAAAAACTTAAATCAATCTATAGTAATATTATGATAATTTATAATAATGTATACTAATTTTTACAAATTTATACAAATTAATATGAATAATCAATAATTTCTATCAATTTCTAATAAATTTTATCATGTTATACCAATTTATAAGAAAATATAATCAGTTTTATTACTTTTTTATTTTTATCAATTTATACTAATATATATTAATTTATACTTATATTAATAATTTTTACTAATTTATAATAAATTATACCAGTCTATAGTAATTTATATTTACTTATACTAATTTTATATGAATTAAAAATTATTTATAAAAATTGTTAGGGCCAATAGGGGCCTATATACCCTGAGAGGGGGGTGAATCAGGGTATGGATATTCTTTTTCAAAGTTCTTCCTACCCCACTGGATCTTGACCTCTTTATTACAAGGGTCACTTTGTTTGCTCTTGTGTTTAAACTGTGATCACTTCTTTACTTCTTTATCTAATGATGATGCTTTGAATGCAATGCAGGGAAGCAAACAGATAGACACAGAGATTTTTACTTGGTTCACCCTCACTGGGCTACGTCCAAGGAGCATACGCCGACAAGTTGTCGGTCGTACCAAATTCCACTATTCTTCACTAGATGTGGATACAAAGTTCGGGCTAGATCACTTCTATGCCCAGGCTCACTACCTTTACAAGTTTAGGGTCAGCTCACTACTTTCCCAAGGGTCACTCCCTGTTTCTCTCTCTCTGGCTCACTGTCGGTGGAGAGGATCACCTTCTTCCTCTTCCTAAGCTCACTACTCTAGAAGGGAATCCACTCACAGTTTATAGACCTGTAGGTCTCTTCATTTGCATGAATGAATGCATCTTCCTCTGTGTGTAGATGCTCTGTTGAAGTTCAACTTTCATCCGTAGATGAATCTCTCTTTGCACCGAATGTATCAGGAAAACCTCCAGCTTCCACACATCCTGAAAATCACTGCTGGAAATAATCCTTACTTGGCGCGCAAGTCAATCACGACGCGCAAGTATCGGCGCGCAAGTCACAACGGGCGCACAAGTCCTCCTCAGACACTTGCGCGACTCAAGCTTCCTCAACTCCAAACTTGCGTGACTCTCTTCCTTTTACGCCCAAACCATTATTGGCGCACAACTGCCAACCGACGTGCAACTTCTAACATGGGCACACAACTTCAACCACTGGCGTGCAACTTCACCTGCGTGACCACACACACCACCTGCGCGACCACCACACCTGCGCGACGGGAGCTCTGATTTCTCAAAGAGTTGAACTCCAGTAAATAATGAGGAGGGGTGGTCCAGTATTTATAGGTAATCTGACCACCCTACACGACAGCGCGCAAGTCACCTACGCGACCCAGTTTCGGTGTGCAAGTCTTCTGTCCTTTTGGACACTTGCACGACCAACTCCCAAACTTGCGCGAACCTACTTCCTTAGCCATATTTTGATCTTCTGATCTTTAAAAACATATGGCGCACAAGTTTCCTATACTCCAAGTCCTCAGCGTGCAAGTCCTTTTCCAAAAATACTTTTCTTCATTTGTCAATTTTCAGGCCCAAAAATTTGGCAAACACTGGAAAACGGCGCCACCTTGTATCTGTTCTTTTGTACCACCTCCAGATCATCCATTCCTTTTATCGACGTTCTTGAATCAAACATGGATCATTGAACTCAGCTCTGGAACTCGACATTCCATCATGAAATCCTCTTTGTCAACAAATTTTTATGTCATAGTTATGCTTTGTCAACAATCACCACTCAGATGTCCACTTTGTCAACAAAAACAATCACCTCAAAAATACTTCAATGATACCTTGAGGGATTTTTGCCCAACAATCTCCCCCTTTGGGTTTGTTGACAACTCTTCCAAAACAAAGATTCATCATTGATTCTTCAGCCTCCATTCGCCTCATTACGATTCTGATAGCGATCAAAGATTTACTCAACACATACTCTAAGCCCACATAAACAATGCTCAGCGTGAGAAACAAGAGTAAATGAAAAGTTCATCAATGAATCACTTCATCTCTAACATCCACTATTGACACAAAACTGATACCAATTTGTATTAAACTGATACCAATTGTTGATGGGCTTGTTGGAAGATCAATTTTTGGTTTGGAAATATTCTTACCACTTTCCAACACCACTCTTCTGCTTTCATCACGATCCTCAGCTGTCGTGATATCTATTCTTTGATCGACCACTTCTAGCATCATCAGATTTAATACGCTCCCCCTTTCTGCTCATAGCTTCAACACCTCTTTAGCCATATTTCCTGTGTTGTCCAAGCTAAGCTCTGGCTAAGCACGTTCAACTAGCTTCAAATCCCCCTATCTGGCTGCTCCACCTATCAGCTTCTCCCCATATCATTCATGATTTATCAAATCTCCACATTGTCTCCCCCTTGAAAAATCACTATTTTCTCCCCCTTTGTCAACGAACCCAAAGGCAGTCCTTTGCAGTCTGTAACAGAGTAGAGAAAAAATCAGCACGTTAGGAAAAAACACATCATACCTCGGGGAGAAGGGGGGGTGGTTCACATCCACACTATTTCACATGCCGGAAATCGACTGAACTCCCAGAGCCAGTCGATGCCTCTCAAAAGCTTCCTTGGGTAAGGCCTTTGTCAGAATATCTGCAACCTGTAACTCTGTAGGAACATACTCCAACTTCACGATTCCCTGGTCAACCTTCTCCTTGATGAAATTATACTTGATCTCAATGTGCTTTGTCATGGAATTATGGACAAGATTTTTGCTAATATTTATAGCACTTGAGTTGTCACACTGCATTCCGATCAGAGACTTCACTTCAACTCCCATATCTTCAAGCTGCTGCTTCATCCACAATAACTGCGTGCATGCTTGAGTGGACGCAATATACTCAGTTTCTGCGGTGCTTAATGAAATGCAGTCCTGCTTGTTGCTTAACCAAGCAATACATAGTCCGCCAAGATAGAAAGCACCTCCAGATCTTGATTTCCTATCATCCGCTGAACTGGCCCAGTATGCATCAGTATATCCCAATAACTCTATCTGAGACTTGTCGTTATATGTCAGTCCGAAGTCCACTATGCCCTTGATATACCTAAGTATTCTTTTCACTGCGAGCATGTGACTTTCCTTGGGATTAATTTGATATCTCGCTGCTTGGCATGTGGCGAAAACAATATTAGGCCTTGTCGCGGTCAAGTACAACAGACTTCCAATAATTTTCCTATAGTCTGTGATATTAATTGCCTTGCCATCCTCTTCTTTTGATAACTTCATCCGGATAGCAACCAGAGTCTTCATTTCTTTGGAATTCTTCATTCCAAATCTTTCGAAAACCCTATTGACATATTCGGATTGGGAAATTAATGTTCCATTCCTTTCCTGTGTCACCTGTAGACCAAGGAAAAACATCAACTCACTAATCATAGACATTTGGAACTAATGTTTCATCGATTCAGAAAAATGTTTGCACTATGCTTCATCTGATCTGCCAAATATTATGTCTTATTCATAGACCAGCCTCATCATCATTTGATTACTATTGTTGTTGAAATAGAGATTGTAATAAAATCCATCATACTAAAAACCAAGCTTCTTCAAATACTGATATATCCATGAGTACCATGCTCTCAGTGATTGTTTTAGCCCATATAGCACCTTCTTCAGCAAACAAACCTTGTTCTCATCCTCATGAATAAGAAAACAATCTGGCTGCTTGACATACACTTCTTCCTCCAGAATTCCATTCAAGAATGCTGATTTGACATCCATCTGAAATACTTTGAACTTCTATTGTATTGCAATGGCTAGGAATAATTTTATTGTCTCCAGCATTGCAACCAGTGCAAATGTCTCATCAGCTTCAATATCTTCTTTCTGGGAGTATCCTTTTCACACTAGCTGTGCTTTGTTTCGAATCACTGTGCCATCTTCAGTCATATTCTTTAAAAATACCCATTTAGTCACGATGACGTCCTTATCAGCTGGCCTCAAAACAATCTCCCACATCCGATTCTTCTCAATATGATTTAGCTCTTCATTCATTCTTCTTGTCTGAACTAGTGCTCACTAATCACTAATGATATTATGTCTGTAAATTTATGCTCGACTCTTTGTCTTTTGTGCAGATAAGGATTTTACTTCCTTATACTCATCATCAGTATCTTTTTCTGGATCATCTTCAGCCACTTCTGCTCTTCCTGAGTCTCTTACCATTTGTTCACTTTTAACAGAAGACTTTTCAATATGTCATTGTTCAATGATGTCATTTCTTTGAACATCTTCTCTCAAATTTTTGTTGACACACCTTCGATTTTTCTCTCGCAGCTTCTTGGTATCTTGAAAGCAGTCAGCTGATACCACATTGTTAGAACAAAATAGATATTCATGAAAACCTGTATGTTGCTGCTTTTCCACCAATTATTCTTCATGAGCGTAAACATTAATCCTTCATGTCATATTGAGATCATTCATCTGATTAGGATATTGAATGCTCCCCCTATGTTATTCAACTCTTCCATCTGTTAAGCCCAGCTGTATAGACCCATAACCATTCTCTTCCTCCTGCATCATTTGTTCTCATATTCCACTCAGATTTGAGCCATTAACAAAATCTCTAAGCCTACTGAGTTGGAACTCAATGTAGGAAACAAGAGACAAGGTTAATAACACAATCACTTCCTATTGTGCTATGTTGCTCCCTTTCATCATCAACTTTGATACCTGATTTGAGTCAATCAAAACACTGAAGCATATCACATCTCCACTTTGCATCTTTAGATGCCACTTCCCCATGGATCGTATCTCCCTAAAACCTAAAACACATGAATAATCAGTTAATAGCATTTATATACATAGGGAGAGGGGTGTTTCTCGAATCCTCAAAACGAGGATAGTGGTTGATCCTGATGGGTCAACCCTTTGATTTTTTCTTGGAGGGCATCACACTCCTTTCTTGCTTTCTCTAGCTGCCTAGCCAACTTCAACTGTTCTAGCCATATGACTAGGCATTCATTGCCTACATTCTGAGCCTTTTTCTGATATTTAGATTTAGTAGGCTCGACCTTTCTCACCGCTTGGAATATAAACCCGCTAGTACACATTTCCTTCTTTGAGGTTCTACCAAAATTCCATTTTCCTTGATTATTTATCTGAGTAGGAACCTCTCTATTTGGCATCTTCCCTTTCTTTTTCTCCCATCTTAGGGGTCTTCCTCTTTCCTTCACTTCTCGCTGAGAAACACGACATGTTGTTAATCTCTTTATCGGGTCTTTTTCCTTCCCCGCTTTCTTCTTGCTGCACTGTCTGGCCAAATGCCCATGATCAGAACATATGAAACATTTTCTATTAAAGGCATACCTCTTTTCGTCATTTCTATATCGAGATGCTGATACACCTTGAGTTCTTCTTCTGACATGAGGCTCTTGAGCTTCCTGACACATACTCATGGTGTGTCCCATTCTTCCACAGTAATAACATCTAATAGATGCTTTCCTATGAGAGACTCTTCTCTCTAATTTCTCAGGATGCTTCTTCTTATTCTTAGATTCAGCAAAGTTTCTATTTTCACAGCCTGATATGTATTCATGAGCCTCTAAACAGAAGCTTTATGTGTGGCCATGAGTCCCACAAAAATATCACATGTTGTCACTTATTTTTGTAGCTGGCCTCTTAGGCCTATCTCCAGCACCTATAGGTTTTCTCCACTCCTGCAATAGTTCACGGCTCTCTTCTTGTCATGCATGGGAGGTGATTCATCAAATCCAATACCAGCTTTTCCAAAACTTGCTGGTCTTTGAGCAGAGAAAATATTTTGTTGTTTCTCTTCAGAAATAGAATATCTGTTCTTCATTTTATCATCACTTGTCGAAGGATGATCAAATAGAAAGTGTAAGGCATCCTTCATTTTTGGCATTCCTTTATAATTGGATTTCTCCACTTCTTTCTTTACTGATTCTAGCTCTTCTTCCAACTTCTAAATCTTCATATCACTTGATTTATGATGGGCATTGAACTCCCTTCTGAGATTCTTTCCACGACTCATCTCACCTGCCAATTCTTGTGTGAGATTTTCTACCTTGTCACTCTGCTCCTTTAATTTCAATCTTTCTTGAGCAACGGAATCAGAACAACATGAATTCTCTTGTTGTAGCATTGTATTCTTCTGAAGTAGTTCAGATAGCTTTGTATTCAGATATGCATTTTTAGATTTCAAATTCAGAATCTCATCTGACTATTGATTCTCTTCATAATCACCAGCCTTCTGTTTTCCTTTCATTTTAGCCATCTTTTGTAGTTATTCACCTTGAGAATCATTCTTCTCCTTTAGGGCAGTAGCTACGTCAATAAGACTTTGATTCAATCTTCTTAGCTTGTTGATCTTAGTTTCCAATGCTTGAATCCTAATATCTTTATATTTAATTTCATCAGTGTTTCTAACGTCACTTGAAATATTAGGTTCTTCGATGCACTTGACTTGATCTTTCAGTTTTCTATTCAAGCCATCGATCTCCATTTTCTGTTCTTCAATATTAAGCTTATACTCACCAACTGATTTTGAGTTCTCTGGTGCTGATAAATTGAGTTTCTCAATTTTATCCATCAACTCAGACTTCTCTTCTTCCTGCTGCTGCATATAGAGTTTGGCATCGTGAACCACTTTGTTAGCTTTCTTGGTTTTGGCTCTCCAAACATCTATCTCTTCAAGAGCTGCCTCTAACTCAGCTCTCATATATATTCTTCCTTCAATTCTTTCTTCTTCATCATCACTTGTTTCAATATCACTTTGAAGTTCATATACTTCACTCATTCCTGCATCATGCTTGAGTGAATCAATATTTTCCCTATCTGATTCATCCAGACCTTCCTTTAGTAAACTGTTTGATTCTTTTAATTGAATCACACCTTTTCCATACACACTTCCACACTGAGGAATACCACCTGACTTCTGCTTCTTCTTTGATGTTTTTCCCTTTGCCATGGCACACCGAGAAAATATTAGACAGATTCTCTAACCACACAGATCGACTACACCAAGTCAGAGCAAACAAATCTGATAACAGCAACCTTCCCTTTGATACCAATTGTTAGGGCCAATAGGGGCCTATATACCCTGAGAGGGGGGGTGAATCATGGTATGGATATTCTTTTTCAAATTTCTTCCTACCCCACTGGATCTTGACCTCTTTATTACAAGGGTCACTTTGTTTGCTCTTGTGTTTAAACTGTGATCACTTCTTTACTTCTTTATCTAATGATGGTGCTTTAAATGCAATGCAGGGAAACAAACAGATAGACACAGAGATTTTTACTTGGTTCACCCTCACTGGGCTATGTCCAAGGAGCATACGCCGACAAGTTGCCGGTTGTACCAAATTCCTCTATTCTTCACTAGATGTGGATACAAAGTTCGGGCTAGATCACTTCTATGCCCAGGCTCACTGCCTTTACAAGTTTAGGGTCAGATCACTGCTTTCCCAAGGGTCACTCCCTATTTCTCTCTCTCTGGCTCACTGCCAGTGGAGAGGATCACCTTCTTCCTCTTCCTAAGCTCACTACTCTGGAAGGGAATCCACTCACAGTTTATAGACCTGTAGGTCTCTTCATTTTCATGAATGAATGCATCTTCCTCTGTGTGTAGATGCTCTGTTGAAGTTCAACTTTCATCCATAGAAGAATCTCTCTTTGCACTGAATGTATCGGGCAAACCTCCAGCTTCCACACAGCCCGAAAATCACTGCTGGAAATAATCCTTACTTGGCGCAAAAGTCAATCACGGTATGCAAGTATCGGCGCGCAAGTCACAACGGGCACACAAGTCCTCCTTAGACACTTGCGTGACTCAAGATTCCTCAACTCCAAACTTGCGTGACTCTCTTCCTTTTACACCCAAACCATTATTGGCGCACAACTGCCAACCGGCGCACAACTTCTAACACGGGCACACAACTTCAACTAGTGGCGCGCAACTTCACCTGCGCGACCACACACACCACCTGCGCGACCACCACACCTGCGCGACGGGAGATCTGATTTCTCAAAGAGTTGAACTACGGTAAAGAATGAGGAGGGGTGGTCCAGTATTTATAGGAAATCTGACCACCCTGCACGACGGTGCGCAAGTCACCTGCGCGACCCAGTTTCGGCGCGCAAGTCTTCTGTTCTTTTGGACACTTGCGCGACCAACTCCCAAACTTGGGCGAACCTACTTCCTTAGCCATATTTTGATCTTCTGATCTTTAAAAACATATGGCACACAAGTTTACTATACTACAAGTCCTCGGTGCGCAAGTCCTTTGCCAAAAACACTTTTCTTCATTTGTCGATTTTCAGGCCCAAAAATTTGGCAAACACTGAAAAACGACGCCACCTTGTATCTGTTCTTTTGTACCGCCTCCAGATCATCCATTCCTTTTATTGACGTTCTTGAATCAAACATGGATCGTTGACCTCAGCTCTTCAACTCGACATTACATCATGAAATCCTCTTTGTCAACAAATTTGTATGTCATAGTTATGCTTTGCCAACAATCACCACTCAGATGTCCACTTTGTCAACAAACACAATCACCTCAAAAATGCTTCAATGATACCTTGAGGAATTTTTACCCAACAATAATTTATATGAATTTATACAAGATAATATCAATATATAGTAATTTTATAATAATGTATATTAATATTTACAAATGTATACAAATTCTCATTAATAAAAAAATAATTTACATCAATTTATAATAAATTATATCAATTTATACAAATTTATATGAATACATAATATGTTTTATTAATTGTTTTTATTTTTTTATCAATTTATACTAATATATATATTTTTTAATTTTTACGAATATTTTATAATTTATACTTAATTTCAATAATTTATATTAATTTTAAACAAATAATGCTAATTTATGCTAAATTATATCACTTTTTAATAATTTATATTTATTTATAAAATTTTTCTATAAATTTAAAGTAATTTATAAATATTTATTAGAATTTATACTAATTTATATCTATTTATAGTAATTTTGTAACAATTAATAATAATGAATATTATTTTTTACAAATGTAATTTATATCAATTTATAATAAATTATATTTATTTATACTAATTTATATGAATATATAATATTTTTTTTATTAATATATAATAGTTTTTAATAATTTTTAATATTTTTTTTATCAATTTATACCAATTTTAAATAAATTATACTAAACTATATCAATTTAAAATAATTTATATTTATTTATACTAATTTTCTATGAATTTAAACTAATTTAAAAAAATTTATTTGAAATTCTACTAAATTATATCAATTTATAGTAATTTTATAATAATGCATCATAATTCTTATTAATTTACCTTAATGTATACTATTTTTAGTTAATTTATATCAATTTATAGTTATTTCTATTAATATATATCTATTTATACTAATTTTTATTAATTTATACCAATCATAATATTTTTAATCAAGTCAAACAAATTGAATATTTATTAATTACAATTTAAAATAAATTATAGAATTTTTTATTAAACTGCTAATTTATACTAAATGTAATAAAAATGTAATAAATTAAATTAACTAAAAAATAATAAAAACTAGAAAACAATTAAATAGAAAAAATAATGGAAATTGAAAATAAAATTTTAAAAAATACCTTGAAATTGGTACTTTTCTAATGGATTTGTAGATATAGTATTGAATTTACTTAAATGAAAGGCAGATATAAAATTACAATGGTTTTTCAATAGAAAGAGAAGGGTTGTTGGAAGATTGTGAGGAGGGGGGAGGAGGGGGGGGGGGGGTGCCTCTATAGTTTTTTTTTGTGTTGAAATTTTCTTCATCTCATTTTTTTTGCTACAAACTATTTATTTACGATGGAATACCTATCCATCTCAAAAGACTTTTTCCAAAAACAATGTTTCCCCTCAATAAAAAACTATTTGTGATGGAATAGTTCTTTGCAAATAAACCCGCTGACATATTATTTGTGATGAATTCATCATAAATAATACGTTTTTGTGATAGAATCTATCGCAAATACATAGTTTTAGACATATTTGCGAAAAACGTACTGGTCCATCGTAAATAATCGTGCAACAAAAAACTATTTGTGATATAAATTTTGTTTTCATTGTAAATAGGTCGTTCTCGTCGCCGTGCGTGCAAGCGCACCAAAACCTTTTGCGATGGACATGCTCATTCGCCACAAAAAGCCTTCACTGAAAAACTATTTATGATAGATGAACCAATCCATCACAAATGGTCTGATTCTATAGACTATTTATGATGGAATATAATTTCATTACAAATATCCTATCATAAAAAATCACTTTTCCTGTAGTGGAATCACAGTTTCCCAACCCCACAACCTTCCATGTCCAAGGTAACAAACCTCACATGGTTGGGTCGCACAGTTTATCAATTCATTCGCCAAGTGTGCAAAACACCTCAGTAATTGATTGTAGGCCCCATACGGTTTGTCTGCAATTGTTTTGTGACCATGCGCTAACCCCCAAAACAAATTCATGCCTCACAAATACCCATTTATGTTTCATGGTTTCCTCCAAACCATGCTCTAATCGTTCACATAAACTATACGCTTTAGAAGATGAACTGAAAATCAACCCATGCTCAAGGTGCTCCATAGTTTCCCCTAAACAAGGCACACCAAACTGAGAAACCTTGAAATAATCCTCTAAAAACTCCAAAAAATCAACTGAAAACTCCTAAGACTTTTCCAAGAACCCGAGTCACATCTCGGGCCTTGATCCATATCAAAAAACACCAACTTTGGATGCAGAGATTCTTAGATTTTCGATCCAAATCCCAGTTCAAGAAAAGAACCCTTCTTCAAAATTCCAAATATTAAAATTTCTCTTGAAATTAATAACTTGTTAAGGAGTGATGTTTTACAACCTCCCCACCATAACACTTCTCATATTCTAGAAGCCTAAAAAAATATTTCAAACACAAACACCAACCTATCCTAGACTCCAATTCACCATCAATATGCCATATCCTGTCACTAGACTCCCATCAAACTTTTTCTGTGTAACTCCAAACAAAAATTCTAAACACACCAGAATCTCCCCAAAACCTATTACGATCCTTTAAATATCTCAACTGCATTGTATCACCCTGAGATTTTAAAAAAGAAAATTATGTTCGATAACATATATGACGTGAAACACCGAGCCTAAATGAACCATGCAATATTATTATTTAAATATGACTGATATAACTAGTTGTTAAATTGGAAGGTATGAATAATATTAACTTATTTATGAAATATATATAATGGTTCTAATCAATATAATTTTATTGATATATTCTTAGTAAATAAGGAATCAAATTCTAGTTAAGTCATTTTATTCTTTAAAAATATGTTTTTTTAAAATGGTTTTCATTGCTTTTCATGAGAAAATTTTATAATTATATTAGTGAAATTTTAGAAATTCTATTTGATAAATGGAATATAATTTTTGAAATTATCATATCAAAATTATCTTATGATGAAATTTTGATATTTGTATGAAAAGTTTGATTTTTCAATAAATAGTGAAAAATATTGATTTTTATTGAAAACTATTTTTTGTTGTTTTCAATAATTTAAAAAGAATAATACTATTTTGGATTAGTTTTAAAATTTAATTAGTTATTTTTTATAATTCAATCTAATTATGGTCTTTTTAATGAATTTTATACTTGGATATATTATTAAAACATTTTATAGTTAAAAATAAATTTATATGAAAAACCGTTTTTCATCACATCTCGTGGTTCTAATTATTAATTAAATTATATCATTTATATGAATTAAATGTTATAAAATTGATTTTTTATTTTTATTAAGTATAATTAATATTATACTATAAGGTCCAATTAATTTTTGGTCATCATGAATAATAAAAATAATAAAAACATCTTTTAGCATCGTTAAGGTTAAAACATATTTATATAGGGTTAAAATAAGAAGTTAAGGGTCTAAATGACCTAAAATCATTAATAATTTATATTTTACTCCCACATATTGATCATACCTCATCTAATATTTAGTAATGGTCCATTTGGAAACCATTTTGTATGAATAATACATTTATATATTTTATTATTCTCAAAAATTCTAATCGTGTCCTCTCCAAAACATATAAAAGGACAACACCTCTTCTATCCTATACACACATAAATAACCTTTTGATTCATCCAATACCTACCCAAATATTTTTATTACCTTCATACCCTAGACATAGAGTCTCACATTTGATCATAAAACAATCCAAGGAAGGATTTAGCTATAAACCTAAAGAGGTTGTCTGAAGAAGAGGTATAATTATTAACCACACATTTTTGTTTTATTCATTGTTCCACATCCTTTAAATATTATTCAACCATAATGAAATAATTACACCAGTATATTACATATATTTAGATGTTATTATTTTATTGGAATAACCTATATACATATACTCTTCAATCAAATGAGAAACAAAATCATAATTCATGTGTACGGCGAACTACCACCTCGCGAACCGATGTAATTATTTTTCTATCATATACTCTCACGACTATTTATGAAAATGCATTAAATGTATATATAAAATATTCATGAGATATTTATCATTATTTAAAATTAATATATCATATATTTTTGACATTTCCATTCATTTAAATATGAGAATGTCATTCATGCGTATGTGTGGATTACCACCTCCACAAAGCGATGTGGTTCATTTTTCATTATCACATCACATGGATGGTATATATAAGTGTACATAAAATAATAATGTTATATTTATGATAAAATTACCATTATGTTAATATAAAATAACACTTAACTTCTTTCCATCATGAACATTGAAAAATGGAAACATTACTCATGCGTATGTACGACCTACCGTCACCATGATTGTAACATAGTTCATTTTTTATTAACATATTTCAAGATTTGGTTTAAAAGTATAATTAATGTATAAAAATTATAATTAATTAATTATTATTATTTTTTAGATGATAAAATAATGAAATAACTTACCATAGTCAACTAGCATAATTCATTATGGACTCATGAGCCGAATATCATCAAAACGTCTGATGTGAACATAAATTATTAAGTAATTCAATATAACATGATAATAAATTAAATAAAAGGGATAAAAAATTGAAATTTTTTCTTAATAAAGTAAATAATTAACATAATTTTATTACTTAGGAAGATAAATAATGTACATGATGAGTCAGACTCAAGGTAAGATACTTTCTTTAAAAAAAGACATCTTTTAAAGTTTTCCCTTCAAACTCTTTTTATTACATGTCCATGTTTTTATAAATATCATGAGAAAACTTTTATTTTTTATTCAATGTATTATAAAGGCCCTTTTGACTATATTTTAACTTTTTTATAATTTTTTTTAAAAATCTTGATAAGGTTTTATATAAGGGAGACTTTACTTTAAAAACATCATTTTAAAAGTTATAAAGATTTATTTTTTAAATATTTATATTATATGTACATATTCTTAAAATTAATTCATTAATGTTTTTATATCTACATAAATGAATTATAAGAGATATTTTATTTATTTTTTGACTTTCTTAAAAATATTTTCAAAAGGAATATTTTTATATATTTTACACTGAATGTTTTGACTTTCTTTAAAAAAGACAAAAGGAATGTTTTATTTTAACATATGTGAAGTCAAATTTTTTTCCCACAGTTACAAACCTTATTTGATATTTGGATTTCATTATTGTATTCCATGATTTATTCAAATAAAAACCCTCTTTCCTTTTTTTTCTATGTATTTTTAAAATGGGTTTTATATGGAAACGATATTTTGATCTGTGGAAATGTTTTTCTTAAGTGTGTAAGGGATCTCTCTGAACTACCATTTTATTTGGGTTACAAACTTTATTTATATATATCACTTTATCTCTCACTTAAAATGTTATGTAATTCTTCTAAATTCTGTATATATGTCACTCACATATATGCCTATTTTTTTCTCTATTCCATTGATGGGGTAATACTTTCCTTTTGTTCATTTATCTAATTCCTTAATTATGAAATTTCCTTTGATTATGATATGAGAAAATAATTTGTAAACCATTTTATTTCCATGGTTAATTATTATTTTTATTCCATATGACTAATTTCCTTTTTTTGAAACACATAATCATAAACATGTTATGATGGGTGCACCCAAATAGCACTCCAATACATTTGGTAAAGATTTTTTCTTATAAGACTTTATGTATGGGGTTAGGGAGTAAACCCAATACACTATTGGACTCTATCCAAAATGTGTTTACATATTGGAAGTTATCCTTGAATTATGATTATTTCATGTTTTGTATTTCTACCACATTTATTATATTTCCATGATCTTATGATACCATGTTCTGCATGTTACGATCAAATGTGGTTACTCATGAGCTTATGTTTATAGGAAAGTACATTATACTTTTCAAGGGTGAAATGTATAGTTTTTTTGAAAAAGTCTTCATAAGTTTTTCATGGTGAAAAAATAACCTTTATGAGTTTTATTTTACCATTAATATTTCTTATTTAATGTTTTATGAAAATATTTGGGCAGAAAAGTTGATTTATTAGGTAATAAAATGATTATTTGAGATCAAATTTTCATTTTGAAAAAAATCTTCTATAAGTATTTATGAATTAACAAGTTTAATTATTTATTTTTATATGTACCTTACTAAGTTTTTTGTTCTCATACCATGTTTTAAAATGTTTTTCATAGGGTTTTATGGATGATCAGGGACAATGATGAGGGTAATATGAAATTTGTGAAGATAATTCATAGAAAAATTTGTTACATCATAATAATTTTTTTTGTGTGAAAAAAATGGATAATAAGTGAAAGTATCCACTTTGTGATGTAATATTTATTTATGTAAGGGTGATAGCCTAATTCTCTAAAACTCTAGATTGTAAAGATCATCAAATGTAAGAAAATGAATTCTTGAGTTAAAACTCAAGATTATTTAATGTTTATGGTTGGGTCCCTACATGTATCTTGAATTACACTCCTAACACGGTTTCCAACTCTCTATATTTGTTTCTACACAAAAAACTGTTCGATCTACCTCTAGAAGACTTATTCCATAACCTATAGAGGCGTCCTCGCATTAGCTGGATATAATGCCTTAATAGTATAGACATCAATGATCCATTCAAACTCTCTCATTGGAGTATGTGTCACGACCTGTCCTCAGGGCCCGTTCCGTGACTACCCAAAGCCTGCCTTCCATAGGAAAGGGGCTGGTGACTAGCAACAAAGGAGTAAATCCTGATAAAAGGGAAGGCATTGCCTTTATATAAGTAAACAAACACAACAGAGTACGCAAGCTGAAGTAAACACTAAGTAAACTGAGTACAAAAGTAGGTGCCGGAAAGTAAATGGTCCAGAATACAAACCCAACTGAAAGTACAGTACAACAGTAAAGAAAGAACAGCTGCAGTAAATTAAACCAGCAACCACTGAGTCGTCCTCCGGATATCCCACCTGAAGGGTGGGTACAGATGGTCTCCTCAGCTCCTCAGGTCTGGCCATCCGCTCCGTGTATGTCCCACCAAGTGGTCCACCTCCAGGTACCGTCCCACTCCATAGACTCCACCTCGATCAGTGTTGTCTGTCGTATGCATCCAACACAACGTAGTTCAGGCATAGCCCACGGAGGGGTGAGTATACGATACTCAGTAGGGACCCCGAGACCCCTAAAGGTCTCTCAGAATCCACAAAGGATAAACCACAAAGGAAATATACAACACATATTATCAACCAACTCTACTTAGGTATATGCCCATACATATACCTAAGTCATCAATTCCAGTTCGGCTCCAACTCCCGAGCCCAAGTACAACCCATTCCACATAGGAAAGCAAAACCTAATCCACACAGGAAAGCAAATCAATCATATTGATGATAATGATTGAAAGTCAAGACTCAGCTCACACAGGTATACTACTCACGAAGAAGGGTGGAGATGATAGATGTAGCCTCTGAATCATCTCCCCTGCCGAACCCACGTAGGATCTAAGTACAGAAGTCGTCGCTGCCAAACCAACGTAGGATCCTAGTACAGTAACCATCGCTGTCAACCCACATAGGATCCAAGTACAGTATTCCTCGCTGCCGAACCCATGTAGGATCTAAGTACAGTCGTCCTCACTGCTGAACCCACGTAGGATCCAAGTACAGTCATCCTCGCTACCGAACCCACGTAGGATCCAAGTACAGTCATCCTAGCTGCCGAACCCACGTAGGATCCAAGTACAGTCATCATCATCGTCGCAGTCACAGCCAGCTCTAGGATTCCCGCACACAGCGTACTCGATTCTGGGAGGGTCCGCTCCACGAGTAAAAGGGGTCGATACATCAACTGTCACGAAGACCAGAGATGATGTATCCCAACATTTCGTCCCACGTTATAGGAAAAAACCAAGCAGAATGTGTCCAAGATACAGAGAATAAGATGACCAAGTCATTTCCCCAAAAGTACACGACGTGTAGGTAAAAAGTACACACCGTGTTATCAGACACCAGGTACTACCCGTGTGAACGGCCCGTGTCATGGAGTTGGCCATGTAAATAAGTAAGTACACGGTGTGTGGTATGGTTACACGCTGTGTCCAAACCTCTAGGGTCAGTTCCATGTGCACTGGCCATGCCTGGCTATGTGATGGAGTAGATGCCCATGTACTCCACCCCATGTCCATGTATTCCCGAAATACACGCCGAGTCATTACGAAGCTGCTTCTGCCATGGTGAGGTAGTACACGCCGTGTCCCTAGCCATGTGGTTCTGCCCGAGTTCGTGTATCTTCCAGATTACACGCCGCGCCATCACGAAGCCGCTTCTAACTTTCTATGAAATGAATACACACCGTGTCCCTGGCCGTGTGGTTCTGCTCGTGTCTGTGTATCTTCCAGATTACATGCCATGTCTATCGAAGCCTCCTCTGACAAACAGTGTGGAGAGTACACACCCTGTGTATAGAGTCACACGCCGTGTGTTACTTTTCTAGCATCCGAAACGGAATCCACGATACACTTTTACTACACGGTGTGTACTTTTGGAGTACACGCCGTGTATTATGGAATTTTCCAGAAATGATGCCTCTGGCCAGCACGCCTCCCGAGGCATCCGTTCTTCATTCCGATGATCCGATTTCTACGAAACTTCTGCTTCTAAGTCACCCCAACGCTTTGAGGCCGTTTACGATGGTTTCGGGCCTCCGATCGGCTCCAAAAACATAACTTGATTCACCACTCAAGAACAGTTGAAGGACTCCACTTATTCACAAGAACGGTGGAGGAATCAGACTGTGTTAGTTTGGTCTGGTCCCTTCTGCATTAGTCCGATAACAAGTGGTTTAAGAGGAATGAAAACATGGAAGGAAAACCAATATTTCTCAATCCAAAACACACCCCTACTTCGAAGGAAGTTCGTTATTATCAAGCGCCTCAGATGATGGCGTCGATTTCGTCGTCGTCGATGTCTCCACCCTTGTCGCGGAGGAAGAAGAGGATGAAGAGACCGGGGCCGCCGAGCCGAAATTCTTCGTTGGAGAGTTGGCGTTCTTCGTTGAAGATGAAGTTCTTCAAAAGGGACTAGAGATCTCTCCTCCAATTCTCAACAAAACAAACTAACCAAAATAAAATAAGCTTCCCTTATTTTATTTTACTTTTCCATGCATTCAAATTTACAAAATTCAAACACTTAAATCAATTAATTTATTAAATGTGTGTTGGCATGAATTAATGTGGAAGGGGAGGAGTCACTTAATTAAAAACAAGGGGTTTTCCAACATTAAACACAATAAGTTTAATGGGGGGGGGGGGTTAAGGGGTTTTAGGGAATGTGAAGGGTTGGGGCTTGTGCGGGCCCCACCTCACATTTATCCTCACATGGGTAGTTAGGATGCTTGTGGGTCCCACCCTAACTCCCTCATGTAGGTTAAAAACATCTTAGGAAAAGAAATAAAATTGTAACATAATTTTATTTTACTTTTCATTTAATCCACATTTTTTAACAACTCCTCCCGAGAAGACGCATCTTCGGTAAATGTCCTCTTAAGAAATTACCGGAGCTATGGATTCATCGGTGCCCTCAGATTTCAATTCCGAGCAACGGTTCAAAAGATAGAAAAACCCACTCATTTGTTCACTGAACGTACCTGAGCTAAACATAGAAAATTGATTCCAGGCACACCGGGCCTCGGAATCAGGTGCCGTTAGAAACTGCGTACTCGTAAAATTCCAAAGAACTTAAGAAAAAATTTTCCCTGAAATTTACGGGTCTTTACATTACTCCCACCTCAGGGATTTAAATCCCCGTAAAGCTACATCATAAACTAGGGAAACAAATGAGGGTACTGTGCATGCATCTGAGCCTCCCGCTCCCATGTGCTCTCCTGGAGGTTCCCGTGCTACCACCTGATGCGCACTAGTGGAATCGACCGTCCATGCAGGACCCAATCTTGTCGATCCTTGATCTCCACCGGGACCTTCGCAAATGTAGCCCCGTCATCGATGTCCATCTCCCCGTGATCAATGATATGCGTCGGGTTGTGCACGCATCTCCTCAGCTGAGATACGTGGAAGACATCGTGCACTCAGTGCAACTGAGGTGGAAGAGCCAGGCGATAAGCCACCCCACCTATCCTGCTGAGAACCTGAAATGGTCTGATGAAGTGTGGAGATAACTTGCCGCCCTGGCCAAATCTCCGTAATCCACATCGAGGTGAGACCCGTAATAAAACGTGGTCACCATCCTCGAAATCCAGTGGTCTCCACCTCCTATCAGCATAGTACTTCTATCAGCTCTGTGCAGTCCTCATCCGCTCCTGGATAATCTGCACTTTCTCCGTCATGGCCTGGACCATCTCTGGTCCTACAAGTGCTGACTCCCTAGGGTCATTCCAGCACATAGGTGATCTGCAAGGTTGGTCGTACAATGCCTCGTATGGTGCCATCCTGATGGTGGAGTGGTAGCTGTTGTTATACGTAAACTCCACCAAAGGTAGGTGATCCTCCCAGCTGCGACCAAAGTCGAGGACACATGCATGGAGCATGTCCTCGAGATTATGAATGGTCCTCTCCGTTTGGACATCCGTCTGAGGATGAAAGGTGGTGCTCAGGCATATCTGCGTCCCAAAGGCCTCCTACAACCCCTTCCAAAGCCAGGAAGTAAAGAGAGCGTCTCGATCGGAGACGATAGACGATGGAACACCATGAAGTCGAAAGATCTCCTGAATGTAGAGGCATTCCATGCTCTCCACTGAGCCCTGCTCTCTGATAGGTAGAAAGTGGGCCGACTTGGTGAGTCGGTCGATGATCACCCAGATAGAGTCATTCCCTCTGGTAGTACGTGGATGTCCCGTAACGAAATCCATGGATATCCCATCCCACTTCCACTCTGGGACCTCTAAGGGTTGCACCAAGCCTGCCGGTACCTGGTGATCTGCCTTCACCTGCTGGCAGGTGAGGCATCGTGAAACGAACTCTGCCACAACCTTCTTCATACCTGGCCACCAGTGCTATCGTCTGAGATCCTGGTACATCTTCGCTACTCCTAGATGTACCACCAATGGGGAAGTGTGAAACTCTCTCAGCACCTCCTCCTGTAATGCAACTGGTACCATGGTACGTCCTCTGAAAAGGATGACGTGCTCTACTCCTATATAAAATCCATCAGGTGTCTGTCCTGTGGATATCTGTGCATGTCGCGTCTCACAGTCAACGTCCCCACACTGTGCCTCCCTGACCCGCTAAAGTAGCAGAGGAGTGACTGTGAGTGACTGTAGGAAGGCCGATCCATCTCTATCCATGAAGGATATCTGCAAAGCGGCTAACTGACCTGTCGCCTCTCCAAGTAGCTGAATGCCCGATCTTTTGCTGAGAGCACCAGCTACTACGTTCCCCTTCCCAGGAGTATAGACTCTCTCAAAGTCATAGTCCTGGAGGAACTCGATCCATCACCATTGTCTCAGGTTCAGGTCCTTCTATGAGAAGATGTACCTGAGACTCTAGTGGTTAGAGTAAGACTGTAAAGCGCTCGCCCATCAGATAGTGCCGCCACATCTTCAAGGCGAAGACCACTGCTGCTAACTCCAGGTCATGGGTAGAATAGTTCTGCTCATGTTGCCTCAACTGTTGTGAACCATAAGTGATCACTGCCCGCTCCTGTATCGGGACACACCCGAGTCTGGTCCCTAATGCATCACAGCAAACTACGTACCCTACGCCCTCCTCCGGTAGCCTCAAGATGGGTGCACTGGTCAATCTCTGTCTTAGCTTTTGGAAGATCAGCTGACATCTATCTGTCCACACAAAGGGTTTAACCTTCTTATTCAAAGCTAAAAGTGGTGCTGCAACTCTGGAGAAGTCTGGAATGAATCTCCGATAGTACCCAGCCAGACCTAGGAAACACCGCACCTCAGTCACGCTCCTGGGTGGCTCCCAAGCTAGTACTGTCTCGATCTTCGTAGGATCCACCACAACTCCCGCCTCATAGATGACATGCCCCAAGAAGTGGGCCTCTCGAATCCAGAACTAAAACTTCAAGAGATTACCATAAAGCTAGTGCTCTCAGAGTGTGTCAAGTACAATCCACAAGTGGTAAGCGGGCTCCTCCCTAGTAGTCGAGTAAATCAAAATGTCATCGATGAAGACTACGAAAAACCAATTGAGGTAAGGCTAGAAGATCCTGTTCATGAGACTCATGAACACTGCTGGAGCATTGGTTATGCTGAAAGGAATAACCAAGAACTCATAGTGGCCATACCGACACCTGAAGGCCGTCTTCTGCACATCCACGTCTCGAAATATGATCTGATGATAGCCTGACCTGAGGTTTATCTTCAAGAACCAGCATGATCCCTTGATCTGATCAAAGAGGTCATCAATCCTCGAAAGTGGATAATTGTTCTTCACGGTCACCTGGTTCAAGAGACGATAGTCGACACACAGTCGCAAGCTCCCGTCCGCCTTCTTGGAGAAAAAAATTGGGGAAGCCCAGGGTGAAACACCGGGTCGAATGAATCCCTTGCCCGGCAAGTCCTCCGGCTGTACCTGTAGCTCACGAAGCTCAGCGGGAGCCATCCAATATGATGGAGTAGATATCGGGGCTATCCCGGGGTACAAGTCAATATATAAGTCTACCTCTCTGCGAGGAGGTAGTCCTGGAACGTCTTCAGGAAAAACGTCCGCATACTGATCCACCACAACAGGAAAACTTAGAATCTGCACATCAACTGCTCCTAGGATGAGACTAGCCAACTGATGGGTGATCAAATTTCCTCTCCTCTGTGTGAGTCCATCCTGCACTGCAAAGGTTCCCTTCTCGTCGGTAAAGGTGAACCTTCTCCCATCGATGCGAACACACCGCACCTTGTGCCTAATACAGTCGATCTGAGCATAGACCGTAGATAACCAATCCATACCCAAGATGATGTCGTAAGGCCTCGACGCCGCTACAAGAAGATCCCAGCCAAAGCTCTCGCCTCCTAGAGTAAGTTCACACTGCCGACACCAGTGTGTAATTGTTGATTCTGCTCCCGTAGGAGTCTCTAGTCGTAAGGATCGAGCCAACAGCTATGTCGGAATCTCTGAGCTCCGAACAAGGGTAGTGACAATGAAAGAATGACTCACTCCTGTGCCTATAAGAACTGCAGAAAGGGTGGAGTAGACACAGATCGTATCTCAAATCATCTCAGGTGCGCCGTGGTCATAAGCCTCCACTATCTGAAGCTGGTCCTGCCTCTGTCTGCCAGCTCCCTGTGGTTGGGGTGGACCTCCTGGTGGTGGTGTTGGTAGAGCCCCGAAGCGTCGTCAACCACCTGTTGCCCGACCATCTCTTCTACCTCATTCTCTTGCTCCTTGCGGACCGCCATGATCGAACCTCTACCTCTGCCTAGGTGGTCCCTCAACTGTCTGCTGCTCCTCTACATGGCGGGTCGGGCAGTCATGAGCCATGTGGCCCTGCCCTCTGCATGCATAGCAGTGCCTGCCTCTCGTATGACTAGATCTACTGCGTGTGCCCCGCACCTCTGAACCAGTATCCTGAGGTCACACACCTGGTGGCCTGGTCTGCTTGGACCTCTGCGACATCTGTCTACTGCCGACTATAGAAGACTCCGCTACGTGTCACCCTACGGTAGGTCTTGCTGCTGGAGTAGGCTTAGCAAGGAAGCTCTCCACAAGTAGGGCTCGCTCCAGTACTCCTGCCTCTGTCAGAATGATGAGTGAGATCATCGAAGCTCTGATATCATGCCTCAGTCCCTTCGCGAAGGTCTGGCCCCAGAAGAATGGGTCCCGTACCATGTCCGTGGAGTAGCGCGAGAGATCAGTACATCTCGCCGAGTACTGGGCTACTGACATGTTGCCCTGCCGCAGCTATAGTAACTCCTGGATGCGCACCGCACGGAGGGTGGATGGAACGAACTCTAAGAGAAATAGGCTCTCAAAGTCCGTCCAAAGTAGAGATGCCTCGTCATGAACCTGGAGCATTAGGCTCCACCATCTACCTACTGCTATGTGCAGGAGACTCGCCGCAAGGATCACCATAAGATCTGTTGGTGTCCCTACCAATCTGAAGACTCGGACAACAGCCTCCATCCAATCCTCGGCTGCCTGAGGGTCCATCTCTCCATGGAACCTGGGCGGCCTCTGATGCTGAAACTCATGAAGTGAACTCAGGCGACGTGCACTCTCAGCTGCTGGGGCTGGTGGCATCGGTGGCTCGGTGGATAGAGGTACCGCTGGTGCCTCCGCTGTAATGGGGCCCTGCACCGATGCCTCATCGCTCAGTGGGCTGCCATCTCTCACAAATCTTGAAACCCTATCTAGCTACCATCGTGGGGCCATCCTGAAAGAAACAAGTGTGCCACGGTTAATACAGTATACCTGGTGAGCTGACACAAAGTAATTACAAAGAAAACTTTTCAAACACACATGCAATCAATGTTTTCTTGCACTGAGTCAGAAATCAGAATTTAGGGTCCTGGTGTATAGATACGTCAGCCGCCGCACCAACACTGGACTCCCTGGACTGATAACCACACTCAATACACTTAACACTATTGCTTCACAGAAAGAAATTATCAGAGTCCTAAGTTCTGTGGTAGAACCGAATCCTCTGATACCAATTTGTCATGACCTGTAGAAACCCAAAGCTTGATGTACATGGACATTACATTAATTTAGCAGAATAATTAATACATAACAAAAACAGACACACAAGGATCGTAATAGTTTAGTATCTTTGGAAACTCATAATATAATCTTCTAATCGTGATGAAAGATCTTCAACATCTCCCATAAGATCTTCCCCTTTTTGTTTTCTTACCTAAAACCTTTCTTTAAATCCCGGGGAAAAGAAAACATATAAAAGGGTGATCTCAAATGCTCAGTAAGGGTAAGCATGGATAAAATAAAACAAATCATATAAATTTGAACTTCAAAACATGAACATAATATTTAAACATCATAATCTTGAGGAATGACATAAATCATGGAAGTACGTAAGGCATACATAACAAAGAAACATCAATCATGATAAAATAGCATGGTAATTAAACATGTAATTGTGGAAAACCATTAATCACATGATATGATTTCCATAGTAGCCAAGGCATTGCTGCCAAGACTATCTTAGTGGACAAAGTCCCTTTCTGAATCGAGTTCACTCCTCATTCTAGTCCTGTATTACTGAACCGGTTTAACTTGCCGTTCCAGCCATGTCTATCTCATGAGATATAAATCTTTACCCAATGCATTGGAGGGAGATATAGGTCCCACCCATCTCATAATGAAATCATTCTTACTTGTGCCACAAAATAAACATACATCATTCATAATAACCCAATAAATAAAATGGGTTTCATAAACATCATCCCATCATTACATAATCCATATAAAAGAAATGGATATCATTTCATAATAAGGAAAATGAAACCATGTAAATCATAGAGACATTATACTTGAAACATACACATATGAAATAATTTCATCTTAGATGAAAAATGGTTTTGATAAAACACTTGAAATGAATTCTTGAGGACAATATCCTTTCTTCTTCAAAATCATTTTCTTTTCACAAAATGTCATGAAATTTTAAAAGAAAAAGATTTTGTTGAAAATAGTCATGAAATATTTTGGAGGAATCTTCATGAAAATAAGGCTTTATAAAACTGTAAAAATCATTTCATGCTGTATACGTTAAAAAAACATTCTTCTCGTACTTTTGTCGAAAAAGTCAAAAAGTACCTTGTAGGGTAAATAAAAGAAGATTCCTTCCATACCAAGGGGTAAAAGTCAAAATGGGTAAAAATGACTTTAAAAATACATGAATAAATTTTTATAAAACATGGACATAGATGATAGCAATAACCCCAGTAAATACTTACGAATAAGAAATCTCGGATAAAAATGAGATTGTGAGATTTTCCCTTACCTTACATCCGATATGCTTCATACGTATCCGAACCTCCTGTATAATGATTTAAATAATGTCATTGACTTATTACAGAATCATATTCATTGTTATGATATCATATATGTTTCACTTATGACTTTATATTACCCGTTCTTTTGTAAATTCCATGTTAAAGCAGCATTTTGGGTAAAATAATTTCATTTATCGTATGTGTTTCGACTTGTCGTTATTGATATTATTAATTATATCTTGATTTACATAATTAAAAAATGTAAAACATGATTTATATATAATATATATTCATCATATACATATATATATATTATATATCGATAAAAGGAATGAAATACACCGTTCATGGAGACGGTAGACCGTACGTACGCATGAACGTTGTTTTCGTTTCCTTATTGAATTGAATGAAACTAAATAGATGAAAAAAATATATATATACATAAATCCAGTAGCATTATTATTTTATATATTTCATTATTATTCATTATATAAACTTTATGATCATTCTTGTATGGTTAACATGGAGAATGAATCTTATCGCGTCGTGGAGACGGTAGTCCGTACGTACGCACGAGCGATGATATCGTTTCCATAATTATTGAATAGAATTGGAGTGGATGGTATAATATATCAGAATCAGTATGATGTTATAATAACCATATATAGTTATTATTTACACCATTATACCCATCCATGTAAGGTGTTGGTGGAAAAACAGATTTCACCACGGCGTGGAGACGGTATTCCGTACGTACGCACGCTTGGTGATTTCGTTTTCCGTAGGATGGATAGATGGTGAAATAGGGTTGTTTCATACTTATAATAACATATCTTTATATGAGTTATACTGATTTTATTACTTCATAATGAAACAACTAAAGAAGAAGAAGTGGAAGAATAAATAGAGTTGAAAGAATCGGTAACGAACATTAGCTCTTCTTTGAAGCGCCTCTTTGAGACCTCATCTTAGGGCACTAAAATTGGTCTTTGAAGAAGAAAAGAACCTCTAGGATGTTTCTATGGAAGTGGAGAAGATAATTTTTCAGGGGTTGGCCGATCTTGAAGGCTCAAAGTGGTGTGAGGAAGAGAGGGAGGAGGTGCCTTTTTATAAGGGAGGAGAGGGGCACCTTTGGAATAACTAAAAATATTATTTTATTATAAAGTCATATTCGGTTTTTAATAGATCCAAATTGATTTATTTCGAATATAAGGTGGGGATGGGTATAAATAATCTCATCCAATAGAATTTAGACAAGTTTAGGTTCCTATTTTAACCTTATCATTTAGATTTAACTTTAAGTTAAATAATTTTACTTTTACCGTGTCTTCTTGTTTTCTTACACTATAAGGTTAATAAACTTACTATAATAAGCCAAACGAACCCCAAGTGGTTTATTATTAATATATATATCATTATATAAGTCATTTGGACGAATCTTAGATTTTTAGGAATAAAATAACAATTAATAATATAATATTTGTTTTAAAAACTATTTTATGTCAATTTTGACACTATTTGGTACTTGATTTTTGTGAAAATCATAACAGCATGATTAGTTCTAAAAAAGTTACTTAAATCAATAATAACATCTCATATTAACCTAAAAAATTAGTGTAATTCATAAAAAGTCTCAAATTACATTTTTTTGGGTATTTATAACATCAATCATGTCAATAGTTTATTAATAAGATAATTAATGCATCATCTTTTTGTCATAAATAAATTAAATTATTTAATGTCTAAAAAATATAAATAAAATAATATTATGTAGGAAATATTTTTATCTTTCTAATGAAAATTTATAGTTGAATTTATCTAATGTATAACCCTATATTAAAAATTGTTTACTTATTAAACTTTGATTTTAACTATTTTCACCCTTCTTTAAATAAATTAATATTAAATGTCCTAATCTAATCCAAGTGGGCCTAAATGGTAATATTTTATTCATAAGGTTGTTTTTGGTCGAATTAAACTTATAAAATAGAATTAGGACATGTTTTAGGGTAATAATAATATCATTTTTACCATTAATTATCCTATTTACTTTTAACCGTGGTAAATAAAAGTAAAAAGTTACTATTCACCAAAAATTATTTTCATCTCATTGAACCACATTTTAGTCCTTGATATTAACCGTGTCTCTCTTATTTTTTAAATTAAATTCACATAAGTGGTAAAATTTAATTTAAATTAAAAAAAGTCAGTTTTTTTAACTACCACCAAGTGGTTTCACTATTCATCAAAAATTGAAGTTTTTCAGAAAAATACCAAAAATTCAGGCTAAGCTTTATTTGATATTACAAATTCAAAATTGATGTCTATTTTTACAAATTCATAACATATAAGTGGCATTAATAAATTTTAAATTTAATTCCCGTTATCAAAACAAATAGCGTGTTTTTAAGAAACAAAAACAATCAAAAGATTGATACTTGTTTATATCCAATTTCAAAGTGAAATTAATTCCAATGAACAAAATTGGATTAAATGATAAAAATATATTCTAATTACACTTTAAACCCAATTAAAAGGATAATCTAACCATATAAATTATTGCGATGAAAAAAGTTGTTTTTAATTAAAATATAGCGTGTTTTTACTATTCATTAAAATATGAAAGTTATCAGAATAATATGAGAAATTTATCCAAAGTAAATTCTTATATCCTGATTCCAAAGAAGAATTTTATTTTGTCAAATTGAACTTATAGACAAGTCAAAAACAATATTTAAAGTGGTTGCGCCATCAAAAGGCGGCAAAACTACATTTTTTGAAAATTACTTATTTTACTCGAAAAATTGATTTTGTTCTCATACCATGTTCTATAAAATGTGTAAGATGAATAATAATGTTATAAAATTCAAAATGTAGTTGATAATATTCATACCAGGTAGTTCATATAACATATCGTTGTTTAGCAAAACTCAGTATTGCGTACAACACACACTATCGTGGAAGGTCGTGATTGCGTGTAATGCAAGCCAAGTCAGGGATGCGTGTTGTGCAAGCTACTTTTGGTGTAGCATAAAACACAAGACATTAATGAAATTAAAAAGAATATTTTTCATAAAATCTTGGGGTGTTACATTCTACCCCCCTTAAAATGAATTTCGCCCTCGAAATTCGTCGGGGTTGTAAATGGTTTACTACTCGAATGTTTGTTTAATAGAAACCCACATCGTAAAAAGGAATACCAAAACTTGGCTTTAAAAACTAAAGTATGAAATGTAATGGTTACCCAAATTAACTCATCACTGGGTTTCCACGTAGGAGAACATAGGTGAAAATATGGATATGGAAGAAAAATCTAACCATCAAGTTCTGATGGAGAGTGGTAGAGAACATGGATATGAAAAAGCCATCAATAAAAAAGCCATAGATTTGTGATGATATAAGGTACCATCTGATTCATCGGATATAAGGGCACTAGGACAACATTTTTGGTTTTCAAGATCATTTCCCTAAAGTTGATGAAATTAGAATTAGAAGAAATACTTTCGTGATTTTGGTACAGTCTCACCGTTAGTCGTTATTTGGACAATTTACACTTCATATCTTAAAGAAATGAAGTTGAATTTGTCATTCGTGAAGTGTTAGCAGATCATGTGATAGAATGATGGGTCATTCCATCTGTCTCAAACAAAAGGTTATAAAAGTTATCAAAAATACATAAGTCCATCTATAGTGAGATTAATCATATATGGTTCCTAAAATGGACTTATACTTCATATATCATACTGCTTAATATAATAAAACTAGTTTCTACTAAACAGGGACTTCCTGTAGGCCAGTGGTAGGAGATAAAGGCTAGTCGCACTTCGGTTGTGGGTTTGATTCCCACAGCCTTGTCCGACGCGATGGGCTGTCACCTGTCCTGCAGGTTGTCCTTTTTCTAAAACTACATTACTATAACATCCCATCAATAATATCGAAAAAAGTTCTATCCTTAAACAATACTAACTTATGTCCAACATAATCCATTCTAATCTTTAGGCTTATCAAAAATACTTCGGTCCAAGCTAGTATAAAGAAAATGATTACTTGAAATGTCATCAACCAAGCATGTGAATACCATCATTTATCCCCCATATATCTTGTTGGTCACATTCCAATCATGTGAATACCTTAATCATGTATTCTCTTGAAAAATGAATACGCATTAAACCTTAGTGAAAACCTGAATGCTGTCAAAAGTTAACTCTTTCCACATACCAAAATCCAAAAATTCTATATACTCAAACCATGATATAACCTTCCCCTTATATCAGTCATGAGCTCATGAATACTATCAAACATTTAATTTTCTCCTTATCCCTTCATTATGCGCATATCATCTACTTTCCAAAATATCTGAATAACCTTTCATGGTTACTGGTACCATTAATCACACACTTTCAAAACTTAAGGAAAGATAACAATGTAACAATCCTTAGATGTATCTTTATTCCATAGTACCATGATATTACTTATACAACATTACACTTGATAAACATATAATCATTCCACTACCTTCTTAAACCATTGACCGAGCTTCAACAATTATTTCATCTCACATATGATTTGTAGTCTCTTCATCATCATCAACATAAATACTACCCATACGACCGTACTGATTCTCTTGATAAGACTTTCCCTTAGGGCATTGGTTTGAATAATGCCTGTAAATTCCACATTTAAAACATTTAACCATTGTTGATGTCGTAGAAATACCATTATCTTTATCCATGGTGTTAACTGAACCTTTTCCTTTGCACTTACTGGCTTTGTGTCCTTCTTTTCCACACCCAAAGCATCTTCCAGTTCCTTTGAAACAATCTCCCCAATGTCTCTTCCCACATGATTTACATGAGGGAAATTGAACTTTCTTTCCTCTATGATCATCATGAAACTCCATCTTTATCTTATTATTTGAGTCGGGAAACTTACCAAAGTTGAGATTATTGATCATATTATGAGATTTATGATTAGGCATAATAATGATGTTTGGACTTCCAAATCTCGTTTCATTTGGTTTATCATGAATAATATCATTCCATTGTCCGTCATATCCTCTATTATCATGAATCTTCCTATTTCTAGCCATTTTCTAAAACCCAAAAAGAATAGTGTGAGAGGAAAAAATCATGCTAGGGAAAACAACATATTAAAGGGGGATCACCCTAAATATCTAACATCTTAGGTTAAATTCTAAGATCGGTACCATAGTTCTAGGACTATATCCTATACGTATACTTATCCTTAGGGACATCCCTAGACATACCTTAGAAATATCTCTAGGGATCTCACTAACGTTTTCACATCCTAGTTTCCAAAGGTTGACTAAACCTTTCCTCTGTTACTTTAGCGGAATACTTAATACATAACAAAAACAAACACACAAGGATCGTAATAGTTTAGTGTCTTTGGGAACTCGGAATATAATCTTCTAATCGTGGTGAAAGATCTTCAAAATCTCCCATAAGATCTTCCCCTTTTTGTTTTCTTAACTAAAATATTTCTTTAAATCCTGGGGAAAAGAAAACATATAAAAGGGTGATCTCAAATGCTCAGTAAGGGTAAGCATGGATAAAATAAAACAAATCATATACATTTGAACTTCAAAACATGAACATAATATTTAAACATCAGAATCTTGAGGAATGAAATAAATCATGGAAGTACGTAAGGAATAGATCATAAAGAAACATTAATCATGATAAAATAGCATGGGACTTAAACATTTAATTGTGGCAAACCATTAATCACATGATATGATTTCCATAGAGGCCAAGGCATTGCTGCCAAGACCATCTTAGTGGACAAAGTCCCTTTCTAAATCGAGTTCACTCCTCGTTGCAGTCCTGTATTACTGAACCGGTTTAACTTGCCATTCCAGCCATGTCTATGTCATGAGATATAAATCTTTACCTAATGCATTGGATGGATATATAGGTCCCACCCATCTCATAATGAAATCATTCTTACTTGTGCCACAAAATAAACATAAATCATTCATAATAACCCAATAAATAAAATGGGTTTCATAAACATCATACCATCATTACATAATCCATATAAAAGAAATGGATATCATTTCATAATAAGGAAAGTGAAACCATGTAAATCATAGAGACATTATACTTGAAACATACACATATGAAATAATTTCATCTTAGATGAAAAATGGTTTTGATAAAACACTTGAAATGAATTTTTGAGGAAAATATCCTTTCTTCTTCAAAATCATTTTCTTTTCACAAAATGTCATACAATTTTAAAAGAAAAGGATTTTGTTGAAAATAGTCATGAAATATTTTGGAGGAAGCTTCATTAAAATAAGGCTTTATAAAACCGTAAAAATCCTTTCATGCTGTATACGTTAAAAAAACATTCTTCTCGTACTTTTGTCGGAAAAGTCAAAAAGTACCTTGTAGGGTAAATAAAAGAAGATTCCTTCCATACCAAGGGGTAAAAGTAAAAATGGGTAAAAAGGAATTTAAACACACATGAATACATTTTTATAAAACATGGACATGGATGATAGAAATAAACCCAGTAAATACTTACAAATAAGCAATCTCGAATAAAAATGAGATTGTGATATTTTCCCTTACCTTAGGTCCGATATGCTTTGTACGTATCCGAACCTCCTGTATAATGATTTAAATAATGTCATTGACTTATTAAATAATCATATTAATTGTTATGATATCATATATGTTTCACTTATGACTTTATATTACCCGTTCTTTTGTAAATTCCATGTTAAAGTAGCGTTTTGGGTAAAATCATTTCATTTATCGTATGTGTTTCGACTTGTCATTCTTGATATTATTACTTATATCCTGATTTACATAATTACAGAATGTAAAACATGAAGTATATATAATATATATTCATCATATAAATATATATATTATAGATCGATAAAAGGAATGAAATACACCGTTCATGGAGACGGTAGACCGTACATACGCATGAACGCTGTTTTCGTTTCCTTATTGAATTGAATGAAACTAAATAGATGACATACATATATATATATATATACATAAATCCAGTAGAATTATTATTTCATATATTTCATTATTATTAATTATATAAACTTTATGATCATTCATGTATGGTTAACATGGAGAATGAATCTTATCGCGTCGTGGAGACGGTAATCCGTACGTACGCACAAGCGATGATATCGTTCCCATAATTATTGAATATAATTGGAGTGGATGGTATAATATATCAGAACCAGTATGATGTTATAATAACCATATATAGTTATTATTTACACCATTATACCCATCCATGTAAGGTGTTGGTGGAAAAACAGATTTCACCACGGCGTGGAGACAGTATTCCGTATGTACGCACGCGTGGTGATTTCGTTTTCCGTAGGATGGATAGATGGTGAAATAAGGTTGTTTGATACTTATAATAACATATCAGTATATTATTTATACTTATGTTATTACTTCATAATTAAAAAACTAAATAAGAAGAAGTGGAATAAGAAATAGAGTTGAAATAATCGGTAACGAACATTACCTCTTCTTTGAAGCGCCTCTTTGAGACCTCCTCTTAGGGAACTAAAATTGGTCTTTGAAGAAGAAAAAAACCTCTAGGATGTTTCTATAGAAGTGGAGAAGAGAATTTGGCAGGGGTTGGCCAAGCTTGAAGGCTCAAAGTGGTGTGAGGAAGAGAGAGAGGAGGTGCCCTTTTATAAGGGAGGAGAGAGGCACCTTTGGAATAACTAAAAATATTATTTTATTATAAAGTCATATTCGGTTTTTAATAGCTCCAAATTGATTTATTTAGAAGATAAGGTGGGTATGGGTCGAAATACTCTCATCCAAAAGAATTTAGACAAGTTTAGGTTCCTATTTTAACCTTATCATTTATATTTAACTTTAAGTTAAATAATTTTACTTTTACCGTGTCTTCTTGTTTTCTTACACTATAAGGTTAATAAACTTACTATAACAAGCCAAACGAACCCAAAGTGGTTAATTATTAATATAAATATCAATATATAAGTAATTTGGCATAACCTTAGATTTTTAGGAATAAAATAACAATTAATAATATAATATTTGTTTTAAAAACTATTTTATGTCAATTTTGACACTATTTGGTACTTGATTTTTGTGAAAATCATAACAGCATGATTAGTTATAAAAAAGTTACTTAAATAAATAATAACAAGTCATATTAACCTATAAAATTAGTCTAATTCATAAAAAGTCTCAAATTACATTTCTTAGGGTATTTATAACATCAATTATGTCAATATTTTATCAATAAGATAATTACCGCATCATCTTTGTGTCATAAATAAATTAAATTATTTATTGTATAAAAAATATAAATAAAATACCATTATGTAGGAAATATTTTTATATTTCTAATGAATATTTATAGTCTAATTTATCTTATGTATAACCCTATATTAAAAATTATTTACTTATTAAACTTTGATTTTAACTATTTTAACCCTTCTTTAAATAAATTAATATTAAATGTCCTAATCTAATCCAAGTGGGACTAAATGGTCATATTTTATTCCTAAGATTGTTTTTGGTTGAATTACACTTATCCAATAGAATTAGGACATGTTTTAGGGTAATAATAATATCATTTTTACCCTTAATTATCCTATTTACTTTTAACCGTGGTAAATAAAAGTAAAAAGTTACTATTCACCAAAAATTATTTTCATCTAATTGAAGCACATTTTAGTCCTTGATATTAACCGTGTCTCTCAGATTTTTGAAATTCAATTCACAGAAGTGGTAAAATTTAATTTAAATTAAAAAAAGTTAGTTTTTAACTACCACTAAGTGGTTTCACTATTCATCGAAAATTGAAGTTTTTCAGAAAAATACCAAAAATTCAGCCTAAGCATTATTTGATATTCCAAATTCAAAATTGATGTCTATTTTTCCAAATTCATAACATATAAGTGGAATTAATTAATTTTAAATTTAATTCTCATTATCAAAACAAATAACGTGTTTTTAAGAAACAAAAACAATCAAAAGATTGATACTTGTTTATATCCAATTTCAAAGTGAAATTAATTCCAATGAACAACATTGGATTAAATGGTGAAAATATATTCTAATTAAAATTTAAACCCAATTAAAAATATAATCTAACCATATAAATTATTTCGATGAAACAAGTTGTTTTTAATTAAAATATAGCGTGTTTTTACTATTCATTAAAATATGAAAGTTATCAGAATAATATGAATAATTTATCCAAAGAAAATTTTTATATCCTTATTCCAAAGAAGAATTATATTTTGTCAAATTGAACTTATAGAAAAGTCAATAACAAGATTTAAAGTAGGTGCACCATCAAAAGGTGACAAAACTACATTTTTTGAAAATTACTTATTTTACTCGAAAAATTGATTTTGTTCTCATACCATGTTCAAGAAAATGTGTAAGATGAATAATAATGTTATAAAATTCAAAATGTAGTTGATAATATTCATAACGGGTAGTTCATATAACATATCATTGTTTAGCGAAACTCAGTATTGCGTACAACACACACTATCGTGGAAGGTCGTGATTGCGTGTAATGCAAACCAAGTCAGGGATGCGTGTTGTGCAAGATCCTTTTGGTGTAGCGTACAACACAAGACATTAATGAAATTAAAAAGAATATTTTTCATAAAATCTCGGTGTGTTACACGATCCATCCTCGGGGCCCGTGCGGTGACTACCCCAAGCCTGCTTTCCATAGGCAAGGGGCTGGCGACTAGCACCAAAGGCGTAAATTCTGATAAAAGGGAAGGAATTGCCTTTATATAAGTAAACAAGCACAACAGAGTATGCAAGCTAAAGTAAACACTAAGTAAACTGAGTAAAAAAGTAGGTGCCGCAAAGTAAATGGGCCAGAATAAAAACCCAACTGAAAGTACAGTACAACAGTAAAGAAAGAACAACTGCAGTAAAGTAAACCAGCAACCACTGAGTCATCCTCCAGATATCCCACCTGAAGGGTGGGTACAGATGGTCTCCTCAGCTCCTCGGGTCCGGCCGTCCGCTCCGTGTACGTCTCACCAAGTGGTCCACCTCCAGGTACCATCTCGCTCCACTAGACTCCACCTCGATCAGTGTTGTCTGTCGTCTGCATCCATCACAATGTAGTGCGGGCATAGCCCGTGCAGGGTTGAGTATACGATACTCAGTAGGGACCCCGAGACCCCCGAAGCTCTCCCAGAATCCACAAAGGATAAACCACAAAGTAAAGATACAACACATAGTATCAACCAACTCTACTTAGGTATATAACCATACATATACCTAAGTAATCAATTCCAGTTCGGCTCCAACTCCCGATCCCAAGTACAACCCAGTCCATACAGAAAAGCACAACCAAATACACACAGGAAAGCAAGTAAATCATATCGATGATAATGATTGAAAGTCAAGACCCATCTCACACATGTATACTACTCATGAAGAAGGGTGTAGATGATAGATGTAGCCTCTAAATCATCTCCCCTGCCGAATCCACGTAGGATCCAAGTACAGAAGTCATCGCTGCCGAACCCACGTAGGATCCTAGTACAGTAACCATCGTTGCCGACCCACATAGGATCCAAGTACAGTCGTCCTCGCTGCCGAACCCACGTAGGATCCAAGTATAATCGTCCTCGCTGCCGAACCCACGTAGGATCCAAGTACAGTCGTCCTCGCTGCCGAACCCACGTAGGATCCAAGTACAGTCGTCATCGTCGTCGCAGTCACAGCCAGCTCTAGGGTTCCCGCACACAGTGTACTCGATTCTGTGAAGGTCCGCTCCACGAGTAAAAGGGGTCGATACATCAACTTTCACGAAGACCAGAGATGATGTATCCCAATGTTCCGTCCCACGTCATAGGGGAAAAACCAAGCAGAACGTGTCCAAGATACAGAGAATAAGATGACCAATTCATTTCCCTAAAAGTACACGGCGTGTAGGTAAAAAGTACACTCCGTGTTATCATACACCAGGTACTACCCGTGTGAACGGCCCGTGTCATGGGTCTGGTCGTGTAAATAAGTAAGTAAATGGCGTGTGGTATGGTTACACGCCATGTCAAAACCTCTAGGGTCGGTTCCATGTGCGCTGGCCATGCCTGGCCATGTGATGGAGTATATGCCCGTGTACTCCACCCCGTGTCTGTGTATTCCTGGAATACACGCTGAGTCATTACGAAGCTGCTTCTTCCATGGTGAGGTAGTACATGCTATGTACCTGACTGTGTAGTTCTGCCCGTGTCTGTGTATCTTCCAGATTACACGCCGAGCCATCACGAATCCGCTTCTGAATTTCTATGAAATGAATACATGCCGTGTCCCTAGCCATGTGGTTCTTCCCCTGTCCGTGTATCTTCCAGATTACACACCATGTCCATCGAAGCCTCCTCTGAAAAAGAATGTAGAGAGTACACGCCATGTGTATAGAGTCACACGCCATGTGTTACTTTTTTAATGTCTGAAACGGAATCCACATTACGCTTTTACTACACAGCGTGTACTTCTGGAGTACATGCCGTGTATTTCGGAATTTTCCAGAAATGACACCTCTAGCCCGCACGCCTCCCAAGACATCCGTTCTTCATTCCGATGATCCGATTTCTACAAAACTTCCGCTTCTAAGTCGCCTCGATGCTCTGAGGCTGTTTACGATGTTTTCAGGCCTCCGATCAGCTCCGAAAACATAACTTGATTCACCACTCAAGAACAGTTGAAGGACTCCACTTATTCACAAGAACGATGGAGGAATCAGACCGTGTTAGTTTAGTCTGGTCCCATCCGCATTAGTCTGATAAAAAGTGGTTTAAGAGGAACGAAAACATGGATGGAAAACCAATATTTCTCAATCCAAAACACACCCCTACCTCGAAGGAAGTTTGCGGTTGTCAAGCACCCCGGATTATGGCGTTGATTCCGTCGTCGTTGGTGTCTCCACCCTTGTCGCGGAGGAAGAAGAGGATGAAGAAACTGGGGCCGCCGAGCCAACGTTCTTTGTCGGAGAGTTGGATTTCTTTGTTGAAGATGAAGTTCTTCAAAAGGGACTAGATCTCTCTCCTCAAATTCTCAACACAACAATCTAACCAAAATAAAATATGATTCCCTTATTTTATTTTACTTTTCCATGCATTCAAATTTACAAAATTCAAACACTTAAATCAATTAATTTATTAAATGTGTGTTGGAATGAATTAATGTGGAAGAGGAGGAGTCACTTAATTAAAAACAAGGGGTTTACCAACATTAAACACAAAAAGTTTAATGGGGGGGGGGGTTTAAGGGGTTTTAGGGAATGTGAAGGGTTGGGGCTCATGCGGGGCCCACCTCACATTTATCCTCACATAGGTAGTTAGGATGATTGTGGGTCTCACCCTAACTACCCCATGTAGGTTAAAACCATCTTAGGAAAAGAAATAAAATTGTAACACAATTTTATTTGACTTTTCATTTAATCCCCATTTTTTTAACAACTCCTCCCGAGCAGAAACATCTTCGGTAAAGGTCATCTTAAGCAATTACCGGCGCTGCGGATTCATCGGTGCCCTCATATTTTAATTCCGAGAACCGATTCAAAAGATAGAAAAACCCGCTCGTTCGTTCACTGAACGTACCCGAGTTAAACTTTAGAAATTGATTCCGGGCACCCTGGGCCTCAGAATCAGGTGCCGTGAGAAACTACGTACTCGTTAAATTCCAAAGAATTTAAGAAAAAAATTTCCTTGAAATTTACCGGTCTTTACAGTATGAACCTGAGAATCGGTGTAATTATTTGATCAGATCCTTAATCAATCCATTCACTTCCATTCTATTTTCATAAACACTGATGAATCTCTAATTCAGCTCATACTCATATTCTATCAATTAACCAAGTGTCTATCACTAAAATACGGACTTGGTTCAACACCACACCTAAATTCTGATTGGGTCTAACAACTAACCAACATCCTTATATTATTAAAACATTCCATCAACTAATACAAAGCTCCCCACTATAGGAGTATCCTAATCATTTCCCCGCATAACCGAAATGATCGATCTCCACAGGAAAAAATCTTTTCATTACCAAAATTAATGATAACTGTGGGTCACTCTTCCCAACATGATCAATGAATCCCTACTATGGTCACCATATTCCACAATAGTGTACAATAATGCTCATCAATCCCAAAATACCAAAACACCATGATCAATCAATCTTTGAGCTTATGGTGATCCCCACCATAACACTCTTTTGAACAGATGATTCCAATAAATGGTTTTCTACATCATAATAATCATCTACCGAAACCCAAATCAAACAGTCTCAGCCACATAAATGATCAAACATGTAATTATATACTCAAGTACGAAAACATATGTAATTTCCCTTGATCTGAAACTATTTAACGTGGCTAAATTGGGTTGGTTACTAGACCTCAAGAGCATCCACATACACCCGAGGCTGCTGAATAGAAGTATAGGTGCAGAGAACATAGTGAGGAGACTATAACCCATAGTACAAAGTTTCAATAAATTAGAAATAAACTAATAAAAGAGTAACAAAAATAGTGAAAACACTACATCATATAATTTGAAGATAAATGAAGAACCATATAAACCACATAATAAACCATGAAATGTCAAACTAGAATGTATCTAAATGTAAAACTAAAAGTAATATAGATAAATAACCATGATGAAAGAAATAAAATCAAAATACCTCAGTCCTAAACCCCATGTCATTCGCGTCTCCAAGCCCCAACCAGTTCAATAAGAAACATTCAATAACAAGGTACTTTGAACTTATCTAAACATGCATCCATGTAATCTGATTGGGTACCAAATGATTACTTGAATAGGGTGTGAGAAAAACTTAGTAGGTCGACACCAATGTATCTAAAAAAAACTAATTTGAATGATCAATCAGAGTAAATCAGAAATTTCTTTCAGCTCTGGAGTTCCCCAGCCGAAAAGAGAAGATCTCTGCTCTTTAGCACGCATTCCTGGGGTCGATAAGCACCAGAAGTATCTTGGGCTCCCGACGGTGGTTGGACGGTCAAAGAAAGAAATCTGTTCAGCTATTGTGGATCGAATTGAAAGAAAAATACAAGGTTGGACCCCTAAAAAAATCTCCAAGGCCGGCAAGGAAATCCTCATCAAGGCGGCACTTCAATCTGTCCCCAGCTATTTGATGTCTATTTTTAAACTCCCTGACGTGGTGCTTTCAAAGATTCAATCCAGTACATCTAACTTTTGGTGGGGACGAAAGGACGGAAAAAATAAAGTCCATTGGATCGCCTGGTCTGCTCTCTGTCAACCAAAATCTGAAGGCGGAATGGGCTTCCGGGACCTTTCTCTTTTTAATGATGCTTTGCTGGCTAAACAAGGTTGGTGTATGATTAATAACCCATCATCCCTATGCACGCGTGTTCTCTGGGATAAATATTTCCCACATAAGGATTTTATGGATTCCCATCTTGGCTATCGACCCAGTTTTCTCTGGAGAAGCATTTGGGGCGGTCGTAATCTACTGAGGAAAGGACTAGGCTGGAGGATTGGGAATGGTTCTACGGTCAAGATTTGGACCGATCCTTGGCTTGTTGATCAGACAGGCACGAAGGCGTCATCCCCTGTTTATCCAGGATCCGAACATGCCACAGTCTGTTGTCTTTTTGATGATCAAGGGGCGGGATGATGTCTGGAAAAACTCTTCTCCTGGTTTAATGAGAGGGATAGGAGAATTATTCTGAGTATTCCCTGTGTGTCAGACGCAGGGCCAGATCATCTCTACTGGACAAACGACAGCTCGGGTGAGTATACAGTGAAAGCTGGCTACCGGCGAGCTCTTTCTGCTCAGATTTCAGAAGGAGAGGCGAGGCCCTGGACATCAATTTGGAAGCTTAATGTTCCCCCTAAAGTTCGCTTTTTCTGGTGGCAGGTGTGTACTGGTATCCTCCCAACTAAGAGCCTCCTTGTCTACAGACACTTTTCAAACGACAACTCTTGCCCTTTCTGCCCTTCTGTGACTGAATCCCCTTTCCATGCTCTTGTTCAATGTCCCGGGGCTCAGGAGATTTGGAATGGCTGGGGATCAACTATAGAACTGTTTCCGGACACCGCCTCAGATCTTACATCTCTCCTGATGCGATGGTGCTCCTCCTTTTCGCTGGCTAAAGCAGGCACCCTGTGCACTTTGGCTTGGATTATCTGGAATAGGCGGAACGAGGCCATTTTCAATCATTTCCGGAGGCCCCCCAGATTTTGGATTGACCGGGCATTGTCATGGATTGCGGTATGGCAGAACCACCCTGAACAACAAAGACTTTCCACCCACCCTCCTCTTCCCCAACATTGGTGCCCCCCACCGGAAGGGATTGTTAAGATCAATGTGGATGCCTCTCTCCCTAAGGATGGCCCAGTTGGACTAGGTTTACTGGCCCGAGACAACCTGGTAAATCTTATCGCTGCCAAATACGAAGCACGTTATGCACTTTGGGAGCCCTCAGTCGCGGAGGCCGCCGCCATCCTTGCTGGATTAAACTTCGCAAAAGATTGCGGTTGGGATTCCATTCACATCGAATCCGACGGTCTCACTGTAATCAATGCCATCAATCTCACTGACGGCGGGCTTCAACCTTTCGGTCCCATTATCCGGTGTATTAACTCGCGGAGACAAGGCTTCAATTCCTGCAATTTCTCATTTATTAGAAGGGAAGCGAATGAAGCCGCTCACAAGATGGCAGGCATTGGCCCTCCCCACGAGAATTTGCTCTGGTTCAATCATTTTCCATCGTGGTTATGCTCCTGTATTTATGCTGATCTCCATCATTAATGGATCCGTCTTATTTTGTAAAAAAAAAATAGGAGTATTAATTAATCAATTATTATAATACAAAAATCAATTTTCTTCAACACCATGTTGGAATATCTCAAAGAATATAGCACAACCATGACAAACATAACCACAAGTCCATGGCATAATGACATAACTGGGCCAATCCCTATAAAAAATTACAGTATAAATGAGCAAATCCATTTATATAATAATTTCTGCATAATTGGGAAAATCCATTTATATAAGCATTTCATCATTACTTGGAAAAGACCTTTATATAATCATTTTAGCATCATTTGGAAAATCCCTTTATATAAGCATTTCAGAATCACAACATAAGTCATAATATCTAGAATAACACAACATAACATCATAATCCAAAATGGTCAATTAATCAAATTTCCATTTGTATTTCAGTTATCCATTCATTCATCAAGTTATATCCTAAGCCATTTTCAGGATAGTGTACACACCCAATTCATACCAATTGTCACCAATCAATTTAATAATCAAGTAACCATTTTCCAAGATGAATCTATCAAAATAACTCACCTATGGTCTCATATCATGGTAAAACATATATTTAATCCACTATCTAGTTATTTATTATTCAAGGGTAGGATCACCCTATGAGTAGTCACAAGACATGTCTTAACACCATTGGATCCAAAGGGTTCTAAATAGTAGTCCAAACACATTATTTTCATTACTCATTATTCTGTTTGTTAATGTGCACACTATGTTGGCACAATAACATAATATTTCACATAATTTAACAAATAGAAAGAGACCATAGTGATTTATTCTAGACCACCTATCTTTATCTGGTGATTCAAGAAATACACACAACTAGGAACATTAATGAGGAATGAAGGTGAAGGATATCACAATTAAAAACCTAGATCACTTAAGATCAAATCTAGGTTCAATAGTGGTTAAGAGATCACACCACAATAACAGAGAATAAATAGAAGAGATAGGAAAACCAAAGTGAAGAAACTCACCCAGGATTAAATGGTTGATCAAGATGTTCAGAAGTGAAATAATTGCTCCAAAATTTCCCAGAGTCACCATAGGGTTTGAGAGAGAGAGATCCACAATGGATTAAATAAAATCATTCACACAACATGGTTTAAAACCACTGGTTTTAAGATATTAACGGAATGATACCCTTTCTAAACATTAATTTATTGATTTATAAAATATTCTGAAAAATGCATCACCTTAGGTTCAAATAACCTTGATTGATGATTTAACAGCATGAACCAATTTCATGGTGTGTAAAATTTCATGTTCTAACAAATTCATGACATCTTACCAGTGACAAATTTACATCATATAACATATTCATGACGTGAATGTTCCTAGTTGACAGTGCTCATCCAAACTCTTGTAGGAAAATCCCAAAGTACATTTATACCTGGATTCCATTAATTCAGAAAAACATACATCCCTAAACTTTAGGTCATTCCTCCCAAAAAATATCTCCATCCCCAAAAGAGACTCAATAACCATAGTTTAAAGAAGAAGGAAAAACCAAAATAGTTTAGTTCAAACAAAAAACTCAAAGAGGGACAAACCTGAAAAATGATGAGATCTTATAACCACCCCACTATATAAAAACTTATCCTTGAGATAATCCAAGTATTACTATGGGTTCTTAGAAAAAAATTATAGCCACTATTCTTACATATCTAATCCCCTATCCTAGTTCTCCTTTTTAACAAACCCATACTTCCACTGCACTCAAACTATAGGTATAGTCCTTCCCCGAAGATACTTCTCACTATGGTCCACAATATGTATTGGATGCTCTTCAAAGGATAGATCTACAACAATATTGACATCAACAACATCTATTATGTGAGACGGTCCAAAATGAGATATATGAAGCTATGATATATGAAACACATCATGCATGGCACTGTAGAATTATAGAAAGGGCCAATTTTATGCCACTAGACTAACCCTTTACACTATCTCAATGACCCAAAAAACCTGGGATCTAGTTTTCCTTGTTTCTTGATACATTGTCTCCCTAACATGGTGACACCCAAAATAAAGCATGATGAACAACATCAAACTATATAGGCCATCTCTGATGGCCAGTGTAATTTTTCCTCCTATTATGCATAGTCACCAACCACCTCCCGATCAACTGAACCTACTTAGTCGACTCCTACATGAGACTATGTCCAACAAGTGCTGAATCTCCTCCCTCCAACTAATAAAGAAGTGAAAGAAGTGTCATGACAAACAAATACTTGAAAGGTGAAAATTAGATTGATTATTTGAAGAAGTTATTATAAGTAAACTCTATGAGTTATAAGTGTTATTACCATGAACCACCATAATCTAGAATATAGGCTCATAACATATCCTCCACAATCTAAATAGTTTATTTAGATTGGACGTCAGTCTAAGGATGGAAGGCTATACTATGAAGAACCTATGATACCAAAGCCTTTTGTAGACCCTATTAATATTGAGAAGTGAAATGAGGAGCTTGATCAGAAATGATTCTCCTCAAAACACCGTGCAACCAAACAATCTCATGAATGTAAAAACTACCCAGATAATCAATAGTAAAGGTATCTTTGATTGTTAAGAAGTGGAATACATTTTTCAGTTGATCTAAAATCACCCATATTAAATAATTCTTATGAGGAGTCTTGGGTAATCCTATCAGAAAATAATGAGTGACATCATCCCATTTCCATTCTGTAATGGATAGAGGCTGCAATATCCCGGTAGTCCTCTGATGCTCAACCTTCACCTATTGATAAGTAAAACATATCTCCATGAATCCCGCTACTGCCTTATTAATTCCTAGCCACCTGTACTATTTATGGATATCATGATACATATTTTTCATCCCTAGATGTACCACTCATTTATAAGTACGAAACTCTCTCATTAGCTTCTCGTGAAAGGCTGTAAGAACCAATACTCATCCATGGATATGTAATGACCAACTTTTATAAATAAAATTCCCTTCTTGGTTTAATTAAGTGCATTATTATATATTATAGATATTTAAAACACATGAATTTATTTGGTATTATTATATCCTATCATAATCAAAAGGATATTAAGTATAATTATTGTTGATAATATAGTCATTTAATAGTGATCATATGATTAGTATAAATATATGGTTTTGATAAATCCATCTGACACAGACAATAGAAGTGATGACCTTGACTAGTTGCATTGTACCCTATGAAGCCCATTTATCAAAGATTCAAAGGGAAATAACATCACTAAGATTTACTATTGACCAAACCCAAGATGACATGAAACAACATAAGCATGCGTGAAACCATTTATGGCAGAATTTCAAGCTCATTGAGATCACGACCCAAACCATGTATGTCGAACAACCCCATGACAGTATCACTGCTGTTCACCTTACCCTTAGGATTTTTTTTGGAATTTTAAAGTGATATATATCAAGACCATAATAATATGAATATGTATATTTTATAGAATAATAAATATATTTTTATTTTAATTATTATCACTTTATAAATGTTTTTTGATTTCGATACAATAAACCACGAATTGTATTTTTGGGTAATATTCAATTTCAATTAAGATATTTATTTTAATGAATTAATGGATTTTTGATTTTTTTTAAAATAATAATATTATTAAATAATATTTTTTAAATATAAATGATCATATAATTTTTATGAAGTCAAATGTATTTTTTGTATGGGTTGAGAAACTATTATTGTCCAAAAACCCAACATTTATTAATAAATGTCGATTATATTTTAAAAGAGAAAAATTACATATCTTGAAAATTATTTTTTTAAAAGAAATATTATTTTTGGAATTATAATTTTTAAATTATACAATGGTGAATGTTTCATAATTTTTAGAGATAGTCAAATTTTTGGGTAAAATTTAAATACAATATAAATATACAGTGTGCATTATGATATCATAATGACCAAAAAATGATGTAATAAATAATATAATGGGAATCCAAGATCAAATATATGTTTCCAATTTAAAATAGTGTAATATTAATATTATTTGATTAAATTTATAAATCGTTTATGAATCCTCCAAAACCTATAATATATTTTTAGGTTTTAAAATCAGTTCGTTAAGGACATGACACACTTACACATCAGTAAGGGTATTATTTTAATAATTTCAGACCTTTGACTAATAAAATAATGAAAACTGACTCTATTTTGAAGAAACCATGGGAAAAATTCATGGTAAGGTTTATGGTTTTGATTAATTTATTATATAGATCTGAAAACCTATTTTTGAGAAATAATAAAAATTCCCCATTCATTTCCTATATAAACCAACCCAAGGTTCCATTTATATTACCTAAAAAACATTGGAGAACATAATTACTCTTCCATCCCCTCTCTAGAGTCCTCCCAAGGTGAACCCAAGATCTCAAGAATATCCTCCCAATCATTTGGAACCACCCTATCAAGGTAAGGGATCCTCTCTTTCTCATCTTTATTCTAGTTTCTTCATTATCTTATGTATTTAGTCTCCATTTCCTAATGATGGGATATGTTATTACATATCCAATTTACTAAAAATTATATGTATAAATGATTATATACCTATTTAACTCTCATTAATCCCTTCCATGAACATTTACACACCCCATTATGCAGCCAAAATTTCACCATGATTTTCCATGCCAAACAATTATGAAGTGAATACCCGTACCCATTTCCTATCAAGGGTGTTCAAATTTATGCACTTATAATTATTGATCGGGTACTTACATGTATTTATTACATACTCCATTATCATGGCATAAAATATAATTATTAATGGATGTATATTATATGAACTATGTGGCATACTAAAGCATGATAATGTAATGAGAGTGATAAGTGTGCTCAAAATTATATAGCGCTCAAATGCATTGGGTAATATATTAGTTTCATGAGACATAATTAAAGGTATTTTTTAGTGAACCTAATCCACCATGGTAATTTTTACATTATTATTTCTTTGAATTTATCCTTTAACTTTGTTTGTGGTGTAGTGTTTTAAGTTTTTTCCACATTTCCCATATTGCCTTTATGTTATCATGGTATATCATGACTCATTGTTCATGTTTATAATTATCACTAGTTTTATGCCCCATTGATATTCCTATTATCTAACATGAAATATTTTCTTCATGTTATTCTATTTATCTTTTTATTGGTCCTTATAACTCACCCCTTACTTATGTATGTCCCCACGTTATCCCATGCAGTTTTAAGTATGAAGGAATATTATGATCATGTTAATGAAGTTTTCAAAAATGACGATTTATTCTCTATTTTAAGTTGTTATGTAATGTACCTAATTAAAAAATAAACTATACTTATCAATATTATAGGTTGTATTATGTGAAATTTTATGTAATCAATCATGAATTAATATAAAATAACAAGTAGGGTTGTCATAGTTGGTATCAAAGGACAAGTTTAGTTATTTTGGTGTTTAGGATTATAAAACTCTAGAGAAAGTCTTAGGGATAAGACTAAGTATAATAAAAAATCCCTAAATTTTGGTAATGTATAGATTAATTGGTTTATCAAGAAAATACATCCCTGTCTAGATACTATAAGTTGATGTGGCTCTGGCACAAATGTATATATGGGTAAAACCCAAAAACACCATGTTGAGATAGACTCAATTGATAAATAGTGCATGAAAATGGGCCTTACTGTACACATAGTTTTAAAATCTAAGGAGATTTTCTTTGTTAAATTCACAATGTAACACCCCAATACTTCATAGTACGTTATTTCTTCAAAGTAATTCAATAACTTGCACTACATGCAACACTGAGTTCAAGCGCACCACAACTTACCAAACTAGCCATTCAAAAGCGATTATGAATAGTATTAATTGAATTTTGAACTTTATATAATCCTTATAATTTTATAATCCATATTATGAGTTTCTTAAACATAATTTAAGAACAAATTCATTTTTTTTTTCAGATAAAAGAATTATTTTTCAAAAAATGCAATTTTACCACCTTTTAATGGAGAACCCTTTTTAAATCCAATATTTGAAGCTTTTATATATTCAATTTGACAAAATAAACTTCTTCTTTAGAATCGGGACATAAGAATTTAGTTTCAATAAGTTTTTGGTGTTTTTCTGATAACTTTCATATTTGGGTGAATAATGAAAAATACTATATTTAACTGAAAACATATTTTTTAATAAAAAAGATTTATAGTGTTGAATTATACATTTTAATGTTTTTAAGTATAATTAGATTATATTTTTACCCTTTAATCCAATGTTAGTCATTTTAATTAATTTCACATTTAAATTATACATAAAAAAGTGTCAATCTTTTGATAGTTATTGTTTCTTAAAAACACGCTATTTGTTTTGACAATGAGAATTAATTTTAAATTAATAAATGAAACTTCTATGTTTTAAATTTAGTAAAATATAATTCATTTTTGGATTTGTAATATCGAAATTATCCTAGGGTGAATTTTTGGTATTTTTTTGAAAACGTTCAATTTTTGATGAATAGTGAAAAAACACTGAGTTATCGTTTAAAACTAAATTTTTATTTAAAAAATTATTTATTTTATTTAAATTTATTTTAGGTAAAAACAGATACATAATACATATATAATCTCAATTTAATTCATTGGAGTCAATTTATAATAATTTTAGATATATAATTTTTTTTAGAACTTTTCACCGTCTTTTACCAACATCCTAGGAGAATTTTTGAATTCACATAAAACTTAATTTTATCGCTTTTGTGAGTGTAATTTAAAAAATCCAAGAGAAACGGTTGATATCATTAAGTATAATGTGGTTCAGTAAGATAAAAACAATTTTTGGTGAATAATAACTTTTTATTTTTATTTACCACGATTAAAAGTAAATTGGGCAATTAAGGGTAAAAAATGATATTATTATTACCCTAACACATGTCCTAATTCTATTTAATAAGTGTAATTCGACCAAAAAAACTTTAGGAATAAAATATGACCCTTTAGGTCCACTTGGATTAGATTAAGATATTTATTATTATTTTATTTAAAGAAGAGTTAAAAGAGTTAAAATCAAAGTTTAATAACTAATACATTTTTAATATAGGGTTATACATAGGATAAATTCGACTATAAATATTAATTATAAATATAAAAAGATTTAATACATAATGGTATTTTATTTATAATTTCTAGAGATTAAATAATTAAATTTATTAATGACACAATGATGATGCAATAATTATCTTATTAATGAAAGAATCAAATAAATGGTATTATAAATATTAAAATAAATATAATTTCAAAGGTTTTATGACATAAAAGAATTTTATATGTGAACATGACATGTTAGGAATGAATCAATGTATCTTGTTTGAAGTAATCAAGTTGTGATGACTTTCACAAAAACAAAATACCAAATAGTGTCAAAATTGACATAAAATTATTTTAAAACAAATATTATATTATTAATTGATATAATGGTCCTAAAAATCTAAAGTTTGGTCAAAAGACTTATATAATAATATATATGACATTAATTAACCAATTGGGGTTCGATTTATAGTATATAGTAAGTTTATTAACCATATAATGTAAGAATACAAGAAGGCACAGTAACAGTTAAATTATTTAACTTAGAGTTAAATCTAAATGATAAGGTTAAAATGGAAACCTAAACCTGTATAAAACCTATTGGTTGAGATGATTTAGATCCATCCCCACCCTAGACTCAAAATAATCCACTTTGGAGCCATTATAAACCGAATATGAATTTATTATAAAATAATATTTTAAGTTTTTCCAAAGGTGCCCCTCACCCCTCTAGGATAATGTCACCATGCGTGCGTACGTACGACTTACCGTCTCCACGCCGTGGTGTAATTTTTTATTCAACACTATGTTATTTGGATGGATATAATTATGAGTAATATGTATATAAATAATTAAAATAACATGCTAATGTCTCTGTAAAATTAATATACCATCAAATTCCACACCTTTAAGGAAATGATATTTTTGCTCGTGCGTACATACAGATTACCGTCTCCACGATGCGATGAGATTCATTTCCATATTCACCATTCATCGATGATTATAAAAATATATATTACTAATAAATATGTAATATATGACATAATAATTCAACTGGATATATATATATATATATATACTTACATATATCTTATTCACTTAGTTCCGTTCAATACGATATGAAAACGGAAATAGCGTTTATGCGTACGTACGAACTACCGTCTCCATAAACAGTGTTTTTCATTTCATATATATATCTATTATACATATTTATATTCTAAATATATATGATATATAAATCATGTTTTATATTCTTGAAGTATTTAAATCTTGATCTAGGTGATACAATCAAGAGTAACAAGTTAAAACACATACGATAAAGAAAACGATTATTACTCGACATGTTAATTTAACATGGAAATTATTATTAAATGGGTAGTATAAATTAATAAATGAATCATGTATGATATCATAAATATTAATATGGTTCTGTTATAATTTAATAACACACTACGATCTTCATACAGAAGGTTAAACTTACCCTTGACTAAAGTACAGTGCAAGGTAAGGGTTAATTCCTCAATATCATTATTATCCGAGATTGTTTATTTGTAATTATTTACTGGGAAATTTTTATCATCCATATCCATTTTTCATAAAAATTATTTCAAAATGAATATTTTAAGTATTTTTCAAAGGTACTATTTATCAAGATCATATTTTAAATGTTTTAAAGATTTATCTTTCTAAATCTTTTTAATTAATGTTCATGTTTTCAAAATGATTTTAAGGATTTATTTATATGGACATGAATATTTTGAAATGATAATTCTTTTCAAATGTTTCAAAGTGGTATGGGACACTTTTATTCAAAAATCTCTTTTAAATTAATTCCTTTATAAATGTGTGACTTTTAAATTATTTTACAAAAAGGATATTTCTCTCAAAAAGTTTTACTCATCATTTTCGACTATGTCTGCATCCTTTACTGGATATTATTTTTGATCGAGGGTGATTTATTATAATAAAATATTCCATGTTGTATTGAATGAGTTATGATATGTTTGACTGTGGATGTTATATTTTTATACCATTCATGGTTTATGGTTAATGTAATGACATTTTGTATGCTATTTTTCATACGAATGTTTATGTTATGTTTCAACTTTTTCATATGAGGAATGCAGTGGACTTAGTAAGTGATGGGTGGAGCCCTTTATAGCTCCTCGATGCATCGGTAGGTCTCATGAGACAAACTAGTGTCTTGGAACAAGGCCTTGACAAAAATTTTATTTGTATTCTTGGCACAAGTCCTTGACTATGTGGTAATGATGTCCGACATTAGGCATTCCCTCATTATGAAATTAGTTATTACATGTGATTATTTGACTAGTAAAATATCCATGTACATGTTTATATAGTAATGTTTGATTTATTTTTTCCATATTATGTTCAAGTTTATGTTTAAAAGGGATGTTGTTTTTATTAGAAATCATTCCTTAAAATTTTATAGCTTCTGCTACATTATTTACCCTTACTGAGCATCTGAGCTCACCCCTTTATTATGTTTAATTTTACCAGGATTCCAAGAAGTATATTATGATTGATAAGCTGGGTTAAGCTTGGGGATTAATGGCGTTCTCAAAGGATCATTTATGTTGTGTTTTATTTTCTAATGTGTAATGTAGTTTTCATGTCTGTAATCTATTTTCCAAGACTGCTAAACTAATCGGTCCTTCAGGACTTGATTCCTTGTAATCATGCTAATGTATTAAAATAATGCACCGACTCTAGGTAACTGGGTTTAGGGCATTATAGTTGGTATCAGAAGATGTTTAGAAATAACCTTGGAAGCTAGATTTAGATAAACTTTTATTAGACCACATATACCTAAGATAGAATTTGAGGATTTGTATAGAAGGACTTCCTAGAATTTTGGTAATGTAGAGATTTTGTGAATTTTCCAAGCAAATACACCCCTGTATGGATACGAGCAGGTAGAGGCGGCTCTAGCATAGATTTACCTAGGGGTAAAACCCGAAAACACCACTTTGAAATGGGAACTAGTGCATGAAAATGGGCCTTACTGCACTCTTGGTTACGACACTCCCGGTGGATATGCTTAGGATAATTCTCGTTTTCTTTACAAACCACTATGAAGGGTTTATGAGTATATACCTTCTCAAAGAATTTTTTTTTGTGATTATGGATTATATCCATAAACTGTTCAATTTATGTTAGGTATTTTATATGTTTGGAATTATGAATTGTGATTCATAAACTGACCTAGTGTATGCCATTGTTTAGAAATGGCACCCAGTAGAAGGAATGAGAACTCCATCAATACGTATGATCCAAAGAGTAATAAGGGTCATATCATTCATAGTATTAAGCCAAAATTTAGAAAGAAAATAGTCTCCCACGTATTATCATCATATGAATAAATAGTATCATGTGTTAATGAGATCAGTAAAGAATTCTATGAATCCTATGGCTTTGAAGGGAATCCAGAGAAGAAAAGGATGGTAGAAAGAAAGATGGATAAAGGGAACAAGGGAAAGAAGGATTTTTCAATATGTGATAAATGTAGAATGAATCAACTTGGTAAATTCTTGAAGAGAATGTGAGTTTGTTATAATTGTGGAGAAAAAGGACACCAAGTACGTGATTTCAAGGGTAAGAAATACTTTTCAAATGTAAAATGATTCATCTGCAAGGCGTTGAGACACTATGCGAATCAATGTCCCATTCATAAGAGTATACCGAAAATGATGTTATTGGATAATAATCAAGTTATGATACTACCTCAGATGAAGAATAATGACTAGTGTTCTTATGTTGTTATTATAGAATTATTTCATTTGAGTGTTGTATCAACAGTATACAGGTTACATGATTTATGGAGATAAAAAAGGATTGTACTGCAGTACTATTTTATTTATGATTTGAGATTATATGGTTCTAAGAAAAGTGAATTAATAGTAAGCTACGCTTTTTGGAAAATAAATAGTTGAAGGAAAGGCAATCCTTAATATGGTCCTGATAATGAGGTAGTGATTTTGGAATAAGAGATGGTTGATTTGGATAAATTATATTGGATATTCTTGACTTCCTTGAAACTGATTAATGATTTGTATATTCCATCATTGTTGGAGTTTATAATATTTTTTGGATAGAAGGAGTATATCTAGTATTATATAAAAAATAAGGGAGAATGAATAGAATAAATAAGGTTTTATGGTAATTCAGGATGTTTCGGTGTTTTAAAAGAATACATGATGAAGCTGTTCACATGTTATTACCTAGAAAAAGGATCTTCATTGTGTTTAAATTCCTTATAAATTTTGGACAGAGAGTTTGGATGTAAGTATTTTGGATAATTCTAAAGGTTAGAATGGATTAAGTTTGAAACTGGATACTATTTTTAAGGTTATTTTTTGATTTCCATAAAAAGGACAACCCGGAGGTCGGGCGATAACCCGTCACGTCTGGCAAGGCCGCGAGACTTGAACCCACAACCGAAGGGAGGCAAGGGTGTATCACCTATCACTGACCCACGTGATGTCCTGGATTGAATAATGTAGTTTTTTAAAGGGTTTGATATGTGAATTATAAATTCATTATTTTTGGAACCCTATACGATTAAGATAAATAGAATATATATATATATATATATATTGAAATCTTTTAGAGTGAAAGATGAGTTTGTGGTAGGAATTAGTTAAAGGATGAAACTCTACTTGTCAAGTATATATATATATATTACCTCTTATTTTATGGATAAATTAATTATTAAACTTTATGGAAGGGATCTTAAAACCAAAAATGTGTTATCCTAATACCTTACGTTCTGTTGAATCGATGGTATTTTAAATCATCATAGATTGGTGGCTTTGAGACCCACAATTCTACAATTATTTTTGATTGATGACCTCATTAATTCACTATAAATATTTACATTTTCTCTCAAATTATGTGTCTCTAATTTCCACCAATGCTCTCCTAATCGAGATCATAATTTGGTGGTGACTTTTTTGTTGCCCTTTTCCTATTATTAAGACTAAATTTTATTAACCCAATTTTTGATGTGGGTTTCAACAAAGGTATTTTTTATTTTCAACATTTTATTTTCAAAGAACAATTTCAAATTGTGAGGATGTAATTTATTGAAGGAGGGAATAATGTAATACCCAAAGATTTCATAGTACATTATTTCCTCAAAGTAATTCAATAACTTGCACTACATGCAACACAGAGTTCAAGCGCACCACGACCTACCAAACTAGCCGTTCAAAAGCGGTTATGAATAATATTAACTGAATTTTGAACTTTATATAATCCTTATAATTTTAGAATCCATATTATGAGTTTCTTAGACATAATTTAAGAACACATTCATTTTTTTTCAGATAAAAGAATTATTTTTCAAAAAATGCAATTTTACCGCCTTTTAATGGAGAACCCTTTTTAAATAAAATATTTGAAGCTTTTAAATATTAAATTTGAAAAAATAATCATCTTCTTTAGAATAGTAACATAAGAATTTAGTTTCAATTTTTTTTGGTGTTTTTCTGATAACTTTCATATTTGGGTGAATAGTGAAAAATACTATATTTAACTGAAAACATTTTTTTTAATAAAAATAATTTATAGTGTTGAATTATACATTTTAATATTTTGGAAGTATAATTAGATTATATTTTTACTATTTAATATAATTTTGGTCATTGTAATTAATTTCACATTGAAATTATACATAAACAAGTGTCAACCTTTTGATAGTTATTGTTTCTTAAAAACATGCTATTTGTTTTGAAAATGAGAATTAATTTTAAATTAATAAATGAAACTTATATGTTTTGAATTTAGTAAAATAGAATTCATTTTTGGATTCAGAATATCGAAATTAGCCTAGGATGAATTTTTGGTATTTTTCTGAAAACGTTCAATTTTTGATGAATAGTGAAAAAACACTAAGTTATCATTTAAAACCGAATTTTTATTTAAATAATTATTTATTTTATTTAAATTTATTTTAGGTAAAAATAGATCCATAATACCTATATAAGTTCAATGTAATTCATTGGAGTCAATTTATAATAATTTTAGATATATAATTTTTTTTAGAACTTTTCACCGTCTTTTACCCACCTCTTAGGAGAATTTGCGAATTCACATAAAACTTAATTTTACCACTTCTATGAGTGGAATTTAAAAAATCCAAGACACACAGTTGATATCAGTAAGTAAAATGTGGTTCAATAAGATAAAAATAATTTTTTCTGAATAGTAACTCTTTACTTTTATTTACCTTATTAATGAAAGAATCAAATAAATGTTATTATAAATATTAAAATAAATATAATTTCAAAGTTTTTATGACATACAAGAATTTTATAGGTGAATATAACATGTTATGGATGAATCAATGTATCTTGTTCGAAGTAATCAAGTTGTGATGACTTTCACAAAAATAAAATTCCAAATAGTGTCAAAATTGACATAAAATAGTTTTTAAAACAAATATTATATTACTAATTGATATAATGGTCCTAAAATATAAGGTTCGGTCAAAAGACTTATATAATAATATATATGACATTAATTAACAAATTCTAGTTTTATTGGTAGTATATAATAAGTTTATTAACTATATAGTGTAAGAATACAAGAAGACACGATAAAAGTTAATTTATTTAACTTAGAGTAAAATCTAAATGATAAGGTTAAAATGGTAACCTAAACCTATATAAAACCTATTGGTTGAGAAGATTTCGACCCATCCCCACCATATCCTCGAAATAATTCACTTTTGATCCATTATAAACTGAATATGAATTTATTATATAATAATATTTTAAGTTTTTCCAAAGGTGCCCCTCACCCTCTTATAAAAGGGTACTTCCCCTTATCTCAAATTCACACCTCCAAAGCCATTTGGCTTAGCCAAACCCTGCCCAAATATCCTCCCAACTACCCTACCTTTATCCTAGAGGCATTAATTTGGCCAGAAATCCAACCTAAGGATCCCTTTTGATAAAATCAAAAGGAAGAACCCGAAGAAGAGGTAATGATTTCACCACCCTCTTTCAAGTTCTCTTATTCTTCCACTTACTCTTTCTTTGTTGTTTCAATTATAAAATAATAACTCCAGTATCTTCTATATACTATGATGTTATTATAAATATGGCACAACTATATTCATTATTCTACCCATATTATGAATGATAATGTCACCATGCAAGCGTACGTACGACTTACCGTCTCCACGCCGTGGTGTAATTTGTTATTCAACACTATGTTATTTGGATGGATATAATGATGAGTAATATGTATATAAATAATGAAAATAACATTCTAATGTCTTTGTAAAATTAATATACCATCCAATTCCACACCTTTAAGGAAATGATATTTTCTCTCATGCTGTTAGGTCCACTAGGCTGAATACCCTGAGAGGGGGGGGGGTGAATCAGGGTATGACTAATTAAAAATTAAAGCCCGTTCTGATCTTGTTTCGCTGTTAACCAAAACACTCTTCTCTCTCTTTCCTGCTCCACAAAATAAACAAAAAGTAAAGCAATAACATGACACAACAATTTTACTTGGTTCACCGCTAAGGGCTACATCTAAGGAGCATACGCCGACAGGTTGCCGGTCGTACCAAGTCCACTAAACTTCACTAGCTGTGGATTACAATGTTCGGGCTAGATCACTTCTATGCCCAGGCTCACTGCCTATACAAGGTTTAGGGTCAGCTCACTGCTTTCCCAAGGGTCACTCCCTGTTTCTCTCTCTCTGTCTCACTGTTGGTGGAGAGGATCACCTTCTTCCTCTTCCTAAGCTCACTGCTCTGTGAAGGGATTCACTCATAGTTTATAGACCTGTAGGTCTCTTCATTTCCATTAAGGAATGAATCTTTCTCTGTATGTAGATGCTCTGTTTAAGTTCAACTTTCACCCGTAGATGAATACCCCCTTTCCACTATCCACTGGGAAAACTACCTTTGGAAAGAACTTCGCGAAGCACCCTACTTCGCTAGGCTACCAATTTCGCAAAGCTCAAACAAGCCTTCGTGAAGCTCCAGCCTTTTTTCGAAGCTCTATCGCGAAGCACTCTCGCGATGCACAGACCTTCGCAATGCTTAGGCCGTCGCGAAGCTCTTGCCTCTCCGCTAAGCTCACTGAGCCAACGCAGGGCACACGCCTTTCGCGGAGCTAGAATAGCCGCCGCGAAGCTCCCCTTTCACGAAGCACACTGCCTTCGCAAACCACCTCTACGAACCGAGAGCAATGGATTTTCTCTGAAAAATATCTCACTCTCTCTCGAGGGGGTCGGCCTCTATTTATAGGCGATTCCACCGACCCTCGACCTTTCTGCGTGAATTCAACTCCATGTTATTTCAAATCGCAAAGCTCCAAAGTTTCAGCCGGAATTCTGTCCAAATCGCGAAGCACCACGGAAATTTTCCGTTCGCGGAGCTTGACGTAGTCGCGAAGAATCACCGTCAACTTACCTCCGCGCCTTCGCCGCGAAGTTCCCTCGCAAAGCCCTTCACCACCGCGATGCGCTTCAGCCTCTACCATTCGCGAATCTTGACGTAATCGCGAAGACTCACCGCCTCTATTCTTCTGGTCTTCGCGATTTCCAAACCATGAATCCTATCTTCGCGAAATTCATTCCTTTGACATATTAAATTATGCTCTTCATGGAAATCCTATTTTCGCGATTCTCACCAAACTCCAAATTTTGGACCCCAAAAATTTGGCAAACACTGGGAAATGGCGCCACCTTGTACTGCTCTTTTGTACCGCCTCCAGATCATCCTTTTCCTTTGTCATCATTCTTTGTCAACAAGGATTGTCAACAACTTCTTGGGAACTCGACAAATATCCATGAAAACCTACTTTGTCAACAAACACAATCAACCCAAAAATACTGCAATGTTACCTTGAGAGATTTTTGCCCAACAATATCCCCCTTTGGGTTTGTTGACAACTCTTCACAACTCTGCTCAGGATGATTTTCTGCACTTTGATACCTCACTGAGTCTTCTTCTAGCCACTACCACCATTCGCCTCTTGCAATTATGATAGCGTTCAAGGAATCGCTTAACACGTACTCTAAGCCCACATGAGCAATTCTCGGAGTGATAAACAAGAGTAGTATGAAAAGTTCATCAATGAATCACTTAATGTCAGTCCCCAATTGTCGATTCCAATCTGATACCAATTCTTAAATTGATACCAATTGTTGAACCACACTGATACCAATTGATGAATTCTGGACACCGTCTCACACCATTCCAACATCACTCTTCTGCTTTTATCACGATCCTCAGTTGTCGTGATATCTATGGTTTGATCGATCACTTCTAGCATCGTCAGATTTAAAAATCTCCCCCTTGCTCATTGCTCCCCCTTTCTGGCTACTCCACCTTTCAGCTTCTCCCCGTATCAATTATGATTTATCAAATCTCTGCATTGTCTCCAACAATCACTATTTTCTCCCCCTTTAACAAACACTTTTCTCCCCCTTTGTCAACGAACCCAAAGGTCACTCCTTTGTAGTCTGTAACATAGTAGAGAACACATATCAGCACATTAGGGAAAAACACATCATACCTCGGAGAGGGGGGGGGGGGGTCCCACATCCACACTATTTCAAGTGCGGGGAATCGACTGAACTCCTAGATCCAGTCGATGCCTCTCAAAATATTCCTTGGGTAAGGCCTTTGTCAAAATGTCTGCAACCTGTAGCTCTGTAGGCACGTACTACAACTTCACAATTCTCTGCTCAACCTTCTCCTTGATAAAATGATACTTAATCTCAATGTGCTTTGTCCTTGAATGATGGACGCGATTTTTGCTAAGATTTATAGCACTTGAGTTATCGCACTGGATTCCGATCAGAGACTTCACGTCAACTCCCATATCTTCAAGCTGCTGCTTCATCCACAATAATTGTGTGCATGCCTGAGTGGCCGCAATATACTCAGCTTCTACGGTGCTCAATGAAATGCAATCTTGCTTCTTGCTTAGCCAAGAAATACACAATCCACCAAGATAGAAAGCACCACCTGACGTTGATTTCCTATCATCCATTGAACCGGCCCAGTCTGCATCAGTATAACCCAATAACTCTGTCTGAGATTTATCAGTATATGTCAAGCCGAAATCAACTATGCCCTGGATATACTGAAGTATTCTTTTCACTGCAAGCATGTGGCTTTCCTTGGGATTGATTTGATATCTCACTGCTTGGCATGTGGCAAAAACAATATCAGGCCTTGTTGCAGTCAAGTACAACAAACTTCCAATAATTTTCCTGTATTCTGTGATATTAACTGCCTTTCCATCTTCATCTTTCGATAATTACATCTGGGTGGCAACCGGAGTCTTCATCTCCTTGGAATTTTCCATTCCAAACCTTCTCAGGACATACTTGGCATATTTAGATTGAGAAATGAATGTTCCATTCCTTCCTTGTGTCACTAGTAGACCAAGGAAAACGTTAGCTCTCCAATCATTGACATTTCAAACTCATTTTTCATGAATTCAGAAAACTGTCTGCACTGAGCTTCATCTGATCTGCCAAATATTATGTCATCGACATAAACCAACACCATCATCCTTTGATTACTGTCATTATTGAAATAGAGATTGTAATCAACTCCTCCACGCTGAAAACCAAGCTTCTTCAAGTACTGATCAAGCCTTGAGTACCATTCTCTTGGTGCTTGTTTCAGCCCATACAATGCCTTCTTCAGCCTGCAAACTTTGTTCTCATCCTCATGAATGAGAAAACCATCTGGCTGCTCAATGTACACCTCTTCTTCCAGAACCCCATTAAATAATGCGGATTTGACATCCATCTGGAACACTTTGAACTTTCTTTGCACTGCTATGGAAAAAAAATAATCAGATTGTCTCCAGCCTTGTAACTGGTGCAAATGTCTCATCAACATCTATTCCCTCTATCTGGGAGTATCCCTTGCACACTAGTCGTTCTTTGTTATGAATCACTGTGCCATCTTCATTCATCTTGTTGCGATAGACCCATTTAGTCCCGATGACATTCTTGTCTGCTGGTCTCGAAACAATCTCCCATGTCTGGTTCTTCCCAATCTGATCAAGCTCTTCGTTCATAGCCTGAACCCAGTTTTCATCTTCAGCTGCATCAGAAAAACATTTCGGCTCCACTTGAGACAAAAATTATGTTTGCTGTGATGATTTCATTCTTCGAGTCTGAACTGGAGCTGTCTGATCACCAATGATATTTTGCCTATCAATTTCAGCTTGACTCTTTGGCTTCCTTGCAGATACAGACTTGACACTTTCTTGTTCATCATCAGTATCTTCTTCTGAGTCAGCCTCTTCCACTTGTACTCCCCCTGTGTTTCTTACCTCATCATCACTTTCATCCAGAACCTGTTCACTGGTTCGTTGAGCAGTCTGTTCATTTTCGACTATAGTGACATCATTGCTCTCAACAATTTTTCCCAGCCTCTTGTTGAAGCATTTATATGCTTTGCTTTTCCCTGAATAGCCAAGGAATATCCCTTCATCTCCTCGTGCCTCAAACTTCCTATGATGTTCTTTGTTGAGAATGAAACACTTACTTCCAAAGATTCGAAAGTATTTCAACGTTGGCTTCTTTCCGTACCATAGTTCATATAGAGTCTTCCCTTGCTTCGGACATAACAGGGACCTGTTTGAAACATAGACCGATGTCAAAAATGATTCCTTCCAAAATTTCTCTAGTAGGTCCTTATCAATAAGCATTGTTCTGGCCATGTTGTTGATGATCCGATTTCTCCTTTCAACCACTCCATTCTGTTGGGGAGTTCTTACTGATGAAACTTGTGCCTTATCCCATGTTTCTCGAGATATTTTTCAACCTGACTGTTTGTAAATTCCGTACCGTTATCAGTACGAAACTTCAGAATTTTCTTCCCAAGCATCTTTTCTGATTCCCTCCTGTACTGCTTTATGCAACTGAACACCTCTGTCTTATGGGTAATGATGAATACCCAGGCCATTCTGCTATAGTCATCAATGAAAAGAACATAGTACCTTTGCCCATATATAGCTCGTGGTGAGATAGGTCCACATACATCAGCATGCACCAATTTGAGCACTCTAGTTGCTTTTTGTTCCTTTGGCATGTATGTATTCCTGATGATCTTCCCTTGTTGAAAAGCATCACACGTATGAGTGCGATCACGTGATAGTTTGGGAAGGTCTCTAGCAGCATCACACTTTACCAGATCTTCCATAGATGGTTGACATAGATGACCAAGTCGCTTATTCCACAACTGATTTTCTTCTTCTTTGGATAAAAGGCATGAATCTTCTTCCCCACTTACCAGGTAAAGATTCCCCTTTGTTCGTTTTCCCTGTAGAATGACTATTCCATCTTTTCCTTTAACAATACCCATCTTTTTGGTAAATAGGATAGAGTGTCCAGAGTCGCATAGTTGACTGACGCTAAGAAAATTATGACTGAGACCCTCTACCACCAAGACATCAGCATGTCTCATTTCTTTGCCCCCAAACTTGGATTTTCCTGAGCCAAAAATCTTCAGGCCTTCATCATTTCCAAATTTGACAACTCCTTCTTTGTCATATTTTATGCCTGTAACCAGATCCTTGTTGCCTGTCATGTGGGATGTGCAACCACTATCAAGGATCCACACACCAGAACGATCTGATGCTTTAAGGGCAATTTCAGCAACTACGAACTTTTCAATTTTCTTCTTCCTAGTCCATACTTTTTCTTTCATACTCGGCATGGATTGAGGCTTCTGTTCTTTCTCAGAGTATGATGGACCAGCTTCATCTTGCAAAACTGCAAATCTGTTCTGAACTTTTAACTCACTTGACGGTTTACTGATCTGCTGCTTGCGAACATTTTGATTCTGCTTTGGCACATTTTTCTGAATGGTCGGAGTGCAGTACCTAGCCATGTGTCCAAATCCTCCGCACCAAAAACAATGTCCTTCAAAATATGTTTTGGAAAACCGTTCTCTGTTTGGCTGCCATCTCTGTTCTTGTTCCCTTCGATATCTTTTGGATATGGAACACACATACTGTGAATGTCCCATATTTCCACAACAATAACACCTGATATAAGGTGCATTCCTTCGTGTTACTTCATCACTACAAGTTTCCCCTTGGGATCTCTGAGTATTCTGATTTTTCTTTGTGCTCAAATCCACTTTCAATATCGGGACAGGTGCTTGCGGTCTAACTTCAACTGTCACATATTTTTGTTTCTGATTAAGCCATGAATTAGCCTTAACTTTTGAGTTCAATTGCTACTTCTTTCCTGCTGAACTACTGGGCTCTTCTTTCTTCTTTTCAGTCTTCGTAATGACCTGATTTCCCAAGAATGTGTTGAGATTCAAAGGTTTTTCTTGGTCTTTAACTTTTCTCTGCAGACTGACAACTTCCTCTTCAATCTCTTCAATACGCTTGACGTGATCTTTCACTTTTTGACTCAAGCAATCAATCTCCCTTTTCTGCTCTTCAATCTTGAGCTTATGTTCATCAACCTCTTCTATGCGCTCTGGCCTAGAAGACTTAAGATTTTCAATTTCTTTCTCAAGCTCAGAATTCTCTTCTTCTTGTTGTTGCATGTAGAGTTTGGCATCACGTACTATCTTGTTGGCTTTCTTTATTTTTGCTCTACAAACATCTATCTCTTCAATAGATGCTTCTAATTCAGCTTCCATGTCAACTCTCCCTTCAATTTCTTCTTCTTCTTTATCAGTTTCGGTTTCTTTCTTTTCTAGAGCACTACTGGCAACAACCACCATCGCATTTTGTCCACGATCTTTGCAGTTTTCTATCTCTTCAACTTCTTCACCCTCAGACTCAGCTGAACAGTCTATTTCTTGTGAAAGAAGATTCTTCTTCTTAAAGAAATTTCTCTTGAACTGCTTCTTCCCTTTCACATAGGCTGAAGATTTTTTCATGGGAATCTCAACTTCATCTTCATCGCTTTCTTCTTGAAACTTTTTGGGGCATCTTGCAGTAAGATGACCAACCTTTCCGCATCGGAAGCATGCTAGTGGAAGTTTCCCTTTAAACTTTCCTCTTCCTCTTTGCAGATTTGAAGAAAGGAATGACATCACATGATCTGTCTCTTCTTCTTCATTAGAATCTTCAATGGTGAGTTTCTTCATGGCCTTGAATGCCACCTCTTTGGATTTCCCCTTTTCCACAGTCTCATTATCATCGTTTCTCATTTCATATGCAACAAGAGTGCTGTGCAGGTTATCCAATGTCAGTTCTTTTGGGTCTTTATCTTCCAAAATAGAAACTTTCGGATTGAACCGAGGTGGAAGTTTTCTCAATATGCGCTTCACAATCTTTATATCTTAGATAATTTCTCCAAGACCCTGCATGTCTTCTACCACAGCATTTACCGTGTCAAAGAATGCATCAACAGACTCATTCGGGTTAATTCTCAGATCTTCATACTTGTTCCACAACACTTGCAGCTTTGCCTCTCTGACTTTTGTATCCCCTTCATAAATATTCAAAAGCTTTTCCCACATGGAATGTGAAGTTTTGCATGACATCACCTTTGTATATATGGGATTGGAAAGGGATCCCCCTAAGGCATTGATTGCTTTGGAATCAGTATCCAACTCTTTATGCTCTGCTTCTGATAATGCACTAATAGTAATATCAGCTGTGATACCATGCATGGCTGCTGAAAACACATCCATTCCCAGAGATTGGAAATAGTGTTGCATTCGATTCTTCCATATCTAAAAATTACATCCGTTGAAGATCAGAATCCCTCTATGATTAGTGACCTCCATTTGAGAGAAGAACAACTGTCAACCTTTCTCTGATACCACTTGTTAGGTCCACTAGGCTGAATACCCTGAGAGGGGGGGGGGGTGAATCAGGGTATGACTAATTAAAAATTAAAGCCCGTTCTGATCTTGTTTCGCTGTTAAACAAAACACTCTTCTCTCTCTTTCCTGCTCCACAAAATAAACAGAAAGTAAAGCAAGCATAAGACACAACAATTTTACTTGGTTCACCGCTAAGGCCTACGTCCAAGGAGCATACGCCGACAGGTTGCCGGCCGTACCAAGTCCACAAAACTTTACTAGCTGTGGATTACAATGTTCGGGCTAGATCAATTCTATTCCCAGGCTCACTGCCTATACAAGTTTTAGGGTCAGCTCACTACTTTCCCAAGGTTCACTCCCTATTTCTCTCTCTCTGGCTCACTACCGGTGGAGAGGATCACCTTCTTCCTCTTCCTAAGATCACTGCTCTATGAAGGGATTCACTCACAGTTTATAGACCTGTAGGTCTCTTCATTTCCATTAAGGAATGCATCTTTATCTGTATGCAGATTCTCTATTGAAGTTCAACTTTCATCCATAGATTAATACCCCTTTGCCACTATCCACTGGGCAAACTACCTTTGGAAAGACCTTCGCAAAGCACCCTACTTCGCTAGGCTCCCAGTTTCGCGAAGCTCAAACAAGCCTTCGCGAAGCTCCAGCCTTTTCGCGAAGCTCTATCGTGAAGCACTCTCGCGATGCACAGACCTTCGCAATGCTTAGGCCGTCGCAGAGCTCCTGCCTCTCCACGAAGCTCACTGATCCAACGCGGGGTACACGCCTTTCGCGGAACTAGAATAGCCGCCGCGAAGCTACCCTTTTGTGAAGCACACTGCCTTCACGAACCACCTCTGCGAACCGAGAGCAATGGATTTTCTCTGAAAAATATCTCACTCTCTCTCGAGGGGGTCAGACTCTATTTATAGGTGATTCCACCGACCCTCGACCTTTCCACGCGAAGTCAATGCCACGTCATTTCAAATCGCAAAGCTCCAAAGTTTCAGCCGGAATTCTGTCCAAATCGCGAAGCACCACAGAAATTTTCCGTTCACGGAGCTTGACGTAGTCGCGAAGAATCACCATCAACTTACCTTTGCGCCTTCACCGCGAAGCTCCCTCACAAAGCCCTTCACCGACGCGATGCGCTTCATCCTCTGCCGTTCGCGAAGCTTGACGTAATCGCGAAGACTCACCGCCTCCATTCTTCTGGTCTTCGCGATTTCCAAACCATGAATCCTATCTTCGTGAAATTCATTCCTTTGCCATATTAAATTATTCTCTTCATGGAAATCCTATTTTCTCGATGCTCACCAAACACCAAATTTTGGACCCCAAAAATTTGGCAAACACTCGGAAACGGCGCCACCTTGTACTGCTCTTTTGTACCGCCTCCAGATCGTCCTTTTCCTTTGTCATCATACTTTGTCAACAAGGATTGTCAACAACTTCTTGGGAACTTGAAAAATATCCATGAAAACCTTCTTTGTCAACAAACACAATCAACCCAAAAATACTGCAATGTTACCTTGAGGGATTTTTTCCCAACACATGCGTACGTACGGATTACCATTTCCACGACGCGATGAGATTCATTTCCACGTTCACCATTCATCGATGATTATAAAAATATATTTTAATAATAAGTATGTAATATATGACATAATAATTCTACTGGATATATATATATATATATATGTACTTACATATATCTTATTCACTTAGCTTCATTCAATACGATATGAAAACGGAAACAACGTTTATGCGTACGTACGGACTACCGTCTCCATAAACGGTGTTTTTAATTTCATATATATGTCTATTATACATATTTATATTCTAAATATATATTATATATAAATAATGTTTTATATTCTTGAAGTATTTAAATCTTGATCTAAGTGATACAATCAAGAGTGACAAGTTAAAACACGTATGATAAAGAAAACAATTATTACTCGAAATGTTAATTTAACATGGAAATTATTATTAAATGGGTAGTAAAAATTCATAAATGAATCGTGTATGATATCATAAATATTAATATGGTTCTGGTATAATTTAATAACACACTACAATCTTCATACATGAGGTTAAACATACCCTCGACTAAAGGAAAGTGCAAGGTAAGGGTTAATTATTCAATCTCATTATTATCCGAGATTGTTTATGCGTAAGTATTTACTGGGACATTTTTTTCATCCATGTCCATTTTTCATAAAAATTATTTCAAAATGAATATTTTAAGGATTTTTGAAAGGTACTCTTTTTCAAGATCAGAATTTTAAATGTTTTAAAGATTTATCTTTCTAAATCTTTTTAATTAATTTCCATGTTTTCAAAATGATTTTAAGGATTTATTTATATGGACATGAATGTTTTGAAATGATAATTCTTTTAAAAAGTTTCAAAGTGGTATGGGACACTTTTATTAAATAATCTCTTTTAAATTAATTCCTTTTTAAATGTGTGACTTTTAAATGATTTTACAAAAAGGATATTTCTCTCCAAAAGTTTTACTCACCATTTTCAACTATGTCAGCATCCTTTACTGGATATTATTTTTGATTGAGGTTGATTTATTATAATACAATCTTCCATGTTGTATTGAATGAGCTGTGATATGTTTAACTGTGGATGTTCTATTTTTATACTATTCATGGTTAATGGTTAATGGTTAATGTAATGACATTTTGTATTCTAGTTTTAATACGAATGTTTATGTTATGTTTCAACTTTTTCATATGAGGAATGCAGTGGACTTATTAAGTGATGGGTAGAGCCCACTAAAGCTCCTCGATGCATTGGTAGGTCTCATGAGACAAACTAGTGTCTTGGCACAAGGCATTGACAAAAATTTCATTTGTAGTCTTGGCACAAGGCCTTGACTATGTGGTAATGATGTCCGACATTAGGCATTCCCTCATTATGAAATTAGTTATTACATGTGATTATTCAACTAGTATAATATTCATGTGCATGTTTATATGGTAATGTTTGATTTATTTTTTCCATATTATGTTCAAGTTTATGTTTAAAAAGGATGTTGTTTTTATTACAAATCCTTCCTTAATAGTTTATAGCTTCTGCTAAATTATTTACCCTTATTGAGCATCCGAGATCTCCCCTTTCTTATGTTTTATTTTCCCAGGATTACAAGAAGTGTATTATGATTGATAAACTGGGTTAAGATTGGGGATTAATGGTGTTATTAAAGGATAATTTATGTTGTGTTTTATTTTCTAATGTGTAATGTAACGTTCATGTATGTAATCTATTTTCCAAGACTGCTAAACTGATCGGTCCTTAGGGACTTGATTCATTGTAATCATGCCAATGTATTAAAATAATGCACCGGTTCTGGGTAACTGGGGTTGGGGCGTTACACAAAATCTAATTATGAACCATTATTAAGGAAAAAAAATCCAATAAGAGTATATGTTAGGAAATAGATCATGGATAACACAAACTAAAGCCTTTATATTCATAAGTTAAAAAAATAAATTTCATTTATATGTTATCCCTTTTATTTTATTGGATTACCATTTATGTGTTTAACTATTTAAAAATTATCATCCCTAATTTTCACTTTATTTTAGTCAATGGTCGAAATAAAGAGGAATTGGGTAAACAACCAATGTGAAGGGAAATGTGATGAATGCCCAATCGAGATGTCCAACCCAACATATGTAGGATTCAAGAACATTGTAATGATAATCTCTTAATTTAATCAGGGTTTGAATAGAATCCTAGATCAGGAGGAGCGATCAAATCCCCCTAAGAAAGAAGAAGTTGAAATTGATACCTTTATGAAAAAAGGCCTTTAATTACAATGGATCATCTGATCCTTTAATCGAGGAATAATGGATAAACTCTATTGATAATATCTTCTATATCCTTCAATGTTCTAAGAAGAAGAAGGTTCTACTGGCTTTTTATCATATGGATGGAGAAGCTGATTAGTGGTGGAAATTGATCAAGATTAAGAAGCATGGGGAAGAGATCAAAGAGATAGGGTGAAAGGAAATCCAAAAAATGTTTTTTGATAAATATTTTATTTACACTCTCCGAATTAAAATGGAAAGGTATTTCATTTTCCTCAAGAAAAAATACAACAAATCTATCAAGGCGTACGAGGAAAACTTCACAATACTACAATGATACACCTCTAACTATTTAATTACCCACGAATGTAAGGTTGACCACTTATTTTGTGGGATAAAACCAAGTATATAAAAATCACTAGTGATCGAGGACTTTTGTATATATGAGAAAATTGCCTGATGTGCCCTCAAAGTTGAGATGGAGATTGTAAAATCTCAAGGGTATTATGGAGATAATAAGAGGAAAGTGGAGTTTAATTCTGATAGTCTGATGGAGAAATCTAATGGGGATAATAAATTTTAAAATTCCACTTGTCAAAGGTGTGGAAATAAGCACCTTGAAAATTGGTTAAGAGGGATGAGAAAATGCTTTAGTTGTGGGAAGGAAGGACACATAGCTAGGGATTGTTGATGGGATAACCCAACTAATGCGATGAAGGAAAGTAATGCTCTAGTAAAACATAAACACATTGTTCATTGATTAAAATTCAAGGTAACATGTCACTTTATAAACTAATTCCCTAATCCAAGGCTTTTTTGAGACAACCAACAACCTCAAAGGAATTAAGGGAGATATTTTTCTATCACAACTATTGAGGTGGATCCCGAAAATGAAGTGGTGATAGGTATGATAGTTATTCATTTAAGAATGGTGAACATACTTTTTTATTCTGTTTCTAATCATTCCTTAATATCACACAAGTTTAGTAGAACTATTCAAACACCACCATAATGTATAGAAGTAGATTGGTCAGTGAAAATGGAAAATTGGAAAATTATTACATCCCAATTATATAACTCCTCCCATATTAAAATTTATGGTATGAACATCTCATAAAACCTTATGATACTCCCTTTGGTTGAATTTCATGCAATTATGGGTATGGATTGGCTATCCCTATATAAAGAAAACATAAATTTCCATGAATTGTAAATAACTCTGCATATCAGGAATCGACCCTTGATTCTATACAAGTGGAAAGAGGAGGATGAATGTCATTTAGAACCAACATCTCAAGCATGTATATTATTTCCATAAAATCATGAATATCTTGATTAAATGATTTAATCTAAGGAAAATATCATCCTTGAATACATTCCCATTGTGAGGGAATATATCTCTATATTTGCAGAATAATTTACTAGTCTTCCTCCTAGCTGAGTGGTTGAATTTTCAATCGAGCTTATACCGAGGGAATTTCCATTATCCAAGTCTCTATATAGAATTTCTATTTTGGAGCTTGAGTAGATAAATAAACAACTATAAGAGAATATAGATAATGGTTTTATACACCCAAGTACTTCATCATGGGGTTAACTAGTCCTATTCATGAAGAATAAGGATGGTTCAATGCACCTTTGAGTTGATTATCACGTGCTTAACAAGATCATGATAAAGCACAAGTATCATATTTCATAGATTGATGAATTATTTGATCAGCTATGTGGATCTCAATAATTCTCCATTGTGGATCCTTGGTCGGGATATTATCAAGTAAGGGTGAAGAAGGAGGATATCCCCAAGAATTATTTTTGAATAAGGTATTGGAACTATGAATTCATAGTAATTCCATTCAGAGTCACTAATGCTCCAAAAAATATTCATGTACTTGAAAAAAATATTCTTTATAGACAACCTTTAAAAATTTATGATAGTCTTTATTAATGATATTATAATATACTCTAAAAGAAAGGAGAAGCATGAGGAGCATCTGACCACTATGCTAAAGACCTTATGAAAGGAGAAGATTTATGAAAAGTAAATAAAACATGTGTTTTGGTTGAAGGAAGTATCATTCTTAAAGAATATTATCAAATCCAATGGGATATCTATGGAGCCTTAAAAACTAGAATCAATTGAAGGATGGATGAGTCCAACATCTCTGATAGATATCTATAGTTTCCTTGGATTAACTAGGTACTATTGTCAATTTTTGAGAAATTTATTGTGATTATAAAACCCTCTAACCAAGATAACTCAGAAGGGAGTTAAGTTTATTTTAATGATGAATGTGAAGATGAATTTAAGGAGTTGAAAAATAGGCTCATCATTGCACCTATACTCAATCTACCCGTAGGTGGATAACTTTTCATGGTATTTAGTGATGATTTGAAGAAGGGATTGGGCTGTGTGTTAATGAAGAACGATAAATTGATAGAATATTCCCCAAGAAAATTTAAATTTCATGAATATAAATACCCATTTCATGATTTAGATATGGATTTAGTGATGTTCATGTTAAAAATATGGAGGCATTATCTCTTTGGGGAGAAGTGTGAAATATATATGGATCAAAAGATACTTAAGTATATATTCACATAGAAAGATCTGAATATGCTCCAACAAATATGGTTAGAGATGATCAAGGAATATGAATGTTCAATCCACTACCATATTGGGAATGAAAATATATTTTCATATGCTCTAAGTATAAATGATCCAAAAATTTTATCATTGATGATAATTGAGAAGGATTCGATCTTCTAAGATTTGAAAAGGATGTAGATGAGAATTATAAAGGAAAAAACATCATAAATCTGTTCACAAATTATTTCCCAACAATCCATTTTGTAGAAGATAAAGTATGATCAAAGACATGATGTTGGAATTTAGAAGAATGTGGAATCTATATGAAAAGGTTAATCCTTGGAGTTTAATGTCAATGAAGATAAATTTGTGAGATTTGGGTCAAGAATTTTTGTACCATCAAATCCTAAGTTAAAGAAGGATATGTTTGATGATGCACATATCTCGACCTTTTCCATCCATCAAGGGAGAAATAAGATGTATCAATATATCAGAGAGCACTATTGGTGGGAAAATATAAAGAATGAGATCATGGAATATACATCAAGATGTCATGTATATCCGAAAGTGAAGGTAGAAAGGAAAAAACTCAAGGGGATGATGAAACCATCACAAATACCTACATAGAAATGGGAAAAAATTGTCATGGACTTTGTCACTGGTCTTCCAATGAAATCAAGTTGAAATAATGCTATATGGGTTGTGGTGGACTGTCTTATAAAGACTACTCAATTCATTATAATTTTAGAGGATTTTTCACTCGATCAACTTGAAAGGATATTCATTAGGTAAGTGGTGAGGCTGTATGGAACACCACTATCGATTGTATCTAATCGAGATCCAAGATTTACCTCCATGTTCAAGAAGAGTCTCCAACATGAACTAAATAATTAGTTGAACTTAATCAGGACTTATCACCATCAACATGATGGCCAATTTGAGTGGACAATCTAGACACTTGAGGACATGTGGAGAGCATACTTAATTGACTTCAAAGGTGGATGGGATCAACATATTCCTCTGGTTTAATTCTCATTCAATAACAGTTTCCACTCAAGCATCAAAATGGATCCCTATGAGTCCCTTTAGGGTAAGAGGTACAGAATGAATGCATGGTTAGATGAAGTTAGGGAGTAGAAACTTCTAGGTCCTAAAATGGTTTAATAAATGGTGTAAAAGGTTAAGACCATTAAGTAACACATCAAGGATTTTTGGAGTTGACAAAAGAGATATTCTAAAAATCATCAATGAGACCTAGAGTTTAAGATTGGAGACATGGTATTATTTCACATATCTTTATGGAATAAATTCATGAGATTTGGGAAAAAGGGAAAGCTTAGTCCAAGATAATTCAGTCTGTTTGAGATCCTTGATCACATCAGAGTGGTGACCTATCATCTAGAACATCCACATAACCAATCTGAAGTACATGATGTATCTCATGTGTCCCTATTGAGTAACTGCATACCAAAACCCTCACATGTACTCAATCTAGAGGTGGTACCATTGGATAATTATCTCTCCTATTAGGAGCATCTATTGAAAATCATAGATCATAGAGTCCAAGTTCTATAAAATATTACAATGCACCTGGTCAAATTATTGTGGATAAACTACAAGTTTGAATAAGAAATATGGGAACTAGAATAGGTGATGATATAGAGTTAACCTCATCTGTTTTATTATGTGAAATGAAAATTTTGAGAGAAAAATTTTTGAAGGGGGAAGATTCTAACGACACGAACTTCAATAAATAAAATTACCTTTGTGGTTTAATTAAATGCATTATTATATATTATGGATACAGAAAGAACATGAGCTTATTTGGTTTTTTTACATTCTATTATATTTGAAATACTATTATGTATCACCACTATTGATAATATATTTTTTGAGTAGTGATAATATGATTTGTTTAAATATAGGGTTTTGACATATCTAATTTACATAGACAAAGGAAGTGATGTCCTCAATTAGTAGGATCATACCCAAAGAAGCCTATTTATCAGAACTTCCAAGGTAGATATCATCACTAGTATTTTCCCTTGAACAATCCCAAGCTGATATAAAACAACTTAAGCATGATCACAATTGTTTTCAGGAGAAGTTTATGGTCATCGAGATCACAACCCAAAACATATACGCCGAACCACCCCATGAAAGTCTCACCATCACATAACTTACCCTTAGGAATTTTGATGGTGTATTAAAGGTATATGTATCAAGACCATAATAATATGAATATTTATATTTTATATAATAATGAATATATTTTTATTTTTATTACTATCACTTTATAAATGATTTTTGATTTTGATATAATAAAAAAAATCTATTTTTGGGTAATATTCAATTTAAATTAAAACATTTATTTTGGAGAATTAATGTATTTTTGAAATAAATAATATTTTACTAAAATATTATTATTAAATAATTTTTACTAAATATAGATGATCAAATAATTTTTATGATGTCAAATTTATTTTTATAAGGGTTCAAAATCTGTTATTGTCAAAAAACCCAGTATTTCTAAATAAATATAAATTCTATTTTAAATGTGGAAATTCAAATATATAAAAAATTAATTGTTTAAAATAAATATTATTTTTGGTATTAAAACTTTGAAATTATCCAATGGTGAATTTTTCATAATTTTCTAAGATAGAAAAATTTTCAGGTAAAAATTAAATGAAGTATAAATATACGCTGTGTATTATGACATCAAAATGACCCAAAAATGATGTAATAAATACCATAATGGGTATCCAAGACCAAATATATATTTATACTTTAAAATAATGAAATATTAAGTATGTATTTATTATTTTTATAAAGCCTTTACGAATCCTTCAAAACCTATTATATATTTTAAGGTTCTAAAATCATTTCTTTAAGGACACGACTCACTACTACATCATCAAGGGTATTATTTTAATAAGTTAGGACCTTATAATAATAAAATATTTAAAACCACCCCTATTTGATAGAAAACATGGGGAGAATACATGGGATGGTTTGTGGTTTTTATTACATTATTATATAGAGAAAGAAACCTATGTTTGAAAAAATAATAAAGAATTCCCCACTCATTTCCTATATAAAACCACCAAATATCCCTATTTATCTTCACTAAAAATCCTTGGATCACATATTTACCATGACCCAAACTCTCCATAGTACTTCCAAGGTGCATAAAATCTCTCAAGAATCTCCATCCAAGAATTTGGAACCACCCTCTCAAGGTAAGGGATCCTCTCCTTCTCCCCTTTATTCAAGTTTCTTTATTATCTTATGTCTTTAATCTCTAGTTAATAATGATGGGATATGTTATTACACACCACCTTATAGTAAATTTTATTTTTAAATTATGAGAGACCCATTTCACTCTCATTAATCCCATCCATGAACATTTATACACCCCTGTTATGCTGCCAAAATTTCACCATGATTTTCCATGCCAAACAATTGTGTAGTGAATATCCATACCCATTTCTTATCAAGGATTTTAACCTTTACGAACATATACTTATTTATTGGGTAATTAAATGAATTTATTACACACTCCTTAATTATGGAATAAAATATGATGATGAATTAATCCATGTTGTATGAACTATATGGCACACTTAAGCATGAGAATGAAATGAAATTGACAGGTTCAACTTAAATTATATAGTGATCCAATGAATTGGGTAATGTTTTAGTCTCATGAGACATCATTCAAGGGAATAGGGAGTGAACCTAATCCAATAATGTTTTTCCATCCTGATTTCTTGTAAGTTATCCTTGACCAGTGTTTATGATGTAGTGTTTCAAGTTGTTGCCACATTTCCGATGTTGCCTTTATGTTATCATGATATATCATGCCTCATTTTTCATGTTTGTGAATATAAATCCTTTTATTCTCCATTGATATGATTATTATTTAACATTTAATATTTTATTCATTTTATTCCATGTTTATTCCCTTAATGGTCATTATAGCTCACCCATTTCTTATGTATGTCCCCAAGTTATCCCATACAGTTTTAAGTATGAAGGAATATTATGATAATGTTAATTTTTTTTTCAATAATAGATATGTATTCTCTATTTTATGTTGTTACATAATGTACCTAATTCCAAAATACACTATACTTCTTGATCTTATGGGTTTTATTAATTAATATTATTATGCAATAAATCATGAATTAATATAAAATAATGAGCATGGTTGTCATAGATAATAATAACATTGTCATTGCCAAGAGACCATCCTGATGGATCACCACCATATAAGATGTATCTTAGAGATATCCCCTTCTTATTAGATAACTTCTATCTCTTGATCCTTCCAAGAATAATAGGTATAAATGATGTTGATGTTAGAGCTACTCATCCCTAGGACTCTTGAACATCTGGATGTATGTATGCAAAGAGTGATATCATTCAACACTCATCACAAGACTCTTGAAATACCTTTATATATATCTTTTGGATCAAGGCATAAATAATGAAGTTTCCCTTTCCTGGTGTGTAAACTAGATCAAATAAAAAAGACTGTAGATACTCAACCCACCAAATCTGCCAAAGGTTCTGGCCCTGATGAGAAAAGATGTACCTAGGGATCTTTTTGTCTGTGTACACCACAAAAATATCTCTAAGAAGATAGTGTATTTAGAATATCAGAGAATTTACCACTTTTTCTAACTCTATATTGTGAGTAGGATAATTTCTTTCATGTCATTTCAGCTACCTAGAGCCATAAGAAACCACTCAATCCTCCTATATCAAAATTTCTCTGATTCCAAATTCGGATGCATAACAATACACATTATATACCTTAACTAGCATGGGTAATGTGAGGATTAGTAATGTGGTGATATTGAACTTCATCTTCTGAAAATATTTCTCATAAGAATAAAAAAACAACACCCCTTTCTTGGTCAGCCTAGACATCAGTGTTGCAAGATAAGAGAAGTACTGGATAAAAAACTGATATTATTCTGCTAAACTCAGAAAGATCCAAATATCAAAGACATTCTTGGATTTCTCCCAAGATTACACAATTGAAACCTTATCTGGGTCCACTTACACTCCATCCTATGAGATGACATGACCCAAGAAGTTCACTTTATCAATCTAGAAACTAACTTTAGTTAGCTTGGCCAAAATCCAATGCTCTTTCAATGTACCCAAGATGATGTCAAGATACTGGGCACAATCATACAATGACCAAGATTACAATAAGATATCATTTAAAAAACCCACCACAAACTTGTCTATAAAAGGATGAATGATATTATTAATCAAGTCCATGAATACTGATGGTGTGTTCGTTAAACCAAATGATATCATCATGTACTCATATAGTCCACACCCACTCTTAAATGATGTCTATGGTATATTCGATTGTCTAACCCTCAACTAGTGGTATCATGATATCAAATCACTTTTGGAAAATATCTTAGTAACTCTCAATTGGTTGAAGATATCATCATACATGGAAAGGGATATCAGTTCGTGAACATTATTTGGTTCAATCTCCAATAATCCACACACAACCATCATATACCAGTAGCCTTTTAGGAGAAATGAACTAGAGAAACCCATAAAGATTTTCTAGGATGTATGAAACCATTATCTTCTAGATCATCCAATTGAACGTTCAATTACTGAAGCTCTTTTATTTCCATCCTTTAAAGTAGAATAAAACTGGATCTTCTCCCAACACCAACTCGATCTTCTGCTCAGGTGGTAAGTCTTAAAAATCATCTAGAAATAAATCTTAAAAATGATTTAACACTGGAGTAAAAGTATGATTATGTATTATTCCATCATTCATAACTAATCTTGTTATTTGAGTTGTAAGAAAATATAATGTGTACTAAATTGGTCCCGTACTACCAGCTTGAAGATTCCATTAACTCTAGTGAAAATAGCTACCTCCTTATTGAGACATAAAGTAAACTTTCATTTATTTATATTCTATATGAGCATGGTATAGAACTAACCACTACATACCCAAAATCAAATCAAAACATTTCATTTCTAGAACAAACTATTCCCAAAATAAATGAAAACCACTAATTTGTAGAGAACATGGCTTGAAACATTTGATATTCTCTGACCGCACTCCCAATGGATTATTTATGGTCACGAAACCATCTAATATTTACATAACAAAGACCAAAAAATTCTAAAAAATAGTATATATAAAGGAATGTAATGCTACTACATAAAAAAAATGAAATCAAGAGTATATGATATAAGAATATTACCTTTTATGGTAGAAGGTACTACATCCAAACTAGCTGGAGTAGACTACATAACATGCAGTTGAATTACCTCTTTTACCTAGGATCTAGTCTAAATCCCATGTGATATTCCCTCTATTTGGTAATTCTGCTTCTGCACTAGGGTACCACACCCCCTGTCTTGACCTAAACGTGTAGTGGAACTCCATCTACCAGTCTTCTAAAAGGCAGCTTAGTCCTTTTGATACTCCTATAACTATCCTAATTTCCTTATACTACTCTTTTATTTCATTCCCCTACAAAACCTATACAGGTTTCCCAACCTATAGAAATAACAAAACTCTAAAGAAGGGTACAAAAACTAAGTATTATTTTGACAAAATTTTCCACACTGATAGCATTATAATTTAACACAATTCCAAGATGGTTTCCCACTACCCTGGATACCCTAACCACTTTTTCCATGGAAATAACTGTTATATTAATGCTTCTTTCCACTATATGAAGACCTCCCAGTTCTCATTTTGAAAATTCCTTCCTGCTTCTTGTTCACTCTACTAGATTTTATTCCACAATGAGAGCCTAATTCATAACGTACAAAAAGTTACTGAAATAAAAAATGTTCAACTATGACATAATCTTATAGTGAAGCTCATCATGGAAACACATCACCTTGGTAATATCATCAAATGATAAATATTGAGAAAAATGATGCATGTAAATGAAACATCTATCACAGTCCATCACTAACATTATATCCTATGTAAGGTGCATGAACTTGTGATCCTACTTATCCAATAATGTTTCAGGATAGAAGTGACTCAGAAACCTCGCCTTGAAGTCTTTTCAGGAAAACTCCTCTTACTGCCCAGTTTTCTCTAAGGTGTCCCACCAATGCTTGGATGGTCAAAAAAGCATGTATGTAAAAAGATTCATCCTTCTATCCGTAGATGTCTTGAGGTTCCTGAAGATCTTCTAGACTTACTCAATCCATAACTCGACTACCTGGTGGCCTCCCACCCTAGTGAATGTTGGTGGATGTTCTAGTTGAAGATCTCTTATAATCTCAAACATAGAAGGTAAAATTCCAAAAATATCCCTTTCCATGGATCTCATGACCCTTAAGAAGTTGTTATGAAGTTGAACATCCATATAATCCTATGGAGCTACAAGGAGCTCCGATTTAGATATGTTATGAGCATGTGATTTCTTCTCTCATGATGCACAATTTGAAGATGATGATGAGAAATTTTCTCTACAAGACAAATACACTCCTTAAAATAATATATAACAACATGGTAAACCTCAATAGGTGAAAAAATAGATAACCACTAGCTCATGGTCTCTCTAAAAATGGATTAACAAGTGAATTATCAATACATAAAAGTTCTTTCATTTCATTTATCATATATATTTGGTATCTCAATTCACAGTTCATATAAGAAAACATATCACCTGTAATAAATATGTTCTTATCATGAACAATTAATGAAAATTTAAATCCATATGTGTCTATTATGATGCATGAATACTCATATTATTACATACCAGGCTATGCGTATAAATATCAAGTAATAATAACATCGAACAACATGTGAATCATCCAAGGTGAAATAACAGCAAATGTAACAAGCAAACAACATGAACAACAATCCCATCCCTAGGTACTCATATTTTCTCCCATACATGGGTTAGGTACTCCCATGCACAATCTCATTACCAAGACCCAAAAACACTCCTAGAATCCTTTATACCTTTCCCAAATAGTAAATAAACAAAAAATAAAACCTAAACCTCCTTTTAATAACACTTTGTAACATCCACCTATCTGGAACTCTCTCACATGGACAAACTGGATTGGTTACTAGACCTCAAGCATGCATCCCCATATGCGATAAGCTGACAACTAGTGGGGTGGGTGTAGAGAACATAGTGGGGAGACTAGAACTTATTTTACCAAGTTTCAATATAGTAGAAACAAAATAATAATAGGGTGATGGATTTAGTAGAAAAAATATATATTACAATTAGAATATAAAGGAAGAACCAATTAAACGAAATAATAAACCATGTAATGTCAGGATATAATGTATCTAAATTTTAAATTGAAATTAATACAAATAAAATTTAATGTTGACACAAATAAAATCAAAATACATCAGTCCTAAACCCCATGTTAGTATCAACTCAAAGATCCAATCTATCAATAAAGAAACAATCAACTACAATGTCCTTTTCCCTTTTCCAAACATTCATCCATGTAATCTACTTAGGTACCAAACGATGACCAGAATAGGGTGTGGAAAAAACTCAACATGTTGACAACACTATGTCTAAACAAAACCCATATGATAATAAGTGCATGAAATAAAGTGATAATCATGAGTATTAATTATTAAATTAATATGATACAATAATAAACTTTCTTTAGATCAATTCCAAAATATCTATGACCTTTTAGTACAACCAGGCCAACCATAGCCACAAGTCTATGGAATAATAACATAACAAGTCCAATACCTATAAAAAATTACAACATAACTGGGCAAATGCCATTGTATAAGAATTCCATAATATCTAGGAAAATCCATTTATATAATAATTTTTCACATCACTGAGAAAATACCTTTATATAATCATTTCAGTATCATCAAGAAAATCCCTTTATATAATCATTTAAGCATCATCGAGGAAATACCATTATATAATAATTTAAATATCATTGTGAAAATCCATTTATATATTCATTTCAGCATCACAACACAAGTAATAACATCCATAATAACACAACATTACATCCTGATTCAAAATGGAATATTTAGCTAATTGATATTTTTCTTTCAATCATTCATTTATTCATCAAGTTATAACCTAAGCTATTTTTAGGTGAGTGTACACAACCAATTCATAATAATTATCACAAATAAATTAAGTAATCAAGTAAACATTTTCCATAGTGAATATATCATAAGAAATCACCTAAGGTATCCTGCCATGATAAAACATATCTTTAGTATTACATGAGTTAGTTCATTATTATTCATGGGTAGGATCACCCTATGAGAAGTAGAAAGCTAGGTATCAACACCATTATATCCAAAGGGATCTAAAGAGTTCTCCAAATACATGATTACCATCACATATTATTCTGATTTTTTAATTCACATGTTGTGTTAACATAATAAAAAATATCTCATATACTTTAACAAATAGAAACCGACCATAGGGCTTTGTTCTAGACCACCTAAATTTATCCAGTGATTCAAGAAACACTCTAAACCGGGAATGATAATGAAGAATAAAGGAAAAGTATACCATAATGAAAAACCTATATCACACAAGAAAAAAACCCAGTATAATGGTGGTTAAGATAAAAAACCCCAATAATAGATAAAAAGGAAACGATAGGGGGAAACCAAAGTCAAGAAACTCACCTTGGATTAAATTCTTGATAGAGACGTCTGGAAGGGAATGAATTACCCCAAAATAATCTAGAGTCTCTCTAGTGTTTGATATAAATAGAGTTTCAAAATGAACAAAATTAAATCTCACACACAATTTGGTTTAAAATAATTGGTTCTAAGATATTAATGACATGAAACCCTTTTATGACGTAAATTTCTTGATTTATAAAATATGATGAAAAATGTGCCACATTATGTTAAAATAACCCTGATTGACAATTTCATGGCATGAATGAATTTCATGATGTGTAAAATTTCATGCTCTGAACTAGTTCATGACATCTACTGAGTGAAAATTTCATGTTGTATAACATGTTCACAGTGTGAAAGTGACATGTAGACATCTCTCATCCCATCTTATGTAGGAAAATCCCAAACCATATTTATTCCCAAACTCCATTAATTCCAAAAAACATACATCCCCACACTTTAGGTCATTTCTCAAGAAAAATCTATCCATCCCCAAAAGAGACTCAACAAAAAGGTTTAAATAATAAAGAAAACCCAAAATAAAATACATTCAACCACAAATATCAAAGATGGTCATACCTAGAAAAGGATGAGATATTACATTATACACCCACCACACAAGATCACTAATGTGAATCCAACAAAAAAATGTTATAACTGCCGAATGCACAAGTCAAATACCTAGGTCACCCATGGTCAACCATTTATAACACAACAAATCAGTATATATGAGAACCCATTACTCTATATAAACCATATCAATCAAGTTGAACATAACCAATAAACTCACTTGAAGATGTCCTTGAAAACATGACATTATCCAAGCACAAAATTTAAGAATCTGTTTCTCTCCTATTTGAGCATAAATAAAATAATCACATAGTTCATCGCTAGTTGGGTATAATAAAATCAAACATACCAGTTCACCCCTAACCAAGAATAATAAAACCACACAAATCGGTTCACCCATGGTCGAGCATAAGGAAACCATACATACCAATTCACCCTTGAAAAATCATAAGAAAACCCAAGTGTATCATGACATATAAGAACCTATTTCTTAATTTAAAACCCATTATAAAGAATATTTAAACATGAAAAAACTCACATGATTTTTCAAAACACCCCTAAAATCCAAGGGTTTTTAACCAAAAATTGAAATCACTAAAACCCCTTCATAGCTGATCTATTTTTTAAAAACCAATAATATTTTTGAAATATATTTTGAAATAAAATTTCAAAACCCATGTGAAATCCAATTTCCAAAACACTTTTTCCTTACTTTTCCTAAAATCTAAAAGTCCCAAAAAACTTCAAAATCACTAGCTCTGAGAGCTATTTCCACTAAAACCAACTTATAATACCATTCAACACAAAACTTACACCACTGTGCATGTTTTTTTTTCCAAAAAAGTGTTTTCCTCAAAAACCAACCATCCCAGAAAATATTTCAATATGGAATCCAAACAAACACAAAAAAAATCACATTCAATCAAACAACTATTAAAACAATCCCTCAAATCCATTATTAACTTAATCACACCTTATAATATATACAAGAAAAAATCATTTATGTTATAAGTTAATTTAATTAATAATTGATTTTGATGAGGTGTCATTTCAAATAACACTATCCATAGGTGTGTGTATCATGCCCTAAGCATGAAACTGTCTTGATGCATGCATAACTCACTAGCTCATAACTGCGCCCTATGACTCATCCTGAGTCTCAACTATCCTACATTGGGATTCTTGGTAAAACAAAAACCTCAGTCATTCTGGAGTGCGTATCCTAGAAACAAAATGTCCCATAGTGGCTTGGGTCTCAATTGATGTCATGCTGGCTAGGTATACACTCAGTCTACCTCCAAATTCTTGAAAATCTATCTTCGTTCCTTTCCAACACTGTACCATACCAAAATATCATTGATAACACTTTTCCATTCCTTGACTTGGTTCACTTAAATGATGATTATGTGGGGATATTATGAGACCTCAGACATGCATGATCATATTCGAGTGGCTATAGACTAGCGGAGAGGGCCTAAGATAGACATGGGGAGACTATATTCACTAATATATGGCTTGAGATTCCTGATCGATTATACAAAATTTTTTTCATGACCCATCGATATATTAGACATCCCAAAGTACCTGTAGACATAAAATAGGGAGCCCCATGGCCCCCAAAGTCTAAAATAGAAAGCAATAAATCTATTTATATGATGAATCAACCATAATAGAGAAAAAACATAAATAAAAAAATAACTAGACATCATATATAAAGTAAATTAGTTGAAAACTGGCCAATACATACTAAATAATTACTAAAATACAACTATCCTTTGGACTAAACCACATAATCCACCTTACCGATCACTCAACCTCCAAAAATCACTAGACCTATACCAACCATCCATATCTAAGTAGCACCTTTTCCCTAAGAGAAAACATGAATATATACCAACATACATTAAAACCCATGCTATATATATGGGTAAAGGTTGAGTCGAACAACCTAATAGGAATACCCAATGCCTCAACAATACTGAGGGTTGTTTTGATCAATTTTATGATCATTAAATACAATATAAGAAGTGTGGTCACCCATGAAACACACCCACATGAAAAAATAACACGTAAGTATGAAAAATATAGATTATTGGTCATCAGGTTTAGAACAGATAACCTCAAATCATGACCATAACTACTTCGACCAACATCATGTCTCTATCCATAAGTAACCATCCTAGGGGAACCAAGTCCAACCAAAAAACTAGAAATTAATATCATACCGGATTTGGTTAGTGCTGAAGTGTCTCTAATCATGTTATAAAACTATTCCATCCAAATACCTGGACCATGGATAATCTATTAGTCCCATGATCAATAATTGATTCTTAGGAGTAGGTCCTAGAAATACAAAAAATGGCCATGGGCTGCATAGAAGGGTCACATCCCCTATCTCGATTCCAAGGAACTTTTCCAAGGAAAACCAAAATAGTTGTCTATACAAATCCAAGTAACTCATCCAAGTAATTGAAAAACATTCCCATAGGCCACATGGGAGGGCCACATCCCTTTTTCTCCTTTTCAAGGAACCCATATAAGGAAATACAAACTAGAATCAGGAATGAAGGCTAGATATAAGGTCCTAGTCCAAGGCATCCCATGCATCTCATATATATCTTGATGGGAAATTCATCCCACCCAACCCATCCCAAGTAACTTATTATACTGGTTTGTCAATATTCTAAAACCTATCCCTTATCATAAAGGCAACCTCTCAAGTTAAAAAACTAACACTATCTTAGCCATAATGGTATCACACTTCCGATTTGGGTCCTAAGGTGGTACTCACAATCGCTTATACTCATATCTCACACACTCCCTCTCTAGGTTCAAGATAAATTGAGGGTACCCACTAGGGTCCCCTATGTCACATCACTACATAGACACCCTTCATGAGTTCCTCAATCACACTTCCATATATCATTCAGAACTCATCCTTCTAGGAATAACATCTCCCAATAATCATTAGGGTCTTATAGACCCATTTTATCTTTCTTTAAAGCATCTATCACATCTAACCTAATCAACCCGTCACTTTGATACCAATAAAATCTATCATAGGTATACACACAAAACACATATCACTATGAAACAAGTCAATCCATAATAAATCCCAAATGATAAGAATAATAAATCAATCATGTTTTAGGGAAATAAAACCTATCCCTCATGAGGTCAAACATACCAAAACTATGTCACTCAAGCACTTAATCTCCCTTTAAAGACCAATTCTAATTCATCTTTTTAAATTTGTTTAAAAGGAATAATGTGCATCTTTACTCACATCATCCCCTTGGTCTAAATCCTATAAAGTAATTATTAGAAATCCATTCCCACCTTGAAACAAAATTTCAAACTAATGTGTCAAATCATCACATTTTCTCTTAAATTACATTTCAATCAAATCCCCTTTTTAAAATTATACTTTAAAAAATAAGTATACAGTTATTTGAAAACCAACTCATTCCCACTAATAAATTTATAATGAAGGCCACCAATACTCATTCGACCAGGGCACCACCGTCAAACCATTTAACATGCTATACAATACATGTTAACTATTAGGATGGCATGAGACCATTACAACCTTATGGTGAAGTCAAAAAAGTTAATGAAATATACATTCTGTATAATAATAAGGAACAAAAACATAAAATTCCAAATAACCAAGATACTCAGCAAAGTAAAGTCCTTCCACCTTAAACTTGGAGTCACCGTCCTTTGAAACAAAGTCCTAACATCAATTTCCAAGCTCGTCCAAGATCCAATGTCAACCCGAGATCCTATCTCCATCCCCTAAATCATAAATCATTAATTATATTATATTATAATTAATGATCCAATTCAATTCAACCAATTGTAATAATTAATAAATTAATTTACAACTTAAACCATTTATACACAATCACCAAATTAATCACTGGTAAACCTCATCACACCAAAATAATGACAAACCACATGTAGAGCATCCAGAACACACTCCCAACACCAATTAAAGAAAAATACCAAACAAAAAATGTCAATTCCATATTTAATTAAATTTAACTCAATAAAAAAACCTAAATTTATCCATGGTGTGACATTACTTATGAGAAATGATGAAAAATGACTTAATCAGGTCCTCTAAGGACATCCTTTATGATATGCACATGAAAAAACCAAGAAGAGGAGTTGCTTAAACTATGATATAGTGGAAATCATCTTAAAAACTAAACTAGAGAAGCCCAAAATCAAATAAAAAATAGGATTGAAGAAAAAAAGGAAAAAGGGGATATTTTAATTGTAGAACATTAAATAATTACACTCAAGAACACCCAAAATCAAAGTTACTTAAAGGGGAAGGAGAGGGGGTATACTGGATAAGAGTGTGTTCATGAGAGTTAAGAGGAAAATGAGTATGTTTTGGGTTAAAGGTTCTAGGGGGGGATTATAATTTTCTTATTTTAATGAGATGGATGGTTTTATAAATAGTGTTCTAACCCTACAATAGTCACTAACTTAGAAAGATATCTTGCATGGTTTGACCATGTAATTTCCCAACTATGCACCAACTGTGTATCCATAACTTTCCAAGACAACACATGCCTCATGTTTGGGAAACATGTTTTAATAAACCATGTTCTAAACATACAAAAACCTTTTTCAATTGAAATTATAGTCACCCACACTATTTTTATACGACATTGTGATGATATTTCTCCAACTCCTAGAACAAATCCAAGTGACACACTACTTTTCTTGGGGTTTGAAAAATCAATTAATTACCTAAGTATAGTATATTAGTTAACCTTAGTTTGTATCTATATGAGGATAACATACACAACTAGTTTTTCAATTTTGAATTTGTTTGAGAAAATTGATTTAGATTTGGTTGAGAAATTTTGAATTTACAAAAGTAGTTAAATTTATTGATATTATAATAGTTGATTAAAATTGGGATTAGGTCAGGATTCTCTACACCTATTGAAATACTATCATGGTTTTCAATTATTACTAATTCTTTTTCCGCTGTCTGGTGAGAGAGATATTCCTTTACCAATTACTCTCTCCCCCTTGGCTATATAGTTATGGTGATGATTTTCCTATTTTAAATATCAAGTTATTCTAACCTCTTTCCTATGCAGGTGGTGTTTTAGTGGGCCATATTGATTAATTAGCTTAATCAACAATAACATATTTTTGTTCTATAATAAACCAATAGACCCCCTTAAAATTCCACAAAATTATGACAATTGTCGAGAACTCACCACTCAACCATAATCTATTCCTTTCTATATAGACCAAAATTAGGTGGAGGGACATTCAGATCATCAATTGGGGATATTAATATTAACATAATCTAAACCTAATACAATCACATTTTTTATTGGAAACTAAAATTTAAGAATTGAAACTAGGAAATAGAAGAAAGGAATGCTTTAATTTAATTCAAGAATACCAAGTCAATGAATAAAAATCAGTCCAACCACCCCCTCACCATTCACTTAGAAGAACTAACCCTCTATGGTTGGGAAAATCGAGTTAATTTGGGAGCGGGAAGGCATCACCAGATTGAACTAAAAGAAATAAAGACAAATTGGGAAATAAAACTGCAGCATGCTGTCATCTAGAGATTCCCCTAGCCAGGTGATCCCCCTTTATATAGTATTGCATCTCAATATATATAGTCATCCATGCTGAAGCCATTTTATCTAGTTATAATAAAATTTATTTTTAATTATAGATTTATGATGTAAATAAGAAATTTATATCATAAATGGTGTGGATACCATTTATACCTCACCTATATTATGATGTAAAAGGGGTTTACATCATGAATTATGTGGGCCTCAGATTCTATATAATAAATCTTATGCTGTAAATGATGCTTAAAATGCATATAAATTTTTTATCTCAAATAATATGACATAAATTGTGTTTACGATGTAAATTTATCATGTGAAGAGGTGATGTGAATTTTGGAGTGTCTCTGCTTCCATTGGTTCACCATGTAAATGGTGTTTATACCATGAAACTATAATTTGTATAGATTTTATATCATAGTTTTGAATTCTATATTCTAGTATCACACCATACCATTTTTCACTACGGCGTGAAGTGTCTTCAGCTAGCTAAATTCATCTCCAATTTTCCATTTTCTATCAAAAATTATACCCAATGAAAAATAAAAAAACAATTAAATTATAGCAATATAAATCAATTAATTTATAGAAGAAATATATTTCATATTAAAATATGCAAGCATAAAAGGATTATATCAATTCCACCACACTTAGAACTTTATTTTCCTCAATCATGTAATCTCAATATAAATTAAAGTGAAACACAATGTTATCAATACTAAAATTCCAAACCAACTAAATTAAATGATTATCAATGGGAGATTAACTTTTTCAAGTTCCACGTAAAACATCAATTCATATTCACACTCTTCCAAGAGACTAATCAACCCAAGTATTTTATTTTTTTAGATTGATAAATGGTTGGTATTCTCATCTAATCCATTCATATATCATAATTCAGAATTATCAAGCATTAAAAGTCATGATTTACTACATAATGGATTATTTTATCTAACCACTCATGAAAAAAATTTAAGTATAGTTATGGTCATATCATTATTACATGATCCTTTTCCATAAGCTTGAGAAGGATATACATTCTCCACTTTGTAAGGAAAAAATTAACATAAAATCATGAGGGATTTACAAATAATGTTCTAATGACTATGAGGATTAATGTTGGAAGGGATTTATGTTCAAAAAATTAAGGCTTAAAAAGGGGGTTTATCTCTAAAGCATACTGAATTATATCAATAGAAAAGTGAACCAAAAATATCCTATGTAAAATGAAAAGTCCCACCTCCCAAAACTCAAAGCAAGGTCATGATCAATGTAAGTTTAATTAAATAATTAAACATTCTTGATTTTTTATTTATTTATCTATATTTTTTTACTTTTTTAAAATTTATTATTGGAATAAATCCCATATCCACCACCTAAACCCATATGATAAAATCATCAATCTAGTGATGTGGTTATAATATTTTTCTAAAACATAACACATTTTTTTGTTTTTAATTATATATATATATATATATATATCATTCAAGAAGGTAAAATAATAAAAGTACAGTGAATATAACATGATCCTATCAAAATAACTAAAAATAGAACCCCTATAATTTTTCCTTACAATATAATACATCCCTTAAACCAAGACTTCCCTCACCCCCACACTTCAACTTTAGAATAACATGCAATATAAAAAGGGAAGAGTAGAAATGGATATAAATGGAATATAACATGTCTCATTCCTAGTGAGATATTTCATGTATTCTATGAGCTAAAAAAGGATTTATGTAAGAGTTGGTCTCAAGGTTAAGGGATTATCAATAAAATTCCTCAATAATATTATATGTTATTTTTCATAATCATAGTTTTGATTAGTTTCAATGAAAGTAATAGCAGGTGGAATTCCCCAATATCACTCAATAAATATGATCAAGATAGAAATAAAAATTATTTGTTGAAGAAATCATTTTGGAAATTGAATATATAAATTTAATACAATCACAAATGGTATGAAATAATAATTAAATACCATTATATTTAAATCTAAAACAAGAACCTAGGGGATTATTAAGTAATTAATGTCTCCTAGACCATTTATGTAAAGTAATAAGGATAACCGTGGGAATGAATTTTTATTTTCAATATAAAAAATAGATTTAAAAATATAATATAGAGAGTTAAAAAGAAAAATAATGTAAAATAAAACCCCACTTGGTGATGAAGCTTAAACTGGGATTTACATATTATTATTTGTGAAGTATTTTCATGATGTGAATTTTGTAAAATTTTTTCTGTATTTTATTATGAAATGCTGATAGTGCTAAAAATAAGAATAAAAATGTGTGATATTGTAGGTCTATTAAATTATTCTCAAATAGAACTTAGGAGAAGAATAAAATAAGGAAAAAATGTGGTTTTCCTCATGGAAGTGCTTTTGTTTTACATCATTGGCTCAACTGAAAAATTAATTTGTTTAAAAGAAATCGTAGACTACAAGATTACCTTCCCCACACATAATCTATGTAGTGTCTGAAATGCATACAAAGTGATTATTTAGTTATGTAGATTTAAAATTTAATTACTGTATTTAATCAAATTTAAAGTATAGGTACAACCCAGTGGGTATTTATTGATAATCAGGGTAAAAGATTATAATATCCTCTTCTGGTTATTGAGGTATATTCCCATGGAACATGTTCATTCTATTCCTATTTATAGTTAATGGGTTTTATCCCACTTTCTTTTCAATCTTCATGTCACCAAACAAGTATACATGAATAACAGTAAAAGTTCATTCCCATCTAGAATGATTTTTACTTAGAACCATCTTAAGTCCAGAGTTATATAACAGTGCTTGATCTCTAGGGTGGAAGGATATTAATTAATTTATCTTATCATGGTTCATCCTTATTATCTTTCTATAGATCATTGAATATTCAAAATATTCTTTCTCTATTTTCTCTATCTTTTACAACTAAAATTTTCTCTCTTTTTTAGCACTTTTGAAATTCAAAATTTTCTTTCTTACTGCTCAGTATGATTTGTGTTCCAATTCCATAGGGAGGTGTCATATTTTTCCATAGATCAATATATAAGGGATCATCCATATGGGAGTATTATAGGCAGTCATATAAGCCCATAATGTGTCTTATAACCTTTGTTTCATGTCATTCCTATTGGGTTTTACAGTCTTTTCCATAATTCCTTGGATTTATCCATTAGAGACTTCTGCTTAGCCATTTATTTGTGGATGGTATGGTGTTGAACTTTTATGTTCCAACCCATAATTTTTTAAAAATACTTTTATTATACTATTTTATAAATTATTTCCTTGTTTTATGATGATGGATTTTGGTATGAAAACCATAAAAATATGTTATCTCTGACGAAATCACATAAAAATTTAGCATCATCTGTCCTAGTGGCTATTGATTTCACCCATTTCAAAAGATAATCTATAGATAATTGAACATAAGAGTTACCAAATGAAATAGAGAAAGGCCCCATGAACTCTATTCCCCATAATTAAAAAATACAACAAAATGCAATTGGTTTTTGAGGAATTTATTTCCTTTTTGAGAAATTACTAGAAAAATGCACTTTTATAATTTTTACAGTATTCATAAGAATCATTAAATAAAGTGGTCCAATAAATTCCTTAATCTAAAACTTTTATTCCTGCACTATGAGGTCTAAAGTGGATTCCACAAGATAATATGTGACATAATTTGAAAAATAATTGAATTTATAACATAGTTAAGCATCGTCATATGATTTTGTCATTATGAATTTCCCACAAGAATGGATCTTTGCAAATATATAATGTAGAATTAGATTTGAGTTTATGATTTTGAATGGAATTAAGTTGGGGTGGCACATGGGATGTGAACAAGTAATTGAAAATTTCAGCATAATAGGTTACTTCACCTTCCAGGATATAGAGTTTTTTTCTAGGTAGTAGATCATTAATTGGGTAAAAATCTATAATTCCTACCTTAGCGGTGCTAAGATGATCAACCACTTGATTTCAAGTTCCATGTTTTCCTTGATTTCTAAATGGAACTCCTATAAAATAATCATCTACCTCACTAGACTTGGCTTAGCATCATCCTTCTTTATTAGATACCTAGGATATTCATGATCAATAAAACACAATAGTTTTAGTTCATAAAAGATAAGATCTAGATTTATATATTGAAAAAATGACAACAAGAAACTATTTCTTGGTGGTTGTATTGTTGATCTGTGTGGAATCTAAAATACTAGAGTTATAGGCAATGAATTATGGTTTTTTGTCAATTATTTATGAGAGGGATGACCCTATATCTTATTTTGATGCATTGTATAGCATCTCAAAAGGGTGGTCCTATTTTGGTGGTTTTATTATTGGCGATGTGATCAACCTCTTCTTAAGCTCATTAAATGTTTCCCTATAATCATTATTAAAATAAAAATCATATTCTTTTAATTTTAATCATGATATAGGGAGATAAATATTACTAAAATATTTAACAAATATCCTATAGAAACCCACATGTCCTAAAAATATATAATATGTTTAAAACAAGTTAGATATGGAAATAAATTAATTACATCAACCTTTTACTTATCTACCTTGATTCCATTATCTGAAATTATTTTCCTCATTACTATTCCTTTTTTAAATATTAAATGAAAATTCTGAAAGCATAAAACATGTTTTTTCACAATGCACATTTTCAATTTTTTTTCCAAATTTCCTAAGAAATGATCTAATGAATTTCCAAATAAAATAAATTCATCAAAAAATACCCTAAATAAATCAATAATATGATTTGATAAAATAATCAACATACACGTTTGAAATGTACCTGTGGAGTTATATATCCCGAAAAGCCTCATCTTGTAGGAAAAAGTTCTAAAAGGGTAGATGAAGGTTGTCTTCTCCTAGTCTTCTGGTGTAATTGGTACCTTGAAGTATCCTAAAAAACCATGTAAGAAACAATAATAAGTTTTCCCTAATAACCTTTCTATCATTTGATCGATGAATGGGATGGTAAATCACATTTTAGGTAAGTTAATTTAGATTCCTATAATTTATACATACCCTTTAATCATTTTACACTTTCATGGGAATCAGTTCAGTTTTATCATTATTAATAATGTTAATATCAGTTTTATTTGGGATAACATGGATAGGGTTGACCCACTGTGAATCATATATATTGGGTAAATGATGTCAGTTTCAAACATTTTTTTTCTATTTCTTTCTTAAAAACTTACATGATGTTGGGATTAAGTCTTCTCTAGGGTTTTATAATGGGTTGGTAATCACCTTCTAGAAAGATTATATGAGAGAATCATTTGGGGTTGATTATGGGTATATCCCCTAAACTCCATCCTATGGCTCATACATTTCTTTTTAGAAGACCAGTTAGAGTTTTTCATGGGTTTTAGATAGATTATTGGTAATTATCACTGGTAATAACTCTCTTTCCATAAGTTAGACATATTTTAAATCAATTAGTCATGTATTTAACTCAAGACTTTGGGGGTGTTCAAGGTATGAGATTGAGTTTAGGTTTCTCATTTCCAAGGCTTGGATCGATTGTATCATTTTAGTTTATTTTAATAAGTCATCGAATAAATTATTAGATACCTCTTATTGTAGATTTAAATTTGGATTTATAGGTTTTTGGATATTGGTATTTTTAAAGGAAAAATTATCTCATAATGATAATAATTCTCAAAGCATACCATAATCTTGAATTGGTTCTGTACCTTCATCATGGGAGATTACATATAATGAATGATTGCTTAATGAATGCTTCATTTCATCAATAATGTTGAATTGCACAATACTATCCATAAGTACCATTGTAAGTTTACCTTCATGGATTTCAATAATGATTTTTCCATCTTTAAGAATGGTATCCCAAAAATAATGGTTAAGTGTAATGAGATATTTTCTTCTTCTATGTTTAGTATGTAGAAATCAGTAGAGAAAATAATTCCTCCTACTCCTACAAGTAAATCTTCTACAAAACCATCTTGGAATATGGTATATTTATTTTCTAATTAGACCACCACTATTTTTGAATTTAATTCTCCAATATAAAAATATGAAAACACTGAGTGAGGCATACCATTTATAGAATCTCTGAGATCACATAAAGCATCAATAAAATTTAAAGAGCCAATGGTGTATGTAATAGAGAATTTCCTTGGATCTTGAAATTTTTGTGGAATCGTAGGTGTGATCTGAAATGATATTCTTCTTCTTAAACTGATTATTTAATTTCCATTAAGTAACCTAATTTTATTATAGTTTTATTTGAGAAATTTCACATACTTTATGATTTTTTGGATGGCTTCTAACATTGGTATATTGATCTCAAATTTTTGAAAGGTCTCTTGAATATATTTTTAAAGTTGATCTTCTTACACATTATTTGACTCAGTAATCCTAAAGGGAATGGTGTAGTAATGTCCTTATTCTCCCATTATTTCTTATGTATAGGCATTTTAGGTGTAACGCCCCGACCCAGTTACCCAGAGTCGGTGCATTATTACATAACATTGGCATGATCACAAGAAAGATCAAATCTCGAAAGACCGATTGGTTTAGTAGCCTTGGAAACACTAGATATATTCATAAGTTTTACATTACATCATAAAATGAAAAACTACTACAACAACATAATGTCTCCACATTCCACACTATTATCCCCTCATAATATCCATGCAGGTCATTTATAACTTACTTCTTCACATCATGGAAAAAATAAAACATAGAAAAGGGGTGAGCTCAAATGCCCAGTAAGGATAACAATATAGCGGAAACTTTCATAAATAAGAATAAACATTTAAGGTGATGTATAACTAAAAAAACAGCCTTTCAAACTTGAACATTCAACATTGTATGGCATAAATAAAATGAAATAATGCCATTTACTCATTCACATGAATATTCTACTAATCGAATAATCACATGAAAAATCACTAACCACTTTTATAATGTTGGAATGCATAATGCCAGACTATCATAACCACATAGCCAAGGCCTCGTGCCAAGACTACAAATAAGATTTTGCCAAGGCCTTGTGCCAAGACACTAGTTTGTCCCATGAGACCTACCGATGCATCGAGGAGCTATAGAGGGCTCCACCCGTCACATATTAAGTCCAATGCATTCTCATATGAAAATGTTTAAACATAACATAAACATTCGTATTAAAACTAGCATACGAAATGTCAATAATTTCACCATAAACTATGAATGGTATAAAAATAGCACATCCACAGTCAAACATATGACAAAACCTTCAATACAATATAGAAGTTTTGTATCATAATAAATCAACTTCAAATAAGCGTAAAATCTATCAAAGGATGTTGACATAGATGAAATCAAAACACTTTTTAGAGAAATATCTCCTTCTATTTTTGAAATAATTTAAGAGCCATATAAAATAAAACATTTTCTTGAAAATATTCTTATAATATTTTAAGGAAAGCTTTTAATATTTTATAACGGCGGAAAATAACCGCACCCACCGTATAAGTTAAAAAAAACATTCTTACCTTAATTCTGTCAAAAAGGTTAAAAAGGACCTTGTTTTGAAAACGACGGAAAGATTCCTCTTATAAAAAGTCAAACAAGGGTATAAATGACTTTAACCCATATTCTTTTAAAAATGTTTTGAAATACATTTTGAAGAAACATGGATGTGGATGATAACGAGATCCCAGTAGATTATTACGTATAAACAACCTCGGATAATGAAGAGATTGTGAAATAACCCTTACCTTGTACTTTTCCTTGGTTGGGGTAGGTTAACATTCTGTATAATGGTTAAATAATTGTTATTAAATTATACAAGAATCATATACATTAATATGATATCATATATGATCTTTTAATATTGATTTGATAATAATATCTTAGTATTATCGTTGTTTCGGGTGTTAACTTACTTGTTTTCTTTTATATGTTTTGTTACGTAAGACATGTTTCTAAAGTATAGGTTGTATATTATTAATATCCAGAATGATATCAAGTCCTTAAACATCATTTTTTTTAAATCATCAAATGATAATTATACTTGAATGGATACGATGGAGAATGAATCTCATCGCGTTCGTGGAGACGGTAGTCCGTACGTACGCACGAGCGACAATATCATTCTTTTGATATTAAAATAATATATAAATGGATGGTATATCATATATACAGAATAATTAAAATGTTATATTTATTATTTACATGAGTTACACATAATTATTATACCCATCCAAATGATATTATATTGAATAACAATTGCACCACGACGTGGAGACGGTAAGCCGTACGTACGCACGTATGGTGACATGTTATTCAAAGGGTGGATAGAATACTGAATATGGTTGTACCATATTTATAATAACATCACAGTATATATATGATACTGGAGTTATTATTTTATAATGGTAACAACAAAGGAAGAAGAAGTGGAAGAAGAAAGGAACTTGGAAAAGGGGTGGTGAAAACATTACCTCTTCTTCGGGTTCTTCCTTTTGATTTGATCAAAAGGGCTCCTTAGGTTGGCTTTCTGATCAAAATAAGGACCCTAGGTTGTAGTGAGGGAAGTTTTGAGAGTATTTGGGCAGAGTTTGGCCGAACCAAAAGGCTTTGAAGGTGTGAAGAAATGAGAAGGAGGAGTGCCCTTTTATAAGAGGGGTGAAGGGTACCTTTGGAAAAGCTAGAAATATTAATTTATAATAAATTCATATTCGGTTTCTAATGGCTCCAAAGTTGATTATTGAAATTTTAAGGTGGGTATGGGTCGAAAAAAACTCAACCAATAGAATTTAGACAGGTTTGGTTACTTATATTAACCTTATCTTTAAGTATTAACTCTAAGTTAATTAGTTTCACTTTTACAATGTCTCTTTGTATTTTTATATAATATGGTTAATAAACATACTATATAAATCCAAGAGACCCCCAAGTGGTCCATTAATGATGAACCTATCATGATATAATTCTCTTGGCCGAACCTTAGATTTTTAGAAATTTAATATCAATTAATAATATAATATTTGTTTTAAGAACTCTTTTATGTCAATTTTGACACTATTCAATAGTTGATTTTTGTGAAACTCATAACATATTGATTACTTTGAACAAAGTAAATTAAATAAATCCCAATATATCATATTATCCTAGAAAATTAGTTTAATTCATTAAAAGTTTCATATTATATTTATTTGGGTATTTATAATATCAATTATTTTAATTTTTCACTATTATGATAATTACTGCATCATCATTGTGTCATAAATAAATTAAATTATTTAATCTCTAAAAATTGAAAATAAAATATCATCATGTAGGAAATCGTTTTATCTTTCTAATTAATATTTATAGTCGAAAATCCAACATATATAACCCTATGTAAAAATTGTTTTGCTAAAAGATATATGCTTGTGTCATTTTTGTATTCATTTTAACTTAATTAAAAAAAAGTGTCCCTATCACCTACAAGTGGCACCATGGGGTCCCAAAATCGACCCAAAGATGCCTATGGTTGAACTTGTATCAACCAATAAGGCTAGGACACGTTTTAGGGTAATTTAGTATTATTATAATATTATTTTTTAACCCTTATTTACCAGATTTACCCTTAACCATGGTAAATAAAATATTTACCGCAGTAATTATTCAAAATGTCTAAAAATAAAAGTTACCTATTTACACTATTTGAACATCCTGATTCCAAATATGGAATCCATTTTTCTAAATTCAAAACATAGAAGTGGCAGAAATTAATTTAAAATTAATTCCCGCTGTCAAAACAAAAAGCGTGTTTTTAAGAGATAATAACTATCAAAAGATTGACACTTGTTTATGTTCGGTTTAATTGTAAAATTATGTCCAATGACCAACATTATATTAAATGGTAAAAATATATTCTAAATATACTTTAAAACCACTAAAATTCATAATTTATCACTATTAATTATTTTGATTAAAAAAGTTGTTTTTAATTAAAATTTAGTAATTTTCACTATTCATCAAAATATTAAAGTTATCCGAAAAGTACCAAAATTTCATCTTAGGCTAAATTAGATATTCCGAATCCAAAAATGAAGTCCATTTTTAAATATAAAATATATATAATTTCAAAAATTAGGTATTACTATTCATAACGGCTAGTTTGATTGGTTGTTAGAACTCGGTGTTGCGTACAACACACGCTATCGCATTATTCAAAGAGAAGCGTATCATAGAAGTTTGGGGTGTTACATTCTCCCCTACTTAAAATAATTTCATCCTCGAAATTTCTAGAATACTACTGCATGAAAAGACTCGGGTGGTTCTTCATCATAAGTTCCTCGGGTTCCCACGTTGCCTCTTCCATCTTATGGTTTCTCCACAAAAATTTTACCAGACGCGTCGTCCGGTTTCTCAGTACTTGTTCTCTCATATCAAGAATCCTGACGAGATCTTCACAATAGGAAAGATTGGGTTCCAGTTCTAATTCCTCATAGGTGAGTACATGCGTTGGGTCAGGCATGTATTTCCTCAACAGAGATACGTGGAACACATCGTGAACTTTGGAGAGACTTGGCGGCATTGCCAATCGGTAAGCTACAGCCCCAATTCGTTCTAGAATTTCGAAAGGTTCGATGTACCTGGGACTCAATTTACCTTTCTTACCAAAACGTATGACTCCCTTCCATGGAGATAGCTTCAGGAAAACATGATCACTGACTTGAAATTCAAAATCCTTCCTTCGATTATCGGCATAGCTCTTCTGCCTACTTTGAGCTGCTTTGATGTGATTTTGGATTACTTTCACCTTTTCCACCGTTTTCTCCACCAGTTCTGGGCCTACAAGTTTTCTTTCAGCAACGTCATCCCAACAGGTTGGTGTACGACATCTCTTTCCGTATAACGCTTCATATGGTGCCATCTGAATACTCGAATGGAAGCTATTGTTATAGGAAAATTCTACCAGTGGTAAATATTGATCCCACATACCCTGAAAGTCAAGTGAGCAAGATCTCAACATGTCTTCTAAGGTCTGAATAGTCCGTTCTGATTGTCCGTCTGTCTGAGGGTGGTAAGCAGTGCTCAAATGAAGTTCAGTATCCAGGGATTTTTGGAGACTTTTCCAAAATCTTGAAGTAAAACGGGGATCACGATCAGAAACAATCGATAGGGGTACTCCATGAAGTCTCACAACTTCATTAATATATAGTCTTGCTAGACGTTCCAGGGGTAGATCTTCTCTTATAGCAAGAAAATGTGCTGACTTGGTAAGACGATCAACAATAACCCATATTGCATCGTTCCTTCTAGGAGTCTTTGGTAGCCCCATGACAAAGTCCATCATAATATTGTCCCATTTCCACTCCGGTATGGGAAGAGGTTGCATGACTCCTCCAGGCTGTTGCCTTCCAGCTTTCACTTGTTGACAAACCCTACATCTTGACACAAAATCAGCAATCTCCCTCTTCATGTTGTCCCACCAAAAATGTTCCTTCAAATCTCTATACATTTTGGTGCTCCCAGGGTGTATAGATAAATTGGAACTATGAGCATCATCCAGCAATTCCCTTTTTAGATCAGGTATATTGGGAACACAAAGTCTCTTCCCGAATTTCAAAATTCCATCTTCATACACAAAGTCTCTCAATCTCCCATCATTCACAGCTTTAATCTTCTTTTGAAATTCTTCATCATCGGTCTGAGAACTCTTAATCCTTTCTAGTAAAGATGGTTTGGCAACCATTTGAAAAAGCATTGATGTTTCACCTTCCTTGGTTATTCCCATGTCCATCTTCATTAGATCCATGAAAATTGGATCCCTTTCGATTCTCATATTGTTCAAAACTCCATGGTCTTTTCTACTCAAAGCATCTGTCACCTTGTTCGCTTTCCCCGGATGGTAGTGTATCGTGCAATCATAATCCTTGAGTAATTCAAGCCATCTCCTTTGCCTCATGTTGAGTTCTTTTTGTGAGAAAATATACTTCAAACTCTTATGATCAGTATAAATCTCACATTTTTCACCATAGAGGTAGTGCCTACATATCTTTAAAGCAAAGATCACAGCTGCTAACTCGAGATCATGAGTAGGATAGTTTTGTTCATGAATTTTCAACTGTCGTTATGCATAGGCAATAACTCTATCATTCTGCATAAGGACACAACCAAGTCCTTTCTTTGATGCATCACTATAAATAACGAACCCATCATTCCCCGATGGTAGAGTCAATATAGGAGAATTGACTAATCTTCTCTTCAGTTCTTCGAAACATTCTTCACACTCTTTTGTCCAAACAAATTTAACCCCTTTACGTGTGAGCTTCGTTAATGGGTTAGCCAATCGAGCAAAATTTTGGACGAAACGTCGATAATAACCTACCAAACCAATTAAACTACGTACCTCAGTTATACTCGTAGGTGCTAGCCATTCTTGGATTGCCTTGGTCTTAGAAGGATCAACAGAGATTCCATCTTTAGAGAAAATATGGCCAAGAAAAGAAATCTCCTGAAGCCAGAATTCACACTTGATAAACTTCCCATATAATTCATTCCTCCTCAGAGTCTTCAAGATAATGCGCAAGTGATTTTCATGATCTTCGTAGGTTTTGGAGTATACCAAGATATCATCAATAAATACCACCACAAATTCATCGAGATACTCCTTTAAAACTCTATTCATCAGATCCATGAATACATAGGGTGCATTAGTCAATCCAAACGGCATTACAGTAAACTCGTAATGCCTGTACCTGGTTCAAAATGCTGTCTTCGAAATGTCTTCCTTCTTCACACACAACTGATGGTATCCAGATCAAAGGTCAATCTTTGAAAAGTATTGAGCTCCATGCAGTTGGTCAAATAAATCATCAATGAGAGGTAGGGGATACTTGTTCTTTATTGTTATAGCATTGATCTCCCTGTAGTCGATACATAACCTCATAGATCCATCTTTCTTTTTAACAAAAAGAACAAGGGCTCCCCATGGAGAAACACTAGGGCAAATAAATCCCTTATTACTCAATTCCTCTAGTTGTTTCTTTAGTTCAACTAATTCTACAGTGGCCATTCTATAAGGGGTCTTCGATATAGGCCTTGATCCAGGAATCAAATCAATGGAAAACTCAACTTCTCGTTCTGGAGGATGTCCAGGTAAATCTTCCAGAAATACATCTACAAATTCTTTAACAACAGGTACATCCTCTATTTGAACATTCCTTTCCTCACCGACAGTTATTTCATTCTCTTCCTCCCCAATAATTGAATTAAGTTGAGCTACTAGGGGTGGATCTAAAGAAGAATTAGGTGGTGACGATTCTGCTCTAAAGATAAGGTGTTCCTTATCATTATCATCAAGAATCGTAACCTCTTTCTTCTTATAATAAATCTTCGCATCATAGTCCGAAAGCCAGTCCATACCGAGGATTATATCAAACTCAATCATAGGTATGACGATGAGATCAGCAGATAAAGAACATTTATGTGCTCTAATGGGGACTGATTCACAAAACTTTGTTGCAATGATACTTCCCTTAGGAGTTTTAACTGATAACTCCCTTATTAAATCAAATTGGAAATGTCTAATTTTCTTAGAAAACTGAGAAGATATGAAATAATGCGATGATCCAGAATCAAATAATGCATTTTCTAAACTTGAGGAAACCATTAAATTACCTTCCACCACATCTTTCGGAGCTTCTACCTCAGTAGTAGTGATAGCATAAGCCTGGCCTTGATCCCTTGGCCTTTTCTGAGGTAAGTTCTCCTGACGCTTAGGAAATTCATTTGCATAATTCCCCATCTCCCTGCAATTGTAGCACTGAACGTTGGTATCTTCCTTCTTCCCCTTGCAATCACAATCTTTGTGGCCTTTTTCACCACACTTGTAACAGACTCCCATTCCCTTCAAGCAAGTACCAGGATGTTTCTTCCCGCATTTACCACAAGATGGATATTCAACCTTTCCCTTCTTCCCCTTATTTCCATTCCCAAATTGATCAGTAGGTCTCTTCTTCTCTTGCTTTTCTTTAAAGTCATAAGACTTAGAGAATTCCTTTTCGGTCTTGATAGCACATGAGACAATGTCTTCGTACGACGAAAAGGTTTGTGAGACTAATGCTCGACGAAGAAATGGTTTTAACCCATCAAAGAAACGATCAATCTTACTTCTTGGGTTACATATATAATCTCCAGCATACCTCGCTAACCTTGTAAAGTTAGCCTCATACTTTGTGACATTCTCATCCTCCTTTTGTCTCAGACTCAGAAATTGCCTTTCCATATCTGCTCGATGGTCGCGAGGAAAGTATTTTTCTAAAAACAGATCTTTGAACTCCCTCCATTCCATATTTGATACTTCATCATCTTCCTTCATGTTTTGAATCAATGACCACCATTGATCATCATCTCCAGTGAGGCGGTAAACTGCCATGATAACATTTTCCCTTTCACTGCTCCCTAAAGCCTGAAATATTTTCTCTAGGGAATTTATCCATTGCTCGGCTACTAAGGGATTTGTACTCCCATTGAACGTTGGTGGTTGTTGCCTCATGAATCGATCTAACATTGATCCTCCACACTGTGGATCAGGGTGCTCCATACGGGTAAGGTTATTATTCATAACCTGAGTAAGTTGTCCCAGTATGGTGATTAGCTGATCGGCACCAGTTGCATCACCAGCCCCACTAAAATTATCTTGAGCAGGAGGGCAATCCCTACATGGAGTGCGTGCATTGATACGGTTTCCATTTCTTCCACTAGGTGCCATTTCTAAACAGTGGCATAAACTAGATCAGTTTATGAATCAAAATACATAATCCCATACTTATAAAACACTTAACATAAATTGAACTATTTATGGATATAATCCATAATCATAAAAATGTTTTCTTTGAGGAATTATATACTCATAAACCCTTCATAATTATTTGTAATGAAAATGAGAGTTATCCTAAGCATATCCCCCGGGAGTGTCGTAACCAAGAGTGCAGCAAGGCCCGTTGTCGTGCACCAGTTCCCGTTCGAGTCTAGCTCAAAGCGGTGTTTTCGGGTTTTACCCCTAGGTACATCTGTGCCAGAGCCGCCTCTACCTGCTCGTATCCAGACAGGGATGTATTTCTCGGAAAACTCACAAAATCTCTACAATACCAAAATTCTAGGAAGTTCTTATATACTAATCCTCAAAGTTCATCTTTGGTCTACGTGTTCTAATCAGAGTTTATCTAAATCTAGCTTCCAAGGTTTGTACTAAACTTCCTCTAATACCAACTATAATGCCCCAACCCTAGTTTCCCATAGTCGGTGCATTATTACATAACATTGGCATGATCACAAGAAAGATCAAATCTCGAAAGACCGATTGGTTTAGTAGCCTTGGAAACACTAGATATATTCATAAGTTTTACATTACATCATAAAATGAAAAACTACTACAACAACATAATGTCTCCACAGTCCACACTATTATCCCCTCATAATATCCATGCAGGTCATTCATAACTTACTTCTTCACATCCTGGGAAAAATAAAACATAGAAAAGGGGTGAGCTCAAATGCCCAGTAAGGATAACAATATAGCGGAAACTTTCATAAATAAGAATAAACATTTAAGGCAATGTATAACTAAAACAACAACCTTTCAAACTTGAACTTTCAACATTGTATGGCATAAATAAAATGAAATAATGCCATTTACTCATTCACATGGATATTCTACTAATCGAATAATCACATGCAAAATCACTAACCACTTTCATAATGTTGGAATGCATAATGCCAGACTATCATAACCACATAGCCAAGGCCTCGTGCCAAGACTACAAATAAGATTTTGCCAAGGCCTTGTGCCAAGACACTAGTTTGTCCCATGAGACCTACCGATGCATCGAGGAGCTATAGCGGGCTCCACCCGTCACATATTAAGTCCAATGTATTCCCATATGAAAAGGTTTAAACATAACATAAACATTCGTATTAAAACTAGCATATGAAATGTCAATAATTTCACCATAAACTATGAATGGTATAAAAATAGCACATCCACAGTCAAACATATGACAAAACCTTCAATACAATATATAAGTTTTGTATCATAATAAATCAACTTCAAATAAGTGTAAAATCCATCAAAGGATATTGACATAGATGAAATCAAAACACTTTTTAGAGAAATATCTCCTTCTATTTTTGAAATCATTTAAGAGCCATATAAAATAAAACATTTTCTTGAAAATATTCTTATAATATTGTAAGGAAAGCTTTGAATATTTTATAACGGCGGAAAATAACCGCACTCGCCGTATAAGTAAAAAAAAAACATTCTTACCTTAATTCTGTCAAAAAGGTTAAAAAGGACCTTGTTTTGAAAACGGCGGAAAGATTCCTCTTATAAAAAGTCAAACAAGGGTATAAATGAATTTAACCAATATTCTTGTAATTTTTTTTTGAAATACATTTTTAAGAAACATGGATGTGGATGATAACGAGATCCCAGTAGATTATTACGTATAAACAACCTCGGATAATGAAGAGATTGTGAAATAACCCTTACCTTGTACTTTTCCTTGGTTGGGGTAGGTTAACCTCCTGTATAATGGTGAAATAATTGTTATTAAATTATACAAGAATCATATACATTAATATGATATCATATATGATCTTTTAATATTGATTTGATAATAATATCTTAGTATTATCATTGTTTCGGGTGTTAACTTACTTGTTTTCTTTTATATGTTTTGTTACGTAAGACATGTTTCTAAAGGATAGGTTGTATATTATTCATATCCAGAATCATATCAAGTCCTTAAACATCATTTTTTTTAAATCATCAAATGATAATTATACTTGAATGGATACGATGGAGAATGAATCTCATCGCGTTCGTGGAGACGGTAGTCCGTACGTACGCATGAGCGACAATATCATTCTTTTGATATTAAAATAATATATAAATGGATGGTATATCATATATAAAGAATCATTAAAATGTTATATTTATTATTTACATGAGTTACACATCATTATTATACCCATCCAAATGATATTATATTGAATAACAATTACACCACGACGTGGAGACGGTAAGCCGTACGTACGCACGTATGGTGACATGTTATTAAAAGGGTGGATAGAATACTGAATATGGTTGTACCATATTTATAATAACATCAAAGTATATATATGATACTGGAGTTATTATTTTAGAATGGTAACAACAAAGGAAGAAGAAGTGGAAGAAGAAAGGAACTTGGAAAAGGGGTGGTGAAAACATTACCTCTTCTTCGGGTTCTTCCTTTTGATTTGATCAAAAGGGCTACTTAGGTTGGCTTTTTGATCAAACTAAGTCCCCTAGGTTGTAGTGAGGGAAGTTGGGAGAGTATTTGGGCATATTTTGGCCGAACCAAAAGGCTTTGAAGGTGTGAAGAAATGAGAAGGAGGAGTGCCCTTTTATAAGAGGGGTGAGGGGTACCTTTGGAAAAGCTAGAAATATTAATTTATAATAAATTCATATTCGGTTTATAATTGCTCAAAAGTTGATTATTTAAATTTTAAGGCTGGGATGGGTCGAAAAAAACTCAACCAATAGAATTTAGACAGGTTTAGGTTCTTATATTAACCTTATCTTTAAGTATTAACTCTAAGTTAATTAGTTTCACTTTTACAATGTCTCTTTGTATTTTTATATAATATGGTTAATAAACTTACTATATACATCCAAGAGACCCCCAAGTGGTCCACTAATGATGAACCTATCATGATATAAGTCTCTTGGACGAATCTTAGATTTTTAGGAATTTAATATCAATTAATAATATAATATTTGTTTTAAGAACTCTTTTATGTCAATTTTGACACTATTCAATAGTTGATTTTTGTGAAACTCATAACAGATTGATTACTTTGAAAAAAGTCGATTAAATCAATACTAATATATAATATTATCCTAGAAAATTAGTTTAATTCATTAAAAGTTTCATATTATATTTATTTGGGTATTTATAATATCAATTATTTTAATTTTCCACTATTATGATAATTACTGCATCATCATTGTGTCATAAATAAATTAAATTATTTAATCTCTAAAAATTTAAAATAAAATATAATCATGTAGGAAATCTTTTTATATTTCTAATTAATATTTATAGTCTAAAATCCAACATATATAACCCTATGTAAAAATTGTTTTGCTTAAAGATATATGCTTGTGTCATTTTTGTATTCATTTTAACTTAATTATAAAAAAGTGTCCCTATCACCTACAAGTGGCACCATGGGGTCCCAAAATCGACCCAAAGATGACTATGGTCGAACTTGTATCAACCAATAAGTCTAGGACACGTTTTAGGTTAATTTAGTATTATTATAATATTATTTTTTAACCCTTATTTACCGGATTTACCCTTAACCATGGTAAATAAAATATTTACCGCAGTAATTATTCAAAATGTCTAAAAATAAAAGTTACATATTTACACAATTTTAACATCCTGATTCCAAATATGGAATCTATTTTTCTAAATTCAAAACACAGAAGTGGCAGAAATTAATTTAAAATTAATTCCCGCTGTCAAAACAAAAAGCGTGTTTTTAAGAGATAATAACTATCAAAAGATTGACACTTGTTTATGTTCGGTTTAATTGTAAAATTATGTCCAATGACCAACATTATATTAAATGGTAAAAATATATTCTAAATATACTTTAAAACCACTAAAATTCATAATTTATCAATATTAATTATTTTGATTAAAAAAGTTGTTTTTAATTAAAATTTAGTAATTTTCACTATTCATCAAAATATTAAAGTTATCCGAAAAGTACCAAAATTTCATCTTAGGCTAAATTAGATATTATGAATCCAAAAATGAAGTCCATTTTGAAATATAAAATATATATAATTTCAAAAATTAGGTATTACTATTCATAACGGCTAGTTTGATTGGTTGTTAGAACTCGGTGTTGCGTACAAAACACGCTATCGCATTATTCAAAGAGAAGCGTACCGTAGAAGCTTGGGGTGTTACATTAGGTCTCTATTTCCTAAACCTGGTATGTACTTATTCTTTAATTTTATCTTTTTATCTTCATAGGATGAGTTGTTCTCTATAATTTTGGGTAGAATTTTCATATATATTTTGTTCAGTTTGGTAGAGCACCTTTACACTCCATATTATAATCAAACTTATTCCATCCTTGGAATTAAATATTGTTTATATTATTAAATTTCTAGGATTTTTTGAAAACATATCTATAAGGTTTTCAAACATAGTGGTAAGCTAATTTACCATATTATTCAACTCTATAATATCTACACCTTAATGGTTCTTTTGATAACTTGTTGATGGTTTATCATATTCTTTATATTAGAAAGGTGGTGGTATAAAGGATTTATGATGGAATAATGACTTATAGGGTTACTAAATGGTGATGGGTTCTAATATTTTTACTTCAGGAATGGGGGTTTATTGGGGTATTGGGTTGGATAGAAATATCTCACCCGGTTATATTGATTTCCATATGTTGGTTGTGCATAAGGTTGACCTGGCTGATTTTTCTGTAATTTTCATGGATGAAAGGTAGCAAAATAGATTTCTATCCCCAAAACTTCTAAACACTGGTTAGTAAAATGAGTGGGTAAAGCACAAAACCACATATCAGATATGAAACTTTTTGTTCAATTTATTTCATCACAAACATTTTTATGAAAAAACTAGTTTGTTTATCAACTTTAGTTTCAAGAAGAGATGATGAGATTAAAGTTCATACCTCATAGAAGCCTCTCATTCCTATGCCTCTATTGCTGAACTAATTTGTGTTTTGGGAAATATTTTCAATCATACTTCTAGCTCCTAGTGATTATTTTTCAATTAGGTATCTTTTATATGTGGCATCAAGAAGTTTGATATCATTATTGAGTTGTCCATGATAGAATAAAATAAGGAAGAGATGTTCTTCCTCTGTTTGATGTGGGAAGCTAGAACAGAGCTTTTTATTCCTCTCCCAGTACTCATAGAGAGTCTCACTAGATGACTAATAAATATCATATATTTCTTTCCACATTTCTATTCTCTTGGATATGAGAAAAATTTCTAAAAGAGGCATATTTTGAGATCTTCCCATTCATTGAACTCTCCTAGTTTTATATTTTTACAAACATTCCTTTATGGATCCTTTTATTGATAAGGGGAATTCCCTCCACTTGAATTATTCCTCTATAACTCCTTGAGGTATGAAACTTGAGCATACATATGTAAATTTTTGGATGTTTCAATTTGGGTCTTCTCGAATAAGAACATTACATTTTTGAAGAACATGAATTGTGTTAATTCAAAATTCTAAATAATTTTATAAACTGTGGACAACTAGTTGCTTATTTTGATTATCAAATTTATACACACACATATCCTTGAATGTTTTTTTAGGATTTACATTGATACTCATAGGTTCAGAGTGAAAACTGGTAGTGTTAATTGAATCTAAAAGGGTAATTTCCACAATATTTTCCTGAAAATTAATGTTCCTTAATTTGGTATGTGTTCGTTCAATTTTCATATCAAAATCAATTAAATGTTTAGTTGATATATAAGTCATTCAAGGTTAATAATTTCATTTTTTTGTTTAGTGGAACCACCTCCCTGAAAATAGATCCAAGTTTGATGAACGGCTTATCATGGTGGATGGAAAATAAATAAATTACCTAAGCACATTATAGTGGTTAACCTTAGGTTGTATCCAAAGGAGGATCCCACAAAAAAATTGTTTTTCAAATTTGAATTTGTTTGAGAAAATTGATTTATATTTGGTTGAGAAATTGTGAATTTATAAAAGTAGTTAAATTGATCGATTTTAAAATATTTGATTAAAAAAATGATCAGGTCAGTCTTGAATAGACCTATTTCAATTCTATCATTATTTTTAATTATTACTAATTCTTTTTTTTACTATTTAGAGGGAGAGATATTCCTCTATTGATTCATCTCTCTACCTTGATTAGATAGTGACGGTGAGGTTATCCCTATTTGAAATATCAAGTTGGTATACCCTTATTAATATGTGGGTGGTATTACTGTGGGTCATACTGATTAATTAGATAAATATAAAATCAGGTATTGTTGTTCCAAAAATAAACCAATTATTCCCACATAAAATTCCACAAACGTGTTGCGAGTCATTAAGCACTCACCACCCAACCCAAATATATTCCCTTGTATAGAGACTGGAATTGGGTGGGGATATATTTGGATCATCAAACAAGGAAATGAATATTAATATAATTTAAACATAATACAATATCATTTAGTATTGGAAGCTGAAATTTAATAATTGAAACTAGGAATAAGAAGAAAGAAATATTTTTTTAATTCAAGCACACCCACTCTAGCATTAAAAATCATTCTAGAATACCCTTTCCCATTCACTCAGAAAAACTACCCCACTATGGATGGGATAATTGAGATTATGTGGGAGAAGAAAGGAATCACTGGATTGAAATAAAATAAAAAAATAAAATAGGGAAATAAAACCATAGCAAGACATAGTCCAGAGCTTCACCTCACTAAGTAATATCCATGTGTTACAGTACATTTCAATATATATAGGCAGAAATTCCAAATAACTTATATCCAATGTAATAAAATTTACTATTAATTGTGTATTTATGATGTAAATATAAAATTTATTTCATAAATGTAACATCTCCTATTTCCCCCTCATCGATCTTACGACATTAAAGGGGTATACATAGAGAATTGCGTTAGCTTTGACATTTGTCTTGTAAAACATATGAAATAAATTATTTTTACGACATAAATCGAGTATATCCTAAAATCTTATGATGTAAATTGTGTCTATGAAATAAATTTATCATGTGAATAGGTGAAAAAAATATCAACATCTCTCTGCCTTAGCTAGTTTACCAAGTAAATTGTATTTACATTATAAAACTACCTTTTTTTTTTTCAGATTCTACAACTTAACATAGGATTCAATCCTATTCTAGATTTTTTCTTTGATATTATGATGTGATGCCACACCACATTGTATCATGGCATGAAGTGTCTTCTTCTTTCTAAATTCATCCCCTTTTGTTCTTTTTTTTAAATTATATCCTATGATAAGTCACAGAAACAATTATAAAATTGAAATATTATTCAATTAATTTATAGAATCAATGTATTTCATATTAAAATATGTAAGAATTAAATGGTTCTACCACTAATTCACATGATTACACCTATATTTCATAGGGATTCCTCCAAAACATGCACTAATCACACACATCAACCATGTACTTTAGAAAATAAACTTAAAAACTCATTATGATCAGGATGTTTAACATTTTTCCCCAATACGTGCACAACAAATAGTGAAGCCTGGGAATAATCCTCTAAAAACTCCCAAAAATAAAGATGAAGATCCCAAGACATACCCAAGTACCTGAGGAACCTCTTGGCCTTGATCCACATATAAAAAAATCCTCGTGGGACACCCAAATTCTTGGATTCTAAATCCTAATCCCAGTATAAAAAATGAACCCTACTATAGAATTATAAAAATTCAAATTTAAAATGAAATTAATAACTCATGAAGGTGTGAGATTTTACACCACATCAAAATAAATATATAAATTTAAAAATATTACATCAAACATGATTCCAAATGGATAAAATCAATGTAAGGGTTCAAATGGATTTTCTAGTATAGGAATTGTTGCAAATTGAGTTTTTTTTATCTACGATCAATGTGATTTTTGACACCATATTAGATCTGAAGCTTTAATATTAGATTTAGGCATGGAACATCACTAGATCAAGACTATAAATATGAATTAAGATATTATTATCTTAGATACATTGTTAAACAAGTTAGATATTATAAAATAAGTTACATTATCAATTAATTTATATATATATGATCAACTCTTACCCTTTTCATTGACACTTTTTGAACCTCATACACACATCATATGTGTTATACATGTGTGTAACTTCCTATATTAATCTATGTCCACCAAAATCATGGCCATATTGGGTGATAATATTAAAAATTCTATGATAGCGTATAAACATTGAGTAATATAATTTATAACAATACAGTAAATAACTCTTCATTGTGTCTCAATCACCAATCCCAACATTCCAACATTTTTTGATTCAGTCACTAAAATCGATTCTTTGTCATGGAATTTATTGTTAACCCTAATAAAATCACTCTCAAAAGATATGGTCTCAGCTCATCCAAACTCTCCCTAATATGTATAACTTCAACTGCCCATGAATCCAAAAAATAATTAGTATTTTTAAGAATTAATAATTAAAAAAAATGATTGAAATAACTACCATAATAACCATTGATTAACACCCATGAAGTTTCCCATTTTTATAGAGTATAATCTCTTATATGAATCATGTTATATTTCATTTTCATTTTTCTAAACATGTTGATATAATATAATTATTAATTCATTTACAATGAGTAATATAAACATAAAAATAGTGAATATTTAATTTTTTACCCACCACATTTCTCACATACTTGGAAAATGGTATGTTAACAACCTTATGCATGGAATCTTACTTTACCTTTCCACCCTTCCTTGACACAAACTTCAACTTAATGCTCTTAATACTCTAATGTGAACATAAATTCTCATATAAAATAAACCCTATATGCTATTACTAATAGAGGATATAAATTTAATAACATCCTTTTACACTATCTTTGTACATGAATGTTTTTTCCTCCACATGTATAATGTGAAATATTTAACCAATATATGATACAAATGCATGCATGGAAATTTTTTAATCCAATTTCATAATTTGCAGAGTGTTCTCTAAAAAGGGAAATAATTATTTTCTATGATTAATAGATGATACAAGCATGTTCAAAATTCAACACACCAACCCATTACATAACAAAATCCCACTTATTATGAATGTGATGGAAAAATAATCACGAACGTATGACTCTCATGAATCCTTATAAAACAACCATTAACAATTTCTAGTAGGATTATAGTTCTCCTATAAACCAATTATTATTAATTTTTTATTATATATACATATTCAAACATTACAAAAAAATCATGATAATTATATTCCAACTCTACCAAACCATCATTTCCCAATTATCCATGGGGGAGTATTTTTATGTTTACAATGAATCCACAAAGAAATGATAGAGAAATATAATGAGTTGGACAAAAGTTTTAAGTTAAAAATAAAAATAAAATTAAAAGAATTTATATCGGAAATGGAGAGGTGCCCGAGAAAAATCTAAATGCATTACTGATAAGAGTGGTGGGTGAATCAAGGATACTTAATTTTTACCATATTTTAGTTAACCTATGCTACTTATTAGAGAAATGGATTATATTTTTATTTCTTTTTGTCCCATGTGGTAAAATAAAATAATAAAGGGGAGAAATCAATATCTATGACATGAATTGACCCACCAAGGTCATAGACAAGACAATAGTAAGCTGAGTGTGCTACCTTGAGCTCTATTTTAATTGTCTAGGGGATAGTGACTAGCACCGAGTAGGAATATCATAAAATATGGGAGGCTTTGATTATATCTACCTATAATAGACACATATCACTAATGTATAAAATAGAAATAAACATCGGTAGAATATATATATATATATATATATATATATATATATATAAGAATAGTATAGAGTGCAAAATGTGACATCAAATATATTCACATCATCATATAGGAAATTACCAAAGGAATTGTACATTTGACCAACCTCTAAATCTAACAGAAAGAAGTCACTGGAAAACTCCTCTTCATTGTGTGTACTCCTGTATCATTCACCATTTATAATATTCACCACCACCATTGTGAACCACCATTATCTATCATGAATCACCAAGAATCATAAGGCATCATATTCGAACAAGACACACCATCTCCACATCCACCAAGACAATATATGAATTGTGCATCTTTTGAACAAAAAACATGTGTGGGAACTAAGTCCTTATAAGGGAGAGTATAAACATACATATCAGGACTCACTAAAATAAAAAAGGAATTAAAATGAAACTAGTTATCTTAAAAATACTTATATGAGAGGGCGACCTAAAGGAAGAAAAAATAAGATATTGTTATGACCAACAACTAGAATTCTTAGAGACATAGTGATGTCCCAGTTATACTAGATCCAATCCATGAATATTAAAATCTCATGAGAAACTAGGGATGCTCATATTATTGAAATGTCTATAAAGTACGGATTTTATAGTGTAATTGCAATCTATGTCTTAAGGGAAACCCAAGGGTGCCTGCTGAGTCACAAACCTCAATTTAGCCAATCTACTCCCCCATTTTTCTTAATTTTCACTAGAATATAGTAAGAGGAACCAAATCCTCTCTGAGGCATTCATGTTAGTTGAGGGAGTATCACACATTACTATTCAACTTTACCATTCCACCACTCCTAAAACCCATTGGGATACAACACATTTTCCATTTATAGAGATCAAACATGAGATTGATAACCCCTACTACTAGAAACCAAGATATGAAAACCCACATGCCTCATATAGTTTTATGTGGAGGTCATCACTCATTGAGTAGTAAAAAATAGATGAGGGAGTATCCAACTCCATAGATAGAGGAATGGAACCCCTAGTAACACAAAACAAAAAAGGGATTACCTAGAACCATAACTAGAGGATTCAAACCTTTAGTAGCATATAAAAAATGTGAGGACTAACTCTATTATTAATATGAGGTAATTTATCCTTGTTGAGTAGAACACAATAGAATGGGGATTAATTTACCCTATGAATGCTCTGATGGTCTCACTCTAACTTAGTTGAAAACCCCATAGAGACAAAGAAGATAATATACTCATAGCATACTGTTTACCAACCCAAATTCCAAATAAAATTACACCATCATGTTCTACATGAAAAAACACTCAAAATAGATAGCTTATATGTCCAAATATGAGTCCTGAAAAAGGATATATGAGAAGACACTAAGGTTGGAATAGTACATGACACGTGTTAAAGGGGAACACAACTTATTTCCCCTCTAGGGAAACCTTTTCATTTACTTCCCTTCACATGAAATGTAAATCCAAACTATATGGTGTGTAAAATGATGTACAAAATTTGTGGGACCATTAGGGTACTTTACATGTATGTATAGTACATGGGTCACTACTATATTAGGGCACACTACATGTAAAATTTGGAACATGATGTGTTACCCCTACAAGAGAACCTAGAATGTATCACCATCTAATCAAGTCATGTAGTTACTGGACACAAAATGTTTCTCATCAGACATACAACATGTGATTTTTGATGAAACCTTAGGTGTGTACTTCCAACCAAGATGTCCTGTATAGAACATACATAGAATTCACTCCAAATACATTCCATATGGATAATAATGTACTCAAATTCCCAACTCAATTTACAGGGAATGAGAATTTATCACACACACAATGTGATATTAATAAATTTACGGAACCTTATTGTCATGGCTAGGGGTGTACAATATGGGAATTATTCAAGACTATAATATATTTAATAATTATTTCCACTAATATTTATATAATACTATAATTTCCACGATTCAATCACCCAAATATTACCTCAATCACTTTGTCATACCATCCCACACTATCAACAACCATTGATGGTCCTTCTCAACACTTGATTTTTCATTGTTCTCCATATTCTATTGATTCAACTTAGTTTGTGATACCTAAATCTCCACCAAAATACCCCAAAATCTACCCTCCTCAACACTTCAACACCCATACTATCACCACAACCTCTCTACACTAATATCTATACCTTCTTGTTCACCCAAGGTTTAACCAATTAATAATATGAATACTAGAGGTGATATTCCAATGCATGCATGAGGAAAAAGATTGAAAAATGGTGGTTAGTGTGAATTTCATCCAAATGAATTTCTAAAACCAACATGCACCACTGATAACATGGGGAAAAAATTTCCATAGTGAAAATGTGATGATAATCAAAGAATGAAACCATGGGGTATCGATACACAAATTAAATTCCAAACTTAGAAGAAATATTCTTTAAGAATATCATGATGAAGATGGAGGGAAAAAACTCATAACAATTAAATTAGAAGCATTTAAATATGATAGTAATTTCTATAAATTTATTTACCCAAAGAATTATGAATGAATAAAAAGTTATAATCTCTACCTCATGGAACAATGACCATTATTTAATCTATTTTTGCATCCATGGATCCGTTCCTCACCACTGTGTGATCTGATCATCGATGTCATTGTGGATCTGGTCTCATTCCCTTAATCCAATGTTGATTCCTCTATGATTCAGTATCACCCCTCTCTCTTTAGGGTTTATGTCAATTAATAATGGGGATAAACTTATAGAGTAATAATAATAAAGGTTTTATAGCCATAAAATAGGTCAAAAATCCCTTAATTAATCATTTAAATAAATAAATAAATAAATTGTCAATGGAGCACCCACGATGAGTTCGACCCAGGGCCCAGTTTTGAACTATGAGTAGAAAACCCCTAGGATAAACCCCATATTCTAGTTACATTTAAAGTGATAAAATTCTCATATGAGTCCCCATTTATAAAATATCACCTCCCACTCCTAAGGTATAATATTTATTTAAATATTAATTTTTAAAATATCATTTAAAGTCATCCATGCCTATAAATTCATCAAAACTCATCCTGGGAGTATACGATGTATTTTCAGATCAATAGGGATTTCACTTTTTTATAAGGTATTTTCTATAGTAAATTCAACATTTTAACCCTAGGGAGGTCGCAAAACATTGAAACTTATAAGTAAACTAAGCCTTGATTAGGAAAATCCAAGTTTCTATATCCTTCATATCTTTGAACATTTTGTTTTCAAAAAAGGAAATAATCGAGGCTTTTAAACAAGGAAGCTAAAAAAACACCGTATAGAAAACAACCCACATGCACATGCACTTCCTTTATCTTTGTAGTTTCACAATCAAAACAAACTTTGTATACTACCATCAAATAATGGAACATAATCTTTAATCACCATAGATATAGAATCTAAATCATCTCAAATAATGATCTTAATATAAACTTTCATTCTCTCTGTACGAGTCTCTATAAGCCTATAACTACCTGAACTTTTTGAATTCTATTTTTTTCCTAAAAATGTGCGTTATATTATTTTTTACTCAATATAAATATATCTCTTTTATAATGAAGTGAGTATAATTTGATATGTGACCATCAGGTTTTGACTGTTATATTGATGTTGGTTAATTATGACCATTAGTCAATATGATCATTGTAAACTATACTCTTAATAATGATTTTAACATTATAATTATTGTTTATAAGTCAAAATGACAAAGGAAAATTATTTCTGAAAAACGTTTCGATGGACTCATCTAGTAGAGTCATTCCATATGAATCCCATTTTTTATAACATAGAAGGAAGGTAAAATCACTGTTCTTCAATCTTGACCATGCCCAAGCTGAGCTTCAACATGTTAAGTTTGAACAAAATCACCTATGAGAGAATTTAAAGTTAGTGGAAATTACCACTCAGGCGATATTATCCGAGCCGCCCCAAGAATCTATCACCATTACACACCTCACCCTTAGTTAGTATACAGGTGTTATAATGGGTAAGTGTTGAGGCCTTATTTTCTTATTATGTAATCCCATTTTATAAATAGAATTATTGTTCCATCAATTCAGTTTTGAGAATAGTTTTTCTAAAAAATTTGACGAATGTGATAAATTAGTTTTTTTGGATAGAAATTTTACTTTTTAGAAAAGATATAAGTTTTTAAATAAACTAATATATTATAAATAATAATTATTTCAATGAAATAGTATGATTCAAACACTCTTATTTAAATTAAAATGCTAAAATAATAATATTTTTTCAAGTGTCTGGAATTTTACTATGGATTTTGTATCTGTTATCATTTTTAATAAATAAGAATTTTTTATATTTAAAAGTTAAATTTCTCATAAATATATAATTATTATGATAAAATAAACATTATTTTTTAAATCTTCATGTCAAAATTAGGTCAGGGTTAATTTATTAGAATTTTATAAAATATATATTTTTTCAGTTAATCGTAAAAAAACAGTTTGAGATTTTCAGTATGTTTAATGATATCATAATGATGTAAAACATAATATAAAAATATATTAGAATATTTTGAATTATTATAACATAATAGGTTTTCCAAGTGTCCAATACCATGGTCAAATACCATGGTCAAGACCGTGGTTTTTCAAATACTACTACCAATGTGTCCAAGGAAATTAATAAAAAAATCCCTCACTTTTTCTATAAATACCCACCCATTTATCCATTATATTTCGTTACCAATTAATACTATACAAATATATAATAGTTTTACATCCCAAGGAGTCCTACCAAGCTGGATTTTGTCCCCTAAGGTCCCAATATTTGGGTTTTAGGAGTTACTCTTCAAGGTAAGGGAAATCTCAACTTCTATTATCTTTTCATGTTCCCTTTCCACGTGGTATGTCTTTGAAATGTTCATACAATTTTATTATATCCATTATATTCTATCAATTTACTACATTAATATACTTTTATGAATGGAATACCCTTTCCCCTCTCCTTTTTATGTTTTCTGAAACCTTGTTTCATACCTGTTATGTTGCCATATTTTCTTCTAAGAATTTTTCTCTTTTTCTCAAGAAATTATTTTATTATTTTTATGTGAATGAACAAACCTATTTATTTTTCATGGGTATTCACCAATATGAAAAAATTATTTATTTTATTATGTATTTGATATATATAAAATCCTCATTCCCTTTCTGTGGGTTATAAATGAAATAATGATCATGTTTTTAAGCATTATGTAAAGCACCATGATTTTGATACAAAACCCTTTTATTTTATTATCCAAGGGTTATTTATGAGTTGTTTGATTATGATCTATGTGAATCTAATTAAAATTAAGACATATTAAGGGTGTTCCTTGATATAAGTCTAATGAATTGGGTAAATAGTTTAATCTCTAGAGATGAAATGTTTTATGATACCTTGGTGAATAACCTAGGTAATTTTTATGAAACCTCAGGGTCAATCATTGGTGATATGCTTATGGATGTATAAAATAAATGTTACAGTCACATTTACAAGTTATAATTCATTTTATTTGTTTATGATATTCCCCATGTTCTTTTTTTTTCATTCCAAAATGATATTTTTCATGTTCTTATTGAATTTCCTCAAGATCACATATAAAATGTTTCCATTACTTTCCCTTATCGAGCCTTATACTCACCCTTTCCTTTGATGTATGTCCCTAGAATATTATATGTAGTAAATTTACTTATGATAAACTGATGAAGAAGTTTTTCAAGTTGTTTATAATAATTTTTTATGTTTTTATGTATTATATACCTTATTTCCAAAAAACTAAACTTTAAAAGATATTCTATTTGTAAAATGTAAGGAAAATTTTATGTAATAAAAAGGAAGGATGCCATAGTTAGCATCAAAGTATGGTTTAGTTATTTGTTTAAATTAGGATTTGAAAACTTTAGTAATAACCCTATAGAAATGTTTAAATATAGGATAAACATCATGGTATTTTGGTAAAATATTAAGTAAGTGGTTTCTGAGAAAGGAAATCCCTTTATTGGATACAAAAAAGTGGATGTGGCACTAGAATAGATGTACCTAGAGGTAAAAACTCTGATAAGGTGCGTCAAACCTTACTCGGCGTATCCTGGTATATGAAAAAGTGCCTTTATGCACTCTTGGTTTGACACTCCTGGGGAAAATGTTTGGTTAATCACAAGATTTTTATTAACCGTTATGAAGGATTTATAGAAAAATTAATTGTTGTTAAAGAATAACATATTTAAGAATGATGTTTTAAGACATGAAATTCCTTTAGAATTATAATATTATTAAATTAAACACATTTCTCACTAAGGTTTTATTTTTTTATAAAATAGTGGGAAATAGGATAGACCACCTAAATGGTGAGCACAATGGACCAGACACTGACAACCTTCCAATAGAATCTTGAATGAAAAACATCATGAGAATAATGAATCAAATAACTGAAGTTATGAACAATAACTTAAATCAATACAAGTATCTATATTAACCTTGAAGAGAATGACTTTCTATTGAGTACTTTATGTATCAGTGACCACCTTCATTCAGTGGATCTACCGACCCATTGATTGCTGAAAAATGTATAAGTTCTATAGAAAAGACCCTTTATGTAATCAATTGTTCTAAAGAATAGAAAGTCACCCTATATGTATAAAAAATGTATAATATATATAGAAAATTTCTTTCCTACAATCCATTGTTAGAAATAACATAAATTCACCATAACTGTATACCTCTTAGAGGGAGAAGCTGATCAGTGGTGGAAAATGGTTAAAAACACGAATCCAAGAGGGTAGATTAAATATATGGAGTGAGAAGAGTTTAGGTGAAACTTTTTCAAAAAATATTTCCCCTGTTCAATGTGAACAAAAAATGGAGAAGTAATTCCTAGACTAGAAGTAGAAGGAAAATGAATCTTATGGAAGCTATGAGATGAAATTCACAAGACTATCCTGTTACACCTCTATCTTTTTCATGTGTCTTAATGGAAAGTTTGGTAGAATATTTTGTGTACTAAGACCACATATATAAAAGAATATAGAAAATAGATACTATGAAAAATATGAGGAGGTCGTGAGGAGTGGTATGAATATCTATATGGAGTTTAGAGAGACACATTGGTCTCATAGATTGAATAAAAAGAAGAAATATTTGGTGCCAAAATTTTGAAGGATATTTGATCAAGGTAGAGGAGGAAAGAGAGTGAACCTTTACACAAACAACAAATGTGGGAAGAATCATTTGGGGAACAAATTTCTTGAGAGTAGGAAATGTTACAAGTGTGGAAGAGAAGGTCATATTTCTTAAAACTATCACAGTGAGGTAAAACCACAACATCTCAACACTAATGACAAAGGGAATATGGTGAAGGCCCTACATAAAGTCTAATTCTTCAAGTGAGGATGTCTTGGGAACTTTTCTAATCACTATAAAAATCTGAAGTCAATGTAGAGGAATCAATATCAACCTAAAAATAGGACAAGGGAGAAAGGCTATGATTTTTCTATCATGATGGCTAAAAATAAATATTTAAATGATGTGGTGGTAGGTACTCACGTTATTCTCTCAAAATTAATAAATAATTTGTTTTATTATGATTCTATGAATTCATTTTTTTACTCCAAGTTTTCAAATAATATATACTCAATCACAAAACTTATAGAAGTATATTTATTAGTCAATACTTTTGGAGGGATTATCCAAGCATCAATAGTGTATAGTAACTCTAGTATTTACATTGGTGAGAATATTCTCATAAAAAATCTAGTAGTCATTCCTATGCTTAAATTCAACATTATACTAGGGATGGAATGGATCTCGAAGTATAACACTAAGATCAACTACAAAATCAAGGAAATCTTAGTAGTATTGAATGGAAAACCTACAATTATTTTCAATGGAGAGATATCTAGACCAAATATTTTTCTATAAGAATCATCCATAGCCTTCTTTATGGAGATTATATGTGAAGATGAATAAGGAAATTCATGTATACGAATAGATAATGTCCCCATAGTTTAGGAATACATTGACATATTTCTTGCTGAGTTACCTAGAACTACCCTAGAAAGATAGGTAGTTTTCTCCATTGATCTCATTCATAGTTTCAAGATTATTTCAAACACCCCATATAGAATGGAAAATGTGGAGCTAGAGTAATTAAAGAAGCAACTCCAATATTTTTTGGCAAAGGGGTTTATCTAGCCAAGTGCGTCTCTATGGGGAGCACCAATTATATTTGTGAAGAAGAATGATGGATCAATGAAACTGTTAATTGATTATAGATAACTTAATTGGATCATATTGAAGAACAATAACCATCTTCCCATAATTATTGATTTATTTAAACAACTTCATGGGGCTCAATTCTTCCCCAACATTAATCCTTGACCTGGTTATCATCAATTAAGGATGAATAAAAAAGATATTATAAAGAACACCTTATGATAAAGATATGGGCATTACCCTTCATCTTGACTAATTATCCTACTATTTGTACAGATTTGATGAATATAGTCTTAAAGGAATACATTGATAACTCTGTGGTAGTTTTTATTGATGATATTATGATATATTAAAAAATTTGTGAGGATCATGAGGATCATATAAGGGTGATATTGAAAACTTTGAGGAAGGCGAGGCTATTTGGAAAGTTCATAAAAAGTGAATTTAGGTTACAATGAGTTTCTTTCTTGGGGAACATTGTAACCAATGAAGTAATCTCAGTTGATCCTACCAAGACAAAGGCTGGGGAGAAGTGGCCTCATCCTACATTAGTAACTGATATTCAAAGTTTCCTTGTATTAACAGGATATTATATGAGTTTTTAGAAAAACATTTCATTACATTCTAATCCACTAACCAAGTTAACTCAAAATGGGTCCAATTTAATATGGACAAAGGAGTGTGAAAAATGTTTCCAAGAGCTGAATAAGGAACTAGTTTCTACACCCATGAAAACTCTACCCTCTCTCAGAGAAGGATTAATTTTTTTTAGTGATGCATATATGAAATGTATTGGATTCATACCCATAAAAAATGATAAGGAAATTGCTTATGCATATTGATAGTTGAAGCCTCATTAACAGACCTATCCTACACATGACCTGAAGATGGATGTAGTTGTTTTTACTTTGAAGATATGGAGACACTATCTTTGTGGGGATAAATTTGATATATATATATATATATATATATATAGACCATCAAAGTTTGATGTATATTTTATTTCAAAAGTACTTGAAAATGAAACAAAGGATATGGTTGGATCTTCTTAAAGACTATGATTATTAAATTCATTATCAAACTGGAAGAGAAAAAAATTTAGTGATGCATTAAGTAGGAAATACCCTATTGTGCTAGAAATGATGAGGATTCAAGGAGATCCTTTGATAAAAGACCTGGTAAAATTGGACATGGTAATCGTTATGGAAGGGAAATCATCAACCAAATATCAAATTTTTTTCAAACATCATTACTAGTGAAGATCAATAAATCTCAAAGAGAAGATCTTTTGTTACAGAAGAAGTTTGAAGCTAGGAATAATGTGATGTTTCTTGAGTTCAATATTAATCAAGAAGATGTACTGAAATTTCATACAAGAATATATGTTTCATATATTCTAGAAATAAATAAAGAACTGATGGACAAATCTCATAACTCTACAATCTATATACATCTTGGAAATAATAAAACGTGTAGGGACCTTTGTGATCACTATTGGTGGGATAACCTGAAAAATCCGATTTCAAACTACACTACAAGGTGATTATTGTGTCATAAAGTGAAGGAAAAGAGAAAAATCCTTAAAGGGGTATTACGAACACTACCCATACTGGCATGGAAGTGGGAAAATATCACTATGGAAATTTTCACTAGTCTCTAAAAAACATCCAAAGTAAACAATGCGATATGGGTTATAGTGGACCATCTCAACAAGACTGCCCATTTTATATCTATTCAAGAAGATTTAACTCTCAACAAAATTTCCATGATTTATGTAAAGGAAGTGGTAATGATGCATGGGGTACCACACTCCATCATATCTGATTGTGATCTAAGGTTCACATCAAAATTATGGAGAAGTCTTCAACATGCTCTGAATATTGAATTGAATTTCAGTATGTCCTATCACCCACAAAATGATGGTCAATCTAAAAGGACTTTTCAGACACTCGAGGACATGATGAGAACATTGTCAATAGAATTTAACGGTGTATGGGATCAACATATCCCATTATTTGAGTTCCCATAATACAATAGCTTTCATTATAGTATTCAAGTAGCACCCTATGAATCTCTATATGAAAAGCAATGTAAAACTCATACTTGTTGGGATAAAGCTGGTGAGAGAAATCATATTAGGCCTGATACTGTTCAAGAGATGATAGAAAAGGTACATGCCATCCAAAAACACATAAAGAATTCTTAGAGTTGGTGGAAGAGCTATGCTGACAACCATCAAAGGGACTCTAAGTTTGATGTAGGTGAAAAATTATTTATTAAAATTCCACCTTCATAGAGAGTCATGCAGTTTGGGATGAAAGGGAAGCTCAAACCTAGGTACATTGTACCCTATGAAATCCTTGATCACATAAAATCAGTGGCCTATAGGCTTTCACTTCCTCCAAATCTAGCTCATTTTCATGATTTATTCCACATATCTCTCTTGAGAAAGTACATACCTGACCATTAACCTTTACTGAATCCAGAATAGGTATAACTGGAACATGATATCTCTTATGAGTAGCAGTCGATAGAGAACTTGTACTATAAAGACAAGGTTATATGAAACAATACTACCCACCTCATTAATGTGTTATAGGTGAACAAAAAATATGAAGAATCCATGTGGGAATTATAGGATACAATGAGGAAAAAGTACCCACATGTTTCTCAACTAAGGGAATGAGTTGAAATTTTTGGGATGAAATTTCTTAAGGGGGGAAGAATGTAATGACCCAAATTTTTTGAATAATATTTGTTTCCTGAAAATGTGTGTTATATTATTTTTTTCTTAATATAAATATAACTCTTTAATAATTAAGTGAGTATAATTTGAAATGTGACCATTGAGTTTCAACCATTATATGACCATTGGTCAATATGATAGTTGGAAACTATACTCTTAATAATAATTTTAACATTATAATTATTGTTTATAAGTTGAAATTGAAAAGAAAAATTAATGAAGAACGAAGAGAAGATGGCCTCATATAGTAGAGTCATTCCATATGAAGACCATTTGTTGGAACATGGGAGGGAGGTAGCATCACTAGTCATTGCTCTTGACCAATCCCAAGCTGAGCTTCAACATGTTAATCTTGAATAAAATCACCTATGGGATAAGTTCAAGTTAGTGGAAATTATCACTTGGGCGATGTTATCTGAGCTTCCCCAAGAATCTATCATCATTGCACATCTCACCCTTAGGTTGTATGATGTTTTTATAAGGGGTTATGTGTCAAGGCCTTATCTATACAATGTGTAATCCCATTGTATAAATAAAATTATTTTTCCATCAATTCCGTTTTGAGAACAGTTTTTCTTAAAAGTATAATGAATTTTATAAATTGTTTTTCAGACAGAAATTGTACTTTTCAAAAAAGATATAAATATTTATAATAAACTAATATATTATGAATAATAATTATTTCAACTAAATATTATTATTAAAACAATATTATAAACATATAAATGATAAAATACTTGTATTTTTGTCAAGTGTTAGAAATTTTACTATGCATTTTTTATCAGCTGTTATTTTTAATAAATAAGGATTTTTATATTTAAAATTTAAATTTATCATACAAACATCATTATTGAAATCATCACATGAGAATTATGTTAGGGTGAATTTATGATAATTTTCTAAAATATTTTGTTTTTCAGTGAATAGTAAAAATACAGTTTGAGTTTTTTTGTATGTTTAATGACATAATGATTATGTAATATATAATATAAAGTTCTGTTTGAATCGTTTGAATTATAATGGAAAAATATTTGTCCCAAGTTTCCAATACAATGGGAAAATACCATGGGAAAGCCCATGGTTTTTCAAATACCACAAAGAGGGTTCCAAGAAAATCAATAAAAAATCCACCATTTTTATATAAATACTCATCCATTTATCTATTATAATTAATTATCAATTCATCCCCCATAAATACATGATATTTTTACATCCCAAGGAGTCCTCTCAAGGTGTCTTAATGCCTCCAAGGTCCCAATCCTTGTGTTTTAGGAGTTACTCTTCAAGTAAAGGGAAATCTCAACTTCTCTTTTCCTTTTGAGTTATATTTCTATGTGGTATGTATTTAAAATTTCATTAATATGTTCTTATGTTAATTTCTTATATCCCTTAAATTTATTAATATTATTTTATGAATTTTAGACCCTTTCCCCCTTTATTTTTATTGTTTTCTAAAACCATGTTTTATACCCGTTATGCTATCAGGTTTTCTTCTCAAAATTTCTCTCTTTTTATCAAGAAATTATTTTATTTTCTTTATGTGAATACCCAAAACAATTTATTTTATAGGGTTATTAAAAATATTTAAAAATTAGTTATTTTATTCAGGAATTTACATACATAAAAACCTCATTCTGTTTCTATGGGTTATAAATGACATAATGATCATGTTTTTAAGCACTTTTTAAAATGCCATGATTTTAATATGAAACCCATTTCTTTTATTCTCCATGAGTTATTTATGAGATGTTTGATTATAATATATTTGTATCACATGAAAATTATGACATATTGAGGGTTCCCCCTGATAGCGCTCTAAAGTATTTGGTAAAGTACTTGATATCTAGAGATGACATATTTTACGATACCATGATGAATAACCTTGGTAGTTTTTATGACACCTCGGTAAAAAACCTTGGTGATATGCTTATAAAATAAATGTTATATCCAAATTTTCAAGTTATTATTCATGTTATTTATTTATTTTATTCCTTATTTTCTATTTTTCATGCCATAATGATATTCTTCCTGTTCCTATTGAATCTCCTCAAGATCAAATATAAAATGTTTCCCTTTCTTTCCCTTACTGGGCCTTATGCTCACCATTTCATTTGATGTATATCCCCAAGTTATGAGATTTAGTAAAATTTATTAGTATAAACCAATGAAGAATCCTTTCAAATTTTTTAGAATAATTTTTTTTCATGTATTAGGTACCTTATTTCCAAGAAACTAAAATTTAAAAGACCCTTTGTTTGTACATTGTAATGAAAAGTTTATGTAATAAAAAGGTGGGACACCATAAAGCCTCTAAACCCAAAATATTTTCTCATATAAAGGTCATATTTTTCATGGGTTGATGTGAATCTACAAACCATTACTATCCATCTCAAAATGGTTCGTTGATGTGGTCACCTCTAGTGGGAGTGCATCGATCCCCACATTTAAAGAGAGTTCTAGATTATTTTCATACGAGAGAAACCCATCCACACTATACTACACTAATAAGTGATTAATAGGGATTCACATAATAAATATAAGAGTTTAAAAGTAACATGATCCTATGGACCTATTCTAGATTATTTTCCATCTCTAGCCATCTAGGACCTATCACTAATATCTCTAGATCATGGCATATGAGAATCATGGTACTTCCTTCCCAATCTATTAGATAAAATACATGGAAATTATACATTTGTATCATGATATATAACTATATTTAATCCTGTATTAGATACAATTTAGTTGTGTTTTCATCACCCTTTCATGAAAGCTAATGACATACACATCAGAAACTACACCAACCTCATCAGACTACTCAACATCACACCATTTCCCATTAAGTGGACTAATCAACCACAATAAAAAACAGACAACCATGATTTTTATGTAGACATTTATATTTTTGTTCTAGACCCTAGGATAACACTTTAAAAAACTAAATTTATAGAAAACCACAACCACTATAGAAAATATACAACTTTATCAGATAAAAAAAGTTTATAGGTGATGGGAACTCCCACAAAGGTCCACTAGAAAAACTACACTGAGAGTTGTGATACACTAGAGTGGTATCCATTTAGTATATACATCAATATATTTAATTTGAAAAACAATAGAAAAACCACAATCCACATGGGAAGTGGATAATATTCCCACACCTTTAGAAAAACTCTCCAGATCTATTACCCAATAACACCCAGTCATATAATACCACTAAATTAATATCATCACTATAGACCTCTCTCATATAAGGGAAGAGTATAGGTACACCACCATAGATTCAAGGTGAGAAACATATTCTTATCCACATAGTAATCAAATACTATAAATATAGCCTCTCACATGAATCCACCATACTTCAAAAAAATTACCCTACTAAGAAGTTCTAACCACCTAACCACTACTGCGCCACATAGGTCTCATCAACCACCACAATTTCAAATCAGTAAATTCTAACATTACTCTATGAATTCATATATCACAATACAAGAGTTTACCATAGAACTTACTCTCTCATTGTATAAATAAATAAATTAATGAATTATTTTTAATCTCAACCATGAACCATATTAAGTGAAGATCTAGTCCATACACTTCATAACTCTATGAGGGTGACCATAATCCTACTCAACAATACTTGATTTACCCTCCATAATTCAAGAAAATGGATACATTAGTTTCCCATTAAGGAAAAACCATAGGTCACCCTTAAATATTATTCACACATACCTACACATTCATAGGAAGTGAATTTCTCATCCAAACACATAATATACATAGTCACAATCACCATCATATGGGTAACTGATTATGAATTTTAAAGGGTTAGTTATTATCCACAGACTTTAGGGGGGTTTTGTTAACTAATTGAGGTAGAATCATCTTCACTTACTAAATCCACAACACCTCTTGATACTATAAATGGATAAAAAATTCATACTATGGTATTCACCACCATGTCTCTTCAATTCCATGAAGGAATCCATTGAAACACATATTTCTACACCAAGGATATTTTGAATTCACTAGAAAGGGTGAGTGAAAAATGGTCATCATCAGTTTAAATTCAATAGCTGACCAAGGCCTGGTTTAGGGTTCTATTATAATCTCTAACTCCTAAACATACAATATAGGATAAAATTATTTCACATATATAGGATTATATGAAGGTCTGTAAAGATGGGACATGAATCTTACTCTAAACTACACCAATTGAAGCTAGAATATAGGATTCCCAAGAACAGATCATCTATCATATCTAAATATTAAAACCAAATACTTGTTGGAAACTAACAAAAGGTGGGTTTTTGGAGTGGATCGATTCATTGTACATCTCTAACTACACTCACAACATTGTTTCATCCACCAAATTGATCCTTGGTAGAAAAGTATACCTATAATTGGGAGGTATCTAATCTAAATATTATCCCCCATGTTGAGGTTCATCCATGACATTGCTCTGGTTATATTTAAGTGAAAAGATAATTTTATCCTAAATCTAGGGTGTGTCTTTGATAAAAATTCTCAATTTTCCAATGCTCACTAAGGGGACTCTAGATAAGGTAGTTTTTCATGAAAACAAAACAAAAAATCGTAAAAATACTCTTATAGATTCCCTACTTGATCCATCAAGTTCGAAAAAATATCTCATGAAACATGTTTACGAAACAACTCACAAGGTCCATGTTCCTTGATGCGTATTCATATATGGTCATGCTATACTATGGTGGGTTTTACATCCTCATAGATAATGGTATCCTAGGAAATGGCTCAAAAATCATCCATAATATATAATTCCCATTATGATTTCAAGAAAAATCTTTTCCACTAATGGATCACTATGACAAGGAGGGAGATCAGTGCAAGAATCATTATATTATCAATGGAAGTTCGAACCATATAGAAACATGAACCATAGAATCCATTTTGTCCCTTATTATTTAGGGATCAAGCATGCCTTAATCATACTAATTAACACAATATATTAAACCTTAGGTTGTTTCATCTCACTCAGTAGAAACTAACATCTACTCTACAAATAATTATGCACTAAGAATGATGGGGTAAGAAGATTAATCCAATCATAGAGTGCTGATATCTATAAATTAAGTTTCTAAAACAACACCACATCACTCAATGATTAGTGAAAGGAGTCCCACTACCACACTAGCTCATCATGACACTGAATCTGTAGATGATTTGGCTATTAATAGGTAGCACTATTCCTCCAAAAGGATAAACCCACATTAATTTGAGAATATTTGGATAAACTAACATAGGTAGGATAAAAAATACCATAATTGACCACTATACAATGCATGTTCACACTTGATTATACTCCTAAATAATGTCCTAGAGCTCTAGGTTGACTAAAAATTTGTTAAATTCCAAGTGAAAGGATACATTTTACACTGCACTTACACGAGAATCCCTGGCCTAATAACCCAACTCAAGACCCCCATTACATCATTGACCAAAATTACTAAACCAGTCCACACATAAATGCTAAATCCAATCTCCACCCCAAAAAAAGACTTGATTTGATAGGACTGTGACACTACCCAACCCATTAAGGCTCCACCCGGGCAAGAAGTAAACTGAGTGTTCCACTCCAAGCCCATATACAATAGGAAATGGGCCAGTGACTAGTATAAATTATGAATATAAACAAATTGGGAGTTGTTATCCTATATCAATACCTAATAGAAACATATCTTTAATGCTTAAAATAACCCGAAAAAATAAATAAATAAATATATATATACAAAAAATACTGAACTATATTAAATGAACACATGAGATATCAAATACAAGAACATATCAACATAGGAAAATAACAAAGGAATTGTATGCTCTACCAACTTCTAAATCTGATAGAAATAAGACATCGGAAATATCATCCACATTTTGTGTAATCTTAGTTAAGTCTCTAGACTAAATGGTCACCTCCACCATCATGAACCACTATGATCCATCATGTGTCTCAATGAATCACCATGAGTTAGCTCAGAATAATCCACACTAGCTCCATGTATCCATAACCATATCTAAAATATGTGATATCTACACAGATGTAACATGTGTTTCTATAGAGCCTGTATTGCTGTGAGTATAAACAAACTCAGTAGGACACCCAAAACCAAAAATAAAATAAAATGAAAGTAATCATCTCAAAACTACTAGAATGATAGGTTTACTTGGAGGAATATAATGAAATATAAAGAGATGATTTATAACTAGAAGTCATATGGATATAGGGTTGTCCCAGTAATTTCAGCTTGAATCTATGAAGATGCAAATCTCATGAGTAACTGGGGATGTTTAAAGTATCAATAATTCCACAAAGTTTGAATTTGATAGCTCAGAATCATGATACATATAGAAGGAAACTTAGGGGTTCTTGAGGAGTTACAATTCATAAGGTATCCAATTTTCTCTACCATTATTCCAAACTTCATCCAAAATCTATTAAGGGGATCCTGATCCTCTTCAAGGCATGCACATTAGTCAAGGAAGTACCATACCAAACTATTCACATTTACTATTCCATAGATTTAAAAAATAATCGGTGGAAACACACATTTTACAAGGATAGATAATAGAAAAGTTAGTTCTAACCCTTACTACTATATCCACTGAGGCATGTAAACCCATGTGCCTTATAAAGAATTAAATGGAGGGATGAACCTCAACGAGTAGCGCACAACAAATGAGGGAGTACCAAACTCCATTGATAAGGGACCTAAACCCTATCTAGAACACAAAAAGTGAGGGATTACCTAGATACATAGGTATATGAATCAAACTTTGAGTTGAAAACAACAGATGGGGGGATGACTTAATCAGAACTATAGGGGACTTTCACCTTATTGAGTAGTACACAATAGCAAGGGGAGTATTTGACCACATTAATTCCTTGATCATATCACTTTAATCCAATCAAGGGATAAATATAGACAAGGAGGATAAACTAATCATCTCTTATCTTGTTCTATATATGATTCTAAAGAAAATTTCACTATTTCATTATGTGTGAAAAAGCACTCCAGATAAACTACTCACACATCCAAATTATTGAGTCATGAGAAAAGATATATGAAAAGCCACTAAGGATTCAACCTTTATGACACGTAATAAAGGGGTACATGATATGTATCCCCTCTAGGTAATACTTATCAAGTACTACCATTCACATGTTATGTAAAGATAGATTACACGACATGTATAACGATACACATAGAGTATGGGATTAAAAGGGTACTCATTATATATCTCTATCACATGGGTCCCTACCCTATTTGGGTACATGGAATGTCCAAGGTGGTACATGATGTGTGATCCCTGTAAGGGTACATGACATGTAATTCTAGCCAACCATATTGTGCAGCCTCTATATACACTATGCACCTCAGTAGAAACATGACATATGATTCGTGATGACACACTAGGTGTGTAATACTACCCAAGTTGTTTCAAGTAGTCCATACTTACATTGTAATTTAACTATAAACTATAAGTATTAGCATTCACGCAGCTTCTGAGATCAATTTATACAACATGAAAATCTATTACATTGATTGTGTGATATTTATAAATTTACATCACCCTTGTATGACAACATGGGGAGGGGTGGGGGTGTATATGGTGTGTGTTCTTCTAGACTAAATGCTGTGTGATCATGTTTTCCATCCATATTTTGAAAATCCTTTAATTTCCAAATTTTCCCCACTTGAATCCCCCCAATCACATTTATGTACCACTTGACACCATCTAAGACCACCAGAGTCTTTCCTAGAACTTGATTCACCACCATTATTTATCTTTTATAGATTCATCTTCATCTGTGATGCCTTAATATGTATTGAACCACCTCAAAATTTCCCCTCATTACTATTGTGATGCACGAACCATCTCTACCACCACTTGAAATTGATTTTAATACCTTAAAAATCTCCCAAGGCTGAACTACTGGTTTATGTGAAGGGAGAAGGTGATTTTCCACCTTAAATGTCATTAAAAAAATGAAAAATAGTGGTTGGTGTGAATACCATCCACCCAAATGAAAAAACACAACATACACTACCAAGAATGTTGGGAAATAAAAGTTCCATGGGGAAAACATGATAATAATCTAAGAAAGAAACCATGAATGATTGATGTGATAAATAAATTATATACTTAGAAGGAATATTCCTGATTAATGGCCATAACAATGAAAGAGTGAAAAAATTCAATAAAATTAAATTGGAAATAATAAAATATAAAATTGATGTTCCATCAACAGATTTTTTTTAAGAATGAGGCATGAATCTAAATAAACAATACCAACATCTTGTCATAATGACTATAAATTCAATATATTGTCACAAACATAGATTTATTTTTCACATTTGTGTGATTTGATCATCAATGTCTTTTGAGTTCCTGTCATAACCCTAGTTTCACCCCTATCTCCCTCTATCTAGGGTTTATGTTAGTGGAAAATACGGAAAACCCTAAATAGTAATCATAATAAGGGTCTTTAACCTTGAATTAGGTTAACGATCTCTTAATTAATCATTTAATTAATTAATTAATTCATTAATGTGAAACACATGATGGGCATGTCTCTGGACCCAATTTTGAACTAAGATTAGATAGTCCCTAAAGGAAAAACCATATTTCAAACACATTTATGGTGGAATAATTCATATATGATCTCCCATTTAAAATACAATACCTCATATTCCTGTGGATATAATATTTATTTAATTAATAATTATTAAAATATTCATTAAAATCATCCATGCTTAAAAATTTACCAAAACTCATACATGAACTAAACACCCTATTCCAAGATCAATGAAACTTTTATAATTTTTTTAATATCATCTACCAAGGTAAATTTATCAGTTTACCCTTAAGGTGGCCCTGAGGCCTTAAACTCAAATGTGAACTATGTCTCAACCAATCTAAATCTGGGTCTCTATAATTTTCATGGATCACCTTTAGTGTGGGTTACTATCATAAAATAATTCCAACAAAACCCCTTGATATGAAATTGGAAAAATAAGAAGAAAAATAATAAATCAGTGAAAAATAAGTTTACACACCATAATCAAAGAAGCACGATTGATTCATTACAGTCAAAAAAGAAAGGATAGAGTGATAATAATCAGGAGGAGGTATTCACCTCTAAGTTTATAACTTAGATGATGAATCCTATAGGTTTTGGTAGTACCATAATTTTAGGAATCTGTAAACTACTTTTTCATTGATGAAATAGTACATTTAAGGCAATTTATAACCCTCATGAATGCATAGATTAAAAAACACATTAAAAACATGATTTATAAATTCCAAAATCATTTTATTTAACTTTCCTCATTCTAAATACTGTATTAAATTATAAAACATTCAAAATAGAAAATATTCATACCATAATGATAAAAAATCATTTGATGAACCATTTCCAAAAAATATTGAAACTTTTAATTCCATAACCCACTAATTTGACCTCATTTAATACTCCTACCTATTACTAACCATTAATTTATTATTTAAAAAAATTATTATTTTTGGAATAAATTATAGGTAATACACATGATTATTTAATAACTGTGAATTCCCTTGGGCTTTAAATTCATATTTAATTAGTTCTTTTCTTCAATATCTTTGGATTAAGTTATTTCTTACTAATTTCTAGAGTCGACACATCAAACCACCTTTTTGTGAAAGGTTTTATCTCAAAATAGTTCATTAATCATTTTCAATATCATTTATAAAATAAGGATAATTTTCATTCTATTTAAATGTTTTACTAAAATTTTAATCAATTAAAATCTCCAACTTGTAAGCATTATCACTTATCTTATAAATTATTTGAAGAGGACCATCATATCAAGGGATGATCTTTAAATATAATTTATTTAGAATCATATCACATTGAAGATGAATCCAAACAAGGACACCTGGAATAAAATGAAGTTTTTTTATTCCATTGTTTGATTCTTTTTGATTTATTGAATTCCATTTCTCAATTTTATCCTTAACCTTATTATGAATTATTTTTTCATAAAATCATCATTTCCCCCATCAATATAGAATCTTCCACTAATAGATAAAGAAGAAAAATTTGTATGGGTCATAGAATTGAATATTTAAACAAATTTAAAATTTTAATGCCTTATAGTACTATGGAAAATTTAATTATAAGAAATTTTAACATAGGGAACATATTCATATTATAATTTAAAATTAACTTTTATAAAACTTTAATGAAAGGATTAATAAACTTTATTTAGCCATTAATTTGAGGATGGCTTGTCATGCTGAATAATAACTTGGTTTTAATCTTCTTACATTGTTTTTTCTATAAATAACTCAAAAAAATTGTATCATGATATCAAAAAAATACTATCTAGAAACCCATATATATGAACAACCTATTTATAGAATAATTAGTTAATATGAGTTATATATCTTGTGACATTGTATAAAATGAGTCATATTTGAGAATTTTTCAATAATAATAAAAATAAAATGCATACCTTGATGAGTCCTTGGTTGAACTAAAGTGAAGTCCATACCGATATCTACCCAAGGATTATTTGGAACCATTAGTGACATGTATAACCTTGATAAAATTATTTTGTTATTTATAATATTTCATGTAACACATATTTAAACAATGTGATTAACATCTATCCATTAAAATTTATATTTTAATACTTTAATTTTTCTTTTCATTCCAAAATTTATAGCAATAATACTACTATGAGCCTCCCTTATAAATATTTCTCACTTGGATTATGAAGGAATACATAATATTCTATTTTCTACATAGATAAACCTCCTACTAAGAGTATCCACGAGTATAACCTTTGGAAGAAAATTTATAAATTTATGAGAATACAAGTCTTCTAGATATTTATTAATAATCATCTCAAATCTCATTTATTGTGTATTAAACATATAAACTAATACATACTATCAATATAGTGAATCAAAAGAAATGAAATTATCTTTCATGCATTTGATGACATGAGGCTATATTTCTATAAATTATACCTAGTTTTCATGCCATTAGTTTGACCTATGTTGATTATTCAAGAATTTCAATGACTCATGATCTGTATGAATCACAAACTCCATGAGTAGTAAATAGTGATACCATGATTTCAAGTCCTAAATCAAAGAATATAACTCATTTTAATATAAATTATAATTCAATCTATATCCATATAGATTTACATTAAAATATAACATCAAATAGTTTTCTTTTGTTATAAAATTTCCAATCTTTATCCCAAGTGTTTCACAGTCAATTTCAAAAGTATTTGAAAATTTAGTAAGAACTAAAAAATTTCTCCAAAATATTTTTAAAACACTTAAAGATCCACATTACACATAAATTCATCACCCTTTTTATATATTCCACTAATATTGTTAATATGGTGCAATATTCTTTCAAGAAACTTTTATAGAGAGAATATAGCCCAGGGAATATACATACCTCAAATTTTATCCAATGAATTGTCCACTCCTTGATTTCCTTGATTATCTCTTCATTAACTTCCACATTATCTCTAGGGATAACAAAGCCAAAAATATTAAATTATTTTGAAAAACATGACTTTTTTTAGATTCCCATGAAACCTCTCTTGGAAAAATACTTTATAAACCTTTTTTAGATGATCTAAATGTTCATAAAAGAATTTACTTTAAATGAATATACCATCAAAATATACAACAACAAAATTTACAAGTTAAATATATAGTAAATTACCCTCATAAATGTGCTAAGAGAATTTAAAATCCATAATAACATCACCATAAATTCATAAAAACCATGATTTTTCATTAAATATATCTTCACATAAACCCCTTATTTAATTCATATTTTATGGTACCCACTATTAAAATCATTTTAAAAAATATAGTTTTTCAATAGAGATCATCGAGTAAATCATCGAGATGTGTACTAGGAAATAAATTCTTAACAATTATATTACCATTTTCTCAATTATTTGCACACTTCCTTATGATTCTACCTTTCTTTGAAACATATAATGTGGTAACATAATAGGGCCTCATTGATTCTCTAAAATTACTAATTTAAAAAGTTGTGAACTTAATGATAAAATTATTTTTCTTCCCATTGGAATAATATATATGATGGTTTGATTGGTAGTGTAACTGTAACTCACTAGAATAGTGGTAAGTGATTTTCTAAATCTTCTAGAAATATGTATTATAAGATACCAAGGATATATTTGAGTGTTAGTGGTAGAGAAACCTACAAACTTTACAATAAATTATATATTTTTATCATATATATAAATATGAAATTATGTAAAGCCACATCTATCTTCACTTTATAGAAAACATATTGTTCTCTATTTTATTTTTCAACGATTCCTGGTCATTTAACAACTATTGCAGTGTAAGTGGAGCTAAAATGATTTTTATATCCATAATTTAATAAATAGTAGTCATTTTGAACCCATTATGCTTTACTCTCCTATCAAATTTCTAATGACTTCCCAATATAAGGTGTCCAATATCTATGGGAGAAGCATCACAAAATAACTCATCAGAATATTCTTTTTTAACTAAAAATTGAAAAATGACCCGATTCAGCATAATTAATTCCCCTTTATTGTAAACTAATTTAATTTTTATAGTTTTTGATATTCCATAATTTTAAAATTTAAAATTTTAACCAATGTCATGGAATAATAAGTAGTAAAAATATCAATATCAATCACAACCCCCATTTACCTTTTTATCAATTACAAGTCTTGTATAAAATAAATGTTGGTGTTACTCCTTTTTAATCCATTCTTAATAATTTTGAACTTGTAAAATTACTAATAATTAATGTTCATCATCTTTCTCAATAACTAAAACATATTTGTATTCATCCCTAACTTTGTCTAATACTTCCTCACATTCAATTTAAACTTCATCATGGGAGGATTTAACAACCATCACCCCTTTTTAGGTAATTGAGAGGAAATATGTCTATGAAAAATTAATTTAAATAATTTTAAATCATGAATCATTTTTAGGTGTGTATCAGAGGAACTAATCTTTTATTTTAATTTAATTGATTCATCAGGCTATTTGTTATGTTCCTTTAACTTGGTGCATGAAGTAATAAGTGTTGAAGTTACAATTTTACAATTGTAACTGAAAGTGTGAGATATAAATTTCCCTAGATAACTCCCCCTTCAACACCTTCAAACTTTTATTGAAATCCTAACCACTTCTTAAAGATATACACAGGGTTTTAATTTTTCAAAATAATAAATTTATTTATTTAATCCTCCCAAAAACCTTGAGTTCATTTACTATAGTGGATCCTACAACTCACATCTCATCATTATTATTTTAAACTATTTTTCATAATACTATATAAAAATCCCACCTTGATATAGATATCATAGTTTAATGTAAATATATTACTTATAATAGTGAGGAATAAAGTTTCATTGAAAATCTATTTTATAAGTCTCTAATTTTTTTACCTCTCTTTAAAAACCTATTATTTAGTGAGAATATAGATTCTCCCACAATAAATTTTCATAATAAAAAAATTCTAGGGTAGAAAACTTATATTTTGTTTTACTCAAGAAATATTTTATATTCAAAAAAAACTTCTTGTTTTGTTAAATTGAATATAATTATTCTTAAATGGGGGTTGTACCATTCAATGGAGGAATTTTTAAATCGAAATTTTTATCATGTTCTTATTGTTACCTTCAACATTTAGGACTAAATACATCTTAATCATTATACTCCTCACTCTAAATTGTATCTTCCTATACACATCATTAGTGTACTTTGGGAACTTGTTGTTGTATACCAATTTTTTTAAATATTTCTAAAAAATTATCATGTTGCATCATTATATCTTATTTAATTTATTATATTTAAATAATTAGTGCTTGTTCTAGGGATAATCCTTTTGGTATATATTCTAATGACATGAAAAAATAAAGATCTTTGATAACAAATGATATAAAACCTATATAAAGAAGTAGAAAATCCTAAATAACTAACTGTTAATTTTTAATACTATATTAAAATAAATAATGATGATTTTATGAACTCTACAAAATGAGGAGTGTGATAAGAGTTAGGGTGATCTATTATCTACTATTTTGGCAAAATAGATGAGAAATATAAAAGGGGATAATAGTAGCACAGTTTCAAACATCGAGAAACAACCTTTTCATTATGGAAATAACAAATTTTAAACAACCCTCATGGATAGATAGATAAAAAAACATAATAAAAACATAATTTATTTTTTCCCAAAGGTTTTAATTTAAACTCCAACATTCATAATTCTTTATTAAATGAGTAAACATTAAAAATATAAATCATTCATTCCATAATAAAAATAAATCCACCCATATATCATTTCCTAGATAGATTGAATCTCTTAATTCCACATATCTCTAAATTATCTCAATTATTTCTCTTACTTTATTACTTCCCCATTAACTTCTTATTTTTCTTTAAATTAATGTTATTTATAGTAGTGGTTGGTATTACACATGTTTTTTATAAATTAAAATACCATTGGGATTTAGAGTCATATTGAATATGGGATTTTTTCCTTAGAATTATATTGATTTATTTTCCAAATAATTTGTATACATGGAACTTTACCCCCTAGATGGTGGTGAAATCCATATAGAGATAATGGTATCAGAGAAAAATAATTTAGGATCAAATTTTGGAGAAAACATGTCAGTTTTCTAATAATATAGTAAGAAAGGATAAAATTTTAACCTATAATAGGAAGTACACCAATGAATCCAATATAAGTATTTGGTTGTAGACACATAAAAATGTATATAACATAGTAATTTACTAACAATTAATAGGGCAGGAGTATACTTCTTATAGGGTATATCACATTTATAAAATAATGCATGTAACACCCCTAATGTACTAAATGACTACCAAGCCAATATGAAGAATCACATGACTTCAATCACACCTCTCTATATTATAGAGGATATTTAATAGTGGTGAGGGTATAAAAATAACATGGGGTTACTATAACCTCTATCAGATAAATATCAATACTAATGAGTTAATAAAAAATCATCTTTTATAATTTAACTACATAATATAAAAAGTATGGCGATGCACTAACTATAAAAACGTAACAAATTATCTAAAAAAACATGAAACCCATGCAAGTATATACAAGTAATACATCAGATGTATCATTTTATAATGGTTCAATCATATAGTGTGATCTAAAAATAATCAAAATAATGGAGATATAACCAAAAAATGGCTCCAAGTCCTCTCCAAATCCTATCTCCTATTCCCCACCATCCATCCCACACCCATACATCAGTCAAGGGTCCATTGACCTAACTTACTTCATTAACCATGAAGTTTGAACGAACACCATGGTTTATATTCATAGTTTGAGAAATATAATCAGTGGGATACCACTTATAGATCCCCTAAATAAATATAGCATATATGGGTTCATACATAATATGATATGGAATAAAAAATAAACACAAAAAATATAGCTTCATAAAGTACTAATAAGCTTACAATATGAGTAAATTTTCATGATTTAGTTAGTGCTGGTATAATATGATTACTCCCTTAGTTTTATAACACATGAATCACACAAACACCATGAAATGACCGATCCAAGGTCCACCTAATAATGATGCAATATAAAAATATCTTACACTAGGATATAATATATAGATGGTTAATAGAGTATCATAGAGATATAATACATGGTATATGATCATACATTTATTATTTAATAGGATATCACCAATAAATAACAAAAAGAGATGAGGAATGATTTATCACCAATAATAATTCAAGGAAAGGGTGAGCATGTTATCACCCACTATATCACATGAAATGATGAATGGGTTACCACCCATCATAAATCAAGGAAAGGGTGAATGAGTTATCACTAACCATATAACAAGAAATGATGAATGGTTTGTCACTCAATATAAAAAAAGCAATGGTGAATGGGTTACCACCCACTATAAAGAAAATATGATGAACGAGTTACCACTGACTATAAAATCAATTAAATGTGAATGATTTGTCACTAATTAACTATCAAGGTGGAAAATCACTCCATATATTAGGTCTCAAAAGTCCTAATATAATCACTAGGTTAACAAATCCCCTTGTACCATATACCAAGTTATATCTATCTCAAGATAGACCACCCTCATAATGGCCCATGATACTATATAACCACCCATCTCATGAATATTGATCCATACCAACCACTAAAAACCCCAAAATCCCAAAAAAAGCCTACTCACCACTATCCTATCACATATACAAGTTTCACATCATCAAATAATTCTCAAAGGCACCTCTTAAGGACCACTAACTAAATTTATAAGGAAGGACACTTCTTGAATGCTTTAATTCCAAAGTTTCTTCAATACCTTTTTGAGGTAACATGGAAATCAAAGGCCATGTAATAAAAGTATAAGTCTCATAGGAATTATTATCAGTTAAAATATCCTTAATCACTAATCAAAATGCAAGGAAACTATATTTGGTTTTATTACTAGTTGTTCACACCCGATCGCATACACACACAACATGTGGTGCAAGTAACACATATAAAACAAAAGGAAAATATAGAGAGAACCTAACTTTTACTTTAAGGATCCTACCAATTAAAATTTGTTGAGAAGAAAAATATCAATTGATGGAAATTATATAACCAGACATAAAACAACCAAATTATATATTTAAAATATTAAATGGCATAAAAACAAGAGTAAAACTTAATATAAGAGAAGAGAATGAGATAATCACAAATAATAATTTTAAAAAAAATATATGGTATGTGAATCCATGTTTGAATATAAGAGATATGACCCTTGGAAATGATAAAATAGAAGGATATGAGCATGAGGTTCATGAAGACTATCCAAATAAAAGAGGGAGTGTTTATAACTTATTTTATTAACAATTAATTAAATTAATTAAATATTAATAAAATATGTATAAGGTAATTTGGTGCCTAGTATTCCCCCACTAGGTATATTAAGGTCCATAAGATTCCTAATTAGGGTCTATCAATTATACAGTGGAAAAACCTATCAACTCCCCCTTCTTCCATGTGATAAGCTTCCTAGTACAAAGCCACCAGGCACCCAATAGTATCAGATATACTTTACAACATTTTAACACAAAGACTTATTTCTCTAATTTTGGATCCCAACCTCTTCCAATAACTCTTTAAATAAAAACCCAACAAAATAAACATGAAATGATAAAAAATAAACTGAATTCATACCTTGATATATATGGGTTAATAAAAACTCCCCATAATACTTTTTCTCATCCTTATGATGATTCGATGAGACTTCTCCATGAAATATTCATCCATTGAGATCAAATATCATCCTCCCACTTTTAATACTCCTATTAGATATATCCATATCATCACTTAACATATAATGGGGGGAACTATCTTTCCATAAAATATTTTCTCACTCTAATCAATAATGCACATGGGACACTCCTCAAATGAGGCATCAACCTCTAGCTACACATCATTGACATTGATCACATGGGAGGGGGGAACATGTATCTATATATGAGGTATATGAAAGCGTTTGTAAATATTCCACTGTATCTATCTTCTAAAAAATCTCAAATAATCCCCAAAAAGGGGTTCTAAATCCCTTAGACTAGATAACCATTAGTGTCCCAATAGAAGAGACACTACCAAGAGAACATGACTAAATACCTCAAAATCCATATATAGGAACCATTAATAAACATATGATCATTTAATACTTTTAGTGGTCACGAAATTATTCTAGATTTTATAAAAATTCTCCAAAGTCACCTATAAGTAAACATAAATGTCACAATTCAAGCCCAAATTCTATTATATAGACTAATTTTTCCTTGAACAATGTGCCTAAAACAATTTTATGTGTCCTTTATAATTAATACATGTGAAAAGTGTCCACTAATACCACATCACTCTAACTATATCTAAAATCCTCATCAACTCATGCACATGAATCCAATCAAAAATGAAAACTTAGTGAAATGAACCAGATATAGTTGGTATTCAAGATATACCCAAATTATGATGTCAAAATCTTATGGTTGACATCACTATTATGATCCACACCATGATTATATTAGTGTTACATCCAACCATTCATGATATAGAACCTCATTCAGAGTATATTTCATCATGATCTCTAGAAAATTATATATATATCCTAACACAATCACCACAATGGATCAACACTTAAGTTCTATTCTAGTTAGTTACTTATAACGTCCTGACTCGGATCATCTCTAAGAAGATAGCTAAACTGGTGGGTCACATGACCTCAAGTGCGCCTCCCCATACGCCAAAGGCTATCGATTAGTAGTGAGGGTCCTGTGAGGTGATAGTGGGGAGACTATACCCTCTTATCAGAGTTACACAGTGGTATAATATAATATAAATAGAATAAAAGTAGTGAAATTAGAAAATAAATGAAATAAAATATAAGAAATAGTAATAAATAATTGATAAAACAATGGAAGAATGATTTGACATAATTGAACAAAAGTGGCCTATGCCAGTTTATACAATAGATGAAATCATTAAAATATAATGATATATAACATAAATCAGTAAAAAATATAAAATGATTTACAACATAGTACAATAATAAATAAAAGACATAAAATCCCCACGGGCGATCTATATGAGCATCCTGATCTCCAGCTCGGTCCTTTTCTCTTAACTCCTAGGTATAAGAAATACAAAAAACAACCTAGATCCTACAAATCTAAGGTCTACTCAGGTAATAAGGGAACCCAATAAGGGTGTGATATATAAATTTCAGTAGGATGACACCCAAAGTGTCTATCCCAATACAGAAAATGAATTATAAATTTATAAGTGTTCCATATATAATAAATCAGAAAGATGATAAATTAAATAATAGAAACTGGGTTCGGGTTCCTAAACAGAAAACCATCCCATACTACTTGCTACAAACTAATTTTTAATATGAAAATTATAGTTGATAAAGGAAGAATATATAAATAAGGGCCAATAGTAACATGGAAAACCAAGGAAGTCATATCTATAATCTTTTTCTTTAACTTGGGGTCTAAATTTCAGGTCATCATATAAGTAATACAGTAAAGTAAGGGAAACATCTCAAGTTTAATCACAATACATAATAATAAAGAAGGATTTATCTCAATAATTATCATTAGAAACCATCAATTTCACAGGTGGAGTACGAGCCTGTCCCTAAGGTATCACTATAGTACATCCATTCAAAATATCCAATGCCACCGATCCTATCCAAGGCGATCCTTTTGAAATTCCAAGTATCGCTTGTGGTATGGTAACTATGAGTTCATCCCAAGTATCACACATAAGGGACTGAGTATCAACTAAGGATTTGTGTATCCATCTTTCCAATGGGTTTGTCTTTAGCTACCCATTAGGGAACTAGTATCACCCAATAATATAGTAAAAAGACCAAGGGAGCCCTTTCCTGGAAAGCATAAAACATTGCTTCCCTGACGTGTCGTATTGTAACCTATCAAGTATGGAGAGTCCAATTGTGGGTTCTTAATATAGAACCCACGTTCTCTCTCTGGACCTATTTAATTTAAAACCACAAGACAAGCATATATCACATATCAAGTAAGGTATGAGGCTTAAGCTACATGTCATAAGCCTTAAACAATTGCATGACAACACATGCAACTCAATTTCAAAAGATAGAAATGTTAATAATGAATTTCATATTATTAAAACCACTATCAATGACATAATCCATAAATAAACTTTCCTAATCAAAGAATTATAACCAAGTCATGTGGAATCAATGTTCCTCTTAAAATATTTCATCAATGGCATTTCATCATCTCAACCTATCAAGATTACCAAGTGTCACAATCCATCCAAACCATTTAAAAAGGATCAACCAAGGAGAAAAAACAAGGTATAAGGAGTTCATTAATAGGAAATGTACTCATGTAACTTTATATGAGTAATTTTTCATGTAAGGCATATTGAATTCTAACCATTTCATTCACATCGACCATTTCATTTAACTCATTGAGACATAGAAACTAAATTATAAGGTCTCCAACACCTAAACATGTCATTCATCAATTATAACTCAAGCATAAAGAAAACAAAAAATGAATAAGTCATGCACCATAAAATTCTATCTCTACATTTTTAGCTTTAAGGCAATTCACCTCCATTGGAGGGGTTTTATTACAAAAACATGAATTTGTTATCAAAAAAAATATATATCACTTTTTATGCATTTCAATAAATTTATCAAGGAATATCTTAAACAGAAAACCAAAATTCATTAATTAAAAACTAACAATGGTGAATTTGGTAATTAATTAATGCTTTACCAAAATTAAAGGGTCATGGAAAGAGACCTTACCTCAAAGGGACCCAGCCGAACACTCAACACTTGACACTTTTATCAGCAAAAACTCTAAGCCACTCCATCCATACTTAGATCATATTCACTTTATCATATACATAAGGACACCTAACCCCTATGTTTGTAATCTCATAGCCATGAACATATAAAAGGGTATACTTAAATATAGCTTACATGCACATACCCGTTAACACTTACCTACGTATGCATTTTTCATATTCCAACATGAGCACACCTATCCCCATTTAAATATATTTTCTTCTATGGGAGAACATATAGATAATGGGGGAACTCATATGAATATATTCCTACCTATAAATATTCAATAAAGTCCCCTTTAACAACAGTAACCCACAAATACTTCAAGGATGACCAAAACTCACTAAAAAATTTAGTAGGCACTCTAAATTAATGTGGTAAGGACTAACACACATACAATAAAATACCAAGGACTCATAAACACCATAATCCACTAATTTAAAAGGTGAGAAACCAATACAAAAGAATAAAATGTCACCTAGGATGCAATAAATGAAGAAAAACAAGCCAAAACACCTCGCCTTCAGTAGCGAACATCAAAACCCACCCGAAGGGGTCCTGAGAGTAGAGCCTCACCCCTTTTCAAGAAAAAAATGCAAAAAATAGGATTACCAATTTTTACCTAGGGTTCATCCACACAAGGTATAGCAATGGGGAGGGTACAACTACCAATGATAGAGAGGAGAAGGAACCAAAGATCCATACCTCAAGGAATCAAAGGTAAACCATGAAGAAACCAGAAGAAATTGGCACGTGAAGGAGCCATGAGGAGGGGGTCGCGTGCTATATGGGGCTCCAAGGGGGAGGGGGAGGTGTGAAACACAGGTAAAAAGAAGAACCCTCTTTGGGTTCTCCAAAACCTAAAACTAAATAATAACAATTATTATAAAAAATATAATAATAATAATTAAATACAAATAAAAACAACAAAAAATAGTATTATTATTATCATTGAAATGTTTTTTTATTATTTCTTTCATTTTTCATTTAATTTCAATAAATTAATTTTCATTCTAATTTTTTTTAATTTAATTAATTTATCTTCTTTAAGAAAAAAAATTACAGTGTTCTGACTCTCAGAAATATGTTTTGATGCTTGGTATTAAAAACAAATCATCCTGTAACTGCAGAAATTCAAAATCCCCCTAAATTTCACCTCATCTTTAAATGTGAGACATTATAAATTTTCCACCTTAGAAATTTTTTTCCTTGAGAAGCCTTCAGGAACAACAAAAACCTCAATCAATCTACAAGGTCTGTGAAGCTTCATTCAAACAGTCACATTGTATTTCTAAATGCCCAACATGCCTCCTAACATTATTTTAAACACATGAGTCCTAAGCCTCCAAAACATGAGATAGTGACTATCCTCCAACCAAAACATCATGAAAGATCTCACGCAAGACTGTTTACCAGAGACATAATCCCACTGTCCTCACATTAAGCATCTAGAGATAGGTAATTTCCACCTTAGGCTTTAACGTTAAGCGGCCAATTCCAAATCATGACTCAACTAAAGTTAGAATTTCCTTAAAAAAACACTCTAAGCATTATAACATTGCTTTTTGAATGGTTTTTGAAACAATTTAAAGTGGTCAATACCCATCGAACTCGAATCCCAAGTTGAAACATCTTTTCCTGAAAATCCCCGATGGAGACACACTACACTCGTCTCACCTGAAGACATGCCATAAATGATCCTTCCCTGATCACTCCATTGAACAAGATAGATAACTAGTCGAGCCACTCTAGAAAAACATTCAATAAGGTAGTCTTCTTAGATGATCAAAATTTTACAAATTGAACTATGATGTCTTCTTCCAAGGTATATCACATTCACCATGAACACATCCACCAAAGTTTATACCTGACGTCTAGTGACATTACTTGATTTAAGAATCACCGAGCCCGATAACAAGTCCGGGATAACCTCGGATTTAAACAGCAAGAGTATAATAAGCTAACCTAAGGTAGTATATTCTCCATGTTTATGAGTGAGATGTTTTTTCAAATCTAAGACACCCATACCAGAGTATTGAATAATCCTAAAGCGCCACCTACCTGATGGTCAAATCATGAAAAACAACTGTTGTTCAAGAGTTTACCCTATGCATTCCAAAATGGGAACCCCAATGTCACTCAAAACAACCAAGACTCAATTAGAACTAAACATTTAGAATGAAACACCGAAAAAAACATTTGAAAAATCCCAACGGTATTGAAACATGATCATGATGTAAGACTAACACTCTCTTAGTGAATCAAGGACAATGTCAAGATAAGGGACATGCTCATCAGTAAACCAGAGTACACTAGGAGTATTTTTAAAGATTAACATTAAGAAAATAGCCAAACTACTACTGTTAGATACCTTAGAAGAAACTCGGCTTCATCTACTAATGCACCATCATTAACCGATCATCAAGACTTTACCACCCGATGCATCCTGTGATTGTTCAAACTTAACCACCATATTTCACCCACGACCAACGAAATTACTCTAAGTTTTCATAAATCACAAACCACACCAAATTCTTGTTTCCGAGAAAGAAATGACATTATTTAATGTTCCCAAGCCTCACAGTCATTTAAGTAAGACCGACCATCCTCCAATGGACCTCTTTGGTTGTGTTCCCCACTACCTAGAAGAACACATATTTAGAAGAACTGACATGAAACTCCCCACCTTAGGAGTGTAATAATAGTAAAAGGAAGATATGGACTAGTCACTCGAAAGCACACTAGGTTAGAACTTCCATAAACACAAACATTTTTACAATTGGTATGAAAATCAAAACCAAACCGACTAGTGTGTCCAAAAACCTGAGTCTATAAAATCCATCCCAATCATTGGAACCAACTTTATTTCTCTATGCCTAGGAAACTCTACTCTTAAGATGACCCAAGACCATACTCAATAGGATAAGGCTTAATGATTACACCAAACTAAACCTGTATGTTACATCATTAAGCACTCAATGGGCACCACGTATACCGACACATACTACCCTGATATTTTACGAGCAATGAAACATCCTGAATACCATCCATAGGTTGTCATTTTTATGGAGTCAAGAATCAGATGGTTCGTAAAAAAGAATTTACCTCGATGATGACATACAAAGTCATCCATCACTAAATAAAGGAAAGATTCAAGAAACCTATGAAGTGGATGACCATGAACAGGGCACATCTATCTATCTCAAAACTAGAATTTATCAATGATCATGCCCATAATGAGGCCAAGGAAAACATGACCATCTATCAGAACAAGGCTATCATTTTAATCAAGGGCGTCTGAATAGGTATAATGACATACAAATGAAACCAAAATGTAGAAAAATCACTACATTAGCAAGGATTTTAATTTATAAGGGATCTACATACCACGAGCTACCCCTACAAAGAACAAGTGCCAAACATAACATCGAGTCATGTTAAAAGAAGTCACTAGTCTCAAAAACTGATCATCTAAGACATTACTAAAAGAAAGAGTGCCAAAATAAAATGACCATGATTCCATTATAAGGAAACTAAAAGAATATTTATATAACCTTACACGAGGATCTTAAATAGAGAACACAACTACAAGTTCCATTTCCAAGCCCTTTAAATTCAAGACCAATTTATAATATAATATACATATGTTCTATAGTACAGTCATATGGGAGGCCATATACCAATCCATAAATCACCCATAAACTTTATAGATGGAATTTGGATCACATTTATTTTCAATAGATCCATGTATCCCCTAAAATCAATTACATAAAAACAAAACTAGCATATCATCACAAGTAGCTAACACATGGCAGGCATTCTATAGTCACATAAGCATGGAATACTGACACATAAAAAGGTTATACAAACAGGTATGATAATAAATAGAATAAAATGGCATGGAATTCAAGGATCTAAATTATATTAGTAGTCAAACTATGAATATAGAAACATGGAATAGAATATTCATGATATATGAATCCCAATGTGCCTATTATGATGCATGTAACGTTTCATCCTTGCCTTAATAGGCCAAGTGTAAAATATAATAAACACCATAAATCTATAAGTAGTGGAAATTATATCAATCAATCAAGGTAAAATCTTATCAACTTTAATATTGAAAATCATGAACATCAATTCCCAGCCCTGACCACTTAGTCATTTCCCATAAGTGGGGTGATCAGTCCCAAGAACGACTATTAACAATGCACTAAAACATTACTATCATCCTCTCTAGCAACCCAAAATAGTAATACCAAGAAAAAATAAACCCCTATGATACCACTTTGTAATGTCCAGGCCCGAATCACCTCTAAGATAGTGGCTAGATTGGTGGGTCACATGGCCTCAATCACACCTCCCCGTACACCAAAGGCTATCGACTATCCGTGAGGGTCTTAGGATGTGATAATGGGGATACTATACCCTATTATCGAAGGTTCACAATGGTATAATAGAATATAAATAGAATATAAGTAGAATAATATGTAAATAAAGGAAAGATAATAGCGGAAATAGTAATAAATAATTGAAAAAACTGTGAAAGACAAATTTGAAAAAACTGAACAAAAGTGTCCAATGCTAGATTATAAAGTAGATGAATTCACGACATAGTAATTATACATGATAGAAAGAATTAAACAATAAAACATTCTTTAAAATAAAGTATAATAATAAATAAAGGATAGAAAATCCCCACGATCGATCTCTATGACCATACCGAGCTCCAGCTCAGTCCTTTTCTCATAAATCCTAGGTACTATAAATACAACAAACAACCCAGATAATGCAAATATAAGGTGTACTCAGGTACCAAGGGTACTAGAGTAGGGTGTGAGATATAAATCTTATTAGGCTAGAACACACGGTGTTTAGACCAATCTAGACAATGCATTATAAATCTAGAAGTGTTCCATGTATAATAAATGTAGAAAGTTGATAAATAAAATAATAGAAAATGGGTTTGGGTTCCTAAATGGATAGCCATCCCATACTACCTACTTCATCATAATATGAAATTCTAAAAAGTATAGTTGATCATGGAAGAATATATAATTAAGGGCTAATAGTAACATGGAAAACCAAAGAATTTATATCCCCAAGCCTGTTCTTTAACTTGGGGTCTAAATCTCATGTCATCACATTAGTAATCCAGTAAAGTAAGGGAAAAATCTCAAGTGTAATAACAATACATAATAATAAATAAGGATTCAACAAAATAATTTACATTAAAAAGCATCAATTTTAGAGGTGGATTTCGAGCCCATCCCTGAGGTATCACATTGGTACATCCCTTCAAAATATCCAATGTCACCAAACCCATCCAAGGTGATCCTTTCTAAAGTCCAAGTATCGCTCGTGGCATGGTAACTATGAGTTCATCCCTGGTATCACACATAAGGGAACAAGTATCAACTGAGGATTTCCATATCGATATGGCCAATGGGTCCATCCTCATTTTCCCCTTAGAGAACTGGTATTACCCAATAGTATAGTAAAAATATTGGGGGATCCCTTTCCTTGTGATCCTAAAACATCACTTCCCCATTGTGTCGTGTTGTAACCTATCGTGTACGGAGAGTCCAATTGTGGTTTCTTAATATGGGACCCACATTATCTCCCTGATCTGATTTCATTTAAAGTAAAAATAGAAGCATATATCACAAAGAAAAAAAGCTATGAGGCTTAAGTTACATGGAATAATCCTTAAACAGTTTTGTATCAACACATGCAACTCAATTTGACAAGCTAAAAAGGTTAAAAAGGCATTTAATATTGTTGAAGCCACTATTAAGGGAATAAGAAATCAAAAAACTTGCATAATTAAGGACTTATAAATAAGTCATGTGGCATCAACATGCCTCTTATAAATATGTCATCAATGAAATTTCATCATATCATGCTATCAAGATTTACGAAGTGTCACAATCCATACAAACCATTTAAAAAGTCTCAAGAAAGGAACACCAAACATGGCATAAGGAGTTAGTTAAAAGGCATGGAACTATTGTAACTTGAAATGAGTAATTTTTCATGTAAGGCATATTGAATTTAAATAAACATCAAGTATTCCATCGGTAGGAGGCACCACGTATGGTGTAAAATATTATGTTCAAGATTAGGCATTATCAAGAGGGACCCGATTCATAATTCATTTATCATTAATCAATTTAAGGCATTACTAAGGTGCCATTCACAACCCATGGAAATTTACCACAATTTATATAAAGGAAAATTAGGACATTTAGGATGGGTACACACAAAGGGGTGTCCAAGAGGAAATAAGAACACCCCAAATATGTTTCTCCAAAAGCGATGGACACAATAAAAACAATAGAACAAATGAAACAATTTAATACAAGTAAATCAATTCATTATGGATAAACCATTTATTCAAGGCATGCCATTTGGTATGTTCCATCCTACTAAAGGAAATTCTCACTCAATTTTCCTAAGAATAGAAAATTGATTTTAAGATACAAGTTCCAAGGGGTTTATGTTCGTACCCTTAAGGGATTCTACCAACTTTCTTAATTCATTCTAACCATTTCATTCAAATTAACCATTTCATTTAACTCATTGAGACATAGAAACTAAATTATAAGGAATAAAGAACCTAAACATTTCATTCATCAATTATAATTCAATCATAAAAAATACATCAAGGAAATAAGGTAGGCATCATAAAATCCAATCACTATATATTTATCATGAAGGCAGCACACCTCCATTGGAGGGTTTTTATTACAGAAATGTGAATTTGTTATCAAACAAAACATATATCAATTTTATGTGTTGAACTAACTTTATAAAGGAATATTTTATACTAAAAACTAAAATTAATTAATTAAAAACTAAGAATGGTGCATTAGGTAATTAATTAATTCATTACTAAAATTAAAGGGGAAAGGAAAGTGACCCTACCTCAAAGGATCCAAGCCGAAAACTCAGTGCTTGAAACTTTTATCAGTGACAATTCTAAGATTCTCCATCCATCTTCCGAGCATATGCACTTTCTCATATACATAAGGACACCTAGACCTTATGTACGTATTCATAGGGCAATGAACATGTACAAGGAGATCCTTACATATATATCACATGCACATACCCACTAATACTAAACTATGTATGCATATTTCATATTCTAACATGAGCACATATAGACCCATGTAAATATAATCACTACCATGGGTGAAAATATATATAACAGGGGAAATAATATGGATATATTCTTTCCTATGCATATGAAAGAATGTCTCCTTTGACAATATCAACCTAAAACTTCCTCAAGGATGACCAAAACTCACTGCAAAATTTAATAGGCACCCTAAATTAACACAGTAAGGACCAACACACCTAAAATAAAATACCAAGGACTCATAAAAAACATAAGAACCCAATTTGGAAGGTTTTAAACCAATAAAAAATAATAAAAAATCACATTATATGGTTTTGGATAACCCAAACAAACCCAAACACCTCGCCTTCGGGGGAGAACACCGAAACCCACCAAAAGGGATCACAAGAGACGAGCAACATTCCCTATTCAAGGAAAAAACCAAAAATCTGATTATCCTTTTTTACTAAGGGTGCAACCATAGAAGATATAATAATGGGGAGAGGAAAACAAACATTACGAGGGAGGATAAGAACCAAAGATCCATACCTTGAATAATTGAAGGGATCCCATGATGAAATCAGAAGAAATCAGTGTGCAAAGAAGGAACTGGGAGGAGGGGGGTTGCACTGTTAGAGTTGGTGTCTTGAGAACCAACTGTTTGTACTTTGATTACATGAATGTACACTTATTATATATTGTTCATTGTTCTAAATGACTATAATATAATAATGTTCTGGAATATTTGTTGCATTAATAAGGTCATGGAAGATCCCTACTATGATAAGAACCTTGAAATGCTATAACAATATTCTTAAATAAAGTTTTACAGTTGGATGACATACTATAATAGGACACATAGTATACAGACCATCATGTGAAAATACTCGTAAGAAGACGAGACTCTCTCTTATGGATTTTTCACTTGGTAATCTCCAAGATGGGAGATTATGAGAACAGAACCACCAGTAGTAATTCCATATGTCTTGGTGTCATCAGACATTACTATCTACAAGCGTGTGTAATGGTACTTAAACTGGAAGATTATAATTTACTCATGTCATGACTCACACACTTAGATTTGCTGACGAAAACTATCACGAAGACAATTGGCGGGAATTAGGGTATGTTGGGTGGTTCATGAATGAAATGCTATTAATGGATAAATCGAGGAAGGATTTGTCCATTCCATATTTATGGAAGTAGATATCTCATTCCCTTTGATTGAAATAGAACTATTGCCCAAATTCCATGGCCATGGTGTAACGAAGAGTTTATTTCTGGAAGTCAAAGAATGATAGATCAAGCATATAGGTTTATGACACTTCCATAAAACCTTCTTGATGAGATATTGAGACAAAGGGATTAAATTACACCGTAAGTGTTTGTATGAGGTGACACGTCAATGCAGTGTCAACTTATTTTTCTTGGGTGCCTTGACTCATCGCTAGATAGTAATCTTGGACTTTAGGCAAGCCCACCTAATGCCAATGAGAAAGAGGCCTAGAGGGTCACACACTAAGTGTATCCAAGTATCTCAAGTAGAATAAAGATTATTCCCATATATGGTTCAATAATTATTCAAGGAAGCATAAATAATTTTAATGTTGGAGGAATAATAAATGGAAAACAAGTACACATCGTGTATTAATGATTACACACCGTGTAGTTTTTATTTTGGAAAGGAAATGAAAAATGAAAACAATATATACACGATGTGTACATTAAATGTACACTCCATGTAGTTTTCAATGAAAAAATGAGTACATGCCGTGTATTAATGATTACACGCCGTGTAGTTTTTCCAGTCGGGATTTTGAGTAAATAATATCATTTTATTAAATGATATTTATTATAATCAGTGTGGGCGCATGTCAAGGAATTAATGATTTGTCATGGGGTTTTCAATAAGATTTAATGCAATAAATAAAATGCGTAACACATTTATTTATTTTCATAACTCTATAACCTCAAACCCGATTATAAAAATCCTCACAACCCCAACACTTTTCCTAAGAATCTTTGTGCACAACAATTATGGAGAATTATCTCAAGACCGAGAGCAATCCACCTCCATCGGATCAAGGCGATTTAAGGTGGACAATGAAAGCAAAGGCTTATTCACACTATCACCCAAATATTCCTTTGGAGACATCCAAAGATATGTGGTGCACATGTGTATCACCGCTAGAGGAAGTCTATAATTGACTTCTGCGACGCAACGACGAATCACATCAGAACATGATCAGAAATATCAACAAATAAATAACGCCATAAAAGGTACTTCTTGTCAATTAATTAAATTAATTATAATCTAACTGTGATGATCCTAATTTGTGGTTTTAGGACTATTATTATTATATTTCTATTTCTGTGATTCGATCCGTGGAGTCTGGCATTTATCGTTGTATTGATCCCGGATTGATCATTGGTAATGACAACAACCAAGTGGGCACATCCACCCACGAGCTTCCGCTGAACCTGGGACCTTCAATTGGTTTTAGAGGGGTCACAACGTTGATTATAGTTATTTAATTTTAATTGATAATTTACTCATTTATATTTGATTCAACTCAAGATAAATCATTCTATAAAACCGAATAAACGAGACCTGTTCTTCCTCCTTCGTTTCTCGATTCAAATCATAGAAACGAACTTTTAATTTTAATTTTGATTAAAATAAAAATGAGGAACTCATCCGAAGGAGCCGCCCATTTTGTCTGTACAACACAAGAATACACGGAGTGCAGTAAAAACTACACGCTGTGTACTTAGGTTCAACGAACCGGTACTGGTCCGCTAAACCCACATCGTGTGAATTGAGCATACCTAAGTTTTTATTACACCGTGTTGACCAAAACTGAATAACGCATGGAAACCAGAATACATGGCGTGTATGTTGAATCAACATACCATGTAGTTTGATCCGGCCCTGGTGAAACCATGTATAAGGAGAATTCATGTACCGCGTACATAGGATTTCCAGGCTGGAACTGCGTAACAAGTACACACCATGTTAGATTAATCTACACACCGTGTACTTCAAAATTTCCAAAGTACAGAAAACACGCCAAATCCCCCAGCATGTACTCTGGATAAAGGGTGAAAATAAATTCATGCCGTGTAATATATCCTAAACACTGTGTAATTTCTAGAAATAGAATTTCACCATGTTTCCTTCAAAGTACAAAGACCCGTACAAGAAATATGGATGAGAAGAATCTCAAGGAAATTTAGAAATGAATTTAAGATAAATAATTAATTAATTATAAGATCATAATTAATTAAATTCAAGCACGACTTATCTTGAATGAAAGAAAAACTAAAATAATTTGAATACTAAATATGCGTAAATGTTGTTGCATGCTATGGATGATCATGAGCTAGACCAAAGACCTCTTGTGTGTGTATGATTTCATTTAAATTTATTTAATTTAAATTTGTTGGCCTGTGAGCCTTCTTCTAATAAAATGTAGGGCCTGCATGCCCATGGTTTCCTTAATTTAAACCCCATGCAATGGAGGATCTCCCAAGCCAGAGGAGACGGTTCAAAATCTGAAGCTGAGGTGAAACCAACCCAAGAAGATACAAAGGTGGACAAGTGGGAGCTTCAAAACACGAACCATCAGGTTCAAGGTGTTTTTTCCTGGGTCAGGGTTAGCTTATCAAAATCGCTAGATAAGATAACCAATAGAAGCTCATGATCATGCCATCTTATTTTATTTCTGTCTGATTTCATGGTTTATTTATTATGTATTTTTTTTCATGATCACATAGTTAATGAAGTAAACAAGCATGAAAAAATGGAATAAAATAAAAACCAGACTATGCGTAAACATTATCAGAACATGGTTAATCACATAAGCAATCATCACATAATATTAACAAGCATGTGATAATGCGAAACTATGCATAAAGGATTAAAATCCCTCAAATACCATATTAATTCAGACCAAGCCTTCCATTACTTGATTAAGGGAGAGAATCAATAAAACTATGTGTTTGACCAACCCTTGTTGGGACACTTAATTTTATAAAGGAAGCTATTATGAAAGTTTTGGGTTGACTTAAACATTTTATAGCAATAGGAGTAGCCCTTGCTAGACTTGTTGTAAAATGGAGGCAAGTGTTGAGGAAATCCAAGTCAGGATTTTAGGATTGGGGAATCCAATCAAAAGATCAAGGAACTGTAAGCTCATAGTTATCAAAGAACTACCTACCTAAATACCTTCTAATAGCTTGACCAATCCTTGTTGGGGTTATGCGAAGGGGAATATGGATCCTTTCCACTAGAATGTCAAAGAAACTGGACATTCTGAGTTCAATGGTGAGGGTCATTGGGACTTGATAAAATAGCGGGAGACTTAATAAAAGTTATTATTTCTCATAAAATGTAATCAAGAAAGTGCTAATAAATATGCTCTTTTAATTTATATAATCAATATGAAAAACTCATCAACCACATTTTCTCTGCGATAAATTCTAGATAAAGACAATATCATCACTGCCAGTAACTTTTAGGAATGGTTTAGGCACCTTCGGGTTATCCTATGCCATGAACGAAAGTTTTACGTGCTGGAGTCCTCACTTCCTGATTTGCCTGCCCAAGGGACAAGAGATGAAGATTTCCTGGTCTATGATCAACATTTGAGCGATGCACTCGACATTCAATGTGTGATGCTATCATAAATGTAAAGTGAGCCCATGAAGTCTCATGAAGACATGGATACCTACAACTTTCTCTAGCACCTCCATGGTCTATACCAGGAGAGAGAAAGACAAGAAAGGTTTGAGATCTCCAAGGCTCTATTTCAGAGAAAGCTTGAAGAGGGTGCCCTAGCAGGGCCTCATATAGTCAAGCTCATTGACTACATTGAGCACTTGTAGATTCTTGGGTTTAAACTCCCTGAAGAACTGGGTACTGATCTCATTCTTGCATCACTCCCCCAAAGCTTCTCTAACTTTGTTGTAAATTTCAACATGAACAACATTGGGAAGTCTCTATCTTTTCTTCTTATCCTCATTCGCCAAGTGGACAATGATATGAAGTGTGAAAAGCCTTCTGTCCTTATGGTGAATAAAAGGAAAGGGAAGGAGAATAGATTTAATCCCAAAGCTTCTTCAAGGCCTTCCAAGAAAAGGAAGATCAAAAGGGAGGCAAGAGAACATGAGGCTGTTTGTTTCACATGTGGCAAGAAGGGCCACTGGAAGAAAAACTGCACCTAGCCAAGGAAGAAAGGGGAAGCTTCATGTGTGTTTGTTATCGAATTAAATCTATCTGTTTCTACAAATTAGGTATTAGATACAGCTTGTGTTTCTCACATATGTATCCAAATATAGAAACCAAGTAGATTCAAGAAGATTGATCGAGAGGAGGTAGATCTATGAGCAGCCAACGGAGCTAGACTTGCTGCTGTAACTATCGGGGACTACCACCTCACATTGAGAACTAGAAAGATATTGCGGTTAAAGGGTTGTTATTATGTTCCTTCTGTTACTAAAAAAATTATTTCAGTATCCATATTAGATACTGATGGATTCATCTTCATGTTTGGAAATTAATGTTGCTACTTTTATAAAGATATCATTTATTTTGGTAGGGCACATTTATATAACGACCTTTGTGTGTTAGACTACACAATCCAAGTAATGGAAATCGATGACAAAGTTAATTCAAATGAATCATACCATACCCAACTTTGGCATCACTAGCTAGCTTATTTAAATGTTAAATGTTTGAAAAAATTACATCCATATGGGTTTTTAGATTCTTTCGAACTAAAACCACTTGGTGTATGTCATGCGTGTCTACATGGCAAAATGATCAAATCCCCATTTAGTGGGAAAGGTGAAAGGGATAAAGAGCTTCTAGAATTAGTTCACACAGATGTGTGTGGACCATTTCCAGTTGAAGCAAGGGGTGGGTTCTTTTACTTTATAACTTTTACTAATGATTTTAGTAGATATGAATATATTTACTTAATGAGGTATAAGTCAGATTCTTTTGATCGGTTCAAAGAATACAATAATAAAGTTGAGAACCAGCTTGGTAAGAAGATTAATAAACTCTGATGAGACAGAGGAAGAGAATATCTTAATCAGGACTTCATTGATTTCTTACGGGAGTTTGGGATTCTATCTCAACTCACTCCTCCTTACATACCTCAGTGGAATGTTGTAAGTGAAAGGTTGAACCGCAACCTATTGGAAATGGTGAGATCAATGATGAGTTGTGTGAGTCTTCTATTATCCTTTTTGGGATATGCATTACAAAGAGCAGCACACATACTAAAAAAATTACCAACTAAATCGATAAATGGTATTCCATACGAATTATGGAGTGGACACAAATCCATGTTATCAAATTTACATGTGTGGGGTATAGAAACATTTTTTAAGGCCTCTTCAAGTAACAAACTTTCATGCCAAGGCACAAAGTGTATCTTTATAGGATATCCCAAGGAAACAAGGGGATATTACCTACACAACCCCTCTGATAAAAAGGTTATAGTGGCAAGACACACCATATTCCTTGAGAGGGAGCACATCTCCAAAAGAGATAGTGGGAATGAGATATAATTTGATGAATTCAAGGCTCAGGATACACAAAATTTGGTACAAGAACAGATTCCACAAAGCCCCATGGAAGAACAATCTGTTCCAGAGACACAAGAACTGTGTAAAAGCACAAGAGAGGTGAGAGAACTCGAACGATATGGTTTTCTTGTCACCGAGGATGGTGACTCGTTATTGGTTGACAATGATGATCCTCTTACCTAAAAGGATGCAGTTGAAGGCACAATCGTTTCCAAGTGGAAAGAATCCATGAATTCTGAAATGGATTCCATGTACTAAAACCAAGTCTGGATTTTGGTAGATCCTCCAGTTGATTTAAAGCCTGTTGGTAATAAATGGGTATTCAAGACGAAACTGGACATTGAGGGACAAGTCAGCACCTATAAGGGATGACTGTTTGCAAAAGGTTTTAAACAACATCAAGGAATTGACTATGATGAAACATTTTCACTGGTTGTGATACTGAAATCCATCAGAATCCTATTGGCCAATGCCTCTTACCATGACTATGAAATTTGGAAATTGGATGTCAAAACAGCATTCCTTAACAGAAACCTCCAGGAAGATGTCTTCATGACACAACCTGAAGGGTTTGTGACTCCAAAGGATGCCAAAAAGGTATGAAAGTTGCAAAAATCCATTTATGGATTAAAGAAATCATCAAGGTAATGGAATATTTGTTTTGATGAAGCTGTAATAGAATTTGGATTTATTAAGAATGAATGTGAGCCTTGTGTCTACAAAAGGTTTAGTGGAAGTGCAGTTGTTTTCTTAATAGTATATGTTGATGACATATTACTAATTTGAAACGAAGTACCTGTCTTACAATCAGTTAAGGCATGGTTGGATAAATGCTTCTCTTTGAAAGACTTGGGAAAGGAAGCATATATTGTTGGGATTAAGATCCATCACGATAGATCCTAGAGAATGATGGGCCTAAGTCAAAGTACATACATTGACAGGATACTGAAGAGATTCAATATGAAACAATCCAAGAGGGAATTTTTGCTAGTGTCACATGGAATTAATCTTTCCAAGAAAATGTGTCCTCAAACACATGAGGAAAGAAAGAAAATGGCAAGGATCCCTTATGCATCCGTGATTGGGTCAGTCATGTATGCTATGATATGTACATGGATAGATGTTTCTTACACATTAAGTGCTGTAGGAAGATATCAAGATGATCTAGGAGACTGCAATTGGATGGAAGTCAAGACTATCCTTAAGTATCTAAGGTGTACTAAGTATATGTTCCTGGTTTATGGAGGAGATGAGAAACTAGTCATCAGAGGACATGTAGATGCTAGTTTCTAGACTGATCCAGATGACATGAAGTCGCAGACTAGATACATCTTCAGTTTGAATGGAGGTGCAGTGAGCTGGAAGAGATCAAAGCAAGCTATGGTGGAAGATTCTATTGTAGAGTCCGAGTATATCGCAGCTTATGAGGCAGCTAAAGAAGCAATATGGATGCAAAGCTTTGTCCAAGAGTTGGATGCAGTACCTAGCAGCAAATATCCTATCACACTCTATTGTGATAATACTGCAGTAGTGGAACTTGCAAAAGAGCCAAGGTCACATCAGTGGACAAAGAACATACTTTAGAAGTATCATCTCTTGATGGATTTTTCTCAGAGTGGTGAATTTGTAGTGAGTAGTATTTCCAGGGAGGAAAACATGGTAGACCCCTTGACTAAAGCCTTGACTCAGCAAAAACATGATCATCATGTGAGGTCTAGTGGACTAAAAGTCGTAGGGAGTTGGCTCTAGTCCAAGTGGGAGTTTGTTAGAGTTGGTGTCCTGAGAACCAACTATTTGTACTTTGATTACCTGAATGTACACTTATTATGTATTGTTCATTGTCTTGCATAACTATAATATAACAATGTCCTAGAATATTTGTTGCATTAATAAGGTCATGGAAGATCCCCGCTATGATAAGAACCTTGAAATGATATAACAATATTCTTAAATAAAGTTTTACGGTTGGATGACATACTATGATAGGAAACATTGTATACAGACCGTCATGTGCGAGTACTCGTAAGAAGACAAGACTCTTTCTTATGGAGTTCACACTTGGTAATCTCCAAGATGGGAGATTATGAGAATAGACCCGCCAGTAGTAATTCTTCATGTCTTGGTGTCATCAGACATTACTATCTATTAGCGTGTGTAATGGTCCTTAGACTGGAAGATTATCATTAACTCATGTCATGACTCACACACTTATATTTGTTGACTATAGCTGTCACGAAGATAGTTGGCAGGAAGTAGGGTATTTTGGGAGTGTCACAAATGACATGTTGTTAATAGATAAATCAAGGAAGGATTTTTCCCTTCAATTTTTATGGAAGTAGATATCTCAGGCCCTTTGATTGAAATAGAACTTTCGCCTAAATTCCATGGCCATGGTGTAACAGCAAGTTTATTTCTGGAAGTTAAAGAATAATAGATCAAGCATATAGGTGTATGAAACTGCCATGAAATATGCTTGATGAGATATTGAGACAAAGGGATTAAATTTCATGGTAAGAATTCATATGAGGTGGCACGTCAATGCGGCGTTAACTTCTTTCTTTTGGGTGCCTTGACCCGTTGCTAGACAGTAATCTTGGACTTTATGCAAGCCCGCTTAATTCCAACAAGAAAGAGGCCTAGAGGGTCACACACTAAGTGTATCCAAGTATCTCAAGTAGAATACAGATTATTCTCATATGTGGTTTAATAATTAATTAAGGAAGCCTAAATCGTTTTAATGTTGGAGGAAGAATAAAATGAAAACAAGTACATGCCGTGTATTAATGATTACATGTCGTGTAGTTTTTATTTTGGAAAGGAAATGAAAAATGAAAACAAGATATACATGTTGTGTACATTAAATGTACACACCATGTAGTTTTCAATGAAAAACGAGTACACATCGTGTATTAATGATTACATGCCATGTAATTTTTTCAGTCGGGTTTTTGAGGAAATAATATAGTTTTATTAAATGATATTTATTATAATCAGTGTGGGCACATGTCAAGGAATTAATGATTCGACATGGGGTTTTCAATAAGAGTTAATGAAATAAATAAAACAAATAACATGTTTATTTATTGTCATAACTCTATAACCTCAAACCCGATTATAAATATCCTCAAAACCCCAACACTTTTCCTAAGAATCATTGTGCACAAAAATTATGGATAATTCTCTCAAGACCGAGAGAGATCCACCTCCATCGGATCAAGGCGATATAAGGCGAACAATGCAAGTAAAGGATTCTACATGATATCATCTAAAGATTACATTGGCGACGTCCAGAGATACGTAATGCATGTGTGGATCACCACTAGAGGAAGTATACACCTGTCCTCTGCGACGCAATGATGAATCACATCAAAACGTGATCAGAAATATCAAAGAATAAAGAACACCATAAAAGGTACTTCTTTTCAATTAATTAAATTAATTATAATCAACTTGTGAAGATCCTCCTTTGTGGTTCCGGGACTATTCTTCTTTATTTTATATTTTTGTGATTCGATCCGTGGAGTTTGGAGTTTATCGTCGTATTCATACCAGATTTATCATTGCTAATGACAAAAAGCCAAGTGGGCACATCCACTCACGAGCTTCCGCTGCACCTGGGACCTTCATGCATGCTACTGGGAGATCTAATAGGGGGGATGAAATAGGTAAGAATTAGAACCCTCTTTGGGTTCTCCAAAACATAAAACTAATTAATAATTATAATTATAATAAGGATAATAATAATAATAACAACAACAACAATAATATTATTATCATTAAAATATTTCTTTATAATTTCTTTAAATTTTCATTTAATTTCATTAAATTAATTTTCAATCTATTTTTTTTAATTTAATTAATATAACTTCTTTAATAAAACACATCTTAGTGTTCTGACTCTCAGAAATACATTTTGATGCTCAGTCTTAAAAACATCTCATCCCGTAATGATAAAAATTTGGAATTACCCGGAATTTCACCTTGGATTTAAACTTGAGATGTTTCATTACCAATCACAATGACTCCACACATGAATTATAGAACAATATAAAAATTTGGATATCATTCATAAATCAAATCCAACCTATCTTAATCAAATATTACTTACTCAATTATTTACAGACACTCATAAACTACCTTAACCACCTAGGAATAGTGTTAGACAACATGTCATGATTAAAATCTCCATGTTTTACCCATAATAATTTTCACATTATTAATTACATAATGGTGCGTTTCTAAGTATAATATTTTTCTTATCTTCCTCCCCTAATTACCAACCTTCCATATTTTTTTCATCAATTAATCATTTTTTTATGAGCCATGCTAACCATAACTAGTCTAACTTTATCCGAAAACCTTGTATTGGTTATAATGACAATGAATTGTGAATGTAAAACTATTCAATATTAGTTTCAATTCATCTTCACCATTCCTTGGTACTCACATGCACTTCACATACAAGTATAATTGTAAAACCAAAATGTTGGTTAAAATTATAAGTTATCTTTTTTGAATTCTTAAAAATTCATACCTCAAAAATATCATAGAATACTTATTACTATCATATAACCATAATAAATGATACTATGAACCTCTATATTTTTTACATCATGAGTTTTAAGTAAGAAACACTATGTTCAATTGCGCACATGATACGCTACATCAAGCTTAAACTGGAAACTACATATTATTATTTAAATGTTACCATTACAACCTATCCATTTAAATAGAGGGAATGAATAATATCAACTTAATTATAAAAATATTTTTTACAAATTTTTAAATAAGTATTCATTGGTTAAAAAATTTATCAGAAATGGAAATAAAAACCAATTGAATATAAAGGATGTGTTTTAATGAAAAACTATTTAAAAGAGAATAATTCTGTTTATAAAATCATATCAATATTTAAGGAATTTTATATGTTATATATTTAATGTAATGTTTTAAATTAATCTTATATGTTTTCTAGATATTATATAAGAATAAATTCAATTTTTCGAATAAAAGAAGTATTTTTTAAAAAAAATACAGTTTTACCACCTTTTGATGGTGGACCCTTTTTAAATCTAGTTTTTGGAAATTTTATAAGTTTTATTTGACATAATAAACTTCTTATTTGGAATAATGATATCAAAATTTACCTTGGTTAAAATTTTGGCATTATTATGATGAAATTCATATTTTAATGAATAGTGAAAAATACTACATTTTAATTCAAAACTGCCATTTCTTCTAATTTATTTATATAGTTAGATTATATTTTTAATTGGTTTTAAAGTGTAATTAAATTATTTTTTTATCATTTAATCCAATTTTGGTCATTATAATAATTTCACATTTAAATTGGACATAAACACAAGTCAATATTTTGATAGTTTTTACTTCTTAAAAACACGCTTTCTGGGTTTGACAATGAGAAATAATTTTAAATTAATTGCAGAAATTTATGTGTTATGAATTTGGTAAAATTGATTCTATATTTTTAATCAAAATTTCTAAACTGTGTAAATATTTACATTTTATTTTTGGAAATTATGAATCATAACTGCAGTAATTATTTTTAATTACCACGGTTAAAGGGTAAATTAGATAAATAAGGGTAAAAATAGTATTATAATAATATAAAACTACCATAAAAATTGTTTTAATATTATTTAATGAGTAAAAAAAGACCCAAAAAATCCTTAGGACTAAATTTTGGCACTTGGGATCCACTTGGGTGTGAAAATGATATGTTATAATAATTAATATAAAGTAAAGGCAAATATAACACAAACATGTAACTTTTTACTAAAAACATTTTAAGGTGGGGTTGTATTATTGATATATTTTAATAAAAATATTAACTAAAAATATAAAAATATTTTCTATATAATGGTATTTTATTTAAAATTTTTATACATTAAATAAATAAATTTATTTATGACATAATGATGATGCAATGATTACCTTACTAATGAAAGATTCAAATAAATTATATTATAAATATTAAAATAAATGTAATTTGGAAATTTTGATGCTATACATTAATTTTATGGAATATTATGACATTTTATATTTGATTTAATGTAGTTTTTTTCCAGTCAATCAAGTTGTTATATCTTTAAAAAAATCAATTACTAAATAGTGTCAAAATTGACATAAATGAGTTTTTAAAAACAATACTATTTTATTAAATGATATAATTATCATAAAAATATAAGATTAGTCAAAATGAATTATTTAATATTAAAAATTTTATTAATTATCCACTAGTTTTTATCTTTTCATTTTATAGTAACTATAGTAACCATATATTAGGAAAATACAAGAAGACATGGTAAGAGTTAATGTTTTTAACTAAGGGTTAAAGCTATAAGATAAGGTTAAATTTGTTAACTAAACTTTTATAAAACCTATTATTTGAGAGTATTTTGAACCATAATAATCCTATAATAGAAATATATCACTTTTTAACTATTATAATTTGATAATAAATTTGTAATAAAATAATATTTCAATACTTTCCTAAAGTGTCCCTCCTACCTCTTATAAAAGGGCACCACATCTACCCAATTACTCACACATCTAAAGCCTATTTTATCATAAAAAATTTAAAACAACAATATTACAAAATACCTTACTTAGTACAAGAAGTCTTAACTTGGGAATAATGCAATTAAAGAAAGAACATTAGCTCAAAGCAAAAGGAGTTACCCGATTTAGAGGTAACAACTCCTCTCAAGTTCCTTTCCTTTATTTTCCTTCTTCACTCTCTATGATCTTATTATTATATGATTAAAAAAAGAAAAATATAATCAACATACTAGGATGTTTTTATGATAAGTATTCGAACCAAAATTACACACACCTCCATCTAATGGATACAAATATAATGTTTCTATGTACGACAAACTACTACCTCACGAAACAACGATTGTTCAATTTTCTCCTACCACATATCATGGTGACCATTATGATGGCAATATATTTATACATGATATATATTATATTTATATTATCTATATTCTTCTACAATTTTTATACCCAACACACATTTAAGCTTTCTATAATGTGTAAATATGATAATTTCATTTGAGGAAGTATGGACTCCCACCCCCTCAAAGTGATATGACTCATTCATGCCATACATAGAACATATAAAGGATGTAATTAATGAAATTATGTAACATATATAGAAAATATATTATAACATAATTATAATATAACTATGTATCATTTAGTTTTAATTCCTTGATTATGACAAAGAAATGAAAGTAGAGTTCATGTGTACGTACGATCTACCATCTCCATAAATGGGGCATTTCATTTATTATCTCTAAAAGTTATGGAATATTCTAAATACAAACACATATGTATATTAGATATATTTGATATTTAAATAATGAATAATATTATAAATATAATGTAATTATGACCACAATGATAATTTTTATAAAAAAAAGTTTTTTTTGACTCAAGTACTGAATATCGGCAAAACATCTGATATGATCTCAAATAATTAACTAATTGTTATAATAATGTAATAAGTGATATAAAATTAATAATAATTTTTTATTTTAAAATTAAGTCTAAATTAACCTAACTTTATTATTAAGGAACATAATTATTGTACGTGACAAGTCATGCTTAGTGTAAGGTAATTTCTAAACTCAATTTCCACTCATTGGGTTTATGGATACTTTGTTGATTATGTTATGCCAAGATTATGTGTGGAATCAATGTTTTTTATTTATGTTTTAATCTCCACTTCCATTTGTGTGGATATAATATTTATAAACATAATCACCCCATTTATAAATTCTTGGGTCATTTATATGAACTTTTTAAGGGAAATCCTAACTCAATATCATTTAATTGAGTTAAATATCCTTGTCATTGGTTTTGTTTTTTTTTCAAGAATATATGTGAATGAAATATGATTATTTTACACTTAATACCCACTTATATTGAGTGTATTTATATTTTTTACACATAATTATTTCATTAATTTATCTTTAATCTAATGATACGATCTTTGTAAGGGACTTTGTCTTAATCTCATTTCATTGAGGAATATTTTTATTTATATATGAACTTATTTTATACGGTTTATAATCAAACCCTTTGAATTTTAATTTCATTTAAAGGTTTTCAAAAGGAATCTTTTTGTATGAATCATTTTACAAAATTACAAAATGAATGTTTCTTTTTAACGTACACGGTGAAAATGAACTTTCTTCCATTGTAAACATCATTTGATATCTAGATTCCTCTACAAGTCGTAATGTTTTTAAAAAAGAAAAGTAAATACCATATTCCTTTTTAGGTATTTTGGTAATAAAAATGGTTTTGATAATGGATTAATTTTATCAATATCTTGAAATTATGCCTTATTATTGCAATCTGGAAATGTTATTTTTCTTTTATGATTGTTCATGTGTTATGATTATATTATGGTTATTGGGAATTGATTATGTATATGGGTTGTTCTCTGATAAGCTGAGGGTAGGTGATCCCATAATAGCTCTCAAATGCATTGGGTAATGTGACAGAGGTAAATGTTAAGGTTTCTCCTAAGAGATTTATGTAATATACTATGATGGGTATTCCAAACGTAACCATGAAGGTTACTCCCTATGTGGATGTGGAAGCTACAGAGAAAGTATGATATGGATTCCACAAGTTACCTTTATCATTTATGATTAATATGAAATTTTCATGATTCTTATGAATTTATGGGTTTATAAATATTCATAGACTAATGTTTTCTTTCCTTATTTTATCCGTTATTTATTTTTATGCTCATCCCATGTTTTTTGAAATGTTTTCAGAGGAAATAAGGATGATTAAGATAAAAAATAAGTGAATAATATTTTTATCAAGAAAATAAATAAGGTTTTAAAGGGTTTTCTTTGTAAAAAAAATGGATACTATTTTGATATTATCCTCTTGTATGATTATGGGATGATATGTATTAAAAATGGACTAATTATATAAAACTCTAAACCTAAAAAGATCCTTAATGTGAATTCTGGACATAAATCAAGATTATGTAATGTTTAAGTTCGGGGCCTTATAGTTGGTATTAGAGGTTGGTTTAGAAAATTTTTGAGATTAGATGTTTTGGATAACCACATGGTAAGTATCTATGTCTATTCTTTTAGTTAAATCTGTGTTTTATAACTTTTTCAGATCAAGGAAAGTCGATTACAAATGGAAGGAGGAGGATCTCAGACAATATTCCTATATCTTCTTGATGACTTGCATGCAATAATTATTTCAATGTCATGTTTAGATGATTGTGAAACTTTTTCTAACATACAACTCACTTGAAAGAAGTTGTTTGAGATATAAAAAATCTCAACTATATCTCAATAACATCATGAATCATGGGTTGTATTTAATCAAATCCTATTTTCTCAATATTCTCATATTTTCAAGAAACGTAAATATTATAAAGGTATTTTCAAATATTTTACCTTATCACAAGATTTTGAAGCATGTTATGATTTTGAAAAACGTTCTCAAGAAGAAGACCCTTGAACAACCTATTATTTATGTTTTAAAAATATATTATTTTAGTACATACCTATGGTAATTTAAAATGACTATTGATTTAATTTTTCAACTCAAAATAGTTCAAACTGTTTTATAAAAATCATGTCTTATCTGATGTTTTGAAATAATATGTTATACATGATTATTTTACGATTTTTTTTGTGAACACCCATATAACCAAACTTGTAAAAGGTGTATTTGGATAAAGGAAACAAATGATTTTGAAGGATCTTTAAATCATTGTTGAAATTCATGGACTTCTATCTACATGAACAAGATGACGATGAAACCATGTGGACACCATGATCAAGGTATGTTTTTCTTTCTATTGAGAATAGTTTTATTTTATCATATGGAGGTGAAATAAAAAAATGTTAAAACATATAAGACTTCATGAATTAAGATGTTGAGGTCATTATGAGTTGGGATTAAAATGAGAGGTATAAGACAAATGTTGAGGTTAAAACATGTTAGGGTTATTTTTGAGTTTTATAAAAAGGTACAACCCGTAAGATGGGTGACAATCCATCATTTCCAGTAAGGCCGCAAGAATCGAACCCACAACTGAAGGGCGAAAATGGAGTATCACCTTCCACTGGCCTATGTGATGTCCCTAGTTAGTATGACTTATTATTTTTAGTTAAATGATTTTATGGATCAATAATAAGTTAATTTTGGGTACTTATGGTTTATGTTATGGATATACTTAGTATAGGAAAATGATTTGGTGATTAAGTAATAAATGCTATTTTTGAAGATACTTTCTATTTTGGGAACACAATATGCCTAATAAAAATAGCATACTATGAGATTTTATTTGAGGAGTAATGGTTGAATTTTATTTTGGAAGAATCTATGTTTTTACTGTGAACATATAAAGATTTGGGTTATTTATGGAAATGATTAACCTATCATAGAGAATATTTGACTAGGTTAATTACTATTAAGTATGAGAATTTAAGAGTAGTCAATGTTATTTGAAGATAAATGTTTGTATTTATCATGAAATACTATGAAATATAATCCTTCAAAATTTTGGGTTTCAATATTATTTTGGATTACTTTGAAGAATTTTAAGGACAATTGTTTATTGATTGGTCTTTTTTTGAACATTGGGTATTTTTGTTGAATTTTATGATTAAAAGTAGTCCTTCTCCTACTAAAGAAATATTATTTTTTGGGATTATATGATATTGTACAAACCATTTTTTTGGTTAATTTATAAATATAGGGGAAATATATAGTTTATCTTTTGTGGATTGTGTGATTCTATAGAATTTGATTCGAGTTCTTCAGGTGTGACCAAGTCATCTTGAATAATCATCATTTGGAGAAAAGATGAGTTTGTGGTAGATATTTATTAAAGGATGAAACTCTACCTAACAAGTAAGTATGTTTCCCTATGTTATTATTCAGGCTCATAAATAAATTCCTAAACTTTATGAAAATGGTGTTAAAACAAAATCATTTTCATTTTAAATTTTCTTACTATGAAATCAAAGACTGTTTAACCCATCACAAGTTTGTGGTTTTCTAGTTGTCAACATTCTATTGATCATGTTTTCGACCACTATCCATAAAAATTTGACACTTAGTTTTTCATCCATATCCATATTTTCTTATATCGAACCCTAGAATGTGTTATCTTGGGTGACCTTTGTACTTCACTTTCTATCTTATAAAGTGGAAGTTTTATTAACCCTTTTTCTGATGTGGGTTTGTAATAAAGAAATTTTGAAAATTAATGCCCTAGTTACTGAACCCAAATTAATATTTTTAGGACGCAATTTATAGGGGGGGATGTAACATCCCTAGTTTTAAGAAATAAACACTATGTTCAATACTGCACAAGATATGCTACATCGAGCTTAAATGAACAAATACATATTATTATTTAAATGTTACCAATATGACCTAGATGTTGGAATGTCGAGAATTAATAGTATCATCTAAATTATAAAAATATGGTATACGCATGTTTAAATAACAATTCATTGGTTACCAAATTTATTAGAAATGGAAATAAAAACCAATTCAATATAAAGGATGCGTTTTAATGAAAACCTATTTAAAAGAAAATAATTGTGTTTATAAAATCATATCACTCTTTATAAATTTTTATATATTATATATTCAATATAATGTTTTAAATTCATCTTATACGTTTTCTAGATATGATATAAGAACAAATTAATTTTTTGGGATAAAAGAAGTATTTTTACAAAAAAATACAATTCTACCACCTTTTAATGGAGAACCCTTTTTAAATGTAGTTTTTTAAAATTTTATAAGTTATATTTGACATAATAAAATTATTATTTTAAGAGAGGCATAAAAATTTACCTTGGTTAAAATTTTGATATTTTTCAGATGAAATTTTTATTTTAACGAATAGTGAAAAATACTGCATTATAATTCAAAACTACCTTTTTTTATAATTTATTTATATATTTATATTATCATTTTAATTTATTTTAAAGTTTAATTAGATTATTTTTCTATAATTTAATTCAATTTTATTCATTAGAAGTAATTTCACATTTAAATTGGAAACAAACACATGTCAATCTTTTGATAGTTTTTACTTCTTAAAAACCTGCTTTCTGGTTTTTACAACATGAATTAATTTTAAATTAATTACTAAAATTTATGTGTTTTGAGTTTATAAAAATGGATTCTATATTTGGAATCACAAGGTTCAAATTATGTAAATAGTTACTTTTTATTTTTGGACATTACGAATAGAAACATCAGTAATTATTTTTAATTACCAAGGTTAAAGGGAAGATTAGGTAAATAAGGGTAAAAATAATATTAAAATAATATAAAACTACCCTAACACATGTACTAATCTTATTTTATGAGTCATGGGAAACCAATAAAATCCTTAGGCCAAAAATTTGTTATTTGGGAGCCACTTGACTATGAAAATGACATGTTATAATAATTAATTTAAAGTAAAGGGAAATATAACATAAACATGTATTTTTTTACTAAAACAATTTTAAGGTGGGGTTATATAATTTATCTCTTGGACTATAAATATTAATTATAAATCTAAAAATATTTCCTAAATCATGGTATTTTACTTATAATTTTTATACCTTAAATATATAAATTTATTTATGACACAATGATGATGTAGTGATTACCATATTAATGAATGATTCAAATAAATGATATTATAAATATTAAATAAAAATATAATATTTGAAAATTGACATAAATGATTTTTTTAAAAAAATACTACATTATTAAATTATATAATAGTAATAAAAATATAATATTCGAAAAAATGACTTATATAAGGTTATAAATTTCACTAATGATCCAATTTTGGTTCTATTAGAATTTTATAGTAACTATAGTAACAATATATTTTGAAAATACAAGAAGACATGGTAAGAGTTAATGTTTTTAACTAAGGGTTAAAGCTAAAAAATAAGGTTAAATTTGTTACCTAAACTTGTATAAAACCTATTAGTTGAGAGGATTTATACCCATAATAATATTATCATATAAATATATCACTATTTAACTGTTATAATTCTAAAATCAATTTAAAATAAAATAATATTTCAAGACTTTCCTAAAGTGACCCTCCTACCTCTTCTAAAGGGACACCACTTTTACCCACTTAATCACACATATAAATCCACTTATATCATCCAAAATCTGATAAAATAATATACTAACATCCATAAATTCCTTATAAAAGTCTTACTATGGGAATAAATCAATTCAAGAGAGGATTTTGACTCAAATCAAAAGGAGTTACCCGATTTAGAGGTAACATCTTCTCTCAAGTTCCTTTCCTTTATTTTCGTTCTTCACTCTCTACGCTCTTCTTATTCTATGATTACATAAAAAAACCAGTATCCTAAATATAATAAGATATTTTTATTAAAATTATTATAACCACACTTATACAAACCTCTATCTAATGGAAACGAACATACTGTTTCTGTGTACGACGAACTACTGCCTCACAAAACGACGATTGTTAAATTTTTTCCAACCACCTCTCATGGTGACCATTATGATAGAAATTTATTTATATATGATATATATTATATTTATATTGTATATATTATTCTTAATTTATATTTAAAACATAACTTTATGCTTTCCATGATGTGTAAATAGGATAATTCCATTTGAGGATGTGTGGAATCCCGCCCCCTCAAAGTGATATGACTCGTTCATTCCATACATGGAATGTATAAAAGATGGAATTAATGAAATTATTTAACATATATAGAATATATATTAAATTTTAATTATAATATACCTATGTATCATTTACTTTTCATTCCTTTAATATGACAAAGAAATGAAAGTAGCATTCATGATTACGTATGACCTACCATCTCTATGAACAATGCATTTCATTTTTTATCTAAAAAAGTTATGGACCATTATAAATACATATATAATAGATATATATGATATTTAAATCATAAATATTATTTTTTAGATAATTTAATTATGACTACATGGATAATTTGCATTAAAATAAGTTCATTTTTAACTCAAGTACTGAACATCGACAAAATGTTCAATATGAACTCAAATAATTAACTAATTGTTATAACATGGTAATAAGTGATATTAAATGAATAATAAACTTGAAAATGGTTCTAAATCAAGTTAAAATTAATCTAATATTATTATTCAAGAACATAACTATTGTACGTGATGAGTCAGACTCAAGGTAAGGGAATTTCTAAACTAAATTTCCACTCATTGGGTTTTATTCATACTTTATTGATTATATTAAGCAAATATTATGTATGGAATCACTATTTTTTTATGTTTTAATTTCTACTTCAATTTGTGTGGGTATAATTTTTCTACACATAATCACCCCATTGATAAATTATTACTTCATTTATATGAACTTTGTAAGGGAAATCTTAACTCAATATCATTTCATTGAGTTAAATATCCATGTTATTGTTTTTTTCCAAGAAAATGTGTGAATGAACTCTGATTGTTTTACACTGAATATCCACTTATATTGGGTATATTTATATTTTCACACATAATTGTGTCATTGATTTATTCTTAATCTAATGATATGATCTTTGTAAGGTACTTCGTCTCAATCTCCTTTCATTGACCCATATTTTGATTTATATACGACCTTATTTTATATGATATATAATCAACCCATTTGAATTTTAATTTCATTAAATGGTTTTCAAAAGGAATATTTTTGATGAAGCATTTTACTAAACTACAAAAAGAATGTTTATTTTTAACATACATGGAGATAATTCTATTTACACCACCACGAGAATTATTTGATATCAGGATTCCTCAGCAACCCATAATGTTTTTAAAAATAAAAGTAAATATGATATTCATTTTTAGGTATTTTGGTAATGAAAATGGTTTTGAGAATGGATTTATTTTATCAATATCTTTAAATTATTTCTTATGATTACAATGTGAAAATGTTATTTTACTTTTATTCTTGTTCATGTGTTATGATTATGTTATGGTTCATGGGAATTATTTATGTGTATGGATGGTTCCATGATAAAATGATGGCTGGTGAGCCAGTGATAGATCTCCAATGCATCAGGTAACATGAAAGAGGTAAATGTTAATCTTTCTCTTAAGAGATTTGAGGAATATATTGTGATTAGTATTCCAAATTTAACCATGAAGGTCACTCCCTATATGGATGTGGAAGTTACAAAGTATGATATGGATTCCACAAGTTACCTTTATGATTTATGATTACTATGAATCTTTCAGGATTTTTATGAATTCATGGGTTTATAAATATTCATGGACTAATGTTTTCTTTCCATATTTTACCCCTTATTGAGTTTTTATGATCATACAAAGTTTTTTTGAAATGTTTTCACAGGGTATAAGGATGAGTAATATAAAGTAAGAAGTGAAAAATATTTTTATAAAGAAATGAAATAATGTTTTTAAAGGGTTTTATTTGGTGAAAAAATGGACACTGTTTTGATAGTATCCTCTTATATGATTATGGGATGATTTGTTTTAATAATGACCTAATTATCTAACAATATAAAACTAAACATATACTCAATGTTAATTCTTGAATTCACTCAAGGTTATTTAAGGATTAAGGATGAGGCCTTATATGATTATTCTTAAAAAATCCCACTATAGTTTCCATATTTTTCTATAGTCATGACGCTTCTTCAGTTACCTTTGACACAATTCCCATTTATGACCTATCCTGATACAGTTAAATAAATCTAAATAGATATTTACTCTTGGATAGTTTATAATCACCTCATCTGTTAGCACAAACTGTAGTGTATCGAATCCCATCACCCCTCTTCCACTTCCATTAAACCATAACATCAATTCATAGATCCTAAATAGGCATTGAGACCTTAGCCTCCACTAACAATTACCACTTGGATACCTAAAAATAGGTGTTAATGGAAAATGATATGATATACACCCATGATTAATCATATAATCACTTATCAAATAACTGATCCTTCATGGAATAATTTCCACATAAAGATAATATAAAGTGGAAAACCACTCAAATTCAGTAGTATACTCTACCACTGATTATCCAAGCTTTCAATGATTCATAAACTCTTGAATCTTTTATGAGTGTAACATATTTAGATAAAACCTATCATAATAGAGAGAATACAATTTTATCTAAGGAAATATTCTACCATATCTATATGTTAACACATCCATCCACCACTTATGAACCTCATAACAAAATTTAGAAACTACCAAGAACACATATAACCCCCTTAGAAAACCAGTCTATTAAAAATAAATCTTGATATTCTTAATCTAATTTTGGTTCCTTAGGATCCAAATCCACCACCAAAGGCTAGGATACATATCTCTTAAAAATAATATATAACCTAATCCACCATTTCTGCCCCTTTCACCAACCCTTTAGCGAAATCTCAAAACACTCATAACATACTCACTAAAAAATGTACATCAACACGGTACCCACCCTTCAGAGATGTATACATGATATTGTTTCCATGATCCATAAATGGTTATTTCATAGATATAATACTAAAAAATAATATGAACCCATCATATAAACATTAATATATCTAATATTAAAAATATAATTAAAGTAATAAAAACCAACAACACCTCTTTTACACCATCTATGGTTTACCATCACATATACAAGTCCATGTACAATCCATTTATCCTCAAGGTTTACCATTTCAATATTGAATCTGACATATCTCTTAATAAACCATTAATAATAATTTAAGGATTCCTTTAGCATACCATTTAGCATATCTATATATTGTACAAATATCCTCCAAAATCACCATAAGATAATAATCCCATTCTAAAATTCTATCTATTAAATCCAACGGAAATCATAAAAACTTGTACTAACTCTATATCCTCTTAACTCATATCATAAAGTTCCTTATCAAATCAACCATAGTCTCACATTCCCAATCAACCAGATTAGGCATACCATCTATCCACCTTAATATACAACACTAATCTCTATAATAACTCATCATGATTTCAATATAATACACAATCATGGAAATCATTATGCATGGTCTAACCCTAACTAGGGCTATCCCAAACTAATATAAATCATTAAATTACCACCATATTAGAGATTATGATATATATCTATATCACCCAATAACATCCCTACTATAATTATATCATACTTTATTCAAACCCCTATCAGTCATACAAATCATCACATATATACCTACCTAGTGAAAACACCCTACAACTCTCATAGGTAATAACTCATGAGTTCACATATGACTCTATTATATGACCCTATCTCTAGGTAAAACCATACCCTAGGAGACCATCGTAGGGCTCACTTTTATATCAGGGTTATATACTGATACTACCACACACTATGGTTTCAATTAAATTTATAATAATATTGAAAAAATATCTATCCCATGATGCATATCAAGATGATCATCACAAATAAGGGATGTGGTAATAGACACAAAATCTATAACTCTTCTATCATAATTGAGCCTTCCCCATAGGATCATATCAAACTCCACAACTTTATAACATTACTAAATCAAGAATTCCATATAACTTAGGGTATCCCCATACCCAAAATTTACACTCTTAGCATTTAGTATATAATACGTGTATAGTTTACATCATTAGAAATTAGATAACAGTCACAAGAATATTAGTGAACAAAATATTTATCTATCTACATGAAACCAATAATTTATATAAGAAAACACCATATAGTTTATTATTAATGTGTTAATTAATTGATACTCTTTTCATAACTTTATTATCAGTCATATATAGTTACACACTTTTCATGTGAACCTATAGGAAAAATATAATTCATGAACACATACACACTTTCCACCAAGATCATAGAGTATGAAAATAAAAAATAACTCACACATTACATTCCTTGAGATTATAATAAAAAAATACCCACAATTCAAGAATCACAATCTCTTTCCATAGTAACTCATAATTTCTTCATATAGGGGTAAACAAAGTAAAATCATATGGTATATCCCAAGTTATAACTAGTTCTAAATCTAAATACCATGTCCAAAATAATAAAAAAAAATGCTCTGAAAAAATTTGTAACATCCATAGATAGATCACTTACTATGGACCCAAGACTGATTGTCACATGACCTCAAACGTGACTTCTCATATGTCAGAGGATTCTAAAAATAGTTATGGTATACAAATAATATGGGGAGAGTATACCCTCTATCAGATAACCATAAATAAAATTGAACTAATAAAAAATCATCATCTATAATATAATACCATAATATAGAATTTAAGCTAATGAATCAACCATAATAATATATAATATTATATAACAATATATGCAACTCATCCAAGGTCATATAAGTCACACCTCATGTGAAAGATCACCTGATGGGTCAATCATATATAAGAATAATCTAAAAATAAACCAACAAATGAAGAAATAAATTAAAACTGGGCATAAGTCTATTCCTGATGCCATCTCATAGTCCCCTCATCTATCTATCACTCATCCATCAATCAATGACCATTTTCCCTAACCTTTATTGTGGGATAAGAATTTTTTACTCCCACCAAGATTCATGTAAAGGGTATGATAAATATACTTATTTATCCACTAATAATGGTTACCCTAAGTAAATATAGTTTATATAGTTGTATTCATAATATGATATGGTAGTAAAACAATTTTAAAAATAACACCCACAATAACATTAAGTGATAATAATATTCTCAATGAGAGACCATAACTACATCAATCATTTTTAGTATGGGAGGGATACTCCCATGGTTAGATCATTCATAAATCATGGAACCTTTATGTAATAGTTATTGAAAGGTCTACCTGATAATCATATGACACACATATATCCAAATCTATGTGATAACATACAAATGGTGATTGAAGTATTATTGAAAAACATATATGGTAAATTATTATACCTTTATAATGTTAACATGGTATCACTAACCAATAAAAAATAAAATTTTAATGAGTTATCACCAAACAAAACTCTAGGTGTGTTTTAATGGGTAATTAATTTCCATACAGTAAGAAAAAATTAATGGATTATCACCAATAATAAATCAATGAAAGGGTGAATGAGTTATCACCGAGTATCAATATAGATGGAAAATCACACTTCATATTGAACCCCTCTATACCCAAAACAATCATTTTAATTCTGGATATCCTTTTATTGTAACCTAACTACACCTACCTCAAAAATGGACACCCATGAAATGACTCATGACACTATACAACCACCCATCTCATGAAGATAAATACATATCATCCATTAACTACCCCAAAATAACACAACAAGGATACTATATGTTATCTTAACACTTTTGTGAATGTAAATTCATTTATGATGATCAATGTAAACTCTCAAGGTATGCTAACTCAATACATAAAGAAGGACACCCCATTTATGTTCTAATTCCTAAGCTTCATCAATACTTTCCAAGGAGACATGGCCATTAGCGATAATGTAATCAAAGAATAAGGCTCAAAGGACCTATTATGGGTCAAAATATCATAAATCACCACTTAATGTATTATGATACCCAATTCAATTACATTTATGATTTCCCAAATGATGGAGGGAGGCTTTATAACTTATTTTATTAACAATTATTTAAATTAACTAAAAGTTGAAAAAATAGGTAGAAGGCTATTAGGAACTCAATGTATCACCACTAGGAAACTTTTGGATAACTGGATGCTAGACTAGGGGCCACCGAACCATTTGATGGTCCACCAAGTCTTATTGGAATTTTCTTTTATTCCATTAGTTACCTGCTAATTGGCCAACATGTATCTGATGGTACATTCTATACATTACAACATTTTACCGTTGAGTTTGTTTTCTTTAATTTTGGTTATTGGCCTCTTCCAACTTCTAATTTATATAAAACCCACCCAAATATACATAAAATGATCGTAAATAAGTCAAATTCATACCTAATCATACATGGGTCATTACAATATATCATATAGTTGAACATATGATATAATTATTTCATTGTCTATTTTGATTATTTACAGTGTTCAAATAAAATGGTGGGAGTTATGGAAAATTATTTAAGGTAAAGAAACATGTAGACTATTAAGTTCTCATATTGGTTTTTATTCTTTTAATTCTATTGATTTAATTTTTCTATAACTCTAGTTCAATTCATCATTTGTTATAATATTGTTTCCCTCAATGATTACATTCCTTATGGTATAGATTTTTTTCTTTATATATTTCTTATGTTATGGTTTATATTTATTGATAATTAAATTTATTAAGGACTATATATTATAATGTTCTATATTTTACTTTTTAGGTCTCCATTATTTAGAAACTAATGCTTGAATATCTAATATTTTGATTTTTTCCTAATGTTTATAGTTTAAATTTTTTTATGATGGAAAGTTTTAAAGGGGAATGTAATATAGAGAAATGAAAAATTCATAATTCATACATAATTTAATTTTTATAATAGAATCATACTTTTATTTTATTGAATAATAAAATAGTTTTACACACATATTGATCAATATTTGTTTTATTATTAAAAATATTACTATAGGGTAATGCTTAAATAAGTTGTGTAATAGGAGTTATTAAATTAAAATTTTTACTATGTGATATGAAATATTTTGATTACTTTTTAAATATATAAATATTTTTTATAGATATATATGTATTAATTATATAAATTCCTAAAACCTTTCATTTTTTTAGTTTTGGTGGAATTAGGAAATGTAAGACTTCAATGGAGTGAAATATTGGATAATTTAAATAGTTGGATTTTCATCAAGATGGTGAAGTCTTATAAAACCTTTAAATTTTTTACTAGGGGTATTTTAGATATTTAAAAGGTATTAAAGTTCAAAAGTGTGTATTATGAGTGTACCAAAGAGGAGAAAAAATTTAGAGATGGAATATTGACTCTAAGTACTTAGTACAATCTATCGGGTTGATACTGATCCATTGAGTGGATTGGGGAAGCCATTGGTTTATCCACTAGGTAGTCATTGGGATTAAACTAAATATACAGTGGTTTCAAATTTATTTTTCTATGAAATGAACATTAAACATTTCACTACCAATCAACTTATATTTTCAATTAAAATGGACATTGAGGGAGGCCATTTTTGGATGAACTATCCATCTCTATTCACACCTTGGTTCCCCTATATTCCCCTTCAATATGTAGTGGATAAGTCTTGATTAGTATTAATATTTTTGGGTAAGAGTTTCCTTATTATCCCTATTTATTCATCCTTATCATATCCTTTGATATTTATTGATCTAGGAGAGGGATTTTATCATATGATTTCATATGATACGTGAAATAATCTTCTAGAAGCCTCATGATTTCATTTTTGGTGGCTAGAATAGTCCTAGGAAGAAATAGTAATTATTTTTTCTTGAAGTTTTTGTGAAATTATGTTTCTTTATTAGTTTTCCTAGGGATTTATTTAGTCTTAGGAAAAATTAGTGGTTATTTGGTTTTCATAAATTTTTTATTGTTCTCAAAGTTGGACTAGGTGTATGTCATGTGGTCATTTTAACCTTGTTTATTATGGTTTCCATTTTTATATGATTATTGGTTAGATTTTATTGATTTATGTCAATAATGTGATTTTATATGGTTCTTTTGACCATGTAATTTTAATGATTTGGTATATAAGGAGTTATTTGGAATAAAAAATTGATAGTATGTTCTTGGATAGAAATGAATGAGTGTTGTTTATGGTAGATGATATCTTCTCATTTGATTGTACTACTTTTTGTGGCATGTTATTCCCTATATACTTATTGTATTATGATCATGTGTGATTATTATTATGATCCACTTGATTGGGTGACATTTTATGACCATATAAAATGGGATGAATTTAGGTTAGCTTAATAGAAACCAAAGCATTTGATAGCTAGTAGAAATGATTTTTTTGGTTACCTTATTGATTGAGTGTTAGTTACCCAGTTTTCTACATGCATTGGTGGTGTGAGTTGATATTGTAGCTAAGTTTTGTAGAATAAACTATATTAAATTTTAAAAAAAGTTCTTAATAGAGATAAATCTTTTTAAAATTTGTTTTCAATGTAAATAAATATTGTTCATGAAGTAATATATTTTAATTGAGATTTTAAAATGAAATGGAATTAAAGTTAATGGTTTCAAGGAGGGGTTTTTATTAGATTTTGGATGAGGTACTTGGGTGATAAATATGAAATGATTTTCCTTTTTGAATGGTTTGTTTCAATTGAGCTCATAAAATTGGTATCCTAATTTGATACAAATTTTTTATTGATTGATTTATTAGTTTGATGTTTCCCTTACATGGATTCACTACTTACATGATGATTCATGATGTTATAAGTTGACTACATTTGAACCCTTCATTGTGTGATGGGTTAGTCGAGCTAGAGTAGATATATATTAATCACCTTGATAACCATATACTCATGGTACATTAATAGGTTTTGATGATATTGTTATTAAGTTTAGGAATATTTGATTTACAGGTAGATTAGAGTTAGGCCATGGGGGGTTTTTGTGAGACTTTGAGAGGTGATCATAAATGGGCTATGATCAAGGTACGTGATGGCATGTGGGAAGGTACAAGACACATTGTATAGATTGAATAATGGGTGAAAAAGTTCCCCATAAATCTTATAAATATTTTTTTATAACATTTTAAAGGATATTAGATCTTGGAATAATATAGTGTTATCCTCCTTAGTCCTAAGTATGAGATCCTTTTTTATACAATATAGTGATTGAGGTTCAATAGAGTCTTAATGTTGTTCCCATTGAATAAAGTTGTTGCATAAAAAATAAACTCCAGTAATCAATAGGTAGTAGTTATTCTTATATATTTTCATAAGATACAAGATATTATGTCTCAAAGGATTAAATAGCTTAGTAGTCTTATAAGACTAGATATATACATGATTCTCACATTACATTTGAAAACATGAAACCAAACATAATATTATAGTGAGAAATGTGTCATTTAATTTAGCAAATACTTGAAATAAATCATAAATATCTTATTGATAACTTGGGAAAAGGAAAAAATAATAAAGAGTGATATAGGAAGCTCGTTAAAGAAAAGATTTTAGTGAATACTATCATAGGATAAATAAAGAATGAATAATATAAAAGAGATAAAAAATAATCAAAAATTCCATATAATAAAAATCATAAAAGGGTAATTATAAGGCCCCAGCCTTAAACCTTACTTAATCTTGAGTCATTACAAGATTACACATTGAGGATCTTTTCAGGTTTAGAGTTTTAGAGAATTAGATCATAAAACTTGCATTACATTCCACATTTAAACAAAGTGGTTATATAAAAGATAGTATTCATTTTCCCATCAACAGAAACATATTTAAAATAAAACATGGATTCTTTCTTGACACTTCTTTGACACTATCATCATATCATGTACCAATCCCTTGACCTGAGAAAACATTTCAAAAACTTGGGATGAGAATAAAAAGCTCAGTAAGGGTTATAAAAAGTATGGAAAGGAAACATGAGTACATATATACATAAGAATGAAATCATACTTTACGCATAAAACATAATCACTTTAACATACCTCATAAAATCATGAATAAATCATAGAAATCATAAGACATAAAGGTATCTTGAGGCGTTTATAACATTCTTACGTAGGGAGTAACCCTCTTGGTTACATTTGGAATAACCATCACAGTATATTCCCTAAATCTCTTTGGAGAAACCTTAACATTTAACTCTTTCGCGTTACCCAATGCATTGGAGAGCTATATCGGGATCACCCTCCCTTAGTTTATCACGGAACCACCCATCTTCATAAAAATTCCCAAGAACCATAACATAATCATAGCACATAACTTAAGCATAAAGGAAAGATAACATTCCCACATTGAAAAAACAATATAACATTTTAATATATTGAAATAATGAATCCATTCAAAAAACCATTTTCAAAAACATTTAATAAAGAGATTTCTAAATCAAAGTGTCCCATACCACATTGAAGCTTTTAACATTTTAAACCATTAATATCCATATAAATAAATCCTTACAACCATTTTTAAAACATGGATATTAATAAAAAATATTTATAAGATTATATCATTAAAACATTTAAAATGATATTTTAGTTAAAGGGTTTTTAACAAAATGAGAGACACTTGAATACAATAATTGAGGAATAACATTTAATAAAAACTTTATAATATCATGAGAATAAAGGGATTCGTGATATAATATTCTAAAGGACAGTATATACACCATATAAGAGTGAATTGGTTCATAACAACAGTAAAGTCTCAATGGAAATGTAAATTGAGATGAGATCCATTATAAAGATGGTATCCTTAAATTAAGGATAAATCAATCTCATAATTATGTGTGAAAAATATAAATACACCCAATATAAGTGGATATTAAGTGTAAAATAATCAAAGGTCATTCACACATATTCAAAAGATTACATATTCAATAACTACATATTGAACCCAAAGAAATTGAAATTGGGTTAAGAAGTTCCCTTGACAGCCTAACGACGTCACATAAAATTTTAGAAAAAGAGTTTATGAGAGAGATAAAGGGTATCTCATCACTTGGAAATAAAATTTACATCAATAAGGATATATAAGAACATATCCCCACATAATAAGATGAAAATTAAAAGAGTAGGGTGAAAGGTTCTCTTACCGATTTGGGTAACTTTCGAAACGTACACCCCATGAAAGAAGGATTATAAAACATTGATGTAAATACTCATAAACAAAAGTATGTTAAACAAAGAGTAGAATAATGTATAGTACATACACCACTCAAAAGGAAATATTGGCAAATGTAGCATGAATCTCACGAAAACACAAAGTTAGATAAAAATCCCCTTACGAAATTTCGGCAGCATAACGACACCAATTAAAACTTCCAAATTGGATTGATGAGAAAAAATAGGGTATCACATCATATGAAATTAAAAAGTAAAGTAATATTAATATAAAAGAGCATCCCAATCATAAGAAATATGAGCTTAAAAGGAATGGCATAAAAGAGTGTACTTAAAAAGAAAGAGAGGGGTATGATCCCTTACCTCGGGTCCGACTTGACTCGATCATTCTTTAACCTCCTGAATAATAAACTTGAGTTAATTTATACTTTATTAAGAAAATTTTAAAAGTTCATTATTCCTTTTATATCTCTTACTACCATGCTATGAACACTATGTAATTTTTTTAAGTTAATAATGGTCGTTTTGTAGATCATTGCTACTTGAGTCAAAAATAAACTCTTTGTAATTACAAGTTGTTCATGCGGTAAAATATATATTATATCCAGAATTATATTCATTATTTATATATCATATATATCATATATATCCATTATATACATGCATTTATAATATTACATAACATTCAGAAGTAAGAAATGAAATGCACCGTTCATGGAGACGGTAAGCCGTACGTACGCATAAACGCTACTTCCATTTCTATTTCTTATTTAATGGAATTAAAACATAATGATACATAATAGTAATATAATTCCAGTATGTTATCATATATAATATCATTAAATTTATCCTTTATACGTACCACATATGGTGTTAACGAATCAAATCACTTTGAGGGGGAGGTAGTCCGCACTTCCTAAAATGAAGATATCACATTTACCCATAATGGAAACCATAAAGTTATTCCACAGATGAAAAATACAGAATCTTAAGTAAAACATAAACATATTATATATCATATATAAATATAGTGTCATCTTAATGGCCACCTTTGAAGGTGTTAGAAGAACATTGAACAATCATCGTTTCGTGAGGCAAAAATTCGCCATCCACGGAAACCGTATGCTCTTTAACCATTAGATGAAGGTGTGTGTAAGTGTAGCTAGAATACTTCTTATAAAAACATACTAGTATATTGAATATACTTGTGTTGTTACAAAATAAAAGAATAAAAATAGTTTAGGGGGTTGGAGAAGCAAAATAAAACAAAAGAACACAAGTGAAGACATTACCTTAAAATCGGGTATCTCTCTTTGATTTGAGCTCAAAGGCTTCCTTGGGAAGACTTCTGCCCAAAGTGAGGCTTCTAGGAGTAGTATAGGGATATGTATAGGCAAAATTACCAGGGGTTGGACGAGCCAAAGGCTTGAGAGGTGTTGGTAAGGTGGTAGAGTTGGGGGCCTTTTATAAGAGGAGAGGAGGGGCACTCTTGGAAAGTTACAAAAGGATACTTTATTATAAAATGATTTTAGGATTTAAAAGGTCCCACAATTATAAATTTAGAGGATAAGGTGATAAGGGTTCTAAATACACCCATCCAATAGGTTTTTGACAAGTGTAGGTCTTAGATTTTACATTATATTTTCATTTTATTTAAATCGTTAGATAATGAGGTAATTGCTGCATCATCATGGTATCATAAATAATTTAATTTATTTAATATATAAAAATTATAAAAAAACTACTATGATGTAGGAAATAGTTTTAGATTTCTAATGAATATTTATAGTCAAACATATGACTTGTATAATCCCATTTAAAAATTGTTTTAGTAAAACAACTCATGTTTGTGTTATTTTTACTTTTACATTAAATAAAAGGCATTAATGTCTTTTTCTTACCCAAGTGGATCCATGGGGTCCCAAAAATAGACCCATGTGTTTTCTTGGTCGTCCAGGACACATAAAATAAGGGTAGGACATGTGTCTAGATCATTTCATATTATTAAAACATTATTTTTACCTTAAATTACACTAATTACCTCTAACCGCGATTAAAAACTTAAAAGTTACTATTCACCAAAAAATTATTTTAATCCCATTGAACCACATTTTACATCATAATGACAACCATGTATGTAATATTTTTGAAATTAAAATCACAGAAGTTGTAAAGATTCATTTAAACGAAAAATCAAGTTTTAAACTACCACTTAGTGGTTTCACTATTCATCAAAAATTGAAGTTTTTCAGAAAAATACCAAAAATTCACCCTTAGCTATATTTGATATTCCGAATTCAATAATGATGTCTATTTTACAAAATTTAAAACATATATGTTGCATTAATTAATTTAATAATTAATCCCCGCTGTCAAAACGAATAGCGTGTTTTTAAGAAACGATATCTATTAAAAGATTGGCACTAGTTTAAGTCCAATTTCAAAGTGAAATTAATTCAAATGACCACCATTAGATTAAATGGTAAAAATATATTATAAATAAAGTTTAATCTAAATTAAAAATATAATCTATCCATATAAATAAATCAGATTAAAAGGAGGTTTTGAATTAAAATGCAACATTTTCAATAAAAATGATCTTTATCGGAAAAATAACAAAATTTTACACAAAGTAAATTTTGATGTCCAGATTCTAAAAAAGGATTTTATTTTGTAAAACAGAACATCTAAAATTGTAAAAAGTATATTTTAGAAGGGTTCTCCATCAAAAGGCGGTTAATCGACCTTTTAAAGAATATTAGAAGATTTATGCTTAAAATTGGATTCATTTGCATTTTAAGCCTCTAACATTTATTGGATAAAAGTAAAAATATTTGACAAACATATATAATCATTTTGTAGTTATTTTCATTCATTCCCACTATTATAACGTCTAGGCGTTAACTACCTTTTAAAATAATAATATTTTATTATTAGAGTGTAATGTAAGATTTCTAAGAAACTCGTTGTTGCGTATTGGGTATTCCCCCGAGCATAGAATTCCCTTTAAAGTAATATTAATATTTTATTCAAAAATATTGATAAATATGAAAATGTCATATTCTTTATTTACCTGGGGTGTTACATCCTTCCCCCCTTTTGGGAATTGGGTCCTCGCAATTTTAAAGTTGGGCTTGGAAGCTTCATTGAAAATCCCACATCGGAACAAGAGTCAGTAAAGATATCACTTTAAAAGAATGTGAGAGAAGTACAAATGTCACCTGAGTTAACCCATACTAGGATTCCAAGTATGAAAATATAGATATGGAGGAGAAAACAAAGGTTCATGTTCTGATGGAGAGTGATAGTAAACATGTCTAGGAGAAAGTTAACAATAAGAAAATAACAAACTTGTGATGGGTTAAACGGTATTTGATTCCCCAGTAGGAAAAATTAACATAAATTTTTTTTGTTTTAAGTTACTTTTCATTGAGGAATTTATTTATGAGCTTAACTAAAACATTAGGAAGCATACTAAATTGTCATGTTGACTTTAAAATTTTACTAGATTTCTTACATGAACTCATATTTTCTCCAAAATAAGAGTATTTAGGATGACTTGTTCACATTAAGAGAGCTATAATCAACTTCTAGAGAATCGCCTAATCCACAAAAGAGAACTATATACTTCCCATGTCTTTAGACCTTAACCAAAACTAAAAACAAAAAGGCTAGTATGAGATCAGATAATACCCAAAAAGGATAATCCTTTATATAAAAAAAATCTATTCTTAATCTCCAAAATTTGTCAAACAAAACCCAAAGTTCAACAAAGACCATTCAATAAACATCTATCCATAAAATTCTACAATTTAAAACAAACTAAGATTGAAACCCAAAATGTATTAACCAGTAATTGCCTCAAATTCAAGGATCATATAAACCCAAATGGTTCTTTATAACTACATCTACAAAATAAAGGATAATTATTACTTGAATAAAATTCTCGTATATAAAACATCAGGGTTACTATAAAAAGTCATCTAATGTAACCCCATCATCAAAAGAGACTTAATACATCTAAGAATTTCACCATACTAAAATCTACCATAACTCTTGAATCCCTTATATGACGACTTCTTACTCATTCAACATTCTTCATGATCCATTATACATTCCTTTTCAACTTATTCTGAAATACTTCTTTCCTACAAACAAATTCATGAATCATATCCTAAGATTCCAATAATAGGAAAGCATATGTTAAGAAATAATCCATACCTTTCATTCTTCATTGTCAGTTTCTTCATCCTCAATCGGAATAGCATTAGGTATTGGTAAATGAATATTTGTACGATCTTGGTGACCCCATTCCCGAAACTTCTTCATAGGACATGTGTTTTCATAATGACCATGCACACTACATTTAAAACATTCAATAGATCCTTTAGAAATAACATCTTTCCCTTTCCTAGAGTCAACTAGATACTTCCTTTTTCCATGGCAGGTTGTTGCTTTATGACCTTCATTTCCACACCTATAACATCTTTCTGTCCCTTTGAAACATTTTCCTATGTGTTTCTTTCCACATATTTGACACATAGGTTTTTGAACATACTTACCTTTATGATCATTACCTGAACTTATGTAGGGATTTTTTTCTCTCATATACGATGCCTTATAAAAATCACTAAGTTTCAGGTGGTCAATCATGACTCCAGATAGTTGGTTGAGGATAACAACAAGAGTTCTCATTGCATCCCCCATATCATCTAGTTGTTCTTTCATAAAACCGTCACTGTTTTCTTCAAATCCATTGTTACTTTGGTGCCTGCTAGATCCATCCATATACTAAAACGAAAAAGGTCAGTGTGATTATATCAGTAAAATCATCAAATAAAAAAAAGGAAGATAAACACCAAGATATACTTATCCAAGTTATCTCAAACTCATTATAACTTAAAAAAAAAACGATGACTCCATCTAATATACTAACCATTATGGTTATACAAAACTTGTCACTTTTTCTTAAACAACACTCTAACCTATAAAGTTATCTAAACCGACCTCTGATACCAACTATAAGGCCCCGGCCTTAAACCTTACTTAATCTTGAGTTATTACAAGATTACACATTGAGGATCTTTTCAGGTTTAGAGTTTTAGAGAATTAGATCATAAAACTTGCATTACATTCCGCATTTAAACAAAGTGGTTACATAAAAGATAGTATTCATTTTCCCATCAACGACAACATATTTAAAATAAAACATGGATTCTTTCTTGACACTTCTTTGACACTATCATCATATCATGTACCAATACCTTGACCTGAGAAAAAATTTAAAAAACTTGGGATGAGCATAAAAAGCTCAGTAAGGGTTATAAAAAGTATGGAAAGGAAACATGAGTACATATATACATAAGAATGAAATCATACTTTACCCATAAAACATAATCACTTTAACATACCTCATAAAATCATGAATAAATCATATAAATCATAAGACATAAAGGTATCTTGAGGCGTTTATAACATTCTTATGTAGGGAGTAACCCTCTTGGTTACATTTGGAATAACCATCACAGTATATTCCCTAAATCTCTTTGGAGAAACCTTAACATTTAACTCCTTCGCGTTACCCAATGCATTGGAGAGCTATATCGGGATCACCCTCCCTTAGTTTATCACGGAACCACCCTTCTTCATAAAAATTCCCAAGAACCATAACATAATCATAGCACATAACTTAAGCATAAAGGAATGATAACATTCCCACATTGAAAAAACAATATAACATTTTAATATATTGAAATAATGAATCCATTCAAAAAACCATTTTCAAAAACATTTAATAAAGATATTTCTAAATCAAAGTGTCCCATACCACATTGAAGCTTTTAACATTTTAAACCATTAATATCCATATAAATAAATCCTTAAAAACATTTTTAAAACATGGATATTAATCAAAAATATTTATAATATTATATCATTAAAACATTTAAAATGATATTTTAGTTAAAGGGTTTTTAACAAAATGAGAGACACTTGAATACAATAATTGAGGAATAACATTTAATCAAAACTTTATAATATCATGAGAATAAAGGGATTCATGATATAATATTACAAAGGACAGTATATACACCATATAAGAGTGAATTGGTGCATAACAACAATAAAGTCTCAATGGAAATGTAAATTGAGAAGAAATCCATTATAAAGATGGTATCCTTAAATTAAGGATAAATCAATCTCATAATTATGTGTGAAAAATATAAATACACCCAATATAAGTGGATATTAAGTGTAAAATAATCAAAGGTCATTCACACATATTCAACGGATGACATATTCAATAACTACATGTTGAACCCAAAGAAATCGAAATTGGGTTAAGAAGTTCCCTTGACAGCCTAACGGCGTCACATCAAATTTTAGAAAAAGAGTTGATGAGAGAGATAAAGGGTATCTCATCACTTGGACATAAAATTTACAGAAATAAGGATATATAAGAACATATCCCCACATAATAAGATGAAAATTAAAAGACATAACAAAAGAAGTCTTTTAAAAAGAGGAGGGTGAAAGGTTCCCTTACCGATTTGGGTAACTTTCGAAACATACACCCCATGAAAGAAGGACTATACAACATTGATGTAAATACTCATAAAAAAAGTATGTTACACAAAGAGTAGAATAATGGACAGTACATACACCACTCAAAATTAAATATTGGCAAATATAGCATGAATCTCAGGAAAACACAAAGTGAGATAAAAAGCCCCTTATGAAATTTCGGCAGCCTAACGACGCCAATTAAAACTTCCAAAATTGATTGATGAGAGAAAATAGGGTCTCACATCATATGAACATAAAAATCAAAGTAATATTAATATAAAATAACATCCCAATCATAAGAAAGATGAGCTTAAAAGGAATGGAATAAAAGAGTGTACTTAAAAAGAAAGAGAGGGGTAGGATCCCTTACCCCGGGTCCGACTTGACTCGATCATTATTTAACGTCCTGAATAATAAACTTGAGTTAATTTCTACTTGCTTAAGAACCTTTTCAAAGTTCATTATTACTTTTATATCTCTTACTACCATGCTATGAACACTGTAATTCTTTTAAGTTAATAATGGTCGTTTTGTAGATCATTGCTACTTGAGTCAAAAATAAACTCTTTATAATTACAAGTTGTTCATACGGTAAAATATATATTATATACATAATTATATTCATTATGTAGATATCATATATATCATATATATCCATTATATACATGCATTTATAATATTACATAACATTCAGAGGTAAGAAATGAAATGCACCGATCATGGAGACGGTAATCCGTATGTACGCATGAACGCTACTTACATTTCTATTTCTTATTTAATGGAATTAAAACATAATGATAAATAATAGTAATATAATTACAGTATGGTATCATATATAATATCATTAAATTTATCCTTTATACGTACCACATATGGTGTTAACGAATCAAATCACTTTGAGGGGGCGGTAGTCAGCACTTCCTAAAATGAAGATATCGCATTTACCCATAATGGAAACCATAAAGGTATTACAAAAATAAAAAATACAGAAGCTTAAGTAAAACATAAACATATTATATATCACATATAAATATAGTGTCATCTTAATGGCCACCTTTTAAGGTGTCAGAAGAATATTGAACAATCATCGTTTCGTGAGGCAGAAATTCACCATCCACGGAAACAGTATGCTCTTTAACCATTAGATGAAGGTGTGTGTAAGTGTAGCTCGAATAATTCTTATAACAACATTCTAGTATATTTAAGATACTGGTGTTGTTACAAAATAAAAGAATAAAAAGAGTTTAGGGGGTTGGAGAAGCAAAATAAAAAAAAAGAACACAAGTGAAGACATTACCTTAAAATTAGGTATCTCTCTTTGATTTGAGCTCAAAGGCTTCCTTGGGAAGACTTCTGCCCAAAGTGAGGCTTCTATAAGTAAGAGAGGGATATGCAGAGACAAAATGAGCAGGTTTTGGCAGAGCCAAATTCTTGAGAGGTGTGGGTAAGGTGGTTGAGGTGGGGGACTTTTATAAGAGGAGAGGAGGGGCACTCTTGGAAAGTTACAAAAGGATACTTTATTATAAAATGATTTTCGGATTTAAAAGATCCCAAAATTATATATTTCAAGTATAAAGTGACAATGGTTCAAAATACACCCATACAATAGGTTTTTGACAAGTTTAGGTCTTAGATTTTACATTATATTTTCATTTTATTTAAATCGTTAGATAATGAGGTAATCACTGCATCATCACGGTGTCATAAATAATTTAATTTATTTAATATCTAAAAATTATAAAAAAACTACTATGATGTAGGAAATATTTTTAGATTTCTAATGAATATTTATAGTAAAAAATATGACTTGTATAACCCCATTTAAAAATTGTTTTAGTAAAACAACTCATGTTTGTGTCATTTTTACTTTTACATTAAATAAAAGGCATTAATGTCTTTATCTTACCCAAGTGGATCCATGGGGTCCCAAAAATCGACCCATGGGTTGTCTTGGACGGACATGACACATCCAATAAGGGTAGGACATGTGTCTATATCATTTCTTATTATTAAAACATTATTTTTATCTTAAATTATACTAATTACCTCTAACCGCGATTAAAAACTTAAAAGTTACTATTCACCAAAAAATTATTTTAATCCCATTAAACCAAATTTTACATCCTAATGAAAACCATGTATGTTGGATTTTTGAAATTCAAATCACAGAAGTGGTAAATATTCATTTAAACGAAAAATCAGTTTTTAAACTACCACTTAGTGGTTTCACTATTCATCAAAAATTGAAGTTTTTCAGAAAAATACCAAAAATTCACCCGAAGCTATATTTGATATTCCGAATTAAATAATGATATCTATTTTACAAAATTAAAAACATATATGTTGCATTAATTAATTTAATAATTAATTCCCGCTGCCAAAACGAATTGCGTGTTTGTAAGAAATAATATATATTAAAAGATTGACACTAGTTTAAGTCCAATTTCAAAGTGAAATTAATTCCAATAACCACCATTAAATTAAATGGTAAAAATATATTCTAAATACACTTTAATATAAATTTAAAATACAATCTATCCATATAATTAAATTAGATTAAAAGTAGGTTTTGAATTATAATGCAACATTTTCAATAAAAATGATCTTTATCAAAAAAATAACAAAATTTTACACAAAGTAAATTTTGATTTCCAGATTCTAAAGAAGGATTTTATTTTGTCAAACACAACATATAAAATTGTCAAAAGTATATTTAAAAAGGGTTCTCCATCAAAAGGAGGTTAATCGACCTTTCAAAGAATATTAGAAGATTTATGCTTAAAATTGGATACATTTGCATTTTAAGCCTCTGACATTTATTGGATAAAAGTAAAAATATTTGACAAACATATATAATAATTTTGTAGTTAGTTCCGTTCATTCACACTATTATAACTGCTAGGTGTTAACTACCTCTTAAAATAATATTATTTTATTATTAGAGTGTAACGTAAGATTTCTAAGAAACTCATTGTTGCGTATTGGATATACCCTCGAGCATAGCATTCCCTTTAATGTTATATTAATATTTTATTCAAAAATATGGATAAATATGAAAATGTCAAATTCTTTATTTACCTGGGGTGTTACATTAATACATCCATTGATTACATAAAAACATAAAAAATAACATGGATAATAATAACTAATATCATAATGATAGAATGAATTATGTTGGACATCATAATCATACCTCAAAGGCCTCATGAAAAGATATTACACACAAATAGGTATGAAATACACTAAATAACCAAACTATTTTTTCTCAAGATACCTATTAATGAATTGAGGGGATATAATGGAATGTCAAATAAAATTACTAAGCCCCATTAATTTATCAAATTAAAGGGATGAGTAATAAATATAATGCACAATCAATATAAATATTCATATTTGAAAACTAGCATACAAAATGTAATTTTTTTTCCACAGTACAAAATAGAACATCATGATCATAATCCATCCAAAGTAATATGGCAGATGGTATAATTATATAATAACCCTAGAAAATCATAATATTAATTAAAGTATGTTGACATATATAACAATAATTTTAAAAGTACATATGATCCTTTCTTTCAAAATGTGAGAAAACTATAATTTTTTAATTTTATTTTAAATAAAGAATTACAGAATATTTAGAAATTATATTCTTTGAAAATAAAAATATAAACTTTTAAAGGAATATTCAATTAAAATAATGTCCCATGATGATGGAAAAATAAATTCATGCTATACACGTTAAAAGAGAACATTCTTTTTCACACTTTTGTAAAAACTTAAAAGTGAGTAATACTTTTTTTGAAAATATTTTTTTGAATAAATTATAAATTAGGTAAAAGTAGTTTTAAAAAAAATTAATAATATTTTAAATGTAAATAATAATATTCTTGGAAATATTTTAGAAATTATGGTTGTGGAAGAAAAACATTCCTGACCTAAAAGAAGAGATAAGGTTGTTATCACTTACAAAAATATTTCACATTATTTCTTTAATCAAAATAGAGGAAAAAGAGAATAAAATTATAAAATACATACATAAACATAAGGTAAAGAAATATTTTTTTCTTCAATAAATATATATCATATAATTCTTTTAAATGAAAATTTAAACATAAAAAATGCTGATAAAAATTTATATTAGAAATAAAACGCTAATCACATTGGTAACTTTTGAATCATAACCCCCTTGAAAGAAATAATTTCTAATGAAACATTAAATAAAAATAATAAAAATATATTCATGATATAACATATCAAATGGAATATATATATATATATATAACATTAATAAAGTAAGTTGTGAATATAACATATGTCTGAAAGAATCAAAAGTGATATGAAAAACCCTTACCTCAAGTTTGAATTTCCTCATAATTGATTTTAAGATCATGTATAATAAATTTAAATTTATTATAATTCTATAATAAATCCAAATAAATTCTAATAATATCATATATGATCCTCTTATAATATTTAAACACCATTTTATTAATATTTTGTTTTATTAAAATTTCGTTTTTTGAGCATCAAGTACTTCGTTTTTCATGTAAGATTTGGTTTGGTAGTTTTAGTCCTTACATATTGGTCATAGTTTCATCATATATGAATCCTTAATAATTTTAAAAGTATAATATTTAATCATTATTAATCTTTTATAACCATTCATATAAATTTTTGATATAAAATTAATCACATCACTTCGTGGAGATGGTAGTCTGTACGTACGCATGAGTGATGTTTCCACTTTTAGATGGATTGAATGAAAGAAAGGTAAATGATAATTAATTTTAAAGAATCATTATTATATCATAAATATAATATATATTCATTAAATATATCCTTATTACCTTCCATGTAAAGCAAAAATATAAAAATAATCACATTGCTTCATAGAGGTGGTATTCCAGGCGTACACAAAGAGACATTATCATTTCCCAATAGATAAGAAGGTCAAAAGGCAAAAAATATATTATAATAAAAAAAGATTAATTATTTAACAAATACCACATATAAAAATTAAATCCATCATAATGACCAACCAATAAATATGGTGATGTAAATTTAATCATATCACTATATGGAGGTGGTAGTCCACAGGTACACACAAGCGATATTTTTGTTTCACATTTGATGGAAAGGAAGTGGAACATTGTTTTACCATAATCAAAATAAAATAATAGTATATATATTATAATGTATTAATTATTTTATGATATATACAACATATTTATATGATGTATAAGAAGAAATAACCTTTTAAAGAGTTGGTAAAGTCAATTACCTATTTTTTGAGAGACCTCCTTTAGCTTATACCTTAAACCTTCTTAGGATAGTCTTAGGATAGGAAAAAAAGATAAATAAATAATGAAATTAATCGAGGATGGTTTTTGGGTAGGGTTTTTATGTGATATAGTTCTCAATGTTTGTGAATAAGGGAGGATAATATGTTCCCATTATGAGTTATGGGAGGGACACATATGGATCTACTTAAAATATTTAAATAATATAAAGTTATTTTCTTGTGAAAGTGGCACAAAATAACAAGGAATTTTAATTTAAGATAATACTAGGTCTAAATATCCTAAAAAAATATTTATTCAATTTTAAGTGTCATTTTAACCTTATCACTTAGTTCAATTCTCCTTAGTGAATCCATTTTAACCCTAACTATGGTAACAAATTTTTACTATTTTTACTATTCATTATAGAAAAAAATTAATTTAAACTTATTAATAAATATAAATTATACTCATTAAAAATATTTAATGTATTTTAAAATATTCAATTTTTAAAAGTTGTAGAAATTAATTTTAATATAAGTTCAGAAAATGCAATGAAAACCGTGTTTAGATAAATGTTTATTTTAAGCATAAAAACGATTTTACTAAAAAATAATGCATGATGTTGATTAAAATCGAATTAATTAGGTAATTTTAAATCAAATGAGACTTATTTTTATTTCAAACCAAATCAAAACATAAAGGAACCTTGTAAATACTTGATCATGATAGATAAACTAATTATGTTTATTTGAAGAAAAACATTAATTTGACTTCTAAAATTATAAGAATAGATTTATTAGTTTAAAATTACATATTTATATGAATTATATTATATATTAAATATATATGTGGAAGATAAAAATGTTTCATAAAATTTAATGTTATTATTTACCATTATAATGTCATAATACTGATAGTATTTCTAAAATTAGTATTTTTCACTATTCACCCAGAAATAAACTAATTCTAAAAAATCTCAAAATTTATCTCTATGATAATTCTGAAGAGATAATTAAAAATATTAATGTAATTTTGTCAAATAAAATTTCCAAAAAATGATAGAAATTAATTCCAATTATTCATAAAAAACACATTAAAACCATTTTTATGATTAATGTATTTCTATGGTATAAAATGAATTTATTCTTAAAATTTTCCCAAAAACATTAATTAGATGAATGTAAATTTTTTTCTTGAATTCATTATTTTTATTAGGAAAATAAATTCTACATATATTTCATAATTTGGTTATTCTTATTCATACCTACCAACCCAAAAAATTGGTTACAATAGTCATATTTAAATAATATTGTTTCCCGGTACATATAATCTTAGGGTTATGTGTGTTGCATGAAATAGAATATGTTATTCATTTAATAGAAACTAAAATTTTAAGGTTTCGCATGTTGTAAACAAAAATATATCCCCAGTGATGTGATTTTTTATGGTTTTTGTTGAGTGAGGATAATTATGAAGTGAACTCATCCTCGTTATTGATAGATCATGTCAGGGATTTGAGTTAATATTTTAGTGAATTACAACCATAGTGAGGGGATATTATGTTATAAATATGGGAGAGACTATAAGATATGAAATTCACAATAAAGTATATTGGGACGTGTGATGTATGATATGTGATAGTTAACCGGGGCTATGAGAAATGGGATTTTTTATGATTTTTTATTATTTTCTTACCCAAATTTTTTTTGAATGGTATTAAAAATTATCAATGGTTTAGGTCATGATACATGCATGATAAAATAACCAACAAAATGATTATTCTTGAAATTTATATTTATACATTCCAACTCAATATTTATAGGACTTATCTTGATATTTAGATACTTTTATGGAGACACATTTTATATGGGAGATTTCTTAAGACACTGATACATGCATGTCAACTCCCCCTTTGATGGAAATTATTCTAGGAATATATATACTCATGTTGATGCATTATTCTAAGACCTATTGTTGAGTATAATATATGTATATGCTATCCTAATATTCGTATATTATTTTTAGAGTCTATATAGGTTCTTATTATGATCCATGTTTATAGAAACCAGACTTCGAGTTAGATACGTGCATGTCAAATCATCACTAGGACCAATTTATGATAAAACGAGTCATATATGTGATCTATGAAACTATTGATTTATTAATTTGGATTGGTATTATATGAGAGATCAAGGTATAATAGTGGGAACCTAATTTTATGTAGTGAGGTCCATTCACAGTGATATTATATGATGAGAGAAATAGAGTAAGAACTACACTAGGGGTAGTAAAAACCAGATAGAATCAATGAGTATTGGAGTTGGTTCCCTAGAACCATCAAACTCTATATTTTTTGTTACCAAAATATTCAAATATAAGAACATTATTCAATACAATATTAGACGATTATTGTTCTTCTATTTAGCATAAATGTGTTAATTTCTCTAGAGTATTTTTCTCTTCGAAAGGTTATATCAGTTCCCTGCTATAGTGGGAACCTTGAAGTACTATGAAAATATTATTAATCATATATCATATGGTCTAGATTACATTCATCTAATGGGATATATATGATGTTTTTCTATCAGGTTTTGGATTTTGATAAGTGAATGAAACTTCTACTCACGAAGTTCACAATTGGTTATCCCTAAGAGAGAAGGTTATGAGGAAAAACTTGCCAACTTGAATTTCACCTATTATATATTTCATTAGATATTATTATTTATGGATGTGTGTATTGGTCATTGTAATTTATATTATTATCAATGTATATCATGCATAATTTACTTGTACATATTGATGAAGACCATAATGACATATACTCAGGACTTGGTAATATATTTTAGGTACTCTAGAAGTGATTTGACATTAATTGAATAAGTTAATAATTTTTTTCCATTTTGAGTTAATGAATGTAGATATCTAGGTAACTTTGATAATAATATAATAAAATGATTAAATACATGTCCATGTTAGTTAATTAATGAGTTCATTTTAGTAAATTAAAGAATGATAAATCAAGCATATATGTTGATGACATAAGTATGTGACCTTATGAAATAGGTATTAAGATGCTATCATTCCCTTAGTTGATTGTTATGAGTACATCTCCATTATTTACTATTATCGATACATGGATCATATGATGATCTAGCAAAGCACTGTCGGCGATGCCATAACGACGATGTTCGCAGCTCCGGTCCCCTCCTCCACAGTGGGGGAGGGGGGAAAGGTCTTACTCCATCCTTATCAGCTCAGTCCTTCTCTCCTTTCACGAACCCGGACTTCTTTCCCCCCTTTCCTTCTATTGCGCTTTTCCCTAAGGTCCCCAACCTTCTCAACAGCTCGCCCCAACTCGTGCTTTCTATAAAGGAGTTCAATGAGGCCTCATACCTTCACTAGTTGACGCTTTTGGTCCGATTCAGGGGCTTCAGTCCCTCTATCGATGCTTTCTATTGGTTCATTTTTGATTCTTTGTATCCCCAGGAGCACGCAGTGGTGGGTCTCTTCGATCACCGACACCTGATGGTTAGCTTCTCGTTGGAGGACAACCTGATAGTTGCCTGGTCCCGAGCCCCTCATGAAATCAATGGATGCGATTTCACTCTTCTCCACTTCTCTACTGAACTCATCATGAATCATGATGCGCCCTCGACCGCTGTTTGGGTAAGCTTTCTGGATTTACCTCTTCCTTTCTAGAAACCCTCAATTATTAGGATGTTAGGAAATATGCTAGGCAGATTTCTATGTTTTTACAGTCAGAAAGTGGCGATATGTCATCCGATATCTCCTTAGGTATGTGTCGAGGATGACGTTTTAAATCCCCCACAGAGTGGCTATGGATTTTGGTTGGTGAGGAGTTTCGTTGGAGGAAAAGGGTTGTCTTCGAATCATGGACTGGTTTCTGCCTGGGATGACACAAAATAGGGCATTCGGTCTCTGTCTGTCGCCACAGGAAAAGGGTTCGTCAAGAGGTGATTGGCACAACTGAGGGGAATGTGGTGCTGGATGAAGCTGTTGAGAAACATAGGGTGTGGTCTTTTGATGGTAGGGATAAGCAAGAATAGATGCACGGTGGTAATCCGGAGATGGTGAAATACTCAGGGGAAGATGGGGTGCAAAAACCAGACTTGTTACCTCCAGGTCCAAGTGTTGCGGCAACCTTCACGAGGCTGAGAGGTGAATTGGCTACTCCCCTCCACAACAGGACCAGGGCGGGGGGCGCTAGGGACAATGAAGCGGCTGAAGGTATTCGGGTCTCACCTGCTGCTCATACTCAGGCTCCGGGGGAGGTTGCAGGAGCTGTAAATCAGATGGATCAGCTGCTGGGGCTGAGTCAATCCAAATTCTCAGCTCTTATGCAATGGCGGTGAGGGATGGTAGTAACTTAGTCACTGGAAGGGTGTATAATGGCAAGAATAAGTTGAAGGTAGGCCAGGAGTGGGAGAAGATTTCACTGGGGGATAGCAGGTCACTGGACTCCAGGAAGGACTTCCACCCAAGGGGAGATCTTTCTTGTATTCCCCTCAACAATCAGTTTGGGAACTTGATTAATGAGGGTGAGTCTGAGGGTCACTCCAAGGGCTCTTATAAGATTGATTCTGAGAGTGATGGTCGATTTTTTGAGGACAATGGATTGAGAGGGGAGGGGAAAGACTTGCACAACCAAAGACGGAAGAAAAGGAACAAAGTGAATAGGGACCTAGGGGGATTCTTTGTTTCTAGGAAGCTGAAACTGAAGGGGCGCAAAGAATACTCTTTTCTACCTAGACCGATGGAGACTCGGTCGGCTAAAAAAGAGGGGAAACCCAAGGAGCGTGAGACCCAATCAGTGGGGAGAGTGGATGGCCAGCCAGTCTTGGTCACTGAGTCACATGATAATGAACCCTCTCAAGAAGGAGATCAGTATGAGGAGAGGAAATTACATACAGAGGATGTGATAACAAGGATGAAAGAGGATGCCTCTCGGGGTATGCAGAGGGATGCATGAACCGGGCCAACTCACAAGTCAGGTGTAGTGGAAGAGGAGGTGGAACTGAGTGAATTGGCCTCACCTGCCAAGGTGTGAGTGAAAGGGATGCATGGGAAGCCGAAAGTGGAGTCTGTGATCAGGGAAGATCCTTGGGAGTTGCTTCTGCATTCAGAGGAGGGGATGGCTGAGAAGGTGGTAGGCATCCATGCTTCTGCCGAGACGCCGAAACAGATGAAAGAATGATCGATTCAAGTTGACACGACCAAGGAACAAAGAGAGTGGATTGAAAAACAACACCAAATCCTAGTCAGAGGTTTCAACAATAATAAAATTAACGAGGAGGAGTTCTTGTGAGCTTAGGGGAAGTTGGCATCCCATTTTGAAGGCATCATCAGGGATGACCCTGACAAATAGGTAACATCTCTCTTCTGGAAATTGTTTAAGGATATTAGGTCTACTGATTTAAGTTGGTCTTTAATAATTTTGTAATGTTCTATAGTGTTTGATGGCTAGGGTGTACTTTTTCATTTCACACTTACTCCATAAAAGTGAATTTATTTATAATAAAAAATATATATTTGGTATTTGGTATTAAGACACATGGTTTATATTACATAGTAATAATTAATAAGAGGTTGTTATTGATTTCAAATTTACCTTTTCATCTACAGGTTCCTTGAAATGTTACTAGACAATAATTTTAGACTTTAGTTAAGTTCACCTATTGTCACTAAGAAATATTTCTTGAGGGTCACACAATAAGTATTTCTGGAATCTCAATTAAGTTCTTTTTGAATTTATAATTAATAATAAATAATATTATCCTTTTTTCAAACAATTATTATTCAACTTAAATTAATTTCATAATAATAATTCACTATTTATATTCTATTTTATAATTTTTATGTAATTTGAATATTTAAATTAATATTTTTCCTCTAGATATTGAATAGAATATTTGTTTATCTATTGTTTATTTTTCACATGGTAATAAAAAATATTTAATTGTTCACTAGTTAGAAAATGGATTAATATAAATATTTATCTGGTCATGTGAATATTAAAAAAAATTATTCACGACTTCATTAATTATAATACTTATTTATTGAATGAATGAAAGATATTTATTGGGAAATATATTTATTATTAATGGTTTGATAAATACTTAGGATGATGGAAAAATAGTTTTATGGGTCTAGTGACTAATATGGTATATATACATTAATTATCATTTAAATAAATAAGAATTTATTTATTTAATAAGTGGAATTTAAATATCTATGAGTATATCACATTTCATATAGTATAAAAATAAAAATAATATTATTATTTTACATGGTGTTTACTTAGGAAAATAATTTGATAAAGGACCTATGTGAAATTGCTAATTATTCATCCCTTAGTATATATATATATATATATATATATCTTATTATATCTTTTTATGGGGTGTGAGATTTTTTATTCCCAACACATATTCTCTCAAGGGAAATTCTCTCAAGACCCTGAGAATCTCTCAATAACTCTCTCAAGAATGAATAGATATCCCTATCAATAACAAGAGAGATCATACTCCTACCCCCTCTTAAGACTGAGATAACTAGAAACATTAAGTTATCATGACTGATGGAGAATCATGTAAGATTCTTGGTTCCACCATTCTTGCCCCTAGAATACCAAGGTAAATGTTTTGAAATTTATAGAGCATGTGGGGATATCACTAGATAATTTTATTTTGAAAAATATATTTCAATAGTAATATGATTTGAGTAGTGACCTAATTGATCAAAAAATTTAATAAATAAAGAGTTATCAAGATGAGGTAATTCAAGATTTAATTTAATTATAAATTTAATGTGAAAAGATACCGTCTTGATGATTCTGGGTTTTCAATTCAGCAAGTTCAATAGAATTATCCATTGGATTTGATGAAAAAAACTGGTGGGCATGAACCCGATTGGATTCCAATGATGACCAAGAGAAAAAGGTCTCCTCTTAACTCTATAAAATCATTATGGTCATATATAACATTCAAAAAGATTTGTTCTAAGTTAAATGGATTACAGATGGAGACAAGAATACCAAATTTTTTAATGCCCTTCAAAGAGAAAAAAAAGTCAACATGTCTCTATCCCTTTTTAAGGATGGGGACATAATCCTTGATGATATACATAGTCTATCAAACCATATTGTCTCCTACTACTTGAATCTTTTAAATGGTCCTAGAAGAAATGAAGACTTGATTGATGTCATTATCCCAAAGTTGGTCACGAATGCTGATAACACTCTTCTCACCTTGACTTCAATGGACATTGAGATCAAGTAAGTGGTTTTTGGGATAAAAAAGGAAAGCACACTAGGGACAGATGGTTTTACCAATCATTTCATCCAATTTTATTGGGAGGTCATTCTGGATGATGTGTGAAAACTAGTTAGGAATTTTTTCACAGAGGGATCTCACACTCAAGGTATTAATGCTCAGTTCATTGCCTTAATTCATAAGGTAGAGAATGCAAGTGATATTGGTCAGTTATGGCTAGTGGCTCTTATCAACACCATCCACAAGATCATCACTAAAATCTTGGCCACTCGACTCACTCCTATTTGTGAGAGAATTCTCTCCTAGAATCAGTTTTCTTATGTTAAAAGAAGAAAGAATCAAGATTTCCTTATAACTACCTCTGAATGTATCAACCTACTTCAGAAGACCACAAGGGGTAGAAATATTGCTCTTAGATTGATATAAGGAAGGACTTTGACACCATTGACTGGGGTTTTATTGGGCATATTCTGCATGAGTTCGTCTTCCACATCAGATTTATTCATTAGACTAATGCTTTGATCAGATCTGCTAATATTTCTATTTTGGTTAATAGATCTCCAGAGGGATAATTTAAATGATCGAGAGGAGTGAGGCATGGAGACCCCCTCTTTGCTATTATTTTTTCAATTTCCGAAGATTATCTCAATATATTAATCTTATATAAAGTGGAAAAAGGAGAAATAAAACCAATCCGTCATGCTTGAGGTATCACTTCCCCCTCTCATCTCCTTTTTGCTGATGACATCATTCTTTTTTACTTAAGGAGACAGGAGAAATATTAAAAATATTAAGAGAACCCTTATTCACTATAAAAAATCTTATATATAGTAGGTCAATTAGAGGAAGTCTTTCATTTTATTTAGAGAAAACATCTCGGCTTCAAAAAGTACTACATGATACATGATCTGGGAATAAGGGAGGGATTCCTTCCATTTACCTACCTTGGTGCCCCAATGTTCCTTGGTATACCTTGATCCTCTTATTTTGATGATATTGTGATCTATGTTTGAAGAACTTTCTCTACATTAAAGGTTAAGTCACTCTCAATGGCGGGACAGATCTTCCTAGTAAAACATGTGATTGTCTCAAAGCTTTTTTATTCATTTATGGTGTACTCATGACCTACTTCCACCATAAAAAATATCAACTCCCTCATGAGGAACTTTGTGTGGAGTGGTAGTATACTCGACATGAAAAATTATAGAAGATCCATGGAAGAAGTTTTGTGTTCCACATACCATAGGAGGCCTGGGTATTAAAAATACTGAACACTTTAATCATTCCCTTCAAGAAAGTTTCCTTTGGCAGGTTATCAATGAAAAATATGAATGTCTTGATTTCCTCATAACTAAATTCTTTATCAGTCTGATTGTAGAAAAAAATAATTATATTCAATCCTTAGTTTGGATGAGTCTTAAAAAGATTATGCAGAAGTTTAAAATGCACTCTCACAGGTTGGTCAGCGCGCACTCCTCCCTCAAATTCTGTAGGGATAACTAGACCAGTACCCACTTGATTGAAAATGTGAATATTCAGGATCTAGATATAGACTACAATGACACTATAGAAAACTATCTTGAGAAGTATAACCATTTACCACCTCATATTTCCATCATAGTCTCCTCCTATGATTTTATGAGCATAGATGATATTCTAGTATGGTAACTGAGTACAAATGGAATTATGGACTCTAAAAAATTCTACAATCATCTTCTGTAAAGCAATGGTAGTGGAACTATTAATTTTAATATAAAATGGTTGCCACCATCCAGATTTACACTCCTTTGGCACCTACACTTCAACAAGCTTCTAGTGGATAATAACCTGCAGTGAGTTGAAATCTCCCTCTTCTCCAGGTGTGATTTATGTCATCAACATCATGATGATTTAGATCATTATTTCATATCCTACAAAACCGCAACATCGCTCTATAACTCAATATTTAACAAGTGTAATATATATCCTTTGCATGTGAACAAAATCGTGGACCTCCTGCTTCAACTTACAATGATTCAATTATCAAAGAAAGTTCATATACTTTTCCTTGCAGTATCACTGAAGTTATTCACATTATTTGGAAGAGAAGAAATAAATCTCGACATATGAATTATGCTTTCAAATAAATTGTAGTGATCTCTAAATTTATGTTTGTGGATCAAAAAGATAATCATTTACATGATTAAAAATGTGACAACTTTGTAAGAGACTTCACTATTATGAAAAAACTACAAATTTATGAAAACTATCCTCAACCTCTTGGAACCTTGGAAGTCTTTTGGTTACCTCATTTTGTAGGATGGATTAAATGTAACTCAGATAGAGCCTCGAGAGGTAATTCAAGACCCACTGGATATGGGATTGTCTTCAGAAATCAGGATGACAACTTCCTTGAAGGGATTCATGGTACGTGTGGATAGGCCACTGCTTGGGAAGAAAAAATGACGGATCTCATAAAAGCAGTCAAATTTTCTCATCTAAGTAATTGAAGGAAAATATGGTTTGAAAGTGATTCATTCACCACTATTCATGTAGTGAGAATGGGTCAAATTCATCTTGATTGTAAGCTAACATCAAAATGGATTAAGTGTATTGATATACATGCTTGAATGTATTATATCATTACACACGTCTATCATGAATCCAACCAACTTGCTAATTGCCTTTCAAACATGGGAGCCTTTGGTGACACATGCACTTATCATTCCAGCATTCCTTGTGAGATGCTCTCTATCCTACACATGGATAAATGTAAACTTCCTTCCTTCAGACTTGTGTAACCTTGTTTCTTTTTTTTGTTATACGAATCCTTGCCCCTTGATTTTCTAAAAAAAATCTAGATCACTTTTATTAGATTCTGATTTGTGGTTTTCATTATTTAATCCAAATGTTGAGATAATGTGATTTCTCACTTTCATATAACTAAGAGAAGGCTAAGAACATGTGAAGAATGCTCGAAGTTACTATTCAAAGGTGATATGGAATATTGGTGAATAATACATATATAATAAATGTAGTAATAAATTACACATCATGTACCCTTATTCAACCACATAAGGATGTTCTACAATAATCATGGCATGTTTTGTGGGAGGTTAGTGTACATTTTACTTAGATGTTGCATATTGATTTTCAGATGAGACATGGCATGAAAAAGAGTACACATTGTGTAAATTGATTACACATCATATAACCCCACATGGTCTCGACTATTTGTAAATAACAAAAATCTATGTGGTCAAATTACACAATGTCATTACACAGTATATATTGACTGCTAGCTGAGAAACACAATACAAAATTTTTAACACATCAGGCATCTGAGCATACAGACCACATAATATTTAATATCCTATGTGGATTACACACATAGTCCCTAGGCATGTAATGAAGGTGGATATAAATAGATTACAAAATGTTAATTGAGTTTTAAATTCTATCAACCTTTCAATAGCTGACACAAGGTGCATGGTAATTCATGTGTATAGTGTTATTAAACATCGTATAACTAATCAAAACACAAATTACATGGTGTTTATCTATTTAATATTCCATATAATAGGTGTAAACTTTATGTAGGTAGAAGTCGATTGATTTTTGGAATGCTGGGTGAAGATAAATTCTTAGTTATTATTTTCAACATTATTTTGTAAATTAAAACCATGTATAGTTATCGTACACACCATATACTTCATGAGAACCACTAATGGTATGTGCTACGTATATCAATATAATTTCATGTGGTTATGCACCCTACATAGATGACACAACATTAAACATAGAATAATACACCATTTTGGAACACATACTCTGTAAGTACATATTACATGACAAGGACCATATACATTGTATGTCACATTTCATGTCATGTGATAGTACAAGAAATGTAAGTGTTAATATTTAGAAATGGGTTTAAATAGAAGAATAATGGTACAACCGACATTGCTTCTAGTATATACCATGTATATATTAAATTCTATTATTGAATTTAATATGACTAGGAGAGTACGTGTTGTGTTTCCAGTTTGTACACATCATGCATTTAGTAATTTTAAATTAAAATTAATTAACTTATTTTATTTAAAAATATGATTGATTGGAATCTTGAATATATCAAGGAATGTTTAGGCTGACAATTAAGATACACAATTAAATAATTAAAAATTTGATTATTAATCAATTCATGAAAATTTATGTTAATAAACAAATGATTTGAAATGAATACCAAAAAGTTCCAATACATAGTCATTTTTTGAATATGATTGAAAGTAATATTGAATGATCTATGTATGCATTGAGTTATTATTTAATTTAATTATTTATTTCAGGTATTTTATTATATAATAAATTTATTATTAAAATAAATATGATAATTTGTGAATCATCCACCCCAACTTTAATATATATGGGATTGCATGTCCAAGGATTATTTTATGTAACCTTATACCCCTGGTACCCCTAACCTATGAGTGAGTAAACATATGTAATATACAAATCTATAAGAATTGTGATATAGTTTAGAACCCAGGATGAGGTGAAATAAACCAAGGAGATATATAGGCTATTGGTGGAATGATGAAAATCTATCCAAGACATCAAGTTAAGGAGTTATTTCCCATATGGCCATAAGTTGTTATATATTATTCATGATAAAACAACAGGTATAAAATGTAATGATAAAGTAACTTATTTATTTTATTTTTGACTGCATAGTTATTTATTTATGTAATTCATGTCTATTTTATGATTAAACCCGATCACATAAAGTAAATAAATTAATACGAATGTTAATATGAAATAATGTAAATGAATCATTGTAAACTATTTTATCATACATGATTAATTAATTTTGAAAAATACATATACTATTAACATGAAAGTTTAGGATAAAAAAATTATACATAAATTCAAATAATACATCAAAGAAAATATTCAGTCAGAAACCACCTTTCATCATCTGTGTTAAAATATAACCATAGTTAAAGTTCAAACCATGACATAGTTAGGGATAATTTACAATTATTGAGGAATATTAATAAAGATAGTGATCCAACTGAACCAATTTTTTATGGATAATTGACATAGTAAAATTAATTCAATCTGGAGGTGAGTGTTTAGGAAATCAAAATTTTGGACTTTAGGATTGGGTTAACCACTCAACAGATCAAGGAATTGCGAGTTAATTTAGTTGAAAATTCCACCTACCTAAATATGTTTGAGAAATTTTCATTGCTATATTATGGGTTATGATAAGGGAAATATAGATCATTTCCACTATGTTATCCATGTTATAGGATGTTTTGAAACAAATAGTGAGGGTTATTGGTATTTGATAAAATAGTAGGAGGATAAAGAGAATTAATTTATTGTGTCACACCCAATAATCTAGATAAATAACTCAAATCTGATTTATATATTTTATTAAATTGAAATAAAAACCATATGAATAATGCGACATTTCTTGGAAAAAGAAAATTTCTTTACTGAAACAAATTTACATGAGTGATATAGTTATTTATTCACTTCACTACTACTTTAAAGTTTTTATTATGTATTAGAATACCTTATTCTTGATCATCGACCTTAGTGTTCAAGAAATGGTGAAAATGATGCCTACATGGGATACATAGAGAATGATTTAGATGTCTGTTGAATCATGCTATAACTATGTATAGAGAGCTAAAGAGGAATTATAAGTACATTAAGCCATACACCATGATAATTCTTCACATATCTCTTAAGATGGAGAAATAATGACTTAAGATAAATGAGATTTTAACTACACTATAATAGCTCAAACTGAAATATGGGTACCTATATAGTGATATTTACTTCAAGATTTTGAAATATATTGATTAGTTAATGATGTTGGGCTTCTATATGAATATGAAATTATCTATTAATCTCATACTATCATCCTTACCATCTAGGTTCTTCTTATTAATCCAAAATTATAGGATAAAAAGTATAGAGAATTCACCTATGAATCCTCTAACTATACTTCCCCAAGTTGATAAGGATTGGCGGGAACTTAGATCATCATCCCTTACAGTGGAAAAGTGAGAAGGAAAGGTAGATAAGTATAATAATACATCTCAGTTAGATATACCAACACATCGCACTTCTAAAGGACAAAATATTTTGATGTAGGGTAATGAATATGAGGATTTTTGATTCACATGTGTCAAGAAAGGTCACTATAAAATGAATATCAATGAGTTTAATAAAGTGGTTAAAAGTGGTAGATCCCTAAGTCAAAAAAGAGGATCCACCAACATCCAAATTTCTAAGTGGATTGATTCGAGTTAAAATATTGATTTTTATTGAGTGTTACCAAAACATTTATCATAGTTTCAAGTTTTAGACACAATGAGAAATTATTTCTTATTTTAAATAAATGTTGTTATGGTATTTCATTCTTAAATAATAGTTCTGTAATACATGAATCAAAATTATAAAATATCAGAAATAAATGAGGAATAAAAAATATATAAGGAACATGTTATACCTATTTTTGGAAAGATAACTAGTTTAAAATTAAAAATAAATATAGCTGTCTAGTTTTTATCTATAAGGGTATTTAGTCTCTCTGGAACTAAACCTCATAGGTATAATTACATAATCACTTATCATTTTCTAAAAAAAGATAAATTTATATATTAATGGTCATAAAGAAAAAAATATTCTTTAATTAGTTCAGTAAGATATGTGTTAATTATTTTAAGTATATTTTATAAGTAGATTAATTTACTTTAGAAGAATCCTTCATGATGTTTTAGGAATTTAAAGTGGAATTAATGAATATTCTTGGTAAAATATATAAGATCCTATAGCTAGGATTATCAAAGAATATCTAAACTAAGTATTAATTGATCATTTAAAAGGATGTAAAGGTATTCCTAAACGAAATTTATCTTATACACATCATAATAGTGATTTTAGTAAAATGAGGATCTATTCTGAGTCTTATATACATTGAAAATCTTCCATAACTATATTCAAGACATATATTACAATTAAATTTATAACATCTAACCATATTCCAACTATAATGACTAATGGATATCATAAAAGTTAAAATATTATAAGGAATCCATTAGGTCATAGATTCATGATTTTTGATATAGGAAATATATTAATGCCAATAAAAATACATAATTAAAAATACTTTATGAATATTAGTTAAATAAAAGTTTGGTCCATTACATTATACACACTACAAGTGTAAATGGTTTAGGGACCTGACCCTGTGACCGATGCCCCACACCCCATCCCCCCTGCCACCCCAGCTTCCTGTTGGGGGGGGGGGGGCTCAAATAATACTCATTGGGAATATCAGTTAATTATCATATAGATACTTAGGATATAACTATCAATAGGTTAGAAAGGTATTATTCAAGTTATTAACTATATTTCTATAATACTAGAACTTATATTTTGAGATAGTGGGTGTAGGCTAGACTTCAATATATTTAAGTATCTAGGTGTAATGAGTTAACATAGAATCATAAAATCCACAATACTTAGTGGTAGGAATATTTAAAAAGAAAAAAATTTCATAGGAAATTTAAAACCAAAGTGGTTTTTTTATATTCATCATGACTGGGGATATATTATTAAAAAATAATACTGAATTCTATATGGAAGTATTAAATAGAATTATGATAAGTTTCAAAAGTTGATATAAATTCATAAATAGATTATATATACCAAAATCAATACCTTATTTTTATAGTTTTTCCTTTTAATCTTAATCCATTTATGGGTGTTCAAGAAGAAATAATACATGAATGGTATGGTTTGTACCAATAATTCATGATTAGTTACTAAAGGTTTTAGGAAGTGTCTAAAAATATTCTATGATGAAACTCTATTCCAAAAGTCATTATGATAAAGCAAATTATAATTATACTTGTCATAGTATCCTAATATGATCATTTTTTGTTGAAGGGATGTCAAGAATGACTTATGTGATGGAGGCCCTATATAATATGTATATATAATGAAATAATAAGGGTTTATGACACCAAATAAATCAAATAAGATATAGACATTATTAAAATCCATTTATGGATTGAATCAAGAATCTTGATCTTAATTTTTTTTAAATCCTTATGAATATTTGGTTTCATTATGAATGAATATAATTCTTCTATCTATAAGTGGTTAATAGTAGAACTATATACTTAAAAATCAAATATTTAGATAATATATGTAAATTCAATTTCTAGTTATACAACTTATTAAGACTAAGAAGTGAGATTTTCTATAAGGACGCCTTAAAGTAGAAACTTGTGTTATAGGGAAGAAGGTCTATTAAAAAAGATTTATGGGGTTTCCTATATCTACTCATCGTACATATACTATAAAGGAATTGAAAAATTTAGGATGGAAAAAACTAAGATTGATTTTTTTTCATATTCTATATAGCATGAAATCTCTCTAGTAAACTGTATTAAGGACCAAGAGAATATTATTTTAAGGAATATATTTTAATATGCTAAATTTCTTGGAATCTATCTCATATTCCATGATATGAACTAGAGGTTTAATATTACTTATACATAGTACAAAGTGTGAAAATGTTAAAAAGGATAGGAAGAACTACCTGGTTTTAGTTAAAAAAATCCAAATAGTAATTGAGAATGTATAATGGACAAACACCTAGTATTTATATAATTAGTAATAATAGTTATCAAGGGGATACAGTAATTGTTTTCTTGTATGATCAAAGAGATCTTTTGAATCATATAAATTTTATATAAATAAGAAATATAATACTATTTTATCTAATGGTTGTTATATACACATAGATCATGTATGTTGAGGTTTATAATACAACATAAGATGTAGTTTAAGAGGTTATTTTTTATTCTAAATTTTAGAGTTGTAACTAGATAGTAAAGTATTATCATAATGATAATCTTATGACTATGGGACAAGCTATGATTTCCGGGATAGAATAGATGACCAAAGGTAAATACTCAATAATAAAACTTATTGAGGTATTTTATTAATATAGTTAAGTATAAATAATTATAATAGACTTGTTAGAACGTGAAAGGTCCAACAAATTATTCCACACATTAGTAAAATCATGTTTTAATGTGAAATAGAACAAGATTAATTAAATATTGGATCTAGTGTATGTGGTAGTCTGTTGGAGTTGGTGAAATAGAACTAACTGAATTTGTAAATTAAATTACTAGAATATTCAGAGACTTAAACATTATCCAATATCATATCACATGATTATTGGTCTTCTGTATAATAGTAATGTGAAAATTTCCATATATTATTCTTCATATTGAAAGGTTATAACACTTTCCGTCCATAATAAGAACTATGATGCAATTTGAAAATGTTTTTAAACATATATATTAGTGTATATATTACATATATCTAATGGAACACTTACAATGTTTTACTATCATGTGTTGGATACTAATAAATTCATGAAGCATGTTTTTATAAAGTTCACACTTATTAATCACCAAGAGTGGAGGTTATGAGGATAAACCATCTAATAGGAATTATTCATGTTATATGTGTAATTGGATATTCCTATTAACATATGTTAATATTGGTACATATACTTGAAATTATTATTAATCTTTGTCATGAATTTGTTTTACACGATGTATTAGTTATGTAACACCCCTACCCAGGATACACTAATCCGATGCCTTGAGTCGGTGTGCCATTTGACCTCAGGCGCACCTCCCCATATGCTAGAGGCTTCCAACTAGTAGTGAGGATATAATGAGACACTTGGGGAGACTATACCCTCTTTACTAGAATAATACACAATAGATAAATGATAAATAATGAAAATAGTAAAAAAAAATAAATATGCATCACAAATCCATTTAATAAAACTGAATACATGTCCACAACCAAATAGTAATATGTATTTCCTTGTCATAGAGTGCCAAATGTAAAGGAAAATAAAAAATAAAGACAATATAATGAATAACCAAAATGGGTCCTGATATAAAGTATGTCTCCCTCATTAATAAACAGACCTGAGCCCCCAAATAAACCCTCTAGAAAATGGCCTTTTCCCTTGTCCTGAACTACAACCATGAAGTCTTCTCAATTACCCAACAATATTCCAAGAAGGGTGTGAGTATAACTCAGTAGGCCACTAGCAATGTAGTCTTGAAAATACCAAGCCTAACACAGTGAATGTAGATGGATGGTAAACCACAAGATAAACAAAAGATAAACTAGGTTCATTAAATTTTCAATCATTACATTAGACACTTCCATAATTAGTTCCATGAGTTACAAAAATTGATCAAAGAAGACTCGACTTTTGCTGGTCAACTAAAAAACATATAAGGGGAGTCAAGCTACCTAAATCCCAGGTACAATAATTTCACAAAATAATATATATCAACATACCTTAGAGCCTCAATCCAGGTAATTATATCATGTGCATTATTTAGGGTCATAGAGTATCAGTCTGACACCATAAACCGTGTATTAAATGGGTGAGGCATAGAGCCTCAGTCTATCCTGACTCATGGGAGTATAGCCTCATTCCAATATCCCACTCAACCCACTTATTCACATGAGAATTCTTCTTTAACTATTTTAATGAATTTACTATTTATGTTCCTTAAGTCATTTAATACATTCAAGTTAGGCCACACATCACCTTATTTCATGTTAACATGATAAACACAATTATCATTGGTTTCATCTCATAAACCCATGTAAACATGATAAAAATAATTAAAATAGGTTCTATCTCATAAAACATTCAATTCATTATTTAATAATACAATTCCATGTTCAAGGAAGTGGCACACCCCATGGGTGGCCTTTATCCCAGTCTATTCATCCTCAACGGATCCGACAAGAATCATGAGGGGTTGTATTTATCTTTTCATTAACCAAAATATCATTTCCTATAAATAATACCAAATGGTTAGAAAAATGATACCACCACACAACCAATTACATATAAAAAACTACAAGAATATGGGATATTACTTGTAGACCACTTATCTCAAGTTTGTAGATGAATACTCCCTTAACCTTATACCTTGAACTAAACTCAAAAAACCTTCAATGAACCAAATTAGAATATATTGTAAAAATATGTATTTAGGGATTTGGATAGAAAAGAATGATTATACAAGGCCTCTTCCAGAAAATATAGGTAAGAGGAGTGTTAGAATTATTATGATTTTTAATTTGCAACCAACTACACACTAAACCGCTATAAATAGAGGGAGAATAATCCTTGGATAAAGAGAAAGGAAATGTTTCATAACCATTGTTACTATAGGGGTAAATGGTAGGAAAATTGAGTGAGAATTTATGTGGACTAAGGTGGAAAAAAGGGAAATTACACCTTTTTTAATGAGGTGTACTGTTTGAACACACAGTTGGCCAAACCATGTGCCACCCTTTATCTAAGAGGAGGCCGAGGTCATAGGGTCAGCTGGGAGTCTGAATAGTTTGAAAAACCATATAAAGTACATGAGGGAGGGTTATGTCCAATATTACATGGTTTCAGGCTCCACCTTGCATGGTTTCTCAACCTTGTACCTTTCTCCTCCAGGACCGAATAATTATGGGGAACGATTACTACTAACCATGCGCCAACTATGAAACATGTACTATATAGGCCTTATTTCCCCATTTCATGACCCTAACCCCTACAAAACCTATAGACTCCTTATACACTAGATAACCATTCCATAAACTAAAATATAGGAAGGTTAACTGAAACATAAACAAGTATGTACCTCATTAGAAGTTTGGGATCTTACAACCACCCCACCTTATAATGTATCATCCTTGAGCCACACTACAAATATATTTTGAGTATCCAAGGTTAAAAGTATAAGCCATTAGTTCTACACATATTTTTTCCTTTCCCATGTTTCCTCATTAATATTTCCATGCCTCTAAAGCACTCAGACCAATGACACGGTCTTACATCAAAAATATTTCTCACTACAATCAACAATACGAACTGGATGCTTCTAAAAGGGTGAAACAACCTAAAGATCAATATCACAAACATCAATCACATGATAAGGGTTGAGGTGACACTTCCAAAGCTGTTACACCTGAAAAAAATAATTCTTGATACTATACCACTCTGGTAGAGCCAGTCACAATGCCACCAGTCCGATCATCTCCACAATCTCAAACATCACCACATACTTGGGAACCAATTTACCCTGTTTCCAAATCCAACAGTGACCCAACCATGGAGACACCTGAAGGAACACACATTCTCCCACTATAAACTCAATAGTCGATGATGTTGAACAACATGTGAATTGTTCCTACTACTAGACATAGCCATATGTTTTTGAATCAACTGAACCTACTCCGATATATACTACACAAGGCTCAGACCCAACAACTACGATTCCACATCTTCTTTCTAGCATAACAGTAATATAGATGGCCTACCATAGAGTGCCTCATATGGTTCCATCCTAATTTTCACCTGATAACTATTATTTTAGGTGAAATCCACAAACTCTATGTTCTTTTCCCACGATCCAACAAAGTCTAGGAAGCATTCCATCAACATGTACTATGGCACCAAAATAGCATGTTTCGACAACCCATCTATCTTTGGGTGAAAAGTTGTACTCAGAAACACTTGGTTACCTAGATCCTTTTATAAACCTTTATAGAAACAAAGAGTAAAATGTGGATCATGATTTAAAACAATATTCTAACGAACTCCATGAAAATGTATTATCTTCTAAACATACATGTCACCTAAATGGTCAATGGTAAAAGTCTCTTGAGTTGGAAAGAAATGTGATTCCTTGGTCAATCGATCCAAAATCTCCCATATCACATTATTCTTTCCAGGAGTCCTCAGAATACCAACTACAAAGTCCATGTTGACATCATACCACTTCCATTATAGAACTGGAAATGACTATAATAAACCAACAGGTCACTATTTCTCAGCCTTCACTTGAAGACAAGTGTAACATCATGTCATGAAACCCACAACCTCTTTCTTCATTCTTGGATACCAATAATTTCTATAAAGATCACATTAAATTTTTGTTAAACTAGGATACAATAACAAATTTGAGGCATTGAACTCACACATCATCTCCTATCACATACATTTGGGCCCAATAACATGGAAACATACATAAACAATCTCATCATCATTGATAGAATAGTCAGATGGTAACTCCCCACCATTAAGGATTTCTCTCAAGGCCAAAAATTCTAGATCCTCATACTGCCTATCCTTGATATCTCTTAGAAGTGTGGGCCCAACTGAAAAAGATACAAGGGTTATCTGTCCTTATCCCTCCTGAACCTCTACATGAATCTCATTTGAAAAGGTCATCATATTCCACTTAGAACTAGAATCCTAAACTTCATGAGTACGTGTCTTCCAACTCAAAACATCAACAACACTATTTCTCTTCCCAAGTGTATAGGCCAGATCAAATTAAGATTACTAAATATACTTAACCCATATCCATTTATAGAGGTTCAAATCTCACTACATAAAGATATACATTAAGATTTTGGGGTTGGTATACATAGTAAACTTTTCACCCAACAGGTAATGTCATTAACACTTTAAGTCATAAACCACTGAGGCTAACTTGAGACCATGCATAGGGTTATTAAATTCATGCTTCCTTAACTATCATGAAAAATAAACAACAAATTGATCCCCCTAAAACAACATTTCTCTAAGTTTGACTGTGGATGCATCAAAAAACATAGTATACTCCTTACCCGACTTGGGTAGGATCAAAATCAGTGCAGAAATCAAATGCTTCTTTAACATTAAGAATGTGTTCTCACATGATCCAGAACACTCGAACTTGGAACCCTTATTGGTTAAGAATTAAAGTGGTTCTACCATGATAAAAATTTTCTTGATGAACCTTCCATAATATCTGGCTAAACCCAAAAATATTCTGATATCAAAAACATTGTTAGGATGCTCCAAATAAACAACAACCTATCATTTATCTGGCTCCACTAAGACACCATATTAGAGATTGTGTGACCTAAGAAATGTACATTGTTGACCCATAATTGAAACTAAAATATCTTGTTATATATATTATTCTCTCTCAATATACCTAGGTCGATGGAAAAATGTTGGGAATGATCATCCAGTGTCTTGAAGTACACTAAGATATCATCCACAAAACAACTTTAATCTGATCCATGTATGGATGGAAGATGCGATTCTTTAAGTCCATAAACATAGAAGGATTGTTTTTCAAACCAAAAGGTATCACAATGAACTCATATAAGCCAAAGTTTCTCCTGAAAGAAGTCTGTGGTATATCTTAAGTTGTCACCCTCAACTGATGATACCCTAACCAAAAATCAATTTTAGAGAAAATAGAAGTACCTTTTAGCTGGTCAAAAATATCATCGATTCGTGGAAGGGGATATTAGTTCTTAAATTTCATCAGATTCAACTTCCAGTAATAAACACACAAATACAATGTCATGTTATCATTCTTAGAAAAAAAACTATAGGTCCCCAAGGTGACATACTTGGGAGAATAAACCATTTATTCTCCAATTCCTCCAACTGAGTTTTAAGCTTTTGAAGCTCTGTTGGTTCCATCCTACATGGTATATTGTATACCATCTCAACACCAGGTAAACACTCAATCATTAAATAAAAATATAACTTAGGTAAAACCCCCAATAAATCCTTGGGGAACACACCCTGAAAATAATCCACCATATGAGGAAATAAATCCTGGTCAACTCTCCTATCATCAAGTATGATACATTCTACTTAGGATGTTCTCTCAACCAACTGCTGATGAGTTGGACCTGTATAGCCTGCATGGATATTCCATCCCCCTTAGTTAACATAAGTTTCTCCCTCAAGTGAAATAAATGTTACCTTTATTAATAATTTTAAATATGGTATTGATAAAACACCAACCAATCCATCCCCAATATCAGGTCAAAACCCGAAATCTCAAGTAGAAACAAGTCTAAAATGAAATGATACCGTCAACATCAAGAGAAAACACTTTTCATTGATGGATATATTTTACTTATGCTCCCAAATGTGCTTTAATAAACCTATCACAACACATATATTATACCTCTATTCCCAACACACTCAAAAACTACGAAAATATAAAATAATGTGAGGCCCTTATATAAAAAATGCACTATCAAGCATAGAAGATAAAAGAATCATACCTAGAATAGTCAATGAACTAGCCTTGACACCACCATGTGCAGGATGAAATACATGTAGATGACCTAGACCTCTTCGCAGGTCTCATGTTTAAGTTCTTGATACTACACTACCATTCTGATAAGGATTCTTTTGTCCGGAAGAACCCCATCCTCCTCCCCAATTGATATGACCAGTAGAACTCTAACTGCTTACCTGGTATGGGGAAGTAGACCCCTTACCCCACTGTACATATTTATTGATCCTATATTACTTCCCATATGTCAAGGGTTTCTAGAGAACCTATCTAAATGTAACATCCTACCGCACACTCGACACTCAACTAGGGGTTATGGACACTAACCATGCATGTGTCCCAACCTTCCGCACTCATAATAGAACACCCGATCACTACCATGATAGGTAAATCATCTTCCTTGTCTACTATGTTTACCAACTCCCGAGTGAAAACCCTCAAAACAGTGAATTACTACTATTGGAAGTTGTACCACTAGACCAACCAACTGGAACCACATGTCCACCACCAGAATCCTTCTTCAAGTTTTCCTTTTAAATGATATCCTAATCCACCACGTCAACAAACCTCCTTAAATGTAAGATATTTACCAAGGACTTGATATAATATCTAAGTCCGTCGTAAAAAAAATATCACTATAGATGCCTTATCCCCTTTCAATGCTGGAATAAATCATTTCAAGTCGGTGAAGTGACCATTATAATATATCTTGGAAATAGTCCCCTGAGTCATCCTTATAAAGTCTTTATTTTTTCCTAGCTCAAAGTCTTTGGATAGAAGTGTTCTAGAAACAGTTTTTAGAAATATTAACACAACATTCCATCTTCCTTCTCAGTATAAACTAGGATATAACAACAATATTTCATCTTTACTCGAAACATGTAAGGTTTCAACATGAATATATTTATATTAGGAGTCTTTAAGTGATCTAGAAATATCTAGATGGACTCTATCTATAAATCAGCTACCTCATGTACACTCTCTCCAAATAATTCCAGTGGTTTCTGCAACTAAAACTCTATAGGAAGGTCAAACATACTCTAAACAAACTACCCTGGGTCTCATTCCATCATCTGTATATAATAAGAAAATTTCTCACAAAACTGATCCCCTCATCTATTACCTAGAACCAATGGTGGTTCCTAACCCACTGTAGGAGGATTAATCTTAGCGATTACCTCATGTCACCCACCCAGAAAGCACCGAATCTCTATATAATGTCAAACGTACATGTCAAAATATACAACATAAAGTTTTCATAGTTCACACAAAATAGGGATCACTACTAGCCATAAACAACCCATTCTACATACACTATCCCAGCATACATGATCACATCTATAAAACTACCCTCAATTATCCCTATAATAAGTCATATCTAATATAGGGTATCCAAACTCTCACATTTCAAATTCTCCTTATACACCACACTAGCCATTTTTTATTTATCATGATTTAATTATTTAAACAGTTACAACATTGTCATTAAGAAATGTTTTTAACAATCCAAAAATATCTTTCAATTATTTATACCATTATAACATATTTTTTAGGCACTTTTTTACTTAAAATAACAATAGAATCAAAATTAAATTGCAATTCCCATTCCTGATGACAACTTTTTTCCCTGTGTGTTCCTAAAATGATGCATATCATAGATATCCCTAAGTTCCTAAAAAGACACATTTAACATGACTTCCTACCATTTTGACTCATGCGAAAAATCCCATAAAACTATAACATCACACATCAAGTGAATCACCCAAGGTTAAACAACATTCATATGTAACAACAAATATTAAGAACAACAATCCCACCATGGGTAATCAAGTTTTACTCAATACATGGGTTAGATACTCCCACGAAATAGCTAATTTATAAGACCAAACCCAACCTAACCTCATCTCTAACTTCGAAAAATAAAATAAATAATAGAAAATAAATAGCCTCTGATACAACTTTGTAATGCCCTCATTCGGGATCTAATAATCTGGTGCCTCGAGAAAGTTTAACACATGACCTCAGAAATTTATCCTCATATGCTAGAGGTTACTAACTTGAAGTGATGGTCTAACGAGGAACATGGAGAGAATATACCATATTTATGAGGGTAAGATAAATCAGGTAAAATAATAAATAATTGAAATAGTAAAAAACAATAAACATGCATCACAAACCCATTAACCAAAATTTGGTACATTCCCAAAACCAAATAGTAATATTTCATGTCATGTATTATAGTGAGAAGTGTAAAGGAAAACCCAAAATAAAGAAAAGCTAAAGAATCCAAAAAATAGGTCCTGACACCAAGTCTAGTTCTCTCATCCATGCATATCCCTGACCCCTCAAATAAACCTGCTAACATAGGTCCTTTCCCATTTTATTGACCTACAACATTGAAGTATTCATGGGTACCCAGTTGGCTCGAGTAGGGTGTTAGTACAACTTTTTAGGTCAAAACCAATGGTGTCTATAAAATATCTAGTCTAAAATAGTGTATATAGAAGAATGGTAAACAATAAGATAAACAAAAGTTAAACTAATTTATACTAATTAATAGGATTTACATTAGCCTCTTCCACCATTAGTTCCATGATTTAGCCAGATTCATCAAATACGCTTAGAAATATACTGATTAACTAAAAAAATATAAGGGGAGTTAGTTTACCTAAATATTTGGGAGAATTGTTTCAGAAAACAATATATATAAACTTAGATCAAAGCCTTGGTCTAGGTAATCATATTATGTGCATTAGTTAGGGGCATGGAGCCTCTGTCTGAAACCGTAACCCATGCACTATAGTGGTCGGGCCAAGAACCTTAGTCTAGCCCAAACTGTGGGAGTAGATCCATAGTCCAAGACCCTGCTCACACCACTTATTCACATGATCATGATTCTTTAACCATTTTAACACATCTTCCAATTATGTTCTATGACTCATTAAACACATTCAATTGATGCCGAACGTCCCCTAATTCCATGGTAACAAGATACACATAATTATCATTAATTTCATGTCATAAGAGCATGTTAACATGATAAACATAATTATCCTAGGTTATATCTCATAAAACCTTAAATTCCTTATTTAACAATCGAATTCCATGCTCATGGAAGTGGCACACCCCATGGGTGTCCTTTAGCCTAGTCTATTCAACCTCAAATAATCATAAGGGAATATTGAGGGGTTTAATTAATCATTCAATTAACCCATTTATCATTTCCTACCAAGAAGAACAAATGGAACATAAAATGGAACCAAAACACAACCACATACACATAACAAACTTCAAGACTATGGGATATAACTTGTATACTCCCTACCTCATGTTTGTAGATGAACACTCACATAACATTATCCATTTATTATTACTCAAACAACTTTCAAATATTGAACATAGAATATGATGGAAAAAGGGATATTTAAGACTTAAGATGGAGAAAAAAACAATACATGGAATATTCTATAAAATAGAGGAAAGAGGAGTGTTAAAATATCTAAAATATTCAATTCTCATGCAACCACACTCCAAACAGCCAAGAATTGAGGGAGAATAATTTTTGGTTAAGGTGGGTGGAAATGATCCTTAACCATTGCTACTGTAGTTTGAAATGGGAGAAAAATTGAGTTAGATTTCACAAGGTCTAAGGTGGAAAATAGAAAGTTCCCCCTTTTTAATGAGGTTAATGGTTGGATGCATGGTTGGCCAAACCGTGATCCAATTGTACACCATCCTCTGTCCAAGAGGTGTCTTGGATCACAAAGTCTCTTGGTATCATATAGGGTTTGATAAACCATGTACTGGATGTGCGAGATGGATCTGTTCATGCTCGAATGGTTTCCCCCCCTTTCATGGTTTCTTAACCCTACACATACATCCTCTAGGCCCTCACGGTTATGGTGCACAATTATTACCAATTGTGTACCAACCATGCAAAATTCACTGGATATGAATTATTTCACCCTTTCATGCCATAAACCCTAAGACACCCCAAGACTCCTCATACACACGAAAATCAATCCATTAACCAAAATAAAGGTATTTTAACCAAAACGTAAACAAATACATACCTAATTAGAGGTTCGAGATCTTACAAGTGAAAAACGTGATGATATATGCTTGTAGTGAGGTAATAAATGTTAGATTCATCATAAATGATAAGAAATTAATTGAATAGATCAAGAAAGTATTTATTCATTTGATTTAATTGAATTACATATCCCTGGACCTTTGATGAAATAGAACTATTTCATTAAATCCATTGACATGGTAGTCCATCGATGAGTTCATTTCAGGTTGTCAAGGAAAGATAAATCAAGCATATACATTAATAACACAAATATAAAAGCTGTTGAAAGAGATATAAAGAAAAAATGATTATATTGCATAATAATAATTCATTTTAGGCTGTTGTCATTATTATATTAACTTCTTTCCCTTAAGATTCCCAATTTTATTGTTGGTTTCTAATCTTTGACTTTAGGTGTGTTCAGCTAATGCCACTAAGAAAGAGAAATAGAGGGTCCCACACTAAGTGTATCTAGAATATCAATTAAATTCTATTTAAATTTAATATTAATAATAAATATTATTATTATTTTTAAATTAATAATTATTTGGGATAATTTTATAACATAATAATCAGTCACCAGTTATATTCTAGTATAAAATATACATGTGAGTTTAAATTTAAATAAATATTTATTAACTAGTTAGTAAATAGAATATTTTTTTATTTCATGGTTATTATTCACAAGGTAAGAAATAAATATTTATTTTAATTATTTAGTTAATTTATTAATATAACTATTTATTTGGTTATATTAATATTGAAAGAAATATTTATTCACGAGTTAAGAGAATGAAATATTTATTTATCTATTTAATTAATAATATTTATTTTGAATGTTTTTTATTATTCGAGGGTTGAAAAATGATGAGGAGGATGGACATGAAGAATCAAGGGTTATTCAATGAAAATGATATATACACTTTAAATATCATTTAAATAAATGTGGATTTATTAATTTAATAAGTGATATTTAAATACCCAAAAGTATAATTCATGTCATAGAATATAATAATAATAATATTATTTAACATGGTGTTTACTTAGGATAAATAATTAGAAAAAAGGACTATGTATAATTACTAATTATTTAAATCTAAGTATATATATCTAATTATATGATTTTTATAGGGTGTGAAGTTATTGTTAACATCACATATTCTCTCAAGAGAAATTATCTCAATATATATAGAATATACTAATAACTCTCTCAATAACAAACATAGAAATCTCTTAAGATAGAGAGATATTATCCTTCTCCTCCATAAAAGAATAAATAGAAAATAATACATTATGTTATTGTATTCAAGGAATAACAAAAAATATGCTTGGTTCCTCCATTATAGAACCCAAACTAAAAAAGTCATGTCAGTTTCCTAGTAGGAACCAAGTGTCACTAAGAGGGGGAGGGGGTGAATCAGTGATATCTTTTTATTTTAAGTTTCCTTTTTTTGAAACAAACTTCACCTCCTGTTAAATATTTCTTTCTCTGTTGAAAGAAAAAAAACACACATCCATAAGAACATAATAATTTACAAGGTTAACCACTCAATAAGAGTAGCTACACCCTTAGTATGGTTTGAAAACAATCCCATACCACAAAATCCACTAGAAAGCAATCCTTTTCTATTGAATATAATAAATAGGATATGCCCTTACACTCAAGTAGAAATTTTTTCAATACAACAATGCATGTGATTAAAGTAACATGAAATTATGTAATACAATTTGTGTAACAAATATGTTATGTTGCTGTTTGATCAAAATTCAAAAATATGTTCTTAAAAAACAATTCTTCACTTCCTTACCCTGATAGAAGGTAAGAACTTCTTCTGGAATTCATAATGGTACTCAGTCTGATTTCCTAGTCTGATTCCCTAGTCCAGTTTCTTAATATAGAAATAGAACTCTATTATAGTACCACTGAAAAAATTATTAAATGCTTCTTCTTAAGTCTAGAAACCCTAGTATGATTTCTCAGTCCGGTCAAAAAACTTTGAATACGATCTTATCTCTTCTCCTTTCCTTCTTCTATCTAAAAAACTTACTCAAGAAAGCACAATACCGAAAATTTTTCTCCCAATAATTTTAGTGCTTATCCCTCCTCTTTTATAAATAGTAAAAGTGTCAAAATATTACAAAGCAATTCCTCATTTTATAGGTGACCCACAAATGGTTTGGGCGTGATAATGAAAACTTTTATCTCTCAACGAAATTTCCCAAATCTCAAATTCTCCTTATATTTTGGATACATTGTAGAATTATTCAACTCTTATAAACCCTTATTGAATATTATCATGACTTTATATGACTTCATATTTATTAACTTTCTTTATTTTAAGTCCAATTCTGATCTCCATTACGATTTATTCATTACGAAGAAGACACCAAATTCTAAATTATGTTTATATCCACCAAATTAAAGATTAATCTTTACATTATGATTTTTTATTATGATGAAGATAACAAATTTTTCATTATTTTGATATATACTAATTAAGAAAAAAATGTATGTCTTCTCATTACAATCCTCGTAACCATATGCTCATTCTGATGTCTCCCTTAACAAAATTTAGGCAAAAACTTCAACCATCCCTTCAAGATCCCTCTTGACAACTCTTTTTGTGGGTGGTTGAAACAAATATTATTTTATTCTTTTATTTAATAAAATGATCCTATTTTTGATGATTTTTATCAGTGTCAACCTATTTTTGATGGATCAGTATCAGCTATACTATAATAATTGGTATCAGTTTTAGTCTGATGACTCTTGACCCAATTGAAATCATATCAACTTTCTTCTTTCTCATGACCAAATTTATTGAGGAAATCAACAAACAATCCATATTGAAGGAAATTGTTGACTATATTTTTTATTGAGCTATGATTTTATTATTCACATAGGTCCCAAAGAAATTTTATTTTTTCCGATTCATTTTTTCCAACATTTCTCAAGAGAAACAATCTTATTTAACAGACCTTTTCACCTCTGATGATTAGTGTTACACCGCATCCGATGGACCGGTTCCAACAACTTTGAATTAAAAAAATTCTTTTATTTTTTGAATAAAATTAAAATCAGATTCTTTCTCTGAAAATTTATATCTCATGGATTTTGGTTTGATTGAAAACCAGCATCTTCATAACTTCATGTTCTGAACGAAACATCACAGCCTTAAAACGATTTTTCATCTAGTAATTTCACACCGATGGTCGGAGATTGAAAAGTTTTTCCTTCATTAAATTTCTCATTTTCCAAACTTAAACTTGTAATCATGAATTAATTCATGAAATTTATTACATTGAAGATCCTCATAGCATCATCTGACTTACATTGGGAAGTATCGTAACATACCATTCCTCCGACAACTTCTTCTTTACTAACAAGCCTAAATAAGATTGGAATAATTAACCCTTTCATTCATAAGAATTTCATCAAAACTTTCCTAGATAAATTATTATATTTTTGAATTAAAAAATAATAAATAATAATCATATTTATATCAGATCCATGAATAATCTGATTCTCTTCCTCATTACAATCATATCCTAATTCCTAACCCATGGTGAGTCTGATCAAACATTTCCTCCAGAGAAAATATTCCCAATCCAATGGAATTTCTCAAGAATTATGAGTTTGAAATAATGAATAAAATGATAATAATGATTACTAATACTTTAAAAAGTGAATTTATTTCTTACTTATTTTATAATAAAAGAAAACACTTAAAAAAACATATTTTAGATTCCAAAACAACTTCTAGCCAACTTGGTCCCAAAAATCCCCCCCTATGGATTTTTTAATCAACCAAGATTCATAAGTAAATTAACTCTGTATCCTTAAAATATGGGTTAATTTTCAACAATTCTAGGCCTACATGATCTAAATCATTGTAGGAAATAATAATTAGTGATAGAGAAACCATGCTGGCCAAAATTAGTCACTCATGAAAAATTTCTCATCTTTCCTTCACAACTTTTTTCACTTATTTCAAGTTCTTATAAACAATATTTTTTCTAAAACCACTCAAAAAAATACTAGGAATAGTTCATACATGAACATGCTGGATTCATAGATTATCCAAAACTCCCCCTATTTACATGATTACTTAAAATTATTAGAATATAATAATTGAATGATTTATGAAACAATTCTCCCCCTGAAAACACTATCCAAAGACTATATGGGATATGAGACATAAAAACACACATGAAACTTGATGATAAAGAGGTTGCATTCCCATGTTCAACCTAATTTTATAAAAAATTTCTTTTGGTAAAGGTTTTGTAAAAATTTCATCAACTTGTTCTAATTTAGGAACATAATACAACTTCAATTCTTTTTTCACATTATCTTTGATGAAATGATATTTGATATCAATATGTTTTGAATGATAATGTTGTTTCAGATATCTAGTATGGTTAATGGAACTCTAATTGTTATAAACCAATAGAAAGGGTAACTTCACTTCAATAATTAAATCTTCTAATTGAATTTTCATCCACATATGTGGAGTCATAACTTGAGTGGAAGCAACATACGTAAATTTATCCATTCTAAGAGTCACTAAATTTTATTTCCTTTTATGTAAACTAACAAAAATTTTCCTAATAAAGAAAACTCCATCATATGTGGATCTTCAATTATCATAATTTCTTACCCAATTAGTATCTGAATACCCAAATAAGTTAATACTTTCTAAGCTATCACACCAAATTCCAAAATTTTAGGTATCTTTGATATATATGAAATTTTTTTAGCAAAAAAATATGATTATTTTGGATCACTATAAAATATTTTACATAAGGTGAAAGCATAAAAAATATATGGTCTTGAGGAAGTCAAATAAAAAAAACTTCCCATTAGCTTCCAAAACTCTTTATGGTCAACTTCTTTGCATTGTGTATCTTTATAAAACTTAGATCCCAATGAAATAGGTGTGGAAAATAGTTTGAATTTTTCCATGGTAAACTTATTAAGAATTTATTTAGCATAATTTTCTTGGTATAGAAATATGTATTTCTTTTTTTTGGGAGATTTTTCAGCTCCATGCATAATCACAATTGTAAACTCAACATCCATCTAAGGTAGAATCTCTAAAAATTAATTCGGAAAAACATCTTGGAACAAGACCACTATAGGTAAAAAGGTGTCATGTTTCTCATCCCCTATCATCTAGAAAAATACTTTCAACCTAGTGAGATCACCCAGTTTCTGATGTCCTGGCCCTACATGGCCTGGTGGGATATACCATTCCCGATGATGAACATAATTGTTACCCTCAAAAGACATAAAGGACACTCTCCCATGGTAATAGTCAATGCGGTCTTGGTAAGATACCAAACAATACATACCCAAAATCAATTCAAAAATTGACTTGTCAAGGATATAAAAATATCAAAGAAAATGATACTCACCAACCTTGAAAGAATACCCCTTATATAAATAGACATCTCTCGACCGTACTCCCAAATCTATATTGATCATCATAACCCCACTCAAATACTCCACTGCTAAACTCAATTAATTCACAAGTTGAGAAGAAATAAAATAATGAGATGATCATATATCAAATAAGGAACTAAAAAGAATATAAGCTATAAAAATAGTACCTATAATAGTTGATGCACCAACCTATCTATCCATATGTGTAGGATGAACTGTATGAAACTGCCCTAACCCTATTCCTTGTACTATGGGTTTTGTCCCCTTATCTACACCACTATATTTATATAAGTGCTCTTTCCCTGATGTACCACATCCACCACCTCGACCACCATAGACATAAGAACCCCATCTTCTTGAATGATATGGGGTAGAAAACCCCATCACAGTACTCTAATTAGGATTATCTTTTCTGTCGTTACCCACCAGTCGAGGGTATCTACAATACCTCTATAAGCGACTCATCCTGCCGTAGGTTCGACACTCCAATAATTTTTAGGAACAAGATATGAATGTGACCTAACTATCCACACTGGTGGAAATAACTTGGCTACTACTCTGAGAAACCGATCCTTCTTTCTGGCCACTCTGTTCACCATCAATCTTATTGAATTTCTCAAAGAGATGCTTCCTACTCTCATAAGATTTACCTCCTGGTTGTCCAACTCAAATCACCTACATTCCACTAGATGTATCCTTCAGATTTCCCTCATAAATGAGATTATAATTCACCACTTCAGAAAAATTGTTCATCCAAAATATATTAATGTAAGACTTAATCTCACATTTATTCCCATCCTAGAAATATTTCTCTATAGTATCCTCATATCCTACCAATTCTAGGAAAAATCATTGAAAATTAGTGAAGTGACTAGAATAGTCCATCATGGAAATAATCCCTTGGGTAAACCGCATAAAATGTGCTACTTTATCTATCTTGAGAGTCTATAGGTAAAAGTGTTCTAAAAACTTCTCCCAAACGTCATTCCATATCATATTTTCCAGCTTCTCATACTATGTTTGAATATCTCACCAGCACTTCACTGGTCCTCATAGAATATAAGTATCCAACTTAAATCTCCTCTCTATAGGATTCTCTAAATGGTCTAGGATCTTCTAGATGGAATGAATCTAAAAATCATCTACCTTGGGTACACTCTCTCTGATGATTATCAGAGGGTGTTATAGTTGGAATTCCCATGTTAGGTCAGACATATTTTGTACAAACCACCCTATCTCCCTTTTTATAAACTACATAAAGATAGAAAATTTCTCACAGAACTTCTCTCCAACTCCTTCACCTAGAACTATCAGATCCATTGGCTCGATTTTTGGAGGAACATTTCCATCCATGTACTCCTACTTTGCTACTAATAAGCATAATTATAGAGGCGTATCTCTCTAATTCTGAACACACATCTTATGACACATAACATGTTATTAAAACATTTTAATGAGAGGTATTCACATCATTCCATAACAAGACACCTCGTACTTCTCTAAATGGTCAAAAATGAGGTGTTATCACTATTCTAATCCATCCCTCACCTGAGTCATGGATAATATAGGGTAAAAATATTCCATATTTAAAATATTATTATTAGAAACCCATATATACAATTTAAATTACCACATTTAGCATCATTAATTTTTTTATTAGGCATATTTTTATTTTAAATTACCCAAACAAAGGAAAGCATTTATTTTCAACAACTCACCCAAGACCTTGTTTTCTGTGTGTGCCTAAAATTATGCATGTCACAAAAAATAATGGGTTCCTAAAATGATGCATGTATAATCAACTCCCATAACTTAACATGACATGAGTAAAATATGAAAAAATAATAACATCACACAACAAGTGCATCACTCAAGATGAAATAACATTAAACTGTGATAGAAATCCTCAATAACAACAATACCACCCTAGGTATTGTGATTTCCCTTGTACATGGGTTAGCTACTTCCATGAATGATCTCATGAAAAAGGATTGATTCATCCTAGTCTCCATTTTACCCTTACCAAATTTTAAGAAAAATGAAAATAAAAGAAAACCCCTATGATACCACTTTGTAATGTACTGAACTTTGGTCTACATGTCGGCGCCACTAGCCAATTGGTTATATGACCTTAAGAGAACCTCCCCGTATTCCATAGGCTATCGACTAGAAGTTAGGGTATAATATGAAATGTTGAGATATTATACCATATTTATCAAATTATAATAATAGTGGAAATAAATTACCAATATCCAAATTATAATAAGAAAAAACTAAAAATAATATCATAACAATAAAATCCAACATCAAAAAATAATCCCAAAATATGAAAAAATATCTAAAATCAAATTTGTAAATATGTCATGTCATATTAATGTCAAGAGTCAAATGAAAACCAAAAATAAAGACATTGAAAAATCTCAAGTGGGTCCTAGAATCAGATCTAGTTCTCTCATCCATACTATATCCCAAATCCCAACTCATCCATACAACATAGGGATATTTCCCTTATCATGTCTTACAAACATGAAGTCTATTTGGGTACAAATCGGGAAGCCCAAGTAGGGTGTGCATACCACTCAGTGTTCCCCCACCAATGATATCAAAAAAATATCCAGTCAATAATAGTGTATGCAATTGTATAAATAATAAAGTATAAAATATATAATAAATAATTTTCACAATAAATCATTCTTTAATTAACCACATGGGTCCTCGAGTTCATGGTGACACCCCAACCAAAATGACATCTTTATCCTGTGTTATAGTCTGAACCATCCACCAAAACAATTTTAAATTTCATTCAATCATCGGCTTCCATTAATCATTTAATTTCAGAATTCATATTAAAAAAATGGGTTCCTAGAGTAGCAGTCTGGAACCCCGTGGGTATTCAGACCAGTAGTCCTTGTCCCAAAACTCAGTGATCACAAGAAATATATATATATATATATCGGGGTACTAGAGTGATATTCTGGAACCCCATGGGTATTTGGATAAGCAGTCCGGATCCCACAAGTCATTGTTCAAATCATTCAAAAACATCACTTACCATGGTTCCAGTTTCATAAAAAAATTTATCAACAATTTCTATAATTCATTATTTGACCAATTTCATAAATTCATTTATCAACCATGATCATAATTCCCCATTTATATACCATGATTAATTCATAATTATTTATTTCAATTTAATTAGAATTCCCCATGGGTTTCCTTAAAGTTTGGTCTAAAAATAATCAATGGGTCCAATGGGATATGTAAAGGGTTTCAAAATCAAAAGGTAATCAATTAATTATATCAAATTAAATTTCAATTTCCTAACATGTAAATAGTAACCCTAATATTAGAAACCTCAGAGTTGATTTCATGATACCATTAAATTGTCATAAGAAATAAGTGAATCACATCCCAAAGGACCTAATATTTTAATAGTCTTGGAAATATAGAAACATAAATGAGTATTTTATAACAAATGAATACATAAATTATAACATAGTTTTTTTATAATAAATTTATTCCATTTAGTGAATACTTTCATATCTTTCTTAGTACAGTTTAGGGGATTTTGGGGAAAGGAAACAAAATAAGGGTGAACTCAAATTATTAGTACGTATTAAGTATATATGAATAAATAATGAATCAACGAGCATAATAATTATGATATGGTAAATATATGAACTTGAATTCCATGTAATTAATAAAATGAGAAGGAAGTTTGTAAACAATACGGTAAGGTAAATAACCAAGAACACATTCCATTTAATCAATTAAATGATAATGAAATTAATCCATATATTTTATCATCTGAAAATATCATGTATAATAATAATAATAATAATAATAACCAAAATATCAGTTAAGGCAATGCTTAATTATTGTACATCATGTCCGAGGCACATGAAAAACTTAACTGTCAAGATCTTTCACTAGATGGTTTAAAAATATATATAGAAAACCGTTTAATTTGAACAACTAATTTGTCTCATGAGAAATTGTTGATGCATTGAGGGAATATATAAATTATAGGCCATATATTTTACTTCTAGTCCAAATAATTCCTCATATATCGAATAAATGATTTATTTAATGAACAATGAACCATATATTCAAATTTTGTATTGAGTAAAAGATAAAAATTTATCAATATATCCCTGATTAATAAAATAAACTTAAAAGTAAACACCATATATAAAAATAAAATATGCTTTAAGAAATAATCATATTCATGATAAATAATTTGGATATTTTGGGGAAATTTAATGTTCAATGGTCATTGAAAAGTGAATATTTTAAGTGGACTATAAAAATGAATCAAGTAAGTGAATTTCAATGATATCCTTGAAAAAATCAATCAAAAAACATTTATAGGAATAATAAGGATGACATCAATACAAAATATCCTAATTTGAGTAAAAATATAGGGTTGTTGTCTTTGATGAATGGAAATGTTATAAAAATTCCTTTTAAAATAATTCTTGAGGAAAATATCCTTTTCATTTTATTTTTTTTTGAAAATATATATTTTTTATTTTAAAATAACTTTTTAAAACATTTTTATTATATATAATTACTAAAACTTGAAAATTAATCTTCAAAGAAACAATGGTGTGTAATTTTTCACATATTGTAGAAGGTAAAATGAAAATTCCTTCCACACGGTAAAAAGGTTAGAAAAGAGACATGTTCAGAAAGATACAAGAATATTCCTTTGAAAAAATTTGTAAAATAAAAAAGGTTAAAAATTAATTTAAAAAAATATTTTGGAAATTTTAAAATCAATTTTTAAAACCATTTTCGAAAACTGTGTTTTTCGAAGAGTACAAGTTCTCTGACTAAAGAGAGAAATGAAGTTAGGTTTTCTGAAAAACATTTTATAAACTACTAATTTAATGTCTAGGTAATATTAAATAGTATTTTAATAATATATTATTGTTCAGTAAAACTCAATATGCATGTAATGCAAGCTATCGAAGAAACTCATTGTTGTGTGTGACAAAATATAACTCAGTGTTGTGTGCATTGAAAGATATATAATATATTTATTTTATTAAATCTATCATAAACTCTTGATAGGTTATATTCTTTTGTACATTCGATGTTTCATGTCATACATGCTATCGAATAAAATTTATTCTTTTCCAATTTTGAGGTTGTTACATTCTACCCACATTAAATAAATTGAATCCTCACAATTTAAAATCGATCATGGAAATAAATTTCTTGATATTTGATAAATTATTTATTTAAATCCCACATCATGATAATTTTTGTAAAAAAATCCTATTGAAAAGAGAGAATGAGAAGTACCAAGGTCATATGGAACAACACACAACAAGGTTTCTAAGTTGGATAATATCAATGGAAATTGAAGATAGGGACTTGGAGAAATTTTATAAATAATTATATAGGGTTATTGAGGTCATTGATAATAAAAAAATGAATGATAAATTTATTGTTTAGGGTCTCAAATTCATAAATCTGTGATGATTTAAATGACCATTAGTTCAACAAACATTAAGATATTAGGAAAATATTTTATTCCTACATCATTTTCATAATGTTGTGTAATTATTTTACTGAATAAGAATATAAATAAATATACTTACTTAAAATATTTAAATAAATATAATTTTTATCCTTTTTTCCTTTTATTAATTTCTAATTCATCCATTACGTCAAGAAATGGAAATCCAAATATTAACTTTGATTCTGGAAGCACTAAAATACAATTTTAACATATTGTAATGAACAAAAAATATTGACATGTTTTTTCATTTGTCTCTAAATATTATTTCAAGCCAATATGGTCAATATATTAATTTATAAATCTAAAAAGTAACACTATAGTTTCATCAATCATATTTTTTCATCATTTTTTTATCTAAAAACAATGACATATTATCCAGTGAATTACATAGGTTTGTGGTTGATGTTACACCCTTATCGTCCTTTAGTGATAGGTACGAGTACTAATGCCTTACAGAACTTGATGGGTTGTCACCCAATATACAATTTATCCTTTTCTAAAACCATATTGATATAATTCATATAACATTTCCAAAATGTTTGATGGTCATTCTTGAAGTGAAATTAATCATTAAAAAACATTTTTACTAGGGTTTTCAATAAAACATATTTTTTTAAAAATGTAAAATAATATTGTTTGAATATTATTACAATGTAATTAATGATCATGTTAACCCTAATGGTTATAAATACCTTTAAAATTATGTATAAAAAATCTAAAGGCATTATTGTTCAATTAACTTTTCCACTTGAACATATACTTTCCATAAACTTCCACAAAATGTCCTTAATATCAACGGACTACCATAACATGAAACGAAAAATAGATGTTTAGGACTTAGAACTTATGATAAAACTTAATCTCATAATCCTATGATGGAAACCATAACACTTATGTTAATGAAGACATATATTCCTCTATCATAATACTTAAAGTCCATCATAGGGTTATGTTCCCTAATCCATGTTTTAATAAATCTAGTTGATAAGTTTTCTACTAAAACTATCATTGATACTAATTATAACGACCCTAAAACCAATAATATTTGAGCCGAAATCATGATACCTTTACATTGGAATAATATAAAAGTAAACCATGTCCCAAAGGACTGGAATGTTTTTTAATCTTGGTAAAATAGATACATACATGAGTCTTGTGTTACAAATGAATACACAAATTAAAAAATAATTTGTTTTTGATAATAAATTTATTCCATATATAATATCATTGCCTATATTTTTTATTACACTTCACGGAATCATGGGGAAAGGAAACCAAATAATGGTGAGCTCAAATTCTCAATAATAGTTAATTTTAGTGGAAACAATAATGAATCAATGAGAATAATAATTATGGAAAGGTATATATCTGAACACACATGTTGTGAAATCAATAAATTGATGAGGAAGTGTCTAAAAAACATAGAAAGATAAATAACTGAAAACACATTCCATTTAATAAATAAAATGATAATGAAATGCATCCATGTTTTTTTTCCTATGAAAATCTCATGATAATAATAATAGTAATTGAAATCTCAATATAGGAAATGATTAATTATTAGACATCATGTTTGAGGTATATGAAAACATATAACATCAAGACATATGAAATAGAGGTTTAAAAATATAGGTACAAGCCTATTCAATTTTTATAACTAATTTATATCATGAGAACCTTCCGATGAATCGAGGGGCCATATAAAGTCCGCGCCCCACCCATCAGTACCTTCCAAATCATTACTTTTTTTTTTGAAGAAGGTGGTTCCTTGGTCAAATAAAAAATCACAAATTATTATGCAAATAAAAAGTGTTACATGACTATTAAAGATGAAATATTATCACAATATTTATCCTAAAGAGGGAGAAAAACAACAGGCATGTCATCTGGCCAGGTTATGTCATGGATGACTCCCTTATTTGCATTATTGTCTGCAACCATTTCGCTTCAAGAAAGGTATGAGTGAAAATGTAGCTGATCTCCAGAAGCAAACAAAAGTTCATCCAACTGGTTTTAAGTGTATAAGAAAGATGGTCCACCCCATTTCAATTAGACTAGACAATATTGGTCGAATCACTTTTAATCCAAATATTCTTCTAACCATTTTTCTTATAAAAAAAACGACATGGATCACTATAACAACCATTCTATTTATTAAACACTTAAAACATGATTTATTACATAAAATTTCAATTTATACAACCCAAAATATTGATAGGTCTAGTGTCTTTGGTCTTAGTAACGTTACATGACAACTTAAGATATAAAATACAACAATTTTATTGAAAAATTATTTTACATGATCACAATATTCCTTTGTACTTAGCATTGCATAGGATAACTTGAAGACATACATAAGAAAAGGGTGAGATATAAAGCCTAGTAAGAGATTAAAAAAGGAATAACATGAATAATATAATAAATTTTAGGAAATATACATATCAATGGAGCATAAGGGAAACATGAACATAAAGGTACGATATAACATGATCATCATAACATGGAAATGTAGCAACAACATACAACAAGATATTAGCTTGATTCAAGGCTCATTGCACATGTATTAGAAAGAGTAAAAAATAATTTCACATGAATTATCATGATTAAACCCTAATTTCATATGGTGTATCATGATACTAAATATTTCCCAATGCATTAGAGCACTATCAGGGCACACCCTTCATGAACATTTCAGTCTCACACTAAAGCATGCCACATAGATCATATAACATAGATTCATTCAACATAAAAATTTATTCCAAAATAATTTTTTTAATACATACATGTATATACCATTAAATAGTTATATTTTAATAAAGGTGAAAAACCTTGATAGAGAAATGTGTATGTTATTAACTACACAATGATTTTGTCTTGGAAAATTGCAGTTCTATTTCGACTACGTAACGACGTCATATAGAAATTAATAAGTTGGGTTGAAGAGAGATAAACAAGTCTATCATAATTTTTACATGAAATAGAAAGTAATGGGATAATTGAACATAATATCCCAACATATTAAATGGAATTTAGATTCATAATACAGAAGAAATGATTGAATAGAAATGAGAAGAGAGAAATCCCTTACGAAATTTTTGGCATGGTAATGGGTGTACACAGAAGGAATTAATGAGAGATAAAAGGGTCTATAAACATTAAAAAATAAGTATGTAATTATAGCAGAGGTTATAAATTACACCCAAACATTTTTAATTAATAATAGAAAGGGAATAAAAACATAAAGAAACTTGGATAAAAACGAGAATGGAAGAAATCCATTACTTGAGTGTGCGACTTCAAAAGATTTAAGAGGTGATTATTGAGAGATTGAGGTGACTTGGGAGGATTATAGAGAGGGTAGGAAATATCAGGGATGTCATCCAAGGATTTATAGTGAAGATAAGTGGGATATTTGGTGGGTTTATATAGAAAATGAGAGGGTAATTCCTTAATATTTCACAAACTTATTTTTTGGAATCTATATAATTAAATATTCAAAACCAAAAACCATAGAATGGTTTTTACCATGGGTTTTTCAAAATAAGAGTTGAAAACATTATTTTATAAGGTCAATGGATGAACATATTAAAATCTTATCCTTGATTATGTTGAGGTTAGTCACACCCTCATAGAAATGAATTTAAAATCATAAAATATATTATACATTTTAGAGGATTCACTAAGGCATTATAAAAAATATAAAATAAATATAAATCACATTATTTTGATATTAAAATATAAATTTGGTTGATAATACCCATTATTGTATTTATTACATCATTTTGGGGTCATTATGATGTTAGAAAACACATATTTTATTTATAAGTTTTTTAATTTTTACCCAAACATTCAACTGTCTCAGAAAATTATGAAAAATTGACCGTTGGATAATTTAGACATCCTGATTAAAAAAATAATATTAAATTTATCTAAATAATTTTTTTAAATATGTGAATTTTCACTTTTAAAATGAAAACTGAGATTTATTGAAAAATCACGGGTTTTGATAAAAATAGTTTTCAAACCTTAATGAAAATTATATTTGACTTCATAAATATTATATAATCATATATTATTTATAAAATTAATATGGTAATAATATTTTATTAAAATATTCATTAATTCATTAAAATAAATTCTTTAAAAAAACACTTTCTGTTTTTTCGTATATAGATGCAACTCTTATCAAACTAATTACCTAACCATTTACAAATATTGAACTGATATAATAATAATTTATAATAATTTTTTATAATATTATTAATACAAACATTATTGTAATATAATAATGTATATATTTCTCAAAAGTACTATTTTCACCTGAAAAAACAATTTATCAAATTCATCATTTTTTAAGAAAGAATATCCCCATAAATGAATTAACAGAATAAGAATTTTATTTAAAGAAAGGGATTAAACAATAAGAAACTAATATAATGTTACATAACCCATTGAAAAACCCTAAAAAGACCCAAGGGTAAGGTCTGAGATGGTGATAGACTCTTGGGGAGGATCAGATAACATCACCCGTGTGGTAATCTCTATTAACTTAAACTTCTCATATAGGAAATTCTGTTCAAGATTAATGTGTTAAAGCTCAGTTTGGGATTTTTTAAGAGTGAAGACCAGTGAACCTACCTCCTTTATGAGATTAAAAAAATGAGCTTCATACAGACCATGTCTAATGGATGAGGCCATCTCCTCCATTATCTATGTCGAAAGGATTTTTTTTAAAAACCATATATTTATATCAGTCATGTGATCACTATTCAAAAACTATATTATCAATGGTAATGATACTTAATGGTAATTTAAAACCAATAAAAAAATATTTAATGTTTTTTTATATCCATAAGAAATTAAAATAAAGGGAATTTTATTCATAATAATTCCGGTCGTTACAATCAAAGTCATCATTTCCACTTACAGAGACAAGGTGATTGCGCAGCTGGAAAAAAAGCATCCGAGACACTGACCAATGTGGTTTTTGAAAATAGCCTGACAAACTAAGGGTAATAGATTTCCTATATAAGTTTCATAAACATTCAATTTAATTTAATTTTGTAATGGGGCCTGCTAGAACACCTCAATAGTGAGTCTAGGTTGACAATAAATTCCATCAATACGAAGATGTTAGAGGATCTCAAAGTCTTTTATAGTATTGTCAAAATTATCCTTATGAATAGAGGTAGCATCCCAAATGGTAATGAGAATCCGTGTATGACCTACATTTATACTATATGAGAAATTATTATTAATATACAGATTAATGAATATTTTCCTAGGTAATCAAATAACATTAAAAATAATCATCGTATATAAAAATAATATATACTTTAGGAAATAATTAGATCAATGAAAACTAATGCGGATATTTAGGGGAGATTTAATGTTTAATGGTCATTGGAAAGTGAATATTTCAATGGTACTAAAAAAATGAATCATATAAGTTAATATCAATACCATACTTAGAAAAATAAATCAAAATCCATCCAGTGAATGAATAAGAATGTTTTCAATAAAATATATCCCAAGTGGAGTAAAATTAAAGGTTTATTATGATTGATGAATAAAAGTATTATTAAAATATATTTCAAAATAAATTATTGAGGAAAATATCCTTATCATTTTTGAAAATATTTTTGAAAATACCATTTTATTTTAAAATCACTTTTAAAATAATTTTCATTAAAAATAATTTTGAAAACATACAAAGGAATATTCAATGAAAATGATGACAAACAATTCTGTACATGTTGTACAAGGTAAAAAGAACATTACTTTTGCACTGTAAAAAAGCTAGAAAAGGGACTTGTTCAGAAAGAGAAAAGAATATTACTTTTAAAAAAAATTTTAAATACAAAATGTTAAAAATTAATTTAATAAATCATTTTGGAAAGGTTAAAAAAATTAAACCTTTTTATAAAATAGGGTTTTTATAAGAAAACAGGTTCTCTGACGAAAGAGAAAAATTAAGTCATGTTTTATTGAAAAACTTTTGAGTACCAAAGAGTAGAAATATGGTACTGTTACATTAAAAAGATCATTAATAACAATATTAGAATAAAATTAAATGATTTTTTATAACATTATCAAATAATTTCCTCGAATGAAAATTCAAGTGTAAATAATTCTGAATAAAATGAAATTGTATAGTGAACCCTATAAAAGACCATAAAATTGAAGTGAGACTCAAAAAATTAATAGATTATGTGTATCAAATGTAAATCCAAATAAAATAAGGGTATATATAAAAATATATAGTAAAAAGTCTTTATATAAATAATCATATAATATTAACGACAAGTAGGAAGAAATATTACTTAATGAAAATAAAGTGAGTTATGAAATTATTTTCCACTCGATAACTCTTAATTCAAATCCCCTTAGATTAAATATTTCAAATTGAAACAAACAATAACATGAATATTGAATTTTTCATGATATTACATGTCAATAGGCAGTGTATAAACTATATAAATGTGAAATGGTGCATAATAATAGATAACAATAAATGGAATGTAAATTGAGATAAAATCACTTACCTTGCATTTCCTTTGGGGTGGTTAGGACTTAAAACCATGTACAATGGTTTCAAATAATTTATTAAATTATTTTAGAACTATATTAATATTTATGATATTATATATGATGATTTAATAAAATATTATTACCCTTTTGTTAATAATATTTTGTTATTTTCTCAATTTTAGGTGTTAATTTCTTTGTTTTTGGAGTATGTTTAACTTGTTATTTTTTTTTTCTTATTGTGTGAATCATGATTTAAAAATTTTAATAATTGAAACCAAGATTTAAATATCAAACACACACACACATATATATTCAGTATTTATTTATTTATAATAATCCATAATATATGGTGATCAGAAATGGAATGCACTGTTTATGGAGATGGTAGGTCATACATACGCATGAACTCTACTTACATTTACTTATCATATATAAAAATTAAGTGATATATATATATATTATAATTAAATTATAATTTTCTTATATATATGTTACATATTTTTATTTAATACATCTTTAATACATTCCATGTATAGAATGAACGAATCATATTGCTTTGAGGAGGTGGTAGTCAACACATCCACAAATCATGTAGCCATATTCCCAGAAAATGAAAATCACAAAGCTATGTTTTTTATAAGAATTACATAAGTATAAAGAAATTATAAATATAATATATATCATATATAAAAAATAAAACTATCATTATTTCCCACTATGAAATTTCATAAATAGAAGAATGAACAACACCGGTTCACGAGGCAGTAGTTTGCTGTACACACGAACGATGATTACATATCCCATTTGATGGATGTGTGTGAAAATATATGTCTGAATCTTAGAGTAACAACATATCAGTATATTAAAGATATTTAGGTTATTATATATTTATTATATAATAATAATTGAAGGTGTGGATAAGTAAATGAAACAAAAGTGATCATTGAAGAATGTTACATTTTTATTCGGGCAACTCCTTTTGATTTATACCAAAATACTTATTTAGTTAGATTTATTACAAATTTGTGCTTCTAGGATTAAGGTAGTGAATTTGGGAGATTATTTGGGAATTTTTGGATGATCCAAATAGATTTAAAGGTGTGAATACATGTTAGGGGTGAGTGCCTTTTTATAGTGGAGGAGTGAGATTCTTGTAAATATTTGAAAAAGGGAATTCAACCCTTGTTTTTTACATGTCCAGTGGCTCAAATATTAGTAAAAATTATATAAAAGGTAGTATATGGTATAACTATTCTCATAAAATGTATTTTGGACAATTTTATAGGTCATTTTATCTATTAAGATTCATATTTAGTCTTTTGATAAGCTAATTTTTCTCTTAATTTTTGTAATTAATTTTAACTGCATTCACTAATAATTTTGGTAAAAGAAAATGTTTATATTATTATAAATTATAAATTATTGTGATTCCAAATATGGAATAATTTTTTTTTATATTAAAATCACACAAGTGGTAGAAATTATTTTAAAATTAATCCTACATATGTGATGACAAAGCAGGGTTTTAACGTGAAAATGTTCAAAAGTTTGCTAAGTTTTTATATCCAATTTCAAAGTGATATTGGTTCAAATGACCTAAATTGGATTAATGGATTTATAATTTATATATTTTTACTTTAAATATAATTTAAAATTTAATCTATCCTTATAAATTATTGATATTAAAAGACAGTTTTCAATTAAAATCCACTATTTTCACTATTCATCAAAAAATAAAATTTCTTAGAAAAGTACAAACAATTCACCTAAAGAAACTTTTTATATTCCTATTTAAAAAATTAATTTTTATTTTTTCATATTTAATTTATAAAACTTTATAATTTACATATAAAATAGGTGTTCCATTAAAAGGCAGAAAAATTTCCTTTATAAAAATATAGTTTTTTTATGCGTAATATTGGGTTTGTTCTTGTGTTATAACAATAGAATATACCAGATTAATTTCAAAACATTTAATTGAGTATATAATATATTAATTATCTTAAGTTATTTAATCATATTCCTAACCACCATTTTAATGGCTATGTTATATTAAATAACAATATTTTAATAAGATATCGTTGTTCGGTAAAACTCGATCTTGTGTGTAATGCATGCTATCGAAGAAACTTGTTGTTGTGTGTGAAACAAGATAAATAAGTATTTTGTGAATATAAATCTATAGAATATATTAAATTTTTTAAATATACAATAACAACTTGAGAGGTTATATTCCTTTCTACATTTAGTGTTTCATGTTATACACACTATCAAATAAAAGTTTCTCTTTTAGAATTTTTAGGGTGTTATAATGGAAATTGTAATTGGATAATTACATAAACCCAATCAATAAATCCTATGGGAATTGGAAATTAGATCACCCACCTTAAGGTCCTTAGCAAAAGTTCACCAAACCAAAATCCCCAATTGGATGCAAAATGATCAAAATCACAATGACATGAAGATATATGACTATATTTAAGATCAAGATCCAAACAAACAATATCCATTAAAACCTAGATATAAAGCATCAAAAAATTGAAAAAATCAAACTATTCATCAATTAAGGGATATGAGAGAGAGAGAGTTAAAACCAATAAGAAGAGATTAAATATTGGAAGAGAGGCCAAACCCTTCCACAAGATCTATGATTTTCACGAGAAGAGGTTTGAGGAGCCCTTTAATACTCTAGAGATCATCCAAAAGTAAAGTAAATCTTTTAGGTATGATATGGGGTGATTAGAGGTAAACATGGGGTTAAGAAATTTTAATAATATTTTTAAAGGGTTTAAAACCCATGTGCATGATTTCTTGGGCAGAGGCACATGATTTTAAAAACATTGTGCCTTAACTATTTGACTTTACTAAAGGGTTGGATGATTTCTCTTAATTGGTTCATAGTTTGACAAACCATGTTCTAAACACAAAAATCCTCTCTATTTGATGATGCACAGTTTTGGGAGGGAGGCTGCCTGATTTTGTCAAACCATGTGACAACCTTGCAATACCTTCTATACATCAAAAATGGGGCACACAAGTTCCTTGGGAAATCTATATGGTTTTCCATAACTGTGTTCCAACAATACACAACCCTATAGGATTCAAAATTTCTCCAAATTCATTTGAAGAAACCCCACACAAAAACTCAACCAAGGTATAACCAGAACAAGGGTAAAAGGGTACCTAAAAGCGTGTATAAGGAATCTATATAAAGTTGTAGATAATACATATTATAACTCTTATATTATGTTTAAACATATATAAAAATTAATTTGCTATCATGAAAATTCCTAATCAATTTTAAATAATATTAATACCACTTCATGATTAAAAAGATATTTTTCAGAAAATATAGTTTAAATACATTATACGTTTTAATTTAAAAGCTAATTTTCACATAATTATAAATTTAATTAAGTTAAATAGATCCCAAAATAGGATTTATAATTTCATATTTTTTTAATATGGTTCATCTTATAATTTTAGTAATATAATAATTACCATGATTAATTTTTGATCAAGATGAATAAGGGTAAATGGGTATATGAGGTATATTGAATTTTTAATAATTAAAAGGTCACTTACACCTTCTATTATAAGATCCCAAGTTTTTTCTTGAGGTATAAATATTTTATTTTTAGGTAAAATGTGTTTACATTCCTTTTCGGATTAGAACCCTAGCCATGCCATGGTCAAATTAGGTCGTTTTTGATGAAAAAGTGAAAAAGAGGTTGTAATCCAGGTTCACGTCGTGTACTAGAAGTACACATAATGTACTCCTAGTTCAAAACATGTAGTGTCAGTTCACGATGTGTATGTTTTTTCCATAAAAATAAATCCAGGAAGTACACGTCGTTTACTAGAGGTACATATCATGTACTTACCCTCCATGTTTTTAAAAAATAGTGGAAGTAGACTCTTATTTTTGATGGAAAAAACACTTCCTATCATTTTTGGATCCCCAAAAACATCTATTTTTTTTTCATATTTAGAAGCCATCCATACTTCAAATCGAACGTGGTTTTTCTCGATGGAACCACATCAGTAAGTACTCAATTCCTTTTTTGTCATTCTTGGTTCTTCAGAACAACGACTGTGCTATTTGAATTTAGGCTTATATGCCCTAAATCCCATTCTTAGTCAATTATTCAGATTTATTCCCAACTAGGATGAATCTGGACATGATACTATATGATCGCTTTACTTATTAGGAGAGGTTAGTGTCTATAGTTTCTTTCATATTTTCGGGTGATTTTCGGGTGTTCGACTGATATGCCTCCCATCAGACTTTCCAATGTGGTCTTGTTTTTGAGAAAGATGATTGTTGTAGGCTTATTTAGACCTAGCGTGGATTCCTATAGTTTCTTTTTAGGTGAATTGGCACCCATTGCTCATTTCAAGGTCACCCATGGGGTGTTCCTTTTGGATTTAACATGTTTATGCCTATTTAAATCATCCAAGTTGAGTGTGATTTTTCTTTCTGAGTTATAGGAATCTTGTTAATGCCTTGATAGCTTGAATAAAGTTATTAAGAGATGTATTGCCTCCTTTAATATTGATATCTTATGACACTATACCTATTTTGATAGATTGGATTAAATTAAATGTGTTGATATGGGTGCGTATACCCATATAAAATGATTAATGGCATGTTAAAAGTTTAATATGGGAGGTTAGGCCCATATGCTTTGAATATGATAAATGGTTATCATTAGTGGTTATACTCATGGATGGTTCTTATTATGTGAGTGGTTATACTCACATAGAATGGATGTTTAAATTGAATGCTTTGATAGAATGGTTTGGTAGATTCCATGGAATACTCCCCATGGACCTGGAACGCTGTAGTGGACGCCATGGGTTGACTCTTCCCCTTGGGTATTGATTCAGTGGGATGACTCAGGCCTTACTACCCTATGGATTTGGATTTCTTGGGATTGCGTAGGACATTCCATTATAATGATACTAGAATTCCTAGCAGTTCCTAGACCAAGTTTCCACTGGGACACCCATGGGACTCGATGTGGGTGCTTTGGATGAGATCCTTAGATCTGGCCCATCGTGGTCTAGAATCATTACATAGATTCCTTGGTATGTGACACCTTGGATTTGGACCTTAGGGTCTAATTTTCACTATACATAATGGATGTGGGATTTTAGTTTTGACTATATGGCATGGCCATGGGATTCTATCTTTCACTATATGACATGGCCATGGGATTTTTTTCTTGACTTCTTTATTCAACATGGATGCGGTTTATTTGATACAGATGGATGTAACATGGCCATGTAGCTTGTATACTTTTGTATAAATTCCATGTTAGGAGATGACCTTGTTGTAGGTATCCTTGAGGGGCTGTTTAGTTTTAATTTATAGTAGACCAATGCTATGGGCATTCACTTTACTTTATTGTTTTCTTTTCACTTGCTAGAAATTGATATATTGCTGTTAGAACTATATAGAACTAAGTGGTTTCCTACTGTGATGCTTATCTCAAACCTTATTTGGTCCTCCTTGGAGACCCAAATAGATTATATGGTTGTATGTGATGATAAGTGAATGTGCCCTGGTACAGGTTTTTTCTTGTGGATTTAGAGCAGGGGAGAATATGATGAAGATGAGGATTATGATGCTGGGATACCTTTTTGATATTTTGTTCTTTTTGATAATTTTATTTTATTTTATTTCTAATTACTGTTCTATCTTTTTTCTAGATACTTGTTTCATCTATATCATTTTGTATAAGTGACACTTCTGGTTATTGTTATGTCTTTTTGTCTTGTCTTACATTCAGTTGACTACTATTTATTTTTCATATGCTATTTATTGTATGTTTGAATTCCACTATGATAGTCTGGTAATGACGGAATTGTCTCCCCACTGACTCACCTAGGTCGTCAATACTAGTCAGCAGCCTCTGGCATTTGGGGAGATGCACTTGAGGCCATGTGGATAGCCAAGATCGAGTCACTGTTGGGTGGAATACCGGTCCAGGACGTTACATAAAGAAATCCTTGTTAGGTATGAAATTCATACCCATATTTCTCACCAACCATTAATATACCTAATTCAACAAACTCAAAAAACCCTCCTAACGCCCCAGGTGATCCCATTCTCACTCCTAACCTAACTCCAGTTTTCCATGTAAAAGAAAATATTTTTCAACTATAAAAGGAGCCCACTATAACCCATTCTATCATTATTCTTCACCTTAAAAGAATTTATCATTAATTTAGCATACATATAAATCTTTAATGTCCTCACAAGGAGTTACTAATGTTTTAAGGAGACCTCCCAATATCTAAGAAGCTACTTTTCAATATAAAGGTTCTCATCCTCCTTTTTTGATTCACATAATTCTATTTTGATAATCCATTTGAGTTTAAATTGATTATGATTTTATATGTGCCGAATAAAGACTTTACTAACCAAATTATTCCCTATTGATGATATATTACTCTTATATCTCATTCGAAACATTCTATAATTTTTTTATAGTTGTTATACTATAGAAATAACTCCCTGATTCTCTCCCTCTTCCTTTTAATTCAAGTGATTCCTTTATTATAAGACTTTTTATTTTTATGTTATTACTCTTACAAATTATTATAAGAAATAATTTATCTTCATAATGATTCTATATTAATGAGATACTACAATCCTATCTGATTAATCCATTTTATATTCCCTTTTCTATAGTCATCATGATTCCAAAATCATTTCTAGATTATCCATCTTCATGTTGCGAATACCCAACTTTAATATCATTCAATGGTATCCGTATAAATGATTTTTATAATGGTTTATGTATTTAAATTTTTTTCTCAAATAGGTAATTAATAAAGTTGTGTTTCATATACATAATGTAATAATAAGACCGAGTTAGCAAAAATTGCAGGTAAGGGTTTTCATATCAATTTTTTTTTCATTGAGACACATTTTATTTTATGAACCTAATACCATTTTAATAGTGTGTATAATACATATTGGATATATAATATATCTAATTATATTTATTAATTCTATTTTAACTTCATATTCATGTTCTATCTCTATTTCACGAGGTTTTATTAGAACGTTTTTTAAGATTTAAGGGTTTTTGGTCTCAATTTTTATTCATTGAGACATTTTTTAATATTATGAAGAACTTTGTCATATATATGGTTTATATACTAATGAAGAATTTATTTTTTCATATAAAATTATTTAATTCATGTTATTTATATATTTATATTATTTTTAAGATTCAAATGACTTTTGATTCCATGATTACTAAAGTCGTAAGGGTTTTGATAACTCAATGACTTTTCATTGAGTTATACTTATTTATATTAAACATTATCCTTAAAATTTGGTTATAGTCATACCTATGAAGATATTATGTTTTAAAGACATTTTATTTTATAGTGAATTTTGTTTTATATCCATTTATTCTTCCATGATGATTTCATTACTAAAGTTTTATATTGCAAACAATAATTTCTATATTTTCTAATGAACCTTTCATTTCCAATAACATATTTTCCCTTTCTGTCAATTTTTTTCCTTTTTATTGGAAAATATATTATGTTTTATCTCTTATTTAAATTATATTTATGATTATCAATTTTTAAATATAATTTTTATCAAATCATTAAATGATGTGGGTTATAATAAAAGTATAATTTTTTTGATATAAAAGTTAATTAATTTCAAGATCTTATTTTTTATCTTCTAACCCACATTTTCTTATACAATAAATTTAGTTATTCAGGACTATTTATTTCCAATATATATATATATATATATATATATATAATCTATTTGAAACAATATTTTTTTAAATTATTATAAACTCCATTTTATAAAATAGGTAAAAGGGTTTTCAAGAAAAACATTTTTAAAAAGTTTTACTAACAATATATTATCAGTTTCCAAAATACACACCTTAAATGTTATTATGTTTCATGATTGGACTTATATGTTCTATTATAATGTATTTCATTTGGGTTTAAAATATTGGAATCATTGGATTTTATTTTTGATGCTACCTTATGAGATACCGTTGTATAATACCATGAAACCCATTTTTATTTCTATAGGATATTTTATGATTTGATGATTGTTTTTAAAGTGGAATATAAATGTGTATATTATGAGACTAGTAGGCCACATATCACACTCAAATGAATTGGTTAAAGTCTTATATCTCATGAGATAAAAATTTTATTTGAATAGGTTAGTAAGTTGTTAGGTACTCAAAGGGTGAGTATGATGGATTTTTTTCACTACTCACAGATTTACATGTCAATAAGTTATAAAATATCTAGTTGTATAAAGGGTGAGTGTTATGGTTTTTATCTCTACTCAAAATTTTTTGTTTGAGTAGGATGACAGGTAGTTAGGATCACAATGATAAGAAATCATATGAATATGACTGTACACTTTCATTCCTACATTTTGTGTCTCATTCTATATGATTGATGTTTTCTTATCTCATTCCATGATAAAAGTTTTATAGTATGAGATGATATGTATATATTTTAGGAATCGGGTATAAACATATTGATTTATGTTATTTTAAATCATATAATATTCTTTAGTCATTATTTCCCCCAATTTTATGATTTTACCATTATGGTCTTCGATATGTTATCACTTACTAAGAATTTGAGCTCACCCCTTCTTATGTTTTTATTTCCTAGTGATTTGAATATGATTATATCTCATGGAATTTTTATGAGGGGGTAAAGTTATAGAGAAATACTACATCAAGTAAAACAAGTATTTTTATATTACCGGTCCCCATGACAATAAACCTTTCAGTCCTTGTATTTTGTGACTATTTATGAGATGTATTATTTAAATTATGATATCATTGTATTATTTATGTCATGTATAGTTCGGTTCATATCATTTTTTAAACAAGTCAATAATTTAGAATTCATATCTTCATTTCACCATGTTATATTCTTATTATTTTAATGGAACGGTTTCTTCAATTATTATATCATTTTATTCAATTTAAAAAAGATCATCAATAATGATTAACTCTATATAGGATACCCATTTCATGTCATATTTTTTTTTTCAAATTACTTTATCTTGAAATTTAATCCCACATGGGAATTTATCTTTAGGTTTTACTATTTTGGATTGGATGTAGGAAAAACACTTTCTCCACCATGACTTATGACATGAAATAGGTTTTCTATCCAAGAATGTTTGAAAAGTATGTACACCTGAGATTTTTTAAAGGTCTAGTATACATAAAATGTTTTATTTTTCCCCTATTTTAGGAAAGGAATTTGTAGAAGCTTCACCTTTAAATAGACATAACCATAGTCATATTATCATCTTTATTCCATCCATTTATCAAACCATGTCAACATGTTTCATGAAGTGGTATAAACTACCATTGAATAGATTTAAGTCTTCCCAAAATGACTCATACATGTTTTACTAAACTCCATAAATATCCTCTAATATTTAATATCATAAGTTTATTCATTATTAGTTTTTTTTTTCAATAAAAAACATAAAATTAAAAACAAATTTTTGGATTCATAACTTCATTTTCCAAAGTTTCATGAATAAAATAACAAAGGAATAGGTTTTAAGACACCTTCTAGGGTTTAAAAGAGATATATTTATTAAAACATATAAAATAAGGAATACAATATAATTTTTTCATAGAAGAGTAAAAATTAAATTCAAGATGAAAATTTAATTAAAATATAAGTTTGATATGTATGGAGATTCAAGACATCAACAATAAAATAGATACTACTGTTTCATATCCTTTATTTCTTATTATAAAATATTGAATCATTTTATGTTCATAAACTAGAAATTATAAAACATTAAAAAAATAAAATAATTCATAATAGATGATAAAAAGAGACTATAACTGTGCTTAAAAAATTGATAATGATAATGATTTCATTAAAAATGTTTTATAAAATTATATTTGATGGCATGAAATTAGGCACAAGAATATAAATTTATACAATCCATAACATGATGTTCTCCCAATAGTAATACATTTACAAAATAGGATTTTAGAAGGAAAAAATTTAAATAAAACTAAATAAAGGATTTAATTTAAGAAAATACCATCAGTGAAGTACTTCAATGTTTTTGGAATTCTTTACATGATTTAGATCAAAGGTCAAAATCATGTGAAATTTTATGATAAGGGTAATGAATGGGTTTTCACGGGATACATATCAAATAGAAGAGGTTATAAATTTTAGGAAAAATGAATATAAAAAATATTTACTTGATATTATATTAGAATAAATTGAATTCAGTCCATTATGAGTGAAAAATACATTAAAGTTTATGGAATTATATATTTAATAACAATTTTTTTTCTTCTAAAAAATTCATTTAAGAAGAATATATAACATAATATAATAATGTATAAATTGATTAATCTGAAATCAATGATGAAAAATATAAATTTAATGAATCTAGGTTTATTTATGTGAGATTAAAGATGGACGTGGGAGCTAAAAACCGAATTATTGATCAAAATACACCAATTCAGAAAGGGGAAAAATTTTAAAAAATTTATTTATGAAGCTGTTATATTAAAAAATAATCTAAGTAACATTAAAGAGGACATTAAGAATAATAAATGGATATATTCTATGAATGAATATGTTGAACAATTAATAAAAATTCTACTTGGGACATTTTACCAAATCCTAAAGGGAAAACTTCATTATATTTGAAGAAAACATAAAAAGATGTTGAATAATAATAGAGTAGTGGAAACAAATAAATCAATAATTTTATATAAAAGTTATTCCCAGGTTAAGGTAATTGAGCATAAGGAAATATTTTTCCCAATGGATATATTTAAATCTATAATAATATTCTTAGATATTTATTCTAAAAGGACTTTTAAAGAGTATTAAATAGATGTAAGGACTATATTCATGAATATAGGTCATAAAGAAGAACCTTTTGGTTTCATGCCTAATGATGATAATTAAATGTTCTCAAACTAAATATTTTTTTATAACACTGTAATATTTTATGAAATATTTTTTTTCAAGTAAATTTAATTTCAAAAATATATTGTGTTAGACACAACACTTAGTTTTAAAAAACTGTGATACACTATTAATATTATTATTTAAACATTACTATTATAACCTAGCCATCAGAATTTTTGGTAATATTAAGAATAATATTTTTAAAAAATTAATTATAATGGTTTTATATAAATAAAACATATTGATAAAAATAGTACTATATTTTTAGTAAAGTTTTTATATGTTTTGAAAATAATATTTTCTAAAAAAATTGATTTTTTTGAAGAAATAATAAAATTAATATTTGGAACTTTTATAATTTTTTTTTAAAAAAACTAATTTATTTTTTGGAATCAATATGTAAAAATTGACATGGGTTAAATTGTTAAAAAGTTTATGAAAAGAATAAATTTTTAGTGAATAGTAAAAAATAGGTATTTATTAAAACTAACATTTTGTTTAATGCATTTAAAAAGTTCCACCTTGTTTAAAATTGTTTTAAAACTAAAATAAATTCAATTATGATATTATTAAACCAATTTATTTCATTTTAATAAAATTAATATTTAATTTTTAGATAAAAATATTCTATAATTATGTAAATTTTATCTTTGGAAAACCGCTTTTTCATCACCAATGCAGGTTTAATTTTATATTAAATATTTCTAGTTTTGTGAATTGAATTTTGAAAAATTTATTCCATATTTTTAATAATAATAATTAGTATCATATACTAAGATCAATTTTTTTCACAATTAACATTAAAAAAAATAAAAATTAATTACCATAGTTAAGATTAAAACGGGTTTACTAGGGGTTAAACTAAAAATATAATTGTTAAAATGTATAATAGTCTAGTAAAATTCTTATTTTATATAATTATTTCAAAATTTCTTATATAATATTTTATAATGATCCATTTGGGTCCTTTTGGAATTTTTAAAATATGGATGCACATTTTTTATATAAAAAATTCAATGTGTGTCCTCTTCCCCACATATAAAAGGGTACCAACTATCCTCCATTACTCACACATAAAAACCATTTTTTTAATCCAATAACTACCAAAATATATTACTTAATTCATAAAAAACATCATATAGTTATTATTTTGATTATGAGACACTCATATGAAAGCTTTTGGTGCTAACCTATGGAGATTGTCAAAAGAAGAGGTAACATTCTTAATTGACCATTTTTATTTTATTTATTCATCCAGTTCATTCTAATCCACTTAGAATATTCTAGTAAAATATCACCAGTTTCTCACATATACTTTTATTTTATTATGTTAATGTAATAACCAATATTAATCTCATCTTCTATCAAATGAGAAATGAAACAGTCTATCATGTGTACGGTAAACAACCACCTCACGAACCGATATAGTTTGTTTTACATTACCACATATCATTGGTGGATATAATGTTGTATTTAAATTAAATGTAATATATTCATAACATAATTATACATCTATAATTATAATATCACATTTGACTTCTTACTTTCCAGTCTGATGGAATACGATAACATTTCTCTTCTATACGGCAGACTACCGCCTCACATAGCGATGTGATTCATTTTTCACTTAATCTTTATGTGTAAGGTGATAAAGATATTTTTAATGAATATATGTTATACCTATGAAATAATAATGACTCTAATGGTGATATAATATTTACCTTTATTTTGTTCCTTACATCAATAAAATGGATACATCGTTCATGTGTACATATAACATACCATTTCCAGGAACAATGTAATTAAGATATTTCTCTATCATTTATGGATTACTATAAATACATATTTAATTAATATATATGATATTTATATGATTTTTAAAATTTTGGATATCATGGAAGAATGATAAATATAAAAATATTGAAAATACCAAATCAAAACACACTTGAAAAACAAAGCAGTTATTTCCCAAAACATGATTTAAACATGGAATTGATAATATAAAGGTAATAAAAGGTTATAGGTAAATAAAATATAGTATTATACATATTATTATGGTTTTATAATATTTTTAAAATAAAAACATGTTTATTATTTAGGAGTTTCAAACGTTTACTAAGGAAATAGATACTTAAGGTAATAGATTTTCATATCCCTTTTATTTCCATGGGACCTCTGACATATTCACCACTTGTTTTTTTGTGGTTTATATAATTACCATAAATGTATTTTATTATTATAATCCTAGAATTATGGGATATTAATATACATATAATTTTATTTATTTTATTGGGTTTACGATTCAAAAGATACCAATGTGGAAAAGGTTTCTTGTAATAATCCAACTATTTATCAGTATTTTATAAGATTAAGTCTCCAATGAAGATATACTTTGAAATATCACTCAATAAGATAATGATTTTTATTATCCTATGGGTATGTCATTTTAATACATGTTTTCCTTTCATTTTCCTCTCTATATGTACCCAAGAGTTCAAAATAACGTTTTTAAGAAAAATCATCTTTATTTCTCCCTTCGGTCGAAAATCATTTTTCTTTCATGTCATGTTTTCTAGGAATATTTTATATAGAGTTTTTATTATTATAAAATGATATTTAAATTAATTATAAAGCATTATTAAATTTTTGAAAAATATTTTTAAATGAATGTTTTTTTACATTTTCCAAATGTGGTACTTTTGACTTTCCCCAAAAATGTAAAAGGAATATTTATTTTAACATGTACGACATGAAAAATATTTTCTACCATATTGACCAATCAGTGTTTTGAAGAATAATTTATAATTTTACACATATATATTTAAATAAAAGTATTTCCAAAATGTTATATAAAATTTATTTTTTAAAAAGGTGACATTCCAAATAGAATCGTTATTTTCCCCAAGAAATGTTCCAAGTGATATTTCAAAATCATTTTCCATCTAAGATGACATACTTTTATGTTACATAATATTTATTGGGGATGTAATACAATTATAATTTCCTTATTCTTTCTCTAGATGATTTATATTTTTGATAACAAGATTTTTACAAAACCCATTCCTTTTTCCATGTATTTTTCTTTGATGAAATGATATAGTGTTTATGAAACCCATTTCTTTTCCACATATTAATATATGATGATATGTTTATGGAATACATTTCTTTTCATGGGATATGATATGATCAAGGTTTTATGATATTTTGGAACACCTATGTATGGATTTCATTATGTGATGATGGTTAAATTATAACCAAGGATAGTTGTTATGTTATAACCAATGATAGTGGTTACGTTATAAACAATGACGATGGTCATGTTATAAACAAAGATGGGTGGGACCTATATCCCTCTTCAATGAATTTTTTAAAGATTAAATTATCCTGATATATATGTGACTAGAATGGGGTGTGAACCTAGTCTAATAAGGGACCTTTTCCACTATTATAGTATTGGGAGTGAAACCTGACACCTAAAATGGTTTGGGCAGTGAACCCATTATACTTTGATAGCCTTATAAATAGGAATTGAATACTAAGGAAATACTAATACATGATTATGTGTGTGACATGGATCTATGTTTTATAAAAATTTCATGCTCTTATGGATCATGTTCTTTGATTGCATTATTATTCATGTCTTATGAACTAGTATGATTTATGTAACGACTCATATTTATGATATAAAATATGCATAGTACGAATTTGAAATATTATTCCTTTGTTATCAAACCTTTATTCTCATGTTATGTTGATATCTCCCCTATTTACCCTTAAAGAGAATCTAAGATCACCCTTTCTTATGATTATTTTACCCAGATTATGAATAAATTCATTTTGTATTATATGTTGAGGAAGGGTTCATGTTATGAAGAACATAGTGGGAGATGATGTAGTTCACCAATGAACCTATTTCTTATGTATACAAGTTTCTAAATTCACTAAAATTAAACAATTTGGACATATATCACTATGTTATGTAATGAATATTCATATTTTAATATTTAATATTTATGAATGAGAAGTGTGGGTCATTATAGTTTGAATTAGAGAAAGTTTTAGTTACATTTGGAAACTAGGATGTGAAAAATTTATTGATACCCCTAAGGATGCACCAAAGGATAAGTCTTAGGATAAATATAATTATAGAAAAATATACTGGAATTTTAGTAAAGGATTGGGTAAATGGTTTCTAAGAAATTATATATATGTCCAGAAACAAAAATTGGATTTGGCTCTAGAAAAATTGTACCTAGGGTTAATAACTTCTAAAAGGATGAATTTAGATTGACACAATTGTCACCTGGTGCAAGAGAATGGTATTTTATGCACACTTAGTTTGAAATTCCTAAGTGATGGGTTTTTTTGCACACTTAGTTTGAAATTCCAAAGTGACATGCTTTGTAAATTTACAAACACTTTACAAACCATCATGAAGGATTTGAATAATGACGAGTCATAGAAGGTTTTGTGATTTAAATTTACTATAAGTGATTTTTCATGATTATGTGGTTTCCTTCTATTAAGATTGTTTCTTACACTGTTCTTTTTGTTTTTATTTAATGGATGAAACAAGGAGAAATCATGCTAACACTAAATTCAATATACAATTAAGTGATTATGAGTGATCAAATTGGATGATGAATAGAGAGAATGATATCAGGATTATTCCTAATCACATATGATTATAAATAATTAACAACTTGAACTTATTTTAGTTTTTTAATGAATAAAATAAGAGAGTTAATGACTTTTATGAATGTTTTTGAACATATAAGAAAGAAGTTTTGTAATCCTATATTTCAAGATGGTGGGAAGAATAATCTATAATAATATATTAAATTGAGGGTAAGATGATTTCTATGTAGAAATTATGGTCCTAGAGTAATGAGTTTTCATGTAATTCAATGTATCATATATGGGGAACTTGAGAATTATCAGAGTCAATTCCCAAAAGTAAGGGTTGGCGCTCAGACCAAGGAAGGACTTGTGTTATTCCAACCTTTGAAGTGAAAGGATTGATGTGTTTTTTCATTTTGATTCAAGAATTATGTTGTTAAAGTATTTTTATTAATTTTATATTAGATAAATAATCATGAAACATATAAGGATATGTTAATTTTGTAATCATATATGTCTTCATGTATGGTTAAATTAAGAGTTATGGATGCCATCATGGGTTAATGAGTTTAAGGTTGATCATATTTTCAAATTATTAAACACCACTTTTTTAGTTTTATGTGATGGGATTAATGAAATCTTTGGATTGGGTTTTTAGGATAATGTTAATGTAATCCTTAAGTTCAACATGATAAACTATTTGATAAGAATGATATTTTTATAAGTCTAAAGGTATTGATAGACTTGATGATTTATATGATCTTCAATGATTAATATTATTTTCAACATTGTTGATCATATTTCAGGAGATATTATAAGAATTATATTATGATAGTTTTAGTAAAAAAATACAACATGTCACATATTTCATGGTTACGGGGCTTGAACCCACAACTGAAGGAAGATAAGTGTGAACCACTTATTGCTGACCAATGTGATGTATTGATTAGTATGAAAATATATTATGAAATGATGTTATAGATAAATATTAAGTTTATTTTTTGAATATATGTTTTATTAAAGAGATAACAACAAGATTTAGTGATAGTTTATGCCTCATGGAAATTTACGGTTCATGATCAAAATTACCTAACTTGTGATTTGGAGTTAAATATGGTACTTTTGTATTTAAAATAGAGGGGAATTTTATTCATATACAAATTTAATATATATATATATATCATAAAATATTAATGTATATATTCATATAGAAATAGTTGAACACAAACTAGAGAAGATGGTTTGAATTGATTAAAGATTATTATTTCTCAATACATTACCGTACTGGGAAAGTAAACAAGGAGGTCTATGATTAGAGTTTAAATGATAATTTTAGATTATATATGATGAGGATAAGAAATATCCAATAATTATTGATTTTAAAAGGATGGATCTAGAAATATTAAAAGAAGGAGATAAATATTATCTCTATTAAATGGGTGTTGAACTACCTATCCATGTAAAGATTAATAAGGTATATATGGAATATGTAGAGATACATAAAAAAGGTGATAAATTTTCTTGAGTCTATCCTCGATCTTGATGGAATGATATGTTTAAGGAATTGTGTATGTGTTCCATCCATACTATGTTTTAAGAAAGATCAATTAGAGTAAGCTCATAGATCTTCAATATCTATTCATACAGGGAAGTATATAGATGTATAGAGATGTAAATAAGTATTTCTGGTGGATTGGAATGAAGAGATATATTGTAAATTTTGTTTCTTTGTGATTGCTATGTAAAAAATTTAAGGTTGAGAGACAAAATTTAAAAGGGATGTTACAACCATTACCCATTAAAAAATGGAAAATGGAAAAAATCGCCATGGATTTTGTTGTTGGGCTCCACAAAACATCTAAAGGGAATAATTACATATTGGTTTTAGTCTATCATCATACAATGTGATAAAAAATAATCAATATCATAGAATATTTCTCCCTAGATTATATTTCCAAAATATACACTAAATAAGTGGTAAGGATTCATGTATTGACACATTCAATTATATCCGATCAGTATCTGAGGATAATCTCAATGTCCTGGAGAAGTCTTGCACAAGACCTAGACCCAGATGTAAATTTAATAATTTTGTATCATCCTCAGAAATATTGTAAGTCTCAGAGAAAATATGAAATTATAGAGGACATACTAAGATATTGTTCTATGGATTTCAATAGTTTTTGGGACAAACACCTTCCTCTTATAGAGTTTTCAATATATATATATATATATATTTAACTCAATTATTAATATGGAACCCTATGAATCTCTATATGGAAGGAATTGTATAACTAAGAGTACTGGGATGAAGTTAGGGAAATAAATCTATTGGGACCTGAGTTGTTGGAATTAATGGTTGAGAAGGTTATATCCATTCAGCTACACATAATGGAAACACAGATTTAAAAAAAAATTAATACAAGAAATCATTGGTGTTATATGGAATTTTATGTTTGTGATAAGGTATTTCTAAAAAATTATCCATGGAAAAGGGTAATTGGTTCTTTTGAGAAGGGAAACCTATTACCTAGGTATACCAGTCCCTTTGAAATTATTTATCATATCAAGTCCCTAGCTTATCAATTCACACATCCATCAAACCTCTCTCAAGTCCATGATGTGTTTCATGTATCTCTTCTGAGAAAGTACATAACTGATCCTTCACATGTACTGAAATCATAATTCATATTGCTGGATCATAATCATTATTATGAAGAATAATTGGTGGATATCTTATATTGTATAGTGAAAGTGCTATGAGGTTATAGTTTTCTGGAGAAACCACCATCTTGAGGAAGCTATGTGGGAACCTGAGGATGTACTGAGGAAGAAGTATCCACAATTATTATTACTGAAGTGATGAAATTTTGAGGAAAATTTCATTTCAATGGGGTAAAATGTAACACCCATATATTTTTTGAAATATTTTTGTTCAAATAAGTTTAATTTCTTAGATAACTTGTGTTATACACAACACCGAGTTTTAAAAAACATTAACATTATCTTAATATTATTATATAAACATGATTGTTATAACATAGATTTTAAACATGGAGTTACGAATATGAATAATTTTTTTTTAAAAATTAATTATACATTTTTGTATAATAAAATATATTGATAAAAATATTAAATATTTAGTAAAGTCTTTATACGATTCAAAAATAATATTTCCTCAAATTTTTTTTTGTAAAAATATAATTAAATTAGTTTATGATATTTTATAAAGTGAACTTGAAAAAATTAACTTCATTTTCAGAATCAAAATTTTTAAATTATCTTAGGGTGAATTATAGGGGTTTTTCTTAAGATAATAGCTTTTTAGTGAATTGTGAAAATATTAATTTTTTTGAAACTACTTTTTTTAAATCATTTACAAAGTTAATTTTTTTAAAAATATATTAAAATTAAAATTATTTCAACTTTATTATAATTAAATCAAACTAATATGTGGGAATCAAGTTAGTATTTAATTTTTAAATTAAAATATTCTATACTTATGAAATTTTTTGGTTTGAAAAACCGCTTCATCATTTCATATGTGTGCTTAATTTTAGATTAAAAATTTTAAATTATGTGAATGTAATTTTTAAAATGTATTAAATATTTATAATAATTATTATTAATATAATATAATAAATTAAACTTTATTTTTGGTCAAAATGAATAGAAAAAATAGTAATAATTAATTATAGAGGTTGGTTAAAATGGTTTTACTTGAGAGAGGGGGGTTTAACTAAAAATAAATGGGATTAAATGACCTAAAAACTTATAAAATTTATTTTTTATAATACTATTTAGAATTTATATCATATAAGGTTTTATAATGAACCATTTCGGAGCCTTTTGAAATATTTAAAACATGGGTACATAATTTTATTTTCCAAAATTCCAAGTGTTCCCCTTCCCCCACTTATAAAAGGGAACCCCATATCCTCCCCAGTTAACACTTACAAAACCATTTTATGCATAGAATATCTACCCAAATATCTTCCTTACTTACCTTCCCACATAATATAGACATTAGTTTGGTTATTAATCCCCCTGAATAAGGATTTTGGTGCTATCATAAGGAGGTTGCTCGAAGAAAAGGTAACATTCTTAACTTAATATCCTTATTTTATCTATTATTCAACCTCCTTTAATTAATATTAAAATATTATGGTATAGAAGAATAATTATATAAATTATACCAATATTTTATTATTCTAATTTAATAACCTATGTATATCCCCTCTTCTATCAAAAGGGAAACGAGGTCGTTGATCGTGTGTATGGAAGACGACGGCCTCATGAACCGATGTATTTCATTTTCCATCACCGCCTACCATGAGTTGATATAATTATAGATTTAAATTGAATATATGATATTCATAAAATAATTATTCTTCTATAATTATAATAAAATATTTACCTTATTACATTCTATACCTTTGGAAAATGATAATATTACTCGTGTGTACAGTGGACAACCGATCGCAAAGCGATGTGATTAATTTATCACTTAAAATTTACATGGAAGGTTATAAGGATAATTTTAATGAATATATGTTATATATATAAAATATTAATTACTCAATAAATTTTATATATTATTTTACTTCTTTCAATTCCTTCCATCAAGAAAATGGATACATCGTTCATCCGTACGTATGACCTACCGTATCCATGAATGGTGTAGTTATTTTCTAAATATAACTTTTATAGATTACTATATATACATATGTAATGAATATATATGATAATTATATAAATTTTAAAATTATATAGATTATTTAACCGAGATCAATGTAAAAATAACAAAAAATACAAAATCATAATGGACATGAAAAACAAAACAGTTATTACCCGAAAAATGATTTCAACAAGGAATTGTTAATAAACAAGATGTAAAATAGTATATATAAATAATATATGGTATTATAAATATTATTATGGTTCTTAAATATATATGTAATAAACCTTTATTTTTAATATAATATGTTTGAATGTGTACGAAGTAATTTGAGGCATAAGGTAAGTGATTTTCATCTCACTTTAAATTTTGGGGGACACATACCATATTCACCACTTCTTTATTTTTTGTAGTGTGTAAATTTAACATTAATATATTTTATGAGTCATATCAAATAATTATGATATATTCATTTATATATAATTTTATTTATTTCATCGGCCATACAATTTGAATGTTTCCAATGTAGTAAAGGTTTTATGTTACCATCCCATTGTTTATCAAGATTTTTTAAGATCAAGTTTATGACAATGAAATATTATAAAATATATATATAAAAAACTCATTAATTTTATTATCCTCTTGTTATTTAATGAGAATACATTTTTAATTTCAATTTTCACTCTTTAGGCACTCAATAGTTTATAATAATGTTTCTTATAAAATTGTACTTTATTTTTCTCTTCGGTCGAAAATCATTTTTCTTCCATGAAAATGTTTTGTAAAAATGTTTTAAAAAAAGTTTTTACTATTATCCAATTATTTATTAAATAAAATTTTACCCCTATTTTTCTTTTTTCTTTTTTAAGGAACATCCTTACTATTTTATGAATGATTAACTTTCTAATATGATAAAAAATGTGAAATGAATATTTGTTTTAATGTATACTACCCGTACATTATTTTCAACCATCATGAACACTCTATGTTTTAAAGAATACTTTTTAATATTCCATGTATATTTCAAAAGAAATTGATTATAATAATTTTATGTGAAACTATAATATTTAAAAAAGTGATTTTCAAAGAGGAAATGTTATTTCCGTCAAGAAATGTTCCAAGTGGATTTTAAAAATAATTTTCCATCTAATATTCCATCCTTCTATATTAATTAAGATTCACTAGGTATGTTATACAATGATACCATAATTATTATTTCTTTGTATGGTTTATGATTTTGATGAAAAAATGTTTATGAAACTTGTTATTTTTTCCATGGGTCGTGATATGATTAAATGATTAAATGTTTATGAAACCCCTTTATTTTACACTAATTATTCTATGATAAAATGTTCATGAAACCCATATATTTTAATGTATTATAATATGATTAATGTTTCATGATATTATAGAACAAAAATTTATTAATTTAATTATGTGAAGTTGGTTACTTTATAACCAAGGATGGTGGATAAATTAAAACCAAGGATAGTGGTTATGTTATAATCAAAGGTGGTGGGCACGTTATTACCAAGAATGGGTAGGACTGATATATCCCTCCAACACATTCAATAAAGATTGAAATATCAGGAGATAAAATAGTCTATAATATGGAGTGATCCTAGTTCAATAAGGGACTTTACCCACTATGATAGTCTTGGGAGTGGACCTTGACTATTATGATGGTTTGGGGAGTGAACCTAGTACACCATAATTGCCTTGGAAGTAATCCATTAATACTAAGGAAATGACATTATATGATTATGTGTATTCCAAAAAAAAGTATTATTATATATTTTTTTCTTTTATGGATCATGTTATTTGATTACATTATTATTCATGTCTTATTAATATCCTAGATTTATGTTATGACTCATATTTATGATCTATGATATGAAGTGTATGGTTTTGAAATGATATTATCTTATTATCATACCCCTATTCTCATGTTATGTTGATATATAAATCTTATACCCTTACTGAGAATTTGATCTAACCAATTATTATGTTTTTCCACCTTGGTTGTGAAGAAACTTAGTATGTTTGATATGTCTAATAAAGGTGATAGTTTTGAAGAAAATAGTGGGAGATGAAGTTGTTCACCAATGAACTAGCTGTTTATGTATCCAACATTATAAAGGAACTAGACCTAATTGATTATAGTTTTTATCATCATGTAATATAGTGAATATTCATATATTAATATGTAATATTTATGTATGATAAGTGTGGTTAATTATAGGTAGTATCAGAGTAAGGTTTTTTAACCTTTAGAAAATAGGGTGATAAAAATTTAATGAGAAAACTAAGGATATGTATAAGGATAAGTATAAGTATAAAAAAAAGTCATATAATTTTGGTGAAGGATAGAGAAATTGGTTTTGAGAAATTATGTCTCTATCTAGATACTACAAGTGGATATGAATCCAGAACAGTTGTAACACCCCGAGATTTTGAGAATTATTTTCTTTTCGAATTAATTTAACTTTTCAATATATTTCATTTTACATGACACTAAAAATATTTATTTATATCTATATATATTATATCAATAAGTCAAACATTCTTTTAACACATAATACCAACTTGTCTTGCGCTACACGTAATACTAACTTGTCTTGCACTATAAGCAACACTAACTTGACATACGATGCACACAATACTGAGTTTCGATGAAACATATTTTTCATTATATAATTAATTAAATGATATAATTATAACTTAATCATTATAAATAATTATATTAATAGTAACAAATTATTTGAAAATTATTTTTATAATTATTTTGTATAAATAAAAAATTTTGATAATGAAATATGATATTTTTGGTAAAGTCCTTTTATGTTAAAAATATTGTTTTCTTAAATAAACCTCTTTTAATAATACAATTAATTTTAGAAATATTTAGAAATTTAATTTGATAAAATAAAAATAATTTTTGAATTCATAATTTATAAATTATCCTAGGGTAAAATTTTGCATTTTTCTGAGAAACATCATTTTTTAAAGAATAATGAAAAATACTACAATTTAGTTAAAAACAACCTTTTTGTTTAAATAATTATTAATGATAAATTATATTTTTTATTAATTTTAGAGTCAAATTAGATCAATTTTACATATATTTATACAATTAACTTCATTATAATCAATTTTACATTGAAATTGAATATAAAAACATAATAAATATTTGAACGTTTTTCTACTATAAAAACCCGTTATTTCACCATGTATGTGGGATTAACGTTAATATTAATTTTCCCAATTTTGTGATTAGAATTTTTAAAATATGACATAAATGGATTTAATTAGTATTATAATTTTGGAATACTAATGTAAACTTATTTTCTACCAAAATGATTAGTGAATGTGATTAAAATTAATTACGACGATTAAGGTACGAATAAGCTTAATAAGGGACTAAACCTTATTATTAAGGACTAAAATGACTTTGAAACTTTTCCAAAATACATTGGTTGCCAAAAATTGACGATTTTTCCACTAGGTTCTAAATATATGGGTTATTGGGATATTTTTAAATGGATGTTCCCTATATAAAAGGGTAAGTAAGGAAAAAGACAAAAAATGGAACCTTCCTTACCTTTAACATTTATAAAACATTGAGATATGTAAAAAAATCATATTTTCAGTTATATATATCATTTTTAAATATATATGGGTTATTTTAATCAGAATAAATTATCTATAATTTTTAGAGATGTTTTAGGTACTTAAAATGCTTAAGAAATGTCAATATAATTATTATTTAGTTAATAATCAACTAAAATAAATGATACTATAAATATTAAAAGTGAAGTTAATTGATTGAATTATTGTATTTTATTTTTATTTTTTAGATTAATATATCATGTTGCAGACCTATAAACATAATATATTTTAATTCCAATATAATATTGTTATTTAAAAATTAACATTAAATAAATAATGTCAAAATTGACTTTATTGTTATTTTAATATAAATGAATCTTATATGATTTAAAAATGATAAAAATAATCTATTATGAAAAGTTACTTTTAAGTGTTAATTTATATTAAATATGTTATAAATATATTTTATAATTATCATATTGACCCATTTTATGTAAATATGTTGTCAAGATGGTTCGGGTTCAAGAATCATTTTAACACGTCACATGCGATTGTTTTAATATTAATTTAAAAAAAATAGAATTTTAATTTTATAAATTATATATAATTTTAATAATTAAGTGTATATATATTTTATAATGAATATCAATTTAATTTAGCATTAAATTTTTAAATTAATTATTTTATAAAACTAGACTCTTTAACAAAAACCAAAATGATAAAATTGGGGAATCTTAGAAGTTAATGAACCAAATAATTAAAATGCACGTTTTTTTTGTGTGGATGAGTTTTTCTCGACCTTGATTATCTTTTAATCCATTATTTTTCAATTTTTTAGGAACTTTAGGTAAGCTATACTACCCATTATTGAGTACCTTTTGGTATTTACAAAAGTGCCACTCCCCCTACACTAGAAAAAGCAAGCACTATACCCCTTCCTCACACCTCTCCAGCCTCTTATGTTCTGCCAAGACCTTCCAAAATTGCCGCCCAAAAATCCTCACTTAAACCTTGAAGCATACCTTTGGGAATAAAACATCTCAAGAAATTATTTTTTCACAAACTAAAATGAGTTACTTGATTAAGAGAAAGCCTCTACGAGTACAGAGTGAGTCAAGACACAAGGTAAGGGGATTTCATCTCACTTTTAATTTCATTGAGATAAAAGATATGTTTACCACTATTTCTTTTTGTGTGGTGTATATACTACCAATTATTTTATTAAATGTATCTTTTAATTTAATTTATGTGTATTTACACATCAATTATATGATATTTCTTTCATGGGGTTGAACTTTCAAAAGTTACCAACTTGGTAAAATAGTTTTATCTAAATTTTCCTTCTTTGAGACTCCTATTTTTTTATGCACCTAAAATCTTCTTCGAGGTGTATATAAAAAAATTTACATGTTATATCATTAATATAATTCTTTTCATGATATCCTAAGATTCATGTAATATCCGTTTCTTTCATGGAGAGTATGATCCCAAGATACCAAGTTATAAGAGTTTATTGAGACAACCTCATTACATTTCAAGATTGTTTATGTTTATACTTATTTTAATGAAATATTTTTATTTATATCTTAATAATATTCACAAGATTCTTTATAATCTATTATTTCATGATATACTCATATACTTGTTCTATTTTATACTATTTGGTATATAAGATAATTAAGAAAGTGTTTTTAGAAAAGCCGAACTTTACCCTCTCTTCGATCAGAAATCTATGTTCTCTAAATACATTTTTGATGAATATTATACCATTACACTGGAAGAAATTTATACCATTTTTGACTTTTACAAATATATTCAAGGAAATATTATTATCAATTTTTGAACAAGGAAATTTTCTTTCCATTTTACTATAAAAAAGGAATGTTCTTTTGACCTCATATGATATGTAAGGATTTACCCAATGCCATTTCTTCAAAGATCCCATTGCATTTTTTTTAAAAGGTTAATCTCTCGGAAAATTTTTTTAAAAGTATTTTTCAGGATTTTTTTTTCAAAATTTTTTCAATCTTCTTTTACATGTTTTAAATGAAATTTTTTTTAAAATGTTTTCAAGCCTTATTTAAAATTTTTCAAAGTGATTTCAAAGAAAGGGTTTTCAAAAAAATTTTAAGTTTTCAAGGGAAATGATTTTAAAAAGGTTTTCAGTATTTATTTTTATGCTTTCAAAATATTTTTAATGATATAATTTTAAAAAAAATGCAATATTCTTTTATAAGTTTTCAAGTAAAATTATTTTCAAAACGTTTCCAAGATTTCTTTATATGTTTTCAATGTATTTTCAAAGAAATGGTTTTCAAAACATTTTCAAGATTTCTTTAAAAGTTTTCAAGTTTTTTCAAAGAAGAAGAATTTAAAATTTTTTCAAGATTATTTTAAATGTTTTTAAAGGGAAAGGTTTTCAAAATTATTTCAAGTCTTCTTTATAAGTTTTCAAGGTATTTTCTACGAAAATGATTTTCAAATGGTTTTATTTATCAACAATTCATTTTAAAACAAGAAAGGTTATTTTCTTCAAGAACTGTTTTTAGAGGATATTTCAAAATTATTTTCTATATAAGATGAAATATATTGATGTTACTCATACCTAATAAGAAATTATATAAAGGTTCCATTTATATCCTTTCTATGAATGAGTTATTCTTAATGTCATGATCTTTATGAAACCCATTTCTTCTTCATGGGTAATATGTTTATAAAACCTATTTCTCCCTCATAGGATATATAATTTTGAAACCTGATTCTTTTTATAGGTTATGTTTATGATGAAATGATTATGAAACCTGTCTCTTTCCATAGGTTATGATTTGTTTACATGTTTATGATACCCATTTAATTTCATGGGTTATGATATATTTATATAATATCTTATGGAACATGTATATATGGTTTTATTATGTGACATGTGGTACCTATATCTCCCTTAATTAAATTGTTTAAATATTTATATCTCATGAGATATAAAGATACGGAATGGGGGTTTATTTAGTTTAGTAATACAAGGATTTAACAACAGTTTACTTAGTTCAGTAATAAAAGAAGAGAACAAGGGTTTACTTGGTTTAGTAATACATTCCTGGAACAAGGGTTTACTCGGTTAAGTAATATAGATCTTGAATTATGGTTTACTAATTTTTGTAATACAAGGATGGAATGAGGGTTTAATCAGTTCAGTAATATAGGGCTGGAATGAGGGTTGACTCGGTTCAATAATATAGCGATGGGGTTTACTTGGTTTAGTAATATAGGGTTGGAACAAGGGTTTACTCGATTTAGTAATACATGGATGGAACGAGGGTTCACTCAGTTCAGTAAAGGACTATGTCCACTAAGATGGTCCTGGAATTGATTCCTTAGGTAATATTGAAATAATCATATGCTTATGTGTTTCCAAAATTCCATTTCTTATTCCTATGTTATGCCTGCATGGATTATGTTCTTTATTTCAGTATGATTCATGTCTTATAAATTACCAAGATTTATGCCATGATTCATATTTTTGATCTTTGATATGAAGGGTATTATCTTCTATTTTCATGATCACATTATCATACCATTATAATCATGTTTATGCTTAATAAGATTTTGAGCTCACCCCTTTATGATGCTCCTTTCTTTAAGTTATTAGGAAAGGTTTTAGGTAGTAGTACTAATGATGGATATCTTTATATGATATTTTTAATATTTTTAACCAAGATATAATATTTTTTCCATACTTCCAAAGATAGTAAACTATTACGGTCCTATAGCATGTATCTTTGTAATCTATTAAATATTCTTCTCAAATGATGTAATAACCATGTATGTTAAACCTGGGACACTATAATAGTTGTACCAAGGGGTAATAACTCCAAAAGGGTGCATTGAGGTTGACTCAATCATCACAAAATTCCCAATAAGGGGCCTTTATTCACACCTGGTTTCACACTCCTTAGGGATTTGATTTGGAAATTGAAAAATGTTTTATGAACAACCATGAAGAATTTGTGTAATGGAAATGAATTAACTAGGTTAATATTATGGTTTTATAGAAGGTTTCATGATTTAGACATCCTATAAGTGATCTTTCATGATTATCTGGTTCCCCGTTATGATTATTTTTTCTTACACTATGCATTTTGGCATTAGTCAATAGATGGAACAAGGAGAAATCATGATAACACAAAATATAATGGATAATTCAATTATTATGAGAAACCAAATTGGATGATTAATAAGGATAAATATATTGTGATTATTAATAATTATATATAATTAAATATGATTAAAAAAATGAACTATAGTGAGATTCATAACACTTCAAAAAAGTGGAAGATGAAAGTTTATTAATGATTTATGTGGTAACAAACATAGAGGAAATAATATTTGGATTTATATATATAGATAAGGATAGAATAAGAACATAGAAGAATATCTAAAATATAGGTGAAGATGTTTTCTATGTGGAAACAAAGTTCATAAAGTAATGAGTTTCCAAGTCATTTGATGTCTTATATGTGTGAAACATGGGAATTATCTAACTCAATGCCCTAAACAAAGGTTTATTCCCTAAACTAAATAAGGACCTATTCTATGTCAACCAATTAAGTGAAAGGATTTAAGTGAGTATCTATTATGATTAAAGATTTATATTTTAGAGGTATTTTTAGTAATGTTATGTTGGTAATAATAATCATGAAACATCTAAGTATTGTTTTAATTTTTGAAGAATATATGTCTTTATTTAAGATTAAATTAAGAGTTATGAATACCATCATGGGTTTATGAATTCATGTTTGATCATATGTTCAAAGTATTAAACACCACTTTTGAAGTTTTAATTGTTGTTATTAATGAAATTTTGGGTGATCTTTTAAGAGGATAATGTATATGTAACCATTAAGTTCAATATAAAGTATTATTTGAGAATAATAGACTTTTAATAAGTCTAAGGGTTTTGATAGACTTCATAGTTTAGATTACCTTTTATGATTAAAGTAATTTTAATGTATTTTGATCATAATTCTAGGGATTCAATAAGAATTATATAATTATTGTTTTCATATAAAAAAGAAAAACTATAACATCGAGCAAGGTCATAAGACTTATACATAAAACCTTAGGGTGATAAATATGAAATGTACACCACTGACCTATGCGATTTCTTGGTTAGTATAATATTTTTTAAAAATTAGGTGATATATAAGGATTAAGTTTATTTTAGAAACATATATTTTATCATTGAGATAACTATGGGATCTGGTTATAGCTTATGCCTCATGAAGATTGAAGGATCATGAGAAAAATTACCCTACTCATGATTTATAGTTAGCTATTATAATGTTTTTATTTAAAAATATGGATGAATTATATTCATGGAAAAAATTATGATATATATACTGATCATAAAATTTTAAATTATATATTTACATATAAATAGTTGAACATATTCAAAAAAATATGGTTTGAGATGATTAAAAATTATGACTACTCAATACATTACCACCCTAGGAAATTTAACAAGGTGGAAAATGATTATATTCAAAAGAAACATTCTATGTTATCTCTGTTGAGGATCACAAAAGTTCCAATATTTTTGGATTTGCAAAGGATTGATCTAGAAATCACGAAGGGGAGAAATATTACCTCTACTAAATGAGTTGTTAACCATCTATCCAAGAAAATATTAATTATTAATAATGGATGATATAGAGTTATAGTAAAAGGTGATAAATATTCATGAGTTTAACCTTGTCAATGATGAAATGATAAGGTTTAGTAACTATATTTTATTTCTTTCTGTACCATATTTAAATAAATATCTATTATAAGAATATCATTTTTATTAATTCTCTATTCATCTAGGAAGTAAAAAAATGTATGAAGATATGAAATTATATTTATTTGAGATGGTATCAAGATATATATTATAGGTTTTGTGTATCAGTGTTTGGTATGTCAGTTAATTTATTCTAAGAGAAAAAAGTATAAGGTTATTCCTCAACAATTACCCATACCAGAATGGAAATGGGAAAACATCACCCTGGATTTTGTCTTTGGACTTCCAGAAACATCGAATTGTAATAATGCTATATGGGTTATAGTCTATCAACTTATAAAGTAATATAACATTATCACGATCAAATAATATTTATATCTTGATCACCCTTCTAGAATATACATTAAGAAAGAGGTAATGTATCATGTAGTAACACATTCAATTATATCTGATTGATATCTGATGTTTATCTCAATGTTATGGTGAAGTCTTTTACAATCCCTAGATATATAGCTATGTTTCACCACTATGTATCATCCTGAAATTTATGGTTTTGCTTATATAAAAATTAAAATTCAATAGGATATGTGGAGATCTTATTCTATATATTTTAAGGGTTTTTGGGACCAACACATTTCTTTGGTTGAGCTACCATAAATCAATAGCTTTCACTCAAGAATTTAGATGGATCCTTATGAATCCATCTATGGAAATAAGTGTATAACTATAATGTACTGGGATTAAGTTGTAGAAATAAAGCTATGGGGACTTTAGCTATTATAATTAATGGAAGAGAAGGTTAGATCCATTCATCAAAAATAAGGGCTCCAAAAAAGTTTGAAGAAAAGTTAAGATGAAAATCGCCAATGCTATATGAATTTTGAAGTTAGTGACAAGGTATTTATTATATTTTATATATTGAATAAGGTAATTATATTTGGTAACAAGTGAAAAATAATACCTATAAATATTGATCCTTTTTAAATTACTGATAGTATCAAGTTCATTGCTTATTTTCTTGGCACTTCCACCAAACCTCTCTCATGTTCTCAATGTGTTCCACTTATATTTATCGTGCATGTACATACCAAATACTTCACATGTATTGAAATTAGAATTCATACCACTATATCATGATATTTCTCAGGAGAAAAAACTTGTTGAGTTTATGGATCATATAGAGAGTGTTCTATGAAACAAGGCCAGACCCCTAGTTAATGTTTTGTAGCAAAACACCAGCATACAGAAGCTATGTGGGAACCTGAGAATGTAATGGGTTGGAATTATTCTTAGTTGACTGTATTAGAGTAGATAAATTTTTATGGAAACATTCCTTTTGAGAAGGGTATAATCTAACACACACATATTTTATGAAATATATATTTTTCAAATAAATTTAAGTTAGATTGATTGTGTAACATGAAACACTAAGTTTGAATGAACCACAATATACTATTAATATGATTATCTACATGTGACTGTTATAATCTAGCCGTTAGAATTAGTGATATGAATATGAATAATCAAAATTTATAAATTATGTATAATGGATTTATATAATGAAAACAAATTTACAAAAAGTACTATTTTTTGTAAAGTATTTAAAGGTTTCGAACATAATATTTTCTCAGAAAAATATTTTTATTGATTTTTGGGAAAATATTATAAAATTAATTACAATTTTATAGATTTTTTTTCGCAAAATTAACTTCATTTTTGGATTCATAATTTCAAAATCATATTAGAGAAAATTTCTAATAATTTTTTGAAAAGATTAATTTTTCAATAAATAGTAAAAAATAGTGTTGTTTATTAGAAAATACGTTTTCGATTAAAGAATTTAGAATGTTACATGATTTTTAAGAAATATTTAAACATAATATTTGTAAAATTAAGTTATTATTAAAAGAATTTAGGTAATTTGAATAAAATTCAAATATAATTTTTATAGTAAAATATTAAATACAGATAAATATTTTTTCTTTGGAAAACCCTTTTTTGTCACAAATAATAGTTTAATTTTGAATTAAAATTTTCCACTTATTTGATTGAAATTTGGAAAAATGGATTCCATAATTTGAGTAATAATAATTAATATTATATAATAAAGTCAAATTTATAACACAACATGATTTTACATTAATTATATTCCTTCGATATCTTACGTTGCACACAACACCAAGCTTAAATGAATATTGATTAAATATTAACAGGACCGCTGAAAATATAATACGACTGTTAAGAATAGTAATATTTTTATTAATAATCATAATTTTAAAATTATAATAATAACCTCACCTATGAAATAAAAAATAAAATTTAAGAATATCATAAAAGAAAAATATAATATATTTATATCACAGAATAAGTAAATAAATGTGTTAAAAATGATAAATTTAGTGTTGACATTTTTCTAAAATGTAGAAATTTATTTAAAATTTTATAATTAATATAATAATTTAAAAGGAAATTTATTTTCATTAAATATATTAAAAAATAAATATTTTTTTGTATTATGATCATAATATTATTTTATGAGAAATTAATTACTTTTTCTAAAATAATTGATTTTTTTGTGAATAGAGAAATATAGTAATATATGGTATTAGATAAATACATGAATTATTAAATCAGGGATGATTTATGGATTATTTAAGCACTATTAGTTCAAACTCACATGCACTATTTACTATATCTAGTCCCATGAATCATTATTTTTGATAGTCTTCAGCCAAAAATAAAAAACAAATGAATAAAATAATGAAACCCCCCCCTCTCCTTCACTATAAATACCACACCTAACCACCCCTTATCCTCACAACTTCTAAGCCTTTTATCTTTCCAAAATTTGACACAATTACACTCCCAAACCACTTTAACACATCTAGGATCTTCTGGTGTAAATAAAATACTAAACCTTGGTTCCATAAAGAGGTTCTCAAGGAGAAGAAACTCATGAGGTAAAAACCTCAATCCTTCTCTTTCAACATCTTTTAATTAATTGTTTTTGATTATATACTACTAAAATAATCTTATCCAAGTATCATGATAATTATAGTATCTTATATATACTATAATTTTATTATTTTAATAGAATATCCATCATTAAACCCCTTATTTCCCCCCCTTTATTTTAAAAATTCATACATCATTCGTGATGTGTTAATTTACCACCATTATGGATGATGAATTTTTGTTTTCCATTACCACCTTCAATGCTGGTCATAAAACCATTATCATGGTTAAATCATATTTTATTATAAATTTTATAATTTATATAATGTTCTAGAACCAATATATAAACACGATATTAAATAAAATGATATAAGTTCATGATGGTCGTAACAACTACCAAAATAAATTGAATCATTTTCATTAACGTTTTATCTAATAAATCTTCCTCATACCATATAAACAAATAATATATAAGATCACTTAAAATTTTGGAATTTCATTAATGACATATAATTTCAACTCTAGAGAATTATTCCAATTTAATATAAACTTTCATACTTGTATACAAGCAAATTGATCATGAAAACCAGAAAAACAAACACTATAATAATGCTGAAATTAAATCTTATAACTCATAAAAAAGACTATACGTAAACATAATAAATTTTAATAAATAAAATAAATGCAGAATATGTTGTAAATTAAGTAATTAATGAGTCTAATTTTACTATGCAGGACATTAAGTACAAGTTTACAACGCTTTTAGACATAAGGTAAGAGATTTCTTAACTCAATTTACATTAATTAGGTTAAACTTCTATGTCATTGGTCATGTCATGCAATGTATATGTGAGAAATGTATTATGATTTTTTATATAATATTTCTACTTTTATCATGTGGTTTATATTTTCCACACATAAATATTTCATTGATATATCCTCATTCTAATGATTTGATATTTTTAAGGGTTTTCTCATCTCACTTTAATTTATGTGAGATATGCCTTATTCACCACTATTTATTGTGTATGGTGTATTTATAATAACATTTAATTTAACATATAATAAATCTATTTATCTTAATGGAATTCAGTGATCCATTTGATGATCATTAATTCTATGGGGAATACGGTTCAAGTGTTTAAAAAGTGGTATGATAATTCTTAACCAAATTTTTATTCTTTGGGATAAAATTATACTTCCTTTACTATAATCTTCTAAGATTTTTTGTGAAATGATTTTCTTAATATATTATGTTTTATTTACACTTGATTTATTTGGATTTACCTTGGATACACTTATTTGATTTATTTTATTAATTGTCACTTCAATATTTTTAAGTGACATTCTTTTAAAAATTATTTTAAAAAAAACTTCCCTTAAAACTCTCTTTTACTCCTTATCCCTATTCTCTAAAATTATTTACAAAAATATTTTTACTATTATATTATGATTTTATTATGTGATTTTAATATTTTTTACTTGTTATAAGGCCATATTAAAATAAAATGTTTTATTTTTTAATTACGCGGATTTTTAAATAAATTATATCAAAGAAAAAAGGTTTGTTATGTCATGAATGTTTCCATTATTTTGTTAGAAAATTTTCATCTATTTAAACAAAATCTATTTAATCTTATGATTAATTGAGTTTTATCTCTTGTTATACCATCTAATATATTTTATTGAATGTTTTATGAACATTTTTATTGGGATATATTATCTTGATACCATTCTCCATATTACCCTAGAAAGTTTATGATTATGTTTACTGATTGGGGAAATTATTTACATTTAATTCTCTAGTTTAAATATGAATTTTTATGTTTATTAGGTTTCATTCCTTTAATATGAGAAATACATTAGAATTAGTAAGTGTTAGATGTGGCCGGCTATAACACTTTGATGCATCGGTAAGTCTCACGAGACAAACTATATTGGGTTTTGTTTGAGGCCTTACCCACTTATGTACAATTATTGGTCGAGGACTTGATGTTATTTTTATGATGTCATGCATTGTGAATTCCCTCATTGTGAGATTAGTAATAGATATTCAATGTTATTATTTTACTAGTAAAATATCCACGGTTTAGTTTCATTCTCATGTAATTATTTATATGACATTATTTGATCACCTTTTATTCATACCATATTATTCTCAAGATTATGTTTTAATTTAATGTATTCTTAGTTATTCAACATGCACTATTTTGTTATTATTATTTATAATAGCTTACTCTATAATCTTACATTTTGGGATTCTGAACTCAACCTTTTTTTTTCAGTCCCCAGGTTATGAATAAGAGATCATTTAATGAGTTTTAAAGGATATAGTTTACTAGTTTTTATTATTTATTATAATTTATTTTCTATTAAAAATGTAAAATGGGTTACATATACATATCTATTTATTCAATAATACTATACTGATAGATCCTCGGTAATGTGATATCTTGTATTTATGGAATTGTAATAAAATAACCACCAACTCTAGGCTACTGGGGTCGGGGTTATTAATTTTGGTATCATAGAAGGTTTAATAGGAATATTTGGAAATAGATTTAATAAATCTTAGATTATGGAACATAACCCTAATATAGACTTTGAGTATAACCATAAATAAACATCTTGAATAAACCATGTTTATGAGTTTAGCTACGCATACAATTTTCAATTTTTGTTAAGTATTTCACTATTTTGGGATTATACATTATGTTTCATAATGATATGATATAATATTGTGTATGTAATAATTTGGAAATGGAACCTCACAGAATGAATGAAAACCTCAACAATTCACATGATCCAAATAGCAAGGAAGATCAAATATATTACGGTCTTATGCTAATTATTTGAAGAGAACAGTTCTACCAAACATTCTCATCATAAGAGAAAATAATATCATGTGATAATGAGATAAAGAATTAATATATAATTATTAAGTATTTAGATTGAATAAAAATAGAAATGGTAAAGCTACAAAAATGTTGGATAAAGGAAATAAGAGAACGATGTTTTTTCCCACATGTGATAATTGTGGAAGGAAACACCCTGGTACATGATTAAAAGGAATGCGAGTTTTCTACCTTTGTGGAGATAAATGCAACAATGGTTATTATTGAAAGGGTAATAAATATTATTCAAATTTACAATTCTTAAACTATAAGAAGATGGAAAATTATGTAAATCAATGTCTCATTCTTCAAAGGAATATACCCCAAAAGAGGATAATAGATCATGGTCAAGCTTATGACACTAACAAAGATGAATTTTAATGATAAAATTACCTATATTTGGATTCAAGAATTATGTTATTTTTTATTGATCTAGTTATAATAATCATGTGATTTATAATCATTGTAATAAAATTCATTTTCTTTAAGGAATTAGAAGCATGTAATGAATAAAAAAAATCAAGAAAAGTGATTTTGTTGAAAGTATATATTTTTTGAATAACAATAATTTTGAAAGAAAACCCTAAATATGTTCTTGATTTTGATATAATAATAAATATATGTTTATGGGAAAGTATTGGTGATAATGAAAGTGGTTAGTGACATGATGGTTTATGTTATTCTGGAATTATTAGATATTTGGATTTAAGAAATATAATCAAAAAAATGATATTTTACTCACAAAAGCACACATGTTTCATAAAATTTTAAAAGATATTATGGTATTAATATATTTGGTATTTCACACCAAGATAAACATTATTTGGGGAAATATTATATTAAGTTTATTTTTTAAATTTAGTGACCATCCTTTAAATTTCTAGATTTTGAATTTGTAAAAATGTATTTTTGAATGAGTTTTAAGGTAACTACTTATCAAATGGATTAAGTTAAACATTGGATATTATTGTTTGAGGTTAATGTATAATATATAATATTAAATAACCTTTTTTAACTATTTCATTTTAAGCAAACATTTAAAGGATGAATGAATGACTTATGGATCATATTATTCATAAAAGTTCTTCAAGAATAATTTTTCCCTTGAATATACATCTATCAATTTAAAAAATGAAGTGGATATAGATAAAAGAAAAACCAAAGGATAATATTATGAAATGGAAAGTAATCAAGTAAGTTTATATTATCTAGTGCTTCTCTAGAGAGTAAAAGAAACCCTCAACTCTAGGAAAAGGATTTTGGAACAAAAATGCCATATGTTTACTTTTCTTATTAAGAAATCAATGGTATTTAAATCAATCAAAGATTTATGGTAGTTAAATATCTAATGACCATGTTCTCTATCACTCTCCATCAAAACATGATAGTTTAATTAATTTTCCATACACATTTTTTCACTTCCCGTTAATGTTCTCCTATAAGGAAACATAGTTTTGTAATAACCTCCACATTTTACTCCCCCCATTTAAGTGGAAGTTTTATTAACCCTATTGATGATGTGGGTTTCCAACAAATGAATTTTCATGTGTCAACATTTGTTCTTCAAATATCATTTTCAAATTGTGAGGATGCAATTTATTTAAGGAGGGAAGAATATTACACCCCATGATTTTACATAAATTCAATTCATTTGATATCTTATCTTTCACACAACATCAATCTTAAACGAATAGTGATTAAATAATAACATGAATACTGAAATAGTATTATTACCATTAGAAATAATAATGTTACCATCATGACTAGTAATGTGACAATTAGAATAATAACCAAAACTATGAAATTATAAATAAAATTTTTGTATCTCATAAATGAAAATATGATATATTTATATCAAATATTATTTAAGTAAATGTTTTAAAAATAATAAATTAAGTGATGGTATTTTGGTAAAAGGTAAATTTTTATTTACAATCTTATAATTAAAATAATAATTTTAATGAATATTTATTTTCATATAATATATCTATAAATAAATTTTTTTTATGTTATTTTTATTATATAATTTAAGGAGAGAAAAATTAATTTTTCAAGGTGTTTTAAAATCCGTTATAATTTTTAAATCACCATTTTTCAATTAAATGATTATTTTAATTTAAATTTTAATTTAACATATCTATAAAATTATTTTCAAAAAATGGAGTCTATTTTTGAAATATAAACATCAACAAATATTTAGGGTGATTTTTTGTGATTTTTCTAAAATATTTGAATTTTGGTGAATACCTTAATTATTGAGTCATTTCAGATTTACGGATAATGTAAGAACCATTAGTTTGAAATCACATGAAATATTTACCATACTTGGTCACAAGAATCATCACTAATTATGTTCTTGATCCAAAATAATAAACAAATGATTAAAATAATCAAAAAACACCCATCTCCTCTACTATAAATACCAACCATCACCACCCCTTATCCTCACACCTTATAAGCCTTTAATATTTCGCACATTTTGACCAATTACCCCCAAAAAATCTTCCCCAAATCCAAGAGATTATGTTCTCAATAAAAGACCAAACTCAAGTGCCTTAAGGAGGTTCTCAAGGAGAAGAAACCCAAGAGGTAAAACCCTAAATCCTTATCTTTCAATTTCATTTAATTTATTTTATTTTCTAATCCACTCCTCACATCCCATTATCCAAGTGGAATTATAACTCTAATATTTTACGTATACTATATGTTTATTATGTTAATAGAATATCCCTCCTCAAACACCTTCTCCTCTCCCTTTTATTCTAAAAATTAATACATCATTAGTGATGTGTTGATTTACCACCATCATGGATGATGCGTTTTCAATTTCCATTATCACCTTCAAGGTTGGTCATAAAACCATTATTAGGGATAAATCAGATTTTATTATACATATTATATGTTATATAATGTTATATAACCAATATTTAGACATTATATTAAAAAAGTTATATAAATTTTTGATCGTTATAAAAAATTCCAAAATAAATTAAATAACTTTAATTAATGTGTCATATAATGAATCATACTCATAAAATATAAAAAAAATATATATAATATCATTTAAAATTTTTATGTTCATTAATTATATATAATTTTAATTATGGATAATTTTTCCTATTTTACATAAACTTTCATGCTTGTATACAAGTGAACTGATCATGAAAATTAAGAAAACGAACACTCCCAGGACGATGAAATTGAAAATTATAACTCATAAAAAAGTCCATAAATGAACTTAATAAAATTATAATAAATAAAATACATGTGTAAAAGGAATTTAATTAAGCAATTAAGTAATCTAATTTTATTATCTAGAACATTAAGTATAAGTGTAGAATGCTTCCAAACATAATGTATGAGATTTCATAACTCAAATTCCATTTATTGGGTTAAAATCATATGTCATTGGTTATGTTATGATAATTAAACGTGTAAAATTAACTTTAATTGTTTTATACTATATTTATAATTTTCTTGTGTGGTTTAATTTTTTCACACATAATTATTTCATTGATATATACTCACTCCAATTTTAACACACCAACCCCTCTAGACCAGAGCTGGTGTATTACTTGTTACATTTTCATGGTTAGAAGGAATTAAATCCAATAGGAATGATAAATTTAGTAGTCTTGATGAAACTAGATACATAGATGTAACTCAAAATACATTGGAAAAGGATAAAAAATACAATACATAACAAAAACTAAAAACTGCATCCACAGAAACTCAATAAATGATCTCCTCTTCATAACCTGTTGATGGTAAACAAATTAAATGGGTGAGCTCAAATTCTCATTAAGTGTTACAAATAGAGGAATCATGAATCAATAATAACTAAATCATAGACAAATATGTAATGGTGAATAAATGAAAAACACATGCCACTAATAAACTGAAAAATAACATGCATCCATAGATTTTGTCACAATGAAAACATCATGGATAATAATAATTAAAAATTAATAAAGAGAATTATTATTAATTGTACATCTTGTATTTGGAACATGATACCATAATTCCATTAAAACTATTTAGTTATGTGGGTAGAAACCCTTCTGATTTTTGGAAACAAACTCGAAGGGTTTGTCACCAAATGATTTGTCTCATGAGACCTATCAATGCATTGAGGGGCTATAGCAGACACACCTTTCACTTCAAGTCCAAATAATTATTTATAAATATATTTAATACAAGTATAATATGCCTTATCAGTATCTGTATAGAGTAGATAATAAAGATTCATCAATATTTCCATAGTTAAAATAACTTTCCAAATATACACTGTATGTAAAATGGTATATGGCAAGAAAATACTCATATCCATGAAACTAGAATATGGATATATAATATATTTACAATTTAAAATGAAAAATGATCTCAAATGGTAAGTATATACACCACTTAAGAAAGTTTAGGTGCACAATACCTAGAAGGTCTCAATGAAATGGAAATTGAGACAAAGCCCCTTACCATATTGTAATCAATTGAATTATATGACCAAAAGTCAATAATAACCAAATTAATCATAGAATAACATTAATTTAAATATAATAATATTATTATATATATGTCAAATGGTAGTACATATATACCACATACAAGAAATAAGTGGCGAACAATAGAAATCTCACAGAAATGAAAGTGAGATGAGAAACCACTTACAAAAATCATATAATTGAAGTGAGACTTAATAGAGTGAATGGAATATGTATATAGATAGTAAATACACATAATTAAACATGTTATAAAGAAAAATCTTCACAAAAACAATTTTAATACCACATAAATAATGAAGCAGAATGTTATCCTAAATAAAGGAAATCGAGTTAAGAATTCCTTTACCTTACAATTGAGTGTGTTCTTCATTTGTTTTAATGAAATGAATAATAAAATTTAGCTTAATTATATTATAATTCCACAACCTAATATACATGTAATTTATTTTTTATAACCTTATTAAGTTCATTCATGGTCCTTTTTATGGGTTTAAGAGGTTCAATTTTATTGTTTTGGATGCATTTTCTTCCTTGGTTTTCATGATCAGTTTACTTGTATTCATGAATTAAAGTTCATTTGAAATGTGGTTATACATACACAATTGTTAATATATCTTATTAATGACATTATAGATACATAAATTATCTTATAATTATTTTTGGTTATATACCAATGATGATGATTCATTAGTTAAAAGTTAATTACAAATGTTTGGAATAACCTGGCGGTTTTATACATAATGAACTTGTTTTGTATTATTTAATATTATGAGTGTGTAAGGATTATAGAAAATTAATGAGATTAAATACATATATTATTATATGTTTCAACCATAAAAATGGTTTCATGACCATAATTTAATTTGGAGATGAAAATTGAGAACCCGTCGTCCTGAATACGATAAATTATCACTTCTCGGATGGTGTTTTCAATTTTTGTATAAGAGGAGGGGGAAAGATAGATGATGATGAAAAAATAAATTATAATAATATAATTCCATTTCATGTAAGGTACTGGAATTTTGATATCATTTGGATGAGGGTAGATGAGGAAATAAGTATAAAAGGAAGGAACTTAAAAAAGAAGAAAATTGAGAAATCTCTCATGAAAATTCGGCAGCCTAATGGCGTCACATAAAATTTAATAAAATAGTTTGATGAGAGAAATGGGGTATCTCATAACTCTTATATCATATGGTCAAAAAGGGTGATATGTAATGAAATATACCAACATAATTTAAAGTAAATTAAAATTAATGACATAAAATGAAAGAAAACAATGAAAACTAAAGAGGACGTTTACCTCTTGATCTATTCTCCTTGAGATCCTTCTTAAGACTTTTGGTTTTTCCCTTTTGGTGATACCATCAGCTCTATGAAGTGGGGAAGAGTCTTGGGAGGAGTATTGGGTAGAAATTAGGTAAGGCTCAAGGCTTGAGAGGTGTTGGAGGAAGAGTGGAATGAGGGCAGTATTTATAATGGAGGAGAGGAGGTATTTTTCCTTATTTTAATCATTATTATAATATTTTTTCTCAAGATTATGAATAATCATAATTCATGTGACCCCAAAAAATAATAATTGCATGTGAGTTTGAACCAAGTGGTCTTACATCACTTATGATGTCATAAATAGTGCGTTTTACTGATAATTTGAATATACAACATTTTACCATATTTCACTATTCATAAAAAAATCTAGAATTTCAGAAAAATCACAAAAATTGTCAAAACCTTTTTTTGATATTTATAATAAAAAATGAACTAAATTTTGAAAAAATAATTTCCTAAATATTATTAATTTAAATTTTAAATAAAATCATTGTTAATTCGAAAATTACCAATTTTAAAGGTATAATTAGTTTTATATCACATTGAAAAATTAATTAAGATCATATTATCTTATTAACATAATAAAATAAAATATTATCATTATTTACTATTCATAAAGTTCATATTACTATTCATATTACTGCTCATAAGTGTATGTTACTATTCATAAAAAAATTATGTTGGTTCTACCCGACTAAAAATGACTTACTGGTCACAACTCCAGATGACCATTTTTTGACATTCAAATCATAGAAGTGGAAAATTTATTTTTAATGGCTCGATTATGACTATATTTTAAATAACCAAGTGTTGTTTCAAAGGAATACAATGATTTATGAAATTTAGGCTATGAATAGATTGTATTTTAGAGAAGCATACCATAAAATGTTTGGGGGTGTTATATTATTCCTTCCTTTGGAAATTTCATTCTCAAATTTTTTCATGAATAAATTCCTCAAAAAGGATATGGTTAGTTCTTCTTCATAACATCCTCAGGTTCTCACATTGCTTCCACCATGTTATGGTTTCTCCAAATAAACTTTACCAGATGATTCATCCACTTACTCAAAAACTACTCTCTTGTGTCAAGAATCTTGATTGGCTCTTAAAAATACGACAAATCAGGTTCTAGGTCTATATCTTTATAGGCGAGTACATGCATTGGGTCTGGAATGTATTTATTTAATAATGAAACATGGAACACATCATGAACTTTGGAGAGAATTAGCGGACTTACTAAATGGTAAGATACAACTCTAATTCTTTCCAGAATTTCAAAATGGTCCGATGTACCTGGGTCTCAATTTTCCTTTTTTACCAAACCTAAAGAAATCCTTCCATGGAGATACTTTCATAAAGACATGATCTCCCACTTGGAATTCCGAATCCTTTCTCCAGTTCTCAACATAAGTCTTCTTACTACTTTGGGCTGATTTTATATGGGCTTGGATTGTCTTTACCTTTTCCATGGTCTCTTCAATAAGTTCTAGACCAATAAGTTTTCTCTCACCAACTTCATCCCAACAAGTTAGAGTTCAACATCTCTTTTCATATAATGCTTCATATGGAGCCATATGAACACTAGAATGGAAAATATTGTTATAGTAAAATTCCAATAAAGAAACGTATTGATCCCACATACCTTGAAAGTCAATATATAATGATCTCATCATGTTGTCTAAAGTTTGAATAGTCCTTTTAGACTATCTATTGGTTTTGGGGAGATAAGCAACACTCATATGAAGCTCAGTATTCCAAGCCTTCTAGAGACTTTTCCAAGATTTTTATGTAAACTAGGGTTCTCAATCGGACAAAATCGATAGAGTTTTACCATGAATTATTACAAATTCATTAATATAAAGTCTTTCCAGGTGCTAAAGTGGTAAATCCTCTCTTATAACAAGGAAATGTGCTGATTTTGTGAGACGATCAAAAATTACCCATATTGCATCATTCCTTCCAGGTGTTCTCAGTAGTCCAGTTAAAAAGTCCATTGTAATGTCATCCCACTTCCAGATTGGAATAGTTAGAGGTTGAATCAAACCTCTAAGATGTTTTCTCTCTACCTTCACTTGTTGAAAAACTAGTCACCTTGACACATAGTCAGCAATTTCCCGCTTCAAATTATCCCACCAAAAATGTTCATTCAGATCTATATACATCTTTGTGAAACTAGGGTGTATAGAGAAATTTGAGCTATGAGAATCATCTAATAGTTCCATTTTTATCTCAGGTATTTATGGAAATCACAATCTCTTCCAAAATTTCAGAACTCCTTACTCATACACGAAGTCTTCCAATCTCCCATCATTAACAACATTAATTTTCTTGTGTAGATTTTAATCATTAGATTGAGAAATTTTTATCTTCTCTAGTAAATATGCTTTAGAAATCATTTGAAAGAGGAAATATGTTTCCCCTTCCTCAATAATTCCCATATCCATCTTTAGTAGATCCATGAATATAGGATCTCTCTCAATCCTCATTTGAGTCATAAGTCCATGAGCTTTCCTGCTTAATGCATCTTCCACCTCATTTTCCTTTCATGGGTGATAGTGTATTGAACAATCATAATCAAACTCTTGTGATATGTGTATATCTCACATTTTTTCACCATAAATATTATGTCTTTATATTTTTAAAGCAAAGATTACAGCTACTAACTCAATATCATGAGTTGGATAATTTTTCTCATGAGTCTTCAGCTTCCTTGATGCATAATAAATAACTTTATTATTTTTCATAAGGACGCAACCTAGACCATTCTTTGATACATCACTCTGTATTACAAATCCATCACTTCTATATGGAATATTCAAAATTGGAGCATTGAAAAATCTTCTTTTAAATTCTTTAAATAATTCTATACATTATTTCATCCACAAAAATGTAACTCCTTTACGTGTGAGCTTGGTTAGCGGGTTAGCCAGTAGGGTGAAATTCTAAATGAAATTCCAATAGTAACCCACTAATCCAATAAAACTGCATACCTCAGATATGTTTTTTGGCATTGTCCAATCATGTATTGTTTCTATCTTATTAGGATCAACTAATATTAAATCCTTAGAGATAATATGTTCAATAAAAGAAACTGATTGAAGCCACAATTCACACTTTCTAAACTTCTCATATAATTCATTTCATCTAAGAGTTTTCAGAATAATCTGTAAGTGATTCTTATGGTCTTGAGAGAATTTTGAGTATATAAGGATATCATCGATGAATTCCACAAAAAATTTATCAAGATATTATTTGAAAACTCTATTCATTAAATCCATGAAAATAGAGGCTGCATTAGTCAGCACAAAAGTCATCACTTTAAACTCATAATGCCCATACCTAGTTCAAAATGCCATTTAGGAATATCTTCCTTATTCACACACAAATGATGATCTCCAGATCGAAGTTCAATCATGGAAAGATATTGGGCTCCCTGAAGTTGATCAAATAAATCATCAATTTGTGGAAGATGATACTTATTATTTATTGTAATAGCATTGATTTCCTTGTAATCAATGCATAGCCTCATATATCCGTCTTTCTTCTTAATAAAGAGGACATGGGATCCCCATAGAGAAACACTAGGTCAAATAAATCCTTTTTTACTCAATTATTCTAGTTGTTTATTTATCTCCACTAACTCCACTGTGTCCATTCTATATGGAGTCTTTGATATAGATCTTTCACTAGGAATTAAATCAATAGAGAACTCAACTTCCCATACTGAAGGATGTCCAGGTAAATCCTATGGGAATACGTCAATGTATTCTTGCACTATATGTGCATCTTGAATTTGAAGATTTATTTTCTCACACATAGACATTGTGTTCTCTTCCTCTCCAAGAATTGCATTCAGTAGAGCTAACAGGAGTGGATCTAGATAAGAATCAGGTGGTAAGGTTTCTACTCTAAAAATTTGGGATTCTTCACCATTTTCAAAGATAGTAACTTCATTCTTCTTATAATAGATCTTCACATCATAATATGACATCCAATTCATACTGATAATTATATCAAATATAGTCATTGGTATTATGGTATAGTTAGCAACTAAATCACGTTTATGTGCCATGAGGGGGACTAATAGACACACCTTTTTTTTCAACGATACATCCCATAGGAGTTTTAATACCTAGAGTACAGTAAGGCCCATTGTCGTGTACCAGGATATCCTGAGTCAAGATTGAAAATCCTTATCAAAGCTTTCACTCCTAGGTACATCTATGCTAGATCCACCTCTACTAGTTTGTATCTAGATATGGATGTATTTTCTAGATATATTCACATAATCTATTCTTTACCACAATACCTAGACATTCTTGTACGTTTATCCTCAAATACTAACTTAGGTATTTGTTCCCTACTCTATATTTTCTACTCTAGTTTCAATGTTTTCTACTAAACTTCCTATGATAACAACTATAACACCTCGACCCATCTAGACTAGAGCCAATGAATTTATTGTTACATTGGCATGGTTAGAAGGGATGAAATTCCAAAGGAATGATCAGTTTATTAGTCTCAAAGAAACTATATACATAGATGTAACTCAAATTACATTGGGAAAGGTTACAAAATAAAATACATTATAAAAACTAAAAACTACATCCACAAAAACTCAATAAATGATCTCCTCTTCATAACATATTAAAGGTAAAAATTGAAATGGGTGTTCTCAAATTCTCAATAAGGGTTACAAATATCAAAATCACAAATAAATAATAATTGAATCATAAACAAATATGGAATCTGAATAAATGAAAAACACACGCCACTAATAAAATGAGAAATAACCCACATCTATAGATTTTTTTCATAGTAAAAACCTCATAGATAGTAATAAATGAAAATGAATAAAGAGAATTCTTATTAATTGGACATAACATATATGGCACATGATACCATTATAATATTAAAATGGTTTAGTTCTGTGGGTAGAAACTCGTCTGATTTTTGGAAACAAACTCGAAGGGTTTTTCTCCAACAGATTTATCTCATAAGACCTGTCGATGTATCGAGGGGCTATAGCGGGCCCCTCTTGCCACTGAAATTACAAATAATTCTTTACAAATAGGTTTATTAAAAGTACAATATGCCTTCTCAATATTTGTATAGAGTAGAGAATATAGATTCATCAATATTTCCATAGTTAAAGTAACTTTCCAAATAAACACTGTTTGTAAAAGAGTTTACAGCTTAAGACAATAATTAAATCCATGAAACCTTAAAATATGGATATATAATACATTTAGAATTTTAAATGAAAAATGATCTCAATTGGTAAGTAGATAAACCACATAAGAAAGTTTAGGAGAAAAATAATAAGAAGGTCTCAATGAAATGGAAATTTAGAGATAGTCCCTTACCATATTGTAATTAATTGAATCGTATGACAAAAAGTCAATACTCACTAACTTAGTTATAGAATACCATGACTATGAATATAATAATGTTATTTTATATATATAGAATGGTAGTACATATATACCACATAGAAGAAATAAGTGGAGAACAATGGAAATCTCACAGAAATAAAAGTGAGATGAAAAACCCCTTAAAAGATCATATAATTGAAGTGAGACTTAATTGAGTGAATGTAATATGTATATAGACAATAAATACACATAATTAAACATAGTATAAAGAAAACTCTTTACACAAACAATTTTAATACCACATAAATAATGAAGTAGAATTTTAACCCAAATATTGAAAATTAGGTTAAGAATTTCTTTACCTTATTCCCAAGTGTGTTCTTCATTTGTTTTAATGACCTGAATAATCAAATTTAGCTTCATTAATTAATAATTCCAGAACCTCCTATACATGTAATTGATTTATTATAACCTTATTTATAACAACCCTTATTTTTGATAAACACTTAATCATGATTTATTATATAAAAACCTTCACTTGATACAACATATAAGATTGATAGGTCTAGTGTCTCCAGGGATTAGGAACATTACATAAAAACTTATAACATAAAACACAAAATATTTATTAAAAACTTCCTTTACATGACCACTACATTCCCTCATACAAAGAATTTCATGTGATAACTTGAGGACATGCATAAGAAAAGGGTGATATATACATCCCAGTAAGGGATTAAATAAAGAATAACATGAAGAGTACAATACATGTTAGTAAATATGCATATAAATGGAGCATAAGAGAAACATGAACATAAAGGCATGATATGGTATGATTATCATAACATGGAAATGTGGCAACAACACTTAACCTGGTATTAGCATGAGCCAAGGCTCATTGAACATGGAACATGAGTAAAAACTCATTGCTCTTGAATTATCATGAGTAAACACTCATTGCAACATGATACTAATCTTTACCCAATGCATTGGAGCACTATTACAGCACACCCCTCTTAAACATTTCATTTCACGCATAAGTGTGCCACATGGATCATACAACATAGATTCATTAAACATCATCAGTTATTTCACGATAAAAGAATGTGGAATTCATAAATGGAACTCGATAATTAATATGTAAATGTGCATAAATGTGAATACCCTTGATAGAGAAATGGGCATGATATTCACCACACAATTACTTTGTCTTGTAAAATCATGGTGCAATTTCGACAGCATAACGGCGTGACATAAGAATTCATAGAAATGGTTGATGAGAGAAAAATGAGTTTCTCATCATATTTATATGAAATGGACAGTAATGGGGTCATATAGATACATGTCCCAAAAAATGTAATGGAATTTAGATTCATAATACACAAGTATTTCCTGAATGTAAATGAGGAGAGAGAAATTCCTTATGGAATTTCGGCATGGTAACGGGTGTACATGCGAGGAATTAATGAGAGAGAAAAGGGTATCTAATCATTAAAATATAAATAGGGAAGTATGGGTGAGGTTCAAAAACATACCTCAACATTTATAATTGAAAATAAAAGGACATAACAATATTAAGAAACTTAGATAAAATGAGAAAGGAATGAATCCCTTACTTGGAAGTGTGATCCCAAAGGCTTGGGACAGGCTTGAGAGAGGCTTCTTGAGAGATTGGGGGTGCCTTGTGAGGATTATATAGAGATTAGGGAAGAGTTTGGATGAAATAAAAAGGCTCCTAGTGAAGATTAAGTGGGATCTTGGGTGGGTTTATATAGGAAAGGAGAGGGAATTCTTTATTATTTAGGTTTGGTACACCACACAATAAACTAATCAAAACCACAAACCAGACCATGGTTTTTCCCATGGTTTTGACAAATGGGAGTGGGAAAAAATATTTTATAATGCCAATGTCCTAACTTATTAAAATAATTGGGTGGATTATGTGGAGGTGAGTCACACTCTCAAGGAAATACATTTAAAAAGTGAAAATGTTTTATAACTCTTGGAGTGTCCACTAAAGTTTTGTAAAATATATCAAACAAACATGAAATCATATTATTTTAATGGTAAAACTTATATTGGTGAAAAATAATGGTTATCGTATTTTATTACATCACTATTGGGTTATTATGATGTCATAAAACACATTATATATTTAAACAGTACTTAGTTTTTACCCAAAAATCGACTGTCCTAGAAAATTATGAAAAATTCATCGTTGGATAATTTCGATTTTTTGATTCCAAAAATAATATTCATTTTATCTAAATAATTCTATATATATGTGAATTTTTACTTTTAATATATAAATTTTCATTTATCGAAAATTCACGGGTTTTGATAAAAATAGCCTTTAAACCTTATTAAAAATTAAAACTGTGTTCGTAAAATTTATACGATAATTTATATTTAATAAAAATTAATTTAGTAATAATATTTCATTACAGTATTATTTAATTCAGAAATCCATTAATTCATTAAAATAGATTTCTTAATTGAATATTAACTAAAAATACTATTTTTTCTTTAAAAACTATTTACAAAGTAACAATAATAAAATGAATCTATATTCTTTGTTCTATATAAAAATAATACACATAGTTATAATTCTATAGTCTTGTTACATAACCCCGTATAACACTCGCATAAGACTGAAGGGTAAGGTGTGCAATGGTGACTGACTCTTGGGGTGGCTCAGATAACATCGCTCGGATGGTAATTTCTATCAACTTCTACTTATCCCATAGGTGGTTCCATTCGAGCTTAACATGTTAAAGATCGGATTGGGCTTGGTCAAGAGTGAATTCCAAAGATGCCACCTCCTTTTAGAGCTTCGATAAATGGGCTTCATACGAGGAAAGTCTACTGGATGAGGACATCGCTTCCTTTTTCTGAGTGAATTGGATTTGTTAAAGCCCTATATTTATACTAATCATGTGATCAATATTCAACGAATATATTATAAATGATCACAATTATTAATTGTATTTTAAAATCCAAGAAACCAAGGAAGTACAGAAGTTTTATATACTTATAATAATACATTTAAATAGATCAAGAGGAATTTTCATTAATGAATGCTTGGGTCATTACAACCTTCGCCCCTTAAGAAATTTCTCCCTAGAAATTTCATTTTCCCACAGTAAAACAGATGTGGGTAACTATGCTTCATCACTTCCTACGATTCCCATGTTGCTTCTTCAAACTTGTGGTTTCTACAAAAAACCTTGATGAGGGGCATTGTCTTATTTTGTAGAACATTTTCTCTATGATCTAAGATCTTTACTGGTTTCTACTCATAATAAAGATCATCCTCTAACTGTACTACCACTGAAGAGAGTACATGTGGAGGGTCTGGTATGTACTTCCTTAAGAGGGATACACTAAAGACATCATGTACTTTGTCCATGGTAGGTGGAAGTGATAGTTGATAGGCAATAGCCCCGACATGATCAAGAATCTCAAAGGGGCCGATGTACCAAGGACTTAACTTCCCTTTCTTTCCAAACCTCATGACCTTATTTCACGGAGATATGCATAGGAATACCATTTCTCCAATATTGAACTCAAGGTCTCATCGACGGTTATCTGCAGAACTCCTCTACCGACTTTGGGCTACCTTAATATGCTGCTGAATAGATTTCACCTTTTTCACCATTTCTTCGACCATTTCAGGTATTACCAGCTTACACTCACCAAATTTATCCCAACATGCTGGTGTTCTTCACCTTTTACCATAAAGGGCTTCATATGATGCCATTCTGATGCTTGAGTGGAAACTATTGTTGTAGAAGAATTCGAATAATGGAAGATATTGGTACCATACTCCTTTGAAGTACATAGAACATGAATTGAACATATCTTGTAGTGTTTTAATAGTTTGCTCAGATTGGCCTTCAGTTTGGGGATTATAGGCCGTACTAAAGCTCAGTTCAGTTCTTAGAGCAAGTTGGAGACTTTTCCAGAACTTTGAACTGAATCTCAGATTATGATCAGATACAATAGACAGTGGTACTCCATGCAGCCTTATCACTTATTTTATGTAAATCCATGCAAGTTTATCCAATGAGAAGTCCTCTCGAATCACGATAAAGTGAGAAGTCTTCGTAAGATGATCCACAATGACCCATATAGCATTTTTTCCTCTGGATGTCCTTGGAAGTCTAATGAAAAAGTCCATGGTAATGTTGTGCCACATCCATGTTGGTATGGGTAGTGGATGCATCATCTCCTTATACTTTTTCCTCTCAGCCTTCACTTTCTGAAATACCAGGCAGTTTGATGTATATTCAGCAATCCCCCTTTTTATATTGTCCCACAAAAAAATTTTTAAGAGATCTTGATACATCGTTGTGCTCCCTAGATGAATAGAGAAGGTTGAGCTATTTGCATAATTCAAGAGATCCCTCATTATCTCTGGATCATATGGTACATATAATCATGACCATAATCTCACAATTCAATCCTTGTCAACCATGAACTCTAAGGATTTCCCATTTCTTATAGATTCCACCCTTTTCAGATTTTCCACATCCTTTCTTCGAGCATCCTTTATTTTCTTCAGGAGGGATGGTTGAGAAATAATTTGAGAAATAATTGATGATGTTCCTCCCTTAATGATTCCCATGTATATCCTTTGAAAATCTAAGAATACTGGAACCTTTTCAATTCTACTCATTGATAAAGATGCATGATCCTTTCTACTTAGAGCATCTGCCAACTTGTTTGCCTTACCAGGATGGTAGTGGATTGAGCAGTCATAATATTTGATCACCTCTAACCATCTTCATTGGTACATATTAAACTTTTTTGTGTGTGAATATATACTTGAGTATTTGGTGGTCTGTATATATTTCACACTTCTCCCCAAAAAGGTAATGCCACAAAATTTTTAACGCAAAGATCTTAGCTGCCAACTCTAGATCATGTGTTGGATTGTTATACTCATGAAATTTAAATTGCCTTGAATCATAGGCAATTAATTTTTCATTCAGAATCAACACACAACTCGGGACCTTCTTTGAAGCATCACTAAATACCGCAAAATGTACTCCACTTATAGGTAATGTGAGCACAGGAGCAGTGATAAGCCTTCTTTTCAACTCCTTGAATCTTTCTTTTCATTCATCACTCCAAGAAATATTTACTCCCTTCTGAGTTATCTTAGTAAGAGGGTTAGAGAATCATGAGAAATTTCTCACAAATCAGTGATAATATCCAGCTAACCCTTGGACGCTACGGACATCCATTACCAATGGTGGCTTCAGCCATCCCTCAATTGTAACTGTCTTGGGTGGATCCACAAAAATCCCATTGCTTGTGATGATATGTCCCAATAATGAGACCTCCTTAAACAAGAACTCACTCTTTCTATACTTTTCAAAGAGATTCTACTTTTTCAAGGTCTCTAGTGAAATGCTAAAATGATCCTCATGATCCTCCTTGGTTTTGGAGTATATTATAATATCATTTATAAATACTACCAAAAACTTGTCAAGGTAATCTCTAAATAATATATTCATCGATTCTTTGAAGATTTCTGGAGAATTAGTGAGTCCGAAAGGAATTATTATGAATTCATAGTGCCCGTACCTTGTATGAAAAGTAGTCTCGGGGATATCCTCCCTTTTCACCCTTACATGATAATATCCCAACCATAGTTCCACCTTGGAGAAGTATTGTTCTCCACGTAGCTGATCGAAAAAGTCATCAATTCAACGCATAGGATATTTTTTCTTTATCCTGATTTTGTTAAGATCACAATAATCAATGCAAAGTCGCATTAAGCCATCCTTCTCCTTAACAAAGAGGACTGGTGCACCCTATGGTGAATCACTTGGGTGTATAAACCCTTTATCCAGATTCTCTTGTAGTTGTTTCTTTAGCTCCTCAAGCTCTACAATATCCATTCTATAAAGAGTCTTTGATATTGGAAACACTAAAAGTATAATGTCAATTAAGAATTCAATATATCTTCTAGGTGGAAGACCCGCCAATTCCTTGGGAAACACATCAGCGAATTCCCTCACAATAGGTATGTATTCAAGGATAGTTTCTTCTTTAGACTCAAAAATATGAGCTAGATACACGTTCTAATAGGGAATTAATATCCATTCTTGAGATTATGGAGCTAAATAATATTCATCTTTCTCCTTGCACTTGTATAGAATCAAGGGTTGATTCTCTATATAAAGAGTGATTTCCCTCTCATGACAATTTATGTTGGTTCTGTATAAGGAAATCCAATCAATGTTGAGAATTGTATCAAATTACACCATATGGAGTATGAGGAGGTTTTCTGGGAAGTTTCCACTAATTATGATAGGGAGGAGTTATATTCATGGGACATAATGATTTCCCCATTTTCCGTACTCATTGAGATATTTACTTCCATGATTTGCAGTGGTGCTGGGATTGTTATACTAAATTTTCGGGATATCAAAGAATGCATTGAAGGAGAATCAAAAAGTGTGTTCACTATTATTTAATGAAAAACTATCATACCTTTCTCTACTTCATTGTTAGGGTTCACTTCGACGGTAGTGATGGAATAATATCTCCCTTGCTGCCTTAGAGTTTGTTGGTTGCCTCTAAAAGCCCTTGGATTAGGGCACTAATTTTCAAGGTGCCCTTGTTCTTTGTAGTTGAAGTAATAAAAAACACATTGAGGGTTAAAAAAAGCGTTCCTATCCTCTATCGCAACCACATGTTTTTCTTGTTGACATTTCAAAGATAGTTCCCCTTCCCTTCCACACCTAAAGAATTTTCTCATCCCCTTCAAGAAATTTATGGGGTGTTTCTTTACACACCATTTTCTAGTGGGGTGATGGGTTTTCTTAGAACTATTGGATTTATTTATCGGACCACTAGAATTGATGTCCACCTTATGATTTTTATCCCCTTGATACCCCTGAGGTTCCCCGATCTTCATTTATACCTTGGGGTCACATCTAGAAACTTCCTAATAGCCGTCCAAGTCACGGATCGACATGGCTTTCCGTAGGCTAGTTTATTCCCACCAATGAAGCGGTCAACCTTGTATTCAGGGGTAATGAAAAAGCTGGATTTATATCATGCAAGACTTAAATTTTCCTTGTACCCTCAGATAGATTCATCGTCTTTTTTCTTGAGGTAAAGGATATCCCTTTTCATCTTAAGTTAAAGGATGCGAGGAAAATATTTATTGAAAAACATTTTCTGGATGTCCTTCCATTCAAACACCTCAATATAATCCTCAGTCTTCGTATATTTGATCAATGTATAGCATTGATTGGCTTCACCCTACATACTAAAAGCTGCCATAAGAACTTTCTCTTGTTCGTAACATTGAAGGATGGAGAAGATATTTTCAATGGAGGTGATCCATTGTTCGGTGATTAAGGGATAAACTAATCCATTAATATTAAGAGGCCTTTGTATCATGAAGCTCTTGATAGTGACTTGTTCTTTCTTAGGGGGGTGGGGGGTTGAAAGTTCCTCTTGACCCACAATTATATTCAAAACATGAGTTAACTGAGAGAGTATCATGACAAAGTTTGTGATTCCCACTCCCATTGGATTGGTAATCTCATTATAACAGTTGTCACATTGATCTTCACATCAGTTATTAGCCCGGGTCCTCTTATTACCGGACATTGGCTAGAATAAAAGGAAAGTTAGGGGTAACACATAAAGGGTAATCCGAGGACAAAATGGATGACTTATAAATAACTTTTATTTCCTTAACTTATGAATCTATAGGCTTTAATATATGTTATCCAAGATCTACTTTCTATCGTATATTCTTAGGGGAATTTTTTTTATTTCCCTTAATAATGGTTCATACTAAGATTGTGAATTTAACAAAGCATATCCCACGGGAGTGTCATAACCAAGAGTGAATCAAGGCCCGTTGTTGTGTACCGGGATACCCCTGGTCAAGCCCGAAACTATTTTTCGGAGTTTTCACTCCTAGGTAAATCTATGCCAGAGCCTCCTCTACCTGCTCATATCTAGACATGGATGTATTTTCTTGAAAAATCACTTACTCAATACTCACCAAAATTTAGGGATGTTTTTATTATACTTATTCTGGTCTCTGAGGCTTCACTAGGGTTTTCTAATCCCAATCCCAAAAGTAACTAAACCTATACTCTGATACCAACTATAACAACCATGATTTTTAATACATACTTAAAAATGATTTGTTCCATAAAAACCATTACTTGTTACAACATATAATATTGTGATCTCTAGTGTGTTTGGGGCTTAGGAACATTACATAACAACTTAGAACATAAAACACAACATCTTTATTGAAAACTTCCTTTACATGACCACTACATTCCCTCGTACTTAGCATTGTGTGGGATAACCTGAGGACATGCATAAGAAAAGGGTGATATATAAAGCCTAGTAAGGGAGTAAACAAGGAATAACATGAATAGTACAATACATGTTAGACAATATTCATATCAATTGAGCATAAGAGAAATATGAACATAAAGGCATGATATAGCATGATTATCATAACATGGAAATGTGGCAACAACACATAACATGGTATTAGCACGAGCCAAATATAATTGCACATGGAGAATGATTAAAACCTAATTACACTTTAATTAGAATTATTAAACCCTGATTTCACTTGAAGTATCATTATACTAATCTTTACCCAATGCATTGGAGCTCTATTAGGTCACACCCTTCTTAAACATTTCATTTCATGCATAAGTGTGGCACATGGATTCATTAAACATCATCATTTATTCCATGATAAAGGAATGTGTAATTCTTTAATGGGAATCTATAATCAATATTAAATGTTCATAAAGTTGTATACAATTGATAGAGAAATGTTCATGGTATTCACTACACAATGACTTTGGTTTGGAAAATCGCAGTGCAATTTTGGCAGCATAACGGTGTGACATAAGAACTCATAAAAATGGTTTATTAGATAGAAATGTGTGTATTATAATATGTACATGAAATTTATAGTAAGAGTGTTATATAGAAACATTTCCCAAAAATTTTAATGGAATTTAGATTCATAATACAAAATAATTTCTTGAATGTAAATGAAGAGAGAGAAATTACTTATGGACTTTCGGTATGGTAACAGGTGTACATGGGAGGCATAATGAGAGAGAAAGGGGTCTATCATCATTAAAACATAAAGAGGGAAGTTTTGGGGAGGTGAAAAAACATAACCCAACATTTATAATTGAAAATAAAAGGACATAACAATATTAAGAAACTTGGATAAAATGAGAAAGGAAGGAATCCCTTACTTGGAAGTGTGATCCCAAAGGCTTGGGAGAGGATTGAGAGAGGATTAATGAGAGCTTGGGGTTACTTGGGAGGATTATAGAGAGAGGATAGAAGAGGTTGGATGAACTCAAAAGGCTTTTATTGATGAGGAAGTGGGATCTTGGGTGGGTTTATATAGGAAAGGAGAAAGAATTATTCATTATTTTGGTTTGGGACACCACACATTATACTAATCAAAACCACAAACCAGCCCATGGTTTTTGCCCATGGGTTTTTCCAAAGGGGAGTGGAAAAAAACATTTTATAATTACAATAGACTAACATATTAAAATAATATGGTTTCGTATGTGGAGGTGAGTCACACTCTCAAAGAAATTCATTTAAAAAGTGAAAATGTTTTATAACTCTTGGAGGGTCCAATAATGTTTTTTAAAATAAATAAAACAAACCTAAAATCAAATTATTTTAATGGTAACAAATATATTTGCCAAAAATAATGTTTATAGTATTTTATTACATCACTATTGGGTCATTATGATTTCATAAAACACATTATATATTTAAACGGTACGTAATTTTTACCCAAAAATTCGACTGTCCAAGAAAATTGTGAAACATTCACCGTTGGATAATTTTGATAAAAATAATATTATTGTTAATAGATATTTTTAATGACATTAAAGATATTTAAATTATATTATAATGATTTAGGGTTAAATAAAAATAATGATGATTCATTAGTTAAAATTTAATTACAAATGTTAGGATTAACTTGGCGGTTTTGTTCATAATGAACTTGTTTTGTTTTATTATTTTATATTATGAGTGTGTAAGGATTTCAGAACATTAATGAGATTAAATAAATTTATTTTGATCTGGTTAAACCATAAAAATGGTTTCATGACCATAATTTAATATGATGACAAAAATTGAGAACCTTTCATCCTTGAATGTGATAAATTATCACATCTCAGATGATGTTTTCATTTTTAGTATAAGAGGAGGGGAAATATAGATGATGATGAAATATTAGATTATTATAATATAATTCTAGTTCATATAAGGTACTATAATTATCATATAATTTTAATTATGTGAGATGAGTAAAGAAGTATAAAATAAAGGAACTCAAAATAGAAGAAAAATTGAGAAATCTGTCAAGAAAATTCAACAGCCTAACGATATCACTTAAAATTTCATAAAATAGTTTGATAAGAGAAAGGGGGAATATCATCAATATTAAATAATATAGACAGAAATTGGAAAATTTAATTATATATCCCAACATAAACCAAAGAAAATTAAAAATAATAACATAAAATGAAAGAAAACAAAGAAAACTAAAGAGGATGTTTACCTCTTGAGCTCTTCTCCTTGAGATCCTTCTTAAGGCCTTTGGTTTTGGCCTTTTGGTGAGACCAGTAGCTCTAGGAAGTGGGGAAGAGTATTGGTATTAGTATTGGATAGAACATAGGTAAGGATCAAGGCTTGAGAGGTGTGGGAGAAAGAGGGGAATGAGGGTGGTATTTATAATGGAAGAGATGCAGTATTTTTTATTAATTTTATCATTATTCTAATATTTTTGCTCAAGACTATGAGTTATCTTAATTCATGTGACCCCAAATTGTAATAATGGAACCTTAGTTCAAAAAAGTGGTATTAAATCACTTATTATGTCATAAATAGTGTGTTTTACTGATAATTTTAATATACAATATTTTACCATATTTCACTATTCATCGAAAATTCTAGAATTTCAGAAAAATCCCAAAAATTTACCCTAACCATTTTTAAGCATGTAGAATTCAAAAATAAACTCCATTTTTCAAAAATAATTTTCAAAATATTATAAATTTAAATTTTTAATAAAATCATAGTAATTTCGTAAATTAACAATTTTAAAGATATAATTAGTTTTATATTTCATTGAAAAATTAATTAAGATCTTATTATCTTATTATCTTATTACCTTAAGAAAATAAAATATTATCATTATTTACTATTCATAAGGGTTATATTACTATTCGTATTACTATTCATACGGGTATGTTACTATTCAAAAAAAATTAAGTTGGTTCTATCCGACTCAAAATGACTTACTAGTCAAACCACTAGATGGTCGTTTTTTGAAATTCAAATTATAGAAGTGGAAAATTTATTTTTAATGGCTAGGTTATGACTATCTCCAAAATAAACAACTGTTGTCTCAAAGGAACATAGTGATTTATGAAATATAATTTATGAATATAATGTATTTAGGAGATGTATATTGTAAAATGCTTGGGGTGTTATACCAATGATATTACCTTTTAAGTGTTTTCTCATATCACTTTCATTTCTGTGAGATATGCATTATTAACCACTATTTCTTGTGTGTAGTGTATGCATACCTCTATTTAATATATCATATCATGCATATATTTATGTCAGTGTAATTAAATTTATAATTTTATGTTCATTAATTTTATGGGTCTTATCATTCGACAATTTGAGAAGTGGTAAGGGAATTATTAACCCAATTTTTCTTCTTTGGGTTAAGCTTCTACTTCCTTGATTTTGTTGTAATAATATTGTTTTTGAAATTAGTTTTTAATATATGATTATGTATTTACAATTTTTTTATATACCTTTATAGTTGATACACATATTAAATTCATTTGATTAATTCTCATTAAATATTTTTCAGGGAATTTATTTGAAAAATTATATTTTTAAAAATTTTCCTTAAAACTCTATTTTCTTTCTTGTCCATATTTTTTATATTTATTTCCAATTTTTTTACAATTATCATGTAATTTTTAATTCATTTTAATTTTTTCAGACTTTTTATAAGTTCATCTTAAAATATGATATTTTCTTTTTTAATTTCAATGTTTTTAGATAAATGAATTCAAGCAGAAAGGGTATTTATCTCAAGAAATTTTAAATGGTTTTATTAGAGTATTGCCATCTTTGTCAACACCCTATGTTTAGTATTACTATTAATTTAGGATGATATCTTATGATACTATCTACCATATTTTATTAAATGGTTTATGATCATTTTGATTGGGGATGTACTATCCTGATACCATTTACCATATTACCATATATAGTTTATGATTATGTTTAATAATTGGAGAAATTATTTATATTTCATATGATAGTTTAAATATTAATATATATTTTTATTATGTTTCACCCATTTCATATTAAAAATTCATTAGACTTAGTAAGTCTTGGGTGGGGCCCACTATAGTCACTCGATCAATCTTTAGGTCTCATGAGACAAACTAGATTGAGTTTTGGCCAAGGCCATATCTACTTATGTTGACTTCATGATTGAGGCCTTGATGGTATGTTTATGATGTCCTAAATTATACATTCCCCCATTATGAGATTATTAATTTATATTATATGGGATTTTTTTACTATAATAATATTCATGGTTAAGTTTCATTCTCATGTAATTATTTATATGGAATTATTTGATCACATTTTTTTTCAGCCATATTATTTTAAATATTATGTTTTAATGGATTGTATTTTTACCATGACTTATTGATTATGTTTATTGATGAAATATTCTGTCTTATTATTACCCTTAATTATAATCTGATATCATTATTTTTTTCCTTCCCCTGGTTATTAAGAAGATATCATTTAATGAGTTTTAAAGGATGGAATTTATTATCTTTTATTATGTTTTATATTTTATTTTCTATTTCTAATGTAAAATGGATTCCAAGTGTGTATCTAGATCTTGAATACTAAAAAATTTATATATCATTAGTCATATGATTTATTTTATCTATGAAATTTCAATAAAATAACCATTTAATCTAGGATACTGTGGTCAGGGTTGTTACAAACTTAATTTTTAGTGAAAATGAATAGTAAAAAAAATAAAAATTATTTACCAATGTGTAGGTTAAAACAAGGTTACTTGGGGTTAAACTAAAAATATAATAGTTAAAATAACCTAAAACACTTGTCCAATTCATATTAAATATAAATATTTATACCTTATCTCATATAAGGTTAAACAAATCCATTTTGGAATGTTTAAAATGTGGGTACACCTTTTTCTTTTAAAAAATTCCATGTGTGTCCTATCCACCACTTATAAAAGGGAACACCCAACCCCCTATTCACTATTACATATCACTTTGTTTAGGACAATACCTTCCCAAAAATCTTATAACACCCTAAGACTGTGCTTTCGGATTCGGTGCTATAACATGTTGTGTAGTTATTATTAAAAAACAGAAAAATTACACCACACAATACACAATTGAGGACCTTTTACTAGTATTGGTTTTGGAGGATTAGAAAAGCCTTAAAACTTAACCAAAATGTATATAAAAAATAAAATAAAATAAAATAATTCACATTCTCTAAATCTTTGATCAAAGAGAACACCCTCAAAAACTCTACTAAACCTTTATAAATTAGATTTAAAACAAGGGGTGCACATTAAATTTCCCTATAAGGGGTTCTAAATTTTTTTATAAATCCTTTACAAAAAAATATTCTTTTTGAAAATACCTTTGGAAAACATATTTGGAAATATCATTTTAAAAAAATTATTTTAAATTACATATGCCTTAAAAATACTGTATAAATTTAAAAAATACTTATGTTTAAAAATTATTTTAAACACATTCTAGTTATTTTTTGAAAACAATACGCAATATTCTAAAAATGAAACACTATGGTGAGGCCACTTGAATTGTTGAATGTTGTCTTGGGCCTACCCACTTGATGAATGATGGTTTCACTCCCCAATTATATTCCATATTTAAAATGTTCATGTGTCAAATTTTATGAAAACATGTTAAGCTTCCTTTACTTATATATACTTTCATTGGATTTTTATTTTGATTTTTAAAACATCTCAATGGATTAAGATAAAAATTCACACATATATATATATATAAGTATGTATATATATAAATATATTAACATCAATTGGATACCACTTGTGAGGTTTTTTATAACTAGAACTCTTTTCATAAGTCACTGCAAGAACTGTCTATGTATTCAATCTCTCTGTTGTGAAATACCTTTTACATTCATATAAATACTGAATCTTCTAAAAGTAATCATAATAAATAATTATTTTCCACACATAAAATTATAAAAGGAACATTTTAAATAATAAAAAAAATCCATGTACTTAATAATCTCGGAAGTAATTCTTAAAATTTGATTTGAATTCATGAATTTATTATGAATACAAGGCTTGTTAATGTTAAGAAAAATTCATGGCCATGACTATATAAATATGCGATGTCTTTAATTTTAATATAACATGATTAAATTATTAATTTTTTCTTTGAATATTCTTTTATAAACATGGATATAAAAAAAATTTCTTCCATATATATATATATATTCATATATATACATGTCATGGAGTTTATAATACTCATAATCATGGAATAAATCCATGTTTAATAAAAACATTGATGAATGAAAATATCCCTTCACATAATTAATATGAAATCAAATTAAAACATAAACTTTGTAAATTACTTATAAATAAGTGGAGTAATGGATTTTTAATCATACTTAGAATTAGTAATCCTTGAAAATAATTTTTGTTTTAATGAAACATTCCAATTTACCACAATAAATTAAATTTAAACAAAACTTTTTCAAAATAAACATACACCCTTACATTATTAGTTTTGAAAATAATTATACTTAGTTAGATAGAAGTATATATATATGTATATATATATATGTATATATATATATGTCTTAAAAATATGCATACTTTGATAAAAATAGAACAAAACATTACTTAAAATTCTCATAACATAATTTGGATAAACATGATCATAAGATGTAAATTATATAAATAAAAAGATCCCTTAAAGAATTTATTAAGAATAAGAATATAAAATTAATCTTAAAAACACTCTTACTTGAATTTTAGTAGAAAAATAAAAAATAGATGATATTTTCTTGGCTTCAGAAATGTAATCAAGATCCCTCAAATAAACATACCGAGTATGAAATTCCTCTACATGAAGTTTTGACACTTTTATTCCCATAATTTCCACTGTGTGTACAACTACACACAATAATTACTGAGAAATATGAAAATGTTGAAATATATAGAAAAGGGAAAATAGGCACCATAAAAATATAGAACCAAATAAAAAAATATATATTAATTTTCAATGATTTATTTAAAAAAATTCATCTGATGAAATCGATAAAAAACAAATACTGATCAACAGGGACAAAAACATTATAAAAAAACCATATAACGATGTAGATAATAGACAACCACAAGTTGATATATTGTAACCACATAATCTATTAAAAAACAACAGATATCAACTGGAATAATTAAAAAAAAGACAAACATTATATTATTATGAAAATCAACATCTGGATCCAACGGTCTGCAAAAATGATAAACATGAGATTGTGAATTTGACAAAAATTAAAATGATACACAACTAAAATACAAATATATTAGACCTCGAATAGATGTGAAGACTAAGATCCAAAATCCTTCCTCGCACTAGGTATATGAAATCTAATAGAGGAGGTTGATTTTGGTTTGAAACCCTGATGCGTCTAATGTATCCTTCACGTGCACACAAAATTGGAACCCTAGACTATATCCGAACCCTTCAACGCTGCTCAAACTAGTCCCGCTGATGACCGATCTCCATGGACCTTGTCTTCAGCCTCAACCACTGAATGGATTGATCTGAAGGCACATGACCTCAGCCTGACCAGACCCTCCAGCACCTCAGTTCAACTTCGTGTTTGGCCTCCTTCCTCAAGCGCTCGACGAATGCCCCTCTTAGGCCGTGACACACCCCCATCTAAAAATTTTAACCAGATTTTATTATATATATTTATTTATTCTTAATATCTATTTATTATAATTTATTTAATCCAATAAAAACATAATTTTTATAATTACAATACATATAATTTCATAATATATATACATTTTCAAATTCGATACTATATTATATATATATATATATATATATATATTTAAATTTTAATATTCATAATTATTAATTTAATTTAATTTAATTTTATAAAATTTTGAATTTATATTTTAATTAAATGAAATTATAAACATAATATAACATTATAAAAAAAATTCATTCATATATATTACATTGAATTAAATAACAAGTTTATAAAAAATGTCTTTATTTTAATTATTATTAATCTTATTACTTTTATTTTTATTTCAAAACTTTACAAAAAAAAAACTTATAATATATTATTACTTATAATATTTCATTTAATTTCTTTAATATGTTAAAAAAATAAATTACAAAATATTATGAACACTAATTTAATTTATTATTTCATCATGTATTTAAAAAGTGATATCTTCTTTTTAAAAATAATACAAATCAAAATGAAAATTTTCATTTTTATAAATCACATAATTTTTATAAAAGATATTTTATAACTTTAAATTTAAATTAATTTATTAGTCTATTATAATTTTTTGGGATGTTAAATATCTACCTTAATTATCTATCAACATCCTATACTCCTTAGTTTTATTAGGAAACCATCCTAAAAATGATTTTGGTTCTAACCTAAGGAGGTTGTCTGAAGAAGAGGTAACATTCTTAACTAAGAGTTTTTATTTTATTTTTTCTTCCACCCCATTAAAATAATATTCAAATATGATATTATAATAACATAACTATATTCTATATAATTATATTTTATCATGTTAATGGAAAAACCTACATGTATCTCCTCTTCCATCAAATGGGAAATGAAACCATCGATTGTGTGTACAAAGGACCACTTCCTCATGGACCAATGTAATTCAATTTTCATCACTTCCTCTCATGGGTGGATATAATGATGGATTTAAATTATATATTTTATATTAAAAAAAATTATACATATATAATTATAATATCATATTTACCTTCTCAATTTCCATTTAGTGGGAATACAATAACATCGTTCGTGTGTATGGCGGACTACCATCTCATGACATGAAGTGATTTATTTTTCACTCATTCTTTACATGGAAGGTGATAAGGATAAATTAAATTATCATATGTGATATATATGAAATTATAATGACTCTATAATGGTGATAGTTTATTTACCTCTCTTCATATCTTTGCTTTAATAAAATGGAAACAACATTCATGCGTACATATGACCTACCATCTCTATGAACATTATAATTAATTTTCTATATAAAACTATTAAGGATTATGGTAAATAAATATATAATGAATATATATGAAATTTATATCATGTTTAAAATTTTGGATATGACAAAACCATTATCAAAGTAAAAACAGTGAAAAATCTAAATTAAAACACACATGAAAAACAAAGAAGTTATTAATCAATATACTATTTTGACATGGAATTGTTAATAAAAGGGTAAAAAATGGTTATAAGTAAATCATATAATATGATTATTTTTATTTAAAATATTTATAATAAACCTATATTTGTCATAATTGAGGTTCAATTTTACACTATATAAGTCAACACTTAATGTAAGTGATTTTCGTCTCACTTTTATTTCCACGGGTTACATTCCATATTCACCACTTCTTTCTTTTGTGTGGTGTATATACTTACCATAACTTTATTTTATGATTATAATCCTATAATTATGGGATATAAATATAAATATAATTTTATTTATTTCATGTTTTTTATTATTTAAAAGATATAAATATGGTAATAGTTTTATGTTATAATCCTATTTTTTGGTATTATTTACAATTAAGTGTTCAACGAAAATATCCAATGAACTATATATCAAGAAACTAATGAGTTTTATTATACAATAATAATTTTATGAAAATACATGTGTCCCTATATTTTCCCACCATTTTTTTACTCAAGAATTCAAAATAATGTTTTTAAAAACAAATCAACATTATTTTTCTCCTTGGTCGAAAAGCCTTTTTATTCCATTCCCATGTTTTCTAAAAAACTTATAAATAATGTTTTGAGTATTATCAAATTATTTTTTAATTATATTTATATCCATGTTTTACTTTTTAAAAAATAGTTTCAAATTAATCTTCTTTTCATTTTCAACACGAGCTACGTTTGAATTTTATCAAAAATATTAAAGGAATTTGAGTTTTAACATGTATGGGATTAATGGTATTTTAATCTATCATGAAAAATAATTGTTTTAGAATATCCTTTATATGATTCCAAGGATTTATTACAAAAACATTATTTTCACAATGCTATGTAAAGTTTTATTTTTTAAAAGGTGATTTTCGAAGTGGAAATGTTGTTTTCCTCAAGAATTGTTCCAAGTGATTTTTCAAATTCATTTTACATTTAAGATAAAATCCTTAAATGTTTCTTAAAATTTACTTGGTATGAAATACAATAATATAATATTTAGTTTATCTTTTTATGGTTTATGTATTTGATGAAAATATGTTTATGAATCCCATTCTCTTTTCCATGGGATATTCTATGATGAAATGTTTATAAAACCCCTTTCTTTTTTATAGGTTATGCTATGATTAAATGTTTATCAAAGCCATTTCTTTCCATGGGTTATGATATGAAGAATGTTTTATGATATTTTGGCACACCTATATATAGTTTTCTTTATGTAATAATGTTAATTTGTTAGCCAAGGATGACAGTTATGCTATAACTTAGGACTGTGGTTATTTTGTGACCAAGGATAGTGGTCATGTTAAAACCAAGGATGGGTGGGACCTGTATCCCCTAAAATGAATTGGGAAAATATTTATATCTAATGATATAAATAGTACTATAATAGAGAGTTAACCTAGCTCAATAAAGAAATTTTCCCACCATAATAGTCTTGGGAGTGAAACTTCACTTCCGTAATGGGTTGGAGAGTGAACCCATTATACTATGATAGCCTTATAAGTAATCATTGACTAGTAAAAAAATGATATTATATGCTTATGTGAATTCATGAAGTATATTTAATATTCCAATTTTATTCTCTCATGGACCATTTTCATTGATTTTATTATTATCCATGTCTTATGAGCAACCAAGCTTTATTTCATGACTCATATTTATGATATATTATATAAAGGGTATGGTTTTTAAATGTTATTATCTTGTTTTTAAACCCTTATGATCACAGTATATTGATATCTCCATTACTTACCCTTATAGAGTATCTAATAACACCCTTTCATATGTATCTTCCCTCCATGTTTTATAGGGAGGTATTATGTATCAAATTACTAAGAAGGGTGATTATTATAAGGAACATAGTGGGAGATCATGTAGTTCTCATATGAAAATATTATTTATATATCCAAGTTTCCAATTGAAGTATACCTAAAATATTTTGGTTTTGATCATTATGTTCTGTAATGAATATTATTATGTTAAAATGTTATATATATGTATGATAATTGTGGGTCTTTACAGTCCTTATATTGATTAATACAGACTCTGATGGAATAATATTCTAAGTCAACCAACTTCTTAATGGAAATATGTTTGAAAAATTAAAGATTTAATAGAAACCCTATATAAGAAAAATGACTACAAGAACTATCATTATTATTATTTATGTCTATTATATAAATTTTTAAGGTGGTAAAATTAAAATATTATAGGATAATAATTATCATTGAAAAAATAAGTTTCTAATGTTCATTTTCTGTGAAATTAAATTATTCAAGGGGATGAAGATTTATAAAAAATATAATTACATATTTTTATCATAGAATAAATATGATATAATTATTATGATAAAACATTTAATGAAATATTCAAATGGATTATCCACGCCTATATCAATAAGTATAAATATGATAAATGATAGATAAGGTTAGAGTGTCTACCAGAAGGAAATCATAAACATGATTGGAAGCATGTTATAACAAATGCCCTCAATATTAGAAATTTTATATGATATCAGTTTATGTACAAGATATTAAAGTGACAAAAGGATTCATACATAACAAAAATCTTGATATATATCAAGGGTAATATCAAGTATGTTTTTCTTTACAAGAGATATAAATACCTCATGTTGTTTAGATATGATGATATAGAATTAAATGAAAATATTCCTGAAAAAAAGTAAAGAAATGGTGGAACAGTTTATTTGGTGATATATTTTTTAGTTTTAGTGTAAAAAATATAATTTTTTAAAATTAATCATTATAGAGGTTGAGTATGTTTCTGCCAGAAGATCATGTGCACAAATGCTCTAGATAAAGGTAAAATATACTAACTAAATTCTCATATCATAGTAAATGATGTGACATATATCATTGTTTTTTATATAGATCAAATTAAGTGATATATATTCCATATACTGATATGAAATATACTAAATTTTCTTTCTTATATAAAAATTATCAATTTCTTCGGCAAACACATCATGTGATTATGTATTTTTTGAAGTTTAACTAATTTTTGATTATCAAATGGTTCAAAAATCACTATATTTTAATGAATAGAATATTATAAAGGTATAACATAAATATTAGTTTGTTAACTAGAAATTTATGAGACACACATACTCAAATATGCTCCTCCATTAATATGGTATCTCTATAAAAGTGAGCTCAATGATTTTTTTTAGAGACAATTGTATCTTATACTACTTGAAAAAGATATCATCATTATTATTATTTAACCAATTTGGTATTATAATATATTTTGTAATAAAATATGGGTTTCAAAATAAATATATAAATTTTATAACCACTAAAAAATGTATAGGTAAGAATCTTATAGTTATTCCTAAGTGATCATTATCAACCATATGAGTTGGAGGATACTTGGAAGAATTTATGTCACTTTATATTCCTTATAATATTTTATTTATTTTCTATTGAATGATAATATAAATTGTTTTTTATATTTTTAGTATGTTTAAAAATATTAGATGTCATCAAAACCAATCATAAATAACAGTTAGAGGACTTGAATGTGAACTTCATTCGACCTCGAAAAAGTTATTATGAAAATTTGAGTATTAACTATTTCTCATATAATTTAGTAAAAAATTTAAAATATAAAAAATATTATTATTATTCTATAATTTCCTGAAATATATGGTTAGATATATAATTTTAAATTTTGATTATTTTTTACACACGATTGGATTGCTTTCATTTTAACCAATTTATTATCCAAGTAAGGATTCCATGAGTTAAGGATAAAAATTTATGTTCTTCATTACCCTTTAACTTTATTTATGATGATTAAAGATCTCTTTAATTTAATTTTTTTGGATTATAATATCAATTAATGATAAATTAAATAAATACTAAAACAATATTTTTTTTACTTTAAGTGGTATCCCAATATGGGATGAATTATAGAATATATGTGAAGTTTAATTTCAAAATGTAATGGGTTAATAAAGTGAGAGAGAAGATTTAATATCATAGTTTTGTAACATTATAAGAAATTTTATTGGAAAATGAGTTGGGAGTTTCGAAGATTTATGATCATAGAAACAAACCCAAAGAAAAGATTAAAGAAAAAATGTATTCATTACTTTTTATTTGTAATCAATAAATGATGAAATTAAATATATAATTATATGTCTTAATGAGAAAAAATATAAACTTATATATAGTTAAATGAAGTCGAAAAATCAATTATTAACTTAATATTCCAAAGAATAGTAAGTGTTAGATGGGTTGTTTGACAGAAATATTTTTCAATTGATTCATGATAAAATTCACGTTTGAATAATTTGTATATAAATATTTATATATTATACCAATTATTGATTCTATTTATATACATGGTTATAGATTAGTGTGATCATAGAGTAATTTTCTATGTTCTAATCATAGGATATTTACTACGATAAAATGTTTTTGTAAGGAAAATCAAGGATAGAAGACTCACCAATTTTTTTAAGGTATATTATTTTATATATTTGGTTTATTAAGGGTTTGTAAGTGATATATTCGAAATATAACTACTTATATGAGTTTCTAAGAAGAAAATACTAAAATTGGATAAAGAATAAAGGTAAGTGATTTATAAAAATTAGAAAACTATCTATGATAATTATTCAATTCATCATCAGTACATAGACTTATCTGTGATATATTAAGATTTGTGTGAGATAGAACAAAAGATATATAATCTTTAATATTCATTTAAAGAGTTGTGTGATATATATATAATGTTTCCTGAAATTGGTTCTATGGGTATCATGGTGTGTGAGATACAATCACCAAATCTACTAAATGAATTCCCTATATTTCTATTCATCATTTCATATTAGTGATGAGTGTTATCAAACATAATTATATAAGGTAAGTATGAATTGGTGAATTTTTTATTTATAAATAATTAAAACATGTGAGATATAAATAAGATTTCCACACAACACTCATTATATTCATATATAAGTCCACGACCTTACACATTACATAATCTTGAATTAAGTGAATAATTTACATTGAGGATCTATTCAAGTTTAGTGTTTTATAGAATTATGCCATAACTATTAAATTACATCTCAAAAATTACAATTTAGACACTTCTACCCAGTTTCCATTTTTTTCATTAAATAAAAACTGTTAAAATAAGTGTCATGTCTAGTTCCATGTTTTAGAGGGCCTTAATTTTTCTTGATCCAATCCTTGACCATATTCATATTTAAGTCATGTGAAAAAACATTTCAAAAAAATTAGATTAGTATAAAAACCTCAGTAAGGGTTATAAAATAAAGAATGAAAACATTAGTCTATCAAAACATAAGATTTTTAACATACCTCATGAAATCATAATATTTATGAATAACACATATAAAACATAAATATTAATGATAACTTGTAGCATCTATAATATAATTACATTGTATCTTTCACATCCACATAGGGATTTACATTTGGAATACTCATTACAGTATATTCCCTAAATCCCTTATTAGAAACATTCATGTTTACCTCCATCATGTTACCCAATGCATTGGAGAGATATCTCGGGATCGCCTGCCGTAGGTTTATCTCAGAACCACCCATATACGTAAAAAATGGCCAATAACCATAACATATTTAGAACACGTAAAAAATAATAAATGAAAGATAACATTTCCACATTGTAATCACAATATATCATTTCAATATATTGACATAATCAATGATTTATCAAACCATTTTCAATACCATTTAAAACATTTAATAAAGAGATTCTTGAATCAAAGTGTCCCATACCACTTTGAGGCTTTTAAAGGAATTAAAATTTTGAACCATTAATATCCATATAAATAAATCCTTATATTTTTTTTTGAAAACATAGACATTAATGGGAAATATTTATGAGAATAAATCTTTAAAACATTTAAAATATTGTTTTTGTTACAAATTTTGTAACCAAATGAGAGACACTTGAATACAAATAATTGAGAAATAACATTAATAATAAGTTATAATATCATGAGAAAAATGATATTCATGATATAATATTTCAAAGGTAATTATACACACCATATAAACATGAATTGGTGTATAATAAATAAGTCTCAATGGAATGTAAATTGAGAAAAAGTCTATTACAAAGATCATATCCTTTGATTAAGGACAAATCAATGACATAATTATGTGTGAAAAATAATAATACTCCAAATATAAGTGTATATTAAGTGTAAAACAATCATAGGTCATTCACACATATTTATAGAATTACATAATCAAGATGTAGAAGTTTAACCTAAATAATTAAAATTGGGTTAAGAAGTTTTCTTATAAAAATTCAACAGCCTAAGGGCGACACTTTAAAATTAAAAAAATGAGTTTATGAGAGGGAAAATGAAATCTATTCTCATGGAAATAAAATGTACACCAATAAGGATATAAAATAATATATCTGAATATATGAAAATGGAAATTCAAAAGACATAACATAAAAGAAGTATTTTATTAGAAGAGAAGAGTGAAAGGTTCCCTTTACAAAAAATAAACCACATGAAAGAAGGGTCTTAAAATGTAGATGTAAATACCAATAAATTAAATTACATTACACAATGAATATAATCATGGGTATCAAATACACCACACAAGAGTAAATAATGGAAAATATAGCATGAATCTCACGAGAATAAAAAGTGATATGAAAACCCCTTACCACATTGTAATCAATCAAGTCGTATGACCAAAAGATAATAAAAACCAAATGAGTCAAAATATAACATGAATATAAATAGAATAATTATAATATATATCAAATTAAAATACACAATACATCACATGCAATAAATATGTGTCGAACAATGGAAATCTCACGGAATTAAAAGTTAGATTAGAAACCCCTTACCTCATTTCCGACTTGACCCGTTAGTTATTTAATCTGTTGAATAATAAAGAAAAGTTAATTTATACTTTATTAAGAGCCTTTTTTAAATTTATTATTCCTTTTATATCACTTATTAGTACATTATAAAAATTATGTAATCATTTAAGTTAATAATGGTCATTTTGTTGATATTTGCTACATCAGTCAAAAGTAAACTTCTTATAATTAAAGGTTGTCCATGTGGTCAAAATTAATTTATCTTCAGAATGATATTAATGATTTATACATCATATATATCTTATATATATATTATATATATGTATTTATAACAGTACACAAAATTTGGAGATAAGAAATGAAATGCACCTTCCATGGAGACGGTAAGCCGTACGTACGAATGAATAATACTTTCATTTCTATTTCATATTTCAATGGAATGAAATATTAATGATACATTAGTATATTATAATTCCATTATAATATCGTATATAATTTAATTAACTCTATCCTTTATACATTCCATGTATGGCATAGATGAGTAATATCACTTTTGAGGGGGTGGTAGCCTGCATTTCCTCAAATGAAATTATCGCATTAACCCATTATGGAAACAATAAAGGTATGATATAAATAAAAAATAAAAAACATAGAAAATTATAAATATAACATATATCATATATAAATAAGGTTCCATATTAATGTCCACCATAAGAGGTTATAGGAGAAGATTGAACAATCATCATTTTGTGATGTAGTAGTTCACCGTCCACAAAAACAATTTGTTCTTATCCCATTAGATGAATGTGTGTGTAATTTTTGATCTAATTATTCTCATAAAAACAATCTAATATATTTAGTATACTTGTGTTGTTATAAAATAAAGTAATAAAATGATTTTAGGGGGTTGGAGAAGTCAAATAAAATAAAAGAAGTTAAGAGAAGGTGTTACCTTTAAATCAGGTAACTTCCTTTGGTTTGAACCAAAAGGATTTCTTGAATTTCATTTTGCATAAGGTAAGGCTTATAAGTTTAAGGGAGGGATCTTAAGAGATGATTTGGGTAGAGTTTGGAATATTTAAGGGGATTTAGATGTGTGAGTAATGGGTTAGAGGTGAGAGAGTTTTATAAGGGGGAGGAGGGGCTCTTTAGGAAATCTTGAAAATATTATTTTATTATATAATTATTTTCAATTTCTAAAGATCCAAAACTTATTAAAGTAAATTATAAGATGTATCTTGTTCTAAATAAAATTATAAAATATAAAGTGGACAAGTTTTGGATATTGTTTTAATTTTTATAATCTTATTTATTTAAATCATTCATAAATGAGATAAACACTACATCATTATTATTTCATAAATAATTTTAATTATTTGATGTCTAAAAATTATTAATAAAATACCATGATGTAGGAAATTTTTTTATATTTAAAAATAATATTTGTAGTTGAAGAGATAACTTATATAACCCCATGTAAACATTTATTTACTAAAATATATATGTTTATGTCATTTTTGTCTTTACTTTAAATTAATTAATATAAAGTTTTATTATCACTCTTAAGTGGATCCATGGGGTCCCAAAATCGACCCAAGGATGACCATGCTCGGAAATGTATCAACCAATAGGATTAGAAAAATTTTTAGGGTAAATTAATATTATTATAATATTATCATTACCTTGAATAACCCTATTTTTATTTAACCGCGGTAAATAAAAGGCAAAAGTTACTATTCACTAAAAATTATTTTCATCTTATTGAAACAAATTTTACTTACTGATAACAACCATGTATGTTGGATTTTTAAATTCAATTCACATAAGTGGTAAAATTTCAATTAAATGAAAAAGTTGGATTTTTAACTACTACTCAGTGTTTTCACTATTGATAAAAAATTGAAGGTTTTGAGAAAAATACAAAAAAATCATCCTAAACTATATTTGGTATTCTGGATTCAAAAATTATTTCTATTTTAACAAATTCAAAACATAGAAGTTTCATTAATTAAATTAAAATCAATTTCTACTGTCAAAACAAAAAGCGTGTTTTTATGAAATAATATCTATCAAAAGATTGAAAATTGTTTATGTCCAATTTCAATGTAAAATTACTTTCAATGACCAAAATTAGATTAAATGGTAAAAATATAATCTAATTAAACTTTAAAACCGATTAAAAATATAATCTAACCGTATAAGTAAATAATATTAAAAGGCAGTTTTGAATTAAAATGCAGTATTTTTAAATATTCACTAAAAATTAATTTTATAAAAAAAATATCAAAAATTTACCCAAAGTAAATTTTGATGTTATAATTATAAATAAGAATTTTATTTTTTCAAATAGAGCATAATAAAGTGAAAAAACCTTGATTTAAAAATGGTTCACTATCAATATGTGGTAAATTGACCTTTTAAAGAATATTAAAGTATTTATGATTAAGATTAGATTCATTCAAAATTTAAGCCTCTAACTTTTATTGGATAAATGTAAACAATATTAGCAAACTTGTATAATCATATTTTAGTTAGTTCTGTTCATTCCTTCCAATATAATAGTTATGTATTAACTGCCATTTAAAATAATAATATTATATTATTATTTTTCAGTATAACTCAACATTGTGTCCAACACAAGATTTCAATGAAACCCATTGTTGCGTATCGGGTACGCCATTGAACATAAAATCCCCATTAAAGTAAAATTAATATTTAATTAAAAAATATAAATAAATATGAAAATGTATTACTCTTTATTTACCTAGAATGTTACATCCTTCCCCCCTTTTGGAAATTGAGTCCTCACAATTTTAAAACTGGGCTCAGAAACTTCATTGAAAGTCCCACATCAGAAAAAGAGTCAATAAAACTATCACTTTAAAAGAAAGAAAGAGAAGTAAAAATGTCACATGAGATAACCCATACTAGTATTCCGTACAGGAAAACATAGATATGTAAGAGAAAGCAAACCATCAAGTTCTAATGGAGAGTGATAGAAAACATGATTAGGATAAAGTTAACCACCAGAAAATCACAAAAATGTGATGTGTTATACAGTATTTGATTACCCGATAGGAAACGTAAACCGAATCTTTTTTTTTGTTTTATGTTCCTTTTCATAATTTTGAGGAATTCATTTACTACATAGAATAATAAGATAAGGAAATATACTTACCTTCAAGTAGAGTTTCATGCTTTAATAAGTTTCTACCAAAAACTCATCTTTTCTCCAAATGATGAGTATACATAACGACATGGTAAAACATGAAGTGCTAGAATTAATATTCTAGAGAATCACATAATCCACAAAAGAAGAACTATATATATCCCTTGTCTTTAGACATTTACCAAAACCAAAATGGTTAGTATAAGATTAGATAATCCTCTTTATAACAAGAAAATAATACTCTTAATCTCCAAAATTTGACAAAAAGTACCCAAAGTTCAAGAAAGACCATTCAATACAAAATTGTCCTTAAAATTCTTCAAAATAATAAAAATTAATATTAAACTGAAAACATATAAGGATTTAATCACATTGTCTTCGACAGTAAATTGTAACACTTATCTCCAAAAACATTGACTACTCTTAAAGTCTCACACTGAAGTATAATTAACTTAATCACATATTTCCTATGATAGGTTAATCATTTACAGAAATAACCCAAATCACCATATGTCCAGAAAAAAACATATATTCATCCAAAATAAAATTTTAACCATTACTCCACAAATAAGATCCAATAATATTCTATTTTACTTAAGCATATAGTGTTCCCAAAAGAGGGAACGTCTTCCAAAATAAATTTTATCACATAATCACCAAATAATTTTTATATACAAAGGATATCCATTTGATAAAACATAAGATCGCAAATCAAGTTATTATTGATCAATAATATCATTTAACTAAAAAGAATAAGTTTTACTAAACAGGGACATCACGTAGTCAAGTGGTATGTGAAAAATCTCAATCACACTTTGGTTGTGGGTTCGATTCCTACGTCTTTGTCCAATGCGATGGGTTGTCACATGTTCTGCGTGTTATCCTTTTTTAAAAACTATATAATTTTACATCATTCCCAAAAAATGAGATATACTCTTGAAAAATAACCATAACATCATTTAACCTCAATGGTTGTCTTATACCTATCATTTTCATCCCAACTCATAATGACCTCAATATCTTAATTCATTAAGTCTTATATATATTGAAATTTCTCTTACCTCCATAAAATAAACTGTTCCCAAAGAAATATTGTCATACCTTTATCATGGTGTACACTTGGTTTCATCATCATCTTGTTCACGTAGGTAGAAGGTCCAAGCATTGCAACAATGATTTAGAGATCATTCAAAATCATTTTATTCCATCATACAAATACACCTTGTACAACTTTGGTAATAAGGGTGTTCATAGAAAAATAGTTTTAGAAAATAATCATGTATAACATATAATTTCAAAACATCTGATAAAACATGATTTTTATAAAATAGTCAGACCAAGTTTGAATTAAAACTTTCAATCAGTTGTCCTTTTAAAATACCATAGGTATGTGCTGAGAGAATATATTTTAAAAGAAAATATAAATAGGTTATGCAAAGGTCTCCTTCTTCAAAAACGTTTTCAAAATCATAATATTCTTCAAAATCTTGTGATAAGGTAAAATATATGAAAATTCCATGATAATATTTACCTTTCTTGAAAATATAAGAATATTGTTAAAATAGGATTTGATTAAATACAACCCATGATCCAAAATGATATCAAGGTATAATAGAGGTGTTTTATATCTCAAACAAATTGTTTTCAAGTGAGTTATATGTTATAAAATGTTTCAGAATCGTCTAGACACAAATTTATAATAATTATTGCAAGAAAGTCATCAGGAAGAGATATGAGTTTAGTTTGAGATCATCCTCCTTCCATTTGTAACAGATATTTGTTGATCTAAAAAAGTTGCAAAAATAATGATTTAACTTAAAGATTCGTCATATAGACTAACCATGTGTCTAACAAAAACTCATAATCCCTAAAGTTGTCTAAACCAACCTTTGATACAAACTATAAGGCCCTGGCCTTAAACATTACATAATCTTGAATTAAGTGAATAATTCACATTGAGGATATTTTCAGGTTTATATTTCTAGATAATTAGGCCATAACTATTACATTACATCTCAAAAAATTACAAAGTAGACACTTCTACTCAGTTTCAATTTTTTCATAAAATAAAAACTCTAAAAAAAGATATATGTATAGTTCTTTGTTTTAGACATCATGAGTTTTCCTTGATTTCGTCCTTGACCCTATTCATCTTTAAGTCCTATTAAAAACATTTCAAAACTTGGTATGAGCATAAAAATCTCAGTAAAGGTTATAAAATAAAGAACCAAAAACATTATTCTATCAAAACATAAGCCTTTTAACATACCTCCTGAAATCATAAGATTTATGAATAACACATAGAAAACATAAATCTTAATGGTAAGTTGTGGAATCCATAACATACTTACATTGTAGCTTTCATATCTATGTAGGGAGTTACATTTGGTATACCCATCACAGTATATTCCTTAAATATCTTAGGAGAAACATTCACATTTACCGCCTCCATGTTACCCAATGAATTGAAGAGTTATATTGGGATCACCTGCCCTAGGTTTATCACAGAACCACTCATATACATAAACAATTACTAATAACCATAACATATTCATAGTATGTAAAATAAGAATAAAGGAAAGATAAAATTTCCACATTGCAATCACAATATATCATTTCAAGATATTGACATAATCAATTCTTTATCAAACCATTTTTAAAACCATTTAAAACATTTAATAAAGAGATTTTTGTATCAAAGTTCCGCATACCACTTTGATATTTTTAAAGTAATTAACATTTTAAACCATTAATATCCATATAAATAAATCCTTAAAATCATTTTTAAAATATAGACTTTAATGAGAAATATTTAGAAGAATAAATCTTTAAAACATTTAAAACAATGTTTTAGTTAAAGAGTTTCTAACCAAATGAGAGATTCTTGAATACAAATAATTGATAAATATCATTAATCAAAGCTTATAATATCTTGAGAAAAAGTAGATTCATGATATAATATGTCAAAGGGTAGTGTATAGACTATATAAACGTGAATTGGTGTATAACAACAAATAAACCTCAATGGAATATAAATTGAGAGAAAGTCCCTTGCAAAGATCATATCCTTAGATTAAGGAAAAATCAATGACATAATTATGTGTGAAAATAATAATACACCCAATATAAGTGGATATTATGTTTAAAACAATCATAGGTCATTCACACATATTCATAGCATGACATAATCAAGATGTAGAAGTTTATCCCAATGAATTGAAATTGGGACAAAATGTTTTCTTACAAAAATTCAACAACCTAACGACATCACTTTAAAATTCATAAAATGAGTTGATGAGAGAGAAAAGGATCTCTCATCACATGGAGAAAAAATTTCCAACAATAAGGATATAGAAGAACATAAGACAACATATGAAAATGAAAATTCAAAAGACATAACATAAAAGAAGTATTTTATTAGAAGAGAAGAGTGAAAGGTTCCCTTTAAGAAACATACACCACAAGAAACAAGGATCATAATATGAAGATGTAAATATCCATAAATTAAATTATATTACACAATTAATATAATCATGGGTATTATATACACCACACAAGAAGAAATAGTAGAAAATATAACATGAATCTCACAGGAATAAAAAGTGAGATGAAAACCCCTTACCATATTGTAATAAATCAAGTCGTATGACCAAAAGTTAATAACCACCAAATTAATTATAGAATAACATTATTATAAAAATAATAATTATAATATATATCAAATGGAAGTACACAATACACCACTTACAATAAATAAGTGGCGAACAATGGAAATTTCACGGAATTAAAAGTGATATAAGAAACCCCTTACCTTGTGTCCGACTTGACCAGTTCATTCGTTAATCTCCTGAATAATAATCTAATGGTAATTTCTACTTTATTAAAAACATTTTTCAAATTTATTTTTACTTTTATATCACTTATTAGTACATTATAAACATTATTTATTCATTTAACTTAATAACGCTCGTTTTGTTGATATTTGTTACTTGAGTCAAAAGTAAACTTTTTATAATAACATGTTGTCCATGTGGTCAAAAGCACCTTATATACAGAATTATATTCATGATTTAGATATAAAATATATCTTATATATCCAGTATATATATGTATTTATAATAGTATATAACATTTGGATATAAGAAATTAAATTCACCATTCAAGGAGATGGTAAGCCGTACGTACACATGAACGCTATTTTCATTTATATTTAGTATTTTGATGAAATGAAAAATTTATGATACATAGTTATATTATAATTACATTATAATATCAGATGTAATTTTATTAACTCCATCTTTTATACGTTCCATGTATGGCATGAACGAGTCATATCACTTTGAGCGGGTGGTAGTCCGCACATCCTCAAATGAAATTATCACATCACCCATTATAGAAATCATAAATTTATGCTATAAATGAAATATAAATAAGCATAGAAAAATATAAATATAATATATATCACATATAAATACATTTTTGTATTAATTTTCACCATAAGAGGTGGTAGGAGAAGATTGAACAATCATCATTTCTTGAGGAAGTAGTTCTCCGTCCACAGAAATAGTATGTTATTTTCCCATTAGATTGAGGTGTGAGTTAGTGTAGCTAGAATAATAATGATAAAAACAACCTATTATATTGAGGATACATGTGTTGGTATAAAATAAATCAATAAAATGAGTTTAGGGGGTTGGAGAAGTAAATTAAAAGAAAAGAACTTGAGAGAAGACGTTACATTTAAATCGTTCAACTCCCATTGGTTTGAACCAAAAGGATTTCTTGAAGTGCCTTATTCCTAAGGTATGGCTTCTAGGTGGAAGATAGGGATATTGAGATCTTATTTTGGTAGAGTTTTGATGAATCATGTGCCTCTATAGATGTGAGTAATGGGTTATAGGTGAGGGCTTTTTTTAAGGTGGATGAGGGTCTCTTTAGGAAAGTTTGAAAATATCATTTTATTATATAATTATTTTTGGTTTCTAAAGGTCAAAAACTTATTAAAGTCAAATATACGATGACTTTGGTTTGATATAAAATCATACAATAATAATTGGAAAGCTTTTGGATATTGTTTTAATTTTTATAATCTTATTTATTTAAATCATTCATTAATGAGATAAACACTGCATCATTATTGTGTCATAAATAATTTTATTTATTTGAAGTATACAAATTATAAATAAAATAACATGCTATAGGAAATAGTTTTATCTTTCAAAAGAATATTCATATTTGTATAAATAACTTATATAACCCCATGTAAAAATGTATTTACTAAAAGATATAAGTTTTTGTAATTTTTGTCTTTACTTTAAATTAATTAATATAAAGTGTAATTATCACTCTTAAGTGGATCCATGGGGTTCCAAAATTGACCCAAGAATTCACATGCTCATAAATTTATCAACCAATAATATTAGGACAAATTTTAGGGTAATTTAATATTATAATAATAATATTTTTAACTTGAATTACCGTATGTACCATTAACCATGGTAAATAAAAGTCAAGAGTTACTATTCAACAAAAATAATTTTCATATTATGGAACCAAATTTTACCTTATGATAAAAAACATGTATTTCATATTTTTTTAAATTCAATTCACAGAAGAGTTACAATTTCATTTCAATGGAAACGTTGGTTTTTTAACTACTACTTAGTGTTTTAACTATTCATCAAAAATTAAAAGTTTTCAGAAAAATACCAAAAATTCAGCCTAAGCTATATTTGATATTCCAAATTCAAAAATGATATCTATTTTACCAAATTAAAAACACAGAAGTTTCATTAATTAATTTAAAATCAATTCTCGTTGCCAAAACAAAAAGCGTGTTTTTAAGAAATAATAACTTTCAAAAGATTAACACTTGTTTATATCCAATTTTAAAGTGAAAGTACTTCTAATAAAAAACATTGGATTAAATTATAAAAATATAATCTAATTACACTTTAAAAATAATTAAAAATATAACCTAACCATATAAATAAATTATATTAAAGGGTAGTTTTTAATTACAATATAGTATTTTTTATTATTCATTAAAAGATGAATTTTATCAAAAAAGTACCAAAAATTTACCCAAAGTAAATTTTGATGTTCTGATTCTAAAGACGAATTTTATTTTGTAAAATAGAACATAATTAAGTGAAAAAACTAGATTTGAAAAGGTTTCTCTATCAAGAGGTGGTAAATCGACCTTTAAAAAAATATTAGAGTATTTTTGCTTAAGATTAGATTCATTCAATTTTAAGCCTATAACTTATATTTGATAAATGTAAAAACATTTAAAAAACATGTATAATCATATTTTAGTTTGTTATGTTTATTTTTTCCAATATAACAACTATGTGTTAACTACCATTTAAAATAATAATATTATATTTTTATTTTTCAGTATTACTCAACATTGTGTGAAACTTAAGATTTGAAAGAAAACAATTGTTGCATATCAGGCACACCATCAAACATAACATCCCATTTAAAGTAAAATTAATATTTACTTCACAAATATTAATAAATATGAAAATGTTTTACTCTTTATTTTCCTGGTATGTTACATAATAAGTATAAAATCAATAAAAACTTCAATATATCACAAATAAATTTAATTATAATTATTAATATATAGAGTAAATTGTGATGCGTGAATAAATAAAAATCCCCGCTATGTGATTGGTTGTGTTAAATTCTTGGTAAACTATTTCCATATATCATGGTTGATTAATTTGGTCAAAATAATTATCAAAACTATATGGATTTATGGGAAGTCATTGAGAATTTACTTTCATATGAATTATGAAAATTTATGTATGAATAATAATGAGTGGTTTCATGGAAAATGAATAATTTGAGAGGTTTTTTCACTCTAATATATTCAATAATTATCTCAAAATAATCAATATAGATCAACTATATCAATTTAGTGTCATCCAAAAATATATTTTTCATTATACTGTAAATAGTTGGGATACCTACTTTGGTTCCAAATCATTAAACTAGAGAGTTATGAATGATAACTTCTCTAAAAACATAAAATAACTGTATTAAATTATTGGATTATTTATGAATTGGATGATACTAGATTTATAGAAAATACAAGGTAACTAATATTGATGGTGATACTTGTAAATATTTAGTGTACTTTCTTGATAAATATAAATATTAATTAAAAAAATAATGATATATATAAAGATATCCATCACATTAAAATGTGGAAAAGTTTTAACTAAAGGGTTATAAAAAATTATATATCACTAATTAACAACCCCCTTATCAATGGTATATATAATCCCATGTCACTTTAAATAATAATAATTTTAGTTCATTAGTGAATAGTTATATAAGGATAATTATTTATTTTAATTATTAAAGGCTCAAGAAATACAGAAAATGAGTATCCCAAGAAGTTAATGACCAAATAATTTTTTATTTGGAAAATTATAAGTGATAAAAATTTAATAGGGAATGGAACCAATTTTTAGTATAAAAGTAGAAGCGAGGGAAAATAAATAGAATAACATTGGATGAATTACAATAATGTTGTGAGAAAATAATCTCTACAAAAATCCAACATTTATTTATTTTCATGTGAGGGGGATATTATTCCAAGAAAAATATTGATTTATTGGATAAAATTAAATGCTGTCATCATGACTAAAATGATACCATTTCATTAATGAAGAGACATATATAATTGAATTGACAAGTTTATTTATATATTGTGATAAAATTTATATTGTGAACGAAGTGGGATTCTTTTTGAAGGTTTTATTTTATACCTATGAATGGTAAACAATGATATATTCTATATAGTTATTAATTTTATGATATTAGTGGATTTTTTTTGTGATTTAGATATTTCAATAATAGTGAGGAAATTCTTACTATATGTAATTACCCACCATCCCATGACCACCCAATAGTCCTTAGAATTGATGGTTCACTAGAAGAACTTAGGTGTACCCCTTATTCTCCAAAGGATGATGACTAGTAGTGGGGGTTTGTTAAGTGATAGTGTGGAGACTATATCTACCGATGATAGTAATAAAAATAATAATAATGATAATATATAAATTGAAGTAATAACTCAAGCACAATCCAAAAAAGAAATACCATCACTTTAATAAATTTTTATGATTTAATTAGAGTAATACAAAATAACCAATATTTCTCATGGGCCGATTTCGTATGTACATGTACAAAATGAAAAAATAGTTGTTATCCTATATTTGAGGAAAAAATTGGACCATCTATCAAATCATTCCATCTACGTTGTGCACCATCTACACTCCCACGTCTATGAAGCTCATAACATCAACCCCTTTCTCTTACATAAACACAAAACCATAAATTCATCACTAGTCTTAGAGGTCCAATTCAGGGTGTGAGTATTTACTTAGTAGGACACCACCAATAGTTTTCTTATCTTACATGCATACATATACCAATGTATGAAAAACATAAATAAACAAAAATAAACCATATGTCACACAACTCAATATCATTGTGTTTTTAAAACCACAATTCAGAATTAATATTAGAGTGAAAAGATGTATCCATATTGTATCATACTAGAAGATACCTTAGCCTTCCAAACATTCATGTATGAAACAGAGTCACTTGACTACTATATCCACATACCCATAAAATGTATTCTAGATTCTATTAAAGAACATCCTAAATCTATATCACAAGTCCCAAGGAATTCCAGATGCCTTTACCATTTTTGGACCAACATCCCAAAATTTTACAGGAATAAAGATACACATACTTCTAAAATCATGGATCATCAGACCCAATATAAATTGCAATCCTAAAGCCCTTAATTTATGGTTTCAACTACCACCAACAATGAAATTCCATGGTTACCACCTCATCTATTCCAATAGTTAAAACCATCCAAGATTATGATTAATCTATATAGTCCTCTTCTCATAATGATTATTCAATGCCACATCGTAGGTCATTCCTTGTATGAACATGGCACAAATTCCCCATTGACTAACCAAAATGAGAAGCATCACTAATATCCTAGGAGACACCTATGATGAAGCTTTTTCTCTACCTGAGAACCACATCATCAAACCATAAAAATTTTCAACACCTTTCACTCCATCATAGTAAAACACACTGCTTTAATTTTAGTGACCAAAATCACACATAGCCACATAGGCCATTTTAAACACATACCCACATAACATTGTTAGTTATAGTATCCCAAAAACAATATCCATAACTGGAAGAATCCCTCCCAACCAACTATGAAACTATAGAACATGCTTTACATTCCATAATAGGCCCAACCACACCTTTTCACCCATGGGATTACCCTCTAGTATCTCCTAGGAATAACAAAAACTCTAAGAAGTTCATACTCGGTCTCACCCAAAACACCCCACTCACACATGTTTTCAACTTATTAAATAAAAAAAGTATAATTTAACAATAATATATAAACCACATACCATAGAATCATTGTAGTCTAGTCAATAAGTATTTTCCTTTGATTGAATCTCAAATGATAGGAATTCAAGAAATAGAATAAATTCCTGAAATAGGGAACATATTGAAAAAAATGTAACAAAATCACAATTTGGTGGGAGAATTCAATAAATGATTGATATGGAGTATTATTATTACATATATCACTTCTTCATAATAAACAACACTTGATTATACCAGGATTTGAAGGAAAAACCACCAAAAAATTTAATAAAGGGGGAGAGGGAGACCATGGTTGGGACACCTAGTCGAACAAGGGGATCAATGAAGAGATTTGGGGAGTTAAAATAATGAGGTAATAGTTGTGAAATTATAATATCTTAGGTAATAGACATAATTTATGGTTTAGATACAAATTTTTCAAAAATGTGTGCCAACCATGTAGTTCCCACTATCATGGAAACCCACACCCTGTACAGTTTGGCCACACAGTTTACCAATCCATCCACTAACTATGTAACCATTCATGTAGTTTATTTCAGGTTTCAAATGGTTTTTATAATATCCTACACGATTTCCCCAAAATACATCACTACCTTTGTGCTCTAACCATACATTCTCAAAATAAACTGAACAATAAGCATCTAAGGGGATCTATATAGTTTCCCCTAAACCATATTACCCTAACCATGTACAAAGGGAAGAAATAAATTTTCAAAGTATATACCTACACTCCTAAACCTATTTCAAAACATTTATATGGATTTTAAACACATAAAAAAACATCTCATATAGATTTTTCAACACTCAATATTCTAATATGAATCCAAATTTTCAAAACCACCCGTACACTAGAAATTAAAATTCAATTTTCTTATGGAAATAAAAACCCATAAAGACATAGGGTTTTACAATTTATATTCCTTCTATTCTCTCATGCTTGAGATATTGCAGTCATACACCATCCCACTCTAAAACCTGAGCATACTACTCTCCACATTCCCAATCACTAAGAAAATACTGAACATTTTTATCTTATCCCAAATATCTTTGAAAACCCTAGTTACCAACTCCATAGGATGATTTTTCCAATTGTCACTCTACACCATAAAAATAATATAACCAATATCAACTCAACCCAACTACCCAATACAATGATGGTTCCATTCATGTATATTCCATACACACCACTTATCTATACATAACCTTGTTAAACATTTTTCGTTATCCCATATCATTCTGATGCCCACACTCATCATGCATTGAAGTCGATGCCCAATTCTATCCTTTATCATACATGATTTCCACTACCATTTAGAATCATACTTAGTTTACACATCTCTCCCTACTTCATTATTGATACCCACTATTATACTCAAAGCTAATACATCCAACATTTAGGATGCATCATATCTTATTCTCACATTTTACGAAGTACCTAGTTAACTCATTTAATATACATACACCTCATTCCATAGACTCTATCACATATAACAAAAAACATATCCACATGATCAAAACCATAGTTGACTCTCCAACCTACTCTGAGTATGAAAACTCAACTGCATGTAGCTGGAAAAAATCTCCACTACCTGATATATTTCCTCTCTATGGATTTTTACTCCACACTATCCATTGTGCCCATTTTTGAGTATCCCATTCACTACTATGGTATGCATGGGTAGTTGTATCCTATCTACAAGATCCCAATACTAATCCTAGTCCAACATCAGATTCATGGGTCTACTATGATATGTGAATCCCATATTTATTTTAAGTCCTCTAAAAAAACCTCTCTAGATGACCCATCTGGTAACATTGCTGACACTCCTTATGTGTTCAATAACATGAGCCCTAGCCATTTCATGCCTAATACCTATGAAAGCACATTATCAATGATCCACTATATAGTAAAATCACCCCACCTATGCACAAAATTCCCTACTAAGTATCCCCATGTCCTAAATTTTGGCTACCCAGAGCTCTACCACCTATCTTACATAACCCAACTGCCTGGCTCAACATCATATCAATTATTAAGTTCCAAACATCTATTTATTTCTAACTCTCTATCTATAATAATTAATTCAACCTAAATATGTTTACTTATACCCAAATAGTTCATGGTAAACCATCCTCAAACAATCACACTAAAATTATATTATCTATCTACTATTAATTCATGAACTTATGGGGTTGATTCATCCTCAATTTATTTAAAAAAAATTCCTAAAAAATATCACCTATAAATACATCTACGCTAACACCTTATGCTATCCCATATTTACCTGTACATACAACAAATGTTCCACTAGTCCTCTAATAATATACATGAAAAACATCACCTTCTGCATTGTGGGTATCTCAATCTAATTTAATATCATCGGTATGGACTCTATCTAATTATGTTAAACCTATATCCCATTCTCTCCCTGGAACAAGGGAGGAAGCTATGACTAAAAAACCAACATAAAATATTCTATATATATCTCAGAATCATGAGATCCCCAGTCAATACATTGAATATCCCACACCATTATCACCTAGAGATACTCCGCTAACCACTATAGTAGCTCCTATACCCACTATGGTTGTCCTATATTCTGTGGTTCCACCACCTATGACTCATGTTCACTCCACCCTCAGGGACTCATCTGATGAATTCCCTAGAGGCACTACTCTATACCTCTCCCATGTCACATATCATCCATCCTATAATCCCCTTACTTAACCATATTAAGGATATTATCCACACACACTATACACATAAAAGATCACATGATCATTCATATCCAAAATTACGCACTTGGGCTAGTTGAGTAGATTTATACTAAGAATCTATATAGGAAAACACTAAATAGGTTCATTAATAAAATTTAAATAGCCCAAAACCCTTTACTTTCTAGAACCATTACCCTTTAATTTCTTTAACCATTACCCTTTACTGAGCTAGATGTGTATAATGAAACCAAGAGACTATTATGTATATGTTGTTTATCCATTTTTTGGAACATTAAATAGCTAAAACCTTCTTTTTCATTTCATTCTACACCCAATAATCATCAGTACACAAATATGTCATGTGATCCCTACATGAATATATGAGGTATGAATACCCTATCTTGCCTTTTAGGGAAAAGAGTCTAGAATAATAAATAAATAATATAGAATACCAATAAATAAAAACCAATAACTTGACTATCATTGAAAAAATCAAAAAATTAATCCCATTTTCCCTGCTAACATGGACTTCATATCATGTAGGTGCTGGCCAGACACACTACACAACATCTATCCCAAGTTCCCAAATTTTTCTAGACCCAAACACAATACCATACTTGAAAGATACCACATATCAAATAACAAATACACTTTTTAATAACATATCCATAATATCATTTATTAATTCCAATTTGGAACCACCTTTTGAAGTACTACCTTGTAATACACAAGAAATGATACCACATTGTAATACCCCATTGTCTCATGAGAACCTAACCGTACTCAAAATAATGGTTCTCCAAAAAACCTTAGGTTTTCCTCCTCGTATGAAAAATACTACTGAATTGTAGTGAGGGTCTTTTAGGTGATAGTGTGGAGACTAAACCCTCTAATGATGGCAATAAAAATAAAAAAATGAAAATACCACAACAAAATAAATAACTCAATTACAAGTCACAATAAATGTGAAATGAATTTAGTAAATGTTTAACAATACATGAGAGTCATAAAAAATACCCAAGATCACCTACAGGATGATCACATATGTAAATATACAAAATGATGAAAATAATAAATATCTCAACACCGTAGAACCCCATAGCCCATATAGAAAATAATTCCATCTAAAATATAAACTATATGCACACCCCAGTCTAATAAACTCTTGAAATAAAGCATTTTACCTTGTACTCAAAACCATAACATCTACAAGAATCCCAGAGGGCCCATGTAGGGTATGAAAATGAAATTTGTAGACCACTACAAAAATTTTCCCAATTATTTCTGTATATATAAAAGTGTATGAAAAAATATCATTCAACCATAAACCACACAATCAATACCTCTTTTTCTCAATAGTTATAAATGAGTGTTTATATACCTCATCCAACAACATAGTATAATGATGCCTCCATGCATTTTCATGTTAAAAAAGGACCTCATCCTTCCAATAAATAACATATCATGTGGCGTCACATCCAAAGTGATTTAAAAAACCCCAAATACTTGTTCAAAAGCTATATCACAATTTTCAAGTACTTTCACATACTTTTAACCACTACCAACTCAATAACCCAACAACTCTAAATACAGGATTAAACCCATATTTCTAAAATCTATTCCCATCACACACAATATTAATTAAGAACATCAAGACCCAAAGTAATGCTATCAAATACCACCAACCATGTCCATCATCAATGAGAACCTCCTCCATTATGATGGTAAACACTATCCCCTATTATATTTAATCAATTATGGAATCTATAATGATGTTGGTTTTTTGGACCATTCCATTGAGTATTTTTATGAATATATCTATATTTTTCCATGGATAATGTGTGGCGTTTGGTTATCTTGGGACCCAAAATTTAATATGTTAAAATTATTAACATATTTTATATGATGCAGGAGAATAATTTTTTCATAAATGGATTTTATGTTTTTAGGACCTAATATGGGAAATATGAGACCACAAATGATTCTATAACATGTTTTTAACTCAAGGCACAATATAAGGTTGGTTGGTGTTGGATGTTCCGTGGGAGGTGACCATAAAAGGTTGTGTTTAATAAAAAAATAAATAATTTATTTGTATTTATTAACTAACTCTAAACATATAACTCTATTTAAATACCATGTTATGGAAAATATCTTGGGTTCTCCACATAACCTTGTGAGGATTTGAAACAAGGATGAGCACTATTCACTAGTGTTGAAAAACATGAGGATGCAGATCAATGAACAGATCAAGGTGGACCATGGTATGAATGGTGGACATAGAATATATTCTTATCAATCTATAGAGAATGTGTTATTCATCAATTATTTATACCTAATAAATATAGGGATAATTATTTTTGTTTTTAATCATTGATTAATTTTTATGAATGGATTTATTATTTTATTTCCTTTTTTTGTGATTGATGTTCTTCGCATGAGACGAAAAAAAAATTTTATTCATTGGTCCATGCATCACCCCTTATTTCCCCACCTTATGATTAATGTCCATGATATCATTGGAAAATGATGGATTCATCATTTTATTATGATTTTACACTAACATTCATTATTCTTTTTTCTGTTGGCCCATGGTATTGTAGTTCGATATTGTTAGGGTGTGTTTGAATTTGATTGAGCCCCATGATATATCACAATTGTATAAAAAATGTATAGATAAATGGTTTGGGGATGGATCAATGTTAGATGTGGGATTTGGGTGATTGATTCATTTATTTTAGTTCTAGATAAATGTTAGAAGCATGATGGATTCTTGCATGGGAAATCAGATTTTTTATTTTCATCCATCAGAGTCCGAGATTATATGAACAATGATTTATACTTCATTTTAAGTGGATTAAAGTGGTCAAACATGCCAAATTAGTGGAAGAAATAGTGTATATGGGATCTGTGTAAAGAAATGTAGTTTCTGTGAAAAACATACAACATGAAATATAGTCCAGGAACCTAGATCATGTAGTAAACCAACTATAGTGACTAGGGTTTTGGTTAATGATAAATATCAAACACCATGTATGGCCCATACATTCCGAGTGACCCAATGTTAGTGGGTCAAAGTGTACTCCATTAGTAAAGAACTTTTCATGTACTATGGGAGTACATAGGCATGACCAGACATATGGGCATGACTAGGAGTACATGGACATGGCCTAATACTATAACATAACCTCAATACATGGTCAAAAATCGAAATACACAAAGATGACCTGATGCATATGGTCATTGGATGAAGTACATAGATAAGACTTGGGTTTCCAAGACACATCATGTACAGACTGTACGTGCAATGTATTCCCACATTTCCATACAAGATGTTTATGGTAAAGGATGTAGCTAGGTGTACAATTGAGGGTACATGACATGCGACCCTAGTTATACCCCATGTACCTCCCTCTTACTCTTATACCTTCTATATCTCCTTCTTTAGGACTCTTAATTTGTCCTAGGAGTATCTTATCTTGGATATTTTTCTTTTGATAATGTTATAGAGACATTTGAAGTGGACTTAGAGATATTATGTGAGGTATTGAAAGCGTGATGATTCTTCAGGTGACATATGACCAATAGTAGCAGTCAGGTAGGATTGTTAGAGAGATGTTGAGGTTGGAAAGCCCCATGTCACACAAGGGTTTGGGTCCCCCATAGTCTATACCAAGAAGAGTGTCACCCCCATACATACTAGGGTGAGAGTTATATATTTACTAAGTGGAACACCCTAATTTCATAAGGCACTAGTTCACTAACTACTATGCGGAACCCCCTAACACACCAGAGCATGAGTCCTATATATAGAGAGTGGAAACCCCTAAATCATCAGAGAATGAGTCCTCTATACATCTAGGGAACACCATAAATGCCCTATGGCATGGTCCATCTATTATAGAACCCCCTCAAATGTGGAGTGAAGTGGAAAGGTGTAGGTCCTCCATATGGGTTCCTTGTATAAATTCTTATGATTCTTGGCTTTGAATATAAATTTTGGAGATATAAGTAGACACATCATACATGGATGGTTGTGGAGATATATATCCTCATATATTTGATATGATATTTTTTTCATGAGAATATATATATATATATTATGGGATTCATTTCTATTTTGAAATGGTTTGAGATGAATTATTTTATATATCACTTTTTTTCACTTTTTTGTTTTCATGGTATTATACTAGTTATGTACATACTCACACTTTAATGGGATTTGTCCACATGTGTCGTGCCTAATGAAAAAATAGGTAGAATGCTAGTGAAATTGGTTGAGAATAGTGATACTTGGGGTGTTTTGAATGTGTAATGACCTGAAATTTTATAAATGAAATTCCCTCTTTTTGAATGAAGAAATTATCAAGTAATGAAGTTATAGAAAAAATATGCACTAATTTGGGTATTTTAAAATGTTATAACCTATTAGATTTAAAATACCATTAAGATTCATAACTATTTATAATATAGTTGTCTAATAGTGATTGAATTAGTATTATATATAAATGGTTATGAGAAATTCTAATTGACATAATTGAAAGAAACGATTCCCTCAGCTGGTAGGATTGTACCTTACGAAGCCCATTTAGAAAGATTTTGAGGGAGATAACATCACTGAGATTTTACCTTGATTAAGCCAAATATAATATTCAAAAAATAAATAATGAATGAAATAGTTCATGGGAGAAGTTCAAGCTCATTAAGATCCTGGTCAAAACCATGTATGCTGGGCCACCTAAAGAAAATCTCACCATATCACACCTTACCCTTAGGAAATTCACTGGTGTAATAAAGAGATTCATAACTATACCCAAATTGTATGAATTTTTATATTTTATTTTAATTAAACAATCATTATATTTATATATTTTAAATATTACTTTTTAAATTAATAACTAACAAGTTTATTAAAAATTTGATTCTGATACGATGAAACACAAAATACATTTTTTGGGATATATATAGTTTTAATCAAGACTCTTTTTATTGAATTTAATAATTTATAAAATAAAATATATTTTATTAGAATATTATTTTTAAGTAATATTTATTAAATAAAAATTATAATATTATTTTATGAAGTTAAATGTAATTTTTATAAGGGTTATAAAACCGTTATTTTAAAAAACCATTATTTTTCAATAATGGATATTCTGATTTAAAAGTGTAAATTATCATATTTAATAAATTATTTTGAGAATTTAAATATTATTTTTAAAATAATCACATCAAAAGTATCTAACTATTGTTTTTTTTATATTTTTTTGAGACAGTTGAATTTTCAGGTAAAAATTAAATACGGTATAAATATATGATATGCATTATGACATCATATTGGCCCAAAAGTGATGTAATATATGCCATAAAAGGTATCCAAAACCAAATAAATATTTACCATTTTAAATAGTCTGTTTTTTAAATCATTTCATTAATTTTATAAACTCTTAATGCATCCTCCAATGCTTATATTATATTTTAAGGTTTTGAAATCAATTCTGTGTTAATCACTACTCACTTACACATCACTGATGGTATTATTTTAATGATCTTGGTTCTTACAATTTTAAAATAATTAAAAAAACTTAAATATTGTAGAAACCATGGAAAAATTAACGAGAATGTTAGTGGTTTTTATTACATTATCATATAGAGTCTAAAACCTATGTTTAGAAATTAATAATGAAGTATCCTATCTTTTTCTATATAAACCCACCCAAACTTCCATTAAACATCATTAAAAACCATTTAATAATGACATTAATATTTCCATCAAACTCTAGATTCATTCTATGGTGTCCCCAAGATCTTAAGAGGATCCTATCAAGCTTTTTGAAGCGCCCTTCCATGGTAAGGGGTCCTCTCCTTCTTATCTTTATTCAAGAACTTTCTTTGTTTTATGCCCTTTAATTTCCTATTTTTCATGTTTGGATATGTTATTCCATACCCCAATTACTAAAATTATTATTTATAAGTCATTATATACCAATTTAACTCTCATTTAACTCTTCTATTATTCTTTATGCTTCCCCATTATGCTGTTGAAACCAACCTATGATTTTAAAAGATAAAATTTTTTGTTGTGAATATGAATTCCCATTTCCACACAAAGGTATTAAAATAGATATACCTATAATTAATTAAATATGGAATTATATATATGTGTAACAAAAGATTTAATATTGGTATTAAAAGTGATGAAATAAATCCTTATGTTGTAGGATCTATGGGGAACACCTATGCATGTTCATGATATGAAAGTGATAGGTGGGACCATAATTATACATCCCCCATTACACTGGGTAATATTTTAATCTCATCATATTCAATGTATGGGGTTTGGGAGTTTATTATAAGAACAATATATTATGTTTTATTTGTGATTGTCCTTAAATTATGTTTAATATTCCATGTTTTTAGTTGTTTCCACTTTCATATATTGCCTTTATGCTATCATGTTATATCATGCCTCATTATTTAAGATTATGATTATCACCCATATTATGTTACCTTAATATTCCTCTTGTATCACATGTACTAATTTACCTTATTTTATGATTTTCTCATTCCATTACCATGATTTATTTATCACCCCTTTATTATGTATGTCCTCAGGTTATCTAATATAATTTTAGAAGAACAATTGGATTTTAAGAGCATGTTAAGGAAGTTTTAAATAATTTCATTGTATTCATACTTCATGTTATTATGATATGTACCTAATTTCTCAAGTAAACTAGTATTTGTGATCTTTTGGTGTTTTTATGCCAAATTTATGTAATAAATCATGAATTAATGGGTAATGAAACACAAGTTGGCATAGTTGGTATCATAGACAAATGTTGTTATTTTTTGGATTCAGATTTGAAAACTCTAGTAAAATCCATTGGGATAAGACTAAACATAGGAAAACATCCCTAAATTTTGTTAATGTATAGAGTATGTGGTTTCCAAAAAAAATAAATCAATTTCTGGATACTACGATTAGATTTGACTCTCAAACATGTGAACATAGGGGTAATAACCATGAAAATTGAACATTTAGATAGACTTGATCATTAACTAGTCCGAAATAATGGGCATTTATACACACCTAGTTTGACACAATTGGGGAATATGATTTGGTAACTTCACAAGATACTTATTAACCATTATTATGGGAATAAAAATTCCCACAATATTCTGTGTTTTCAAATATACCATGGATAACTTATATTGAAACCTAGATATTCATAGGTTAAAGAATACATGTAATTTATGAGTTATAACATAAATATTTAGGGGTTTTGGTTTATGTTCTAAATAGTTTAAAAGTATTCCTCCCCAATTTCCCCTTTATTTTTAGTAAATTGATCGAAATATGAGAAATCGAGTCAATAACCAATGTGAGTGGAAATGTGATGAATGGCCAAATGGGATGCCTAACATGATAAGAGATAAATTAAAACACCTTGTTATTATGCCAAACTAGATATCAAAAATCACAATTTACAACTAGAACATAGTTGAATTTAGAAACATGAAAAAGAATAAGAGGGTGATGTCTCAAGGATTTTCATATAATAAAAGGGATAAAGGATAAAGGATTCATTTTTTTTACATATCTAAAATTTGGAAAGAGCATCCAAGGGGAATTCCATAAAGGAACTCAAAGATGTTTCAAATGTGAAAAAGTAGGGCATAAAGTAGCAAATTTTAGTTGAAAAATTAATATTTTGGTTAACATAATGTAAGGAAAAAAGTTTAATCAAAGGTAGCTTTAAAAGTTCTTTGTCACAAATGTGGTGGAGTTAATAATTATCCACGACCATCCTCTATTCCAAGGGATAAAAAGAATGATGCGAAAGAAAAATATCCAAGAATAATGGAAAAAAGGAAATTCCAAAAATGATATGAATCATTATAATAGATGTAACACCCCGAGATTTTATGAGATATATTATTTTTTTCATATCTTATGTTGTACGCTAAACCAAGATTACCTTGCACTATACGCAACACCGTATTAGCTTGCAGTATACGCAACACTATTATTGGATCATGTTACACACAATTTCAAGTTCGTTTGATAGTACTTATTCTACGCAACATTGAGTGTATATATATATATATATTCAATGTATAAATGAAATATGGTTGGATTTTATTATATGAAACAATGAAAGAGTCTAGCATAATAGGTAACCATGACTTGGCTTGCATTACACACAATCACAACCTTTCTCGATAGCGTGTGTTGTACGCAATACCAAGTTTCACTAAAAAATGATATATGGTTATAAAATTATTATGAACTAGCTATTATAAATAGAATCAACTACATTTTGAATTTTATAACATTATTATTCATCTTACACATTTTCTAGAATATGATATGATAACAAACTAAATTTTTCGGGTAAAATAAGTATTTTTTAAATGCAGTTTTGCCGCCTTTTGATGGCACACCCACTTCAAATATAGTTTTTGGCATGTTTATAAGTTAAATTTGACAAAATAAAATTATTCGTTGGAATCAGGATATAAAAATTTAATTTGGATAAATTTTTCATATTATTCTGATAACTTTCATATTTTAATGAATAGTAAAAACACGCTATATTTTAATTAAAACAACTTTTTTCATCGCAATAATTTATATGGTTAAATTATATTTTTAATTGGTTTTAAAGTGTAATTAGAATAAATTCTTACCATTTAATCCAATTTTGGTCATTGGAATTAATTTCACTTTGAAATTGGACATAAACAAGTGTCGATCTTTTGATAGTTATTGTTTCTTAAAAACACGCTATTTGTTTTGATAAAGGAAATTAATTATAAAATTAATTAATTCCACTTATATGTTTTGAATTTGTAAAAATAGACATCATTTTTGAATTCGTAATATCAAATATAGCTTAGGCTGATTTTTTGGTATTTTTCTGAAAAACTTCAATTTTTGATGAATAGTGTAACCACTTAGTGGTGGTTGAAAAACCGACTCTTTCATTTAAATGAAATTTTACCAATTCTGTGAATTGAATTTAAAAAATCCAACATACATGGTTGTTATCAATAAGTAAAATGTGTTTCAATAAGATGAAAATAGTTTTTGGTGAATAGTAACTTTTGACTTTTATTTACCATGGTTAAAGGTAAATAGGGTAATTCAAGGTTAAAAGAATATTATAATAATTCAAAAATTACCTTAACACTTGTACAAACACTATTGTTTGAGTAATTTACGACCACTGACATCCTTGGGTCGATTTTGGGACCCCATTGAGCCACTTGGTAGTGATAATGACAATTTGGATTAATTAATTTAATGTAAAGACAAAATTAACATTAACAAATATCTTTTAGTAATTAATTTTTATAAGGGGTTATATAAATTATATTTTTTACTATAAATATTAATTGGAAAGATAAAACAATTTCCTACAAGATGGTATTTGTTTTGAATTTTTAGACATCAAATAAATTAAATTATTCATGACACAATAATGATGCATTATTTACCTCATTAATAAATGATTTAAATAAATAATATTGTAATGATTAAAATATTATCCAAAACATGTCCAACTATGATTTTATGATTTTATTTAGATCATTAGTCATATTATATTTATCTTTAATTATTTTTTTACCTTTTTAAACCGAAGATAAGTTTATAATAAAATAATAATTTCACACTTTCCAAAAGAGCCCCTCCTCCCTCTTATAAAAGAAGACCATTTCTATCCAATTCCTCACACCTATAAATCCATTTAGATCATCCAAAATCTGCCCAATTAAGCTCCCTACACCCCTATCCTCCCTGTAGAAGCCTTTACTTAGTCAGAAGGCACTTCAAGAAGTCCTTTTGATTCAAACCAAAGGAAGTTACCCAAATTAAAGGTAACCGTTTCTCTTAAATTGTTTTCTTTTATTTTACTTCTACAACCCCTAAACTCTTTTTAATCATTTATTTTGTAACAACAACAGTATCCAAAATATACTAGGATGTTGTTATGATAAGTATTCGAACTACACTTACACACACCTCCATCTAATGGATGAAGAACATAGTGTTTCGGTGGATGGAAAACTAACGCCTCATGAAATGATGATTGTTCAATTTTCTTCTACCACCTCTCATGGTGGAAATTATGATGGAATTGTATTTTTATATTATATATATTATTTTTATTATTTCGTTGTGCCTAATTTAATTCCCAATTATATCAAGCCTTTATGGTTTCCATAGTGGGTAAATACGATAATCTCATTTGAGGAAGTGTGGACTACCGTCCCCTAAAAGTGATGTGATTCGTTAATGCCTTATGTGGGATGTATAAAGGATGGAGTTCATGATATTATATATGATATTATACTGGAATTATAATATAACTATGTATCATTATGTTTTAATTCCACTAAAATAATAAATAGAAATGAAAGTAGCGTTCATACGTACGTACAGCTTACCGTCTCTAGGAATAGTGCATTTCATTTCTTACCTCCATATGTTATGTACTATTATAAATACATGTATATGATGGATATATATGATATATATGATATATAAATCATGAATATAATCATGTATATAATGAAACTTTGACCACATGAACAACATGTAATTATAAGAAGTCCATTATTGACTCAAGTACCAAATATCGACAAAAAGAACGTTATTAACTTAAATGGTTAAATAATGTTTATAACATGTTAATAAGTGATATAAAAGGAATAATAAACTTAAAAAAGGTTCTTAAGAAAGTATAAATTAACTTTTATATATTATTCAGGTGATTAAAGAACGATCGAGTCAAGTCAGACATGAGGTAAGGGAACTTCTTAACCCAATTTCCGTTCTTTGGGTTGATCTTCTCTTTCTTGTTTATGTCGTTCTTTGATTATGTGAGAAATGAATATTTATATCTTATCATGTATTTATACTTTATTTATGTGACCTTATAGTTAATACACATAAGTGATCTATTTTATTTACAAAAAAATCTTTGTAAGGGACAACTTTTCCAATCTCGTTTTTATCCGAGATTGTTTATTCGTAAGTATTTACTGGGGTTATATTTATCATCCATGTCCCTATTTTCTAAAAATGTTTTCATGTATGTTTAAAGTCCTTTTTACCCATTTTTAATTTTACTACATGGTATGTAAGGAATCTTTATTTTGTTTACCATACGAGGTACTTTTTGACTTTTCCAGCAAAAGTACGAGAAGAATGTTTTTTTAACTTATACAACATGAACAGATTTTTAAGGTTTTATAAAGCCTTATTTTCATGAAGATTACACTACAAGATTTCTTGAATATTTTAAAAAAATCCTTTTCTTTTAAAATTGCATGACATTTTGTGAAAAGAAAATGATTTTGAAAAAGAAAGGATATTTTCCTCAAGAATTCATTTCAAGTGTTTTATCAAAACCATTTTCCCTCTAAGATAACGTTATTCTAATATGTGTGTGTTTCAAGTATAATGTCTCTATAATTTACATGGTTTCAATTTTCTTATGATGAAATAAAATCCATTTGTTTTATATAGATTATGTTATGATGGTATGATGTTTGTGAAACCCATTTTTTATTCTTTGGGTTATGATGAATGATTTATGTTTCTGTTATGGCACAAGTAATAATGATTTCATTATGATAAGGTTTGGACCTATATATACATCCAATTAATTGGGTAATTATTTATATCTCATGAGATAGACATGGATGGAATGGTAAGTTAATACGGTTCAGTGTTACATGGCTGGAACGAGGAGTGAACTCGATTCAGAAAGGGACTTTGTCCACTAAGATGGTCTTGGCAGTAATTCCTTGGCTACTATGGAAATCATATCATGTGATTAATGGTTTTCCACAATTAAATGTTTTATTCTCATGCTATTTTATCATGATTAATGTTTCTTTATGATCTATGCCTTACATACTTCCATGTTTTATGTCATTGCTCAAGATTTTGATATTTAAACATTAAGTTCATGTTTTTTTGTTCAAATGTATATGATTTGTTTTATTTTCTCCATGCTTACCCTTACTGAGAATTTGAGGTCACCCTTTATATGTTTTATTTTCCCTTGGATTTAAAGAAATTTTTTAGGTAAGATAAAAAAAGGGGAAGATCTTTATGGGAGATGTTGAAGATATTTCACCATGATTAGAAGATTATTTTTCCGATTTTCCAAAGATACTAAACTATTACAGTCCTTGTGTGTTTGTTTTTATTATGTATTAAGTATTCCAAAAAAGTAATGTAATGTCCATGTACGTCAAGTTTGGGTCTCTACAATAGAAGTACAAATGACCTCCACTCTAGAGTTTTGTATGACTTTTTGTATTTAAATTCATTCCATATTATCATATCTTGTATGTTTTATAATTACCTCGAGTAAATTTTCCAAATGATTTGATATCATTTCAAAAAACTTCTATTAGTATTGTATCAAAAGATTAATTTTGTGGAAATGTTATTGAAAATATTATCATTCTACCTTTAATGTAATTTTATGTTTTCTAGGTATAGATTACCTTTTATTATATAGAGACAACATAAATTGTTGAGATAAGGAATTATCCCATTTTATCATGAATCAACCTTTGATTCAATACACGGAAGAGGATGAATATACTTTGGTATAATCATATCAGGTAGGAATATTATTTCTTAATTATAATTTATATCTATATTAAATTATTGATACTAAGGAAAAGATCATCCTTGATGACATGCCCATTTAAGGGATTATTTTGTTTTATTTCCCAAAGAATTTTCTGGTCCTCCTCCTAAGAGAGTGGTTGAGTTCTCAATAAAACTTATATATAGAACACGTAAATTTATTGGAGAATGTTAAAACCATCAAAGAGATATCTATGAATCCTTCAAAAACTACGGAAATTGAAGGATTTCAATGACCAACATCTGTGATGAACATCTAAAGTTTCTTTATATTAGTTGTGTAATATCATTAATTTATCAGAAACTGCTTAGTATTTTCTGTCCCACAAACCATGATTAATCATAAGGGATTCAAATTCTTCTAGACTGATGAATGTGAAAAATGATTTAAAGATCTAAAAAGAGACTAATCATTGCACTTGGGCTCACATTATCCGGTAGTGGGGGTGGATTTGTGAACAACATTAATGCATATGAAAAGGGAATGGGTTGTGTACTCATGAATTATGAAAATGGGATAGACTATACCTCCATCCAGTGAATGATCCATGAGTAGAACTACCCAAAAAAGGATCCAGAATTGGAAGCAATGATCTTCATGTTGGAGATTTAGTTACTTTATCTCTATGGAGATAATAGTGACATATATGAAGATCGTAAAACACTCATGTATATATTCAAAAACAGGACTAATATGTTCTAATTAAGGTAGTTAAAGATAATTAAGGATTATGATTATTCCATCCATTATCATACTGGGAAGGTGAACAAATTAGTATATTCTTTGTGTAGAAATTATCCTAAAACCCAATCCATAATGAGTATTGAAAGGGATCCAATATTCATGAACTCAGAAGGAATGGATATGTGATTAATAAAATATTCTATATCTTAAATTTCTCAAATAACTTATCAACCATACATTCTTAAGAGGATTAAAGAGGCCCCGAATGATAATGTGGTTCTACTAAAAAATTTAGTGAATATTTTGGAGCAATTCTTTTGAAGATGGAATTATAAGGTTTGTATCTCAGATATGTGTCTCATCAAAATCATAACTGAATTGGGATATTCTTGATGATTTGTATAGATCACCCTTATATATTCATCAGGTAAGCACTAAGATATATAGAGATGTGAAGAAATAAATCTAGAGGGATAACACGGGGATGGATATTGTAAAGTTGTTTCATGATGTATGGTATTCTAATAAGTTAAAATGTAATGAAAAATTTTAAGATTATGATAAAACAATTTCCCATAACAATATGGACATGGGAAAACACAATATTGGATTTCAACATATGAATTCTCCAGGCACATACATGTAATAATACTATATATGCATCAGTTGATAACCTAATAAAGTTATAATTTTCTATTTATATCAAGGATGATTTATCTCTTAACCCTCATGCCAAGACATACCTAACGTAAGTGGTAAGACTGCATGGAGTTCCACACTATATTGTATATAATGAAGATCAAAGGTTTACCATATGGTTTTGGAGAACCCTTAAGTACGGATTGTATATTGAACTAATCTTCATCACTGCTTATCACACTTAGAAGTATGGTCAGTATAAAAGAACCATTTATACTTTAGAGTATTTGTATATATCATGTTTAATTGATTTATAATGATGTTGGGATCAAAACCTTCCCCTAGTAGAGTACTCATATAACAACCATTTCCATTCTTGAATTCAAATGGTACCCTATGAGGATCTGTATGGGAATAATTGTTGGAGTCTGGTAAGTTGGGATGAAGTTTAACAATGAAAGTTTATGGGATCTAATATTATCCAAGAGATGATAGATAAAGTTCGAAGCACTCAATGTCATATGAAATCTACAAAAAGACGATAAAAAATCTGGGTAGAAAATCATCAATGAAACCTAAAGATTGTAGTTTGAGGTAAAGTGTTCATTCATATATAACCATGGAATACATTCTTGAGTTTTATGATAAAGGGAAATCTTAGTCGTAGAATCATTATCCCCTTTGAGATCCCTGATCGCATTAGAGTGGTGACCTATCGACAATAACTCCCACCTAACCTATATCAAGTACGTGATATTTTCCATGTATCCATCTTGAGAAAGTACATAAAATACCCCTAACATGTACTAAATCCAATTTTGGTACCATTTGATAATGATATTTAATATGAGGAGAAGCTTGTGAAGATATTAGATTATAGATACAAGGATCCACAAAATAAGACATCTTACCTAGTCAATGTGTTATGGCAGAATTTTTTTTTGAGGAATTGACATGGGAATTGAAAGTGACATTGAAACAGAAGTAATGAAATCTTTTTAGAGTATGGAATACAAATTTCATGGGATTTTTTTTTGAAATAGTGAAAAATGTAACGACAAAAAATTTTATAAATTAAATTACTTCTTTAAAAAAAATTATCAAGTAATGATGTTATAGAAAACACATGCACTACTTAGTTTATTTTTTATTGTTATAACCAATTGAATTTAAAAAAAATATTAAGCATCCTAAACATAGATAATATAGTCATTGAATAGTGAATGTACTAGTATTATATAAAGTGGTTTATGATAAATTCCAACTAACAAAGACAGAAGAAGTGATGACCTCGATTAGTAGAATCATACCATATAAATACAATTTAACAGATCTTCCAAGGGAGATAACATCACTATTATTTTCCCTTGATCAATAAAAATATGATATTTAAAAACTAAATCATGAATTAAACCATTTATAAAATAATTTCAAGCACATCTCGATCACATCCAAAAACATGTACGTCGAAGCATCCCAAGAAAATATCACCATCACACACCTTACCCTTATGGAATTCATTAGTGTAATAATGGGATATGTATATGTACACTAACAATATTAATTTTTAGATTTTATTTTAATTATTTTTTTTATATTTTCAATTTTTAGTATTTATTATGAAATGATTCAATAATGAGTTTGATAAAAATTATCTTCTAATACGATGAAACACAAAGTGTATTTTTTGGGATATATATAATTTCGATCAAGAAAATTCTTTTGATATGTATAATAATTTTGAAAATAAATGTTATTTTAATAAAATATTATTAATAAATAATATTTATTGAATATCAATAACAGTATAATTTTATGATGTCAAATTTAATTTTTATATGGATCAGACAACATTTATTATAAAAAAGCCTAGTACTTTTCAAAAAATGGGAATTTTTATTTAAAAGTGTAAATTATCAAATTTATAGATTTAATTTAGCAAGAAAAATATTATTTTTAAAATAATAACATTAAAATTTTCCAATGGTTCTTTTTCAAATTTCTATGAGATAATCAAATTTGTAGGTAAAAAATTAAATATGATATAAATATATTGTATATATTATGACATAATAATTACCCAAAATTGATGTAATATATTACATAAAAGATATAAACAACAAAATAAATATTTCCCCTTTAAAATAAGGTATTTTTTTGAGTTATTTTATTAATTTTATAAAACCTTAATTAATCATCAAAAAAATATATTATATTTTAATATTTTAAAATAAATTCTTTGTATACATGACTCCCTTAAACATCACTGAGGATATTATTTTAAGGATTGAAATTATTAAACGTTTAAGATAATTAAAACCAATTCAATTTTTCATAAACTATGGTTAGAAACCATGTAAAGGGTTATGGTTTTGATTAATTTATCATATAGTGTCCAAATGTATAGACATGGCGTTGAACATTACATATTCTAGATATTTTAAATAGGAATTATATTTCTTCATTCACAAAAAAAATTTAGGATTAGAGTTTCCTATAATTTGGAAAAAACCATACATAGTAAACCCATACATTACTAGTGGACACTTATACCTAGTATAAAGTTTTTTTTCACTAAACGAAAGTCATTTAGAAAAATAAAATATGGTTTCTCTTCATGAAAAATCTCCAAAAATTTCCTCTTGATGTCATCCCTGTCCCTACTCTTCTTCAAACCACATGGAAAACATTTTAAAACATGGGTTGAGAAAAAAATCTCAATAAGTTATATAAAATAAATTAATCCTTAAGTCTAGTGAAAATTCATAAAAACATTTTCATGAACACACACCTTTTCACAATGGAAAATGAATTAACTTTTCAAAATAGTCATTATATTATCTTTTGAAAATCAATATATTTCCATGAAAAATAATTTCCAAGAATATAAAATATATAAATAGGTATCTTTGTATATAATTTTTGATATCACTCTTATAAATGGAGTAACCAATATGGTTAACCTTCAACTCTTGAGTACCCATTGCATTGGAGGTTATAATGTAACCACCCATCCTTGGTTTATCACAGAACCACCCGTCATTGGTTTATCACATAACCAAACACCATTTTTTCATCCTTAAATGACCCATAATTGGTTTATCACATAACCACAAATCATCATAATTAATTCCAAAGAACCATAAAATAAACAAAAATCATGAAAGATTGCATCATAAAAATACTATCTGAAGAAAATAAACCTTTTATTTTGAAATTTCTAAATCTGAAAGACTATGCACATACAAAAAAACATTTTCATTGAATGTAAACATATAAAAATTTATTGTAAGATTAAAAATATTAAAGTGACATGAAATTTGGAAATTCTATTCATGCTATGAATGTAATTAAAACATTGTTTTTGAAAAAGGAACTTTTAAAAGGGTTTTTTAAAACAAAGTCCCTTATAAATATCAAACCATTGAAGTGAGCATTAATCAAATAAATTGATTGTGTGCATCCAATAAAAATATACACAAAAAAGTGGTAATAAAAAATAAAAAAATAAAAATTCATTTAGCACATAATCTTAGAAAGACATTATTAATGAAGTTGAAGTTTAACCCAAAGAATGAAAATTGGGTTGATAATTTCCTTAAACTTTTAATCTGTTGAATCGTGCGCACCATAAAAGTAATAATGTTAAAAATAAAAATTTAATACCATGAATATAATTATATTCATGATATTATATTTCAAATGGTGTTATATACACCACCCAAATGAAATTAGTGGCGAATAGGGAATATATCTCATAAAAGTTAAAAGTGAGATGTGGAACCCTTACCTCACACTTCCTTTTAGTTTTTCATAATTTAACCTAATTTAAAATGGTTTGAAGAATGTTATTAACTAATTATATAACTATATTAATATATATAATAACTTTTATGATTATCTTATAACATCTTATGACAAATATATTATTAAAATGTCATTATTTTCATTGGTTCAGAAGCATTTGTTTGATGATTTCATGGACGGTTTAGTTGTGTATAATTATAAATGTTCTTTTAAAATGGAAATAAAACAACCAAAGTGAAATTCAATTGAATTCATGAACCTACAAAATTTTTAATGTTTCCATATAATTTTTATTTAATACATTAGGATGATTTGTTCGATAAAATGTGAATTAATAATGTTTAGTTTATTTTTGATGTTTTTTCGAACATCATAAATTAATTCATTTTATTTAATATTATGCGTATATATTAGTTTTAGAACATGTAATAAGTGATAATATACCTATTAAAATCTAATTTAACCAGAATTATACTTTTATGATCATCCTCAAATTCAGTAATGGAAAAAGAACCAAATCTTTATTCATAGAGATAGTTAACCACCATAATTTGAAAAATGGTTGTGTTTCTTTGTATAAGAGGAGATAATAAAATGGATGGATATAATATATTCCATTATAAATATAAAATTACATTGTTTACATTATACTAGATTTATTATTCCTTGATGGATGAGGTAGGTGAGGATAAGGTAGAAGAGGAATAGAAATTAAGAGAGGTGGGTTGAGAAACATTCCTCTTCAATATCACCTCTTTGAAGGACCCCTTAAAGACCATGGAATTGGTATTTTTGTGAGACCATAAACACTTGGATGTGGAGAGAGTAAATACGAAAAGTGTTTTTTGATATTTTATGAGCTTCAAGGCTTTTGAAAATAAAGGGGGTGGTGAGGAGTTTTTTTACTTAAGGAGGAGTGGTTTTAAGTGAATAAATAATGATTATTTTATAATTAAATCCAAAAAAATTTGTTTGGAATTAGTTAAAAAAATTATTTTGATAATTAATGTTATAATTTAATTTTTTGGTTGATCAACACAACAAACAACCATTTAATTTTTTTTTGGAATTTTACGCTTTTACCTTTTAACTTTGACCTATTTCATTATTTTACTTATACTGCGGTAAATATTATTTTAGCCAGATAATTTTTTATGAATAAAAATTAATATGTCCTTAATATTTTTTTCATATTATGATTATGAATATGGATTCAATTTTACCAAATAAAATTTACATAATAAAAAAAATTATATTAAAAACAAAACGTGTAGACGTGATGAAAAAGATTGTTTTAAAGAAGAGTATTTATTAAGAAAATGAGGATTTTATAATAATTATATGATTAATAATAAAAATTGTTTTAAAATTAATTAATATCTGATGATAAATAATATATAAATTTTACTTCAAACATTTACTATTAGGGCTTATTTTAATTAATTAAAAAGGATAAATGTTATGTACTTTAAAATAGTTTTTAGAAAAATTCCATTTTTAAACCCAAAAATAAAAGTATTATAAAATAAATTTTATATTCGATTCAAAATAATTTATTTTGATGAAATAAAATAAGATGATACAATGTTACTTGAAATTTTTTTCAAAAAATACCGGGATAGTAAAATAGTTTAATTTATTTAAAATAAATGATATTTTTACAAAAAATCGATATTTTTCATTATTATCTGAAAACATAATATCTTCTTAAAAAATTACAAAATTTCAACCAAACTAAAACATGATTTTATCAGTTCAATAATTATTTTAATTTTATGAAATTAATTTTATAATTTTTCAAAAAAATAATTAAAATATTCAATCATAAATGAATCAAAACCCATTATTTGAAGAAAACATATTTTTGAAAAATAAAATGAATTTCTAAAAATATAGTACTAATTTAAAAAGATTTAATTAATAAATTTTCAATGAGTATGACCATTATATATTTCATAAGTTCATTAATACTACTCATCCCCACCAATTTAGTGGCTGTGTTATAATGGTCACATTTAAATAATAATATTTCGCAATTTGTTTAAGCTCGACATGTCATATATTTTATGATAGTGAACATAGTGTTTTTTAAGAATCTAGATGTTACATTATCCCCCATTAAATAAATTGTGTCCTTGAAATTTGATCTTGGGATCTAAAACTCAGGGTTTGAATTTTCAAAATACCTATTTTGAAACCCCGCATAATAATAGGATCAGTAAAATATCCATGTAAAAATTGAGAAAGGAAAAATACAAAGGTGATCTGGAATAACACATACTAGGCTTCCATGTAGGAAAAAAATGGACATGGAAGAGAAAATATAACACTCAAGTAATGATAGATGGTTATAAAGAGCATGGTTGTGATAATGTTAACTGTCACAAAACAATAAATATATGATGGGTTAAAAGGCCATTGAAATCTTAGAAAGAAAAGTAATCAGATAACATTTCAATTTCAGAATAAATTTTCTATGGTTTAGGAATTATTTTACTAAGTAGGTTAATAACATAAGGAAATATAATTACATAAAAATAATAAATTCATCCTTTAACAAATTTACACCATAATTTTATCTTTTTTTCAAAGGATGAGTATTCAAGATGAATTTTTCATACATGAAATATCAAAATCAGTTTCTATAGATCAAAATATACAAAAAGGTATTACTATCTATTCCTATTATATTTAGACTTTATCCAAAAACATTGTGTATATTACTAGATAAAACAATTCTAAAAAAATAATAAATTTTCATTTGAATAAATAAAATTTAATCTCTAAAATTCAACACTAATACCCCAAATTCTACATATATTATTCAACACATAAAAATCCTTAAAATTACTGAATAATTTTATAGAATAAGATTGAAACTCAAAAATCATAAGAATTTGATCACGTAGCCTCAAAATATAAATAAGTAACCTTGTAGATAATTTTATATATCACTCATAAAAATGGACTAACAAATATGGTCAACCTCCATCTCAGGAGTACCCAATGCATTGGAGGTTAAAACATAACCACCCATCCTTAGTTTATCACAAAATCATACATCATTTTTTATCATGTAACCACCCTTCATTGGTTTAAAATGTAAGAAAACATCATTGGATTATCAAGTAACCAACCATCATAATAAAAAATTCACATGAACTATAACATAAAAATAAATAATGAAACATTGCATCATAAATAAAAATCTTTGAATAAAATAAACTTTTTGTTTTGAAATAACCCGTTTTGAAAAACTGCGCATGTAAAATGGGAAAAATTTTATTTTAAAGTAACCATATAATATAATAAGGAAATCTTAAAAATATTAAATTTATATGAAATCAGTAAATTCTATTCACTACTTATAGGTAATAAAAACATTCTTTTTGAAAATAGAACTTTAAAAAGAGGTTTTTAAAAATAAATCCCATACAAATATCCTATAATTAAAGTGACCATTAATAAAATTAATTGATTATGTGTATCTTAGTTAAATACACATAATTTCTTTAAATAAAACATTAGAAAATAAATATTTATTTCATACATCATCTCAGAAATACATTATCAATGAAGTTTAATTTTAAACAAAATAATGAAAATTGGGTTGAAAATTCTATTAAAATTGAAAAAAGTCAAATAATATGCACCATAAAAGTAATAATTATTAAATGAAATAGTTAATACCATTAATATATTTATATTAATTATATGATATATCAAATGGATTCATATTCAAGAGTAAAATAAATTAGTGGTGAATACGGCATATATCTCACATAAGTAATAAGTGAGATGAGAAACCCTTACCTCATGCTTCCCTTTAGTATTGTGTAGATTAACCTATTATATAATGGCTTAAATAATTTTATTAACTCATTAATGAACTATTGAAATATTTATGTTACCTTATATTATTCTTTTATGACATCTTATTTACTGGAAATTAATAATATATTTAATTATTTTCATTATTTTGAAAGCAGTCATTTCATAGGTTAAGGGTCGGTTCACTTGCTTGTAACTATGAATGTTCTTGTAAAATGAAAATAAAACACCTAAAGTGAAATAAATTTTATTAATTAAATTACACAAGTTTAAATGTTCCCATATATCATTTTTATTTCTTACATTAGGATGATTCATTTGATAAAACATTAATGATAAATGTTTAGTTTATTTTTGCGGTTTTTCCAAACATCATGAACTTGATTCATTTTATTTAATTTTCTGTGTATATGTTAGTTAATTAAAATTAAATGACTTATAATAGACCTATTAAAAAATTATTTATCCATAATTATACTTTTATAACCATAATTGAAGGCGGTAATAAAAAACAAACAAAGTCATTATTCCTAGAGATGGCTAGCCACCATAATTTGGACAATGGTTTTGTATCTTTTTATAACATGAGATAATAAAAGGTATGGATATAATATATTCCATTAGAAACAAATAAATTCAGGTATATAAATTATTCTGGCGTTATTATGACTTGATAGATGAAGGAGGTGAGGAGAAGGTAGAAGAAGAAAATAAATTAAGAGTGGTGGTTTGAGAAATTTACCTTTGGAATATCACCTATGTGAAGTACTCCTTAAAGATGATGGAATTGGTCTTTTGGTGAGACCAATGTAGCTCTTACATGGGTATAATGAGGATTATATGTTTTAGAATATATTAGATTATATTTAAGGAGTTTTAGGATAAATGGAATGGTGAGGAGTTGTATTTATACTTGAGGAGGGGTGGTTTTAAGTGATTAAATAATGATTATTTTATAATTAAAGCCAACCACATTTGGGTGGAATAAATTTCAATGAATTAGATTGATTATTAATTTTTAAAATTATTTTTATGGTGTAAAATTACCTAAAAAAAATTAATTTGTACTTTTTAGGTATTTTAATCATTATCTTTTTATATTTATCATTTCGTTATTTTACCTATATTGCGGTAAATATTTTTTGTATAATGGTAAATTTTTTATGCATACAAATGAAATTGATTATAAAACCTAAATTTTTTATTTTTTATTCAAAATTTGTAATCAATTTTACCAAATTCAATTCATATAATTCTAAAAATTATATTTAAAACAAAACCCACTGATGCGATGAAAAATTGGTTTTTGAAGAATTGTATTTTTAATGAAAAATTTGATTTTAAAATTACTATATGATTTATAATAATAATTGTATGGAAATACGTTAACATTTAAAGTTGTATAATCTATATATTTCTTTTAAAAAATTACCCATTAGGTATTATTTTAATTAATTAAAAGGGGAAACATTATGAACTTTAAATTTGTTTTAAAAAAAGTTTAGTTTTTAAAACCAAAATAAACTTATTATACTGTATAATATATATATATATATGATTAAAAATAATTAAAATAAATTAAATTAAATTAAATAATAATTATGTTACTTTAAATAATATTTAAAACATAATGAGACTATTTAATAGTTTAATTTATTGAAAAGATGATATTTTTACCAAAATTGGTATTTTTAACTATTGAAGGAAACCCAATTTTTTCTGAGAAATTAAAAAATTTCACCCAAAGTAAAACTTGATAGTATAATTTCAAAGAAAAAATTTACTTTAAGAAATAAATTTTAAAAAATTTCATAATATTATTTATAATTTTCACTAATAAAATACAATAAAACACATTTTTTGAAGAAAGGAATTTTTGAAGAATAAAATAAATTTATAAATATCTATTACTTCTTAAAAAAGAATTAAATAATACATTATCAATGAGTACAAACATTATACATTTCATAATTTCATTAATAATATCCATTCCTTCCAATTCAATGTTAGGTTGTAATAGTCACATTTAAATAATAATGTTTAATTTTTTGTTTAAGTTCTATTTGGCTTATCTTGTATGATATTGAGCATAGAGTTTTATTTGAAAATCTAAATATGTTACACCAAAACCTAAGTTTGTAAATTAATAAAAAATTATTCTATACTTTTTGAACTAAACCCACCTAAACACCCATTCCTCTTCACTCAATACCATTATTTCATGACATTACTCTAACCTTTTCTCTCTAGAGTCCTCCCTAGGTTCCCCAAATCTCTTAATAAGATCCTCCAATGATTTTAGAAGTTCCATCATGAGGTGAGGGAACCTATCCTTCTCTTATTTATTCAATAACCTTATTTTTTGAAACCATTTAATATTTAATTATTCATGTTGGGTAATGATATTACATACCCCAATTACTATTATTGTTATTTCCAAGTACCGAGAGACCCCCTTCACTCTCATTTAACCCTTTCTTGAATATTTATGTATCCCTGTTATCTTGTCGAAATCATCATGTGATTTTTGATGCCATAAATATTTATAGTGAATACCCATTCCAATTTCTATTGAAATATATTCACCTAGATGTTCCTATACTACATTTATTAGGGACTTACATATATGTATCTCACACTCCTTAATCATGGGATTAAATTTTATGAAATATATCCTTATATTATATGTTCTATGTAGAGAAATTATGCATATAAATTATGTCAAAGTGATAGGTGGACCAACAATTATATAGTTATACAATGAATTGGGTAATATTTTAATCTCAGTAGATTCTAGGTATGGTGCACATGAGGTTTTCCTAATAACACTATGTTATGATATCATGGATGTTTTTCTTTACTTATGTTTATGATGTGAAGGTTTAAGTTGTTTCTACATTCCAATGTTTAACTTATACTATCATGTAATATCATGCCTCATTTATCAAGATTATGATTATCACCCATCTTATGTTACCCAGATATACCTCTTGGATCACATGCACTACTTTATCTTATGTTATGATTTTTAATCCCTTACCAGGCTATATAGATCACCCCTTTCTTTTGTATATCCCTATGTAATCTTGTGATGTTTTAGAAGAATGATTTAATTTTTGGAGCATGTTAAATAATTTTTCTATAATTTCGTTGTATTTCTATTGCAAGTTACTATGATATATACCTAATTTACCAATGAATATACTCTTTAGGATCTTTTGGGATTGTTTTACGTATACCTTTATATTATGAATCATTAATTAAGGTGTAATAAAATATTTATTGTTATAGATTATGTTCGGTGGTCTTACTTAGAGATTATTAGTCAGGATCTCTTTAACTTTCATTTTTCTATTAATGTTAGGTTAGGACGTCATCTCTAGTCGGGAATATATTTTTCACCTAATGCTTTAGTTTATACTTTCACACTCGAATGTATTCCCCAGAGTTTATTGCATTAATGTTGATACTCTAGATGTTTCAATTTTTGTTATTACTATACACCTTGCATGGATATAGATTTTTGAATCCATATATGTTCTTTTGGAAATGGACTCCCATCTTAGTTATAAATTCTAATCACATATCACCAGCCCCAGGCCTATTGGATATGGGCTTGGGGTTTCCACACCCAAATTGTTGTCATCTAAGTGGGCCCTGGTAGGTTGGGTCATGATAGGGTAGTATCAAAGGAGTTTCATCCTTGGATCATTAAAGTGGTGGGCCTATGGGGAGAATTAGTTTAGTATCTTAGGGAAAATGTTTCAATGTCAATTGAGTGTGGATTTTAGGCCAAGGAATACATTTTTGGTGTGGAAGAAAAGGTATCCATTCAATATGACTCTAATTACTTCTTGTTGAATCATCATAACGAGACATCAATTTCCAAGAACTATTGGTACATGCATCATATAAGACTGAGTCCTTTGACTATCTTTATTGAGCCAACTCCCAATATATAGGATCATTTATCCATAGTTTATATTGATCACTTTTAAGTTTTATCCAAGAAGAAAACCAGCTAGGATACTGATATAGGATCATAAAGATGATCATTTGAGTGAGGATGCCACAATTTAGGGAGCATATCATGAGGTGTTTCATCTATGAGGGTAGGGAGTAGTGCCACAATATTTTGAGTGAAATATTATACCTAAATTTTAGGATGATTATGTGTACATGCTTAGCTCATTACATGTGTTCCAGTGTCAGAGACCTTGGAGGATCCATCGTGATCCAGATCCTCATGCAATAGAGGATTAGGTTGAGTCGGTGATCTGAGTCTTTAGGCTTGCACAAACCTTGACTGATTAGATGGTTACACTAACATCGAGTTTTTTCCATGGAGAAGTTCGGCGTTGGTGGATTTAGATGATGTAGACCCATGAATAGATAATACTCTCATTGTTAGACTTCCAGCATGTGTTTTATGATGAGTATTACCCATAATTCTTGTGATTGGTATTTAATTAGGAGGACCTCAAGATGTAGTTGTGTGAAATTATGGTTGCTAAGTATTCCATGAGGTTTTTTTGACTCACACATTACTCCCTTGATATGGTGAATGATGGATTCTTCTAGATGTATAATTTCAAGAAGGGCCTCCACATAGACATCCATGCCAACATGTTCTCCTTGTTAATATCTACTTATGTTGTAGTTCTAGATAAGGATATACTTATAGAGATATTTTTGACATAGGGAAATCAAGAAGTTAGAGTCGGTGGTCGACATCCGGGGGTTGAGTCTTCAATAGAATCTAGAAGGCATCAGTCATTAGGGTCTCACCGCAAGAAACCATCCCATGGTAGGAATCATGCATGTGAACCTATTTCACAAGGTTCACGAAGAGGATCTAGTCAACCAAGAGAAGGGAAGTTCTATGCATGTGATGCATGAGGTTACATAGATCATAATTTTCTAATCTAATGTGTTGGGGAGAGAATGTAGGAACTAGATAGACCACTATGATATAGACATCACTTTGATTAGAGATATCCAAGGCATGGCCAGGACAACCCATAATGAGGCTGTGTTGGTTAAGGAATTGGTGGATCTCTAAAGGGAGGAGCTGCGGTTGGAGGGAGATGCTATGAGCTATTTCCACCACCAAATCTAGGATTCCCACTCCATTCTCAAAGATCTAGTGGTTGAGGGTGTAGGCAACTAAAGACTATGGATGGATATGACCAGGATGCACATGAGATGATCCAAGGTAAAATCTATGTCTTGTATACTCTTAATTTAATACTTATATTCATAGCTGTGAGTCATTACTTTATCTACATATCCTTCATATGAGAGATAGATCTACCCAATATGAACTTAATCTAGCAACTTTTTCTAGAGGTTCTGAATGGGTTAGATTCTTCTATATCGCTTATATGTCAGTAGTGTGAGATGGAACTTAGTGGACAGAGTTTCTCATGTGACCTATTGGTCATCACAATGAAACCTTATTACAAAATTTTTTTCTATAGACTGGTTTCCATGGTTTGGGACCATTTTTATTTTCATCACAATTGATTTAGATGTCTTCAAACACATGGGAAAAGATTACCTTTTTTTGGTAAGAGATATCTCATGTCTAGTCATGTGGGTATTGGGGGTAGAAAGTTTCAACCCATCACCCATAAGTTGGTGAACATATCCATTTTAATAGTGGACTCTTCAAGTATATGGTTTCCATAATTAGTTTAGGATTATATGGTTGTCTTCCCCAAGGACATTACAAGATTCCCTCCATGGTGCTAGATTGACATCAATATTAAATTATACCCTGTTACCACACTGATATCATTAATTACATATCAATTGGATCTTACTAAGCTTCAAGAACTGATGATATATTTGGAGGACCTTGGAGAGAAAGGTTTTATCAAACTCAGTGTGTCTCCCTAGTAAACATTAGTTTTGCTCATGGAAAAGGTAGATGAGAGTTTGAGGCTTTATGTTTATTATCATCACCTAAATTAAGAAATGATAAAGAAAAAGTTCCATTTCCAAGGATTTATGACATATTTAACTAGTTGGGTGGTGTGATTTGGTTCTCAAAGATCTAACTGAGGTCTGGCTACCACTAGTTTAGGGTTTATGAAGATGATATTCCAAAGATGGAATTATGATGTCTCTATGGACACTATGAGATCCTAGTGATGCCTTTGGGGATGATGAATTCCCACATGGTGTTTATGAATCTTATGAACTAGACATTTTATCCATACAAGTACCAATTTTCATTGTCTTCATTAATGATATACTCATTTACTCTGCATCAGAGGAGAATCACAAAGAGTACTTGAGGATGATCATGGACTTACTCTAGGAGCACCAACATTATGAAAGATCTCAAAGTGATAGTTTTGGATATGTGAGGTTCACTTCATAGGTCATGTCATCTATTATCATGGATTATCTATACAAATAGAAAATATTGATATAGTTCCTCCTTGGTATCCACACAAGATCATGTCAGAGGTGTGGAGTTTTCTTGGCTTGGAGGGGTACTATAAGAGGTCCATAGAAGACTTCTCTGTGATTGAAGTCCATTTTACTACCTTGACATAGAAATGGAAGATATTTTCCTAGACTGAGTAGTTTCCTTAAGTCTTCAAGGATTTTAGGATGAGGTTGACCAATACACCTTAAATGAGACTACATGATGAGGGTGTTGAGTATGTAGTGTTTTGTGATTCTTCTAGATTTGGTATCAGTTTTGTATTGATGTAGAGGTTGGTAATGATTTCATATCAGTCAATCCAGTTGATAAAAAATGATAAAAACTATATGAATCATGGCCTAGATTTTGGAGTGATAGTATCTACTTGGAATATATAGAGGCACAATCATATGGGTGAGAGTTTTTTTGTTTACTTAGTCCACTAGAGTCATAGGTACATGTTTTTTCAGAGATGTCTTAACCTGAGATAGATTAATTGGTTAATGTTATTTTAGGGATATTACTTTAATATATTTTATACTCATGGTAAGGGATACATGATAGTATAATCCCTTAGAAATAAGTCTAGTTCACATTTGGTGGAGGAGGCTTCTGGGAAATTAGCTTCATTATAACTATCCCTGGTGGATGAGAGGGGTGATAATTTTCTTTAATCGATGGCGGTGAATCCTATGCTTCATTTTCATGTGAGATAGACTTGATTGGGAGATATTTATAGTGATTATTTTTGACTATATATCCTTAGGAGATACATTAGATGGATTTTATAAAGGATGGAAGTATTTCATCCATTTTCAGGGATAGATGGTGGTTTTAATCATGTTGCATGAGGAGGTGATGAGCGATCTTCACATATCCCCAACATTTTTACATCCCGATGTAAAACTGATGTACAATAACCTTCAATGGTAGTTTTTTTGGTTTACCTGAGGTGGAGTATTGCCATGTTAATCTCTTGGTGTCTCACATGTCAGTATGTAAAGATTGAGAATCTTGTTTCGGTAGGTTTGGAACAACCAATTGAGATCTCAGAGTGGAAATGATATATAATATTCATAGAATTTGGGATAGTTAATATCTGAAAAATGAGATTCCATGATGCTAGTTGGGTTATTTCCAATGGGCTTATGAAGCCTATGCACTTTCTCACCATTTAAGATTAGAGTTTAGTTGATAGTTTGGGGAATTTTTATGTAGAGGATATCATTTGGCTTTATAGGGCACCCTAAACGATTATCTCTAACTGTGACTCCTGGTTCATGTGATGGTTTTGGATGGGATTATACTATTAATTTGGGACCCATTTTTGGATGAGCATAGAATTTCAACCCAGAATGATGGCCAAACTATGTGGAAAATCTAGGTGTTGGAGGATAAGTTGAGAGCCTACTTGTTCGTATTCAACTAGAGCTAGGAGAATCAATTTCCATTAATATAGTTTTATTATATTAAAATTTATCACCATACTATTGTCATGAAGCCTTTTGAGGCTCTTTACAGGAGAACCTATAGGTGACCCTTATTCTAGACTGAGTTTGGAGAGACATCTGTTGTTGTGCCATTGATGCAGCATGTGATGACATAGACAATCTTGGTGATCTTCTAGAATATGAGGACAACCTAGAAAAAATAGAAATATTATGAATATCAACATCATATACCTTTTTTTGTTTGAGTAAGGAGACCATGTTTTTATCAGAGTCTCCTCACAATGTGGATTGTCAAAATTTTGCTGGGAACTAAGCTATCCTCAATATTTATGAGGCCATTTGAGACCCTTTAGAGGGTTGGCGTGGTTGCTTACTGCTTGGACTTTACCCTATAGTTAGATCAAGCGAATGAAATATTTCATGTTCCACAACTATAGAGATATTTACATGAACCTATGAACATTATGGATTGAGGAGAGCTATATATCAAGGATGGGGTCACCTTTACTAAGTACCCAATGGCGATCAAATATTGGTAGGAGAGGATCCTGTATAGATAGACTAAATGTTTAATTTGTGTGATTTGGTAGTATAAGAGAATGTAGGACATATCCTAGGAGATTTAGAGTCAGATTTGGATTTATTACCTCCACCGTTTTGTGTATCTTGTAGATTTTGGTGTGAAAAACCAAGAAGGAGGGGGTAATGTAACGAGTCAGGTTTTATTGGATCAATCCTTTTAATATTTTTATGTATATATATGGATTTTTACATAGAATTATATTGGTGTTTTGGTGTCTTGGGACCCAAGAATTAATATATTAAAATAGTCAATTTATTTTAAATCACAAACATACATCGTTTCATTTTAAATGGTTTTACCATTTTTGAGACCTTAGATGGGTATTACAAGAGAACTGTTGATTCCAGAACATAAATATTAATGTATGAGAGACCTATGATTGATCGTTGTTGGACATTCTATGGGAGGTGACTATTGAAGTGTGAATTGAATAAAATAAGAATTTTTTTTATTATTATTAAATAACCCAAAACCTATAACATTATTAAAATACCACGTTATGAAAAATCTACGGGGTTAGCCACATAACCCTGAGAGAATTTTGGAGGAGGAGGAACACTTATCATTGGTGTTGGAATAATTGAAGATATAGATCAATGAAAAGATTGATATGGACCGTGATATGAATAGAGAACATAGAATATATTCTTCTTTACCCCTATCAATTCTTTATTCACCAATTATAAATACTTTATCGAGGTTGTGCTAGTTGTTTTTGGTTTCCACCTATGATTAAAGTATAAGCATGGATTTATTATCTTCCTTCCTTTGTTGATGATTTTCATTCCTTTAATAATCTAGATAATTAAATTTGATTCATTGGGTCTTGATTCACCCCTACATTCCAAAGATTCATGGAGGTTTCATGGACAATATAAGGGACAATGGTTTGGGGATGGATGGTGGTTGGATTTGATACGTGGGTGATTTATTTATTGATTTGAGATTTGGAGTAGTAGTGGAATCATGAAAAATTCCTACATAGGCAATCATACTATAAATTCTAGCCATCAGAAGTAAATAATTGATGGTCGGTGATTCATACTTCATTTTTGGTGTATTTAAGCAGTTAGATAGGCATTATCAATGACAGAAACAGTGGACATATGATCTGCATGAAAAACTAGGCTTCTATGAAAAACATGACTAAAAGGTGTGTAGTTCAAGAACACATGTTTTTAGTACCCAAGTTGAAGCAATTTTGGTTTTGGGTGAATATAATATTAAAAAACCATGTGTAGAATATAAAAACTATGTGACCTTATGCTAGAGGGTCAGTTCCAAGAGTACACGGGAATGGGAATTACTTTGATCACGGGCATGAATAAGACTGCACAAGTATGACAGTACTTGGAAACAACATCAATACATAGGCAAAAACTGAAGTACATGATCCTAACCTAATGTACATGGTAATGGGTTGAGGTACATGGGTAGGACCTCAGCAGAAAAGAAACACCTTGTATAAACTGTACATTATGTGTAGACCCACATGGTTATCCAATTTGTGCATGGGAAAGGACATGTCCATGTGTCCAGGTAAGGGTACATTCCATTGAACTCCCATAAACTATTCTACCATCTATATATCCTTATTCAAGAATTGTATTTTGGATTTTGAGTAGCCTATCCTAATTTGTTTTCATGTAGAATGTAATGGAAGAATTCATAGTGGCTTTAGAGATACGATGTGAACTCTTGCGAGTGCTTCTTTAAGTGACACTTGATCGATAGCATTTATTTGGAATAATCATCATAGGGATGTCGTAGCTGAAAACCCCCACATATCACCAGGGTATGGGTCCCTCATACTCTCTACCCATATTGACTGGAATCCCCCGAAAACAATAGTACATAGATCCTCTATCTACGGAGTGCAACCCCCCAAACACACTTGGTTGTGGGTCCTTTTTCTACTAAGTTGAACCCCTTGAAACAATAGCATCCTCTATATAATTAGTGTAACCCCATAACACATCAAGGCATGGGTTATTTATTCATTGAGTTAAACCCCCTGACGCACTAGAGAATGTTTTCTTATTAGATATTATCCCCCCTTGATTGGGGATTGTGGTGATGAGGCACAGGTCCTCCACATGATTTCCTTATATGGATTAATGAGACATTATGCATCATATATGGACTTTTGGTGCTGTAGGTAGACTCGTCTTCATTGCTTGGGATGTAGAAAAAGAGATCCCCTTTCCCTCTCATCTTTGTTTCTTCATGAGCATATATATATGAGCGGTTTTCCCCCTTGTTCAATGGGATGATCTAAATCACATTGCATCTCTTTATTTCTCCCTTTGTGGTATTCATGGAATCCTATTGGGTATGTATATGATAACCCCTATATGTTATTTTACAACATATGTATTATCTTTTTTAGATGATTGGTAGATCAATAATGACATCGGTGTGGAGTAATGATACTTGGGGTGCATTGACCATGTTCGGTGGTCGGACATGGAGATCAGGAGATTAGATCTCTTTAGCTTTCCTTTTTCCATTTTTTTCTCGTTGGAACTCCATTTCTGTTTGGTAGTTTATTTTTTCCCTTTATACTTCATCTTATAATATCTGACTATGATATATTCCCCAAAGTTTATTTGAAGTGTGGTTACACTCTAGATGTTACAGTATTTATTATCCATTTTTCACCTTGTATGGATATGGTTGTGTTCATGCATATAGGTACTTTATGATAATGTCTCACACTTTGGTTATTCCTTCTTAGTTCTTATCACTATCCCTTGGACTATTGGAGGTGACCTTGGGGTTGTCAAAACCAGATTTCTACCTACCAGTCGAGTCTTTTTGGGTGGTGTTGTGACATCCCCCACCCACAGTGAGTGGTCAACACCACCTCAAAGCCCATTCCCTGTGTGTACTTGAACCTAATGACCCCATATACTAACCACAATGAGTGCATCAACAACAAAATATGCCACACCTTTAGAGAACCTACACTGAAACATGGGAACCACATCACCCAACAGTGGAAATGTTCAACACCAATGCTCCATCCTAGCAATCCATGCTTCCTCACATCCAAAGATCAATATCTCAGATAGTCACATGGGCCCATCCCCACATGTTCCTATGGAACCACACTAGGCATAATAGAATAGAAAGGATCTCCATAGTTACTAGCATCACTCCCAACCAACCATGAAACCACATTACATGTCCAAAAGTCTATATTAATCCCAACCACACATTTTACACTTGAGATTACCCTTCAGTATCTTCTATGAAAAACAAGAACACTTAGGATTTCATGCCTGGTCTCACCAAAACTACACCATTAAATCCAGTTTACCATGCATCATATAAAAAATATATAATATACAAATAATCTAAAAAAAACCTACCTTATTCCCATATTATAATACTTAGTAACTATTAGCCATTGATTCATGCACAAATGGTGGGAATATAAGAACAAAATGAAAACCATTAAAAAGGGTATAAATGGGAACAAATGGAATAAAACCACATGATAGAGAGGGAATACATAAAATTATATACACAGAGTGTTAGTTTTATATCTATAAGTCCCTAAAAAATAATTACACATAATTCCACTAGTAGTTAGGGTAGAAACCATTGAAAAATTGAAATGAGGAGGAGAAAAAGACCATGGATTCTATGCAGGTCGAACAAGGAAAACATTGAAGGGTTTTATAGTGTTAAAATCAAGAGGTTTACTTTAGAATGTAAGGGGGTCCATATGATTTCCCCTAAAATGTACACCACAAACTATGTTCTAAGAGAAAACCTTGAAAATACAATGTTCAGACCCATACTCCCAAAGCCATTTTAAAACATCTCTCATACCTTTAAACACATCCAAAAGATCCCCTAGATATATTCTTATCCTCAAGATTCCAATATAAATTCTGATTCTTAAAAATATCCCTACTATAGAAATTAAAATCCAATTAACTTTTAAAACATATAATTGCATAAAGACTTGGGGTTTTACACTTTAGAGAAATAAAAATTTATGATTTTATATTGTTTAATTCTAAGGAAAAATGGTAATTTTCATTTAATGGAATAAGAATTATTATTTATGTTTATTATTCTTGTATACATTTATGAACATTCTATTTGAAAATATTTGAATAAATTTTATTATGAGACTTGTTGAATTAATATATATTTTCATATGTTATAATATTGTATAATGCTAGATTAATTTTACATAGAATTTAGTAGGGATATAAAAGGATTTGTTTAATAAAAGTATCTATTGTTTCAGTAATAATATTATTATATTAACTAGATTAGTATGTTGATTTAATTAGTTTATTTTTTCATAATATTTTAACATTTAATTTAATATGTAAAAAATGAATTATGTGAAAAGTAATTTTTTATTTAAAATTCAAAATTTTTAGTGTGTTATCTTTATTAGAAAATATAATATATTTTTTTTGGAAAATGAATGAGTTTTTTTTGAAATAATTATATCCACCAAGGTACATAATTCATATTGAAAATTATTTTTATAAATAAATATCATTAATAATAATAATAATCTCTTTTAATTATAATAATATAATATTCCTAATTTTCTATAATTTCACTCATTAACATATTTAAATGTTATATAAACATTTATTTCTCAAGTAATTAATTATCCATACATTAAATTACATATTAAAATATCATCAATGATAAAAATCATTAAATAAATATATTAATTATATTGATATAAAAATATTATTAGTACAAGAATAAATACATTTGATGAAATATATTAGTATAGATTTGATCTACATGAAAAAATATGGAATACTACAACATCTTAGATGTATATTCCCATGAACCATAGTTTATAAAAAAAGTGGAAAGAGCCAAATCTAAATATGGTTGGATTTTTTTTAAAATAACTAATATATGTCCTATTAAACATATCACATATATTTAGTATGATCCATTCATATATTGGACATACTAACTTGTAGGTACATAAATAGGGATCCATAATTGCATCCATTTGTCCAATATATAAAATGAAATAAGTATTTATGTAATTATTCTATACAGTATATAAACTCAATAATAAAAATAGTACATTCATATATAAATAATAATTTGGACCAATGTTCAATGCATATTATTTAAAAAATAGAATATAATATCCCCCATCCCAAAACTGAATTTATCAAATTATGACTCCTTAACCACTGTAACAGCACTTATTATGATCCATAGCTCCATATCTTATATAATACATGATCCTATAGATAAAATATAATTTTATCTATGTACATATGATCCCATTCCATGTACACAAGTAGGTTCTAAGTTAATAGACCTAGTAGGTTTCACTCACTATTCTTAAATCACTACGTGATAGTGATGAAGTTGATGAATGTTCTTGTCTATGGTACGTGACACACAAACCATATGGAATATATATCTCATTAATACCCAAGTAAATTAACTATATTTCTATATCATTATACCATATAAGATTCACATTTTTCCATTTTATACTAGAAAGACTACACTTGATGTACACTGTAATATCCTAGAGAAAACCTACATGTTATTGAGGATGTTCTCGTACACATCCTATCGTAGTATTTTATAATGACACACTCTTAAAACACAACAAAAAAGAGGCACTAAATCAAACCCATAAAATCTAACTCACTAAACTTACTAGTATACTTTATTATCATTTTTTATATCATAGCAGTAGTAGTTGAGATAATATATCTGACACATTATATTATGTCATCTCATAAATCTTTCTAGGTCATTTATTTCCAACTACCACTAAAAGAATACATGTTGTGTATCATTTACTTCATATTGTTATGGGGAATAACTTCCAATAAAATTAACTAGAATCCCACTGTTATACCATGATAACTTAGATAGAAAAATTCATAGTAATATATTAATAGTAACATGAATCACATGGCTGACCCAAAACATCGAAAACTAGTCTTCCTTATGATGATCCAAAATAAATTTATATAGTAACAATTCTTGTTTCTATATATAATGAACATAATAAGGACCTATCATAACTCAGTAAATATCTATTGATTATTGTGTCAACATAAACATATTTAACCCATTATAATGGTCTTTTATATAAAGGGTTAACATGAATGTATCAAATCTTATAGATGTTTTCAATAAATATGAAGTGGGCATAAAAATGTAAATCTCTCAGTAAATTTCCCTCAAGTATTGAATTATTATGTATATATTCAAATTCTCTAAAAAGTATTCCAAATAATGAGCTGACATGCACATATATGACTATCCAAAATGTTCATTAAAATAGTAGTCCTCACATGAATATTTGAAAAACATGACCACTAATCATTCATCATACCATTAAACATAAGTTTAGGTATGAAAAAATAATAACAGGATCACAAAACCCTTCATTCATTACCTCAACTAACCATCTCATATCAAGTGTCACACCTCCTAGTATAACCTTATTTGACTAAACAATCATATATGAGCTCTCACACATAACTCATAGTACCTTCCCATAAGGGATGTATTTTTCACACACTTAACTCAAATATCTAGAATTATATATAAATAATGAAGATAAATATATTCACTAACATAAGTACTTCTCATTAACCATAAATCATCATATCAATTGGAAAATATTCTCAATTATGGAATCTCCCAAAAAGTGAAATAACACTAAGAAAATCTCCAACCTCATGTAGTTATCCTTATAATGATGTATCTCTTTCTCATTACTAATAATTCGAAAACCTGCTCAAACCAAGAAATAATATCCTCACAAAGTGTTTGATTAAACCTTCAACAAGGATAATGGTAAAATTTGTCACCCATATATCATTCAACATAAATCTAAAAACTATTAATAGGTTATCACCTACCTTGATCATATCTTGTTTGTGATCACTCATTGAAGTCTCACTAAAACCTTACAACTTTCTCCAAGTAGTCATGGAAACCAAAGAGTCCTGGACACTATCACAATCCCATCAGTACCACTCATGGTCTCATGAATATACAGTTAATAAGATATAAAATATACATCTAACCACAACTCAACCAACCACTCACACATGGAAAGGTTAACATGAATTCAACTTACAACATCATGTGAATCAACCAACATATAGATAATCTATACAAGATATCACTCAAAGACAACATTATTTTAAAATAGGATATCACATACACAAGGTTAATCTAGAAAATTAATTTAAATAGTCATACCACAAAATCATTATTTGACCAAGGACCTTGGAAAAAATAAAGGAAAAACATCCTTTATAATGATATACTCTATACCCCTTTCTAATTGAAATATTATTTGAAATACATTCCATTAAGAACCATTTTATTTTCCTTTTAAATATTTTTTTAAAAAATATATCTCCTAATAAACTTATTTTTTAAAAATATTTCAATAATTACATTCCTCAAAACTAACCCATAATATCAACCTAAACAAATCCTACATTCTAAGAAGTGGTCATATAAGTGAAGGTTTTATTAGAAATAGTAAGAATTATTCTTCACAATATACCATTTCTATGAAAGAGGAAATTCATCAAAGAGGAATATTTTGATGTGAAAATGTTAATTATAAAGATAAATAAAACAAAATATATAATAGGGAAATGGAAGAATATTTTAATATAGGAAGATCTTAGACACATAAAATTAGATTATGACTCAAGGAAAGAAAACTAGGTTGAAAAAAACCCTTACAACTTTATAGATCTTTGAATCCTAGCCCATGATATGTAGAACATTAGATGGATTTGTAAACACATCGAATTTTAATTTATAACAAGATCAAAATTCATCCAATGGTATCAAATAAACCATAAAAAAGAATAAAAATTGGTGAATAAAGAATAATTCATAAAGAATGAAAATTGTGATGAGAAAACCGTTACTGAGAATTACTTCTTGGTTGGACGCATTCTAACATACTATATAGTAATAATAAGAAAGTTAATCATATATTACACAACCTCATTCATATTTATTACATTTTTAATAATAATTTTTTCCAGAATTAATAAATAATAGGTTAATGTTTTTTAGTTAACATGCATTAAACATAAAATATCATGTGTATTAACCAACATATAGATAATATATACAATATATTCCTTAGAAAATACATTATTTTAAAATAGGATATCACTTACACAAGGTTAATAAAAAAAATTAATTTAAAAATGAATCCCATGACATCATTATATGACCAAGGACCTGATAAAAAATAAATTAAAAACTTCATTTGAAACCATTTACTCTTATTTCTTTTCTAATTGAAATATTATTTCAAATCCATTCCATTAAGAACCATTTTTTATTTACTTTAAAATATCATTTAAAAAAAGTTATCTCCTAATAAAATCCTTTTTAAAAACGTTTCAATTATTCCATTCCTCAAACCTAACCCATAATATTAACTCAAACTATCCGTGCATTCAAAGAAGTTGTCTATTGATACTTTCTTATCTAAGGTTCCACAAAACCAACTAATTATCCTATCTATGTGACCCATTAAAATATATTAATATGACTTAGATATTTCTTATTTCATAAATTCAAATTATGTCATTATATCATGTTGATTATAATAATAATCACAAGTAGACATAATATAACAAGTAGGAATTCCCTCATATGGTACAAAAATCAATATAATCATTCATATAAATATAATATAACTAAAATAACATAAATTAGTTTCCATCAAATCCATTACTAATAATCATAAATGAATAAATAGAATAATATATCAGAATTTTCACAAATACATATGTTTAAAAACCTATATAAAATTATATAATAAATATAAAGCTATAAAATATCACAGAGTATTTTAATGGTACTAAATCCAAAATCGATGACATATAAATCGAAAATGGTATACAATATATCCTTTTATGAGAAATATATACAATTTATTAATCCCAAATAACAACTAATATAACCCAAACCCATAAAAATAATAAGTAAAACTCCCTTGGAAACTAACATTTACTAAAATAATGGGTAGTGATGTGCGTTTTTCGTTACCAAAACACTTTTTATCACCACAAACAAAATCCCAATGGGTTTTATTGTTTTAATAAGAATCTGATTAAATAAAATAATTAAATACCGATCCCTAATCATTATAATGAAGAGAATATGTTAATTAAAATTAATGGGACTGTAAGAGGGTTTTATTACAAAAAATTAGTGAAAATAATTTTTCCTAAATCACGCATGTTATAAAGAGGAAAGTGGGAATCAAGGGACATGAGAGGGGAAAAGTATGGTTAAACGTGACCTCCCTTGAGCCCTTAATACATTTAAACCATGAGGAAGAAGAATATAGGAATGAAAGTCATACCCCTCATTAAAAAATAAATTTCAGCACTATCATATTTCTAGTTTCTCGGTATCCACCATATGAAAGTGAAGAAACCCATGATAAATATATATTTATCTTATATCATTTATATAATAATAAATTTAAAACTCATAAAAATCAAACAATATCAAAAAATGAAGGATCAATACATTTGAAGACAAGAAACATAATAAACTTAATACACATTATTACTTAAAAATATTTCATAATACTCTATATAATAATTCCTTTTACACATAATCTTGTATATAATTTCATGGATAATGGAAACCAAAATAATGGGTGTGGAAAATCTTCTGTAAGGGAAAAATATCAATGATCCATAATGGGATATATCCTAAAAAAAAGAGAATGAATAAATCATAAGATATATATATATATTATTAAGAGGGCCTTTAAATAATAAGATAAAATCAATAGAAATGATATAATGTCATGGATAATGGCATGTGATAACAAATATTTATGACATAATTAAACATAATCCATGTATTGGAAACAAATAACACTAGATCATGGAATAACATGGTAATGTGACATAACATGGAAATGATGCACATAATTAGAAATACAAAACAAATATAAGCATATAAAAACATTGTGAGAAAACCCAATCAATCCCATGCTTTATGAACAAATATAATCTTGTTCATGCTTTAAAAATGTAAATAAGAACAATCATTCCCACCCCTTTCATTATGTAAAGATATATAAAACCATAAAAATCTATTTCACTCATATAAAAGACCCAAACTATCATCATACATACATATTTTTTCCACTTGAGAATATTCATTCATCATATCATAAATAATGTATGGAAAAAAAATGTGTTTCATAAAATTTACAGTAGTTTTCACATAAAAATGTCATAAAAAAATAAATAATATGACAACAAAATCGAATCAACCACAAATATAATTTCGTATGTTCATTTTTGGGGTAATAAAAAGCATTTATCCAAAGTATATAGATCATATATACTAAGAAGAAGTGAAATTAAAATGTTTTCTCAAAAACTTTTTAACATTGTATTGAGAGAATAAATTACATTTAACTCTCAAAAATGATTTTTGGAATAAAAATTAATAATTCTAAGAATTCTATAAAAATCGATATTCATTAATTGAACTTTTAATACAAATAATGATCAATCTAATAAATATAGAGTGGATTATAAAAAACAATGGTTTAAAATAAAATTCTTTTAAAATACCTTTATATAAAACCACATCATTATAAAGGATTACCAAAAAAATATTTAAATAATTTAATAATAAATATAAATATAAGATAAGCTAAATAATATTCTTTGTTTCTAATTAATAAAAGCGGATAATAGAAGAAAAATATGGACATATAAATGATAGTTTTATTAGAAAGAGTAGGAATTATTATTCACATCATACAATTTCTAATAAAGAATAAATTTGTCAAAAAGGAATATTTTTATGTGAAAATGTTAATTATAATGATAAAATAATGGAACATTATATATAATATAGAAATGGAAGAATATTGTAACCTTTTAAGAGCCTAGTCAAGGAAAAATAGTTTATGACTTAAGTAAAGAACATTGAGTTGAAAAAAAACCTTAATAGAATTTGGTGATCTTTGAATCCTTGACCATGATATGTAGAACATGATATGTATTTTTAAACACATTGAATTTTAATTAAGAAAATGATTAAAATTCATTTAATGGAATAGAATAAACTATGAAAAATAAAAAATTGGTGAATATAACATAAGTCATAAAGAATGAAAATTATGATGAGAAAGCCCTTACTATAAATTCTTTATTGGTTAGATGAATTATCAAGTCCTATATAATAATAATATAATAGTTAATAATCTATTAGACAACCTCATTCATATTTATTAAATTTTTAATAATATTTTTTTCTACTTAATAAATAATTGGTTACTTGTTTTTAGTTAACATTAATTCAACTTACAACATCTTGTGAATCAACCAACATATAGTTAATCTATACAAGATATCACTCAAAAACAACATTAATTTAAAATAGAATATCACATATACAAGGTAAATCGAAAAAATTAAATTAAAAAGGCATCCTATGAAATCATTACATGACCAAGGACCTTGGAAAAAATAAAGGAAAATATTCCTATGAAACCATTAATGTAAAAAACTTTTTTAATTGAAATATTATATCAAATAAATTTCACTAAGAACCATTTTACTTTACATTGAAATATCAGTTAAATAAAATATATCCTAAAAAATACATTTAAAAAAACCATTCAATAATTCAATTACTCAAAACTAACCCATAGTATCAACTGAAACTACCCATACATTCTGAGAAGTGGTCTATTGATACTTTCCTAACCAAGGTACCACCAAACTAACGACTTATCCTATCTATGTAATTAATTGAAAACAATTAATATGACCTAGATATTTATTATTTGATAAATTCAAATTATGTCATTAAATCATGTTGATAACAATAATAATCACTTGCATACATAATATAACCATCCTTAATTCCATCATATACTAAAAAAATGAATATAATAATTTAAGTAAATCCAATATAACTAAAATAACATACATTAATTTCCATCCAATCCATTACTAGTCATACTCAAGGACAAAATCTAATATTATATGAAATTCTCACAAATCAATATGTTTAAAAACCTGTATAGAATTATATAATCGATATAAAGTTATAAAATATCACTAAGTCTTGTAATATTATTTAATTCAAAATCAATGACATATAAATTGAACATGGTATACACTTCATCCTTTAATGAAAAAAATATCCAATTTATTAAACCCAAATAATAAATAATATATCCCAAACCCATAAAAATCCGTAGAAAAATTCTCCATGAAACTAACCATTAACAAAATAATGACCAGTGATTCATATTTTTCCTTCCTAAAACTCTTTTTACCACCATAAACAAAATTCCATTGAGTATGATTGATTTCATAACAATCCAATTAAATAACATAATCAAATAACTATCCTGTATCATTACAATTAATAGGAGATTTTAATTAAAAATAAAGGGAATATTAGAGGGTTCTATTACCTCAAATTAGTTAACATAATTTATTCCAAACAACCCAAGTTAGAAGGAGGAAAATGGATAATTGGGGGAGATGATAGAGGAAAATTATGGTTAAACATGGCCTCCCTTGAGCCCCTAATCCATTGAAACTCTAAGCAAGAAAAAAGTGGAAAGAAAGTCATACCCCTCATTAAAAAAATAAAATTTGAAACTATTATGTACCTAGTTTCTCACTATACACTATATTAAAGTGAGGAAACCCATGCTAATGATATCTTTATCTGACAACATTAATATAAGAGAAAATTTAAAACTCATAAAAATCACACAATATTAAGAAATTAATGATTAATACATTTGAGGACCAGCAACATAAGAAACTTATGACACATTATTACTTAAAAATATTTCATAATACTCTATATAATACTTTATTTTTATACATAATCTTGTTTATAATTTCATGGATAATGGAAAAAAATAATGGGTTTGGTAGAATCATTTGTAAGGGAATCATATCAATGAGATATAATGGGTTAGATCCCAAACATACAAGAAGGAATGAATAAAAGGAGATATATATTATTAAGTGGGTGTTTTAATCATAAGATAAAATCATAAGAAATTATAGAACATCATGGATAATGGACTAATATAACAAATATTTATGAAATAATTATACATAGACCATGTATAAGAAACATATTAAAGTAATAATTAACTATGGAAACATAACATTAGATCATAGAATAACATGGAAATGTGGAATAACATGGAAATGAGGCACATAATTAGAAATTTGGAACAAATTTAAGCATAGTAAAACATTGTGAGAAAACCCAATCAATCCCACGCTTTATGAACAAACATAATCTTGTTCATGCTTTTAAAAATGTAAGAAATAACAATCATGCCTATGCATTCCATTATGTGAAGAGATATAAAACCTTAATGAATTAATTTCATGTCTATAAAGGCCCAACCCTTAATCATATATACAGATTGTTTCCACCTAAAAAAAATCATTCATCATTTAATAAATATCTCATGTAAAGAAAATGGGTTTCATAAAATTTCCAATAGTTGTCCCATAAAAATGGCATAAAAAATTAAATCTGATGACTCCAAAATCATATCACCCAGAAATAGAAATTCATATGTTAATTTAGAGGGTAATAAAAAATATTTATCTATTGGAGATAGATCATATATATTAAAATAAGTGAAATTAAAATGTTTTCTCATACACATTTTAACATTGTCTTGAGGGAATAAATTACATGTAACAGTCTAAAATCATTTTTGAATAAAAAATAAGAATTCTAATAATTTTATAAAAAATGATATTCAATAATAGAAATTTTAAAACTAATAATGATCAATATAAAAATATAGATTGGAATATAAAAAACAAAGGTTTAAAATGAAATTCTTTTTAAAATACCTTTATTGAAACCAAAATCATTAAAATGGATAAAGAAAAAAATATGTAAATAGATTAAAAGTAAATATAAAGATAAAGAATCTAAATAATATTCTAGGTTTATAATTAATAAAATAGGAAAATTAAAAAAAACAAATATGGATATATATGTGAAGGTTTTATTAGAAAGAGTGGGAATTATTCTTTATAACATACCATTTATATGAAAGAGGAAATTTATCAAAGAGGAATATTCTGATGTAAAAATGTTAATTCTAAAGATAAAAAAATAAAACATCATATATAATAGATAAATAGAAGAATATTGGAAACTTGGAAGAGCTTATTCAAGTAAAAATATTTTATGACTCATGGAAAGAAAATTGTGTTAAAAAAAACCCTTACGACTTTGGTTATCTTAGAATCCTAGCCCATGATATGTAGAACATGATATGGATTTGTAATAACATTTCATTTTATTAAGAATATTATTAAAATACATCCAATGGAATAAAATAAACCATAAAAAATAAAAATATTGTTGAAGTATAAGTCATAAAGAATGAAAATTGTTATTATAAAACCCTTACTGTAAATTCCTTCTTTGTTGGACACATTCTAACAGACTATATAATAATAATAGAATAGTTAATCATATATTACACAAAATCATTCATATTTATAAAATTTTTAGTAATATTATTTGCCCACTTAATAAATAAATGGTTACTTATTTTTAGTTAAAATTAATTATTTGTAATTTGTTGGTTTAGTCATTCCATTTTAGCTTTGGAATAATGGTTCTAGTTGTTACTCCATTTTTATAAAAAAATATCTATAAAAATAATTATCAATATAGAAAATGAAATATAAGTATACATATAACAAAATTATGGAAGATGGAAGGAGGAAAACACATATGCTAGTAGTAGGCTCTATGCCCTTATCACCCTTCTTCCATGGGTTTGATCCATGTAGCCTCATCGAATGTGACATGTTGTCTCCTAGCCTAAAAGATACTATTTTATTAATTTTTTAAGGAATAAAATTTCATTATACTTATAAAATATATATAATTAAAGAACATAGGTGATATATATGTACATAATTTCTTATTTAACATTATCTAAAACAAAAGAGGCAATGAATTTAAAATTTACATATTCAATTAAGGATAAAATATTACTTGAAAATAAAGTATTTTACATTCTATCCCATTAAATAAATTTTATCCTCAGAAAATTAATTACTATTTTTTATAAGTATCTATAAAAGTATATAACACCATCATTACTCGAGTTATAATTTCAAATTACTTATAAATTTTACTATCTTAGTTTAGAGTAATTAACTCTTGAATTTTTTAACCATTTTAGGAAATACCGATCATGACTCGGTATTAAGACCCTTATATGGAATTAATTTTCCTAGAGGGTTCATAGTTATCCTTAAACTAATGTATTTATTATAGGTTTACTTCAAACACGAAATGTGATTTATTTATTTTATTAATAAATATATTTTCTAGGTAGTGATAAATTTTGTACTTCCCAAATTACATAAAATTTATCTAAAGGAAGAATAATATGTTTTTCCCAAAGAACATTCCCATAGGCATGAAAAAGGGATAATAATTATATATTTGGAAGTTTTATTATATATTAAATTATAAGGTTGGTGATTTTATGCCCTTATAAAAAATTCTAGATATAATGGAGTGGCTGAAACCAAAATCTGATAATACATTGATAGTTCTAGATTTGAGGATAAGTGTAACATAATTAGCAGTATCCACCACAATGTTTTTCATATTTTAGGCCATTATTTGTTACCTTTTTCTAACATGTTATTAAAAATTATCATCCTTTTTATGCCATAAACTATGGTATTAACATGGATAATTCCTAAGTTCCCAATATTGAAGACATTGAACTATTGGTGGTACCTTATAATGATATTTAATTCCCTCTATCAAAATATTTATTTTCCTTGGTAATTATCAACTCAATAAGCTTCTTTTCTACAAATAAAAAATTTTCTAGTTCCTTTGAGACAATTACTTAGGTTTTTAATTACAAATTATTGACGTGTTGAAAACTAATTCATCTTTTCTCCATATTCATTTTCCCCACAACATTAATGAAACACTATATTTTAATTATTTGGTGTGTTTAAAAATTCAAATAGGTTTAATTTTTTAATCATTATTTATGATAGCTAGTTTGGAATAACCATAAGATTTTTCACAATATATCTTATCCCATTTAGTTCCCTATTGAGACAATCGTCGTATCTTCCTTCATAATAATAATGAACTCGGTTCATTCTAGTTCCATAAGTTTAATAAAATAAATGAAAGTTATGGATGATAATATATAAAAAATTAAAACAATGAAATTAGAAGAAATAACTCATATTTTATGTTTAAACCCTAAAATATGAACATATAGGTTTTAGTCTTTGTTATACATAGTCATTTCCTATTAATATTTCAAATATAAATATATTCATATCAATCAAAATTTTTATATAAATAGAGTGTGAATTAAATAATGTACATCCATAAGGAGTATCAAAATAGGTGTACAGTTATGTCTATTTTTTGTGAACCATGTTAATATTGAGTAAATCCCTAACTATATTGTTGGGGTCATTATGGCTTGGGGAATCTATGATAGATCCTATATCTAATTTTTTGTATCAAGAGAGGAATTTCATTTCTAGTAAACTACACAATATCTACTTTACCAAAAATTCTAGATGTTACCATATACTTAGACTAATCTATATAATTTTCAATGAAGTTATCTCATATAAATCTTAATAAATAAATGAACTAATCCCCTAAAATAACCAAACCTTACGTTGATACCAACTCATGTGACCCAAGATAAACATATCATTATTTTAAATCATTTCCAAGAGAAAAACATTAAATCTCACAAATAATATCACAATCTCATGAAATAAAGGTTTAGTGTGTTTTAGGACTAGTTATACAAGTAACCTATTACAGATTATTACTTAAACATATTTATAATCAACTCTACATAAGGATTCCGTCTACAAACAATCCAGTATATAATTTCATTGAGAATATGAAACAAAATAAGTGGTGAAATCAAATGCTCTGTAAGGGAAACTTATCAATGACCCTTAATAGGTTATATTATATAAGTGTGAGAAAACATGAATTAAAGGAGAAATATCATATTAAATGGGCCTTTGGAATCAAAATAGAGAAATTAATTTGTAATTATAGAACATAATGGATAATGGAATGAGATAAATAGTCACATTTAAATTATGAAACATATACCATGGATTGAAAATAAATGAAAATAACTATATTCCATGGAAACATAACATTAGATCATGTAATAACATGGAGATATTACTTAAATTGAAAATTATTTTCATCATTAGAAATATGGAATGAACATAAGAATAAGAAAACATTGTGATAAGACAAATAAAATGAAAATTTTATTGAACTTTTATTTCGAAATACACTGTTAAAATATCATTTTTCCATTTTAAATCCAAGGTAAATCATATATTTTTCAATTTTTTTGAAATTTGGAAATAATAGATAAATGGATATTAACATGATTTTTAACTTTTTTTATTTTAATTATGAAGACATACTTTGATTTCTAATTTTTAATTGAATTTAAATATGATTTTAATTTTTTAAATCCTTTTTATGTAAACTATATAAATAATTCATTGAGATAGTTTTTTGTTTTAATTCTAGTAAATGAAATGATTCCCCAATTTTTTTAATTGATGTGAAATAAGAATAGAAAAACATGTATAGGGGAAGTGTCATGGTCAATCAAGGTACCATGTGTGAGAATTATAGAAATAATGGAGTTACCATAAGAAGAGAATTCACTATCCATTTAGCTAAAGTTCATGAAAAATAGAAACTACCCTGTTTTTGTATGAAGAAATACATTCTTACCATGGTCCCCCAAATCCAATTGACCACATGACCTATAATCTACATCACATTTTACTCAATCTACTAGAATATTTCAATCTAATTTATCATGCTTCACCCAACTTGCAGTCTTTATCCAACTGTGATGAGATACCACATGATCACCCATGAGAAACCATGCCTCCACTTCCCATGGTTAACAACATGATTTAAATAACCTAATTTGATATTTAAATCCCATAAAACCAATTACCATATCTAATATCATCCTTCCATCCAACTATAGATTCATTACTACATCTCCAATCTGTTTATTCTCATGTTACACCAACCAAAAATATCAATTCCATCAACCATATTTGAGCCCATGGGACCTATAAAAGTTAAGATAACCTAAGATTCATCATAATATGGATGGTGAAAGATATCTTGAAATCCTAAATTTGAATTCATGTAATCTATTATGGAGGTTGATCTATGATGGCCATGTTCCTCGAGTAATGACTGTAGATGAATAATTCATTATTTATGTCTTATATTCTCTATGTAGGTGTATATTAATGAAATGAGGCTTTTCATCACTCCAATTCACTGGTTATGAGTTTTAAGATCACCACACACCGAGTTCTCATCCTTATTATTCAATGATATTATCATGCCTGATCTGAAATCTAAGCTACTATAGCACATTCCCCTGTCCAAGAGAATATGATGTTCTAACCCCACCACACCATCCCTTTCACACTCGATCTAGGATCTCCTATTAAATTCGACCCCTAATAATACCATTCTCGATCAACATATTCTGACTAGATTTACCAGCACTTCCCCACTCAAATAATCTTGAACATTTCCTTGGGGGAATATCCATACAATTTTATTCCTTGATTTTTCAAAACATGACTCATGTGAAAATTTGAGCCCAATATCTCTTCACTTAGGACTTCCTTATTGAATCATGCACTTGATACAACCCTATTTCATCTACTCCAAGCCATGAGATCTCAGGTCCAATTTTTAAAACATATGGGAATAAAAACTAAGCTCGAATATAAAAATATAAAAGTATTAAATTCCAACAAAGTATGGTCCAAGCCTAGCACTCCATTCAATATGTAATAAGCCTATGAAAACACATGGGTAGGATAATCCAGAATCATGTTCCACTGGATCCGTAAAGTAGTAAAGAATACCAAATTTTATTTTTACCAAGGTTTATGAATCATTATCATGGAAATAAATTTTTATATGGGTATATTAGTGAATATGATCTTACCTAAAGCCTTCCTTATCCTCATTTGTGACATTTGGAAATAATATGAGAAAAGATAAGTTCACTTCCTGACATTGATTTTAAAAAGAATAAAGTAACATAATGTTATGATGGATATAAATTCGTTCCAATACTCCCATTTTAAAGGAACTCTATATACCTATTGTGGTTTGGAACTTACTATTTTTCGTATTTTAATTTAATTCCTTCTCGAATTTTCTCATGTTCTATGTTGTGTTGATTATATTATTACCCATTTATCTATGTTTATTCATCAAAGTGAGATTCTTGTTATCTCATAATTCACAATGGTGAAGTAATAACACATTATGGGAGGCCTAAATTGGTATCATAATGGTGTTATAGAATTTTTATGATTTCAATTCTAATTAACCGATTCAATGAGACATTATAGGTATAGAGTGGGGTTGGAGATTATTAGTCTATTAATATATCAAAATTTATTAATTCTATCATTATTTTTAAATTAAATTCCTAAATTCAGTTTAATCACTCGACATGTCGGTGTAGATGAGTGAATTGAGTGATTTAATGACATGTGATCACTACCAGGTTGGTTGAGTAGGATTAAAATCTTTATTATGGAGTGTTATTGACTAATTCACCAATAATAGAGAGTTAGTTTCTAGTTTTATCAAGGATACTTGCGTATACTTCTAATTTTACACATATGAAATAATGTGAGATGAGTGGATGAATGAAATTGATTACACTTATAGATTTAATTAATTAATAACAATAGAACATGATGATGTAATGTATTAGAATTCACCTAGGGACCATTCAAATGTTTAGATAATTTATTATTTGGTACTTTCAATTATTTTGTTGTAATTAAATAAAAAACAAAAAAAAATAATTTACTTATATCCCTTACATTCAAAATTAAAAAATAAAACAAATATTAATAAGTAATTAAGGTAACCCATTACTCGTTAAGAAAGATCTTGTTCAATACCATTGGAGTACTTTCTAGGATTCAATAAATTTTATATGTGAGGCCAAAAATATCCTTTCATGTCACTATTATAAGGCCCCGGCCTTAAAAATTACTTAATCTTGAGTTATTACAAGATTACACCTTGAGGATCTTTTCAGGTTTAGAGTTTTAGAGAATTAGATCATAAAACATGCATTACATTCTACATTTAAACAAAGTGGTTACATAAAAGATAGTATTAATTTTTCCCATCAACAGAAACATATTTAAAATAAAATATGGATTATTTATTGAAACATCCTTGAAACTATCATCATATCATGTACCTTTCCCTTGACCTGTGAAAAACATTTCAAAAACTTGGGATGAGCATAAAAAGCTCAGTAAGGGATATAAAAATATGGAAAGGAAACATGAGTACATATATACATAAGAATGAAATCATACTTTACCCATAAAACATAAGCACTTTAACATACCTCATCAAATCATGAATAAATCATAGAAATAATAAGATATAAAAGTAACTTGAGGCATTCATAACATTCTTACGTAGGGAGTAACCCTCTTGGTTACGTTTGGAATACCCATCACAGTATATTCCCTAAATCTCTTCGGAGAAACCTTAACATTTCACTCCTTCGCGTTACCCAATGCATTAGAGAGCTATATCGGGCTCAAATACCCTTAGTTTATCACGGAACCACCCATCTTCATAATAATGCCCAAGAACCATAAGATAATTGTATCACATAAAACATACATAAAGGAAACATAACATTTCACATTTCAATCACAAGATATCAATAAACCACATTGATATAATAAAAACATTATGAAAACCATTTGTAATACCAAAATAAAAGAAAAGTAAAATAGGGTATTTATTTTTCTATAAAAAAAAGGTATGGCTTGTAGAGGAAGCCGAAACTCAAATAATGGTCACGACGGCGGAGAAGTCGTTGTCGCCGCATACGTACGACAAAAACATTCCCTTTTGTCATTTAGTAAATACTCCGTATAAAAAAGATTCTTTTTGAATAAATGTAAAATTAAAAGGGGTTTATACAAAGTATAAAATAAGTTTGTGTATAAAAAAAATATGCCTCAATGAATGGAGATTGAGACGAATTCCCTTACCTCGGGTCCGACTTGACTCGATCGTTCTTTAACGTCCTTTAAAACAGGTAACTCTTTTTTATTTGATCTCAAAGGCTTCCTTGGAAAGACTTCTTCCAAAATTGAGGCTTATAGGAGTAAGAGTGGGATGTGGAGAGACAAAATGGGTAGGGGTTGTCTGAGCCAAAGGCTTTGGATGTGTGGGTAAGGTGGTAGAGGTGGGGGCCTTTTATAAGAGGAGAGGAGGGGCACTCTTGGAAAGTAAAGAAATGTTACTTTATTTTAAAATGAGTTTGGGATTTAAAAGGTACCATATTGATATAATTAGAGGATAAGGTGATAAGGGTTCGAAATCCACCCATCCAATAGGTTTTTTAACAGTGTAGGTCTTAGATTTTACATTATCTTTTCATTTTATTTAAATCATTAAATAATGAGGTAATCGATGCATCATCATGATGTCATAAATAATTTAATTTATTTAATGTCTAAAAATTATAAAAAACTACTATGATGTAGGAAATCTTTTTTATCTTTCCAATGAATATTTATAGTTAAAAATATGACTTGTATAACCCCATTTAAAAATCGTTTTAGTAAAACAACTCATGTTTGTGACATTTTTACTTTAACATTGAATTAAAAGATATTAATGTCATTTTCCTTCCAAAGTTTCTCCATGGGGTCCCCAAGTTTACCCATGGATTTTATTGGTCGGCCATGACACATCCAATAAGGGTAGTACATGTTTCTAGCTTATCTCATATTAATAAAACATTATTTTTACCTTAAACTACACTAATTACCTCTAATCGCGATTAATAAACTTAAAAGTTACAATTCACCAAAAAATTATTTTAATCCCATTGAACCACATTTTACTTCCTAATGAAAGCCATGTATGTTGGATTTTTGAAATTCAAAACAAAAAGGTGGTAAAATTTCATTTAAACGAAAAATCAGTTTTTTAAGTACCACTTAATGGTTTCACTATTCATCAAAAATTGAAGTTTTTCAGAAAAATACCAAAACTTCACCCTAAGCTATATTTTATATTCATAATTCCAAAATGATGTCTATTTTAAAAAATTCAAAACATATAAGTTACATTAATTAATTTAATAATTAATTCCCGCTGTCAGAACAAATAGCGTGTTTTTATGAAACAATAAGTATCAAAAGATTGACACTGGTTTAAGTCCAATATCAAAGTGAAATTGATTCCAATGACCACCATTGGATTAAATGGTAAAAATATATTCTAATTTCACATTAAAACCAATTCCAAATATAATCTAATCATATAAATAAATTAGATTAAAAATAGGTTTTGAATTAAAATACAACATTTTTCACTACTCATTAAAAAAATGAACTTTATCGGAAAAATACCAAAAATTCACACAAAATAAATTTTGATTTCCCAATCATAAAGAATATGTTTATTTTGACAAACATAGCTTATAAAATTTTCAAAATATAGAATTAAAAATGGTTTTCCATTAAAAGGTAGTAAAACAATCTTTTAAATATATTAGTGTATTCCATGCTTAAAATTGGATTTATTTTCATTTTAAGCCTCTAAAACACTATCTAATTCATTAATAGAAATAGATAAAAATATCTATTATTAATTACTTACTTGGGATGTTACATCCTTCCCCCTTTAGAAAATTGCATCCCCGCAATTTATTTACTTATCGAATAAGTGGGGGTATTTATCCCTCATTGCATTTTCAGATTCCCATGTTGCCTCTTCAATCATGTGGTTTTTCCACAAAACCTTTACCTGATGAATCACCTTATTCCGTAACACTTTCTCCCTGTGGTAAAGAATCTGGACTGGTTGTTCCTCATAAGATAGGTTCTCTTCCAGCTGAACTACCTCTGGACTCAAAACATGAGATGGATCTGGCATGTACTTTCTCAACATCGAAACATGAAAAACATTGTTTACCTGAGATAAACTCGGAGGTAAAGCCACTCGGTAAGCAACTAATCCAACTATATCTAGAATTTCATATGGTCCAACGAACCTTGGACTCAGCTTTCCTTTCTTACCAAATCGCATCTCACTTTTCCATGGTGAGACTTTGAGAAAAACATGATCACCTACCTCAAAAGAGAGATCCTGCCTCCTGTTGTCCGCATAACTCTTCTGCCTGCTCTGAGCTGTTCTCATGTGTTTCTCTATCAGCTAAACTTTTTCTGCTATATCTTCTACCAATTCTAGTCCCATCATCTTCCTTTCACCCACTTCATCCCAAAAAGCTGGAGTTCGACACCGCTTCCCATATAACACCTCAAATGGTGCCATCTGTATACTGAAATGAAAACTGTTATTATAAAAAAACTCAAACAAAGAAAGATATTGGTCCCAACTTCCCTAATAATCCATCGAACAAGCACGTAGCATATCTTCCAAAGTCTGAATTGTTCGTTCTGACTACCCATCTGATTGGGGATGAAAATATGTACTAAAATTTAATTCAGTACCCAACGACTTCTGAAGGCCTTTCCAAAAGTTAGAAGTGAACCTGGGATCACGGTCAGATACAATGGAGAGAGGAACTCCATGCAACCTGACTATCTATTTAAGATACAAACGGGAAATTTGATCTAGGGAAAAAGTATCTTGTATATCAAGGAAATGAGCAGATTTAGTCAAGTGATCAACAATATCCCAGATTGCATTATTACCTCGAGACATCTTCAGTAATCCCTCAACAAAGTCCATGGATATATTCTCACATTTCCATTCTGGTACTGGTAAAGGCTGAAGCATCCCTTTCGGTAAATGCCACTCTGATTTAACCTATTGACAAGTCAAACACATCATAGTAAAATCAGCAATATCTCTTTTCATTCCATCAGACCAGTAATACTCCCGCAGATCTCTGTACATTTTAGTACTGCCAGGATGAACTGAAAACGGAGAACTATGAGCTTCACATAACAAATCTCTCTTCAACTTTGAATCACAAGGCACACAAAATTTCTTCCCAAATCTCAAAACACAATCATTATCAATGTTGAATTCTGGCAACTTACCTTTCTGAACCAACTCTACCTTTTCCTGCAACTCACTGTCTTGCTTCTGTGCTTGCTTGATTCTGTCTGATAGAGAAGATTTCACTGATACCTGAAACAAAATAGAATAACATCCTACACCAACAAATTCTATGCCAAAGTTCATCAAATACATAACCAAAGGATCACGTTCCAAACACAACATTGTTAATGAATCATTAATTTTTCGACTCAAAGCATCAACCACTTTATTTTCTTTTCCCGGATGGTAATGAATTGTAAAATCATAATCCTTGATTAATTCTAGCCATCTCCTCCATCTCATGTTCAATTCTTTCTGAGTGAATATATAATTTAAACTTTTGTGATCAGTATATATTTCACACTTTACTCCATACAAATGATGCCTCCAAATTTTTAGAGCAAAAACAATAGTAGCTAATTCAAAATCATGTGTAGGGTAATTTACCTTATGAGTTTTCAACTGTCGTGAAGCATAAGAAATTAACTAATCATTCTGCATAATGACATAGCCAAGTCCCTTCAACGAAGCATCACTGTATATAACAAACTCACCATTCCTGGAAGGAAGTTCCAAAACTGGAGCATTCACCAATCTTCTTTTCAACTCCTTCGGTAGTAACCTGAGTCAATTGATCCATCACTACAACAAACTGTTTAGTTCTGATTCTAACCATCTCAGGATACTGATTTGAAAGGTCATTTCCTTCTGTATGCCTTCTCGGAAAAGCTATTCTGTTTCCTCTATGAAAAACCATTCTTAACATAGAAATATCTTAGGAGAAGCACCATAGTAATATTTAAATGATATATCACCTCAATTTGAGCATAAAAAAATTATTTTTGGATAGTCATTTAATATAATTCCAACTCCTAAAGTTATCTAAACTGACCTCTGATACCAACTATAAGGCCCCACCCTTAAAAATTACTTAATCTTGAGTTATTACAAGATTACACCTTGAAGATCTTTTCAGGTTTAGAGTTTTAGAGAATTAGATCATAAAACATGCATTACATTCTAAATTTAAACAAAGTGGTTACATAAAAGATAATATTCATTTTTACCATCAACGAAAACATATTTAATATAAAATATGGATTCTTTCTTGACACTTCCTTGACACTATCATCATATGATGTACCTTTCCCTTGACCTATGAAAAACATTTCAAAAACTTGGGATGAGCATAAAAAGCTTAGCAAGGGATATAAAAATATGGAAAGGAAACATGAGTACATATATATATAAGAATGAAATCATACTTTACCCATAAAACATAAGAACTTTAAGACACCACATCAAATCATGAATAAATCATAGAAATAATAATACATAAAGGTAACTTGAGGCATTCATAATATTCTTACATAGGGAGTAACCCTCTTGGTTACGTTTGGAATACCCATCACAGTATATTCCCTAAATCTCTTCGGAGAAACCTTAACGTTTCACTCCTTCGCATTACCCAATGCATTGGAGAGCTATATCGGGCTCACCCGGCCTTAGTTTATCACGGAACCAGCTGTCTTGATAATAATGCCCAAGAACCATAACATAATCGTATCACATAAAACATACATAAAGGAAACATAACATTTCCACATTTCAATCACAAGATATCAATAAAACACATTGATATAATAAAAACATTATGAAAACCATTTTCAATACCAAAATAAAAGAAAAGTAAAATAGGGTATTTATTTTTCTTTTAAAAAAATGGTATGGCTTGTAGAGGAAGCCAGAACTCAAATAATGGTCATGGCGGCGGAGAAGTCGTTGTCGCCGCATACGTACGACAAAAACATTCCCTTTTGTTGTTTAGTAAACGCTTCGTATAAAAAAATATTCCTTTTGAATAAATGTAAAAGTCAAAGGGGTTTATACACCGTGTAAAAGAAGGTTGTGTATAAAACAAAATATTCCTCAATGAATGGAGATTGAGATGAAGTCCCTTACCTTGGGTCCGACTTGACTCGATCGTTCTTTAACGTCCTTTAAAACGGGTAACTCTTTTTGATTTGAGATCAAAGGATTCATTGGGAAGACTTATGACCAAATTGATGCTTCTAAGAGTAATAGAGGGATGTGGAGAGACGAAATGGCCAGGGGTTGGCCGAGCCTAGGGCTTTGGAAGTGTGGGTAAGGTGGTAGAGGTGTGGGCCTTTTAAAAGAGGAGAGGAGGGGCACTCTTGGAAAGTAAAGAAATGTTACTTATATTTGAAAACGAGTTTGGGATTTAAAAGGTCCAAAATTGATATAATTAGAGGATAAGGTGATAAGGGTTCGAAATCCACCCATACAATAGGTTTTTGACAAGTGTAGGTCTTAGATTTTACATTATCTTTTCTTTTTATTTAAATCGTTAAATAATGAGGTAATCAATGCATCATCATGATGTCATAAATGATTTAATTTATTTAATGTATAAAAATTAGAAAACAAATACTATGTTGTAGGAAATATTTTCATCTTTCCAATGAATATTTATAGTCAAAAATATGACTTGTATAACCCCATTTAAAAATCGTTTTAGTAAAACAACTCAAGTTTGTGATATTTTTACTTTAACATTGAATTAAAAGATATTAATGTCATTTTACTTCCAAAGTGGCTCCATGGGGTCCCCAAGTTGACCCATGGATTGTCTTGGTCGTCCATGACACATCCAATAAGGGTAGGACATGTGTCTAGCTCATCTCATATTATTAAAACATTATTTTTACCTTAAACTACACTAATTACCTCTAATCGCGATTAATATACTTAAAAGTTACTATTCACCAAAAAATTATTTTAATCCCATTGAACCAAATTTTACTTCCTAATTAAAACCATGTATGTTAGATATTTTAAATTAAAAACACAAAGGTGGTAAAATTTCATTTAAACGAAAAATCAGTTTTTTAAGTACCACTTAGTGGTTTCACTATTCATCAAAAATTGATGTTTTTCAGAAAAATACCAAAACTTTACTCTAAGCTATATTTGATATTCTAAATTCAAAAATGATGTCTATTTTACAAAATTGAAAACATATAAGTTACATTATTTAATTTCATAATTAATTAATGTTGTCAGAACAAATAACGTGTTTTTATGAAACAATAAGTATCAAAAGATTGACACTGGTTTAAGTCCAATATCAAAGTGAAATTGATTCCAATGACCACCATTGAATTAAATGGTAAAAATATATTCTAATTTCACTTTAAAACCAATTCAAAAGATAATCTAATCTAATAAATAAATTAGATTAAAAAGAGGTTTTGAATTAAAATACAACATTTTTCACTACTCATTAAAAAAATGAACTTTATCAGAAAAATACCAAAAATTCACACAAAGTATATTTTGATGTCCCAATCATAAAGAATAAGTTTATTTTGACAAACATAGCTTATAAAATTTTCAAAATATAGATTTAAAAAATGTTTTCCATTAAAAGGCAGTAAAACAATCTTTTAAAAATATTAGTGTATTCCATGCTTAAGATTGGATTTATTTTCATTTTAAGCCTCTAAAACACTATCTAATTCATTAATATACATAGATAAAAATATCTATTATTCATTCATTACTTGGGATGTTACAACTATTATCATTTTTGGGAGTTATTTAACACATTTATTTTTTATATTTATCACTTTGAATATAATCTAAAATTTTAAAAATAAAAAATAAAATAGAAAATGGGGGATTTACAATGTGTATTGAGGAGTTTAATGTTGTGTCCAACTAAATATTGAAAAATAAGTCTTCAAGTAACCTTATACACCCTCTTGACCAGCTTAAGAATAATGAAAAAGAACTCACTTGTGCTGAAATGATGAACCTATATGAGAAAATCCAATCCGATTATTAAATATTAAAATTTAAGGAAATAAGTGAGGTCAAAGCATACTTTTGGGAGGACCAATTCTTGAAGTAAATAGTGAAATACTACTCTTTTTGGGAAGGAAGACAAATTTTTTGAAATAAATACCCATCCTCTTATTACCATCAAGAATAATGTAAAAATGCTAGTTCTGGGATACCTAAGAGTATAGTTTAAGAGAATATTATTGAATTGTGTCAAGACAACAAACCCCACCATAATCCAACCACCATTCAATAAGTAATTGAATAAGATATAACTAAAATATAGTTCTAATTTATTATAGAAACCAAGGTTAAGGGAGAAAGTGAAGAACTTAAATTATGGGATGAAGTACCACTATTCACAATTGAACTCATCCTCCATGTGGTCTAGCACTTTAATAATGAAATTTAAGATGATATTAATGATGGATATAAACTTTCATGTGACCCATTATCTATTATTTTTTTAATCTCATTTAAATTTTTATTATTTATATATTTTGAGTTTAGAATCAAAACCAATCATACCAGACTTGGATGATGAAGATAAAGAAATATATGAAATTAAATTTTGGGAAATTATAGAACGTCTATGCTTTCTTCCATGCATAATAGATGTTTTTAATAGGTATTTGACATAGATAATTAACTATATTATTATATTAAACAAGGAGTTTATTTTGAACTGAACTTATTTTATTTATATATTATTTATAGTAAATTAAAATTTGAACTCCCTTATAATGTAATAGAATTTTCATCCCAAATGATGACTATTTTGGATATTGATGAGTAAATTCCTGAGAAACTCTATTTAAAATATATACTTGATGATCACTATCTTTTAAAAAATTTTAATTACTTCACTATATCCTTGTACAAGGAGGATGAGTTTACGGTTTATGAAATGGAGGGAGATATAATTATTTTCAGTTTATATATTTGTTCTACACAATCTGAATTATATGTTACATTCCCTTGTTTTCACTATACTAAATCAGTAAATTTGTTACAGGACATGGATAATTTTGTTGAGGCTACCACAATAATAGAGGTATCCAGACTCAAGGATAATACAATGCTACATGTTGAAAATTTCAGTGAAATTATGTTAATATTATAGTTGGAAAATCCAAAAAGCTAGAATTTACTCTATTACCAACCATAATAGAAAAACAGAACATGGAAATAATTACCCCTCCATCCCAATATAAAGTTGATGAAGATATCCCCAACATCTTTCACCACCTCTAAAACATTTTAGAATCATTATTAATGGTGATCGGGAAATCATGCATTCTCAATATGGGGGGACCAAAAAAAGAGATGTAAGAACACTAGGTAAAATATTTTTTGGTGGTTTAGGTCATAGAATATACTTCCCCTTATATATTTTTTCATAATCCCAATGCTTTACATCTTTGTATAAGTTAAATTACACTATTTTTAGAGGGTTTTTACCCAAGATTCTCATGAGTTTTTTCTTTTCCCTTACCTTAAATTTTATAGATTTAATATTGAATAATTTTTTTGTTTGTTACTATGTAAAAAACACATGGATATAAGAAAATAGACCTTAAAATAATTCCATTGGATGATAATAAAAATAGGAATAACATCTTTCCGAGGATTCCTATAAATAGAAAATAATAACAGTCATGTTGTCTCCTTCCAACATTCTCATTTTTCATGGCGTACAATTATAATCTAGTTGAAAATTTTATTTTTTGTAATAAATTTCATTAAGTATATATCGAAGATAATGTTTATGGGAGAGGGATAATTGTGTTATCCTTTTTTATTTCTTTTATTATTCTGTTTTTTAGTTTTTAGTTTCCTTAATTGAAAATTTATATGTATATATATATATATAATTGTGATCCATACAAAGTTTTTTGTATAGTTCATTAATTTGTTTTAAAAAATTAATTGAGTCGAATATATATTTACAAGATTAAATAATATGATAAAATGTATGGATTACATTGGTTATAAAAATTTGGATATTTTAATGATTTTCAGTGAACTTACCACTTATTTTATTAAACTTCTTCTTTGGAACATAGAGAAGAATCTTAAATGAAAGAGAACATAGTGGAACAAAAATAATAGCTTGAGGTAACTGGATTGAGTGATTAAGTAACACCTCAAGGAGGATCTCTAAATTAAATAAGATAAATCCTATTAACAAGAGAAAAAAATTTATGGTATCTGATCTTTAAGTCTTCCTAAGTCAAAATAAGAACACATTTGTGTTTTAGACATAAAATAAGAGTAGAGTGATCTGGGAGATGGCTACCCAAGTGTTTATTTTGTGATTTTACAATTTATATTAGTCTTGGGGGATAACATATATATAATAATGGTTTCGTTCTAGGTTTATCTACACCCATTAAATAACTTATTTACAAAAATATGGCTATGAAAAATTTAATAAGTGATAATTTACTAAGGGGATAAACAGGTTCTAGGAATTATGAATTGAGATGAATAAGGGGTATATTATATATCTTAATATCAATTAGTAAGTATAAATGATGTTTAAAATTAAACCTTGAAAAAAATATTTGGGGTAATATATTTAGATGTCCCCACATGTCAAAGTATTGATTATATTTGGATACATTCTACTTAAAAAAAGGAACTTAGGTCTTTATTAAAGTGAGACCACTAATTAAATCCATAATGTAGATAAGATAATTTAAAAAATTGAAGAATCTATAATTTTCATATTCTTTTGATTTTAAACTTAATTCTAGGTTGTAATATCCCTTTAAAAAATTGAATTCACTAAATTTCCACAAAGTACAATAAAATAAATTTTGGAGAGTGATACAAATAGTTTTTTATTGAAAATTTTCTTTTAAAAATGATATTAAAACCCCCCCTACACTTTTTTAAATCCAATCAAATCATATATTTTTTATAATTTTGGGAATTTTGAATAAATTGATGAAAGCCTTTTAACATTATTTTTAATGTTTTTTAAATTTATTGAATTCAATTGGTAAGCCAGACTTTGGATTTGAATTTAGAATTAAATTTTGTATGGAATTTAATTTTTTTAAATTGAATAAATAATTTTTGATTAATAAATTCTACATTGTGATTTATTTTAATATTTCATTCTAGAAGAATCAATTATTCCCCATATTATGTTTTTATTTGATTCACAGGAGGATAAAAACATATAAAGGGGATGTGTCATGATTGATCAAGCAACCATACATTAAATTTTTATAAAGGCCAAAGATACCATTAGAAGAGAATTCTTGATCAATCATGTTATGGTGTGGAAAAAAATCGAAACTCCTAACCTGCCACATTAAGAATCCCCTAACTACCACAATCCCATAAATCCAATTGATTAAATGACCTACAAGCTACCACATGTTTATATTAATATATTTTAATATTTAAATCAAACATACAATGAGTCACCCATCTTGATGTCTTCATCCCACCATACTAAGATGCAACACAATCACTAGTGAGAAGCCATTCCACATCTTTACATGGTCTACTATAAGTAGTATCTAAGTGAGTGTTACATTTAAATCCTATCAACCATGTGTTCATTTTCAAGCATGTCCTTCAAAAGAGTTGTGGATTCAGCATTAAATTTTCTAATCGTTTATTCTCTAGTATTTTCACCCAAAAATACTGATTACATTAACTTGATTCAATACCATGTGACATGTTAAAGTTAATATCACCTAATCTCAATCATAATGTAGAGGGTGTGGAAGATATCATGAACATGCATTTTAATTAATGGAATATATTGAAAATTATAATCCATGATGAACATGTTCCTTGACTAATTATTAAAGATGAATAATTTATTTTCCCTATTTTATGTTCCCTATGAAGGATTACTACAAAGATACGAGTCCTTGCATCATGCCAACACACTGACTATGGTTTTGAAGGTAATCCCACACTAGGTGTCCATATTTATGCCTCTATGAAGTTCTCATGAATTATCTATAATTAAAGACACTACAACATGTTCTCTTATTCACCATGTAGTTCCAACCCCACTTACCAAGACCTAATACACTCATTCTAGAATATCCTACTAAATTTAGCACCTCACAGTTCCATGCTTGATCAAAATGTACATTCCAACTTTACTACTTCATATATAGTCAAATAATCATGATCACTTGAGTATGATCAATGTTTCTAAATATAATCTCTATCCAATTCTGGGCATGATTTTATCTATAAATGTCCCAAGTGAAAACTTGATCCCAACTTCTCCTGAATGAGGCCAGATGTATTGAATACCACGCTCTATGTATCCCTGTTTAATCCACTCCAATCCTATAGATCCCATTCTAAATATTGAAAACACAAGGGACCAAAAAATAATCCAAAAAAGATAATTTAAAAAGTATTGAATCCCAATAAAATCTAGTCCCAAACCAGCACTCTAGGCTATCTATAATAATCCAAATCAATCAAGTGAGCATGCCAATCCAAAAATAAGTTCCACTATAATTGTGAAGTAGTATATCATAAAACCTATGATTTTTCATGAATTTTACAGAGCCTAATCATGGGAATAATTTCTAAGATGGAAATATTCATGAATATTATCTTAACTAAATCCATCCTCACCAAAGACAGTGACACTCTAAGATAATTTGTGGCAAGAGAATTTCACTACATATCAATATTTTTAGGATAATGAAATAAAAATTTGATTTTATGGGTATAAATTTGTTCCCCTCCCCAATTTGGAAGGATTATTCTCTTTCAATTATATATGGGACTTTATAATCTCTCAATTTTTAATTAATTTCATGTTATATTATCCTTTTGTGTCATGATTTTTCGATTCCATTCTTCCCCATTTTCATCAGTATTATTCATCATCGTGATGTTATTATGATCATATAATTAAATATATTTAAGTAATAACCCACTATGGGTAGTATTAAGGGGACTCAAAGTGATGTTATTACGTTATTTTATTTTATTTCAATTATGTTTTCTTGATTTAGTAAGATCGCAAGGGTAGGGAGAGGGGCTATTGAACATCACTCTATTCTTATATTTAAAATGATTTGTAATTTTAATTTTTGGAACATAAATACTTATCATCTATTGAATCACTCACTATATTAGTATAGGAGAGTGGATTGAGATATTTAATGGCATGTGGCCACTAACTGGTGGATTGAGTAGGTTTACTCACTCAATTGAATAGTGTTCCTTCTTAATTAACTAAGGAGGATAAGTGGGTTACTGGTGTTCTTATGGATCCTTGGGTATACTTTTGATATCAGACTTAAGAAATAGTGTCATATATGTAGATGAATGATATTATTGATTTAGGTAATTTCTTATAATATAATATAATTATGGAATGCTTTGGAATTCACTAAATGATCATCTAAACTTTTGGAAATTTCATTATTTACTGGGTCCCTTTGTTCTATTTAATCATAATTAAAATAAAAAAATCATATCCACTTATATACATTTTAAAAAATTATGAAAATATAATAAATATAGATAATTTCATAAGATAGTGAAGAACTGACCCATGAATTATTAAGAATTACTCCAGTCAGTCCCACTAGATTATATTCTTGGGTTAAATAAATTTATTATGTAAGGCCCATGATATAATTCCACATAACAAACCCAATCATGATTGTGCTTTGTGAATAAACCAAATAATGTAAACCCATTAAAAATGTGAGCTAAAAAAATCATACCCACACCTTTCATTATCTCATGAGATATACCACCATAACCATTTAATTTCATGGATTTATAGTACCCCACCAATAATCACCCATACAGACTTGTTCTATAGGAAATCAGTCCTCATTATATCCTTAAGAACACATGGAATGAAAATGGGTTTTATAAAATTTCCAACTTTTATCACATAAAAATAGTATCATGAATTTCATATGATGACACCAAAATCAAATCAACCTCAAATAGAGGGTATTTAATGGCATTTATCTATTATATATGGATTATAGAGAGAAAATTAGAAGTATAATGCAAATGTTTTCTCAAAATAGTTTTAAATGTTTGTGAGTTATGAAATTACAAGTAACACTAAAAGATAATAAATTGACAAAAAAGATATTTATTTTGAAAATATAATCCCAAAAGGGTAATCATTAATATTTTCTTTAAAATAAATATTGATCAAGAAAATAAATGTTGAGTGGAAGATAAAAATACACGAGTTAAAAGGAAATTCCTTTAAAATTTGTTTATTGAAACACATATTGTTAAAATGGATAATCGAAATTTATATTTAAAAATTTATAGAAAAATATAATGATTTCAAGAGATAAAACTAATTTTGTTTTCAATTAATAAATAATAAAATTGGTGGGAATAAAAATATGGTCATATAATATAATTTTCCATTAAAAATGGTAGGGATTATTCTTACCAATGTAGGGTTTTTAGGAAGGAAGAAATTTATGAAACAAGATTATTTTTAAGTAAAAATATTAATTATCTTGACAAAAAGAGAAAAATAATATATAATTTATAAATGGTGTAATAAAAAAATGTGTAAGATATTTTTCAGGGAAAAATAGTTTATAACTCAATGAAATAAAATGGAGTCAAAGAAAACCCTTATGAATTTACTAATCATAGAATTATATCCCATGATACATAGAATGTGATATTGATATATACATATGGTGAATTTTTATAAAGAATACGATGAAAATTCATCCATGTGTAATAAATACATGACACAAAAGAAAATAAATTTTGAATATGGAATACATAAAAAATAATAAAAATAAAGATAAGAAAACCCATACAGTAAATTATTACTTGGTTGGATACATTACAAATTACTGTATAATAATTTCATACCCATTAGTAATCTACTCTATAACCTCATTCGTATTTATTACTTTTTTAGTAATCTTTTGTTTCTAGTTATTTAAAAATTATTTACTTATTAGTTAATATTAGTTATTGTTAATTAGTGGTTTTAATCATTAGATGCTTGTTTTGATGTAACGAAGTTAGTTTTTTAGTCTATGTTTGTATGTTATTCATATCTATAAAGGGATTTTTTGGAAATATATGTTTAATAATAGTTTATTCAATTCCATGTTTATCTAGTGGAACTTTGAAGTATGATTCGTAAAGATAAAATATAAAACATTTTTGTTTTGATAACCCTCATTGTAAAGAAGTTATTAATTAATAATGAGTTGAAATATAATATTACCATTAAAAAAATATAACAAAATAAATTTTGTATGTTAATATAATATCTTACCATGAATTATGTTTTGATAACCTCCCATCATAAAAATTCACAACATCGTTCATGTAGGATGTTAAACCGATCAAAATAAGAACTTGATAGAATTAATTGGATAAGTTTGATTGTTGAATGATTCTATTAAAGTATTATCATTAAATATTTATAATAAAATTAAAAATTAATCATTATTATATTATATTATTGTTATTTATGATTTAATTATAATTTATGATATAATCATTATAACACCATTCATTTAGGTGGTAAAACTGATAGAAACATTTGTGTGTTATAATGACTCAATGAATAAGAAAAAGCTATTTAATAATGGAAATATTAATTTTGAATACTAATAATTATTTAAAAATTATTATAATACATTATTAAATAATGTTTAAGAATATTAAGAGAATAATAAATAGACTAATGATAATAGTGAAGAAAATAATTACATAGAAAAATTTTATATTATCTTGCAATGTTTCTTGATTTAAAAGGGAGGAAAATATATAGGGTCCAAGAGATAAGGAAAGTGGGAGAGGGTAATTTTCGATTAAAATTTGGCAAAATAATTGGTAGAATTTTAATTTTTAGAGTGAATACGAAGGGGTGGTGGAAAAAAACCTTTTATTTTTCAAGGGAGTGGTACTCTTATAAATGTTAATAAATTTTAAATATAATAAATTTATTTCTCAGGGAAAGTGGATCCAATTTATTAAAATTTTAAAATAATATAATTTTAGGGTGAAATATAGTGAAATAATATAATTTGGGCATGTTATAGTGAAAATTGAGGCCTTATCTTTTAGGAAAACCCATATTTTTGACCATTTGAACCCTTACTGTGGTGAAAAATTCTTTCCATGGTAATATATTTCTATTTTAGAAAATGAATTAACATTGTTACCTAATATTTGTTATGATAAATAAAAACATTGGATTCATTTTATAAGATTATTTTTTAGAGGTGTTAGAAAATAATATTTACATAAGCATATATCATATAATAAAAATGTTATTTTTACAATTAATTAAAAATTCAACATTTCTATAAAATTTAAAAAGATTCAACTTAAGATAATTCTAAGATGATTAGTTGAAACATTATATATAGTTTACGAAATTAAAATTCTTAAAGTTGTATAAATTAATTTTTTAGTCATATTAATCCCCAAGTAAAGACAATTAAATGAATTTAAATTTAATTGTTTATATATATTACCAATATTTTTTAAAAATATTTCTTTATAAATGATTAATTTAATTGATTTTAATAAAAAAAAATTAGACACATAATATAGTTTTCTAAAAAATATCATTATTTACGATTAAATGTGATTATTTTTATATATAAAAAATTTAAAATAAAGGTTTGAATGATTATTCATTTGTTTATATGTGTTATAAATATATTTTAGTAAATTTAATACTTTAATTGTGATTAATTTATATTTTAAATAAATAATTTATAAAATGGTATTAGTGTAACAATCTTAATACACTATGATTATAACACTATGTAAATGAGGACTTTACTCTTTAAAAAACTATATTATCAAAACATAATAAACTTTTATTAAAATAATGTATTATAAATATCTGTAATTATATTTTCAAATAAAAGTTACAAATATTTTATAATTTTATTTTATCATAAAACATGCTACTTTATGTGTTAAAAAGTGATTTTTACAGTAACCAAACATTTACCCATTATATAATAAAAACGATTTATAAATGAATTGAAATATAATATATACAAAATTCATAACAATGTATTATTTTTGGGTAAAATTTCATTTAACCATTCATCATATATTTCACATAAAATGATATATGACATTACTTTTAATATATTATATCTTTGTGACTATAAAACCATATATCATACTTTATTAACCCTTTAATTTAAATGTTCAAATTGCTATGATGATTTTAAACTAAAAATTGTAATAAAAGTAATTTACTAATAAAAAAACTATATATATATATAATAATTAATACAGTAAAAGATATATAAGTATACATACATAATAATGATGGAATATGGAAGAAGGACAATACGTTGGCTAGTGGTAAGAATTATTCCCTTATCTCCCTTTAACCATGGGATAGATCCATGTGGCCTTTCCATATGTGATGGGTTTTCACCTCATCTATAGGGTAACCTTTTTCTTGTACGATTTGTTTTTAATAAAATTCCATTATACTTTAAAATTATATAAGTAAACAACTTTGGTGATTAACATGTACATAATTTCTTGGTTAAAATTATTTAAAACAAAAACAAGGGAACAAATTTAACATTTTATATTCAGTTTAGGGAAAAATATTCATTGTAATTATATGATGTTATAACAATCAAACTTTTGACATTTTGGCTAAACCAAATGATTATACAAGCCTTTTGGTGGATCACTGTGTAAACAGTGGACTATACAGAGTTTTTAGTGAAAAACTAGCACTGAATCCTTTTTTCTAGTATTAGGTACACCTACATTTAAAAACTTCCATGATTTAGTACTTCAATAATATATTTAAAACCTCATATAAATTGACCCAAGTACATTAAATCCATTAACCTATCAATTTTAAACTAAAAATTTATATTCTTTTAAATTTATCTCTATTGAAATATGTTATTTCCCGATTCTATAGACACCCATTAATGATAGGTGTTATAAAAAACCCCATCAGAGGATTTTTTTTCTCAGTAAGCATACACCATTTTATCACTAATTGTTTTTCTTATTCTTCATGGATGGAATCTTAGCACTAGAAATATTTTAATTTTTTACTATATATATATTCCATTTTTTTCCATTCCTAATCATTTGGGCATGTATCTCTTATCTACAACCAAAATGTCAAATTGATACAGTAAATAAACCTCCATTCCAAAAAATATTAATACCATTATAATTATTATCCTTATGGTTCACCACATATTAAATATCCAATACCAAAAACCAAAATCTTCTGATGGTTCTCCCTACTATAGAATTTTTCTACTAAAAATACAAACTGTGGCATCAAAGTAGCATAACCACCATATCATACCCAAATCATTGAACCTCGATCAAAATAGACTTCCCATTAATACTCTTTCATATATCATAACAAGATAAATCATTAAATATATATATAATGTATCATAAGGCCCGTATGAAAATACATAGTTTACAATCACTCAAACCACATGTATGAAATTCATTAAAATCAAGAGAACTGGTAACAAATATCTAATTAAATATTTTAGAAACCACTCAAATATGTTTAAAAATGCGAACATCACTCAAAAATATTTTAAACTAAACCAAAACCCCCTTTGTGCAAATTTGTTTTATATAAAACACATAAAATTTCATATATTTAGCTACCAATGATATTTTTTGAAATGAAGTACCATTAGAATACACCACTTTATTCATATTTTAAAAAAATAAACAAACCCATTTTCCTTAGGTTTTTTTAAAACCAATGTATACTAAATAATTCCAACATCACCTATGATTTCAAATGAAACCAAATTTTATAATTGTTTTATGAACATAGTTCAATTATATATAACCACTTTATAGAACCAATGTTTTTCAATGTGAAAACAATGAAGCATTTACTATAGGGAAGTGGAATGGTAATATTTAAATATTTATTCATATAAAACTAAACAATTCCTTTAATTCAAAACAATTAAACAATTAATAATAATCTATTTAATAAAGTATCAAATATGATACTAGTTGTTTTTATTTAATATTGAATCTGATAGATGCAATGAGTTAATCAAAACTGCCCCGACATTCATATAATATCTATTAATCATTCCACTATAATGATATAAAACCAATATTGAAACTAAATTCTCATAGATCTATATAAATCAATTCATATCTCACTCATATTATAAAAATATTTTTTCCCAAATCCACACTCCGAATTGTGTACCAATTCCTAATAATGACCTTTCTAAAAAAATGGCTTTCAATTATGCCTGTGTTGGGTAATTACACAAGACTTATACCTTCCAAGTTTTATCAGGACATGTACATCAGTAACTAACTCAATTACTAAAACAAAATTTATTATTCCATTTTTTAATGTCCCCAATCATGGGATTGATTTTCAGGGCTTAACTTAGGAATTTTTGAACACCTCAGGATAACCACCCCATAAACCAATGATTTTTGACTTATAGATAGGGCCTAATACAAACATAAGGATATTATTTATTCAAAATAAACTAAAATGATCATGCTTGAACCAATAGTATAAATTTTAAATGAACAATTACTATAATAAAAAAATAACCTCTACACACACAAACATGGAGTTAAGGTGTAATCTAACCGTGTAATATATAAAATATAAAAACCATATACATAATGCATCCGTACAATGAAAATATCCAATATTAACCAATTCAATAAAAAATAATATATAGTTCAGACCCATATAATATTTTTATATATTTTAAATATAAAATATAATAACCTCTAAGTTGAAGATGAAAATATCACCTTCTGACTCTTCGACCTCCATAACACTACTTATTAAAATCCATAGTTCGAACTACAACCTAATACATAAACCTGTAATAAAATATAATGTCTACCCACATATTCTGGAACTCATTCAATGTATTCAAGTATATATGAGTCTAATATTGATATAATTCTTATATTATCCTTAACTAGTTAGGTGATAATAATTAAGTGAATGTTTGTGGAAGCCTATATTGAGTTTCAAAAAACACAGTTGAAATATATATCTCTTATATACCCATTAAATATCCTTATAAATATGTGTTTCATCATAATATAGAATAAAATCATGTTCTCATCCTATACTAGGAATACATAATATAAACTACCCAATGATAGGTATGTTCTATCTAATAAGTTTCCAATGTTATGATAACCCCCATCACATCCTAAGAGAGTGTAAAGACACATTCTAACCACACCATGAAAATTATGTGGTTCCACATCACACCCATAAACACTAAATCACTTATCTTATAATTATCCAAAATAACCCACTGGTAATATCATAGTAATATCAGTAAAGATATTATCCATCACATATAATTTTATCTCATCTCACTAGTACCTATGGTAGGTTATGGGAGTATCATAACCTGGTCAAGTCCATGAAAACATATTTTGTCTAATAATGTGTATAAATTCCTGGAAAATGAAAAACAGAAACCCTATAATCATTGAGAGAGGATATTTTCATATTAAATATATAATTAATTGAAATCTAAAATTACTTTATCTTGATAGTTAACTCTTCATTATAGTTATTAATCAATTAGTAAACTGATTAAATAAAACTATCATTATGATAAAGAATGAAAAATATAATTTCTATAGTGAAATAAACACATGCACCATGAATCTCAAACATCTCCCTTTTTGGGACAATGTTGGGTGGATGCTGTTTTTGGAAGCTGAAAGATGTTTGTTTTTAAAGTGTTGTCTTTTATTTTCAAATAAGCATGAAATAAATTCACCTTTTAATCTTTTATTAATCGAACTAACCAACTTGTTCAATATTCAGGACACACAATTCTTAAGAAATTTCATTAGATTGGGAAGATTTTTTCTAGAATAAAAAGATCATCGAATTCACCTTGGCTCTAGAATAAAGATTTCATCAAAATGATGAAGGGAATAATATTCAACATGGATCTGATATAAATGTGAAGAATTTTTTTTTGTAATTTAAAATGATCAAAAATAATCTAGGAAACTTTTCATACATGACTTATTAAAGAAAGGTGGAGTGAATTTAATCATATTAAGGCTGGTTAGAAAAGAAGTTGTTATTGGAGGAATGGGAAGTTATAATACTTACCAATGTAAGTCAAACATTTTAATACTAATATTCATGAAAAAAGTCATTATTATAAGATAAACTTGTGGAAATAATAAAATTGTGAAGGGATAACTTTCTAGTCTCAGTCCATCAGTGTGAAATCACCATAAACAGAATATATTAAAGATTGTGATATTCTATTCAGAATGTGAAGTTATGAAAATGCTGGTTTCCAGTTAGAAAAAAATCCACGATATATAAATATTCATAAGAATAAGTTTATGTGAATTATATTCATAGATTAAATGAAGTTTCTAATGTAAAAACTGCTATAACCGGTGCATAATATGTGGTGCGCCACAGATCGTCAGAGGAAGAAAATTTTGTTGAAGAAGATGTTTCTCTTGATAAATATTGGGAAAACGAATTATAAAATATATTTTTTGGTTCGATGTGAAGAATGAAATCAGGGATCAACCAAAAATATATTCAACAATTTCTGTCAAGTTGAATTGTTTTTTTGAATAAAGTGGGTCATTAGAAATAGGAACCCTAAAATGATTTCATTTTGGTCAAGGGTCATCACACATACACTTACATAAATTATTAGATTCAATATAAGTCTGATCAATCAGGTATAGGTTGATAGTGATTAAAATAATTAGATGCAAGATCATCATACTTAATAAACTAATAAAATAATATTTGTTTCAACCACCCAAAAAAATATTTATCAAGAGGTATCTTGAAAGTATGGTTGAAGTTGTCACTGAAATGTTGTGAAGTGAGACATCAGAATGAGAAGTTTGTTCCAAGGACCATAATGAGAAGTCATATGTTTTTTTGTTAATTGGTATGGGGAAATGAAATTAAGAATTTATTATATTCATCATAATGAAGAAATCAAAATGGGTAGATTAATATTTCATTTATTGGAGTGAAAATTAATGATGAATTTGCTGTTTTCATCATAATGTATAAATCATAATGGAAATCAAAATTGGAATAGTACTGAATAATTTTAATAAATATTAATTGAGATGAAATTTTGAGATGATTCGAGAAGAGTTGGTAATCAGTGAAGAAGTCAACAATATATATTAAATTTAAGGAGAATTTAATATTTGGGAAATTTTCTTGAGTAGGAAAAGTTTTCCAAATCCCACCGAAACCATTTTTAGGTCACCTATAAAATGATAAAGTAATTTTTACTTTCTTTTAACACTTGTAATATTTAGAAAATATGATAGATAAGCTTTGAAATTATAGGTAGATGAATTTTCCAAATTATTATCTTTGGAGGATGTTTTCTAGATAGATGGATGAAAAAAGAAGAGAGACTATTGCAATTATAATTTCTGGATAGGACTGAGAAAACAAAATAGGGTTTCTGGACTGCAAAAGAAGCAGTTCAAAATTGTTTTTGTGGTATTATAATAGATTCATATTTCTATATTGATAAATTATACTAGGTAAATAGATTAAGAAATCGTAATGAGTATCAATACTAAGTCTAGAAGAAGTTCTTACCTACCTCTAGGTAATGAAGTAAAGAATTGTTTTTAAAGAACATATTTGTGATAGTTGATCAAGCAGCACCATAACAGGTATGTTACAAAAATTTTATTACATAATTTCATGATACATGAATCACATGCACTATTTAATTGAACATATTGCTACATAACTATAAGGTAATATACTACTCGTTGTATTTCACAAACAATTATGGTATTCTATTGGATTGTGTTGTACTGGATTATTTTCAAACCATAAAAACAAAGTAAATACTATTTTTAGTAGTGAAAATTGTAGATTATTATATTCCTATGGATGTTTATTTGTTTTTTAGGATACAATTAAATATTTTACATGAGGATAAGTTTTTTATAAATAAAAGAAAATTAAAAGAAAAGTATATCACTGATTCACCCCTCCTTCTCTCGGTGATACTTGGATCATGTTTGGACACTAACAAGTGGTATCATAGGGAAGGTTCCCTTCATTTTTCTTTTCCTAGGTTTCAAAGATAATTTATAATGGAAAATATCAATTATCTAAATAGTAAGAGGATTCTGGAATTCAATGGTAATAACTATCATATCTATAAATATAGAATGTTTTCTTATCTTATGTCTCTTGGGTATGATTTTCTTGAAGCTGAAACAAATATATTTCCTCTAATTGATGATATATTTCATCTTACATATGTTTATAAGATGAATCCTGAGAATGATTTAATGAATAATAATTCATTATTATCATCACTTTATGACAGAGAATTATTAATAGTAAAGGGTGATTCTACTCCCAATTGTGTTTGGGATAAGTTGGAAAACATTTATGAAGGAAATATAAAGTTTAGGAAAGAAAAGTTGAAAATATGTAGATTGATTTATGAAGATCTCAAGATGTGTGAATACAAATCAGTTAGGGACTTCTTTACCATGGTAAATGACATTGTTAGTTATATTATACATCTGGGTGAAAAGTTGGAAGAGCATACTATTGCAGGAAAGATCTTGAGAATTCTTTCAAACAATATTGATGCAATTTTTTTTCATTTGAAGATAGATATCCTATAAGATTATCTATATATTATTTTTCTAGTACTATCAGCACTTATGATTTGATAAGGGAGAAGGTAATGAATAGAAAAACAAAAGATGATCGTGAAATGTATTTCTAGGATAAAAAGAAACAAAAGTCTAAGAAGGTTATTGAGGTAGAAGATGTTGTTAATTTTGATTTCAAAAACTAGGTATATGAAAATATTGCTGAATTTTTATTGTTATTTTCAAAAAATATCAAAATATGTACATAAAAGTATGAGGTAAAAATTTCTATGAAATTAATTGAATGTAGAGACATTGGGAAATTTTCAGCTAATTTTCCTGGATAAAATAAAGAAGATGATTGTGATGAAGAATAAAGAATTCCAAGAAGGTTATGTAAGAAATATGGAGATAAATCTAAATACTATTAAAACGGGATGGGTATAATGTTATTTAGGTAAAAAAGAATAAGCCTTTTGTCTAAAGATGATGACGATGAAGATAGTGAATCTAAATTTGAAAAGTATATTCAGAATGATGGTGAGAATAATTTTATTGAAACTGTTAACAATGAATAGTTTTGAAGATTTTTTTTTGAGTAAAAAGAAATTAAATTTTAATTTAATTTGAATGAATAATTGATAGCATGTAAAAGAATGATTGGGAGGCTTGGGGAAGAAACCAGGAAGCTAAAAAATAAAGACTCTTAAATAAACTATCAAGAAGGTTCTACTGATGAGAAATTCATGCTGCTAAAAGAGATTTGTTATTTGAATAAATCTCTTGAGAAATAAAAGAATCATAATGAACATCTATAATTAATTTTTAATTCAAAAGAAGAAGAGTTGGAACTTTTCCTACAAAAACATTCTAAAGATGAACAGAGGGTTGCAAGCTTAAATAATTCTATCTTTTAAGTCAATTTATTCTCTAAGAAGGATAAATGTGAGAAGGATCAAAAAAATTACATTAAATGGTTGAAAGGAATGATTAAGTTATTTTTTAGAAGAAGAAGTATGGAAATGTTATGTATGTGAAAAAAATCAATAAAGTGAAGAAATTAAAAGGTTGTAAAAACGTTGAGTTTGAAAAATCTTACACTCATTCTAATTAAGATAAATTTCTTTTAATTATGGTTCCAATAAGGATAAATAGATAACTGAGCTCAAAAAGAATATTCCAGTTGATAATAAAAACATTGGTGGTCAATAAAGTTTTGATAAGAAAGTTACTAAGAAACATACTCACAACTCCATTTCGTATAGAAGATATAATGGAAAATATTCTCTCTATGGGTATTGATGGTGTTGTGGGGGATTTAAATACATGGTTAATATGTTCTAGTTTAATCAATAAAATTACTATTAGTCCACAAATTACAGAAGGAAAAGTTTTATTGTGAGTCAATCCCCTCAAAGGATGAAGTATGAGAAGGATGTTCGAAAGAAACTTGGGAAGGGTGTTGTGAAATTTGAAAATATATTCTAACCTCTAGAAACTATTTGTGAAATATGTTAAAATACTATAAATGTTTATATAGGATGTTTTTTCGTTACTGGCACTAAATAATTTTGTCAACAATTCTTAGAAGCAGGAGACGAAAAAAGATAAAGAGAAAGAAAATGATCTCACGGTAGAAATAGCTCTTAAATCTACTAAAGGATAATGACCATAGATTCTTAATAGTGGGTACTCTTCTCATATAATATCATACTTAAAATTATTGTATATTTAAAATATTTCTAAGAAGGAATTGTGACATTTTGCAATGATGAGGAACTTAGAATCAAAGGTGTTGTATCTTCTTTCATTGGGAAAAAAGTTGAAGTCCATGAAATAATTGTTTCTTGATGGTATGAAACACAACTTTCTAAGTGTTTGATAATTTTTTGTTTAAGGAAACAAAGTTATCTTAATTTTTTTTGGGTTTTTCTGAAAAGTGAGGATGTTGGAATGATAGTTACAAGAGGTTAATGTAAAAAATAAAACTTCTTCCATGTTAGTGAGGTTTAAAACTCTTTTTAATTAAATATAATTGAAAAGTATGAGTTATAGAATAAAAAGTTGGGAAAAATGTGTTTTAAAAACATGAGAAAGTTATCTAAGAGAGTCAGTGTTAGATGAATTCATGATATATCAATAAAAAGGGATTAGTGTTGCACTATTTTTCGAAAATGAAAAATTACAAACTCTATGCTTAAGAAAGTTTACATTTAGTCAAAAGGACCCCTAGAACTTATCCATTCTGATATCTATGGTGAAATGAGATAAAAAACAACCAATGGATATAATTACGTCATTAATTTCATTGATGAATTTACTATCATTACTTGTGTAATGTATATAAAACACAATTAATATGATCTGAAAATTTGTAAATGTTTCAGGAGGAAAGTAGAGAAGGAATGTGAGTATTCACTGAAGAAGTTAAGAACTGATAATAATGGTGAATAAAAATAATTAATTCAAATGTTATCTTAATAAGTATCAAATTTGGAATGAGTCCAGTTCACCATATACTCCTAAAAATGGGGTTTCTAAATGTAAGAACAAAACATTGGTTGAAATATGGAGAACTATGTTAGTTGAACATGATCTTTCTCATAAATTTTTTAGGAAATAAATGAGCACTACTGTATTTATTCAAAACTAATGTTTTTATATACCATGTTTGGATATAACTCTATATAAAATTATTTACTAAAAAACTCCATGTTTGAAACACATAAGAGTTTTTGGGATACCATGTATTATATATAGGAAAGGTGGAAATCATAGAAATCTTGAGAAGAGAGGTGAATATGAAATTTTTCATGGTTATGATAAATAAAGAAGAGGATATAGATTAAAAAAAAGAGTTAGGAATATTATTTGACTCTGTTGATGTATATGATTTTGAAAAATATGGGGGAGATAAAAAACTCTTACAGATAAAGAAGATAATTTGAAAGAAATAAATTTTGATAAGGATTATGATTCCAATAAAAAGAACCAAACTCATATATTTCTAGTAATGAAGATGAATCTAGAAAATATCATCCCAGGGAAATGAATGGGAAGAAAAAAAATATTGGGGATCAACATAGGAATGTTAAATCAAGAAGAAAATTAAAAGTTGTTACAATACTTATTTGTATTCAAAATTGGAGTTTAAATATTTGAATGAAGATTTTGAGAATCTAGAATGGGTTCACCCCATTAATGAAGAGTCAGATCAAATTGATAAGAATGATAAATGGAAACTTACCCATTCTAGATGAAAAAAATGTTATTGGGACAAAGTGAGTTTTACAAAATAAGTTATATGAGAATGGAGAAGTGATAAAGAACAAAGAAATATTAGTGTACAAAGTTTACAGATAGATAAAAGTAATTGATTTTGATGATTTTTTTCTTTGGTGGAAAGGTTAAAGATAATCAGAATATTTATTTCCTATTATGTAAAATTAAGTATTCATTTTCAAATAAATGTAAAATCAGAATTTTTGAATGGAGTTCTTGATGAGGAAGTTTACATTGAATAGCCACATGGATTTTTTTGTTGGGAAGAATGAAAGTTATGGGTACAGGTTGAAGATATCCTTGAAAGGGTAAAAAAACAGAATAATGGTATTTCAAATTGGATAATTGTTTAAGAAAGACAAGTTTTAATAAAGAATGATTATATAACATTTTGTAAGTTAAATAATGTTAGAATGTTTACCTCATCATAATTTTTTTAATAGAATATCGTCAAGTTATTATGACTCAGTTAGAAGAGTTGATGGATGATGGTTTTATCCATCCAAGTAACTCACCTTGGGTTTATCCAGTTGTTTTATAAGACGGTTGATGAGGCCTTGCATTTATGTGTCGATTGCTGGAAGTTAAACAGGATAAAAATGAAGAACTGATATCCTATTCTACCTATTGATGATCTCTTAGACCATTTGAGAGGAACCGGTGTTTTATCCCAGATTTACATGGGATTGGGGTACCATTAGTTTATGTTTAGACCATTTGATATACCCCATATAGATTTTAGAAGTAGTTTTGGACTATATGTCTTTTTAATGATGTCGTTTGACATAAAAAACACTCTTTCTATGTTTATGCCTTGATGAAATAAATCTTCCACTCGTACGTGGATCTGTTTGTGGTTGTTTTTGTGAATGAAATATTTATTTACTCCAAGGATCATGACTTCATTCCCAATATATTTTCATCATCTTGAGTACACCAAGGGAGCATAGACTATAAGATAAGCTATAAAAGTGTAAATTTTGGATTGATAGGGTACATTTATTGGGATACATAATATCATAGGAATACATGTTTGTGGGCATAGAGAAATTATTAGCAGTGGTTTCATGGGATAAATCCAAGAATGTTTTCCATATCCATAATTTTATGAGTTTATTGGGTTATTATTAGTTGTTTATCTAGGACCTTTCCTACTTAGAAGCACCACATTCACGCTTGGCCAAGAAAGGGATAATATTTGAATGGTATAGAGCATGTGAGGATTCTTTCTAGGAGTTTAAGAAGAGTTTAACTATCACACAAATTTTCATCCTCCCTAGTATTGGTGATGATTATATCATGTTTTGTAGTGATTTAATGCTCAGACTTGGAGCAGTGTTAATATAGGGAGATTTATTTGTGTCATACAGGTCACAGAAGATTAGGCCACATGAACCTGATTACCATACACATGGGATTGAGTTGGAGATGGTGGTTTATGCCTAAAAGAGTTGGTGGAATTACCTATTCTGTGAAAAGTTTACTTTTAATACCAATTATAAGAGATTAATGTATATATTTTTAGAAAAGAATTTGAATCCATTATAGGGGAGGTGGTTTTATTATATGCAGTCATTTTATTTTGAGATACCATATATTCTTAGCAAGGTAAATAATGTTGATGATATTTAATCAAGAAAACAAAGACTCATGTACTTCATGAGTACAATTCTGAGTGGAATATGGTGACCTTGCTGGATGAGATGCATATTGTGATTCAGGGGGGCTAGGAGTAGATGAACCTTGCATATGTATCAGTTGATTCCACACTTTTGAATTGGACTATGGTGAGGTAGTATGAGGATCTGGAGTGTTTATCTTTAAGGAAAAGCCTTGAAGGTGGGGAGTTAACTTTTGATTCAACTATATATTAGTATGAGGTCATTTATGTCTATAATCATGTTTTTTTAACTATGTGTATGCATTAATAATTGATTCATAAGTTTTCCACCTCAAAGTGGGTGGTGCACCCTAGTTTAACCAGAGCGTATCGTGACCTTTGTTGAAAGTATTGGTGTTTCAGCATGAAAAGAGAGATTTAAGGGTTCTTGACACAATTCTACACCTATCATTTAGTGAAGACTGAACATCAACATCCCAGTGGTTTACTACAAACATTTCCCATTCCGTAATGGAAGTGGGATGAGGTTATGATGGACATTGTGGTGGGTATTCTATGGATCTCTGGTAAGAATGACCCTATATGGGTGATTTTTAATTGATTGATGAAATTACCCATTTCATAACTATATAAAAGACATTCACTTTGGATCTTCTGGGGGAAATATACATTTGGGAGACATTCCATTAACATGGGTCAACATAGAGTATTGTTTGAGAAAGTGATTTGGCCTTTATTACATGCATCTGGAAAGGATTTCAAATTTTTTTGGGTACGCATGTATTTTTAATTATGGATTCCCACCCATAGACATATGGGTAACTAGAACATACTATACAAGTATTGGAGGCTATTTTATAGCTGTGTTTCCTAGACATTGGTTGGTCTTGGGAGAAGAACTTACTACTTTTTGTGTATTACTATAAACAAATTATTAGGAAACTATTCATATGGAACCATGAAAGTATTATTATTGTAGTCCAGATCACATCTATGTTGGATGGAGGTTGGTGTGTCAAATTTATTAGGACCAAGTCTCATGTCGAAGACAAGAGAGCTAGTCCAACTGATTCAGAATGAATGGATATAAACAGACTAGGTATAAGTCGTATGTTTTTTAATTTTGTTGAAGCCTTTAGTATATAGTGGATGATCATGTGTTCCTTATGGTTCTGTCATGACTGGCTCAACGTATGATTTGGAGCCAGGGAAAGTTGGTACCTATGTTTGTTTGTCCTTTTTAGATCATGGAGAGAATCAAACTAGTGGCATAATTATTGGATCTTCCACAAAGGTGTAGTTCTATGAATGTTGTTTTTCATGCATTATAACTTCTAAAGTATCAGGCCAACCATTCTTAGGTGATCTATGATGATTATTCGAAGCTTGAGGATGATGAATCCTTTTAAGATCATCAATTTATGTAATGGGTTGCAGTGAGAATGTGTTGCGAAGAAAAACCATCATGGCAGTTGGAGTGTTGTGGAAACATGGCCATTTTTAGTAGGAATTATTAGAGAGGGAAGAAGATATGCAGGCTTAGTGGTGAGACCTTTTTACCTTGTAATCATAGTGATTCTTGGGAGTAAAAATCAAGGATGAGAAGTTATAGGATGGGAAAATTATAAGATCCCCATCGTTTTTGAGATTAATCATGCTCATTTATATGAAAGCATTTACACTATTTTTTGTTATATCTAGGATGGGTTTTTTAATTTTGGTTACTTCAGGTGACATTGGAGAAATTTGGAGTCCCATGGGGCAATGCGTGGTTGGTGCAAGGTTAAGGAAAATGTGCGGTTTTCCCTCAAAAATTGTGTTCCCCATTTTTAGAGGCATAGAAGCTAGTGCAAAATTGTTGCACAGTTTGGCCAAAATGTGTGGAGTCCCTCCCTAAACCATGAACCCTAAAATATATGTGATTTTAATGGTTGAAACACGGTTTTTAAATCATGTTCCACCTAAAAGAAATAGCGTATTCTCTAAGTATAGGTGCATAGTTTAGGCACACGGTTTGGAAAACCATGGGTCTCTACCCAGGAAACCATGTGTATGAGTTTTAAACCCCCTAAAAATTTTATTAAAATTCCTTAAACAACCTATTTTTATCCTTAATAACCTTGAATCATCCCTAAATGGATTCCTTTAATTTTTGAAGCTCCTCAGTGGATTGTAAGGCTCCTCAAACCCCTTCCAGTGAGAATCAAAGATCAGGTGGAAGGGTTTGGACTCTCTCTTAGTATGTAATCTCTTATCATTGGGTTTCCATGTCTACATTATATCTTTTTCAATGAATTGATATAATTTTTCTTCCATTTCTGATTGTTTATATCTAGGTTTTAATATATATTGTTCTTCTAGATCTTAATCTGAGGTATTTTTCATTGATCTTCTATGCCATTGTGATTTTGATCATTCCACATAATATTAAGTATTTTGGTTTGGTGAATGTTCATCAATGACCTTGATGTGGGTGATCCAATTGTAAATTACCATAGTGTTAATTAATTGGGTAAATGTAATTTTAAAATATCAATATCCATATTAGGAAATTAAATATCATTTTTATTTAATTAATTTATTCTTATTAGATTGTGAAAACCTTCATGGATCCTGTTAGACCTATTGATGATTTTTAGACTAGAGTTGAAGGAAACCCATGGGGTGTTCCAATTAAATTAAAATAAAGAATTACGAGTTAATAAATGTTGATAATTATGGAATTGTAAAGATGGTTGATAAATGAATTTATTAAATTGGTTGAATAAATAATTGTGGAAATGGTTGGTAAATGGGTTTATGTAAGTAGAAAAATGTAAGAGATTTCTGATAATGATGTGAATAATGAGTTTTGGGATAGTGAATACTGCTCCAAAACCCCATGGGGTTTATACTACTGCTATAGGCCCCCAAGATATATATGTTTATTGGTTGTGATCACTGAGTTTTGAGATAAGGATTGCTGTTCCAAAAACCCAAAGGGTGATAGATAGTTTCTCTAGGACCCTATTGTTTGAATGTGAATTTAGAAAGCTAATTATTTGAGGAAGACCATGATTTAATGAAATGAGATCAGTTGATTGTCTATATTCTGAAATAGGATGAAGAAGGTATTTTGGTTTGTGTGTCATAGTGAACCCAAGGACCTATGAGGTTAATTAAAGAATAATTTAATGTGAAAACTATTTGTTATATTTTTTTACTTTATTATTTATACAAATTCATACACATTTATGGACTGGATACTATTTTATATTCCATTGGTGGTGGTCTATTGAGTTGTACTCACACCCTACTAGGGTTGTCTGATCGGTACCCAAATAGATATGAAAAGAAATGTTTGAATAAAAAATACATAGTTTGACATGGTAGTGGATACTGAAATTTATTTAAAGCATAGGGATCAAGATGAATTATGAATTATTTATAGCTGATTCACTACTCTTATGATTATAAATTGATGAAAATTTATTATAAAATAATAGGTGTCTTATGATTCAATATAATTAAGGTCTTAAAACCATTATCTTAGGGAAGGGTAAAATTAGTGGAAATGATATAATGTATATGAATGTTATAGTGTGGGAAGGATTAATACATTTAATGATTATGTAACTCAACATTGATACATAGGAAATGAAATATATTTCACCAAGAATACATATGTGGTTCTAGGGGAATATAGAGATATTTTTATGTGAGGTTTACATATAAAAGAAAATATGTACCATGTAAATAGATACAGTGACATGATATTCCTTTATAAAAAAGATTAAAATTGGTTATGGGGATGGTATCTTGATCATATTACACAATATTCAATTATATATTTTTTTATATATTATGATTCCTTAGATATTTTTATATTATCATGAGAAAATGATCATACATGTTATACATGTAAAGAAGGAATTTTTTTTAATAATATAATACATGATAAAAGAAATGAAACTAAATAGATTTCTTAAGTTTTTGTATGTTGATATTTGTGGGATAATCACACAAAATAATATTAATAAAAAATATATTATATCTTTTTTATTAAGGGACAGAATAATATGGACAGTAAAAAATTACATCAGAGGTTAATTAAAACTATTATCTGAAATAAAATCTTAATATTGAGAACTAACACTAAAATAAATATTAAAAATGGTCATGAGGATCTTAAAAATCATAATATATACCGTGATATATTATTGGTAAGAATATCTCAACAAAATAAGGTTTTAGAGAAGGTTAACAACAAAATAATTAACATTTAGATGACTAGACCCAACGGGGCCCCATATGGACCATTTTATGGCCCAAGTGTGCCACCCCAAGTTCTCCTCCAATAGGCCAGGGCCTAGTGACTAGAACAGTGAATGCATATGACACATGGGAGGCCTTAAACTATGATAACCAATAATAGTCTATATATATCCCATGAAATAAAATATAACAAATAATTGATAATAAAAAATAACAACCCATTATAGAAATATATTAATGAATAATACATTAATTATAAAGAATAACATTAACCCATAAGAATATATGGTAATGAAAATACATGAGAAAGGATGTCCTAAATGTGAAACAGACATATAAGAAGGGAAAAAACCTCCTCACTATAATGAATCCTAACATGGTATTTGACAAAACCATCACTGTTATGAACCTTTATACACTATATCCACTAGATTTACATCAGTCTAGGTCACCCCATAGTATACATAATATGAAAAAAACATCACATATGAGAATGAAGTATTATGTATGAATGCGTATAAAAATAAATAGTAAGGAACCCAAAATACTAAATAAAGGAAATAAAAAAGTTAGTTCAAAATCGAGTTCAAGAAGGGAAAATAAGATAAGATTTATGGATTTGATAAACAGTGTTGTATCAAAGTTAATAGTTTAATTAGTTAGTTTTGACTCAAATATCAATGTTATAAAAAAACTTTAACACATCTTTAGAGCTATAACAACAAAACACCCAGCTTTCATAACATACACATAAATTTTTTGTAACTGTAGTGCTGGATAGCTTCCTCAATGTGGTATGAATAATTGTACAGGGAGTAGTGATCCATATATAGAAAAAAATATCATTGTGGAAAATGTATATCAATCAAGGGAGTACTAACTCCAAGGATGGAGGGCGCAAACCTTATCACATGGGGGAGTACTGACTCCTATAATTGGATAACTTGTTCCCCATCACGTGGGGGAGTACTGGCTCCATATATCATATGAGTGACTCACATATTATTAATATAAAGGGAGAACCAACCTTGGGATGAAAATATAGTAATCACACCCGAAAAAACTTTATGGAGTAGAAAATTAAAAATATTTATAGGGGGACCCATGATCTACTTTCAGAATACTACTAGGGAAGTACCAACCCCATTATAACATCTTGAGATTTTTGTATCTATTTTATTTTGAATAAATAATATTTAATGTTTAATATGAAACACCAAAATAATATGAGATGTAATATATTTTATAATAAAATATAAAAATTAATGAATCATAGTAATAAAATATAAAATATCATTAAAAAAATTACATCAATTGTAAAACATTAAGAAAATAAAAAGATAGTTAAAATAAAATTATAATTATTTATATTTTAATAATAATAATGTTGTTATTTTATAGAATAATTTGATGTGTAATAGTAGAAAAAAATTAAAATAATTAATGGTTAAACGATAAATATTCAATAGGATGGGATTAAAACAATTTAGTTTGAAAAGGTCCATTTTTTGAATAATCATATTTCTCTAAATATTATATATTTGTATCTTAATAAAGAAAATTAAAAAGAATTAAAGGATTACTGTAGTAAAATTTTAAAATAAAAAATATATTAATATTGATTTAACTTAGTTATTTATATGAAATAATATTAATAACTATTAAATGTTTTAAAATTCATATTTTTACAAAATAGATTTTCATAATATTTTATGTTATCATTTAAAAGTAAAATTATTAAAATTTGAAAATTATTTTTATGAAATTAAATTCATTCTTAAAATTATTAATTTAATTTAAATTGGGTTGAATTTTTCTGATTTTTCTAAAAAAGTTTATTTTTTATGAATAATTAAAAATACTGGTTTTTCTGAGTATCACATCTATTATGATATCATCATGAAATAAGATCGAATTAAAAAATTTAGAAAATTTTTTTATTAACCAAAAAATTATTTAAGGAGTAAAATAATTCTTTGAAAACAAAATTTTGAGTTTATAAACCTATGAATTATATCTTAGAAACAAAGTTAAATTTTATCCTAATATAAAACTATTTTGTGTCTTTTCTTACAAATTAATTGCATGAATGAAAAAAAATTATTCTCTACTATAAATACCTAAATACTATAAATATTAATGATTTTAATCAAGATATTTATTTATCTCATATTTTAATTTCATTATTTACTTCTTTTACATTTTTCTATTGATTTAAAGTGGTAATAAATCTGTATTGTAGTGAGTTTGTTTTTTGTTTTCATTGTAAAAATTTATTTGAAAATTTTCCATTTTTTTAAAATTATTATTTCAAAAATAATTAATATTTTATATTATATCTATAATATTGATCCAAAACTTTCTTATTATTGTATTTTTAATGTTTTTATAAATAACATTTTTTGGAATTCGATGTCAAAATACAAAAAAGGGAATAAAAATTCCATTTTTCTAATAATTTGAAATATTATTTAGTTGAGCTATAATATTTATTCTTAAACTCTATTATTATAATTTAGGTGAAGTATAACTTAGATTATATTGTATTTTATTTCCTCTAATGTTTTTATGGATTTCTATTTATTTCTCAAAATCCCATCTCTTATTGATAAAATCCATCTTCACTCTATGGATGACTAATGATAATATTTTATATAAATAATTGTGAAAATCATTAATTTATTATATAATAATTACTTATTGATAAAAATTTGAATGACTTAATTTGGAAAAAATATGTATGTTTTTTCATTATATGATGGGTGAGCTCGAGATAACATATCCCTCTAATGCATTAAGTGAAGATTTTTGTCTCATGAGATTACATGTAAGGGACTAGGGAGTTAACAAAATCTACTATGAGACTCTATCTACTATGTGATAATGTTCTTGTTATAGATCATTGACAATAGAAATATTTTCATATGCTTATGTATATGCAAAATTCTAATGCCATATTCTAATACCTATGTTATGTTTTCAAGACTGATGACTATTTACTCATGTTTCCACACTATTTTATCTCATATCTTACCTTGTTCCAAAATCTGGTGACATGAATCATATTTTGTGATATATGATTTATAGGTTTAGATTCTATTATGTTATTTTCTTGAACCATGTTTATATTATTTTACCCACATGTCTATTTTATTCTCATTTCTGAACAGCAGTTGTTATTTTTTATATTCATCCTTATTGAGGATTTCTGCTAACCAATATTATGATTTTATTTCCCTAGGTCATAAAGATTCACATTACATATGATATTTATATATGGGTATTATGATTTAAAAATTTTGTGGGATATATTTTTAGACTTATTGTAAAAAAAGGAACACTTGGTTTAGTGTAAATATTTCATATTTGATGAGAAAAATATGTGTATTTTTAGTTATTGGGTTTTCTTAATTCTTTAAAAATATAAACGTAAAGTTCTTATAGTTGGTGTTTAGATTGGTGGTAAGAATACCATAATAATAAATCATGGTTTGGTTTAAATCCCATTGGGAACAAGTTACTATAGAAAAAGTATAGTGTTACTATAGATGAACTCTATAAGTAGAAGAATTGTATCACTGGCGACACTGTAGTAGTGGTAGGAATTGTACCAGGAACTATAACATTAGAATTACTCTACTAGTACTATTAAATAGAGGGGTATTTTGATAAACAATTCCCTCTAGGCTATGAAAAGTGATTTAATTACTTCTAGGCCTTTGATCCATGTAATGGGTATACTCTACCCAAAATAGAGGTCCTTTATTTCAATAAAAAATAGGCTTCAACCTCAAATTCAAAAGAAAATCCTAAAATCTATTGGGTATGTAAGATAATTAAAATTGGATATTTTTATTATATTTATGGATGATTATGTTTGAGTTTCTTATATTATAATCAAACCTAGTGTGTAATGAGTTTGATTTTAACATGTAATCCAAAAGTATGGGTTTGGAACCTCTTAATTGTTGTTAAGGAAGGGTTTAGATAACATTAAAGGTGAAAATATTGTCATATGATGCTATTTTTTAAGTTATTGATTCCATAATGGATTAATAACTTCATGGTTGATAATAAGTTTAAAGGCATAGATACACCCTTTTAGGTCTTATTTGATCCTATTTTGAGGTGATTAATAATATTTTTTAGATTTTTATTGGGGTTTTAAGAAGAGTACTTGATAAAATTATAGGTATCTCTTCGTGATAGTATGTAATTTGATTTAAAGGAAATTCAATTTATTTTTAGAGAAATATTAATAATTTTTATGATTATATATGATTAAGGTATAAATTAATTGCTATATAATTAATTTTTATTGGGGGTAAAGTTTAGGTTGATTTTGGGGAGAATTTGTTACCATGAATTTTGAGTTTTTAAAATAGTAAGAAAGATCTTTATAAACATAGTTTTTATTATTATTGGAAATTAGAACTTGAATAAAATGGTGAAAAACCTAAATATAAATCCATATATAATAAAGAAACCTAGAATTGTTGTGAATTAAAGATCATGTGGTTTTATATCAATGAAAACACCTATCTAGATACTAAAAGTGGATGAAATATATGGTTTTAATGCACCTGTGGGTAATAAACCTGATAAAGGTTGGTTGAGTGTTGAAACATTCTTTACATTGTGCATAATAAGATGGCCTAACTGCAGACCTAGTTTTACACTCATAGGGTATATACATTAGATGATTCATATGATATTTATAAACTATTATAAATGATTCAAATATATGTCCATATCATGAGTAATTACTATATTAAAATTACCCTCATCTATTTTCATCGATGAGGAAAATTAAATTTACAATAATGTAATTTACTAAAATAGGGTAGATTGTTACATCCCAATATTTTAGTATCTATTTTCCATTAAATAAATACATTAACTTGAATCACAAAAGAAATGATCTAAAATTAATAATGATATATTTTATGATGAATGATAAACCTTAACACATCCTAGGAATAAATTGTGAAATGCCTTTCAAAAAATTACAAGAAGAGTAAAACATCATGTAAAAAAAAGATAGTTAAAATGCATTATTTTAATTACCTAAATATTATTACTATTATATTAAATAATAATATTATGTTTTATAAAACCAATATACTGAATAAATTCATGGTTATATCATAAATAATTAATGGGATGTGTTTAAAATAATTTAGTCTAAAAAGGTATATTTTTATAAGAATTTTGTTTTTAAATAAATTATATTTTTTCTATCTTAAATAATTAAATTTAACACATTTAAAGGGTAATTATATATTTTTTAAATTTAGAAAAATATATTTACAAACATTAATATTTTTAATTATTATAAAATTTGATTAAAAACTCTTAAAAGTTTTAAAAATCCTTTATAATAAAAACAATATTTTATTATATTTTAAGTTATAATTTAAAATATGAATGTTTTAATATTAGATTTTTTTGATAAAAATTATTTTATTTGTGAAATAATCTAATTAAATATATCATAAAGTAATGTTTTTCAATTTTTATAAAAAATGATTTTTATAGTGAATAGAAAAAAATACAATTTTTTTAATACCATAAGTTTTATGACAACAAAAAGATGTAATTATGACAGCCCATATTTTTTATACCTTATTTAATGGTTTCTTATATAAAGGCTCACGTAATAATATTTTGAAAAATCATGAAGACTAGTGTCTTGGTTAGATTTGGTACATAGGAAAACAACTTGCAACATGAATTAAATGACATTATTGAAAACTTTCCTAACATACTCCTAAAATTCCATCATTTTTCTAAAACTGTAAGAGACAACCTAAGGATTTATATAAGAAAGGGTTGAGATGTAAAGATCAGTAAGGGAATAAAGAATCATAATTTAAAATAAAGTACATGTGAGCCAATATTCATGTCAAGGTAATATCTGATGGGTGAGAAATATAATCTTGAAAAATGACTCATGATATAACATAATAACATAAAGGAAATATATGAATGTCGAAACAACTTGAAACATGGAATCATAAACATAAGTAAATGGTAAAATATAAGAAAATATAACATATTATGTTTAAGATAACCTCTCATGCACCATACGTGGAATATCATGAAATTAAAACATTACCCAATTCACTGAAGTGATATATAATTTTGGGCCCACCCTTGACATTCATATCATTTACATGCATAAGTGTGCCCCATAGATCATACAATGTAAGGAAATAATTTTTCAATTTTAATCCAATTATTAGGTAATTTGATATATATACATGTAAGTCTAAAATAAATTAAAGATAGGTACATCTAGGTGAATGCCATTGAGAGGAAATGGGGATGAGTATTCACTAAAAAAATGTTTGGCATGAAAACCACAATGATTTTGGAAACATAATGATGTTTCAAAATGATACATAGAGGGGAATAATGAGAGTGAAATGAGTCCCTAAAAACTTTTCTATCAGAAGAATAGTAATAAAGTTATGTAATAACAAAATCCAATTTGAATAATTAGAAATTAGATGACATAATACAAAGAAGGTGCTTGAATTAAGAGGAGAATGAGAAGATCCCTTACATTGAGAGGGTGCTTCTAAAAGTATGGTAAGACCTTCATTAGAGATTGGGGTCACCTTGAGAGGACTCCAGAGAGATAATTTAAGATTAATGTCACTATAAATTGGTTTTTAGTGAAGATTAAAGGGATTATGGTAGGTTTATATAGAAAAAGAGTGGATAATTATTTACTAATATCAAAACATAGGTTTTGACTATATATGATAAACTAACCAAAAACCATGCCAGGATTTTTCCCAGGGTCTCTAATAAATTTAATATTTTTTCATTATTTTACAAGTTTATGATACTAGATCATTAAAATAAAACCCTTATTGAAATGGATGTCGGTCCTGTTTACAAAGAATTAATTTTAATACCCTAAAAATAATACATGTTTTGGATGACTCATTAAGGGTCTATAAAATTAATAATTTAATTTTTAAAAATCAATATTAATGGGAAAATATGTATTTGGTAATTTATACCTTTTATGGATTATATTACATCACTTCTGGGTCATTATGTTGTCATAATACATATCATATATTTATAACGTATTAATTGTTTACCCAAAAATTCAACTATCTTAGAAAGTTATGGAAAAAACAACATTGGATAATTTTAATGTGAATTTTTCAAAATATAAATATATTTTATCAAAATAATTATTTTAATATGATAATTTACACTTTTAATGAAATATACACATTTAATGAAAAAAATAGATTTTTTGATAATTACAGTTTCTTCACCCTTATAACAATTACATGTGATTTTTTTAAAATTTTATTATCATTTACATGTAATAAATATTATATTATAATATTATTTTAATAAAATATAATTTATTTTAAAAATTATTAAATTTTTAGAAAATATTATCTTTATTTAAACAATATATTTCCCAGAAAAACACACTTTATGTTTCATCGTATCAGAATCAAATTTTTAAAAAAATTATTATTTAATAATTTAAGAAGTAATACTAAAAAAGGATAAATAAAATTATTTTTTAATAAAAATAAAACATAAAAATTCATACTATTAGGGTCTAGATACATATCCCTTTATTACACCATTTAATCCCTTAAGGGTAAGGTGTGTGATGGTGAGAATTTCTTGGGGTAGTTCACCATACATAGTTTGGGTAATGATTTCGATGAGCATGAAATTATATTGTAAATAGGATTATTTATACATTATTTGTTTAATCTTGACATAGTCTTGATCAAGGTAAATTTCCAATTATGTTATCTCCCTTGAATTCTCTGATAAAGAGGATTCATAGTGTACGATACTACTAGTCAAGGCTATAACTTCTTTCATCGATGTTAATTTGAATTTATCACAACCCTTTATATATACCAGTCATATGACCACTATTCAAAATAAATATTATGATTCTTAATGTTCTTTTAAATTTAAAATTATATAACAATCTAAAACAACCATAATAGTGCATGTGTTTTCTATAACTTCATTACTTGATAATGCATTTATTCATTCAAAAATAGATAATATACTTTATAAAATTTCAGGTTGTTACTTTATTCACCCCTTGAAAAATCATACCCTCGAAATTTTAATATCATTAACTAAAATACATAAAAGTAATTCTATTTCACAACCTATTATAGTTCCCATATCTATTCCTAAAACATTTTTTTCTACCACAACACTTTGAATAAGTGAGTTGTCTTGTTTCTTAGAACATTGTCTCTAAGATCTAAGATCTTCACTGGCTACTCCTCATATGAATGATTGTTGTCCAACAATAACTCCTAAGTATTTAGTACATGTGATGTTTTTTATATACTTTATCAAGTGGTATACATGGAACACATCATTTACTTGAGATAGGTTTGGTGGTTGTGTTAGTCGATAGGCCACCACTCTAATGAAATCAATGATCACAAAGGGGATGGGGTGTATCTTGTACCAAGATTCCCTTATTCCCCAAATTCATGGATTTATTCTGTGATGATACAATAAGATAAAAATATTTTCTCCATATTGAAACTATTGGTCTCATTTATGATTTTTTTAAATATTTTGGTCGAATTATATGGATTTCATATGATAACGAATAATTATTAGTTAATTTATAATTTATTAGATAAGATCACATGTCATCATCTTGTGTTATCTAATTTTATCACAACAAGTCAGAGTCCAAAACCTCTTCCCATATATAGCCTCATAAGGTGTCATTTTAATTCTAGAATAGAAACCATTATTATATGAAAACACCATTATGGGAAGGTGTTAATCCCAACTTCATTTGAAATACATTGAACATGATCTCATCATATCCCCTAGATATCGAATGGTTCCTTTAGACTTTCCATCCATTTTAAGGATAATAAGTTGTGCATAATATCATCCCTACATACAATGCTAGCTGAAGGATTAACAAAACCTTTAGGTAAACCTTAGATATCAATCAGATACAAAATAGAGGGGAACTCCATTCTGTATTACAACTTCCATTATGTATATCTTGGTAAGTTGGTTAAGAGAGAAATTTAACATGATTTAAATGAAGTGAATTGATTGTTAAATAAATCAAACGCCACCCAAATGGCGTTATTACCTTTATGGGTATTTTTGAGTCCTATGAAAAAATCAATGGCCATGTTTTCCCATTTACATATTGGTATGAGAAATGGTTTCATAATACCCTTATACTTTGGCCATTCAAACTTTACTTACTATCATAACCCGAATCGTGCCACAAACTATAAAATATCTCTCCTCATGTTATCCCACAATAAATTTTGCTTCAAATTTATATACATATTAGTTCTTCTTGGATGAATTGATAAGGATGAGATATTTGAATCATCAATAAGTTCACTCATTGTTTTTGGTTTTTATGGGACATATATATGAGTTACAAACCTCATAATTACATCATCATTAAAGTTAAACTCTATAATATTCACTACCTCCTTCTGTAGTAACTAATCATCTTTATGGGTCACCTTATTCCTCTTAGGAATATATAGTTGAGTAGTTATTTGAAGAGGATAAGATAAATATCTTATTTTTATTCTCATGTATATTCTTTTCATGTCAAAGAATATTTAATACCTCATTATCTTCATCATGGATAGGGTTGAATGATCATTTCAACTCAGAGAATATTCCACTTTGTTTACCTTCCATGTATGATAATGGATTCAATATTCATAATACATGATCATCTATATCCTTCTTCATTGGAGCATATTAATCTCAATTTTAGGAATATATATTTGATTCTTTTATGATTCTTGTATATGTGACCCTTTTTAGAGATAATGTTAGTAAATCTTTAATATGAAGATCACAGTATCCAATTCTAGATCATATGTTAGGTAGTTTTTCTCATGAATATTTAATTGGTGGGAGGAATTTTCTATCACTTCAACATATTTCATATGTACACAACTGAATCCCTTTTTTGACTAAATAATTTAGAACAAAAATCCTTCAACACTAGTGGGTAATCTGAGCACATGTAAAGGGATTACCCTCATCTTAAACTCTCTAAATCCATCCACTCATTCATCAGTCTAGAAAAACATTACACCCTTCAGAGTTAGCTTGATTATTGGGTTTTAAAATCATGAGAAGTTCAACAAAATCAGTGTTAGTACCCAAATAATCCAAGGAAACAATATATTTCCATCAAAACTATTGTTCTTGATCACCATTCAATTTCCATTGTTTTTAAAGGATCCACATATATAAATTTTTTGTTGATAACATGCCCCATGAATGTTACTTTTTCCAAACAAAAACTCACATTAATAGTAATTTTCATATAAATTTTCCTTCTATAAGGTCATAAGTGTAGTATTTAAATAATCCTCATAATCCTCATTGATTTAGAAATATATAAAAATATATTTAATGAAGACTACCAATTTTTTTTGAGATGATCCATAAAGACCCTATTCATCAATTCCATGAATATTTTTGGATAATTATTTAGAAAAAATTGTATCAATATGAATTCAAAGTGATGAAAGCATGAATGAAAAGTAGTCTGGGGGATACCCTCCTCCTTCTATATTATTTGATAATAGCCCGATCGAGGAACCACCTAAGACAAGTATTGTTCTCCACATAGCTCTTTGAATAAGTAATAAATACATGGAATAGGATATTTGTTCTTTATCATGGTGTTGTTGAGCTCATGATAACAAATGAATATGCGCATTGACCCATACTTCATCTTGGAAAAGATGACAAGTGCACCCCATGGTGAAGAACTTGGTCATATAAAACCTCTCTCTAGATTCACCTATAATTTTTCTTTAGCTCTTGAAGTTCAATAATAACAATTAAATATGGATTCTTGAATATTGTTAAAGATCAGGGTATAATATAAATTGAGAAATCAACCTCACAGAAAGGAATAAGACCAGCTAATTTTTCAAGAAACACATCAATGTATTCCCCTACAATGGGAATGTCAACAAGAATAATGTTTTATTTAATCTAGATGATTTAATCTCTATACACTAACTTTCAAGGAAATAATATCTATTATTGATATGTTGGAACCAAAAAATATTCACCCTCCTCCTAGCAATTGTATAGAATCAAAGTAAGATTTTCAATATGGAGGGTGATTTCATTCTCTTGAAATTTATGTTGTCTCTATACATGTAAAGTTAATCCATGCCAAAAATAGTGTCTAATTTCACTAAGGTTAGTATAACAAGGTTTTCTAGGAAATTATATGCACACATTTGGATATAGGATTAGTTATTGATATGAAATAGTTGATAATTTTTTTGTCTTCACAGATAACTCAACTTCCATGTTTTTAGGTGGTGTTTGAATAGTAATATTAAACTTGAATGATGTGAAAGAATTCATAGAACCATGGATGATAGGCACATATTTCACTATATTATTGTAGTTATAAAAATTTTTATCATCCAAAATAGAATTTGGGATGATAATTTTCAATATATAAAATATTAGAATGGAAAACTAATAAACATTTATGGGATAACTCAAAAATGATAAATAATCCTTAACCTAATAATTTTTGGACTTCAATCTATGTTACCCATGATCTATTTCCTATCATAAAATATTATGGGATTTTTTTCCCATTAAAAATGGTTTGTAAGGATCTTGTGAAATTTAAAAATATATATATACTGGGAGTGAAAAACCATGTGGGAAGCAATCCCACTATCGTGCTCTAAGTGACGATCGATTTCATCCCAATGATACCTTTTTAGGGTTATTATTACTAGTTAGAACTATCCCGGAGCCACATCCGCTTTTAGTAGGTTGAAAGAGATGTTTTTTAAATAAACCACTTAATCTATACTTCACCAAAATATAGGGATTATTCACTATATTTAGTCTTATCCATATAGCTTTCAATAGAGGTTTCTAATCCTAATCTTAAAAATAACTCGACTTTTCTCTGATATAGACTATGATAACGAATATTTTATTAAACCTTAATTCCAAATTTATCACATAAATGTACATGTAATAGAATCCCAAAATATTTTTAACGCTAATGTATTTGGGAAATTAGGTACTTAGAATAAGGAATTGTAATGTGCAAACAATTAAATTATTTTAAATATCCTTAACAAGCTAATGAAAATACATCATTCTTCTAAAATTGCACAAGATAACCTGGGGATATACATAAGAAAGGTGTGAGTTATAAAGCACAATATGGGAATAAAAATTAATAAAATAAGTTAAATTAGTACATGTAATCCAAGATATATATCAAGTAAACCTAGGATGGGTGAGAATCAAAATCTATAAAAATGAGGCATGATATAACATGAAAACATAAAGGCAATATATGAATGTGGAAACAACTTATAACATGGAATAAAATATATAAGTCATGGATAAACACTAAGAAAATATAACATATTGTTATTATGATAAACTCCTATTAACCATACATTTAATCCCATGATATAAAAATATTTTCAAATGCACTGGGGGCTATATTATTTTAGGCCCACCCGTAACATTTATATAATATACATGCATAAGTGTGCCACATAGATCATACATCATAAGGATGCATTTTATCAATTTTAAACCTAATAATAAAAAGTTTGAGATACATAAGTGGAATTAAACTATGATTTATGGATAGGTACATCTATGTGAATACCCTTTAGTTGAAATGAGGATGGGTATTCACAATAGATTTGTTTGGAATGAAAAATCACATTTCACTTTTGGCAACACAATGATAGTGAATAAAGATTCATAGAAGGGATTAATTAGAGTGAAATGGGTATATAATAACTTGGATAAAATAAGGAAAACCATAAGGGTATGTAATATCATAACCCAACATGAAAAATTTGAAATTAATGGCCATAACACAAAGAAGGTGCTTGAATAAAGAGGATAAAGAGAGGATCCCATACCTTGAGAGGGTTCTTCTAAAATCATTGGTGAAGCTTATTAAGAGATTGGTTTCACCTTTTGAGTTTTATATATAGGTAAAGATAGATCAATTTCGTGATTAAATGGTTTTTATTGAAGATAAAATTGATATTGGGTTGGGTTATATAGTAAAATATTAGAGAATTAATTATTAATACCCAAACATAGGGATTGGATTATATATGAAAAAGTAATCAAATCCACTAACCTTCCCATGATTTTCCCATTATTTATGACAAAGCGAATTGGTTTTCATTATTATATATTATTAGTATATTATCTCATTAAAACAATACTCTCATTTATGTTGAATCAAGTCATGTTGAAAAATAAATTGATTTTAAAATCATAAATTATTTTATAGGTTTTAGTGGATTTATTACGGGTTTGTAAAATTAATAAAATGATTTAAAAAAACATTTTAAACAGGGAAATATGACTTTGATTATGGATACCATTTATTACATATATTACATCACCTTGTTCCATTACTTATCAAAATAAATATCATATATTTATACCATATATACTATTTTGCAGAAAAATCATCTTTCATAGATTATCATGAAAAAATCATCATCTGACTACCTCGCTGTGGCACACATCCATTTGTGGGGATGTGCTAGTGATTTCCCCTAATTATTACTTTCCAAAGGTAGTAGGAATTCATCACTTTTTTATGGATGTTTTCTCCTTGATCTAAATGAAAAGATGGGATGTTAGTCCCTCATTCTGTGGATTCTTCCTCAGAATTCATCTCATAGTCTAGCTATCCCTCATAAATTGAAGTCATTATTCATGAATCTCATTCCCGGTGCCATATCTTTGTGGATGATAGTTAATTATGCTACTTCGATCAGGACAGTCCAAGGGTTCTTGATAAGGAAGAAATCTTCAGTCAGAGTAGATTTTAACATTAGGCATCCATGGAATCTCTTGATTATGTGACATTAGTACAAATGTATTTTCCCTTGATAGGGATTCTCGAGGGTGCAGAAGCCCGAGGTGTGCCACATCGAATGCTAGGAATTGTATTCCAGAGGAAAGTTTTTGGGGTTTTATTCATCTTCCCATGTTTAATATAGGTTATGTCATGAGTTTAATGTCTAGCGGAGACGAATGCCGATGGAACATTTTATGATGTTTTCCTCAGACATCCCATGTTAAAAAATGGTTAGGATGACAGTTTAATGTCTTGATGAGATAGAATGAGAGTGATAATAATTCTCTTTGAAGATAGATAAGATTGGTACATTCCTATAAGGGACCAACTGAAATTCTTACATGATGGATAGATCAAAATGCCCAAAAAGAGTGGAACTAGGATGATGTGTCCCAAAAAGGTAATATGTCACACCATGAGGGTGGATCCTAAAAATGGAGCACCAGATGGATGGATCAGGGTGCCCAAAAAGAGCGGACTCAGGGTGGTGTGTACCAAAAAGGGATGGTGTCACACTGTGAGAGTGTATCCAAAAAAGGGAACACCAGATGGATGGGTCAAGAAGCTAAAAGAAATCAGACCTAGGGTGGTGTCTCCCAAAAAGGGAATATGTCACACTGTGAGGGTGGATCGCAAAAATGGATCACCATATGGATGGATCAGGATGCACAAAAATAATTTACCTAGGGTGGTGTGTCCAAAGAAGGGAAGATGTAACACCGTGAGGGTGGATCCCAACAATGGATCATCAGATGGATGTATAAAAACACCCAAAAAGAGCAGACCTGGGGTGGTGTGTCCCAAAAAGCGAATATATCACACTGTGAGGGATGATTTAGAAACAAAAAAGGTTGGATCAGAGGATGGTGGGTCCTAGCTAAGGGGAGAACAATGTTTACTATTGTATGGGATTGAACCTGTGGGAAGCTTCTTACATACCCTATTTAGAGGATAGGGATCAAAACCCACATAGTTCAAATGGGTGGTATGGGGCTCACACATGGTTAGCTTCCCACAAAAAGAGGGAACTCTTGGATGAAAGAATACAGATTGTGCAGGGCTTAATCATGGTTAGCTGCCTAGGTGATGCTAGGAGTAGTGGGGAGGTAGGTGGAATGACCTCACCATGATGTGGCGACTTAGGTAAGAAACTAGATGGATGATGGAGGAAGTGTCTAAGGATAAAGATGAATGAGATGAAATCAACATATAGATGACAATATTAGTGTTGGAAATGAACCTCAGAGAGGATTCCTACGTATCCATATGAATGGGAATCAAAGTCCACATAATTTGGTGGGGGCGATGAGATACCTAAGGAGGCATCCCGTGATAATGGAGTGCATGAATGGGGTCCCAAAGAAGGTTGAACCTCCAGTATAGGGCATGGACTTCCCAAAATTAAAAGGCTCTATGGAGAGAACATGATGGGAAATGGATAATGGGATTGTACCTCATGGAGCCTTCCTACATATCCTCGTGGCAGGGAATGAAAGTCCATGAAGTTCATGATGGGGCAAAGAATCAGGGAGTACACAAAAGACAACAACCCAAAGATATACTAGGGTTATGGGTGGTTAGAAGAAAATCACAATAGGGAGACTCTTGGATGGAGGAGTATGGATTGTGTGTGGGAATTACACACTAAGATGGAACAAGAACTATTCTAACACTACTAAGGGGAAGACCAAGGATGCGGGTCCCAAAAAAGGGGAAAACAAAGTTTATTAGCATTTGCAGTTGATCCTCAGGGAGGCTTCCTACGTACCCTTTCTATGAGATGGGTATCAAAACCCACGTAGTTTGAAAGTATATAGTTTAACATCATGTAGAAAAAAGGGTCATATAGTTTAACATTATGGGGGTTGAGGGTGAACTGATGTGAAGTGGTCAGGACCTATGGGTGATGGGTATAACCTCAGAGAGTCTTCATACATACCTTTCTTTTAAAAGGGAAATGATCAAAGTCAATGTAGTTTGGTGATGAAAGGGATGAGGATTATATATGGTTAGCGACCCAAAGAAATATGTCATGGTCGATACTTACTCTAAACCCTTGTGAGTCAATATCATTGTGAGAAACAAGACGTAACAAAAGAACATGAGATCTAGTCATGAAAGGTGTGTCTGTGAGGAATAGAGCATGGCTTAAGCATGGTTAGTGTCCCAAAGAATATTTCATGGTTGATGATTACTCTAATCCTAGGTGATTCATGATTGGTGTCAGAGAAAAAAAAGGAATCATCAGACCCAACGATCTTGTTACAATGGTGCATCCATGAGGGATGGTGTGAGGATTACATATGGTTACCGACCCAAGTGATACTAAGGAGAAAAAATGGTGCAAGGGTCTTATGTATGGATGATTCCTAGGTGTCGCTAAGGAGAGAAAAGGTGAATGGGGATTAAATGTGGGGGCTTCCTAGGTGACACTTTGGAGAGGAAAATGTGAATGGAGCATACTTGTACTTTCTACCCAAGTGACGCTAAAGAGTAGCAACAGTGAATGGGGCTTACGCGTGGGAGCTACGCATAATGTCTTCCTCATGTTAGGACCTGAGGGCTTCCCATGTGCATTGCAAGTGATAAGGATTCTGTTTAACATCATGTGAATGTATGATGTGTTCGGGGATTATTCTATAAGATTCCTATTGGACTCAACTATTTTGATAATCCCAAATCATGTTTAAATAATTGACCATGATATATTAAGCCATTTGATAACCCTTTTAATCTGTATTTATATTGTTTATCCTGAACAATGTATACTCTTAGTCTCATGACTTTACTGAATCAGCTTACAGTTTACATTTATCTAAATATAAGTTCACTGTTAAAGGCTACTGGTAAGAGCTTTCTATCCAAGGTCACCGTTATAGCTCACTGTTACTATAGGTCACTCATCCTAGAAATTTACTGTTGAAGATCTACTGTCACTAATAAAGGCTACCGTTACAAGGTTACTGTCACAAGTCTACCGATGATCTGTTTATCAAAGCTCACAGACAAAGAGTCACCGTCACAAGGTCACTACTATGGCAAGGCTTCTATTAAAAGTTCACCGCCAGACTCTTTCTCAAGTCTTATATTGAGAGCATCACTATTCAAGTCTATAGTTGGACATGTCTACTGCTAGTAGAAGGCTACCACTAGACAACTCCTACTGTCAAGATATTCGACTATTGTTCAAAGTCTACCGATGGACATATTCCACTGTTAATGAAATTACATGTTGAGATAAGTCTACCATTGGAAAGGTCACTGTTGAAGTAGACTGATGTTACAAAGATTCCATTAGAAGCTTACTATTGGAGTCTACCACTGATCATGCCTTCTGATGATTCCCACAGTTGAATAGCCTACCAATGAAGTCCACTGATGAGGAGCTACTATTACATAGAGTAATATCTACCATTACAAGAAATCCACTAACACAAAGTCTACCGTTACAAGCCTACAGACAAAGATCCTACCGATGAAGTCCACAGTTGTAGAGGATACCGTTGAAGTCTACCATGTGACATGCATCTACAACTAGTCTAATGATATTCTATTATTTTCTTTACCAATTTTATTATTATTATTATTATAATGGTCATTTATGGAAAAATTAATGCACCTAACATTATTTAATGTTATTTGGAGTCATATCAAGAGATAGTACGATGTACAAGGAAGACCACACATGGTTGAAACATTTTTCCTATAGGCCTCTGCTGAACCAACCGAGAAAAAGCTCAACTGGAAAAGTGTACATACATATATGTGTAGCGACAGAAAACAAAAAATAGCATGGAAATATTGAATATACACAGAACACTCATAAGAGAGAAACATACACAATCTAAAGAAGAACACTGAAGTACTCATTATGAAGAACAGAGAGCTTCAAGAAGATCTATTGAAAGAACCTTTTTCAAGCTGTAGTGGTGTGCTGCAAAGAGCTTCAAACCCAATAAGCTGATCGTATCTACATCTGGAAGTCATAACCTGGAAGTTGTGACACTCTGTTTTGGAGGAAACTTGCAGAGAAGGACCAAAAATTCATTTCATTCATACCAATGAGTCCAGAGCTAATCTTCCAACACAACAGAGCATTCTAAACTTATCACTACTCTCTTTAGCTCTATTGTGTTTAAGTATTTTACATTTCTGATCAGTGTGTATTTGTTACACACCCTGACTCTTGTGCTTGAACTGAGGGATACCAAAAATCCCCATACCAGACTCTCTTTACATTTGTTTCCCACGGATAACTGTGAAAGAAGCCTAGTGTGGCTTGGTAGTGTATTTTTCCCACGCATAACTATGGTAGAAGTTACAAAACCTGGATAGTTTTTGAAAACTATTGTAAATACCGATACATGATTTGTATCACTTTTTAATATAATTGCTTGGTGGCAGGTGATCACCAAGTGGAGAGAACTAGGTCTTGACTTAAGACTAAACCTCTTATTTAATTTGTTGTGTTCATCTTTCCATTACTCTATTTTACATTTATCCGCTGTTCGTATATTAGCAAAGACAGAATTCTATTTTTACATTCACTCTGATAGTTAGTTCTGGTTAGTGATTATATGTGATTCATTTAGTAAACTTGTTTCAAAAGTAGAATTAGTTCTCATACTGATTTTACTAAGGATTAATCGACCTTTGAGAAACCTGTTGACCAATAAGTCACTTATATCTCTACTGCCTTAATTGACTGGGACATTTTAATTTGGGGGATTTTAATCCTAAAAGCTTTTAACAGAAATTTTAATTGGAACTCAATTCACCCCCTCTTGAGTATCCACTCTGACCAACATTTAGTATCAGAGGAAACATTCTTATTTATAAAAAGTCTTCAAACCCTATGTTTTTCAAACTGTGATTTTGGTTTTATCTTAAAGATCTTAAATTTCTATTAGTTCTAAATTTTATCCCTTTAATATATTCTTTAAAATATAGTTATGGGAAATAGACTAGAAGGTGCTGCTACTAACATGCCACCTTTCTTTAATGGTGTGAATTGTGCTCAATGGAAAATTAAAATGAAAATTCATTTGGAAAGTATTGGTTTTGATATTTGGTATGCTATAGAATTAGAATATGAGATCCCCAAAACTTCTAGATCTACCTAGGATGATTCTACAAAGTCTGACTATAACAATAAATGTAAATCTATGAATTCCTTTTACTGCTCTTTAGGAGATGAGGAATTTAACCGAATTTCTTCCTGTAAAACTGCTCATGAAATCTGGGACACCTTGGCTATTTCTCATTAAGGAACAACCAATGTCAAGGAAATGAGAATAAATACTTATAATATTAAATATAATAATTTTAAAATGAGACCTGATGAACCCATTTATGACATGTACCTCAAGTTTAATGAGATTTTCAACACCATGAGTTCACTGTGAAAAGTCGTTCTAGAGAAGGAGCAGATCATTAGAATATTAAGATTTTTTCCAGAAAGATGGAGAGGCACTTCTGTGTCTATTTGAGAGTCATGTGACATCTGCAAGCTACCTGTTAAAAAGTTGATTGGTAAAATAATGATGTATGAAGAAGAACTGAAGGTGAACAAAGAAGATGATGATGAACCCAAGAGAAAATATGTGGCATTCAAGTCTACTGCTTCAAATAGAAAAGACAAAGAGAAAATACATGTACCTAATGAAAGTTCAACCAGTGAATATTCATATTTAGAAAGTGATGAAGAAATCGCTCAAATAACTAGGAGATTTAAGAAGTTCTATCAGAAGAAGAAGTTTTTCAGAAAACCAAACTACAAGGGTAAGTATGATCAACAAGGTAAGTGGAAGAAGGATTGGAAGAAATTTGATAAGGAAGATGATATAGTCTGCTATGAATGCAAGAGGAAAGGACACATCAAGGATGAATGTCTGAAGTTAAAATTAAAAAAAAATGATTATAACGGAAAAAGTTATAAAAAGGCTATGAAAGCAACCTGGAGTGGTTTGAAAGACAGTTCGAGTGAATCTGATGCTTCAGACTCAGAACAGAACAAACATTCCAATCTATGTTTTATGACAGAGACATCCTAGGTAACAATTAATTCCCCTGTGCATAATACTTATTTTTCTAGGAATGAAAGTGACTCTCATAATAATGAAGATATGACTAAGAATTATTTTAATATTGAGAAATTCTTGAGGACACTTTTAATGAACTCAAGGAAAAATATAAGTCATTAAAAAGAGAGCATGCATTAAATGAAAATTATAAGTCGAATCTGTACATAGAAAAAGAGAAATTTTATACACTTCTAAAGGCAAATAAAGAGTTAAAATTATCTAATGAACAATTAAGAAAGGATATTGAGAAGTTCACTGCTGGTAGGGATACCTTGACACAGTTTCTAGGAAAACATATTGCTCCAAAATATACAACAGGTCTAGGATATCAGCCTGGACAGAGACAAATTAGAAAAACCAAATTTGTTCCAAAATCTGGACAGTTCAATGCTAGTTCTGGACCATCTTTTGAGAAACAATTTTCTAAAGGACCTAACAAAGTATTTATGTCTCAAAATATGTTTCTTGATTTTAGATAACCTATAAAGAAAATATGGGTTCCCAAAGTTTTACTAGCTATCCTCTCTGGACCCAAGAAGATATGGGTACCAAAATTACCCCATGTTTAATCTGTTTTAGAGGGAAGTTTCTTAAAGAGTTCTTATAATACTCTAGGGTACTTGGACAGTGGATGTTCAAGAAATATGACAGGAGACTATTCATTCTTCAAGAGTCTAATTAATGTTGATGGTGGGCATGTAACCTTTGGTAACAATGCAAAAGGAAACATTGTCGGCTTAGGCTAGATTGGTAACCCTGATATAATATTAATCTCTAAAGTACTTTTTGTTGATGGAATAAAGTATAATTTACTTAGAATATCTCAGTTATGTGATGATGGATTTAATGTTAAATTTTAAAATGATTCATGAAATGTTTTTAATTCAAAAAATCATTTAGTTTTCATTGCATGTAGAAATGAGAATGTATATGCTATTGATTTAAATTCCTTAGCCAAAAAAATGTTTCTTGCTTAAATGCCTTTAATAAAGAGTCTTTTTTGTGGTATAGAAGGTTAGGACACTATAATGTGCACTCACTTATGAATCTATCTAAGAAATGTTTAGTTAGAGACTTACCTAAATTAGAATTCCCACTTGATAAAGTGTGTAATCCCTATCAAAAGGGAAAACAACACAAAGTTTCTTTCAAACCAAAGAAAGAAGTTTTAACTTCTCAACCACTTGAGTTGGTTCACATTGATTTGTTTGGACCATCAATATTTTCAAGTCTAAATGGGAAGCACTATGTTTATGTTCTTGTGGATGACTTCTCTAGGTATACTTGGGTATACTTTCTAGATCACAAGAGTGAAGCTTGTTCCTATTTTGTCAAATATTTCAATTCTGTAGAAAAACATAGTGGACTTAGAATTAAGTCCCCGAGAATTGATCATGGCCATGAGTTTGAGAATCATGAGTTTGAATCATACTGCTCACATTATAGCTATAGTCACAGTTTCTCTGCCCCTAGGACACCTCAACAAAATGGAGTTGTAGAAAGAAGAAATAGGACCCTTCAAGAAATTGAAAGGACTATCCTTAATGATTATGACTTACCTGTTTATTTTTGGGCTGGAGCTGTAAATACAGCTTGTTATGTTATCAATAGTGTTTTAATTAGACCTATTTTAAAAAGGACCCCTTATAAACATTGGAATAATAGGAAGTCTACGGTTAATTACTTTAGAGTTTTTGGCTGCAAAGTCTTTATTCTTAATACTAAAGATAATATTGACAAATCTTCTTCCAAAAGTGATGAAGGAATTTTCTTGGGTTATTCTATCTCAAGTAAAGCCTATAGAGTGTTCAATAAGAAAACCAAATGTGTGGAAGAATCACTTCTTGTCAAATTTTATGAGACTGATCCACATGATCCTAAAACCCCTCTTGAAAATATTGAGGAAGATTTCTCAAATCTGAACATTAATGATAAGAACAGTGAATCCCCTGTAAAAGTATCAAATTCTGGAAATTTTCCAAAATCTGCCCCTACCGATTCTGAACCAACAGACAACAATGAAGAATCTAGTTCAACCCTTTCCTAGAGGTATTAGGACTCTCAAGAATAATCCTCTAGATGTTTTTGTAGGCGATTTAAATAGATGAACACAAACTAGAGCTTCTCTAAGAAACCAGGTTGAACATCAAGCTTTTCTTTAACATCTTGAACCCGAAAATATTAATGATGCTATCAGTGATGAATTTTGGGTAATGTCTATGCAAGAAGAACTAAATCGGTTTGAAAGAAACAAATTTTGGGAATTATTGGAAAGACCTAAGGACACTTTGACCATAGGCACTAAATGGGTGTTTAGGAACAAAGTAAATGAGTCTGGGAATATAGTTAGAAACAAAGCTAGGCTAGTTGCACAAGGATACAACCAAGAAGAAGGAATAGATTATGATGAGACCTTTTCACCTGTAGCAAGACTAGAAGCTATTAGGATACTACTTGCCTATGCAGCTCATCTGAATTTCAAAATTTATCAAATGGATGTTAAAAGTCCTTCTCTAAATGGGAATATAGTTGAGGATGTATTTGTTGAAAAACCTCTTTCTTTTACAAAACCCCATTTTTCCAATCATGTTTTTAAACTATCTAAAGCTTTATATGGCTTAAAACAAGCTCCAAGATCATGGTATGATAGGCTCAGCTCTTTTCTTATTTCAAAAGGTTTTACCAAAGGGATAGCTGATCCTACTCTTTTCATTAAATGGATTTATAAAGATGTTTTGATAGTACAAATTTATGTGGATGATATTATTTTTGGATCTCTTAAAAATTCATTATGTATTGATTTTTCAAGAATGATGAAAAATGAGTTTGAAATGAGTTTAATGGGAGAACTCCAATTTTTCATTGGATTTTAGATCTTTCAAAAATAAAAATGGCATTATTTTGAACCAAAGTACATATATTAAGGATATTTTAAAACTTTTTTCATTGGATGGAGTAAAGGTAGTTACACGCCTATGAGTAACACTTGTAATTTGGATACTGATGAAACTGGATAACCAGTGGATCAAACCAACTATAGAGGTATGATAGGGAGTCTACTCTATCTTACAGCTAGCAGACCTAACATCATGTTTAGTGTCTGCATGTGTGATTTCTTTCAAGACAATCCAAAAGAGTCTCATTTAACTACTGTTAAAAGGATTTTTTAATATCTCAAACATACTCCCAACTTGGGACTTTTTTATCCAATAGGAAAATCATTTTATTTTTTGAGTTATTCTGATTCTGATTTTTCCAGTTGGAAGTTAGATAGAAAAAACACTTCTGGGACATGTCACATTTTAGGAAAGTCACTAGTATCTTGGTGTAGTAAGAAGTAGAATTTTGTTGCATTATCCACTGCCGAAGCTGAGTACATAGCTGCTGGTAGTTATTGTGCTAAAATTATTTGGATGAAACACACTTAATTGG